>JAQQSE010000012.1:0-1459414 GCA_035772565.1 Antheraea assamensis
TATCTGTTTTATCTTCCAAATATTAATCAAACCAAAAACGTTATTTGCAACGGTATTAGACTCATATGTATAATTAATTGTTATGGAATAATCCAATTATTATCGGTGTAATGCATCACATAATTCAATGTATATGGTTATTTGGGTATTTTTAATAACGATAATATTGTTCTCGCACAATTTTCATATGATTGTCTTATAAGATATGACAGGTTTAGTATTACAACGATATAAAAAAAATGTTTGTGTAGATAACTTACCCTTTTTTTACTTTCCTGAACAGTAAAAGAGAAATATACAATAAATAATTAAAAAACCGTTCACAATCTATCCAGAAACGAAGAAGATACAGAGAGAAAGAAACATTTTCACGCAAAGCAATTCACGGATACTGGACATATGTATATAAATCTATTTATTGATTTCATAATAGTCATAGCATACATTTCATTATATTTATTACCATTTCATACCAATTATTCGTATATTCCCAGAGGTAATTAAGTACACATATATCTTAATAACATAAAGTAAAATGAGAAGAATTAATGTCTAGCGCATAACAACAAGGGACACCCAGCACAAGAACGTATTTTCTACTAACACATTATGCAATGTCCGTTGCCCTGCTCCCGAACGATGGTTATTTTTGGTTGGTATCGGCATTACATCAAAAGCGTTTACCGAGGCGAATGTTCAATGACCCTAACACATTCCGTTGTGTCTATGACATAACAATATGACCGAACTATGTACTACGTTTCCGCTGTCAGTTTATCAGTTACTTTAGAATAATTCAAAATATTTACATATACATGATATAAATTACTTCATTTAATAAATTCTGAATTCCACTGTCACTCTTAATACTTGAAAGTTATGCAGGTGATAATAAATAATTATATTTTGAGGCCCGCTGGAAATCTAAATAAATACATAATAAACAAAGTAATTTTTCGTATCTTTGCTGTACCTTTATTTGTAAGTAAGTAATGAATTTTAATACACTTTTCATGGAGTTCCGATCCAGTAGCCATCACGTAAGGACGTGTCCGATGCGCACCAGATGTTGTTTCGTGAACTAATAAATTGTCGTTTAGGTGAGCAGTACTATCGAGTGATTCATCGCTAATACTATTGTGTTTTGAACTTCAATTACTTCCGAGAAACGCACCTGTTTAAAGTGTTTTGTGCGATTGTTTGTGTGATCGTAAACCGCACTTTTTAGTGCGACCCGCGTGTTAACGTTAACTGTGACAACAAGTGCGTGGAGCGTTCCGAGAATTCGTTTTTGCGCACCCTCTTTTGTTTTGTCGTCGTTGTTTTTCCGTTAAACCACGGCATGGCGTCACTACAGGAACAGTTCGATAGGCTGCGATATCTTGTCGCTACTCGCGCCCCATCGTTATTCACGGAATTCGTTAACGTCATCGGATAATATTATGTGCGTTCCCCGTCTAGCACGATTTCTTTCGCGTCATTGGCGCCACCTTTATTCCAGGAGATACCGGTAGATACAGGAGTATTTGAAGTTCCCATGTCGAGCTCTAGCCCTGATTCTGACATGGAGCTTGATACCAGCGTGACCCCCGCAATCACGAACGATGATTTTACAAACTTAAGCCGAAAGCGGCAACTGCCCGTTACCGTCACGTCACACGCCTCAGATTCAGAATCGGGTACGGAAGTCCCGATAACTATGATACTACTAGTAGAGGGCGTAATTGCATCCGTCTCATCTCACATGCGTGCTGGCTTAGGTAGCTTCCAAGCCCATGCTACGCGTTTTGTAGCTGAAGCTAAGAAGCCCCGCACCCCGCCCCCCGTTACTATACAAGACAAGTCATCCACAATATCTACTTGGTTAAACGAAAAGAATATCCGGTACACATCCACCTTGAATACTCCCACAGGTATTCAAGTAAAAGTCTCGTCCACCACTGACCACCGTGTAAGCTTACCTCTCTTCTCCCAGAGAGGAAGCTCGCTTATTTCACTTTCGCGCTCGAGGAAGGGCACCTCCTTCGCGCCGTAGTTAGACGTGTTCCGGTCGAGATATCGACCGATGACTTCTCAGGCTCCCTTAAGGAGCAAGACTTTCCTTTCCGAGAGGTTCATAGGATACCTTATATCCTGGTCGTCCTTGAGCGATCACAAGAGTCATCACCGTTGAAACCCCTTGCAAGTCCCATACTCCGTCGCAGTGCCATAACTGTCACAGTTATAGTCACTCAGCATGCAAACTACCATCTTCGTCCCAGGTGCGTTAAGTGCTTAGAGTTAAGTGCTTAGACCACCCTACGAAGGAGTGCGCACGCACTCTTGACACTATCGAGCCCACGAGCCACGTCCTCTGAGGTAACGTGGGTCACCTTGCGACCTATGGCAAGTCCCCCACGCGCTGCGCACACATCGTCCCCACCAAGCGAGACAAGCCAAAGCTCTCAAATACGTGGAGGCCTTCCCTGACTTGCCGGGTACCTCCTGTATCCCGGTAGCGCCGAATCCCACGTCACGCGAGGCACCCTCTGTGCCGCTCGCCCTCCAGACTTGGCGGGCCTCCGTAGCCCACTGGGCTTTAAGGCATAACCTCAGGTTCTCAAGCCTCAGACGCAGCCCCAGCCACAGAGAGCGATGCCTACCCTGGGTGTCCACGTTTTCTCAATCTCAGTCACGCATCGATTGGCTGACACAGGTCCTGCTTGAACACGATATTGAGGAGATCGTCGCGTTCAATAAAATAAATAATAGTAATAGGGACATTGGCTTCCTTAACGTGCTCTCTTCATTCCCAGGCGTTGTCGTGATGACACGACGCCTCGCCCGCGCCTCCGTGAATAGTAATAAATAAAACTCGCTGCGTTAAATAGAATAAAACCGCGCGGTCTTTGTATTTTGTTTCTTAACGCGAGAAGTCTCCATACACAACGCGACTTAGTAACCGATTTCTTACGCGATAGACAAATAGATATTTCTTTATAGTTTAGGAAACACTACCTACAAAACCGAAAATGGGCAAACCCCGGATCGCGAATTATAATATAGTCAGAAACGATCGTATCACCCGCGGGGGCGGCACTTTATTTTATTATAAATGTTCGTTGTACTGTATGCCGATAGAGACGCCCGTTCTTTCTAATATGGAAGTGTCAGTGTGAAGGGTATCTATAGCATATCTTTCACCGAATAGAGAGCTTCTCAAGTCCCACTTAGAGGCGATGTTCGCGCGAGGAAACTCGGTCATCATAGTCGGGGACCTCAACAGTGGAAACGTTTTCTGGAACAGTCCGAGTACTTCTCGCAACGGGCAAATTCTCGACGAGCAAGGTAGCGATCTCAATTTTTGACATCGTAGCCCCGCTGGAACCCACTCAATATTCGAATCACTGTCGTCCGACACTAATAGATGTAGCACTTTTAAAGAATGTCACGCTTCCGATACTGCTCATACAAGTTGTACATGATTTGAATTCAGACCACCACCCCGTGATATAACAGCTAGGTTCGAATTCCCATATCGAATGTCAGCCCGCGTGCGTAGCTGATTACGCGAAGCTCAGTAGATATTTAAAAGATAATCCCTCCTCGGATAGTTTACATAGAATCTTGGGCGCGTTGGTGTCTAAAGCCGACGCGGAACAGACTATCGATTTCCTGGTTGACTTTGTTCAGACCGCCGTTAGGGAAACCTCGAAAGAGGTACAAGCGGTGAACGATCGTCGCTCTATACTCCTCGACAACGTGAGAGCGTTGGTCATGGAAAAGAATGCCATGACTCAAGCCTATGACACTTACCCGTCTGTAAATTATCGTGATCGGTTACGTTCGTTACGTAAACTAGTTAGATCTCGTATTTCAGAAATCTGAGCCGCCAGGTGGGACAAACTTCTGGAGGAGATCCAGCCGTCCCACGTGACGTATTGGATAATAGTACGTAGATTCAAATCAGATCTTAATGCACCCATGCTCCCGTTAGAAATAAGTCCTGGATTTCCTCCCACGTTCGAAAGTATCGACAATGCGGAATATCATACCGCGAATTTAGAGGAGTAATGTTCTCCGAACACTGCTAACACCGACCCTGTCCATATAGGATCGAACGAACACCCGTTAGAACGTTCTCTCACGTCTCTTTGAGCGGATACCGTAACCCCGGTTAGTTTCGATGAAGTGTCGGCCGCCATCAAGCGTTTCAAGCTTAGATAATCCCCAGGTCCTGATGGGGTCCTTCTTGACCACATCATAGTTCCCCTGGTCTGTATCTTCAATACGGCAATTTCTCGCTAAGCATTCATATACGAATCAAGTACACCACCTCACGGAGTCCATTTTTTCTAAATTTAACGAAAATCCACGAAAAAAGGTCACCCCGCATAAACCTATACCGAAACGCAATATAGCAGTCTTTTTCGATGTCGCCAAGGCCTTCGATAAGGTCTGGCACACCGGTCCCCGGGGATCGAATTAGGTTGCTATTCTGATGATACAGTTATATACGCTGCCAGTTGGTGGCCGGACTTTCTTAGAAATTGAATCAATCGGGCCATCGTCACACTCCGTGAATGGTATCGTCAATGGAGAATAGAGTTCAATCCTGAAAAAAGCATCGCGATATTTTTCGACCCCGTAAATCGTCCGGGACCTAAGAATCCAAAGCTCCTCAGGCAATACGAAACCGAGACTTCTTGGGCCCTTAAGGTCATATATCTCGGAGTTACATTAGATAGGCACCTATCTTTTAAAGCATATGTAGAAAGAGTGCGAAACAAAACCGCTATGGTTTTGGGTCGTTTACATCCGTTAATATGCTCAAAAAGTAAAATATCCCTCAGACATAAGACTACCTTGTATAAGATGTGTATTCATCCTATTCTGACATATAGCTGTCCTGTTCTCGCGCATATGTCAAGGTATAACTTTGAAATATTACAAAAGCTATAGAACTGTTTTCTACGTAAAGCGGTGGGTACCCCGTAATACACCCGGAGAGTCAACCTCCATAGGGACCTGGAGATGCCGTCTATTTGGGAGTACGTCAAAACACTCACAACTAGTTTTTTCGATAGCGCTATGTATCATCCCAGTTCGTTAGGTGGTATCCGCCGCAACTTATAACACCGTACCCGACGCGTCGCGGTGCAAAAGACGTCCGCGATTTATTTTCACTGATCCTCCTGAAGAAATTTCGTTAGCTAATTTTCAGTACCCTTACGTCCCTCGAAACAGAGCGTGTGCGTGCTCATGTCCAAGTAATCACATATAGTGAATTTTGCCCCAGCACACATACCTAGGCCTCCCTCAGCAGCTGCCTCAAGCCAAGGTCTGATTCTCCGGAATGGTGCCCTCGAGCACGTTGCTTGCGCAAATATAGTGACACTGAATAAATTTTCAAACACTAGTTATTACAACACAACACAGATCACCCCACACACATGCACATACACACATGTAGGTACACATATTGCTTGGATTTGTTTTTATCCCTTTTTCGAACGGAGTTAGTTTACATTAATTTACTAGTCAGTTTTAGTAGTAGTTTTAATAGTCAGATATAGAGCATGGTACACGTCTATATTTCACAAATTCATATTTATATGAAATAACAGTTAGCTTAGTTCGACTCGGGATATTCGGTGACAATTCAAGACCAGGCGCACCGTGCGCCCCTGTGATGGTTGCCTATATAAAATCAGGTGAGTGCCTTTAGCGCTCCCTTTAGTTGTCCGATAAAACTGTAGAGGCCTTGCCAGACCAACAGTGTAGTCAGTTCGAAAAGAAACAACACTTTTCATTGACGATTATAATATTTTTCCTACATCTTATATGATACAGCTACGCTCTGAGATTTTAGTATACTGAAACAAACAAATGTTAAATTGATGTAAGTAAAAAAAAATCGGACTACTTATATATTATTGAAATTTATGATACATAATTTATAAGTTTTATTTGCTTTGCTGCACAACTTGTTTTGTTTCACAACACTATCAATATCAATACACATAGTAACGTTTAAATTTAGGGAATATTAAGTAAAAGTTTTATCTAACAGTAAATAGATTTGGGAATAGACTTTGTGCAATCACATATAATCATTACATTTTAGTAAACAACGTACTCATAGGTACTTACTAAATAACAAATTATAATAAAACACGCGGAGCTGACTCATCACTCTCATCACTCGCGTATTCAAATACCACGTCAGTGAGTACTTCGAAGGAAAATGTCCTGCTGAAACTATAGCAATGTGGCAGCTCATTTTATAAGTTCGCCAGGTTAGCTTCTCGTTTCAGTTTGAAAATATTTTTTTCGAAGCTAACTAATTTATTAGCCTCATAGGCCTTCACGGCTTTACTAAAACAGTTTCAAAATCTTTTACCAAGTCTCTATGAGTGTGGTGTGGCAGACGCACTATATATTTAAAGTATTTATGCTTTTGAACACATTAATATTTATTATCAGTCAATATTGTGGTTACAAGGTAAATCCTTTAAAAGTCAAGAGAATGTATTAATTTTTTTTTTGGCATATATAATCAAAGTAAGTGGATAGTAATTAGATAAGAATCTGAAATGTCTGAGTGACTTTCTGAAATGATTTTTTCTAAGTTTAGTTTTATGCAAATTATTAATTACGTACATCGTATATTTTTCAATGTTTAGGGTTCACAGTTTGAAATAACGTCTACAATATTTTTTAGATATTTGACGCTACTTACAAATTTGTCCTCAAACATATAAGAAAAGATGTAAAAGTAAAAATGAAGTTTATTTAAAAATTACTTCAATAAATTTAAGTCTAAAATTTTGTTTTTAATGAAACATATAGCATATAAACAACTATTAAAGAACAAAGCGTTTATCTGTGTTTTTTTAGCTCCTCTGAATTATCAAAGCAAAAGATTGTGATACGGTTTTCACTAATATTTGAAATATTATATGTATATTATATTCATATAAATCAATGATCTATTTCATAAAGGTAACCAAAAAGTGAACATTTTTATCTTTTACAAATTATTATAAAGTAATTTGTTATCATCAGCCTGTAAGAGACACACTACAAGGCGAATGGCTTCATTCTGATTGAAGGCATGGCCACAATCACTACGCCAGCCCACGATGTATTGGTGATTTTAATTAAACTCTGAGAAATCCATAGTTCTATGTTTTCCACATACAGAGGTACTAAAAGAACATTTCTCAGATTCAGATATCCCCACGATGTTTTCCTTCACAGTTAACCGATAGTGTCACCAATTTGAATGAGTAATTGTTCGTGAATTCAGAAAAATTCATTGGTACATGCCGGATTTGCCGGACATCGGATTGGTATTCCACTGGTCAAACCACTCGACCACCACGACGCATTTTATACTTTTTTTTGTGTATGTTGTATTTGATAATTAAATAAATGAATCCTTATCCAATTATGTATATCTAGGTAACTAAATATAACTGGTATATATTGGTATAGAATGTTTAAATTGTCCATCTTGGCATATTGTTTGCATGAATGACTTAGAAGATATGATAATTTTAAAATTATGCATAACTAAATTAGTATTGGGTGAAGGTTACTACAAAACTTGTATGTCTTTGGTAATCTATAAATATTGCGTACTTATAATTCATCGTTAGTACATTATGCCTGTGCAAAACTGGGGTATCTATTAAGTCTTAAATATGTTACAAACAAGAAAATAATCGAATTATTAAGGTAGAATTTCCCGCGGCTTGTTAAATTAAATTTCGCGCCAACCGTCTAGTTAGCTAACGGTCGCGAAGGCATGGCTTATCGCGGCTATATCTTGTTGGTGACGTAATTACGTTAAAAGAATTTTACTTTGATAGTATGAATGAAGTCTACACGTTGTGTTGACTAAAGCAGCTATACGTGATTTATCAGTTAAAATAAACATTGTGACGGATACGCACTATAGTTTTTTCAGAAATCATTGACGTCTAGATTAGATTAGATTAGACTAGATTAGATTCAAAAAGTTATTTGATGTTTAATATATTTTTTAATTATAATGAAAATAAAACAACACCGTTTTGTTATCAAAATAATATACAACTAGGTTTTGATTCCGGCTTCGTCAATCTTAAAGTAGATTTGATTTATCCTTCAGCAACAATACTTTTTTCGGGACGAAATTTACCATATGTCCTTTTCTGTACTCCTGTTAATGAGTATGCAAAATATCCTGGTAATCGATTGAGCCGTTTAGGCGTGAAAACATAACGAACGAACAAACTCACCGTCACATTTATAATGCTAGTAAAAATAAGGAAGTAAAGATTAGGAATTTTTCATAATTTATTGTGATACTACGATTCCAGAGATTTAAAATTACGAAAACACAAATAAAATTATGTGTGCAAAAATAATTAAGAAGCTTCTTTAAACTCGATGAGCTGTAATTATCAAAGCATAAAAAATCTGTTATACACCTGTGATGCACATGTTAGTAAATTTTATCGAAAAGATGTTGGTGTAGATACCCGTATAAATGAAAGTCTTCTATTATGTGTCCATACTAATTTTCGAATCGGCTGAATTGATTGCGATGAGACCTAAAATGAAAACTTTAAAGTAGTGATATATGTGTGGGTAAAGCAACAACGATAAAATTAAGGAAAGAAAGTTTATAATCTGTATCAGAATCAGAAGACTTAAATAGTAAGGTAAAATTTCAATCAGAAAAAGAAGTCCGCTCATGAATCCATATAACACTCATGAAACAAAAGACATTGTTGCAACATTTCAACATAGTAATTATAAATTACTATCTATTTCTATGAATATAAATATATATTTTATATAAATATAATATACATATATAATACATTAAACTATTTGAAATAAATTATTAAAAAGATACTGAAAACCGTATCGAAAAGTGACATTGTTTTATAATATTTCAATATTATTTATAGATATAATTTTTTTTTTGTTTTGGAACTGGCTGCACTGTTCGTTTGTTAAGGCCGCTACAGTTTCACCGGACTACGGGAATAATGTATTAAAATCCAATACATAGTTTATTAGCACTCACAGACACAGAGACGACTCGAGAAACGTCTTTATTCTGTAATATTTATTTTAGATCGCAATGCGTTCAAAAATAATATTTTATCAATTAGACACACTGACTCTATATCAATTTGATATTTTTCTGTAGCCCATTACGTGTTGTTACATTTGAAGCGCATTTATTGACTTGTTTATTACGAAAAAATAGTAGAATTCAAAATTTACTAAAAAAGTAATTTACTATGTGCTATAAGTAAATATTACTAAAGAAATATTTAATTACTATCCGCTATAAATAGAAATTATCTTTGTTGCTTCAAACTATAAAGTCTAAGTCTAAGAATGTTTTGCATATATCGGTCATATCGTTACGTAATAATAGGCACAGCTGAAAGTGAGGTGAATAAACTTCGACCATTACAAAACCGTTGGCTTGTCTTTGGCGCTCACTGGCAAGGGAAGGCCCGCCCCTGGCCGCACCACAGCGATAATGTTTTGGCGGGAATTGCTTGCTGAATTATACCTCATGTTATTAAAATTCAATACTTTGAAAAGTTTTTAAAACCATTACTGGTTATGTTCATGTTCTAAAAAATAATATTCTATTATTAAACGTAACGTACGTCTAGGTAATTTAAAACTCAAAATGTTAAGAATTTGTTCAGTTACATTATGACGTCATACCGATTAACCGTCGAATTACTCGGCACAAGGGGCATGAAAGCGGCAGAGGCGGGAAGGATAAAAGATGCGCTTGTTCTGTTTAGGCGCGAAAGACTGTTTAGAGATATTATGAAATATTCGGTTGATTACTCACTACCAAATATCTTTACTTTTATAAAGTGTTTATTGTTTCTGGTAATCGGGTCCGAATAGACGTCTAAGCTTAGACATATTGATGCATGTAACATATTTTTATAAGAGTATCTCAATCAGAATGATGTCAGTTTTAATATTTATTACATTGCTACTTGGGTGCAATGAAGAAATATAACATTATTGTAGTACAATTTTATTTATGAGAACAGTTTATTCAATGCGTCATGCGTTCAAACAAAGCTTTTTTAAATATCAGTATCTAGTTTCGTTTTAGTTTTTTTGTCTATACAATGTTTAAAACAGTAAAAACTTAATATAACTATCGTTAATAATCACACTATTCATAGACCAATGAAGTTTGAAATACGTTATAATTGCTCATTTTTATTTCTTTTATAATTACTAATTTAACATTAATTCTAACAAACCTAAGCCTGTACAAAATTAAAGAGAATGTTATCAAATGAATTACGTAATGTTAAGCAACACATTACATCTTATCAATCTCAATGTCTATTTATCTATCGTTACAATTTAACGTACAATATAAAATTAACTACGTGATCCCATGACGGAATAATTGAGAAGTGTTTACATTAATTGTTATAAAATAATGATACTACGGTGTAATTAACACATAGCTCTTATTAGCATTACGGTTAAATTACGATGTAATAATCTACCAGTTATAGTGTTTTATCCATAACTCCGCGATTGCGTCATCGAGCAACGTTACATCACCCTGTCATATTTACGCGGGTAAAATTTTTTGATTAGCATGTTGTGAGGTTCTCTGGGGTACTTATATACCCGCATATATATTGCGAAGTTTCTCTCTGGAAAATGTCTAGAATATCTCAGCGGTTAGTATAAATATACTACAGGGGCAGGTTTTATTTCAATTGTATTGATAAACATTGCAAATATTATTAAAATTAGTTATTTATAATGAACTTCAAGCTTAATCAGTTTTATGTACAAAATAATCTCATCCCTAGGTTAGCGCCATTATTGATCGTATTGTGCGCGTGAAATAATTTCACGAGACTAATATCAACGGTTTCTACACACGTGTTGATTAAAACTTGCATGTCATGGTGAGTACAAATAAATATCGTTCCGGCATACGTTTTTGAGTTTGTTCAGAAACTTTTGACGTGACCTTGACACTGGATTTAAAAAATTATTTTAAGCTTAATATTATCTTTTAATTACAATGAAAGAAAAAAAAATATGGTTTTACCATAAAACTTATATATGTTTTTTTTTCATAAATTTCAATACTAATAGTATATTTGTAAAGCTCATACTATTAAATATACAAAACTGAATTTTAATCAGTTT
This sequence comes from Antheraea assamensis, assembly GCA_035772565.1. Lineage (NCBI taxonomy): Eukaryota > Metazoa > Arthropoda > Insecta > Lepidoptera > Saturniidae > Antheraea > Antheraea assamensis. The sequence goes on from JAQQSE010000012.1 coordinate 11,206, forward strand.
TTTATTATAATTTTAATAATTCTCACATATAAAAACTCATTGTATTGTTACGTCATGATTATCGCATTTTGGTATCAGCTGCAGTGTTTGTTGTAATCAAGCAGAGCTATAGATATAAATATTTGACTGGAGTCGCGACCAATATGCAAATGTTGATAAACCGATCATAGCGAATTGTTGTAGTTAATCGTAACTGCTACCTTATAAATATGTTTACTTATGTAAATTTTATATCTGTGTTATATTTTTCTTGCATTAAAATATAGGCATATCTCTAACGCTATCTTTTAATTATTAAGCTTCTTGAGTTATATCTAAATAACATAGAACAAAAATGTTTATCTTGAAACGCTTACAGAAAGTTTGCGAAGGTATATGTCTATCACCCAAAGATAACCTTAATACTTATAAAAAAATATTAAGGTTATTAGTACAACAATATTTTGAACATAGTAATTAATTCTTATTGAATAATCCAATTATTGTCAATTGCATCGCATAATTTTCTATGATTATCTTATAAGATATGACAGGTTTAGTATTACAGGATACAAAAAAAATGTTTCGTAAAGATATAACTGTACAAGACAAAAATGCAATTAAACAAATTAGAAAAACCGTTTACAATCTATCCAGCAACGAAGAAGGTAACAAAGAGAAAGAAACTTTTTCACGCATAGCAACTCACGGGTAGTAGCCAATATGTATATAAATCTATTTATTGGTTTTATAACAGTTATACCATACATTTCATTATCGTTATATTCATTACCATTTCGTACCAATTATCAGTAACTTTCCTAGAGATAATTAAGTACACATATATCTTAACAACATGAAGTAAACTGAGTAGTATTAATGTCTAGCGCATAACGACAAGGAACACCCTGCACAAGAACGTATTTCCCGCCAACACATTATACCATGTCCGTTGCCCTGCTCCCGCGCAATGCCTCCCGCCCCCCGCTCCCCTCGGACTTTGTCGCCACCCGCAACATGAACGATCGTTATTTTCAGTTGATATCGACATTACATCATAAGCGTTTACCGAGTCGAGTGTTCAATGACCCGAATACATTCCATTTAACAAATTACATAATAATATAGCCGAACTGTGCACTACGTTTCTGATGTCAGTTTATCAGTTACTTTAGAATAATTCGAAATATGTACATATACATGATATTAAATTACTTAATTTAGTAAATTCTAGATTCCACAGTAGCCAATTATATAATAATAATTTAAGGCCTTCTTCACTCTATAAATACAATATTTAACATTATTGACTGCTGTTGAAAAAAAACGTCGTGAGAAAATCGGTACGTAGGGAATGTTGAGGAAAAGGAATAATGGAACGAATAAGAAATGTGAAATTCTTTATACTTAACACAACTCTACGTCGTGGGTTGGTAGGGTGCTTACGCACATACCTTCCTTTGGAAAGAGGCCTTTGACCTTGCAACGGGTCGCTTATATGCAGATGTGATATCATTGTACAAAATTTTATTAAATAGATTGAGTAGATGCTTTACCTATTTCTGTATTCATTTACAATTCTTCTTCGTTATTATTAAGAAATGATATTAGTTTCTCATGTGACTTCATTGGAATTGATTTATTCGTATTTTAACTCCGGGAATACTAACAGATAGTTAAATTTATTTTTTTACGCCGTAGTTGACCAGTGGCCTTTATTACAGGTATCTACAAAATAAGTTTCGAAATAAATAAATTGTACAATCTGAATTTCGAATTTAATAATATATTCAGAATCACTCAACAATTGCAGCTGGTAAGCTTTTCATTAATTACAAATACACGGGATGATTTCGAAATGCATGTAACCATACAAAAGTCAAAATTGTTTTCTTTGAAGACAAAAAGTGATATACGAAATTATTTTGATAAAAATTTAGATAAAACATAAAATGTGTATTTTAAATTCAGTACAAAATATAAATGTATGATTGATTCACTTTTTTAGCAATAATGTCTTCCATATGAAGGTTAGATGTTGTCGTTGACTTTCAAATTTATTCGACAAAAACATAAAATTTAATAAAAAAAAAATATTAATACATAATTTATAAGTTTTATTTGATTCACAACTTGTTTTGTTTCACAACACTATCAATATTAATACACACAGTAAGGTTTTAGTTTAGGGAATATTAAGTAAAAGTCTTTATCTAACAATAAATAGGTTAGAGAGTAGATTTTGTGCAAATACATTTAATCATTATATTTGAGTAAGCTTACAACGTCACCGTAGGTACTTACGAAATAACAAATTATAACGGTCATTATAATCAAACACGCGGAGCTGACTCATCACTCGCGTATTCAAATACCACGTCTGTGAGCAACTCGAAGAAAAATGTCCTTATGAAACTATAGTAATATGGGAGTTCATTTTATAAGTTCGCCTGGTTAGTTTCTTGTTTCAGTTTGAATATATTTTATTTTTCCAGCTAACTAACCTATTAGCCTTATAGGCCTTCACGGCTTTACAAAGACAGTTTGAAAATATTTTACTAAGTCTGAATGAGTGTAGTGTGGCAGACGCACTATATGCTTAAAGTATTTATGCTTTTGAACACATTAATATTTATTATGAGGCAATATTGTGGTTACAAGGTAAATCCTTTAAAAGTCAAGAGAATTTATTTTTTTCGGCTTATATAAACAAAGTAAGTGGATAGTAATTGGATAAGAATCTGAAATGTATGAGTGACTTTCTGAGATGACTTTTTCTAAGTTTAGTTTTATGCAAATAATTAATTATGTACATCGTTTCTTTTTCATTATTTTTAGGGTTCACAGTTTGAAATGACGCTTACAATATTTTTTAGATATTTGACGCTACTTACAAATTTGTCCTCAAACATATAAGCAAAGTTGTAAACGTTATAATGAAGTTCATTTAGAAATTACTTCAATAAATTTAAGTCTAAAATTTTGCTTTTAATGAAGCATATAGTATATAAATAACTATTATAGAATAAAGTCGTATTTCGTGTTTATCTGTGTTTTTTTAGTAGATTAGAACTTACTAAATAAGTTATTGCGTGAAGGTAACTACGTAACTTGTACGACTTTGGTAATTTATAAATGTTGTTTACTTATAATGCGACGTTAGTGCATTAAGCCTGTGCAAAACTGGGGCATTTAGTAAGTCTTGAATATGTTACAAAGAAGAACATTTTTGAAATAAAATTTCGCGCAAAGGGTCTAGTTAGGTAACGGACGTGAAGGCATGGCTTATCACCGATGTATCTTGTTGGTGACGTAATAACGTTAAAAGAATTTAACTTTGGTAGTGTGAACGATGTCTACACGATGTGTTGAATAGAGCTGCTGTACGTGATGATCAGTACAAATAAACATTGTGACGGATATGCGGTATAGTATTTTCAGATAAAATAGATGTCTACAAATATCAGATTCAAAAGGTTATTTGAAGCTTAATAATTATTTTAATTATATTGGAAATAAAACAACACCGTTTGCTTTCAAACTGATATACGACTAGGTTTTGCTTCCAGCTTCAACAATACTTTTTTCGGGACGAAATTTACCATATGCCCTTTTCTGTACCCTAAAAATGTGTGTGCAAAATTTCCTGGTAATCGATTGAGCCGTTAAAGCTTGAAAACATAACATACAAACAAACTCACCTTCGCATATTTAAGTTTAGTAAGGATAAGGAAGTAAAGATTAGGAATTTTTCATAATTTCTTGTGATATTGCTATTCCAGAGATTTAAAATTACGAAAACACAAAAAAAGTTATGTGTGTAAAAATAGTTAAGAAGCTTCTTTCAACTCGTTGAGCCATAATTATCAAAGCGTAAAAATTAAATCTAAATCGGTCATACACTAGTGATGGAGATATTAATATATTTCACCGTTAAGATGTCGTTGTAGATACTCGTATAAATAAAAGTGTCTATTATGTGTCCATTCTAATATTCGAATCGTCTGAACTGATTTTGATAAGACCTGAAATGAAAACTGAAAAAGTATTCATGATATCTGTGTGGGCACAGCAACAATTATCCATATAAGACGAGTAGTTCTCATGAAACAAAAAAACGTTGTTACATCATTTCAACATATGATTGTCTAAGTCCAAGATTCTATTGCATAGATCGGTCATATCATTACGTAATAATAGGCACAGCTGAATGTGAGGTGAATAAACTTTGACCGTTACAAAACCGTTGGCTTGTCCTTAGCGTTCACTGGCAAGGGCAAGGCGGGGCGGAGCCGGGCCGCTTCACAGCGGTAATGTTTTGGCGGGAGTTGCTTGCTGAATTATACCTCATTTTATTAAAATTCAATATGTTGAATAGTTTTTAAAACCATTACTGATGATGTTCATGTTCTAAAAAATTGTATTCTATTATTTAACGCAACGTACGTCTAGGTAATTTAAAACTCAAAATGTTAAGAATTTGTTCAGTTACATTATGACGTCATACTGATTAACCGTCGAATTACTCGGCACAAGGGGCTTGAAAGCGGCAGAGGCGGGAAGGACAAAAGATGCGCTTGTTCTGTTTAGGCGCGAACGACGGTTACAAACTATTATGAAATATTTCGTTGATTAACATTACCAGACATCTTTTATGAAGTGACTATTGTATTGGTAATCAAGTCCGAACACACGTCTAAGCTTAGACATATTGATGCATGTAACATATTTTGATAAGAGTTTATCTCAATCAGAACGACGTCAATTTTAATATTCATGACATTGATATTGGTATACAATAATGAAAGTCAACATTATTTAAAAAAAAAATATTTTCCTCAGTGTGTTTTCGCTAATTTCGATTACGCTTTGTAACACAAGGCATTTTTAAATATTAATATCTAGTTTTGTTTTAGTTTTTTGTCTATACAATATTTAAAACAGTAAAAACTTAATATAACTATCGATAATAATCAAACTATTCATAGACCAATGAAGTTTGAAATACATTATAATTGCTTATTTTTATTTCTTTCACAATTACTAATTAATCATTAATTGTAACAGACCTAAGCCTGTACAAAATTAAAGGGAATGTTAACAAATTACATCTTATCAATCTCATTGTCTATTCGTCTATCGTTACAATTTAACGTACAATATAAAATTAACTACGTGATCCAATGACGGGATAAATGGGAAGTGTTTACAATAATTGTTATTAAATAATGATACTACGGTGTAATTAACATATAACCCTTACTAGCATTAGCGTTAAATTACGATGTAATAATTAATTAGTATCAAATGTTTCTCTATATCCGGCTCTAATTACATATATGAAATGTGCTGATATGTCGTTGTGAGATACTGAATGATTTAGAAATTTACGTCTGCCTGGTATCGTGTTTATCGATAGCTCCGCGATTGCTTCAACGAGCATCATTACATCACCCTCTCATGTTTACGCGGGTAAAATTTTTTGATCGGCATGGTTTGAGGTTCTTTGAGTTACTTATATACCGGCATACATATTGCAAACTTTCTCTCTGGAAAATGTCGAGAATATCTCAGCTGTTAGTATATACTACAGGCGTAGGTTTTGTTCAAATTGTATTGATAAACAATGCAAATATTTTTTAAATTAGTTATTTGTAATGAACTTCAAAAACAATAAACGTAAAAATACTTAACCTTTTTTAACTTCTCTGAATTGTACAAGACAAAAATACAATGAATAAAATTATAAAAACCATTGACAATCTATCCAGCAACGAAAAAAGTAACAAAGACAAAGAACCATTATCTACTTACCACCTACTTGCCAATATATATATATAAATCTATTTATTGGTTTTATAACAGTTACACCATACATTTAATTATCATTATATTCATTACCATTTCGTTACAATTATCAGTAACTTTCCTAGAGATAATTAAGGTCACATATATCTTAACAACATGAAGTAAACTGAATAGTATTAATGTCTAGCGCATAACGACAAGGAACACCTTGCACAAGAACGTATTTCCCGCCAACACGTTATATCATGTCCGTTGCTCTGCTCCCGCGCAATACCTCCCGCCCCCCTCGGCCATTGTCGCCACCCGCAACATGAACGATCGTTATTTTCAGATGGTGTTGGCATTATATCAAAAGCGTTTACCGAGACGAGTGTTCAATGACCCGAATACACTCCGTTATACCAATGACATAATAATATGGCCGAACTATGCACTACGGTTCTGTTGTCAGCTTATCAGTTACTTTAGAATAATTCGAAATATGTACATATACACGATATTGAATTACTTAATTTAGTAAATTCTGGATTCCACAGGTGATAATTATATATTAATATTTTGAGGCCTTCTTTAATCTATAAATACAACATTTAAAACAAAGTCATTTTTCGTATCTTTGTTGTACCTTTATTTGTATAGTACGTACCAAATTTTAATACACTTTTAACTGACGATTACAATATTACTTCTGCATCTTGTATGATACAGCTAAGCACTGAGATTTCAGTATATTTGTATAGTTTTATGTACTAAATAGGCAATGTTATAATTAAATTTTAAGTAATTGATTCGTACGAAATAGCACAACTGTTTTCATTACGTCTTGCCGTAAGAAACATTCCTAGTACAATAATTGACCGAAGAGCTTAGTGCGTGTTCATAATATTTTCAGTAATGTTTCTTTAGATTTGATATATGAATATACTAGAATTTGCCCATGGCTTTGCGCGCTTTTTTATGCAAAAAATATTTTTGACTCATTGTTTTATCTCATTAAAATATGGGTTCATTCAATTATTTCCGAGATATTAGTACTCAGTTTATAGATTATCATTTTTGAAATGACATATAATTCCAGTGTACAAAATTAATTTAAAATCTGTACAGTGAATGAAATTGCATTTTTATTTATGATCATCATTATAAAAATAGTTAAAAAAATAGAATTACTATTATTCATGTTTGTACAGATTATACTACTTTTTAATTTAACAGGCGTAACATAAAAACTGCCGTTAAAAAAAACATTGCGAGGAAATCGGTACGTAAGGAATGTTGAGGAAAAGGAATAATGGAATGAATAAGAAATGTGAATTTCTCTATGCTTAACACAACTCTACGTCGTGGGTTGGTAGGGTGCTCACGTGTATACCATCCTTTGGATAGAGGCTTATGACCTTGCATCGGTTTGCTTATATGCAGATGTGATATCATTGTACAAAAGTTTATTAAATAGATTTAGAATATTGCTTTACCGATTTCTGTATTCATTTATAATTCTTCTTCGTTATTATTAAAAAATGATATTAGATTCTCATGTGATTTCATTGGAATTGATTTAGCCGTATTTTTAACTCCGGGAATACTAACAAATAGTTAATTATATTTTTTACGTTATATTTTATCAGTGGCCTTTATAACAGGTATCTACGAAATAAGTTTCCAAATAAATGAATTGTAAACTCTGAATTTCGACCATTACAGAGATTTAAAATTACGAAAACACAAAAAAAGTTATGTGTGTAAAAATAGTTAAGAAGCTTCTTTAAACTCGTTGAGCTATAATTATCAAAGCGTAAAAAACAAATCTAAATCGGTCTCACACTTGTGATACACATATTAATATATTTCACCTATAAGATGTCGGTGTAGATACTCGTATAAATAAAAGTGTCTGTTATGTGTCCACCCTAATTTTCGAATCTGCTGAAAAGATTTCGATTAGACGTGAAATAAAAACTTTGAATAAGTATTCATGATACCTGTGTGGACACAGCATGAATTATCCATATAAGACGAGTAGTTCTCATGAAACAAAAAAACGTTGTTACATCATTTCAACATATGATTGTCTAAGTCGAAGAATCTATTGCATAGATCGGTCATATCATTACGTAATAATAGGCACAGCTGAATGTAAGGTGATTAAACTTTTACCATTACAAAACCGTTGGCTTGTCCTTAGCGCTCATTGGCAAGGGAAAAGGGCGGGGCCGGGCCGCTTCACGGCGATAATGTTTTGGCGGGAATTGCTTGCTGATTTATACCTCATGTTATTTAAATTCAATACTTTGAAAAGTTTTTAAAACCATTACTGATTATGTTAATGTTCTAAAAAAATAGTATTCTATTATTTAACGTAATGTACGTCTAGGTAATTTAAAACTCAAACGTTAAGAATTTGTTCGGTTATATTATGACGTCATAAACGCAACTGTTTCCCCGTTGAATTACTAGGCACAAGGGGGTATGAAAGCGGCGGAGGTGGGCAGGACAAAAAATGCGCTTGTTCTGTTTAGGCGCGAACGACGGTTACAAACTATTATGAAATATTTCGTTGATTAACATTACCAGACATCTTTTTTTTATGAAGTGACTATTGTATTGGTAATCAAGTCCGAACACACGACTAAGCTTAGACATATTGATGCATTTACATATTTTGATAAGAGTTTATCTCAATCAGAACGACGTCAATTTTAATATATATGACATTGATATTGGTATACAACGATGAAAGACAACATTATTTTATTTCAATTTTGTAACAATGTAATGTGATGTAAATGTAACACAAAGCATTTATAAATATTAATATCTAGTTTCGTTTTAGTGTTTCGTCTATACAATATTTAAAAGAGTAAAAACTTAATATAACTGTGTTTTATCCATAACTCCGCGATTGCGTCATCGTGCAACGTTACGTCACCTTGTCATATTTACGCGGGTAAAATTTTTTGATTAGCATGTTTTGAGGTTCTGTGAGGTACTTATATACCGTATGCAGGTATACATTGCAAACTTTCTCTTTAGGAAATATCGAAAATATCACAGTGGTTAGTATAAATAGACTACCCATACATTGGCTTTGTTCAAATTGTATTGAGAAACGATGCAAACATTTTCAAAATTAGTCATTTATAACGAACTTCAAGTTTAATTGGTTTAAAGTACCAAATAATCTCGTCCCTACGTTCGCGGCATTATTGGTCGTATTGTTAGTATTACGTAACTACCTTAAAATAATTTCATGAGACTAACATCAACGGTTTCTACACATGTGTTGATTAAAACCTGCATGTGATGGTGAGTATAAATAAATATCGTTCCGGCATGCGTTTTTGAGTTTGTGAAGATACTTTCGACGTGACCTTGACACTAGATGTAAAAAAATATTTTAAGTGTAATATTGTCTTTTAACTACAATGAAAAAAAAAACAATATGGTTTCGCCATAAAACTTACACGTGGTTTTTCTATAAATTACAATACTAATAGTATATTTGTAAAACTTAAACTATAAAGTTTGTAAAAAATCATTTTAATTAGTTTTTTTATTATAATTTAAATAATTAGGTGATACAACTTTTTTATAGAAAGAGGATTGATACGCTAGAAGTATCGCATTTTGATATCAACTGCAGTGTTTGTAGTAATCAAGAAGAGCAATAGATATAAATATATGACTGGGGGCGCGACCACTATGCAAATGTTGCTAAACCGATCATAACGAATTGTTGTAGTTAATCGTAACTGATACCTTATAAATATGGTTGCTTATGTTAATTTTATATTTGTGTATTGTTTTTCTCAGATTTAAAAATAAAGATAAAAAAATAATAGACATGTCTTTTATGTTATCTTTAAATGATTAAGCTTCTTGAATTATATCTAAATAACATGGTACAAGATTATTTACCTAGAAGCGCTTACAGAAAGTTCACGATGGTATATCTATCACCTAAAGATAACCCACCGTAACCATTTCGTCTTAAATGTATTATTAGCAAATAATGGAGTATTTTCGATGTGATTCCAGCCGATAATATAGATAATTCTTATCTCGTTAAATATTATAGTTATGTGGGGTATGTAATTTATTATAACATAATTGCCAATCGCAGCATATAATTATCAATTATTATCTTGTAAGATATCCGGATTTAATATTTCACGCTACAGAAAAATTGTTTGTATATAGATATTTACGGAACGTGTTTGAGTTTATTGAACTATAAATATCGAAGTGTACAAAATGAATCAAAATCCTTTAGATAGTTGTGATGCACGTTGAGTCGCGTCGTCGCGAGTAGTTAATATGAATAAAATTAAAATCATCATTATTTGCCTACTGGAATCTCTTAAACTATTTTCAAATTTGTGTATATACTCTTTATCATTACGTTTTAGCATATGAGCCAAGTAACAGTAATAAAATTGAACAGAGGTAACTTGAAATGAGTAAAATTGTTAAATAGTAATGACAATGCTACAGGAGGAGGTGTGTCATACTTACAAATGTGTTTGAAAGATCATTTATGTAGCTGTACATCTTCTCATAATTTTAAATTTCTTTGATATCATAAAAAAACCGCCCGGTGCCGCAAGTAGCAGCTAGTTACCAATATAATTAATATTCGATAATAATTCAATATTATAGTTATTTTGGGTATTAAAAAAATGAAAATAATTGTCAAATGCAGCGTACAACTTTCTGGGACTGTTTTATAAGAGGTGACAGTTTTAATATTACACGATACTAAAAAAAAATCTGTAAAGATATCTAAGCTTTTTTTATTTTGCCGAAATATAATTATCAATGTGTAAAATGGATCTCAATCACTTACTCTTATTATCCACACATTTATAAATTAAAGAAAAGCAATATTGTAACGGGTTGCTAGTATAAATAAAATTAAAGTATCTATTGTTCGTTCACTCTACTATTCGAATCGACTGTACTTATTTCGAGACTTAAAATAAAAAGACTTTTCCATGCATTATCTATATATTTTATCATCGTGTCTTTCCGTAGGGGATAAGCAACTATAATTAAATTGTACACGGCTAGTTTAAAATTAATAAAAGTGTTAAGAGTTCAAAATGGTAAAGATAAAAATACAATTATAAAATCGATCACAATCGATGAAGACACGACGAAGGTAACAAAGAGAAAAAACATTTACACGAAATACAAGTCGCGGGTACTAGCTAGTATGTATATAAATCTTTTTACTGGTTTCATACCAATTAAAATGAGCTATTTCGTACAAATCATTTACTTAACATGTAATTATAACATTGTTTATTTAACTCGTAAAAAGTCAAACAAATATACTAAAATCTCAGTAATTAACTGTATCGTAATAACAGAAGGAGAAATGATATAGTCGATAATGAAAACTGTATTATTTTACAATTAAACTTTGAATCTACAAATAAAGTTACAACAAAACGTACCAAAAATTAATTTGCTTTGTATATAATATTTATGTATTGTAGCGGATCCTATATTTTTTTTTGTCACCTGCATACCATTGACAGCGGAATCCATTATTTATAGAATAAGTAATTTTCTGTCACCTATATATAAACATTTCAAATTATTGTAAAGAAACTGTATAATTTTGTAACAATTCAAATAAATTACAACTTATATTTATTAATTAAATGATAAAGTGATAGTTCCAGAACGTAGTTCATAGTTCGGTCACATTATTATGTCATAGGTACAATGTAATGTGATAAGGCCATCGAACCCTCGTCGCGATAAACGCGTTTAATATTGTGCCGACCCGAAACAAAAATATCGAGCGGCGCTGCGGAAGGCGGCTACGGGAGGGAGGTGAGGGAGGCACTGCGCGGGAGCACATTGCGCGGGCGCACAGTGACGTGACCTTGAGTTATATGTGATCACGAATTATGCTTGATATTAAGAGACTTCTAATTTTATTATGTGTTGTAAGATATGTGTGTACTTAATAATCTGTAGGAGTATTACTAATAATTTTATAAACTATGAATGTGTAATGAAATAATTGTCATGTACAAAATATCATGAAGAAATCTATTTCTTCGAGAAATAATTAAGAATTCTATATTTATAACATCCAATAGTATTAATAGCCTAATAATTTTGGAATGATAGCGATACTTTATGGGTACAAAATTATTATGATCCACTTAATTTATTCATTCTTATAATTTTTGGTATATCGTATTTTTTTCCTTTGAATCCGTTGACCTTATAAAGTACCTTGAAATGAACAGTGTTTCTCATTTCGAATAATGAAAAAGAAGAATAGACCTACATTACAGTTATAAGACGTAATCGACTTAAATGACTTGGCAAAAATTTAAAGTGTGCCGATAGTGTACTTTGCACTATCTGGCAACGTCGCGATTTCTCAGGACGTTTGAAACGGCCAACTACAAAAGTTACGAATTACGACGTGCGCGCTGCGTTTTTGCCCACGAAAGTGCACGGAACTACGAAAATATACTCTACAGGCACATGCGAGTGAAAACGACGACCAATTTTATTTTTTAATTTTAACATATTTGGAATCAGCAGAGCGCGGCGAACACGATAAAATGTGTCTCCCCTCCTGCGTCCATATATGGGACGTCCGATGCAGATGGACGCAATACTCAATGCAATTTTGGCCATACAGGACGCACGTCAGTTAATGGTCTATATATATATATATATATATATATATAAATTATATATCTATATATATTCAAATATTAAATGGACATAAGTTGAAGCAATTACTGTTGATTCTCATTTGGCATATAATTTTTAAATGCTTTTATTAATTTAGAAATAAGCTGTATTACTGAAAGTGAATATTTAAAATACCTTATAATATTTTTTGATATTTAATGGTTTGTTGTTTTTATTTTGTAATTTTATCACAATGGAAGAATTAACATGTAAAATGTATCAATTCAAATTCAGTCCTGTAAATAGGATAAAGTGACATTAGTTTAGAGTATTTTCTGAAAATGTTTTTTGTCATAACTTGATATGACTTGAGTCCAACAAACAAAACTCTAGTAATACCTATATTTCAGTGTTAGAATGAAAAAATCAACAAATCATGTGTGGGAGTGTTATAATTAATATCTGAGAACTCTTCATGAAGCTTAAAAATAGTTTAAAAAATGTTGACTCCAAACTACTACGAATGTTTACAAAACAGCTAAATTGTAGTGAAAATTTATAAACACAAATTGAAAGCTTGTAATATTTTTTTTATGTAAAAGGATTATAATTTTTGTTCATGACTTATACACAATTCAGTTGGTTGTTTGTCCATATAATGTGTGTTTCATTGGTTGCAGTTGTATATACACTGTCATCTTTATTTATAATATGGTTATTGTTTGAGTATTAGTATATTACATCAAAAGATTTAGCATAAAGTAATTCAAAACAAAATGATTAATTAATATTGCTTCATGAGTTTAGGAATCTTTTACAAATTTAATAATAAATATATCTAACTAAACACTGTGTCTGTGTGCGTGCATACAGGATTATATATAGAGTGTATAGTAATATATTTCTCAGAACCATTGGTAAGTAATGAATTTATCTAGACTTTTGTTATTATATTTCTATTATTTAACTACATATCTGTAAATGTGTTAATACAAGCTTCATATGATAATTATACGTACTAAATCTGCTCTGTAAAAAATATCACTTTCTTTTTGCAACTAACATTGAAATTAAAAAAGTAAGTTAACAGTGTAATGATTCTCACATTGCATAGTTAAATTATGACACTTGCTTCTTCCCGAGATTTCCGTTATGTTTATCAGTATATCCAGGATGAAATTTAGATTACTTCCTAGTCTAGATTCTAGAGTTCCTCTGTGACAAACTGCATTAAAATAGGTTTAGGGGTGTAAATGTGAAAAAGCCACAGAGAGACACTTGAATTTAGTTAATTTTTATGTATTTAAATTGGAAAGGATAATATGTTATACAATGTAAATATTATTAAATATTAACAGGTGCATCTAGACATCCAAGTGGGTGAGCATGCAGTGGACTATGCGAGTGTGGCTCAGAAGGACAAATTGTCAGAACTACAGCTTAGAATAAGACAGCTACTGGATCAAGTGCATCAAATCACAAAGGAGCAGGCATATCAGAGGGTCAGTATATCTGCTATACAAGTCAAAGAAGTCCATTAAATCCAATATAATAAATATTGCTGTGACTATATTCCTTTCATATTATTAGATGGGAAAATACTTTGAAATGAAACACTTGGAATTTTCTAAATTATTTAACTGAAAACTGTTTTGTAAAAAAAAAAGAAAGTATTTTTACTTATTCTATCACTGTCAGTCAGTTTCCAATAATGATATTAAAAAATATAAAATTACTTGGGTCACAAACTGTTAAAGACCAATAAGGAAGGAGTAAGGAAATATTCATTTAATTTTTGAATGTACAATTGGAGAACTTAATACTAAAAAGTACCTACCAATATTATAAGAATGCATAAGAAAGTTATGTACAGGTGTGCAAAACATTTAATATATACCATGCCACATGTTGGTCCATGGCCTGAAGATCAAGTTTAATTGTACCATGGTTGTACATGTGGCATGGAACATTTTAATACATAAGTATTGCATGTATTTAATTGCTCCACATGGAGTTTATGTAGTAAATGCTAAAAATAATACAGAAAGTCAGCTAATTAGATGTAGTCTGTATTGAAGTCCGTAGTCACATTTCTGTTAGGGCGAAACATGACGCCCAAAATTAGTATATGGATAATTAGAGATTTTGGGGAATTTGGCTGTCTAAGTTTAGTTATTTGCAAGATATAAAAAAAGAATTCTATTCCTATGTTCTTGAATAGGTAGCCACTTCAACCTAATTCAGTGTTTAGATACATGGTCATCATAGTTCTGAAGATTGATTGAGTAGACATTTGGGTTTTTTAAGAGACATAATTGTTTGAAGGTATGACAAATTTAGTTATAAATACGTATTATACGGATTGGAAAGTACATTTTTTTCAATTTAATAAACCACAGATTAGCATGATGTGATTTGGTTCGGAATGACTAAAATAGATAATAATATTGAGATTTTTTTTTTTTAGCAACGGGAAGAGCGTTTTAGGCAAACGTCAGAGAGCACAAACCAGCGGGTCCTGTGGTGGAGTCTTCTACAAACAGGTGTTCTAGTCAGTATTGGTTACTGGCAGATGAGGCATCTCAAGAGTTTCTTTGAAGCAAAGAAATTAGTGTGAAACCTATTTATAAAATTAAGTTACTCTGTCCTTTGTCTATCTTTTTCTAATTTGTTGAATGTAATTTAATTTTTTTTATAAAAACCTGTTGTTTGGTTACATTTTGCGAGTGATCTGTATATTTCCAATAAAATAAAATTACACAGTTATGATTTATTTATTTATTTATTTTTTCTTTGTTACAGTTACATCTGTACATAATTGCCTCTGATCATAAGAAATATGAATTACCATGATTTTCATGTGTATGTAATGCATTCTGATAAATAATTTAGTCTTGAAAATATAGAATTTGAAAAAGTATTTGATTATTAGTTCCATAATAATGTATATATATATATTTTTAGAATATAGTGTTTTAACACAATCACACTTACAATACATAATGATATGACTTAACTTTACAGTAACACAATCCAGAGTGGGACTGGTTCTCAAGTGTATTTGCAGGAACACGCCTATAAATTCTTAGTGATAATACAGCTTGATGTTGGTAGTTATTCAGAATAAAATTATAGAAAGCCTTATGTTTTGGTTCCAACCCGATGTTCTACTACACAGATTAGTACCTATTTTAATGAAAGCAATATCATGATATCCTACCACTATTTGAAACTTATTACAATATTCTAAGTAATAAACTGCTATGTATGTACACCCAGGCACATTTTTAAAACAATAAATAGTACATTTTTTATTAATTATCATAAATATCTGCTACCAAAAAAAAATGTCTTCATATGAATAGACCATACATACCACAGATATATTGAATGCATACATGTCTTTATGATAATCTAAGCATAGTTTATGCTATCATAGCTAATAAACTTAATTTAAATCTGAGAAGGTATTTAAGAATCTTCAAGCTATCAGTCCAAACAATACCAGTCATTATTGCTCACTCATTTGGCAATTCGATATCAAAAATAAAATAATCCTTTTTTTTTATATGTAGCACAATAAACTGAATACACTGTGTCCAATATTAAGCACAGTAGAATCCAAACAAGGATGATGACAGTGTTACGATTCATAGGTATTTATTGCTGTCATGTTGGTAGGCTGTTTGCTGAATGTATATTAATTAGGTGTTCATTAAATGCGACAAACCGAAAGAGGGTTATTGTGAGTTTTATCACCATACCCATGATGGTAATTATTCATACAGGTCCAGAATCCTACTAGCCCAATAATTCCTTTCTAATCATTTTTAAGATCAAAATGGTTAGTCACAGACCAACTGATATAGCCATATAGCCTTCGTAAGGTAACAAAATAAAATGAACATAAGCCTAATGTAAT
Organism: Antheraea assamensis; assembly: GCA_035772565.1. NCBI lineage: Eukaryota > Metazoa > Arthropoda > Insecta > Lepidoptera > Saturniidae > Antheraea > Antheraea assamensis. Next base: position 27,584 of record JAQQSE010000012.1, read on the forward strand.
CAAGAACAACTTGATTAAATATGATTATGATTATGCAAAATTATAAAATTAACACAACAACACTCACATTTGGTCCCTCAATAATAAAGGTTGTAAGTTTTTTTTTTTTTTTTTACTTAGTTTAAACATATATTTCTTATAGTAGAAAAATATACAAATTTATTAAATATGCAAACATAGCTAACAGTTATCACTTAAGTCTATTTTGTACAAGGATCAAAATCACATCCTATTAGTTATCTCAATAGTAGAACTTATTTACCCATGGGAATATTCATATTTTTTTTATTTGCATCTGTTTCCCAAATTGTGCGCTCATTTTATTTTCTCTTTTTGGATTATTAATTAAAGTGAATGGTTATATATAAAAATAATGTTACAGTAATAAGAATTGTCATCAGTATATTTCATATCAAATTCTGATATGCTAGTTAATAAAAACTTTAATGAACATTTAACCACCATTATGCTAAAAGGAGTCAAATTAGAAACCCATAATTCATAAGTTGTTTGAATATGTTCAAAACATTGTAGCTTGTAATGTATAAACAAGAGCGAGAGGTATACCAGCAAAATATATCTATAACCTATTAATATACCTTGGTTTCTCAAGACCCACCTAATAAGCTCCTTATAGAAGAGAATATCTAAAGACATTTTAATAATTTTTTAACAAATTTACCAAGACAGGGAGAGAGGTTTCCTTAGATGGGGTGAGTAAAGATGTGCATTAATACAGAACCTGAAACACAGATTTGGGTACCAAGACCCATGCATTATTGCATTATCTGAAGCTACTTGTTTTACAAAGTGACTGACCTGGCACTCGCGTACTAAACCACCGGAATGCTATTGCCTTCACATTAACATATAAAATTTAAATATCTAATACACAATACAGTTCACTAAAAATGTAGCACCAAAATTATATCAATTTTTAATCTGTTGGTTAATATGAAATGTACAGTTCAAAGGCACATTGCATTTTATTTTATAAGTTGTTTAACAGTAAATATTTCATCTAAATACTTTATAAACAATATCGGGTTTGCTTTAGGTAATGGTCGAAGTAGATCGAAATCCACAACACTTATAGTGCTAGCTAATGTGTCGCACGTACAATAATATAAATGACCGTCGACTTGCAGGCGCTCGGCAAGTTCCAATTGGTGATTGTCCATTAAATCCTCATTTACAACAACCAATAAAGGCTTTTTCGCTTCCAGTACTTCTAAACAACTTCCTGCTCCTGCGTGGCTAATAACTAAGTCAGCGTTATTGATATCTTCTTTAATTGTGTCTTTGAATCTGTATAATGTTAATTTTACACCTTCTTTTTCATATTGTCCTGGTTCTGTGTCACTGTTTCCAATTTGGAATATAACCTCTTCACAACCAATATTTTTCAGTGATGTAAGTACAGAAGACGAAAGAATCGCCTCACAAAGCAGATCAAACCGGGTTGTCCCGACTGTTATAAAGATTTTTTTGTATTGTGACGGCATGATAAATGACTAAAATGATGTAAACAAAAATTTAAAAAACAGACTGAAATGTAAACACCAAAGAGTATATTAAGTATGGTAAACACGTAGTAGGTACATAACGATGAAAAATGTCTTTTCAGGAAATGTCAGTTAGAGTCGGGGTAGCCGATGTATATCGATGTTGAAGAACACATTGATGATTAAATTCGATTCGTCTAATTTGATATACCGCACCATTCAATTTCGATATAAAATATCGATGCATTTTATTCAATACTAGCTGTGCCCGCGACTTCGTCCTCGTGAAACGGAATACAAAACACAGTGATTAACAAACAATCTGAATATATATCTGTATATTTGTAATGTAATGTGTCAGGCTAAAAACTAATAATGGTCGTACCTTTTTGTCACTTCAATAATTACTCAAAATTAGGGCTTCCAAGTTCCTTTGATGTGTGTAAAAACCGTGGGCCTAGATATAGTGCTGCATCTATCGTCATACAGTCAGATAGTTCGTAGCACACGATTGTAATGTGTGTCCACATCTAAATTTATTGGGAACATGGGTAAAACTTCGTGACGGTACACGCAGGTATAGGAGTAACATAATACTAATAGTCTAATTTAACAACTGTAAAAACAATATTAACCCTTGTACTGTCCAAAACCACAAAGATTTAACTTCTATACAAACGAATGTAGACCTCATGAGGCATAGGTCAATAGACTGTTGGCAGCATACGCTTAAAAATACCTGATTTATTATAAAACTTTGAAAAATAACAAATGATGAATTGTAAAATAATATTTTTTATGTAAAATGTATTTTTAAATTATTTTTTCATTTGTACCAACTTTTTTTTACGAAACCGTGATATTTACGATGTACGATGTAGTGAAATTAAAAAATAATTGAAATCATAATCTGCCATATTGAGATCTGAGTCTTAAAAAATCAGCTGAGGGCTTATAATATTCATTCATATATACATCACATAGCTTATTCTTATTATTATTTTTATGTTATCCTTTCTTTTATTTGCACTGCCTGCAGTCTTTTTTCTCCAGAGTACCGCTGGAAGAAAATGCGAGCTCCCTAATATTTTAATTTTTTTTTATACTTTATAGGTAAACGTTTTGACCACAATCTCATCTGATATTAAATGAGGATGTGGTCTAAGATAGTATGTCACACTTAACTTAGAGGGAGACTGGCTCTCAAGTGCAGCTGCCGGAACACATCAACAGCTGCTTGGCGACAAATTTTCAACTTGAGGGTGGTAGTTAGCCAGACGGACTTGAAAAAGCCCTACCACCATCCTATGGTTTCATCACGATGTTTTCCTTGACCGAAAGGTTCGGCTCAGTTTCTTGGATTCGAATTTAAGTCTTTCGACGCTGTGTCTAAGCACACTACCAACTGAGCCATCATCGTTTCATAAACCCTAATGCATAAACCAAAAGGTATTCATTAATTCAAAGCGTAATTAAAACATTAGAATCAAGGTAAATTTATGAAAATAATAATTCGAAATAAACCTAACAAATACAGAAATAATCTCATTGTTATCTGTACTCTTCCTTGCAATAATATTCTTACGACAGTAAACCAATAAAATTGTAAGTTTAGCGCCATCTGTTGTCGTCAAAAATGTAGTCTGTTATTGCTTCTAAAGACGATTTTTTCTTACATTCATATTCAATGAACAATTTTAATCCCTTTATTTTTTTTATTATAATAAACAATTGTCCTAAAAAGTGATAAGTTTCAATAACTTGTAATATTTTCAACACAAAATTAATTAGAAATTTACAAATTTAATCATAAACCTTATGCGATCGAAAAATAAAAGTTATATTTTACTTATACAAAGTATGATGTAAGTTATTCAATTTATAGAAATATGTAATATTTGTAATTGGCGAATTTTTTGATTGTATATTATAGTAGTAATTGATTTAGAAAATGACGGTTGAACGCCATCTATTAGCAATAATGCATATTAATTAATTAGTGAACATTTTAGGGTATTAATATTTATTTATGTGAAAATAAAACATTACCCATTTTTCTTTCGTTCTATATCTGAGTAATGTAATACTGTGGCAATGTTTATTTATGTTATAAAATATCCTGGTTTTTAGATAAGGCTAAAGTTCATTTACTTATCTATTTTTCTCTCGTACTTAACTCGCGTCGTCATTAAAATTACAATAACTTTTGACAGAGTTAACCAATTTTAATGAAACAAAAAAATAATGTTGCTCCGGAATATACTTGATTATTTTCTTGCTTGTGTTTTATCAGAAATCTAGTACTTTACCAGTGATGCCTGTTCATACAAACAGACAGACAGACATTTCTAAGAATAATTGAAATGGGTTCTATTACTTATTCCTCGACACCTGCAACAATTTTTTTCTCAGAAATCAAAAAAAGTACAGACACGTTGGATGTACATTTTTATGATATGTATAGGTTATATGTATAGATATCGAAATTCAGGCTTTTGCTTTAGAATAACAGTCCCCAAAGTTACAGACCTCGCTAAACTTTTTGTCCACTCCGATTATGTTTGCGCAGAACACTAATTTTGGTATAAACACGTGTAAAATCGAAATAACGGAAAGATATATAAATGTCAATTTTAGATTCCTATGTAACATTGTTTTGTATTTAAACTCTTAATTGTATTATACGCTAACTTGAACTTAAGGCTATCAGAGCAGCCAAAATTATTGAACTGTACTATGGACATAGATTAAAAATACGTAGTATATGCTAATTCTATGGCTATTACCATGTATGGCGTGTTAAAATGGATAAAAGCATGTACTTAATTTTAATTGACTTGTAAAAACCTTGTAAATTATCATATAAACGCATAGATCTGGTTATAAACAGACATGACAACCAGAAGTTAAGAATTCCTTTAATTTTGTGATAGTTTTATGATTGATTTAATTAATTAATTACAACTAACGCACGATATTTCTTTATTGCTATCTGTCGAAAAAAAATAGTACCTCAAAATAAAAAAAAAATGGTAATATATTAATTACATATATAACAAAGTCGTAAAATATTCTTGAAATTACTATTATTATATTCTAACATTTGTTGTTATACTGTTTCCTTACAAAATAAGATGATTCCATATTTAAGTGTATTCGATATAGTTATAACTTCGTTGATCCTTTTGAAGTGACATTATTATTTGCAAATTTTTTGGGATTATAATATTTCTCAACTCACTAACTTGGTATAGAAATATTCTCCTGAGTCAAAAATGTGAAGGTAACTAATATTGATAAAAGTGATCAAATCAAGTATTAAAAATTACCATCCTCGCTGTGCTGATTAAAAGAACCATGAATATAAAAAAAAATGTTTCAGTTATGCATTATCTATAGTTGAATATGAGGGTTCCAACAATTGATATATAATTGTTGTTTTTATGTATATCAATGGTTCCAACATAAATTAGGGGAACTGGTTAGTTCGGTGAACATATTTTAATTGTACAATAAGTACTAGAGCCTGTACATATATAAATATTATAAAACTAATTCTATTTTCGTATCTGTCTGTATTCCCTTAGTTCTTCTAAATTGCGCGGCGGATTTAATACGGTTTACATTATCGTTTACAGAATTTCTTCCGGAACGTACACATGTATATTATATTTTTATAAAGTAGACAAAAGTCAATGTATTTCAATGGAGTATTAAGAAGCAGTTTTCGGACGTTTGCATTAAAAACGCTGGCTAAACCTTATGGTACCTAAAAATAACGTACTACAGAATTACACATCTTATAAGTGCCTGTAGAAAAGTTGATGGCATAGGCAATATAAACGTTTTTATCTTTTAAATAGGATATTAAAAAAGATTAGTTATTTGTGACGCTATTTATACAAATAAAGTATCAAATTTTATCAATTTAAATACTTTAGTTATGTTGGGCAGTGTAGGTCAAAAATGCTCTGTACTGCATATTATTTTAATGAATATCTAAGAAGCGAATATTAGTCGTAACAAAAAAAGTCGATCGTGTGAAGAACCTTACGTAATTTCTATGACTCTGATGAACTTATATATCAACCTGCCAAAAATCGAATCTAAATCCTTTAGACACTTATGACATCATACATTGTTCCCACGTGAAGCTGGGATGGGTAGCTAGTAACGTATATGCTGCCATGTACAATGAGGAAAAATGTGTAATGCTTTCATTAAAATTTTCTTCACTTTAGCAAAACGCGATGCATTCATATCTGTCATTGCCAATGTTTAATTCCATGGTCACGATTACGGAAAAAAGAGTTAAGTACTTTTCTGCTATCAAAATAAAATGGCTTAATTCGAAATTATTTTGAACCTTGAACATATTGTGTTCAAGTTTTGTTTTTATTTCAAGGCTTTAGCTCATTACGAAGTTATTTTAAAATCAATTGCAAAATTTGCATGAAACTGATAAGAAAGCCAGTTAATAAAACATTAAGAATGTCACTAAAAGTGCAGAATGTTCGACAGAGAATTTTATGAGTAAATCAAATTACCTACTTCATAATCACTGAAATTACTGCCAACAAGTCATGTGAAAGATAGCCCGAACTATGCAGTTGCAGTTTTCAATCATCTGTCTTTAGTCAAATGTTCTTGTAGAGATCTAAAAGTAAAGTGTATACAAAATCTTAATGAGCTTCTATTCATATTTTGGCTAATGGAAACGAATTACTAATTGTGGCACAATAATGTATTACTTCCTATTAATATATACGCTACGTTAAGAAATTGTGGCCAAGCCATAAAGAAATTAGGGTTTTTTATAATTTTCTTTCAAGGAATTGTTTTTTGTTTTTGTTTTAATTATAACAAAGCTATTCGTCGGATATTTTCTTATTGTATTTAGAACTAACTTATGCTCGTGACTTCGTATCCGCTATCTAAAATAAAACAACGCACGCGCCACTTATTATAAAGTGGTTGCAACTAATCTGCAAAGATATAACGCAGTCGGTTGTGTGATATAGGAATGCGTGTGGGACATATTAAGAAACATTCGTTTTCTTATAAAACTAGTAAGCACTCGCAACTTCGCAATATAGAGTACAATATAAAACTTATTAACAATAATATTCAACCAATTACTTTCTTTATTAAAAAACCCTTAAGTATGATAACTTTCAAAACGGTCAGTTAAACGATTTTACAATGCAATTACAGATATACCAATTTTTTTTATAGAATATCTAGTCGACAGCCGCTACTTCGTCTACGTTATTTATTCTTATAACAATATATTTTGTCTACAGAAGTATCAACATAAAAAATTGAAAGTAAAAATATACTTTCAGCGGCAGCGTTTCTGGACGAATACAACCCACAAACCTTCAAGTAACGAGCCTACTCCTTCCTCAAAGGCCGGTAACTCATCTGTTCGTTTGTCTCCAAATACATAAAAAACAACTATGATTAAGTGCTATAAAAATCGTAAAACTTTAAATTAAACGAAGATATCGTGATATTTTCTAAGACAAGGACCAAGCGTCTAAGAATTAAAACTATTTTTTTTGTCGAAATCCAATTGTTTTTGCGTGATGTGAGCGTAGCTGCGTACTTCTATCTTTTTATTTTTGTAACAAGATATAAATCTCTAGAATCATGTCTGAAAAATAGAATAAATAGTTTTTTACGTATATACGTATAATTTATTATGTACTCAATTTTCACGTGTACAGTGATACATCTTTTTTATAGATTGAGGTTCGTCCATGAAATTTTAGGCGGGATATTTCGACTTTTTCCAAAACTTTAAATTAACATTATATGCTTTCTCATTAGTCGATTTCGATGAAATAAATCGTACATATTGCCTGAAGCTACGCATAGCCTGCATAATTTACTTGGGAAAAGTTGATGAAAATTTGTCTAATACGTAGCTTTGTAGACTGGCGCTGTCAAACGGACAGACAAAGACAAAATAGCTTTATTGTATTCCGTTACTGTTTTATGTCACTCGCAATCAGTTTTTGGTAAGCATTTTTATATACATGACAGTTATAAAATGATGTTATATGTATATTAGAAAAAGATAGAAGATATGCTTGACAATATATAATTCAATTATTAATCATACAAGCATTATAAAATATAATAATGGGATGTTATCAGATCATTACGATTTGTTTTTACCAAAAGCTCGGAACCTGGATTTATCGACGCGACTTTTCAATAATTTACCACTAAGCAGTTATCACTTCGAATCACAATTGTACTTGAGTATTACGTGGCATTAGTTCGTAATTGGCATAAATTTTTAATCAATATGACCTTTTAAATCCGTAGCTTCTTTATACATGTTGTTAGATTGGTAAATGTAGTCTTTATTATTACAATTAAATGAAATGATAGTTGTAATCCACATATTAATTATCACCGCAAGTATCTTTCAATAAATATTATTACTATATTTTTTATTGGAACTATAAATATATTTACAAAGTAGTGTGAAGCGACGATGGCATGATAACGTGTTCCGACACCGCGTCGATTGACGTAGGTTCGAATCCTTGCCACTGAGCCGAAGTTTTCTGTGAGAAAGGATCGTAATGACAACATCCCGTCTGGCTAGCTGCTACCCTCAATTTGGAAGTCTGTCGCCAAGCATTTGTTGTGTGTTCCAGCAGCTACACTTGAGAGCCAGTCTGCTCTAGGTTTAGCATGTTTACTATCTTAGACCACATCGCCATTTAACATCAGATGAGATTGTGGTCAAACGCTTATAAACGCAAAACTTATAAATTATTTAAAAAAAAGAAAAAAGCATGTAAAGGTCACGTAGACCTCATAGTTCCATAGTTAAGTTTACTTGTTCGTTTTCAGCATTAGAGCAAAAAAAAATTCGTCCACAGTCCACCAATTCCTGTTTTTACTTTTGCGACAGTGCCGTCAGGGTTCATATTATAATGTTGTTCCGAATATTCTAATGATTCAGTTCATCCTTACTAGAAATGTCTACTTTCCATGAAAATATACAAGAATAAACAGAACAAAACAAATTTTGCATACACAATGTCAGGGGTACGCGAAAGGATATAGATTATGTTTCATATAGAAAAAGGGTATTATTATCATTATCTTATTAAATTTACATTAACACGAGTGAAACCATGATCAATAGCTTGTATATAATTTTAATTCACGTATTGGTCTAATAAATAACAGGAACGTAATGTAGAAATACAGTTGTTTGTAATTTTAGAAGTCCATGAGTTAATTAAATTTTATTTATTATATGAGTTGTAATATTTGCACAACCTGTATAAGCCATAGCATGTTCTGAAGTCTGATAGTGCGCCAACCACTTTCAACAATGTAGAATGTAGAAATGAAGCAGGTGTTCTTTTAATGAAACGTTAAATATTTTAATCACCGATATTAATTGATAAACTATAATTAATTTACTACAAATTATGATTGATTCATTTGAGGAAGGCAACGCGCATGGATTTGTTGTACCGGAAAATGAGTCGAATTTTTATAGTTGTCATATGCTTAGTAGGTTTTGTGTCCGGGGAAGATTTTCCGTCTCTGATCACATCGAATGCTTCTATCGGTAAGGATGCTTTTTTTTAAGTCTGTCGCTAAATGTTTTGTGTTTTGAATACAGTCTACAAACTTCATTAACATATTTTTCTAATGTATTAGCAGTAATGGTGGATTCTTTTCTCTCTACACTCGTTTTCAATATAAACTTTAACTATGGCAAATTTCACAAACCTCTGTTCATGCAATGTGCGTGAACAGACGTAAAAAGTTTTTTTTCACGTATTAATATATAGAAAGAGGGAGACAGCTCGAAATATGTTAGCAATAGCGTTACTTTTTAACATGGAAGGTTTATATCACATTTAATATTGACTGGTAAGACCTTCTATAATAATGGGAGTTGTTAGAATTCACTACATAAATATGCAGAAAACGAAAACTTTTAGTAAATTTAATTTCTAAACAGCTGTAGTTCTTGATCATCAATACCTCGGTGACAAGTATCAAGGTGTAGTGGATGAGCTTAAGGAATATATAAAGGAGCTTGCGAGGGTTGAGCTAAAGCACGGGGGAGTCATCGTTCAATATTACTCGTGGACAAGTATAAACATTAAAAAAGGTAATCTATAATACATATATATATATTGAAAACTGTCTTATATGTGGATTCATTTGTGCACATTTATATTGTACTTTTGGTCTATGCGTAATTGTGTCGAATTGGATTTCTCAACACTTTGAATTAGGACTTGAAGTAGCATCATCATACAGTCATTCAGTGTTATAAAAATTGTCATTCGTACGTAAAAAGTTGTAAAAAGTGTCTATAGAATGAAATTGTTATAGGATTTCTGGCGGTGTTCAGTGTAGCATCATGTGCGGATACATGGAACCTATTCTCTCGTACCGAAGAAGAAGAACTTCTTCTGTTTGCTCTTACTGAAGTCGACTGTCCCCGCCTGCCGACTCGCTCGGCTATCACTGTGACGTATACCGATCCAGGGCAGGAATTGCCTCAACTGCTACTCGATTTGAGAACTTCGAACGCATTTAAATGGAAATCTGCTGTGATATTGCATGACGATACATTGAGTAAGTTGTTTTCTTATTAGTTAATGTTTTTCTATACTTGGTTCTGTTTCACGGAGGCCTCTTTGCATACATATTATTAGGTTTTTATTTGAGACCGCACTATACCCGATCTATAATTCATGGTTAGACTCCGTTTTCATACTCGCTTGCAAGCCCGACAACAGCTGGATGTACACTGGCGGATCCGGAAATGTTACAAAGAAAAAAGAGAGATACAGGTTTATCGCCATATATGTAACGATACAGTTGTCGCACATCAAAATTGTTTAGGAATATTTCATTTATCAATAATTTGGATTACAACTTTTTGCTTCTTTTTTTCTATCTTTTATATTACTGGCAACTAATTTTTTGCTGTTCAGAAAAAGTTCGTCAATGGTATTCAGCCTCTTTTGTACCATTATCAATATATATAATGTGTAAGGGCGAATTTAAAGCAATATTCAGAGCTGTCAAAAGACTGACCTGGGCTGTACTTATTACAAGATTAATTTACTTTTATTTGATTCGTAACCGTTACCGTTGACTTTTTTAACTTTAAGTGTGTATAACTCGTATATCTAAAATTAATAAATTTAAATAACTTGCCACACGAAACACGACTGGCCTACGTACAGACCGCGTTAACCTTTTTGACTGCTCTGAATATAGCCGTAAGTGTGGGTTTGCATGTAATATAATTAATACTATAATACAAAACAAAAAGTTAAAATATTATTATAGGTATCTAAAATTGGTATTTATTTATCCTTAAGTTGTCTTGATATTATTCATTTATTATCATACGCATTTATACTGAAATTTGTGTTCTGCGCAATATATTCTTGTCAGCTAATGCGGGGGGTTAGAACTGGGTGTATTGGGTGGGTATGATGTAGTATTAAGTAAGACATTATTTTCGTATCCGTCGACTCTACTGATAGTGATTTATATATTTCCGTGTTCAAGTGTTAACATGTTTCTGCCTGCATAGTTTCGGTGATACAGGATACCTATTTATAAATACATCATATCTACCTAACCTTGACTCTTTAAGCTTTATTATAAAAAGAGACAAATGTTAATTTATAAATATATAATTCTGTATTTTTTAAACGCAATTTTGTGATTCACATTTTTATAGATGCAAAATTTTAAGGAAAAAACATGTGAAAAACTGATTGGACGATTTTTATTATTTTTTGTGTGTTATATAGGGGTGTATTTCCCTATATAATTCCTTGGAATTATAGGACTTTTTTAATATATTTTTTAAAACAGGACAAAAGTAATGCAATAATTGCAATCTCATTTATTCTCCTCTCTAATTTTAATGAAATGCAGGAAATACCTATACGATATTCCAAAATTCGATAGTCCGGGAAAATTATCAATAATATTTGGAAATTATCTATATGCCTGCACACTTCAAAACTGTTTAGGAAAGTTACATTTCGCAATGATTTGCTTGAAAACTACATGCTATTTAGAAAAAGTTTCTATTTGGAAAAAAAGTTTGTTCTCTTCTTCCATTCTCAAAATTATATCACGATTAAAAAAAAGTGCACTAAACAAAAGATAGCGCGGGAATGATGATTTTAATTTTACATCGATATTTTTGCATAAGATTGACAACTTATTTAATTAATAAACAGTGTGGTCCTTGTAAAGTCATGGAACGTCGACATTTAAGATGAGAAGGAATATATTTTGATATAGGTATCTGAAATTGATGAATTTCAACGCCATAATTATTTTTTCACGGAGAAAGTTTTTATGTTGTCCCTTTTAGGTAATGCTGCAACACATGAAGTTTCGTACTACACAACCAATCGATATCATTTTTTTTTTCCATTACGTATTTTTATTCATGTATAATGCATACAATGTTTTAACTATATAGTTAATAGAACTAACTTAAAATGAAATTAATTTTTAATACTCTTTAAAGTAAAATGTTAATGATATGATTATTGTAGACATTTGGATCAATTGTGTAAATACATATTTATCTATTATTTGTTTATTTTAACAGGTCGTGATTTGGTTTCTCGGGTAGTGCAATCGCTGACATCGCAGATTGACGATGACAGTGCACCACCAGTTTCTGTGACGGTTTTTAAAATGAAACACGAGATAAATGAATACCTAAGGAGAAAAGAGATGGAGAGAGTTCTATCTAAATTACCGGTCAAGTTCATTGGTACGTTATTACATGAAGTTGTGATAAATCGGGGTGGTCGAGTGATTTGACACCCTATCGTTTGGTGGTGAACGAAAACATCGTGAGAAGACTTGAACCTGAGATATATTGTGAAAGTACCACCGTATGTGGTATAACTGTGGAAATATGGATCTCTCAGAGTTTGAAATCGTCTATACGTCGTGAGCTGGCATCGTGGTTATTCCCGTACATTTCATCGGGATTAGATCTTTAGCCCACTAATGGTATTCTTACAGATTGACATTGTTATTATTTACTAGTAGTCAAAATTCGACCATAATTTATATATGTTTTTTTTTTCAATATTATTGTGATTTTTGAAGTTACACTTCTTTTGGCGCGTTAGGGAAAAATGATGAGGGTAAATTTTTACGATGAAAATAGTTATAGTCAACATTTTATTCAAAAAAAGTATGTATGATAACATTTTTGAAAAGATTTTTATCTTGTTACGCCAAAGAAGTATAACTTCTAAAGCGTGTACATTGTATACAATAATATAAATCGGCCAATCAGTTTTCCACATGTTTTTTCCTTAAAATTTTGCATCTATAAAAATGTGAATAACAAAACACACACACTTTTTTTTTATCAAAGTATGTATAGTTATTGTAGATTTGTAAATGTAAGCGTGACGTATGACGAATAGAGGCTTATAATTTTTCTACTGTTTCCAATTTTTTTATTGAAAACACTAAAGCTCTTTGTTAGGTACTAAGCAAATAAAAAAAAACCGTTTGGCAAACAAAGGAGAATAATGTACTAAGCTGTTTTATCTTCATTTAATTATATATAGATTCTGATTTTAGACAACCTATGTGTCTTGTTTCTGATAATTATTTTTTTTAATTTGTGTAATTTAAATCTATACTTTTATTAAAACATTGCAATAAACATAAGCTAAATTATTGTTGATAGCTTTCATAATGAGGATAGATTTAATCCAAGAATGTAAGAAGGGCCTTAGAGTTACGATATTGTCGGTTGAAATGTTAAATATAACTTCAAGAAATGACAGCGTGCACGTTTCCTAGGTGAAAACTTCATTGCTATAGTGACGTCAGATGTTATGACGACGATGGCGGACACCGCTCGAGACTTGCTTATGTCCCATACAATGGCACAGTGGCTTTACGTGATATCGGATACTGATGCGCGTCACAGCAACCTGACAAACTTCATACAATCGTTATACGAAGGGGAAAACATCGCATTCATTTACAACGTCACTGAAGATACACCTAACTGTAAGGTATGATACATCTTGCATATCTCAACCAGTCAAAGCTGTACTGCCTCATAAAGGGCGCACGCACGCACGTAAATGTGGGCCCCAGGAGGTGGCCCTCGCCGAGGCCCATAAAACATTAGGGCCTCGGTCTTTTCGAGGGCCACCTCGAGGCCCAGCCTTCTGATGCGCCCGACCACGAGAGTCACGGCATCACGGGTGTCATCCGCGTTTGCCGCCTTTTGGCGTAAAAAAATCTAAAAATACGAATTCTAGCTTACCAAGGTTGAAATATCGTTGGTTGCTTACTGCCACTTCGAAAAGATTCAAGACAGGTGTTACTTTTATTTCTTCGATTAGACACTTTTTTACGTTTTGGCGCCACTTTAAATAATATTACCATGGATTTAATTCATGAAAATTTTTCGTAGTATGATTTAGAACGATTTTAAGTGTAGTTTAACGGCACAGCAAAGTGACGCTCATCTTCCAACTGCTTTTAGCAAAGAAGTAACATGCAAGTTGACTGTTTATAGTTCGTTTGTAGGATTTCAACGTTATTGTGTTAATCTCGGTGTTGAATTTCGTATCGCTCATCCCGCTGTGAACAACTAAAACAACGCTGTTGTACACTGTATGATCGAAACACATGGCCATAGTAGTTAGAAATTCGGGCATAGGCATAGGCATGAATCAGATACAATCGATTCTACAAAAACCTTTGTGTGTGAGAAAAACATGTTCCTGATGGATTTCTTCCAATGTAATTGAGGCTCAAAAAATGGACGCGTCACTTGGGACAGTGCCATGCTTAGCAAATTCAACGTATAGACGTCATATTTGGTGTGGGATATAGTGATAAGAAGTACGACATGAATTTATAGCTAGGAGTCCCAAACAAAGCAGCAACTAACATTTTGGGTCTTTCCGGTAGAGCCGAAACTAACAAAAGTTTGCAATTTGCCACTATTTTCATCCAAAATTCACGTGGCGACTGTCGCTTTGGAGAATCCTTATATAGTGAATGGTGATTAGTACACGACCATTCGACCAAAATCGCCGTATCCATTTTGCATCATGACAATGCCAGCTCTTACACAGCCAAACAGGCAAACGAATTGTTGAAAGGGAAAAATGAAGTTATAGGGCATTCTGCACACAGTCTCGACCTGGTACTATACGGCACTTCTTTCTATTTTCATAAATACGTGATACACATCACAGATACTTATATACGTGATCACAGACACGTGATCAATAATTTTCAACACCAAAAGATGCTGTTAAAGAGTATAAAAAGTATATTTCCGAGATCACCACGGAGGAGCACAAATGTTTTCAAATTTGGCTTATTCATATGAAAAGTGCATTGATACTAAGAGAAAATATTTTAAGAAACAATAAATTCATTTTTGACCATAGTTATAGTACTTTTTTCATATCCATTCCGGAATTTTTAGTGCACTTGATGTACAAAAACAAAGAATCGTGCTCATTCGCTAAATTAGTTTAAGATAGATTGCAAAACTATACTGAGCAGGTAGAGAAGAAAGCTAGAAAATAAAAATGTACTAAAATAATTATTAAAAAAAACCATTGCCAATTTATAAAAGTGCATTACTTTTGTAATATAGCCACATGAATCGCCAGACACAACTCCAAAGGACATGTTTAATTTATCGATAGAAACCAAATAAACAATCTCAAACTGAATACGATTTGTGTTTATTTATCGTATTTAAACTGATTTTAGCCAACTGCATTTAACTGACCTTGTCATTCTAACTGTAATAATTAAAAACAAAAATCTTTTAATATCGTTGGTAACATAGTTGATATCAAACTATGATCTACGTCATACTTAAATACAAGCCTATTGTTGAATCCATTTTTATTTATCAATAATTTTGAGCATAAGCTCGAACTACAATAGAACAAACAGAAAATTCACTTTTAGATGTACCTAATATATGAGTAAAATTAGATCTGGAAGTTTCTTCAACTCGGACAAACAAAACAAAATGGACAGATGTGAATTCGCAATATTATAAACTGATGCTAGGTAGAACCTGTTCGTAAGCTTACGAGAACTGGTTTTGCAATACCTGCCTGCAGTTCGGAATTCAAAATTGAAATGAAGCGAAGCAGGCAAATACGATTACGTTTGAAATTGCTTCAGAAAAAATAAATGTGCAATGTACGACATTCCCCGGTATCTATCTGATTTACATTCGACGCAACAGGCTTGGCCTGCAATTGACCTATTTACTAAATCACTTCGAAATTATGGTAACTTAACTGACGCCAATAATATTGTTAAATGTGCATTTAATTGATTACATAATTTAAAGATGAATTGTATGTTTGTCTCTCTAACAAATTGCTGATTTCGTATTAAAATACCTTAACGCAATATTTGTAGTCTGAACTCATTTATTATGTAATATTTATTATAATTACTCATTTTAATATTCCCATATGATCAAGGTGTGGCTGGAAATATAAACTAGTTAGTACATGAGGCGTATTAGCTTAAACGTCAATGAGTATTATTAGTCAATTTATTATTTACTGGCCTTAGAACTGCTGCCAATCTGGAATTGGCGATTAATAGTTATAATAGTTTAGCGGAAGTGGTAGTGTGATTACCACTTTGCTAATTTCAGAAGGTTGAAATAAAATAACTGACTCCGTTTGTGCAGACTAGTAATCGCTTTGGCAGCTGGATTACGAATCTCCGTTTATTTTTTTTTATTTTTTTTTTTCGAACTGACTACGCTGTTGACCCGGAGGCCGCTACAGTTTTACCGGACTACTAAGGGGAGAGCGCTTAAGGCACTCACCCGATTTGTATAGACGACTAGCACAAGGGCGCACGGCACACCTCGGCTTGGGCTGTCGTCGAATACCCGAATCTGACTAGCTAAGCTAAACTAAGCTAAACCTATCCGTATCATACCTGTATGAGTTCGTGAGATATACATGGTTACCAAGCATGTATGTTTCACGATTCCCGTACATGTATTTTGTATCTGACTATCTGTGTTCTAAACTATTTCAGTTCGAAAGGGCAAAAAAACAAACAAAAATAGCCCACCACTATGTGTACCTACGAGTGTGTGTGTGCACGTGTGTGGGGTGATCGGTGTTGTGTTGTAAAGTCGAGTGTTTGATTAACAGTGTCACTATGTCCGCGCGAGCAGCATGCTCGAGGGCTCTTTTCCGGAGGATCGTACCTCGGCTTGAGCAGCTGCCGAGGGGGGCCTAGGTATGTGTGCTGGAGCAAAATTCACAGCCAAACCGCGGCGGCGTGATCTGTGATTACGCGGGCGTGGGCGCGCACACGCTTTATTTCGAGGAACGGAAGGGTAATCTGTGTTAGCTACCGTTATTTTATCGGGAGGATCGGAAAAAATATGTCGCGGACGTCTTTTATAACGCGGCGCGTTCGATACGGCATCGTAAGCTATCGCGGATACCACTAACAGACTGGGATGATTCTTTGCATTCTCAAAATAATTACTAGTGAGGGTCTTAACGTACGCCCAGACAGACGGCATTTCCAGGTCCTTGTGGAGGTCGACTCACCGGACGTACCAAGGGGCACCGACCGCCCTACGAAGAAATCGGTTCTGCAGTATAATCGGTTCTGCAGTAGAATCTCCGTTTATTGAGTTGAGTGCATATTTATAAGGAAACAAAAAGAACACGTGCAAACCAATAGGATAGAGGCAAACCGACAATACAAATACAAATAATATTACAGTCATAAATATACAACGAATACTGAAATCATAAAACAAAAGTAAAACTAGGAATTAACAATAAACATCTGTGCAATAAAATAATAAAGATTATAAGTCGGGATTATAACAATTCGCCGCATTGTGTGTGGAGTTTGTCTGTTGATCCCAGGTAACATGTGGCCGCCACCTGGGCGGCAAGTCTTAATTAGTCGCGTTCTTAAGCCAACTAATTTCGGACTTTGTAGTGCCGCTGATTTTTCGCCTGCATTGTTGTAGTACACACATACCACGTTCGCTATAGGTATGTGTGTCGCTACAATAGACTGCAGTAAATACTTAAACTCGGAAAACTGAATGGCTCTTTGCTACTTCACAATATCTATGTAAATAAGATTCAATTGCCGAACGTGTATAAACGCATCACTTTAGAAGGGCTACTTCTATTTGACTAATTTTTATTTTTATATGTCTAATTGTCACTCGAAAGTCGTGATGATCTAGTGGCTTAACCGGTTGAATTTTTCGGAATTCGCAGACATTTAGTAATTTAAATTGGCAGCACTATCGGTTGACGGTGAAAGAAAACATCGTGACGAAACCTCAACCTGAGAAATGTTCTTGTAGTCCCATTGTGTGTGAGAAAACATAGAACTGTGGATTTCTCGGAGTTTGAAATCACCAATACGTGGGCTGGCATGGTGATCAAGCCTCTACCTTCCTTCAAGATGAGGCCTATGGCCCTGCAGTGGGTTTCCTACAGGCTGATGTAATGAATTGTCGGGACAGTGTTTGTATGAAGGAAAATGTTTGAAAAATCTTATAGAAAAGTGAGTGAGTGAGACAGAAGACACTAGGGACATTTTCGAATATATTGACAGAATTAACAGATTGATGTTCAGTTACCATTCTATTTCACTACATAATCGTACTGTAAACGATACACAAAAGTACACACATGCGAAGCCAGGGCGGCCAGTTAGTTTTAAATTTAATTAATATTAATATTGTTCGTGAATGATTATTGGATTGACTACTTATATTTTGACAATGAAGTCAAGTTAAATCCATACTATTTTATTAAGAATACACCTTTCCCTCAGATAACTTGTTAAATTATCACTTTAAAACTACGCCACGATTACTATATTTTTGTTATTATTGACGTGATAACGTCTTATAAATCGATGAACGCCGACTACATGCATGAAAAAGCATAACTCATTGTTTCGCCTGGGCCGAGTGTGCAAGCGAGAGTGCGGAGCAAGTGATAAAGAGGCGCGATCGGCCTAAGCGTCCGGGTTGTGATGCATCTATTTCTCCTGCAATCTGTACTATACAAAATAATGATAATTCAGTGATAATAATTAAATTGAATTCATACAAGTATGCAATTTTTCATCAATGTTTTCTTATGACGTTATCACGTAAAATTGTCGTTCGTTAATCGACTTTACAGAGAACCAATTTTTTATCTTCAGTATGGGCTCATGTGCTATTGCCAAGAGTTAATGAACGCGTTCGTATCAGCTCTGGACGCAGCGGTACAGGACGAGTTCGAAGTCGCTGCTCAGGTGTCGGACGAGGAGTGGGAAGCGATCCGACCGACCAAGATTCAGCGGAGGGACGTATTGTTAAAACATATGCAGGTGGATAGATTGATCATAAAGTAGTGTAGGTATAAATTAAGACATTATTTCTGTATTTATAGATCTGCAATCACCACATGATTTTTCATATCTTTTCGAACATATATCATGATTGCATCTAATTTCGATCTATTACGATCATATACGAATATTTTGTCTAAAATAGAAAATTAAACGTTTTAATGTGATTATAGTATTATAGTGTTTTAGCATACAGAAGGATTTTATATTATCCATTTTAGTATAATTCACCAGGTGGATTTATCCTATATTTTATTTGTTGTTAGCCTTTAAATTGACATTTAACGAGAGGGCTTGATACTTTAGTGTAAAATAAGTTGCTAGCGTCCACATAATCAATTTAGATCACAACTAGCTTAGAAACTGACGGACTCTTACCAATTTGTTACAACGAATAGGAACACATATCATCTAAGAGTCGATGTGGCAATTGCACAAGTTGGCGCACTTTGGCAGCGGATACGTGGGGAGCCACCTATCGGCAGTATACGGAATACTCCGATCACAGCCATAAACAGACAACTAATAATGTCTCTACTGGTGTAATTGAGCACATAGATCTATTACACGTAAGTTTCTTTAATTAGTTATATGTTTATTTTTATTAGCCGTATTCATTAAGATGCAATGAATAGATTTAAACGCTATGTGAACTTATATGTCGTCACTATCAAGATTATTTTAACGCCATCTATATATTCATTCTTCGTACTGTATTACCTACTTGTCGTAAATCTTTGATAGATTTGATGTGTTTGGCAATTTTGCTTTTAATGTCATGTACAATTTCACTATTCGAGAATATTAAATTGTTTTTTTTTTTAATCTGAGTAGAATTTGATCGTAAAGCAATTAAATAACGTAGGTAAAGTAAACGCCTTTCTCTAATAAAGTAAAAAAGACTTTATTTTACATCTATTGGTGATGTTTTATTTTAATTATAAACAGAACTGGTCGCTTTATAAATATGAAGCTGTATGTATTTCTCACTTAGTGTTATATTAATTATAATAGACATAATATCCATTGAGTTAAAGAATTTAAATTGATCTTTGGACAGGTTGGGTACTGGCGGCCGATAGACGCCATGACATTCTCTGATGTTCTGTTCCCACACGTCCAGCATGGGTTTAGAGGAAAAGAGTTGCCCGTTATCACATATCATGTAAGCATTTATAACTGCTCGTTTTTAAATTATACATACCTTATGTTTCCGTTATGTTATATAGTAAATTATGTGTTTAATATTATTGCGTTATGTTGGTTAATATTTGATGTTTTAGATAAAATATTGCAATATAATGTACTGGTAGTTATTTTTTTGGTGATTTTGTTGAAATTATCTCCCTATGACGTTCTACAAAAATCACCAAAATTTATAGAATTGTTTAAATGTGATAATGTAAAATGGTTTATATTCGCATTTATAACTTCTGCTACCCGCAACTTCGTCTGCTTTGTTTATTATCTTAGTAATATATTTTTTATGTACAGAAAAAAAAAATTAAAGCAAAAATATACATACATATTTATTTACAGACTTTTCTTGCAAATAATATTATCCGTGTATTTACCCTCCTCTGCGCATGCGCAGCATACCGCTTGGCTACTTCTCCACCGCAAGAAAATATATGTCCCCAAACACGTAATGCTTATAAAAATAGTAGTTTTTTAAAAGTGTAATAACTTCATATTGAATGAATATATAATGCTATTTTTTTTTCGATAAGAACCAAGTGTCTACGAAGCAGTTGCGTAGTCACCACCATATTAGTAATAGTTAAATGTTCCCCACAATTTTAACAATATACTGTAAATAAATAAATAATGAAAATATGAAGATATAGTGTTTGTAGGTCCTAATGATTCCTAACTCACATGTCGTGGAATACACGATATATTCAACGTTATTCAAGAAGTTACACACATCTCTCCCCAAGAAATTCTGATACGGGGCCTCTTAAGATCATTAGCTACGACACTGCTAAGAAGTAAAATTAAATACTTTCCGGGATGCGCACACAACGACCGACCTCTATCATCTTATTATATAGATAGATAGATATTGGTATGGATTAGGTTCATTATTAACAATTCAGAGCTTAGGCCTTGTCGTTGAATAGAAGAATTTTCCAGAATCCGCCGTGGAGTATTCTGCATTATAACGAATCCGGATCAGTGATTAAATACACGGGACTGATGTTCGACATCGTCAACCAACTTGCTCGGAAGAAAAACTTCACGTAAGTTTTAGGAACAAAAAACATCGACTTTATATACATCGATGTCTGCTTTGTTGTTTTTATTAATAAAATTATTGTTAATATATGTGACGTGGTCGTAAATCAGCTCTATCTGTAACATTTATTTTTCGTTCTACTTGTACAACACAAGTTCCATAGTACAATTTATTGTTGTGCGTCGTCGCTCGAAGAGGCATTGTAGATTAGTAGATTTTCTTTGTGGCTTGTTGTCGTTGTGTGTCATCTATCTTGAACTATGTCCATCGTGTGTCTGTTCTGATCAAACTCTATACGCTATCCTGTCTCTGTGTCGATACTCGTTCATGCTCGCGTTTTTACACAACTCGCCACTGGGATCCGCCAATGAACGGGCTCCGCGTGTGTGTTCCCACGTTCCTTCTCGGCATCGGCAGGACCAAGACCCCCTGGAAAGCGCACGTCAAAATACGTATAACGAATGGGCCATTATGTTCTTGTCGTTTCTACATATAGGTATCGCCCCGTGTCGCGCGCACCGTATGACAGACTTCACTATAATATTTAGCTTCTCCGGCGACTTAGTTCGCGTTTTCCTGGAGATATTCATGATGAAAATTAGACTATCTACTGCTCCAGACTGCAGGCCACGTCTACGCTAAATTTTATTATAATATATTTAGTCGTAAAAATGTTATAAATAAGTGGAATTATTTTGGCATTTATTATATTGTCTTATAGTATATTGCGATTTAGTCAAGTGTTTTGTCCTGGCATTTCGAAGATTCTATTGTATCTACATAAATAAACGATTATTCGTTTTTTCAGAATTAAAATTATATTACCGGCAGCTGTTAAGCATAACGTGTCTAACGCAAGTGACGTAAGTACAATTTCTCGGAGGCTAGCTTCAACTAGTCTTTTAGTGAAAATAACAATTAATACATAAAAAAAAGTTAAAACGAAGTTCCTTAACGCGGCTTGCGGTAAAAGTTGATTGGTAGAAATTGTCACGTAAGAAAAAGTGTTATTTTTTCAAAAGAACGATGTCAATGTAGTGTGTATGGCTGTGTATTTAAATTTTATTAACAAACTTACGTATTTTTTTATGCGGTAATTATCATATAAAACCTAATTACATTATATGAACAAAATTCCTATCGTATTCGGGAAAAATGTACTGTGTATATAATACGCCTTTGAAATTTGTAACACGTTAATCCATGAAGCGGTGTGTTACAAGACAATAATTACAATATGTCCATAGTTTTATGTAATATCTGGAATCGCTACTCGAATTCTAAAAGTATTTCCATTCATAACAACGCTACATTTTCCCCGAATAAAATAGGAGTTATATTTATATATTCATATATAAAGTCATCTCTAGAGTACTTATTGATGATAAAAGGTTTGTTTCAAATGTGTTTTACGTTATTTTCTTTGTAAATAGTCATATATATATATATATAATGTATATTTTGTAGTTGATGCATAGTCAAAGTGCAATGCTAACGTTGGCAGCCGTCGCTAAAGGCCAAGCGGCTTTGGCTGCGGCGTCTTTCACGCGGCTATCAGAGCTGAGTCCAGGTAGGCAGGTCCTTTTCTAGATTTGCTAAAACTATAGCGATAACTCATACATACGGTTCCATTGGTAATTACTGTCACATGTCTATTCATTACCTGAGAAGCTTCTTTTTATTTTAATCCCACTCCTGGTACAATTTAATAAGTGCCTCACGTTGCCTGAGCAGTAATACTGATACTTTTCTTCTACAAGAACTGAGCGCACATATACAATGTTATGATGAGTATAGCATATATATAATTTTAAATGTTTGTGTCGGAGCAAAGGTTCCCTCTACCACCAAAAATATTAATCACTACCCTCCTATACGAGTCGAGTGCATAGAAAACTGTATAAAAGGCACAGTAAAAAGGTGTGGGATTCAACTAGCAATTATGCCGCCGTGTTCAGGCGGTCAATTTCGTTCCCGTACACCCGCCGCGGCTACCCTCCGGCAGCGCTTCAAGCCTAGGCTAGATTCCCAGAGTGGAGCCCTCAAGCTAAAGCTAGCGCGATACAATGACACTGCATTCACTAATTTATCACATTGCACCCAACACACATACAAATACACACATGGTAGTTACATAAGTTCTGTAAATGATCTTTTTTCCTGTTTTGATTAGTTAGCCTTAATCAAAATTTAACTGATTCAAACTATATGTTCGTATTCATGCGGCACATATATACGCGTATATGTTTCACCGAAGTATATTTACATGTATGGTTAGCTTAGCTTATATGGTTTGTTTAGTTCGATTCGTACTATTGTAATGCAACAGCCCAAGCAAAAGTTCAGACACTTTGGCACCCTTGAGCTAGTCGCCATTCGGTTGAGTGCCCTGAGCGCTCGCTTTAAAAGATCGGTGAAGCTGTGAAAGCCATCAGGCAATCAGCGGTTAGACAGTTCGAAAAAAAAGAACGGGGATCATTCTGTCATGGATGGTCCGATCATTTACATATCTAAAGATTAATAAGTAGTATATTACTGTATCTGCTGTTTAAGGTAAATGCTTTGGTATTCATATTTCATTGGTTTTGATATACCGATGGATTAAATTATAAAGATGCCGTCAGCATCATAGTAACGTCATAATTTTATAAATGACTTGTTGTTCTTGCTTCGGCATATCACTACATAGTATAAAACAAAGTCGCTTTCTCTGTCCCTATATTCCTATGTATGCTTAAATCTTTTATACTACGCAACGGATTTTGATGCGGTTTTTTTTAATAGATAGAGTGATTGAAGAGGAAGGTTTGTATGTATAATAACATAAATTAAATAGTGGAGAAATATTGTTATTTTTGAGGTTACTCCAAATTTAACGCGTGCGGGCCACGGGCAGTAATGAATAAATTAAAACTACATTGATTTTAATCATTTTTTCTGTGAATGACATGGGCTATATATTTTATACCCGTGCGAAGCCGGAGCGGGCCGCTTGTATTATATAAAATAATGTATAAACTTGACGTGACATTATATTTATTAACGTCGCCTCTCTTTAAATGAGAGTTGGTACAGTATTGCCGGATCTCTTTCTCTATTTTCAGCTCACATAATTAATTGGCGTATCTTTAGTTTAATGAATAAAAACACGATATCAACTGTAAACGTCCCATTACAGATATAGACTTCTTTTTGAGGGAAGCCATGAACTGAACCATTATTTGAGTTTTTAACAGTTCTTTGGAAAATTGTAGAAAATTAATAGGTATTATATTTCACAATGTTTTGATGATAGTACAACTTAAAATCGAATGGCTAAAAGAATATACAAGTCGAGACTTGAATCTGCATTAATAAATAATGCTCTTTACAATGCACCCATAACAACGTACATTTTATGTTAAGATTTTGGTGAAAGAAACAATCAAAATTAGTTTAGGTTGCCAATGTATTTTGACATTATATTTAATGTATGTGTAAGGTTGAAGATCCAAGCATGAGGACGATTATTCAAATTTATTGCAGGTATAAATTACACAGTGCCTGTCAGTACTCAGCCGTATACCTTTATAGTTGCTCGTCCACGAGAGCTAAGTCGAGCTATGCTCTTCCTATTACCTTTTACTACAGACGTAAGTATTTTAGGTAATAGTTTATAACCCATCTGTCGCCTGTTTGCATTACTGGAGATATACAATTCATAGGTGCTGGTGACGATAAATCTACAAAAACGCAAATTAATACTATTGATAAATCTGTTTGACTTTCTTCTCGGTTTTGGCTTAAATCGAGGATGATAAGAAATCCTTGATAAAATTTTACACTTTAATAATTTTAAGAACCTACTCAGAATAAAAAAAAATATTTTAGTATATATAGTTTAATACTAGCAGTAAGCAGGATTTTTTTTGTCAACTATAATAATGCTTTCAGACATGGCTATGCCTTGGACTGGCTGTTGTGTTGATGGGTCCAACGTTGTATTTAGTGCATCTTTTGAGCCCATACTATGAAGCCATGGAGATAACACGTGAAGGCGGATTAGCAACCATACACAATTGTCTCTGGTATATATATGGAGCATTGTTACAACAAGGTGGGTTCTGCTGGTTTTAAGGTAGTGGGAATGGTACATTTAAAAAGTGCATTAGATACTATGCGGTAAATTGAAACTAAAAATCTTTTGAACTTTAAAACACTAGTTCTCATTAAAGGAACTTTTCACTTACTTAATTTTTTCTATATCTGCATTTTATTTGTTATTTAAAAGCTTTCGCAGAGTAGTACGGTAATGAGAACTTTTAAGGGATGTTTCTCACTCACATATTTCACTTAAATACTACCTTCTGTACTTGACAACATGTGCAGAATGATCAAAAATCTATTTAGAAAAGTATAAGCAGTGACAAATTGGTTATCCCATGTTTCAGGCTTAGTAACACTAGTAATAGGTTTTTAGATAATAGTGTAATGTTTTACAACAAAGTCTTAAAGCACATTACTGATTTATCGGATCGTAAGTTCAAGGTCCATGTCAACCGAGGTATGATGTCAAATGCCAATTATAAGGTGAAAATGCATATGCATACGTCGAAAACGAATATAACTATCATATATGTTTGTTAAAAATATGTATGATGAAAAGAGAAATCACATAGAGCTTGTTTTTGATGATTGGGTTGTTTGTACGAGGAAGAAGCAAAGATATCCAAAGGTTGTCTTTAAAGATTTCCATACTATTGACAATTATACAGGTGGCATGTACCTCCCGCGAGCCGACAGCGGCCGCCTAGTTGTGGGCACTTGGTGGTTGGTGGTATTAGTTGTTGTGACGACCTACTCCGGTAATCTTGTCGCTTTCCTTACGTTTCCCAAGTTAGAAATACCCGTGACGACTATAGCGGAACTTTTGGAAAACCGTGCTCTTTATACATGGTCGCTTAGTAAAGGGTCATATTTGGAGGAGCAATTAAAGGTACTTATTTATATATAATTTGTTTTAGTATAGGAACGCTTTACAAAAACATCTCTTATCATTTTTCCATAATTGCATTGACAGGTGCTTGGCGATAGATTTTCAACTTGAGAGTGGTAGTAAGTCATGTGAGCTTTGAAGAAGCTCTGCCATCATCGTATGGGCTTGTTACGATGTTTACGTTCACCGAAGACTCCAGTTCAGTTGCAAGGATTCGAATTTTCGCCGATCAATTTGGTGTCCGAACACATTGACCAACGAACCATTATCGCTTCATTAACTAAACTTTTACTGTTAATTAGGTAAAGGTAAAGTTATTCAGTTTTCAGTAATAAGTTTTAATTTTCAGAATTCAGAAGAGCCGAAATATATATCTCTATTAAAAGGGGCACAACTAACGAAAGGGTCTGGTGGCGTAGAAGGCAATCCTAAATCAGGTTGTTTAACAAATTTGTTAAATTCTTCTCAAAGCTTTAACCGCTAGATTTTTTCTCATTTCATTTTTTTGTCTTCTAAGTATATATTTTAAATTATCCTTGACTTGCATTATTGAACAATCACAACATCATATAGTTACACTAGCTGATAACTGCGACTCCTTTTGAGCTGTTTATTATTCTAATGCTATGTTTTATTTACATACAGAGGAAAAAAAATTGAAAATAAAAATATACTTTGTTTATGAAATTTCTTTGTAAACAATGTTCTCCGTTTACTTCCTCTCTTCTACGCATACGCATCACTCCGTCTACCACACATCACACATTGCTAATCGCGTAGTGTTTATAAAGATCAGTTTTGTACAATTTTAATAACATATTAAATTGAGATATATCGTTATAATTTTTCTATTGCCTAGCTCATCACTGGAATCAATTTTTGTATCCGATATATAGTCACTGCCTTAATTTTCGTAGATTGTGATTAATTTGGGGGTAATTTTCATTTTAGTGAATTCATCATCTTGACCTTGGGACTAGAGAGCCTAGTTCTATGAACTAAAAATTTAAGTGATATATTGTGTCACACCATTCAGTTCGGAACAAAGCTGCGTGAAAACTATTGCTTTGAAGTGGTTCCAATTTTAGGGATTTCGTAAGGGTAGGGTAATTTTGGGTGGTAAGGGTCTAATTCTCGGACCCTTATGTTATGCCATTAACTTACACAGATCGACTCTAGGTTTATACATACATAAATAGACGAAGAAAAGACAACACAGTACCTCTTCTCCTGTGTTTGTCAACCGATATTCTTTTTTTTGTTTATTTATTGTTGCCAATAAAAAATTTTGGCAGTAATTGATCTTTCATACTATTGAAGAGGCGAAGCCTTTGAATGCTCTATTCCTCATACTCTACAAATTTGTACAATACTCAATACAGACAATAACACCTAAAAACAATAGTTTATACCTCTTATTATAGTCGAAGTTCAATCATAGGACGATCATTAGTTCCTGTGATTTTAAAAATCAATCAACGTGGCTTTAAAATTAAGAAGACTGTGTGCTAGTAATCCTAACGGGTTTGTTTGTTCCTTTGATTGTTTGATGCGCTTTCACGCTATAACCTCAGATTAATAATTGTCAGTTTTTTATTTATTACACGTTGATGGCAATCAAGCATGCGGGCCGCCTGATGGGGTAAACGGTCACCGCAGTCTCTGGACGCTTGCAACACCGGAGGTATCACATATGCATTGGCAATCCTTTAATATCCTGTTTATTTCGCTCTTGAAGAACCCCATACTGTAATCATCTCGAAAAACAGAAATGTCAGTTATTAATGGATGTTCTTTTCTATTGTTTAGCAATGAGCTCTGTGAACCAAGTCAGAGGACAACGTCATGTTATCATAGACTGGAGACTCCGCCTAAGCTATTTGATTAGTGCGGATCACGTCGAGAGCGGCAACTGCGATTTTGTTCTCAGTTACTATAATTTTCTCTTATTAAGCGCTTGTAGTTAATTTAGTTTTCAAATACATATTTTATACAGCCATACCTTACGATTGGACAATCGAATGGTTAGGAATTTTATCAACACTCGTAAATGGATTTCATTTTGTCCTTTTGGTGATTCAGCATTTCAATCAAATCTTTAATTTGTGTTTCAATATAATAAGAGTTTCTAACAATCTGAATAATGCTAATATTTCATTAACACTAGGTGTAAACGTTTACCTTCATGAATATAAGGGTAAGGCCGCCAAAATTATCATTTTTACCTGGAGCAAATATACCATAAT
Organism: Antheraea assamensis; assembly: GCA_035772565.1. Lineage (NCBI taxonomy): Eukaryota > Metazoa > Arthropoda > Insecta > Lepidoptera > Saturniidae > Antheraea > Antheraea assamensis. The sequence goes on from JAQQSE010000012.1 coordinate 56,024, forward strand.
TTTTTGCTTTTGTGATATTAATTATTGTGTTACGAATTTCATACATTTTATATGGAGCAAGCTTTAGAAGAGAATTGGGCTAATTTTGTGTTACCTTGATGGTATCGTAACAGAAAAAGTTACTATGACGTTTTGGTGTTAAAAGTGGGAATTTTGGCTACCTTACCCAAATTTATGTCAAGGTAAAACTTTAAAACACTTGTTTTGTCGAGTATTTCATGACACCAATTCCTTGATAAATTGGCAATTTAGCAACGAATATTTTAATATCACATTATATCTGCAAATGTTACTTTATATACTCGTATAACATTTGTTTAGATGTCTGTAAGTAAAATTTTTAGAGACTATTACATGGCGCCGTGTAGTTCGGCCCCAGCGTAAATTATACCATGTCGGTACCATGGCAAGGCTTGTGTAAACCGCTACATAGTAAAATTGTTAAAACTTTGACACCAACCAATTTATTTATACCTTTACTTCTATTATATTAATTGATGTGTTTTTGAGTCATTTTCCCTTAATGCTTGTCGGTCATTGCTGTTAAAAATATATTAAAAAACATGTTACATCAATTTTCCATATGGTAATAGCACTTTTTTTTTTAAATCTAGGTTTACCTTCATCCTGATAAGCCATAAAAGTAATTTATTTAACAGGCGTCGAGGACTTTCTTGATGAACAGATAGCAATGATTGTGCCTGCAGGCAGCCCATACTTGCCTATAATAAACAAAGAGTAAGTATAATATTACAGTCATATTTAGATTAGCAAGTGTTTTTAGACGTACATATTAAATTTGGTTTTGCTTTATCTAAACGATATATTAAAATTTAGCATCCAGACTGAGATTTTGATGACTCGTGAATCAATTTTGATTGAGTAATATTTTTCCCAGAATATCATATGTTGTCTAGTTTATTTACTTTTAAAAATAAATTATAAAGTTTTTATTCCACTCTCTGGCGTACTTCGAAAGTTGTGCTTTGAATGCTTTAGCTATTTCGCTATTTCTTCCCTTTTCATTTTGCTTTAATTTATATTACTTTTATCAATTCTTTATATATAATATAGTGTACTTGTAGCAATGCTACGGCTGTATTACAATTTTGACATCATATTTTGTGTCACGGTTGTTATTTTTTTTGGGACGAAATTCCTTAAGCTCACAGTTGAGTTGATTGTTAGAAACCGTTCCGTAAGGAAAAAGCATTATGCCTCCCTTTCTCTCTGTTCCTATTTATTTCTAATGTATACGAGTGTATGTGTGAGTGCGAATATCGAAATTTGACTAGACTAGCATCGTGCGCTGCCGGTTGCTTAAGCTCAACACTGAACACGTGCAAATTTAATAAAAACTTATTTGTTATTGTTTCAAATCAAGTGAAGTTATATTGGATTATTATTGCTGTAATGAAGATTTGAGAAATGGTAACTGCAGCCACTATGTGTAGTACAACTTTAGAAAAGTGACGCAATAAAATTGTATAACTTAAAACATTGTATTTACTGTTTATGTACGTTTGAAGTACAAAGGATTTAAGTGTTTAGATACGTGATAGGATGACAATAGTGAAACTATATACTGAGAGTCAAAAAAATGTATAGAATTAGAAAAAAAAGAGAAGAAATGGAGAAACGAAGTGAGAGATATGACCAAAAATAAACACTCATCAAGGAACTCCGACGACGGGGACCCACTGACCGTACACGTTTTTTTGTATTTACTTTTACGCTACCAATGTTTGTACTTAACTTTAACTGTGTCGTATTGTTGGTGTGCTTGCGACAATTAAAAATGTTTTCTGTCTTCTTGTTATTATAACTGTAAAGGACTTTTCCATATTTTTTAAAGTCCTTCATGGGGTACAAAGTGTATTAATGGATTTTGTGGATACTTTTAAATTGACAAAGGGATTGCATTAATTGCTAGAATAAACTACATGCATAAGGCTGGTCTGATCACGAAATGGTTGAGCAAGTACCTCCCGAAGAGGAACCGGTGCTGGAGGGTATCTTCTGTTGCACAAGAGGTTAACAACCACACTGTCAATCTCAGTGACATGCAAGGCTCTTTCTTCGTGCTCTTCCTTGGTATGGTGTTCTTTATATTAAAAATAAGTTATTTGTTTTTCCTACCCTAGATCATATTTACCTACATAATAAGAGGAATTAAGCTCGGTAGAGTAAAATATCAGTATTGCGATCGGTGCTTATTGATCTCTAAGTTTTATTTGGTAATATTCTATTTCAAGATTGCAATTATTAACAAGTAGCTATGTTTTCGATTTCGTAAAATCTGTTCTATACAATGTTTGCAATAATATCTATACATATAATAAGAATGTAAATCCAATGTGTCTGTACTTTTTGATTTTTGAGAAAAAAATTGTTGCAGGAGTCTAGGAATAAGTAATAGAATTCATTTCGACCATTTTTAGAAATGTCTGTCTGTCTGTTTGTTTGAACAGGTATCACTGGTAAAGTACTAAGTTTCTGATAAAACACCAGCAAGAAAATAATCAAGCATATTCCAGAGCAACATAATTTTTTTGTTTCATTGAAATCGGTTAACTCTATCAAAAGTTATTGTAATTTTAATGACGACAGGAGTTAAGTACGAGAGAAAAATAGATAAGTAAATGGACTTTAGTCTCATCTAAAAACCAGGGTATTTTATAGCATAAATAAACATTGCCACAGTATTATATTACTAAGACATAGAACAAAAAGAAAAATGGTTAATATTTTTTTTTACATAAATAAATATTAATAACATAAGATGTTCAGTAATTAATTAATATGCATAATTTTGCTAATAGATATAATAATATACAATCTAAAAATTGGCCAAATACAAATATTACATATTTCTATAAATTGAATAACTTACTTTGTACTTTGTATAAGTAAAATATGATTTTTATTTTTCGATCACATAAGGTTTATAATTAAAATTGTACATTTCTAATTAATTGTGTGTTGTAAATATTACAAGTTATTAAATCTTATCACATTTTAGGACAATTATACCTATGTTCTTTTTTATAATATAAAAATGAAGAGACTAAAATTGTTAATTGAACATAAATGTTACGAAAAATCGTCTTCAAAAGCAATAGCAGACTACATTTTTTCACAACAGATGTCGCTAAATTTATCGTTTTATTGGTTTACTGTCGTTAAGAATATTTTTGCAATGAAGAGTATAGATAACAACAGACTACACTTTTTCACAACAGATGTCGCAAAAATTATCTTTTTATTAGTTACAGGATATTATTGAAATGAAAAGTATAGATAACAATGAAATTATTTCTGTGTTTTACAGAAAACGGCTTATTTATAAGTTTCATTTGATAGTTTCGAGAGCTTGCATGTTGATCATATAAATATAAGCAGGTGTCTGAAGCACGGCTAACTGTTGTTTTGAGTACCACAGGTATCTCGAAGTCAGATTACAAGTATACAAGATAAACAGATATACATTCAGATGGTTGTCTCATTCACAGTTTTTTTGCATTAAGTTCCACGCGGACGTAGTCGCGGGCACAGCTAGTAATTAATAAGGTTGAATAAAGAGGTGTAGCTTTACTAACATGCGATGGTACCATTTAAAGCTGCTGGCAAAAAGTGTTTGAGAATCAACTAATTTTGACTTTTCGACAAAATGGAATAACTAACATGAGCAGACTCTTAAAACTTGCAGTTAATATTTTATTTGAACTAATTTTGATTAATCGAAGGTTGTGCGTTGCTCTACGTATTTTATACTATGTTCTAGGCACCTGTGAAAGTATTATGAAAATTTATCTTACAATTTTGGAGATTAGCGTTTTCGAATAGACAGATAAACCGACAAAGCCTTTAAAATAATCTTATTGTATTTTCGTACAGTCTTGCTTTCCCTAAGTCTCTCGACGTGTTGTTAGTAAAGCAATTATATTAATATACCACATTAACGCAATTTACAGCTTTAATGTTATCGCTGCCACCAAAAAAATATAAAATAAAGTGTAACTTCTTCTCTTTGATATTAATTTCAGGTTTCCTTGCTGGATTCTCTGTGCTCTCGTTAGAATGGTTGTATAATAGGAGGAAGAATCGCAAAGAAGAAATTATCATCAAGCCTTTCATTGAATAATAAATTAATAATAAATGTAAATTAAATTGAATAATAAATTAAAAATAAATAAAATAATATTAATAATAAATGATTAGCTCGTAAATTTCATGGTACTTTTATTTCAATTTCTATAGCAACTTCAGTAAATAGGTACTATTTCCACAACAACAATGATTTATCTATTCACTAGCGATGTGGCCATGTTTCACATTGATAGATATGTTGGTACATGTGACGTCGTAAGTGATTTAGATCATGTTTTGGCGCTTTGACAGTTACAGTTCATCAAAGTCAAAGAATTTTTGTATCTTCACTGAAAAAATTACCTTTTTGGTGCGTATAATTTTAATTTGTGATATCTTTTAAAATATTCATTAAAATAATATACTTTTTAATCTACATTAAGTGTCGAATCTAGCAAAATTTTAATTGAAAAATAATTAAAACTGTATTAGTCAAAATATCGTTGTAGGTAACCAATTGTAATAACTTAGCTGTCCTGTGAGGTGGATATTCATAATGGATTTCCACATGTTACAAGGTATTTATTATGTTTTGGAGCTAGATGAGTGACTTTTCGATAGATATTTTCAAGATTACAATTTCGTCGTGGACTATTTTAAAGCATCTTCTAATGTTAAAGACGAACAAGAGAGAGCAAGAAATAAAGAAGCAAAAGCGAAAAGCGTCTTTATTTTGTAATATTTATGGATATGTATCAATAGATTGTTTTTTGAACACAATATAATCTGTTGTTCGGTGACGATTTGACCGATAATGGTAAGTAACATGCTAAGTGTAACGATAGATTTAAAACTGCTGCGATTGGAATGCAATGAAAGACAGATGTAATTATAATTCTCATCGCATAATTATAATTCGCAAAACCATTAATCACACCGCCGCAGTCGGACGGTCAACTTTGCTCCAACACACTCGTCGTGGTTACCGTCGACAGCCTCTTAAGCCTAGGTTCAATGCCCTGGATTGAACTCCTCATGTACTTTGCTGTACGGTAGGTATATAGGTTCTATAAGGGATCTTTTTTTCGGTTAGTTAGGCTTAGCCAAAATTGTTTGATTCAAAATACATGTACGCCTTCACATATCAAATTAGACATATGTGTCCTAGTAACGTAAACATATATGTATAGAATAGTTCTCATAGTGAGCTTAATTTAATTAGCGCACTTGTATTTAAGGCAACAGCCTAAACCGAGGCTCTGCCACTATGGCACCCATGAGTTAGTTGCCATTCGGCTGAGTGCCTTAAAAGCCCGATGAAACTCTGAAGGTTTCTCAGACCAAAGACGATTAATCAATTCGAAAGAAAACGTACAACAAGTTTTGTAACCAAATTCATGCAGAAGGCATATCTACCCAATACGTCAAAGACCCGGTCAACGAACGAATTCAGACAGTGTAGTACTTTAGAAATAATCAACACGTAAATCTTGGAACCGATTATATTATAGGATTATTAAAACTATTAAATTATACATTCTGCCATGCGTTATTCAAATTTATTAGCGTGATAGGAATTTTTTTTGATTCGCTTATAACGAACGATTTTCTGGCGTCATTGGGTCAACGTATTATGTAATGAATTAAGAAATGAATGTGATTTTAAGTGATCACTACGATTAGTCATCTTTGCAAAAATTATGGAGAAATCAGTTTAGAAGCCGTTGGGGTTCATTGAATTTGAGACTAGTTTGATTATCTTATTAGAGTATGGGCATTTATAATATCTTAGGTCTAATTTGATAGACATAGTTCTAAATTTTAATTTAGTTCAAGTATTGTATAGATGTTCTTTTTACCGTTTCACTACTTAGCACGTTTCTTTAGCTTTTTAAATTTCAATTCTTCTCTGAAACTACGCCATTAGTATATTATTCTATTTCATTTTTGTAATGTAACTCTTTATATTGCTAGTATTTTGATTTGATGCCGATGTTTTTATGTTATTTTAAGCATATATAATCGTGAATTTTTATCCTGATTCTTGTCATAATTTCCTGTTTTATCGACGTTATGTGACATTATGAGTGAAATTATCATATTTAGTATTGTTCAATTTCATACATAGACTATGTTAATTAAAGTTATTTAAAAATTTGGTGCAATGTTTTTATACGTTGTTTGGACATTCGTTCGGGAGAAGTTTAAAATAATACAATACTTTTTTCACTGTTACTATTAATATGGATAGGTAACAAAAATGTTTGCAAAAACGAATACCACAATTTCTGGAAACCTGTAATTTTGATTATACAAAACAAACGAGGAAAAAAAATTAGACTTTTAGTAATTCATTAATGATTGATGATATCTTTTATGTAAACATAAGCGAAGATTTTAATACCACAATATCTGGAAATCTGTAATTTTGATTATACAAAACAAACGAGGAAAAAAAATTAGGCTTTTAGTAATTCATTAATGATTGATGATATCTTTTATGTAAACATAAGCGAAGATTTTAATACCACAATATCTGGAAATCTGTAATTTTGATTATACAAAACAAACGAGGAAAAAAAATTAGGCTTTTAGTAATTCATTAATGATTGATGATATCTTTTATGTAAACATAAGCGAAGATTTTAATACCACAATATCTGGAAATCTGTAATTTTGATTATACAAAACAAACGAGGAAAAAAAATTAGACTTTTAGTAATTCATTAATGATTGATGATATCTTTTATGTAAACATAAGCGAAGATTTTAATACCACAATATCTGGAAATCTGTAATTTTGATTATACAAAACAAACGAGGAAAAAAAATTAGGCTTTTAGTAATTCATTAATGATTGATGATATCTTTTATGTAAACATAAGCGAAGATTTTAATACCACAATATCTGGAAATCTGTAATTTTGATTATACAAAACAAACGAGGAAAAAAAATTAGACTTTTAGTAATTCATTAATGATTGATGATATCTTTTATGTAAACATAAGCGAAGATTTTAATACCACAATATCTGGAAATCTGTAATTTTGATTATACAAAACAAACGAGGAAAAAAAATTAGGCTTTTAGTAATTCATTAATGATTGATGATATCTTTTATGTAAACATAAGCGAAGATTTTAATACCACAATATCTGGAAATCTGTAATTTTGATTATACAAAACAAACGAGGAAAAAAAATTAGGCTTTTAGTAATTCATTAATGATTGATGATATCTTTTATGTAAACATAAGCGAAGATTTTAATACCACAATATCTGGAAATCTGTAATTTTGATTATACAAAACAAACGAGGAAAAAAAATTAGACTTTTAGTAATTCATTAATGATTGATGATATCTTTTATGTAAACATAAGCGAAGATTTTAATACCACAATATCTGGAAATCTGTAATTTTGATTATACAAAACAAACGAGGAAAAAAAATTAGGCTTTTAGTAATTCATTAATGATTGATGATATCTTTTATGTAAACATAAGCGAAGATTTTAATACCACAATATCTGGAAATCTGTAATTTTGATTATACAAAACAAACGAGGAAAAAAAATTAGACTTTTAGTAATTCATTAATGATTGATGATATCTTTTATGTAAACATAAGCGAAGATTTTAATACCACAATATCTGGAAATCTGTAATTTTGATTATACAAAACAAACGAGGAAAAAAAATTAGGCTTTTAGTAATTCATTAATGATTGATGATATCTTTTATGTAAACATAAGCGAAGATTTTAATACCACAATATCTGGAAATCTGTAATTTTGATTATACAAAACAAACGAGGAAAAAAAATTAGGCTTTTAGTAATTCATTAATGATTGATGATATCTTTTATGTAAACATAAGCGAAGATTTTTATAACATTCCAGTACCTTTTTCAGTTCTTTTCGTCAATCGATCTTCTTCATTTATTTTTTTTTAGTTTTTATTAGCGGCTTCACTTGTGTTGATGTAGATTTGATCTATACCTCGGAAATAGTATTTAAACGTTTGATATTCCAATAAATCATAAGAAAATACCATATGTGTGTGTTTAATTTACCCAATGAATTCCTTTACACGACATGCTCTTTCACGCTCGATTAGAGTGTGCAGCAGCGAACACGAGGAAGCATGTACGCGAATCCACAAGCGATTGTTATTGTTTGTCTTTATACGCGCAATTTTTCCCGCACGAAAGAGTTTTTACGCGGGAATGAATATATCATATAAAGCCCGTTATTGCGTAAATTAAATGCATATTCATGGCATTTCCTTATGATTTCTTGGAATATCAAGCGTTTGTTTCTAAAATCATCACTAACCAGTTTGCTCATACATTATGGTTCTTTTATTTTTTGTCAGACTTAATAGATATAAATAACAGAATAAAGAGCTTATAGAGACTAAAATTAAAAGGGTGTTTATTTAGGAATTACATTCTTTCATATCTACATTCTCCATTTACATTGTCCCCTTCCAAATCTGGCCAATTACCTATATTTTATCAAGTTTATTTATCATTCGAATAATTTTCACCTATTGTAATTAGTACAGTATTTACATTATGATTCTATTATGTATATTTTGAGGTTATGATATCTCTTACAATACGAGCAGCCTGTGGATCTCATATAATTAACTGATTGATGAAGGCCTTACTTTGCAGAAACCTATAATTAAAATTAGGGTGGACGTTACTTCGCACTTCCACATGGAATTGTTTGGTTGCTGTCACGTCTTACTGCAACAACGCCTTTAATGACTTTCAGTTGTTTTACAAACGTTTTCTCTTGTAGTAACACGTGACAACGACTAAACAATACCAAGCGGATGTGCGTATATTGGTAAGGAGTACCATTATTTTACAATATTTATGTTATAAGCCGTTCACAGTTATTCTGCTGTTGGATAACTTACTCTTTTATATTGTATTGCAATTTGTAACATTCACACGATGATAAATTAAATATATGTTATCTGTGTTATAAATTTAGTGAAGTGCTCTCTCTTTCATATATATGGGTTGTTGCGTCATTTTTAGTTATTCGCACGTTGCGATCACTCATTGAGGAATAATAATAACGAGCAACTGATAATGTGACAGCGGAATAATTATGTCTTTAGCAATTTATTATCCGTTGCTTAGGAATAATGAATTCGATATTAGTTATTGTGAATATACGCACCCGTAAGGAGGATAAAATTGTATAAGAATTACAAATTAGATAATAATTATGCATAATACTGTCCACGTGTTCTTTTCATGTTCAAGGTTATTTGAAAATTCATTTCTATAAAGAAATTTAACAACTCATCATCATCTTTTTACCCTTATCCCACTGAAGTAGGGTTCGTACAACATATTTCTCATGTTGTGATGTATGATTTGGCTTTATTTGTATGATCGGCCGCCTGCTTGATATCAGCCCTCCATGGGAATATTTTGTAGTACCACTATATCTGGGAAAAATATGTACCTGTTCATTTCTCCAGGCAAAAAGTTTTATCCAGCAGTAGTACACATACAGGCTGGCATTGTGTAATTATATATAGAGCTATGACGGTATTAAAGAATAAACAAAGTATTATGTAAATAAGCTTAACAACTATACCTACTACGGAAATAATGAGTGTAGTATTGTCATCTGATTAGAATAATCAACGTAGTACACATATACAACGACTTTTATTTAATTAAATCAAAGGGTAACTAACGCTTCAGTTATATTTTAGTTATTTAAACAAGATGAGCGAATAAAAGTAACGAAGACTTATCCTCTGTATTCAACAAACTACTTCTTTCCGTGTATACACACTTCGATTACATACGATTTCATGTGTTTTATACGTTAGGTACTCTCCTTTTAATATTTGTATCTTTTGTTCAAAACCAATAATTTAATGTTTTTGTTGAACAAATTCTAAAAATTCTTATTAGTTTTCCTCTTAAAATGATATATGAAAATTCCATTTAATTGTAAAGATTATAAGCAAAATATTGAAAAGGTGCGACGTAATAAAGTTTTATAACAAATTATAACATATTTTGTGTTGTATTCTTTTTTTTTTGTATCTTCAATATTTAGTACTTAGTTTATTTTTCTTTATCTTTATAAATGGCGACATCTTTCTGTCTGTTTGTCTACCTATAAAACGAAAACTACTGAATCGATGTACATTATTCTTTTTCTAGATCATAATTCATAGGCGTATTTTTTAGGCATGTTTTAGTACATATTGTATTACATTAGATAATTTACGGAATACGTTGAGACGTAAAAAGCCTATTTTTATGTTAACATAAAATATTTACAGTTATACTCTATTTTAATTCGGTACATATTTGTTTGGAATAGAAAAATACTATAAATGATTTGTACAATTATTATTACATTGTAAAATGAACCATTTAATGTAAAAAAGAAATATTGGAAAAAGCACCTTAACAATACTTTTACAGTTCACACGAGTAAATTCGCGGACACAGGTAATTGGTTATAATTCTATACTAATAAATATTTTCTACTGTTTATTAGCGTTAAAATGTTTTTATTTCTCAGTGGAGTATTTCGATAAGTTATGCAAGAAAGTTGAATACATATTGTGACGTGTATGGGGCAAACCAGACCGGGAGAGTGTGGGACGGTCTCAAAATATGTGATCAAGGTGCCCTTCATGCCATATTAACATAACCTGACGGTACTAAAGTATAAAAGCCGGTCACTGTTTGCAACAATGTTAACAAACAACTTGGTTGACGTTAAAGGCCAAAATTAAAAAAAAAGATGAAAAACAAACCTACATGGTGATAAGCACGATCTCCATCTTAACATTCGTGCTCAAGAACAAACAAGTCAAGTTATTTGTTATAAAGAAATGGAAATTTTTTACAACTAATCCAGTTTATCACACCGCGTGCACGTGCTCGTACATTCAACAACAGCGTATTGGAGGTCGATGACTGGCACGATTACTAATATAATTATTATAAACTACATAACATTCTTGACTACATAAAATTAAGAGGTGAAAAATAAAGATGGCAAAGTCAAAAATGCTTTATTAAATTTGGACCCTAAGAAAAGCGCTTATGAATGTCAAAACTTACCACCAGTTCGTGAAACAACCTAGGCATCGAGAAGAACTGGCGAGAAACTCGAGTGCCCTTATCTTTTAACATACATATATTTAAAAAGTACATCAACGTTACAATCGTTTTTAGTGGATGCACAGAGTGAGGTGTCAATTCCACACATCACCATCGTTCACATATTGATCCACCCTATAATAGCCTTTTGACACCGATATCCACTAGACATGCCACTCAAACTTACAGACCGGCAAATCGGAGATATGCTTTGGGACTTTGATGTAAAATCTAACACTTTGTTCTTTCTTTTACCTTTATCCTACCTAAGAAGGGTCGGCACAACATGTTTTCCTTTTTCACGCTCCCCTGTTAGCTATCATCTTAGTATTCACATTTTTTATACACTTATCATTTTTTACACAATCCATCTATACCTTTTCTGTCTTCCTCTACTACTTTATTCATCCACCGTCATACTCAAAACTTTTCTAGTCACATGGCGTTCATCTCTTTTCATAATATGCCCGTACCATGCTAACCTATTACTCCTCAACTTCTCTGTCACTTGTGCTAATCTCAAACTTCCACTGACATACTCATTTTTAATCATATCGATTCTAGTTACACCACACATCCATCTTAACATTTACATCTTTGCTATAGGTAATCTTTTCCATCGATATAATACGATTGGTCTTATCATAGTTTTATACACCCTTCCCTGAGTTTCAAACAAATGACTCCAGACACCTTACGCCATTTCATCCACCCTGTATTTATTCGATTCTTTAAATCCTTGTCTATGCCACCGTCGTTTTGGATGAATGAACCCAGATACCTAAAATTTGAGGACATTAGTAGGGATACTCTATTTAAAGTTATATAATAGAAATTAGATGAACCTTTGAAGTCGCAGAACAAATGTTCAGTTTTTAGTTGTCGTCGCTATTACACTGGTGTTCAAGCCTCGTTTGAAGGGCCCGATATCATATTAGGAAGAGAACACGCTGATCGGGAGGCGATACCACGTCTTCACGGCACAGCTGACATTGTTGGTCTTGGTGGGATGATTGCTTTGTTCCATAAAGACAACATCATACAAAATTTACTTCATATTATATCTAGTACGTAACAAATTTGAAATGATCACTTTGCAATAGATTCTTTTGTGTTTGATTTCTAACTGGACTATATAATCCTTCAGATTAACTGCTGGGCAAAATATTACTAACCAGATTTTTAAGCCTATGAGATAACAAACTAAATAATGCAAAGTTTTAGTAATGCAACTAGATGGATCCCTTTATTTATCAAATATTGAACTGTACAATGTTAAAATATTAAGACAAACAAGATTAATAAGCTATGATATAAAGTGAATAAAACCGCAAGTCGTTAATAGTATATGTGTGTACGTGAGATCTCCGCCGCGCCGTGCCGTCACAAAACCGGTGTCCACAGTCCGCCTGTTCAACCTACATAAATACTCTCAAAGCCAATCCGTACACAGTTGGCTCCCGCCCGTTCACCGTTTATTTCACTTATTCTCAAGTGGAAATTTTCAAATTATAACAATATATCGTAGGTGTCAATGACAAAATCGAAGAGAAAGTTCGCGATCACCGACAAATTTCTACCAAGGTTAGTGACAACTCATTAACGATTGATAGATGATATCGCCGTGATTCTAGATTTTCGTTACGAGCTTAAGGCACATTCCTGAGTCATGCCTCTATTACATTTTGTGTTAAGGCTCGCGTTATAAATACAATTTGTCGTACACCCTAATATGAATTTTCTACGAATATTACAGGCATAAATTCCAAGCACGACGTTAGAAATGATTACAGTATATTTTGCTAACTTTTCTATTTCAAAATAAAATCAAAGCTTATTAAGTATTAGTTTAAGTACAATAATTTTGTCGAGTCGGTATTAATAAACTTTTTTAGTTTTATTAGTATGCAAAATTAAAAAAGAAACTGCAAACAAAAATAAATTAGGTAAGGTTAGAGGAATTTAAATATATAACCGATTTTTTCTTGTTCCGCATGCACGGATATTAAACATACAGTAGGCAATATTATGTTCTTCTCCTTAATGCGTTTTAAATACAGGAAAAACTTATGTAATCAAAATATGTATATATAAATTGAAGTAAATTAATCATGATTTATATATAAGAAACCACATTTTGCCAAAATAATGTTAAAGTATACCAGACTAGCTTTTACTCCCAACTTCGCTGATTGGTTGACTGGTTAAGGCGTGAAAGCGTAACAAACAAATAAACACACTTTCGCATATAATATTAGATAGGATTTCTATTTGAAATTATCTATATGTGGAAAGTTACAACATTTCAATAAAGTACAATCTAAATATTTTATTTAACCTTTCTTTATTTGTCCAATTCGTCTGGTCTCTTACACTAGGTATGTGATTTAATTCAGTAGTTTTACTATATTCGTATATAGTAATATACTAACAAAAATGAGGTATGAACGAAAACATTATTACAATAGTAACACAGCAGTACTAAAGAAAACTCAGAGGTTAATTTTATTTGCAATTTTTAAATAAACGTCCTTTTTTTGTAAAATGCATACAAAAATGGTAAATTAAAAAAAATGTAGCCATGATAGGTGAACAATGAAGATTGAAAGTGACGCACATAATTGAAGCCTGATTAATGCCAGAAGCACAATGCAATGATAATTTTTCACCAAAACAATAACACTATTCTTGATAGCAATATTTTCGCCTTTGTCACGGCTGCAATACGGAAGGGCTTATCTGTTAATTAGTACATTGTTTTTCCTTCGGAAGAAATTATAACAATTAATTTCAGAGTCTTTAATTACTTTGTTAATTTAGTTTTTAATTTCTTTTGCCTTTGTTTTATTCACAATTTGAATAACGCAAAACTCATTCAAACTGGGAAATGTTTGATACGGACGTCCTCAACAATGTTCGAATATGCAATAAAGTTAGATTTTTTTTTTAATAAATCTTGCCGAACTATTTTAAAGTTTTAAACTTTATGTAATTCTACAAAAACACTTACCAGAGTATTACATTTTACGCAAATTGTAGTGGTAGCAACTTCATATTGCTCTGAGCGCAATTTTTTCAACACAAAATGCAAATTAGTCCAAATTCGTAATGTATTTATTGTATTCACTGAGGTAGATAATTTATTTAATAACGATTTTCCGAACATATTTATGGATAGTTTAAGTAATACCCTGACATCCTTACATTAATTAAATATGCATTTACCTTATTAAGTATACGAGAACGGAAAGAACGTAATAAAAAGGGAGAGATGAATAAAGTAACAAGTCTATAAGTTAGCTTACCTTTTGGGACACCTAAGAGGAATAACTTAAAATATGTCTAAGATAATCATTTTCTTACCCTTATCCCACCTAAGTAGGATCGGCACATCATATTTATCTTGTTGTGATGTATGATTTGGTTTATCTTTTACGATCGGCCACCTGCCTGTCATCAACCCTGCTTGGAATTTATTTTTGTAGTACTACTATACGTGGGAAAATATGTAACTGTTGATTTCTTTGCATTTACTCAAATGTTGTGGGCTGAAGAGATGAGTGCGTTAGCTGGCGGAAAGTTTTTCCTAACAAAAGTGCTACACATACAGGCGGCTGTTATATCATATTCCTATATAGAGTTATGAAGGTAATTCATTTGATATAAATGGGTAAGATCGCTAAATAATATGTCATACTTGTAAGAATTTTCAATGAATATTCTTATGCTAATTTAAGAAGTTTAAAATCTCAATTGCAAGAATCTCTATTTTTACCCACATGTGGACAAGGACGTGATTTGAAACGATTACTTGTAGATATATTTTTATACAAAGCAAGAGTTTTGAAAACAACGTAATCAATTTGTGAAATGCAATCCAAACATAATCTTGATAAAGTCTATATTCCTTATGCATTTTATTAGAATAAATTAATTGAAGTATAACCGGTTTCCGTTGACACAGCGTAAGGTATCACGCGCTGGTCTCGTGATATTGAAGGTTTCGTTGAATTCTATGCGAACGCTGAACTTGTTAGGTAATGAATATTGAAAAGCTTGATTATTAAAAGGTTCTCAAGAAGCATTAACATTTTATTTTGAGTAATGGACTTGGGCTAATTTTGAGTAATAAACACAAAACTTAAATACCAAAACCTTGTTAAATTCACCTGAAAACTCATAACAGGATTATAAGAAGATATTCATATTATTTAAAAATGTTTTTGTTTGCTTACAAAATCCAGTTTTATTCGCAAAAACTTAAATAAGCTGATTATAATAAAATATCGACATAATTCAAAGACTAGTAACAATGAGAAAAAAAGCCGCCCATGTTTCAGGCTCATTAACAGTTTTTTAGGTAATATTGTTAAGTTTTATAACAAAGTCCCAAAGCATATTATCGATTGACTGGATTGTGAGTTCAAGCACCATGTCAAGATGGTTTTAATGTCTAGAGACTAATTATATGGTTAATATATGTATGAACGATGATGATGTCTGGAAATAAAGCCCCTCGCTGTGCATCTGTCAAATACGAATGTAAATAGCTATGATTCTAAAAGTATGAATGGTGAAAAAAAAAATAATGAAAAGATAAACTAGAACGAGTTTCTTGCTGGTTCTTCACAATGACTGGACTGTTTTCTGAACCGGTGGTAGTTTTGACGTTTATAAGGACCTTCTGAGGCCCTAAATTGAATAAAGTATTTTTGATTTTCATTTTGAATAATTTAAGATAAACAGAGATACATTTTACTAAGCAACGGTACTAATAAATTTGTATAATTTATTACAATCGTTTTTAAATTATTCACGTTGTCCATAGACCTAATAATGCATTTCTATAAGAGGTGAAACAGAGATAATTATTTAAAATACTTAGAACTAGCTAGAAAACTAAGTTTGCATGCTTCAAACTTCGGATGTTCCAATTGCACTGATACAGAGACAAAAAGTGTGAAGGCAACACCTTTACATTCGAAAGACAAGTTCTTAACTCCTACTATTAGTTGTGTTGTACGTATAACTGTAGAGTTAAGGGAGGAAACTCCAAGATACCTACATTTACAATTTCATATTATTAGGCAATTATCAGTCGCTTTCCGCAATACTAGATGTCCAATTTCATTTACTATAAAAGTATTGTAGAAATGTAGCGTATATTTAGAAACCTTTGTTTGATGGCACTGGTGAAACATAATATAACAAAAGTTCTCATTTCTATAGAATCTTCTAGATAGTAGGAAAATAATGTATGTGTAAATGTAATACTAAGACACGTTACGAACGATTTAGTGATTGAATAATGATAAAGAATGCTAGCTACACTCCTGAAGTTGAAAATCGATCTGCAAACCAATGTGTGTGTTTCAGGAGATGCGCCAGAGAGCTTGCTCTATTTCTAGGATTAACATACTTTTTTTATGCCAAAGAACAGCAAACAGCCAGACGGCCCATCTGATGTTAAATGGTTACCATCGCCTATGGACAACTGCAACCAGGGGCATCACTGTTGTGTTGCCGAAACTTGCTATCTTCCGTCACCTATCTACCTACCTTCCTTTAATATTAGGCAATATTATGGTGGAAATATTAACGCTTAAATAGTAAAACAAAGTTTTCATTAAATTAAGTCATTTAAATCAGGAAATGTTCCAGTACTTACCTGTTTTGTTTGTTACGATGAATATTTGTCAGTATTTGTTTCTGAACAACCTGAAGGAGGCGTACAAACGTAAAAAGGAGAACAACATAAAGTATTGCATGCCGGGGTGAAACCAACCACGACTATCTGAGGATAGCCCCGCTAGGACTTTTACTTTGAATGGAATTACTGCGCTCCTAACTTATAACCCTCCTTACTAAATAGACGATAACTGTAATGATATTTTTTCAAATCTTATTGGTAGTTCCAGAGATAAGAGGGTTCGATAAACAAAAAAACATTTCTTCAATCACGTAAGCTTTAAGATATTTATGTATATATAAATATATGAATGTTCAAAACATATTGATAAACATTATTCAAAATTAAATCTGTTATTCGACGCACAATATTGGGACCTTTACGATCACAGCAAAGTAACAAAAGTCAAGGTTCGGTCAACTCGTATCCTTGGTTTTGAGTAAACAATATGAAAATTAGTTATACGGGTGATACAAGATATAAATGATGTTGCATCATCCAGTTTATCCAGTTATATATATATATATTATAACTAGTAGTTAAATCTCCATAATGTTAATTTTATGCTACGCTGTGCATTTAAGAGGAAAATGCATTTGTAATATTAAATGACTCGTATTTATTTTGCATGGTGTTTCTATTATATGTGAAGTGTTGGTATTGGTATTTGGATGCATAAATTTAATACCTATTCTAGAATATACTCATGCTTATTGCGTAATTTGTGTTGATATTTACTTATTGGTAAATAAAAATAGATACCTAAAACGACTTTTTCGATGTTTATTGTATCTTGAATAAACATTTGTATTAATCTATTCGTGTGAGCAATGGGACTCCTCATCACCTATAATAGGGGCTTAGATATAAGATTTGAGGGTGAATTTCTTAACACCCTTTCTGGATGCTCGTCTCTATTATAGAAGACCTTTTTGTGCAAAATTATGTGCTTCTAGATTCAAACTGGTGTACGCTGTACGTAGTCTGTAATTTGGCTTAGATCTTCTGCATTGTTTCGAATATTTATAAAAGGCTTTGTTATATGTATATCTTTATTTAATTTAATTATTACTTCAGATTAAGAAGTTTATTTAATTAAGCATTTAGCAATGACACATCAGTTGATAATGTATTTGGACATCGCGACGATTCATAAAACTGAAAATTCAAACCCATGAAACTGAGTTGGAGCTTTCGGTGAAGGAAAACATCGTGATGATATAACATGGTTGTAGGCGAAAATCTGTTGTCAAGCACCTGTTGGAATGTTCTGGCAGGTGCATTTGAGAGCTAGTCCTTCCTAGGTTTATCGTGTTTACCATCTTATATCACATCCTAATTTAACATCTGCTGAGATTAGGGTCAAATTAAATGTTGTTAATCTGACCTTAATCATCAAGACAGAACAGATTGAAACCCTTAAATTACTTTTATGATCCTGAACACTCACAGGAGACCATCATACACAACTGTGAATGAATCTCGTTGAAAGTTCCGATTACGATAGACTGGAACCGAAGTTCATGATTCGCTAGACTTTAGACTTCTGAGTAAATTTTTTTTTATTCACAATAATACCTGATATAAAATGAGGATTACGCAAACATGGATACCATAATAAACCTAGAATGTAATAGATTCGATTCAGCTTTCTCTAGACAGTAGTATTCAACTTTAGATTAGATGTTAGGCTTTTTAAAATAGAGATCTTATATTAAAGATATTTTTAGAAAGTTAGTTGATCTCATAAATTGCAGTTAAATAATTATACACTATAGAACGTGATGGGAAAAGCATATTAAGGACTACTGAGTTACGCCATAAGTAATTAATCATATAAATAATATACCATTCTATGGCAACATTAATATTTGTCTGTTGCATTTAACAATACATATCTAATTATTGACTATGTGTGTAAGTTATTGTAAATACCTATTACACAATAATCAATTTTTCTTCCAGGCTCGCTAAGAACCTGTGTACCAGAAAAGGCAGTCGTCGGGCGAACACCGGCAACCGGCTCGAACACGCCGTCCTTACCCACATCCAGCACGTGCCGTAGTTTCCCTGCTCTTACCGGCTCCATCTCATCATCATCCATCTCCCTCTTACCGGCGACAGCTAAGTACGAGTGAAAGAGACTGATGCTAGCAGTAATGGCTCGCGGGGACGAATGCAAGACAGCCAATAAGGCTAACTACGCTTGCAAATCCTTTGAAGTGTCTGCTCCTATAAAGTAAGTTAGTTTTTATAAAACGATTAAAAATTCAAAATATTCCACACTACTGTGTTGAGTTTTTTTTTGTTGCTCAATCTGTAATTTTTTTTATATTTTAATATAGTAAATAATATTTTCTTTTTGTCTAATCTAATAGTCTAAAGCTTATAATATTTTGTAGTCATATTATCTATATCAATGAATTGGATATTAATCATATCTTCAATTATATATTCTAAATAGTTTAAAGAGATGAAAGAAAAATAAAAATGAATTACAATAATGGATGTCTACGTCACTATCTTGCTAATTAATTTATTGCATAAAGTATAGAATAATATCAAGGATAATGGCTCAAGTAATAGCGTGTTCAGACACCACTTCGATGGAGCTTTCGGTGAAGGAAAATACCGCGATGTAACCATGGTATGGATTTATGGCTTTTTCTAATTCCGCCTGATTAGCTATCACTCTCAAATTGAAAATTTGTCATCAACCAGCTGTTGGTGTATTCTAGTTACTGCGTTTGAAAATTAGTCCCCTTTAGGTTTAGCGTATTCACCATCTAAGACGACATCGTCATTTAACATCACATGAATTATGGTCAAACGCTAAAACCTATGAATTATAAAAAAATACCTAAACTGGAATAACTTTAACAAACCATGTTAAATCCAGCAAAGGCTTATAATATCGTGGCGGAGTCGCAAAGTTTCCAAGTAATCAGTCTAATTATAAAGTTAAAAAGTTCTTAGTGTAAATTAACTGTAAAACTTCCGACTATTTTAAACAATTTCCTATCTTTGGATCTGTCGTTTGTTTGATTTATTTGTTCAATTAAGTACAATAGATTTTAATGTTAAACTTCAGGACACCTGCAAAAGTGCAGACTTTGAACTATCCGACACCGAAGATAGTGGAGCAGAAGAAAGACTACGGAGCATGGGGTTCCATCTACAAGGACAAGAAGACTTTCACTGAAATGCACTTATGCTGATCTATTACCACGCCGGTCCATCATCATCGCTTTATCGCCGTCTCGTCACAACTCTTTACATACTGTACTGTGTATCTCCATATGAAATTTGTATTAGTCGTTAAAGCTAATTATAAACATAATTGATTAATTTTATTGAATGTATTGTATCGATAATGTGATTCTGCTTAAGTATATGTAACTTTAATATTAGAGCTAATACCAAAATGTATTTTTTTTTTATATCGACAAATAAAAATGTCGTCAAAATATTTCATAATTTTGTTTGTGACGAACGATTCTTCCGTTCTCTAGGTGTAGGGTGACTATCTATCGCATACTAACGGCATCATTTGTATCTCACATTAACATATTAAATTTCATCATCATTCGCATCAGATTTTTTGTTACATATCCAAGGCCATGTTTCTGTTTACACTGGATCATTAAAAATAGCAGCAGTTTTAAAAACTATATCAACGGTGTGAAGTCTTTCTTTGAAATTAAAGTATATGTTAGAAACAGAACGTTAATAATGTGCTTCACTTTATCCGTGGCGTGGTATTCCTGTTCGACTTTTTAAATGGTAAGTATTCACTGCAACTTGAAACTAGTCTACGAACGATTGTTTATTGAGAGGCTTGCAACCCTGTCAGACATCAACCTCTGGAAAGTTTCTACCTCTAAGACATAAAGTTTAACATCCCAAAAACCATAATCGCTCTTAAGGTCAGTACACAGAAGTGGTTCTGGACCTTCGGGCCTCTTTGTCATCTAATATCATAAATAGGCATATATATTTAGGAAATTATATGAGATAGTGAAATGACAGTAAATATCTAGTCTAAAGATTTCATCAAATTGATTGAAGCAAAAAATGTTCAATGAGAAAGTGGCATTAAGAAAAAAAGTTAAAATTTAATGTCACAATAGCAAGAGTAAAATTATTTCACTATAAAGGTCAAACAAAAAACATGCTCTAATTTTATCATATTATTATATAATGACAAAATATATTCCCTTACATATTAACTCAAAATTATTGGGTCAATAGTATATGAACCTTGAATACTGAAATAGAGAACTCTAAAATGGAAACTTTAATAACACTTGTGATCATCTAGTGATTGTTATTAGACCAGAGTCAATTAATTTTTTAAGTTTTAATATTTGGGGAAAATATCAAACTATTTCCAATTTTGATAACACTAGAGTTCATCAATAGCTACTAAACAAAAAAAAAATGAAGAAATTGGGCTGACAAACTGCGGAGACAAAAGTACTGAAATATTTTAGTTTCAACAATTTTTATTTAGATTATATATTATCAATTATTATGTTATTTATGATAAATAATTTATTAAGATAATAAATCGAGTTTTTGCCGAGATTTGGGAATGTCATGTAGTGGATTTAATATTTTATTCATAATTTTGTATATTTTGTAATATTGGTGGCGTTTTACGTAATATAGTTTGGTTATTGTGCACAAGTCAAGGCGATAGAAAATAATGCCACAGAGCATGTATTCTGACTTGCCACAAAAACTTCCTGGAAAGTTCTAACAAGACGCCCACCACCTTATTAATTCATTGAAATGATCGCAAGAAACTGGTAATTACATTATTTATTCGACAATGGTAGTAATAAACTAATAGAAGATTGGTTGACAAAAATAAGATAATATAATTCATAGAGGCATTATAATTATAAATAAGACAAACATACAATTTCAAATACCGAATTGAAATCAAAATTATACATGGTGTAAAAACGAAATCAGTTACATTCTAACAAACAATATATCCTGTAAAGCACCGTTCATTAGTTTAATAATAAACTGGAGAGGAGTCGGTACGATAGTAGACTGAAGCTCATCCGCGATGTGGATAACCTTATTAGTTTAACAAAATTACGTGGAACCAGAATATCTAGAGGCAACGTAAATGTTTTATGCACGACGTTTAAATGATATCGGTAATTTTGATCTTTGATTTGAATTGATTATTTCTTAATTATTTATAGGTAAGCGTTTGATCACAAATGGTAAACACGCTAAACCTAGAGGAGGCTGGGTCTCAAATGCAGCTGCAGGAATAAACCAACAGGTGCTTGGCGACAGATCTTAACTTGAGGTTGGTAGCTAGCGAGGTGGACTTAAAAAAAGCTCTATCACCATCCACAAAAAATTCAAAGTCAAGGTCAATTAACAACTCATTTCTTTTGAGGAGTAAATAATAACAATGCTTATCATTATCATGTAAAATCTTGGTTATAATACCGATAGAAAACTACTCTATTGCGGCAGACTAAATATATTCTTTGCATATGTATGCATATAAATGACTGATCTATCCTGTATTCTTAATAAGCGTCCAAGCACACTTGGATCGTCGTAATATCGACAGAGTAATTGTAGTTTATAGAAGGAGGCGGTTTTAATCGTATATCATTCAATTCTGAAAAGTGTCTTTTGGTTACAATTTTTTCCCTGTTTTGACCATTTTCTATCAAATGATTTCTATTTAGAAGGATTAATATCGCAACTTTTCGTATGTCGATTTAATATATATTTATATTGTGGAAGTTAACTCGCATTACTTTTGCTTGGCTTTTTAAACTTCGGAGTAGATGATGGGCTTCCTCACGTTTTGCATCCGAAACGCATTACCAAACTAAAGAAGCTTTCGCCACATTAGTTACCCTTCTACGTCTTATAGATTTGCGCAATACAAGATATAAGTATGTCCCAAAAATTGTAAAATATCTAAGACACGTAAATAATCTACTTTCTTAAGCACTCTTACTTTCTTAAGACTTTTGTTCCTAATTAGCGCTTTTGAAAACATAAAAACTTTAACTTAGCATACTAATAGTAATAGAAAGTGGACGGATTCTGTGTTAATTTTAACAACCAAGGCACATTTTATGTTAACATA
Organism: Antheraea assamensis; assembly: GCA_035772565.1. Taxonomy (NCBI): domain Eukaryota; kingdom Metazoa; phylum Arthropoda; class Insecta; order Lepidoptera; family Saturniidae; genus Antheraea; species Antheraea assamensis. The sequence goes on from JAQQSE010000012.1 coordinate 79,098, forward strand.
TTTAATCACATTAAAAACAAGGCAATAAAAGTTCATCGCAATCGGATGAATTATATACACGGGAGGGAAACAAAAGAATATTCATTTATATATCGCAAAGGATAATTCATTTCATAGTTTCCTCGAAAGAATCTTTTTTAAGTAAACTTCTAACGGCAATACCGAGAAGATCACTCGAACGGAATGAAGCCGACGGAAGCAAAATTAATATCCTCTTTTTATTATATTATAAATTCTACCAAGAAAAATTGGATTAGGTGTTTTTTTTCATGTTATAAAATATTAAGTTATATACTATTTTGATGTTGAAATATTCCAGACTTTATGTTAAAAGTTAAACAGATTTGAATTCAAACTTATGTAAAGAGTTAATTCAGCTTGTAGTTGTTTATAACCAACAACCCTTAAGAAGATTGTAGTCCTAAGGCCTATCATTTAGGTCACTATTCCTGAGAACTGAATTGGGACGGTTCGTAACTTAGTACGTGTTTCCAACGACACTTTTTGAATTATAGTCGTGCGGACATTAACCACATACATCAATCACAGCGACTTTTTATAAATTTGTCACGTGCTTGAATCCTGGGTATATCTAGCTACCGAGAGGTTTATAAGCTGGCGTGTATGGGCAACCAACGATGGCTAACCGATGTCTTGTTGGTCGTTATTGTCTTTGTATTGTACTGTGCTTACTATCGGTACTATACTGCCGTCACTATTCCTTGCTATAAAATACAAAAAAGAAATAAACAATATTTTGACAGAAACTATAGTATTGGAATTACAAATCAATTATAATGGGGCTGATATATATGAGATTCAACAAGAGTTCTTAAAAAAGGTAACACTTCTAGGAATGCAACATGTTTTCAGAAAATATAGATCTATTAGGGCTTGTCGGTGTTGCGCTCACCAATTTATGTTATGAACTTTATAGGCAGTACAGCAAATGTAGGATGTTTTATTCAAATTTTCATTTGTACCCTATGAATGATTCAGATTAACAAAAAAAAGGCCTTTAAAAAGATTTTTTTAATCAAAGTCATTTGTAACAAACGAGAGGCTGCCACTTTGTTGAAAGAGAAATCCTTGGTTCGAAGCGACGGAGCAAGTGTTCTGGCGCAGTGCCACCAACGGTACTTGTTAACATCTTTTTTACTCATCTGTTTAAATTTTTAAATCAAACGTGTATTTAAAAATCTGGAAAAAAATACGCTTTCTTAAATAAATCCGACCATGACGTTTCTCGCGGTTTCTTTTTATAAATTCATATTCTATATATGTTAACGATTTACCTGTAATATGCATACATGCATGATAGTCAGTGTTCTTTTGAGCAATTAATAAATAAAAGTTAAATGTTACTTCCTGTTCCTTCCTATTTGTAATCCTTATTACCAAGACACATACATCTTTTTAATAAATCAAGTGGTGTTCCAGGGATCTTGATCCAATGGTCCAATAGTATTGAGATATTTTCTGCCAAAGAGTTTACAGGTATTACACATTTGTAGACGTAAGAAAGCGTGAAGTGTGACGAATAGATACTTATAAATAAAGCCTTCGGCTCGTCGATAGTAAGGGGAAAAAAATCGAGCCAGTCATAAGGACTGCCGACAGAAGCTCAAAACAATGGAATAACTGCGTTCTTTTTAAATCAATTACAGGATGAATTATTTCAATTTCATAATGTGTAAACTGAGATAATTAACATTACTCTGGTTTTCATACCTATTGATACTTCGAGCAATAATTATATGAATTTTCATACAATTTATTAATTATCAAACATATGATGGGTGGCAAAAGCTTAATACAAAATATCAATATTACACGTACACAAGCCGCTATAATACGCGTCGCAAGCGCAATAATACGTCACGAGCATGTCGAGCCCATAATCATAAACCCATAAGTTTTTTCCCCAACCAAAAATCGTTCAACACGGCTAAACAAGATTTCATTTAAAAAAAAAACCTTTACACCGTTATTTATTACTAACACTAAAGTTATTCAATAGTTACTAACCAAAAAATATATTAAATCGATTGACATACAAAAAGAGTAAATGGTACTGAACTGGTTTATTTGCCCTTATTTAAGTTTGCATGTTCTTTCAGCACGTTTAGGTAACACAGCTTATTATTTAAGGTCGAAAGTCAAGAAAGTAATATGAACTTGGATTTGTTAATTTCTATTCTTGTCCATTAAATCGTATTCCATAATAACTAAAGGTATTCTTTGTTTATTTTAACACTACATCTGATGGAAAGCACAGTGATAAACAATAATTATAATGGCGACCTTCAAAAATCCCGGTAGTTGGATGTTACATGCTGATTTTGATACGCAACAGACTGATTTTATATTTTACATAAACTTAAATAAAACAAATTTAAATTTTTAAAAATACCTTAAATAAACAAAAATGCATAAAAAAATAAAAATAACTAAATTATTGTATGACATAAACTCAAATGGTAAAAATGTGCGAAAACTATTTAATTAATATTATTTATCTTAACTATCTATTTAGAGAGGAAAAAGAATAAAAATGACATCGCTTGCTCCTTTTTACTACGGCGAGAAAATACAAATCTCTGAAAGTGATGCGTAGTCTTAAAACTTTAATAACATTATATTAAATGAATATATCGTGATTTTTTTGACAAGGACCAATTATGTAAGGAGTAGAACTCAAAACAGGACGATCAAAATGTATCCAGTAGTTTTTGAGTGTTTCGCGCTTAACGGCAACCTCTATTAAATGGTCTAGTAAATGGAAATTTGATTGGTATGTCTTTCTGTTTTGACTGATAACTACATCTGCGTTTGTAACATTACAAATTTTAACACCATATATTATTTTCATGTAACTCTAAAGATTTACGCAACACACACCGAGACGGCTCGCATGCGGCAGGATCTTTTCAAACTTACTTAACAGTTATCGTGATGTTTTGGCCAATTTCTACAGTAGCTTATATGTTACTCTGATGTTTAAACTATATTACCGTAAAATTTTACCAAAATCCGTCCAGTAGTTTTGGCGTTAAAGAATAACAAACAGTATAATTTATATTATTAATAAGGTATACTCGTAAGTGTAGGTTTCCAAAAAAAAAATCTGTGCAGGATCATGTAGGTTCATTGTCATCGAACCCGTGTTATCGACCGTGTTGCGGGACTCGTTGCACGCGGATGTCCGCGCGCATATGTATTGCCGTTAAAGACAATAAATAAATGTCACTGAAATATTTATATCGAGTGTACATGGAAGTATATCTAAGAGTAGTCTTTTAAATTTTTACTGATATTATTTACCTTTGTAAAATTTTGTTATTACTGCTTATTTAATAATAAAAACTACAATTATTTATAGCTTAGATAGTACTCAAAAGACTACTCTATCTAGGGGTAAAAGTTTTGTTTATATCAATTAAGTAAATTTTAAGAATTAGTCTCAGCAAAATCAAAGCTTTATTTTGTGTATAAATGTTATTGTGCTATTAATTTATTTCGTTAAAATAATGTAAGTTGACCACGTAATGTAGAGGCCAAATAAAGAACAACGTAGTAAATTAGGAAAGAAATTATGAATATGTTGTACGCAGTTAAATGTTATGCTACAGCAAAAAATCATTTGCGAAACCTTTTTAACTAACGAGATACAAATGCGCGAAATAAACGTTGTTTTAAATTCATGCTATTAGTTTACGCACTGAATTAAAATTCGTTCACAAATGCCCAGAGCTTTATCGATAAGGGGTAGGCACGCGGGTTGCCGCAGTCGTCCGGCACAGCACGGCAGACGCCGCATGGCGGACCGCGGCAAACATCGTGTCGCGCCAGTCTCGGCGCCGGCGAAGAAGCACTACGCTTACGTCCCATGCCCGAGGTCCGAGGAGGTCGGAACGGAGTTCGCATTACAGTTGCTGAGGACTAATCATCGGGACGAACCTGAAACACCTCAGAAATCGCCGCCGGGTGAGTTTTGACAGTTATGGCTGTATGGCAAGTTTCCTTTGCAACGTTTACGCGGGAAAACTTTTTTTTTATTTCAATATTATTCTATTACTCACTGTATGACATAAACTTTTTCTCATGATCAGAATCATTCAATGAATATTGTATTATATCATTTCGTGTTGAAATTGTGGTATCTTATAAGTATTATAATTTATTTTCTGTATGTCAGCGTGTTTATTATAAAACGTAAACGGATATAAAAAACAGTGATTAAAAATAACGAACTTGTTATGAAAACATGTCGTGACGTATTTTTAGGAATTCGTTACATTTCCCATTTGACAAGGTTGTGAATTAAATCACATGAAATCTAGCCGTTTTATTTATTGAAAAATGTTCAAGCAATTATTTTCTCAAGACGCATGTTATAAACTTCACTGTTTACAATAATAATAATAAAAAAAAAGATTTGTCGGGAATTTTTTTTGAGCATAAAAATGAATTATTTGGATCGTTTACCAGGTTTATCAAATAATGGTTTATTTGAAATATCGTTAACTGATTTATTTGTCCTATTTTCCTGTACTTTATAACTTCGGTCATGTATATTAAAATTACGTAGAGATGTACTGAAGAAAATGCTATATACTCGTTCACAGTTTTCGTTACTTTTAACGCAGGTATGCGTGAAACACCTTTCCCGGTATTAATATAAATGTAATGCTACAATAAAATATAAAAAATACTACTAATTCCCTTGTATATAACAATAAGATCAAAATATGTTGAGAGTTTTAGTATTTGACCATAGTCTGGCCTTATATTAAATGTTGATGTAATCTAATATGCTAGCTAACGCACTCATTTTAAAGGAATTGACTGTACGTAAAGCTACTGGAACACACGTATACGTACTCGGTGACATATGATTAATTCACACCTTTGCAAGTCAACTCGGCTTTAAGAAAAAACACTACTACACGTTTTTAACTTCATAAAAAGCTCAGAATCATTGTGGGAATCAACCCCACATAGATCGACGCAGTGTCCGACACACTAATTCACATCTTTTATAACATACCGCATAGACACGTTTTTAGATTTTCTATATAGAGGTTTTGTATCTTATTTCAAGTCTAAGGAATTACATTTGATTGTCGGTATTGGGATCACGAGATTTTAGCAGACAACAAAACCATGTCGCAGTAGTTTATATTATAATTCACAGGTTTTGGCGTTTGACTATAATCTCATCTGATGTTAAATTGCAATGTGGTCGAAGACACATGAATTCTAGAGAGACTGGTAATTTTAGCCTGTTATCACTTACCCTTCTAAAATATAATAGGCAACGTCTCGTTGTATGTCTATACATTAGTGTGCTTAGAATTATAAACTGCTGAATAGATTAATATGATTCCTATTTGGATGTTATAAGTGTACTCTCTGGTCAGCTTTTACGATATGTTTTCTTACACTGTATGTTTGTTAGGTTATTAAATTGATATAAAGAGATATTAAAAGTAAATAAAGTTAACACAAAATTACTTCGAGTAGATTCTGTTACAAAAATTCACTTATAAAAACGACATTCTAATAAAAAAAAAATAAACAGCTCAATAATATTTCTGACGTACATTCTCATAGTTTAGTGACCTAAGTGCGTGACTAAAAACACCGAAGTCGCGTGTTCGATTCCCGTTCTGGGATAAATAAATTTAAAGTTTGTTGTTTGAGAATAGTGTATTCGGGTTTCCAAGAAATATGGAACCACTGGTACCTCCTGCTCGCGGTTTCGCTCGCCTTAATGTACATTTGCCTTATACGCCCACAACTGTGATTTTTCCTGGATGAAATGTACCCAATGTCCTTTTCTGTACCCCTGACAATGTGTATGTAAAATTCAATGATGATCAGTTGAGTGATTAAGTTGGAAAAGAGTAACAAACAAACATGCACATATTCGTATTTATAATATTAGTATGGACTATCTGATAACCGCGACTTCGTCTGCGCTGTTTATTATCTTAACAATACATCTTATGTACAAAGGAAGAACATGAAAAAATTCAAAGCAAAAATATACTTTGCTTACAAAATTTCTTTGTAAACAATGTTATCCGTCTACTTCATCGCTCCTGCGCATGCGCACCACACCGTTTGCCCCACTTCACACGTTGCTAAACGTGTAGTGCTTATAAAGATCGTAGGTTCTTGGAACTTAAATAAATATATTTTATACTAAGATATCATCATATTTTTTTAGATTAGTACTAAATGTAAAAAAAAAAAAAAAAAAAATCGATCTGTATCCTGTACTTTAGATATCTATCATTTTATTTATATATAGAAGATATGAGTTATATTCAAAATATCCCGGTTTTTTAATAAGACAGAAATGCATATTTACATTCATTCATATTATAAATGCAATCTCTTACTTAACTTATATCGCCATTTGAATTACAATATCTCTTGATAGAGATCCGACTTTAATGAAATAAAGACTAAACATTACTCGAGGTGAGGTTTATTTATAACTATATATATATATAACATATAAACTAAAGCTTATAAAGGTATTGTTTAAACCTGCCAATATGTAACGAAATCCTCCCATCAAAAAGTTATCTCGACGTGCGTTGTATAGACCGAACGATTTATACGAAGATACATACATTTACTAATATAAATTTATAATACTATCAGCCAACGGTGAAATTAGTCATCATGAACACCAGCTAGAGGCAAAAGTAAAAAAAAAAAGAAAACGCTCAGTATTTTTAATATCTCACAAGAGCAAATTGTAATCCTTTTGTATAGCAAGTACATTAAAAATCAACGTTAAGATAGAAAAACGTGGTTGCGTACAAATTGCAAACCATTCGTCAGGGTTGCCGCAGACAGTCAAATCGGAGCAATGTTAACGAACGGCGGAAAGTAATTTAGAAGAGAATGTTAGCACTTTATTCGTAGATATATACTAGAATGAGAGCTAGTAGGTAATTGTTGAAACGTAAGGTGCTGAAAATAGTCAATGTCATAGGTTTTTGAACATGTGTCCACGGTCAAGTTAAATCACTTCACACGTACGTATATCCTCTAATCCTATAAACGATAGCCTGGCTGTTTGAAATGTAATTGAATATTCCTTTCTCCTATATTCGTTTCTTAAACATCTTATACAAAGGGGAATCACTAATTCACATCGTATTATTAACACAATAGAGGAAAATAAATAGATATCTCTTGTATAAGAAATATAATATATAGAAGGAAATATAGAAGAAGAAATAAACGAAAGTAAAAGCCACTCTAAGATTCAATGAATTTAATGACAGTACTGCATCTTTAAATCAGAACTTAAAGAGAAAAAAGAAGTAAGTGATTTTGAATATCAGTTGTTAATAGAGGTCGGATGTATTCAAAACAATAAATTAAGCTAAGAAAGAAAAATAATGATGTTTAAAATAAATTGTAAACATTGCGATACGCGTCAAGGGATTTGTGTCTCTCGCATAATACTGCTTAACTATGCTACGCTTTTGTTACTTTTATATTATACATTATATTACTCATAACGTAGATTATTTTATTAATGATTATAATATATGATAAAACCGGCATCGCTCATAGTCATTACGGTAATGTGTAATCAACATATTAAAATATTTTTTGTAGAATGTAGTATGTTATAAAATCCACGTTACTTGCTTTGAGCTTACCGAAATCTAATTTATTTTATCACCTAAAACAAATTACCTACTGATAGAGTCGAAGTCACTTGAATACACGTGTAGATAACCAAAAGCGAGCTTAAGAGCAAGATATATAAGTACAATAAGGTAAGAAGGGAAATATAAACAGAAAATATAAAACTAAATAGCAACTAGCCTAATTTTAAAAAACAAAAAGAAGACACTTATAGATAAACAAAAACAGGGAAGACGAATGCTACTACGCAAAAAACATCAAATGCTGAAATAAACTATATCGCCAAAGAATAAGTGTCAAAAATGGAAAGATAATAACAAGACGAAAACAGACATCAGGAATAACATCTAAGTGCATAGAGAACCATAAATGAAGTCTCTGCTTACCCGTGGTAGAGGTGTAATGGCGGGGGGCTTACCAAAGGGCGCCATAAAAACAAAAAACAAAAGCGAGCCAATCAATTCTTCGTGGCTGTATGAGGGACTCTAGTTAAATATCCAACATTAATGGCTTGCTCAGTGGCGTCGTTATAGTATGGTCACACTGTTTTACTATGGTTTACATTTAATTTGGTAACCTGTCAAATTTACGTTATCAGAACGATAGCTTACCGAGGATTGTTCAATTATCAGGTAATTGCATTCTATCTCCATTGAACCATCAATACATATTATAAAACAAAGTCGGTCGCCCGCCGCCTTGGTCTGTGTGTCTGTATGTTCGCGATAATCTCGAAAACTAATGAGCGGATTGTAATGTCTTCATCAATAGATAGAGGAGTACACGAGGAAGGTTAAGGTATATAATTTGGTAAGGTTTTGTGTAAATTAGTTAAAATATGACGATAAATGTTGACGTATTGGAAAAAGTCAAGCCGCTTGGGAGCTTTCATTGAAAATGCTGCCGAATTTTTTTGAGATATAACAAAACAATGCATAGTGAGCTATTTCACTTTTATAGATATATACAAAAAAGCCTGCGATACCTGCATATACCTATATTTTAAGGTTAGCTTACTATACCCATCTATCTTCTAAAAACATGGTCACATATAATGAGGTAATTGGAAGGCTATATAGACGAATACAGTATTAATCCTTATCAAATTGAATACATTAGTTACCTTAAGCATTTCAAGCACATAAGTATATATTTTTTATTATCAGGTCAGTATAACGTTCGCCGGGCCTGCTAGTATTAAATAAATATTTAAGTATTCAATGTTAGAACTTTTTTAGAGTTAAATAGGTATCTAATTTAAGAAAGACTAGAATATTCTGAGCATTAACACAAAACTCTTCAACTTAGAGCATGCTTAAATGAACAGCTTTGTCTAGTGATTCTACAAAAGAACATAAAACTATACAGCAGTCTCTAAAATGACTATAGTCCCAATTACTGCAACTTCTAATGGGTTCTTCAAAACTATAACATTTTGTAGCATTTGTAACATTTGTAGTTCATTTCCTACCGTGTTGTATTATAAGTCAACCGATGACTCAGTTGTTTCAAAATCAAAATCAAAAATACTTTATACAGTTTAGGCCCTAAGAAGGGCCTTATGAATGTCAAAGTTACCACCGGTTCGGAAAACAACCCAGTCATCGAGAAGAACCGGCAAGAAACTCGATCTGGTTTATCTTTTCATCAAACATAATATAACTCATATTTTTGAAGTGAAACTTCTTTAGAATCGTTGTGATTACAAATCGGATGCAACGGAAAAACGACAGGTAAGAGACACAAATACGGCAAAGAATGAGACAGAAATATACATACTATTTTATATTATCGGTCTCTCCTCTTTGTGCCATGCTTCGTAGCATCCCCGCTCCCGTCTTCTAAGAGCAAATGGAAATGCAAAAGCAAATGTCGGTGTGAATGTATATTGCACACTGTTTAATACTTGCTTGTATTTGAGTATTTAACGTGTGTTAGTATATGTGAAAAGTACATGTACTACTATACACTGTATGCGGCTGCGTATTAAAGCTTTTTAGTAAGAAGTCAGCGTGGTGTGTTATTATTTAACAGTGTTTGTGAGTATTTTTATATCTTGTTTGAAACTGAAAATATAGTACTTGAGCAATAAATTATGTAACTTATGTTAAATAAAATATAAAATATATTTTAAAATTAATCAAAATACTTTCATTTTTAAACAAATAAACTTTGTAATTTTATCCTACCCTTGTTATATATATTCATCTCATTCTTTTGTCGATTTACTGAAGTTTCACTTCTATCGCGTGTGAATCGCACACACACCTTTTTTTTGTTAAGAAAATGTTTATGTGTTGTCATTTGTCAAACCGTTTAAGTTATCTAATGATAAACATGGCGGTAATAATATTAACTGTGTCAAGCAAGTATTAATTCCCTTTCAACCCTTCATTTATAAAACGTCTAATAAAAAACTTGTTTTTCTAAACTGGTACGCAATATCGTTTCACTTGGAGCGTATTGAGTTTCCGAAAGGGAAAATACCGTATGTTATTGCAAACATATTATGTATTGGAGCAATGGTATTTTATTAATAACTAGCAGGGCCGGCGGACGTTGTCCTACGCTGATAATAAAAAAAAATATACTTATGTGCATGAAACACTTAAGGCGACTTGACTTTTTCCGATTTTTTCAACAATTATCATTATTTTTCAACCAATTTACAAAAAAAAACCTTGACAAATTATATACCTAATCCTTCTCCGTAAATTACTCTATCTATTGGTGAAGACCGCATTACAATCCGCTCAGTAGTTTTTAAGTTTATTGCGAACATCCAGACAGACAGACAGACGCGGCGGACCACTTTGTTTTATAATATGTATTGATAATGTGTTGGCGTAAACATAGACGTATGTTATATTACAAATCTCTTTCTGTCAACATCAGATAATGTCGGTTCCTATTGATCGTAGATAATCTGAGCCTCACGTGTATGCACGAACAGTATAATTAAATAAAGCCTACCTCACTTTAATTTATTTACTACTACTATATTATTTAAGTCTAAGCGAATAGCAGTTGAAGTAAGGACCAAAATCTATTCGTCATTTCGCTATATGTTTATTGTAGTATTTACAATAATTAGAGCACAATAAACAACTACTGTTTCGCTCTTTTAGGTTCATCAAAATCTTCATGCATCGATAACGGTTCTAAATACTTTTCCTATGATCAATTTTTTATTAAATTGATTCATATAAGTTACTTTCTACCTGTCTTCTATTTACACTTATATTCAAATTATCTTACTTATATATTACTTGTTTCAACACTCATAATCCCTATGTTTATGAAACCCTTTTGCGGACCAGTTCTTCTGTGTATCTTCTGTCTGTTTCTTATGTAGTGATTTCATTTCAATTATATTCACATGAGTTATTATACATATATACAAAGGCTACATAATTTATTTATTATTTTAACAATGATTTTCGTAACTATACGGAAATTAGGATCGCTTACGAGTTTGCAGATATTACATAAACAGATGTCTCTGTCAACGAAAACACTTAAAATAAACGTTCAGAAATATTATATTCTTTTAATGAAATTCGAAATGTTATAAGGAACGCAGGAGCAACACCTGTCTACGTAACTTGACTTTTATAGCGAGCTTGCGGCATGTGTGGAAATGTAAAACTAAGGGGAAATTGATATTAGTTTTTGGGAAAATAAGTAATTCCCTTTCACTGAAGTGGTTTCTCTGCGACAATACATAACAATAATATATATACTTTGATAATGTATAATGTTTATGCAAATTAAGTTGTACAAAAAAGGGATACATGTAAATGACATAAGACTTCAAGAGATAAGAGACATTCAAATATAAAGTCATTTACGGCAATAAGGTAAATTGTAATATAGATTTTCTTTCGCAAAAATATTATTGGCCAAAGAAATCTTTTTCATAAATGTAGTGGTAAAGCAGGTTCGCGAATCTTACAACAAAATCATCTAGGTAATCAGAGAAAAAATTGTTAAAACAAAACACGACGCTTTGTATATAATATATACGGATATTCTACCATCCTAATAACTCTACTTACCAATCTAATTATACATTACAGTACACTCGCTTATGACACATTCCACTTTTAATGATTACTGATATTTACTGAAACACACTTGACCATAATTGTAAACCAGCGCTGGAGTCACCTGCTGTAGTGGCAGCCAACTTATGCTGAAATTTATGTACCATTACTGCAGTACTATGCAGTGTTTAACTTTTTTTGTTGTATACATCTTTGTAACACCAATTTTGGATAACTGTATTGTCCGTGTACTTGTTGCAATAAAGATATTTACTTTCTTGTCTGACTTTATGCAGTGTATATTGTGTATAGATAAAATTACTTTTTTTTTAAATATTATTGGGGGCAAACGAACAGGTGGGTCACCTGATGGTAAGTGATCACCGCCGTCCATAGACACTAGCAACACCAGAGGAGTCGCAAGTGCGTTGCCGGCCTTTTAATATATGTGGGCCTCCGGTGCTCTCACTGACCGAACGAAACGCAACAGTGCAAACACTATTACTTCACGTCGGCTTTCTGTGAGAGGGTGGTACTACCCCGGGCGAGCCGACCCATTCATGCTGAAACCAGTAATAGCTTCAGCGTAGCTCTACCACCTACAAGCTCTACACCTACTGTAAGCCTTGAAATGCAATATGAATCACTTATTATTTTATATCAAATTTATTAACTCTGACTTATATAGCCACAGTGTATAATTTTATTGTGAGTTTTTCATTAGCGAAACATGTTTGTAGCGAAAATATTTTGCGTGAACCTGTATGAAACCGCCGGCGTTAATAAACTTTTACGTGTACCTCAATTTACGATGTAACTCAATTGCCACCGTGAGCGTATGAAAGATTATTCTGAACCTATGGTGAGTAAGTAGCTTTGTCGTCGACTTAATTGTTACGGGTTTCATATTATCCACACTTGAGCTGTCAGTGTTCAGAAACATCGTGGTTCAACTAAATAATATTCTTAAGTCATTTTATGAAAACCAAGTTAAATATGTATTATGAAGCATCTAACCGGATACGAAACAAGCATTCTATATAAATCAATTGATTGATTTTGATCAGTTTTCTTTAGTTTGCCTTGTTAAAACAAAAAAAGAAATCTACAAATGACCGCGATATCTTTTTTATCTGTCTAAACTATAAAGGTTTTTTTTTATAAATACTACAAAATACTAAAGAAAGTTTGTAAGTAAAGTATAATTTTGCTTTAAATTTCTTTTTTGTGTCTTTTCTTCTGTGCACAAAATATATTCTAAAAATAATAAAAAACGCAAACAAAATTAACCAACTAACTAGTTCGAAATAAAGTCTTTAAAGTTTCATTGATTTCCATTTAAATGCTAGGCGTGAGTGAACATAATCTAAATACATGGAAACAGATACTGGTTTATATGCTGTATGAAATTGATAAAATTCAACACCGCTTGAACAATCACTATGAGAGTTGGCGCACTAAGTGTTTTTTCATGTAGAATTTTTTTATGCGATCCATTTTAATATAATACGCCGTTAGTTAGTGCTGCAACGTCTATATCGTTCAACCGATTGTCATAAAAACTAATATGGGTAGATATTAAACAAGAAGAACATTTGCATTATATCAATGTTATTTATAACCCAATTGTTTATTTCAATACATAACCATTGTAATGAATATTAATCGTTATTTTCCGGAGGTTACCGCAATATTTGGACTTAATAATAATATTTATAGGTAATAAGTATATTTTTGATATATACCACGATGGTGGCTACTAAGTATTCGGGCCGCCTGATGGTAAGCGGTCACCGCAGTCTATAGACACTTGTAATACCGGAGTAATACATGTGCTTTGCGTACCCTTTAAAAACCTCTTTACAGTTGTCCTGTTTGCTTCCCCGTAGTGTAGTCTCTTGAAAATCCTCCGCGGGAAGCTCATTCCAAAACCGAAGCGTTCGCGAAAGGAAACTCCCATTATTTTGTGTGATATAATTGAATACAATACAAAAAAAAAAAAAATTGATAGATTCATTAAATATTAGAGTGCACTTTATTTTGCTGTTCTGCTTGGAATTTATAGGCCACTATCACGTCAGAAAATGTTAAACTAAAATGTGATTAAAACCCGTCGTTGGTCGACAGTTGAACACGACGTTGGCGGATGGTTGAACCTGTTGTCGGCTCGCCCGCTAGCATCGGAAGAGTCAACATCGATCTGTGGATGCTCCGTGACGGAGTGAAACACGTGTAATCGATTGTAATCATTACACATCATCTGCAACATATTTTAATTGATAATATTATTGAAATTATTCTTCTTTTAGCGCGATTAAGAAAAATGTTGAGAGTGAGTTTTTACGATGCCCGCGTACACCGATACCTAAAAGCGACACCATGAAATTGGTTGATAATTTTCTGTCAAGTTTTCGCGAGAACTAATAATTATATTCAAGGTAGTTATTCAAGAATATATGAATTTATAATTATTTATTTTATGTCAGTTAAGATAACAATATGTACTTGTACATAACTATACATGTGTATTTGTATTTGTGTATTTTTTATGATTATAATTATATAGGGTGGTGAATGATAATTTATTTCCTTTTTTATTTTACAGTTTTATATGTTACAGGTATTTACCAACAGTGTCAATTGACGACAGGTTTAATCAACCGCCAACGTCGGGTTCAACCGTCGACCAACGGCGAGTTTTAATTATAATTTGTTTAACGTTTTTTGTTCTAGTAAGACGTGACAGTGGCCAATCAATTCCTGGCGGAAGGTCAAAGTAACGTCCACCCTAATATTAACAATATTTTAATTATATATCGACGATTATAACCTAAGTCAAAGGAAATGACTTGCATTTTCTTCATTGAAGCGTAGATACTGTCATAATCATAAACCATCTATTTTCTTTTCTCTTGTCGCATTGCTGGAAATTATAATTTAAGTTCTGCACAATTGTCTATTATATTTACTTCGTGTTCGCTTTTCAGTATTGCTCTTTTGTGTCTAGAGTGACACAGATAGTATTTTTTTATATAGTAAATTTCTTTAATAATCATTAAACTGCGTTTTTATTTGCTTAAACTCCTTAGAGATAACTTTCTAAATGTACAAACTTCGTAGACGTAATCAATACACAGATATTTCACACGTAGTCCTTAGTAGAAGCCGATTTGTAAAATCCCAGGCGCGGAAAATATCCCCAATACATTCTGTCCTGTTTCCTGACAGTAGTGATATGAGTAGATATAAATGACACTTCGACGAAGTATATTTTGCTACGACAATGGGTAGCGTTTCGACCGTCTCATTTTTAATACAAAAATTTGTTCTTTTGGTATTCGATTTCGTGCAATCGAGATAAAATTGTTTTCTAGAGGCTAGCATTGAAAAATGAATAAAATCACGTGATGATGTGACGTGTGATGTCACGAAATTGAATTCTAATTAATTGAAAATATAAAGTCTATATTAGAAACGGAATAATTCTCTTCGGAACGGGCAAGTAAATACAATATCAGATTTATATTAGGATAGCATTTTGCAGGTGAAAACTAAAAATATATTTGTGCAACATTGTTACCAATAAAGAGCGATGATAGTTCAGTGTTTGGCGTGTTCGGATACCGCATCGATTGACGTAGGTTCGAATCATCGCAATGAAACCATAGCGTATGGTAGTAGGGCTATTTCTAAGCCTGGCTACCTTTTTTTCAACTTTTCTAAAGTGGCAAGCTACCATATTTATATTGAAAACCTCTCGCCAAGCACCTATAGGCATATTTCAAAGGGACCATAGATGTGTTCCGGCAGCTGCACTTGAGAGCTGGTCCCCCTGTAGGTTTGGCGTGTTTACCATCTTAAGCCACACCGTCATTTAACACCAGGTGAGATTGTGGTCAAATGCTAACCTATAAAATATAAAAAAGGCCTAAATATTCATATTATTTAGTAACTATAGTATCAAAGCTCAAAACGTAGCAATCAAACAAATGGTCACAGCTTTATTTTAATTATTTCCAATTATTGTTATATCTATATCACGAACAGAATAATCGAAGTAATAAGATAATGTAAGAGATATACACCTACATTTCTAATCAACTGCTTCTGTCTAGTGTTTGTAATAATATAGTGCGTATACTAGAAAAATCTTAAAAATTGTTCATATTTTATGTTAACAGTACATTTCCTATATTAGTTCACTGATTTGGTAAAAGTTCGGAAAGAAAAGGTCAAGAAATTGTTTGTTTATCACAACTCACGTTAGGTCGAAATATTTAATTACCTGTTAAGGAAATAATTCGTATTTAATGTTTATTGTTTAATATCACGTAAATAACCAATTTACTATATAGGTATACAAATACTTTATTGAAGTGAAACTTCTTATGGGAGGGCTTTGAAATTCTGATCGGCAACCTTTTTGTGTGACGAAAAGTGGGTGGGGGGGGAGGGTTTCAACACTGTGTCGGGTAGAGTATTGAAAGTTGAAAACTCCTGTTCTCGTTCTAACAACGAAAAGTAAGCTACGTCGGACGCAGTCAGTACTTGGATGGGTAACCGCCTGGAAACACCGCGTGACTTTGGGTTTTTGTTGTATTTTTCACTTTTGTCGTCTATCTTTCCATGAAGTTCCATGAAGACGGCAATACATCCTAAACATAGAACACCACGGTGGAAGTCTTACATGAACGATTTGGGGATAGGGTTATGTCTCACAAAGGTGATGTGAATTGGTCTCGGATGTCGTGCGTTTTGATGCCGTTACATTTTTTTGTGGGGTTTTACGAAGTCGCATATTTGTTCCGTTAAGCCTTAATCGACCGATAACCTTAAAGCCAAACTAACGCAGGCTATCGCCCAAATTTAGCCTGATCTATGCAACCAAGTCGTTGACAATTGGATCAGTCGGATCCGTGTCACCAGGAGCCTTCTCAACCGTGGTGGACATTTGAACAATTTTATATTCAAAACATACAAAATCGATAATATCTCCTTATACACATCTCGTTTTATTCTATTTGAAAACCCTATAGATATAAGAAAGGTAATATTGAGAACGTAAAAATGACGTATCAGATATTTTGCTGAAATGAAGTTGTGTGTGAAATAAAACAGATGTATTTACCGGTCAATACATGTATTGCCTTGGCATTCCATGATTGTGTGTACACTATACATCATAAAGGTCAACGACAAATCCATTTATATTAATAGATCTGCAGTTCTGTTTGCACATGTAATATTTTTTCCAAATTTTGTTATGAAAGAGTTTTATAAAATCGACTGTTTATAAATATGGCATTAAAAAAATTGTCGGACTTAATTTAGGAGCTCATTAATTGGATGTTGTGAAATTTTGTACACAGGAGCTTATATTTTTCCTCAATAGGTAATGTTTTCTTTTATACTAATTTGGGAAAATAACTACACAATACTTGATGGAACAATGCAACAACAGCGGCGACTGTCGGTGTTTAGGAAGTAAGGAGAGAGACGTGAAGATGAAGAAACTTTCGTTGCTGTAAGAAGTAGGTTGAATATTCGGCAAATGTTAAAGTGAGATCGGTCTGATCAGTACAAAAATTGTCAAAAATACTTTTACAAAATAGAAAAAAATAAAAAATGCACGAGAAGATTTTGTGCAAAAATATGGTAGGACGATGTAAGAAAAATCTAAATCTCGATAACAGCGTCATCTACCGGGATTAACTACAGCTAAAAACCAAGACAACTAAATTTTATGCATAAAGAATATAAATATGTATACTGTATACGTAAATTAAAATGTTATAAATACGTTACTACAGTGTATAAGCAGATTTCGTCAAAATCTGATCGAGATAAGTATTCCTACAACTATTGAAATCTATTCTGTCAAAGGACCTCTGACTATTCAGTCTCGAATATCTTCAATGTTCAGATTACGTCTATCTACTGTTTTATTATAAATACAGGTTTTAAATAATAATAGCGAAAATTAATTGTGTCTTTATTGAGAAGCGTATTCGAAAGTGTTCGACGGTTACAAATATTGCTACTTCAACGTACGAGATGAAAAAAAAAAACAGTCCACGTTTAAATCTTCCATCCATATAACATTCATTTTTATATAGCCCATTTTTTAAAAACATTTTGATTGTTATATAACTACGAAGTTTTAAAGTTACATTATTTTTCATACGAACAAAAGATTCCGCTTCTATCTCCGAAGTGGTAAATGTCCGCAAAGTATCCGCATTACGCCGCATCCGGATGTTTTATCTTTTCTGTTCACGTTGTATGAAGTTAACGAGAGTTTTTTTTAACAAATAATTTTCGCCTATTATTTCCGCTACATAAAAAACCAGTTATATGTGCGGTTTTGCCTGCTTTTCCAATTACTGATTACTATGATTAATGCATGTCTTTATTATGAGTTGCAATAGATTGTTGAGTTATAGCAAAATTGTGTAAATATCTGTGTGGATTTCAATGTTTTTATAAATCATAGATTTTAGCTTTTGACCACAATCTCATCCGATGTTACATGACCATGCGGTCGTTTTTTACGCTAAATACGCTACACCTAGAGGGAGATGGCTCTCAAGTGCAGCTGCGAGAACACGCCTACAGGTGCTAGGTAATCATTTTTCAACGTGACGGAGATAGCTAACCAGGCAGGCTTAAAAAAAGCCCAACCACCCCGTTATGGTTTCACCATGATATTTTTGCTTCACCGAAAATTCCTTTTCATTGACAAGGATTCCAATCCATGTCGAGAGACGCGATGCCTGAATACATTAACCACTGACATCTCATCGTTTTACATAAGGATCGGTTGAATGCTACAGAAGTTTATGTGCTGCAATGCCACCTAGATACGATTTGCAGTACAATGAATTGCATAAAAGTCATGTACATGAAATAAGTCGAGGTCGTGCCGACGTTAATGGAAATCGTTCAAATGGTTTTATGAAAACTATAATCAGATTTTTAATATATAAGCTAAAGAAATAATGATGAAGTGCTTTTGTATAAGCTTTGGCAATTAATAATATTTTTTTTTCGAACTGACTAACGCTACTGACCTAACAGACCTTTCCAGCTTCACCGGCCTACTAAGGAAAGCGCTTAAGGCACTTTGGCACCTATTAGCAACAAGCTCAAGGATGCCAAAGTCGTCGATCCTCGGCTTGGGCTGTTGCCTTGGATGCAACATCGTGAATCTATCTAAGGTACACTAAGCCTCACGAACTCAAACATGTATTTTGCATTGACAACTCGGCTAAACTAAACGAACCAAGTTCGAAAAGTTGTACTTCTCTGTGTGTGTGTGTGTGCACGTTTGTGGGGGTGATCTGTGCTGTATTTAATAACTTCTTTAAATCATAGTAATTGATGATAATGAAACTCCATGACAGTTGAGATATCAAAACACATAATCGGTGTTTCGTTAATAAGCAATATACATAATTTAATGTGGTATTTAAATACATGACAGATATAAATTCTAAAACGATGCGATGACTGTACAAATATCGCTGCTTTCTACCGACATGTGCGTTTCTAAATAATTAATCTTGGACAGAGGAGTGTCCCGCACTTAATGGGTATAAAACATAAATGTCATTAAAAATCGAGGCGTGAAGAGGCACTTTTGCAGGTCGGCATGATGACGACGACTGCCGTTGGTATTTAACACCGACAGTCGCCGTTGTTTTTGGACTGTACCGTACTTACCATCAGGTATCGTACAGTCATTTTGCCGAACTTATATAAAAAAAAAAAAAAAAATCATTGAAACATTTTCGCGTATGAAAAAATTTAGAATTAGATAAAAGAAAAACGAATACTTACTTTAACAATTAGATCAAAATTACTAAAGGGATTTTATGCGAATAAATTACAAACGGAATATTCACACAATGTTACAATTAAAGGTGAACAAATTTACAGTTGCTTGCATCTATTTAAAGATTTCTTATAGTTTTTAAAACAAAAGTTGAGTCAGTCGATTTATTAAAGTATTGATTATGTTGAGACGTAAATTGTATGTATATATACAATTCAATGGTTATAAAACCAACTTCATAATTTAAAATTTATGTCTCAACATAAACAATACTTTAATTATTCGACTATATATATATATATTCCAATTCTGTTAAAGCAAAAGTATTATACTTAAGTATATTAGCTTAACGTTTTCAGCAACATGAAATATAATAGCAATCATTGTTAAGCTAAACAAATGAGCCGTGTCTTATTCTAGTACTCGAAGACTAAATACTTGACAACAGAAAGCTTTAAATTTAATGGGTAATAGTAAAAAATAAGGTAGCAGCTATGACTTTTTAAATCTTATTCTGTTTAAAATAAAGTGTGTGAATAATTTAAAGTTTATAAAGGGATCGTTATAATATCTTGACATAACTAGAAATTGGATTTCTGATGATGGAATTAAATATCATAAAATGGTAAATGAGTTCACGTGTCAGAACATTACAATTTAAAATATACCTATTGATAGAAATATTTACAAATCCAAAATTTTACGTCTACATTTTTTAATCATCAGAGGGGAATAGAACATTTTTTTTTAGAATATGTGCAATATACCACAAAACAAAAAACCATTTTGGTATATAGCTGAATATTAAAAAAGAAGTGTGAAAAAACCAGCCCGTCTTGTCCAAGGGTTTGCATAAATAATCCGCACGCAATTGATTCCAATGAATATTCGAAGGACGACCGACAACCAGTGCCAGGCACTGCCGTAGCAAGTAATTCCGAAGCGATTAAATATTCAAGCAACGAAGTAAAAGTTATCTTATTAGCGCAACACGGTAATGGAGTCATAATTTCCAGCTTACTGCAGTTTCTGTTAACGTTCCAGATTATTTGGCCCTGTTCCTAAAACCATGTTACGGTTGTATAGGAAAAGCTATTTTTTCTGCACAGATTCAGAATTTTCATATAAAAAGGAAGACTCTTAATGTGGAATTTATAATTGTGGCTGTTATAATAAAGATTTAATTCCATTAATAAAATCAATACGTTTCTTATTTATCGCAAATCTGAGTACAAAATTGGTTATTCTGGATATTGTCTAGCGATGTACTTAGTTCAAAGGATTATTTATCATGTAATGTCATTACAATGAACAAAAATTTGCACCTGAAAAGTATATATTTGTGAAATAAAAATTAAATATAGAACAGTTAAATTGTACCATTTTATTTCCAAACACATTCAAGACGTAATGAACCAATTGTAAAGGAATAATATTAAAATTTTACACAGATTTCATGCTCATCAACTTAAAAGTTAAACATTTCCTACGGCTGATAAGATAGCTTCGTATATGGTGATACCGCGAAGGAAAATCTCGACAGGCAAGCTCTCGTTGTGTTCATGCAAACCTTCTTTTATACCCGACATGGGCGAAAACCCTAGAGCTGGTATATTTTCTTCTCTTAAAAACCGACTGTCGGTGCCTCCAGGAAACGTGCGAACTTTCACTGACAGTTTCCTGCAAACATTTCAATTTTATTTCTGTGTATACGGTAAAATGGTGGAGAACCCAGTTAGTTTTTAAGTGAATATTGTCGTAATAAACGCAAACTTGTGGTAAAGAAACCATCGTGATAAAATTATAGCATGGTGATACTAGTTTTCTTCTAAGTAGCCAATACATTCTAGTTTCAAAATTCGGTGCCAAGCACTTTTCTGTTCAAGCATATATATTTAATTCAGTTTATTTTTTAACAGTTTTTTTAGACTGTAATCAACCCATTGTCAGGCACAAGTTTATTCTTGAAAGCAGGCACGGATTTTACCATCAATAATAATAATAATAGTAATATATTATGTAAAAAAAACGAAAACAGATTGTTAGTAGAACTCACAGGTCGTTTGTAGCTGATTTGAACGCAAACCAATAGGGGTTGGAATCATCCACCTTTGTTGGTGCAGAGTATGTGTCCTTCTGTTCGAATTCGTAGCTCACGTTGTCACCGGCTTCCGAGCACCATCGCTTTATCTAAAGATTGAAGTGAATTCAAAACTCTATACTGCAAATAATGTTTAGTCTTTCTTCACTTTCTTTACTTTTAAGGAGTAAAACTTCTTTATTTCTAGTTCTTTTGTTATTTTGTGGATTTCTTTATACTATAGTGATTCAAAACCAGTTTCATTCGGTACACTGTTTTAGCTCGTCATCCCTGAATTATTTAAATTTCGTTAGATTCGTGAAGATTCTTATGATTAAAAAATATAAATAGTATAGATAAAGTGTAAAAAGTAATTACAGAAATGACTAGCTTACTGTGTTTTCAAATTCCTTCAGATCAACAGAGAGCGCGAGGCGCAGGTCGAAGCTGGCTGTCATTTTCTCCGGTACTACATTATTTTGAATACCGCCCTGTAAACATAAGCCTCCAGTAATTTCCTTTGGGTCTAATTATAGAGAATCTTGTTTTGAAATAATATAGTAAAATAGGGTCTTAACTAGAGAGACTTATATAATAGGATCACTGTCTTTCAAGGAGCGCTTGCAAGATTGTCGAGATTTCTATTGGAACAATTCAAAACATTGTTGTTAAAATATTCCCTATGTAAGTAAGTATTACATATTAAAGTCAGTCTATTTTTAAATTCTGTTAAAAATTGTTTGTGAAGGCCAAATGTAGAAAAATAACAAAATGGAGTAACATATAAATTTATTGGGATTTATTTACTTTACTGATCTACTTTAAAGTAATAAATCTTTGCTTTCTATTAAAGTTTTAGTTTTCTTTTTTCACATGGAAATGTCACGGTACTGAAAACTACGAGAGGTAATTTTAATTCAGTTAAAAAAACCTTCATTTTTCTTCTTGTTGAAATACCTTGTTCACGTAGGGTTCTCATATGAATACAATCGAAAGATAAAGCTAGCAGCTAAAATATTACTCACAGACACCATGGTCAAGTTTACTGAAGTGACATCACCAATACTGAGCTCTGGATTCTCTGCTAATTTATTCTTTGACTCTTGTCTCAGGTCCATGAACTTGTCAATGATGTAACGTAACTGGCAAAAAAGTATAAGTTATTATTATCAACATATTTTAAGTATCTACTTTCTCAGAGACATGTCGGTCAATATAATACACACGCTAATTTGAAAGCTATGTATGGAATTGCCGAAGCTTGTATGGCATCTACTATAATAAAAGTTTTATTGTATATTTACTATTCAGTGAGCAGTTGGCGGAAGTGTTGTGAATATATGTTACTGTTACTACTGTTACTATCCTGTTCGGACTCTATCGTGTATCTGTTCAGATCAGACTCTGTTGTGTGATTATTTTTAGCGGTCCGTTTGTGTTCCTTATTAAGCGTTTCGCTGCTGCGATCCGTCAATGAACGTATTCCACGTGTTTTCCTGAGTTCCATCTCTGCATGGGCTGGAGCAAGGGCCCTGTGAAAGCGCCAATCAGAATACGTTTAACAAATGGCCCCAATGACTTGTATCCATATTTCTTCGTATAGGCACCACCTTTGTGGCGCGCACCGTATTTATTGTATCCTGTCCGACATCAACATAACTTATTCATAATAAATTATACACTTTTGTCTACTCAAAACGATGTCAACGTTCTTTAACATAAAAAAAACTTATCCCAACACATTATAAAGTCGGACAATTTTTAAAACTATCAAATCACATTAAATTATCTGCGCATTACTTGCTGTTCGCAACAAAAATGTTATAACGATTTGGATATTCAGATAAAGTTCTATTTTCCAAGTTTATCGAGATAGTCTCGATAATCTAAATATAATTGCTTAACAGTAGTAGAATCTACTGAAGGTTAGACTATGACGATATCTAACTCTAACTTCAGGATTACCAACTTGTACCTCATAGCACTTCTGAAGTTGGTTGTACATTTTTAAATGCTGCAATGACTACTTGATCAAAGGGGTCAGGTGCCAGGGTTTTCTACTTCATATCGTAAAAAGTCATGATCCACTTTAGCACGAGAATTTCATCCAACTATGAATATTTATATGTTTGTCGGTGTGATAATGTAAATCATATTAATAACCTAGTATTCGTACTATTGACTAGCCACGACTGATTCAACTTCATGAAAGACGGCCGATGTCTATGGCAGAGAGATTCTCGATTAGACCATCGCATCGGACGGTCTTTGCAGATACTCTATAATTATATGCAGATTTGTATTACTGTTTCTGCAATATAAAGTATTCGCTTTTATTGCTGTCGTTCAATTGTTCTTGGTCGACTAAAACCATTAATGACAAAGAAGGCGTCATCTCTGATGACCTTATACTTTAAATACAAAATTGTGAATATTGTCTCGTTGATGTTTTTAAAACATGTATAAAATATAAAACTTTCCACGGTTCACTCGCTTTATGGATTAAGTTAGGTTATTTTTTGTTTGCTGTTTCGGCCCTCGTAGGGAGATTTTATGCAGTGAAAAAAATATGGAGTAAATGTATTCATTCGAACACTGAATGAGTAATGATGCAGGTATATTTTCTGAGACACTCGTAGCGAAGCTCTCGTCGTACAGACGTTGGAAATTCACGTACCATTTCACAGAATTTGAAATATTTCCAGTGACATTTCTTATTTATGAAAAGTAAAGCTTTTGCTGACATATTACTATGGGATTTTGTTCATAGATTTTAGAAGATATACGAAAAAAAATATCGTAAGTTTATCCATTAATTTGGATAAACTGGGAATGTACTTTTTATTTTGTTAGTACAAACTGCTTAATGTGGTCTTTTAATAAATCCGGAAAACTTTGAAAATTGAATCATTAATATTCTTGAACTCATTATTTAACCTATACATTGTCAGTTTGTATATAGAATTGCACCAAAATAATGGAGATCTGATAATTAAACTTTACTTGAAATTATTCTCCTACTATTGCAGGCGCGCATAATTTTCAACTATGCAACAATATTGCAAGCATTCGTAACAAACAGACGGTGTCTTATTAAACTAATGTCAGCATAATTGATAAGTAGCACCAGCTGTACTGTTGCGTGAGGAGTTAATTTTCTTATTTATAGCAATGTCCTATAGAATTATCTTGTACAATAATTAAGCTCGCGTCAGAAACATTGGCATGCCGCCAATAGGATACTTGTGGCTAATAAATTTCATTGACTGTCCATTTCCACCATGATGATAATATTGAGTACGTACACTTTTATTCCGGTTCTCTGAATTTTAATATGTAGTTGGTTTTAATGTGATACGCAGTCACGTTTGACCATGTCGAAGATATAAGATGCTTCCTAGCATTACTGTTCCTCTAATTAAAAAGCTAGTGCGAAAAGAAATGCAAACGTTTGTGTTTCAAAATAGGTCGATTTAATTGGATTATCAGTTACCAACCTTTTTGTTATCCATTTCACTCCCCAACCCTCTACGTATTACAACTGTGTGTCTCCTTTTTCTTTTTTTTTTAACTGACTAACGCTATTAGGCTGACAGGCCTTAATAGCTTCAGAGGACTACAAAAAGTCTTGTCAGAAGCGGGATTCGAAACCACAGAAGTGGACTACGACCGGCATGTAGTGCCTTAGACCGCTGGGTCATCCTGACTGTTGTTCTTTTTCTCGCGTGCGTACCTATACGAAAGCTGTTGCTAGCGCTTTAGAAGAGATATTTCCATTGTCGGTATTTGTATTTTTAATCTTACTCTTCGGTTTGGAAAGTCGGGTTACTCTCCCTTGTGTGAGAGCTGTTATATAACTTTTTAAGCAGTAGTTTTTATTTGTATGTTTGTGTACTTTCTTCACTAAATACCTAAGCATTATTACGAATATCTTCTATGAAATACATTTTTTATTGAGACTAAAAGGCTGATATGTATTTTTTTCAGAAATATGGGTTATACATTTGAATAACACATAAGCTACTTATCATTTATGAAGATAGAATATATAAACATAACCAAACTGTTAAAAGAAGACAAAGTATAGCGGGACTGTTTCTATTAAAGAATACAAAAAATAAGTCCGTCGTGTTTATATTGTAACGTAGAGACTCATTAAAAGCGAATTTTTAAAAGTTTAGCCCTGAGGGGTTAAAGAGTGTGGCAAAGATTGTATGAGTGTAAAAATTTTGCACAAAAAACTTCCAAATGAAAATAAATAAACACCTATTTCAGCATTTACTGAATTTCATCCT
The DNA here is from genome assembly GCA_035772565.1 of Antheraea assamensis. Lineage (NCBI taxonomy): Eukaryota > Metazoa > Arthropoda > Insecta > Lepidoptera > Saturniidae > Antheraea > Antheraea assamensis. The sequence continues at coordinate 105,036 of JAQQSE010000012.1, forward strand.
CTAAATTTGTAAAATAGGGGGTGACATTTTTATTCATACCTTTATTCAAATTTCAAAGTTGTGTATAAAGAGGTTCTTCACTAATGTAGAATAATAAATAAGGCAGTACAGATTTAAAAGTGATCAGATATTTACTTTACGCCGACGAAGTCGCAGGTGGCCGCTAATAATATAATATAATAAAATAAACTGACCTTTTCCCCGCAATTGTCCGGTAGCAACAAGGACCCGTGTCCGGACATACCCGGACAAATGATTTTCACATCTGAAACGCATTTTAATCTGCTCATTAGTTTCGAAACTGTCACAAGCATTTGTAATACCCGGCTTATGAGATTATTTATAATACGATTTAGGTTTAAATTCCTGATTAGATTGCCATTAAATGCTAATTAACGGTGTATTGCTATATAAACATTACATTATGATTTTGCATACCACACGAGTTTGTACTTATCCTGTTATAATGTATATTATGCATAGCTTTATTTAATGATTATCTTCATATTAAGTTAAATTATATTATATATACTATTCTATACAATATACTAAAGGTAACATTATCGGCTGTCGGTGAAGGAAAACATCGTGAAGAAACCTGAATCTAACAAATGATTTTGTATAACGAGTAATAAAATAAAAATATTTTCAATAACGAGTTATCCATTGCTTAGGATTATTGCGTAAAATGGTTCTAGTAATTGCTGATTCTAGTTAAAATGGTGGTCGTATGATCTAATGTGGGTAGTAATTTCACTAGGTCCGTTGCTACTGGAACGTCAAAGCAAATGAAATACAAAGTTTCAATTAAATATGATATCGTGAAATGCCATTTAAAATTACTAGTATTTCTAAGACAAGAGGGACTAATTTCATGGTTGACTCACGCCAAATGGTACGCTCGCCGTTGAAAACTAAGAAATCGTTGCTAGGACATGCGATACCCTCGTCCAACGCGAAACCAACGTTTAAGTCCTTAAAAGCTTGAGTCTTCAGAAACGGAGCCATTCCAGTTTTACCTCCTATTTCCTCATCTAGAAAAAAGAAATTTAATGTCAATTACAATTTTATAGATGAATTTGTAACGATGACGAGAAACTCTAATTTAATAATTGTTAAAGTGAATTGAGTAAAAAGAAAAGTTCCGTGAAAAAGCCATCAGTGATCTGTGAATCGTTGAATTAATATGGCTATTAAATAACTACGCTATATGTTGGAATAATGTAATAATTATAAAAAACGGTTTTCCTACTCTTATTTCAAATTAGCTTCATTCTTTTGATAGATGAGAACTACGTATTTTACTTTGACAAATTGTAGACTATCTTTTAATTTGAATTGTTACATATCTGCTTAATCCATATAAAACTTTAACCGCATTCAAATTACTTCTGTTAATTTTACTGTTACTTCAAGGCGTAATTATATTTCGCTTTGATAACACTACAAAAGTCCAAAATTCTATCCGCTAGTTTCGTCAAAATTTGTACGACGATTTCGGAGAGTAGTAACCTGGACCAATAAGAGACACTTCTATTTTATGTATAGATTTAGTGTTTCTAAACATTCCAAGTTTGGGCGCTAGTGGTCTAAGTGACAGTTTATTTAACTAGGCCATGGCTACCGGAGCAATTTCTGGAATCGGAAGTACAAATTGTATTAATGTTATAAAGGAAAAATTTAGAGGTTAGTAAGTGTTTAGTGTCACTTAAAAATAACTTAAACATAAGGAGTATTATCAATGCGTTTCGGAAGTTACAATTGTAAAGTAGGTGGAACACGATGTGGACAAGGCAATTTCGTCAACACTAGCACCGTTGTAAAGAGGTACATATCTATTTATCTATTTTACTTCGTTTGGGAATTTTTTACACTTGGTAGGTTTTAGCGTTTGATCACAATCTCATATTAAATGACGATGTGGTCTAAGATGGTATATACGCTTATCCTAGAGTATCTATTAGTAGAGTAGAGTGATCTTCATTTGAAAATATGTTTAGTCTTAGAACAGTCGCTAATTAATCGGATAGTTTTACTATTGAATTATGACTGATCAGAAACTACGTGGGTATCCCTCATGGTTATAACTAACAAAGAAGTTTATAAATGCAATCATTTGAACAAAGAAAAAACAAAGATTGCTCGACATTGAAAATTTTCACTTTCATTTTTCTTTAGTAAACAGGTTACTGTACTGAATGTATTCTCTGAAAGAGTATAACTTTAACGTAACTTAAATGGAAAGAAGGTAATACTTAGATTGAAAATGAAAGTACGGTCTAGCAAATGAGATTTTCATTACTTCCCATTTCAGTTGAGAACTTTGTATAACTTTACTGCAAATTGACAAATTTACTCTAATGTCAAGTTGAGATGTGTCTGTTAGCAGATTGTTTAAAGCATTAGATAGAGTAGATTGACAAATTACATTTTAATTACTTCCCAGTTTAGTTGCGGAATTTCGTACAAATTATTACACTTCTCTATTGTTACATTGTGGTGTGTCTGTCCGTAGATTATTTCAGGTATCGGGAGAAAAGATGTAGGCTGTTTGTTGATATTTAATTCTAAATTTAGTATGTTCGAACATTTTATTTTTACTATTAACTTCAGTTACAGTATCAGCTTGGAGTTAAAAATATTATTAAAATATAATACCAGAAACTCTTCAGGATTTCTGTGTAATGTGTATTTTTAATATCCCATAATCAAAATGTGCTTTTTCGTTTAAATACTAGATAATAGAGTTATGTTGTTTTCAGACTAAGCAACTAACGTGTAAGTTTTTAATATAAGTTGTGTGTCGTAAATGAGAATGGATTGCTGTAATAATTTACTATTTTATTCTCATTATTAAAGTTAAGGTTTAGCTACATTTTATTTTGTGCTATGTGTATTTTATACATAATACATTTCAACGAAAATGCACGTTTTGATTACGGGAAATTAATAAATACACATTACATAGAAATCACGAAGAGATTCTGCTATAATATTTTCAACACAAAACTGATAAGGAAGTGATGATGAGTAATGATGAAATACAATTTCTTTGAAGTTCAATCACATCAGAAGTACTGAACGTATCGGCATAGATCTATATCCGTGCGAGGAGGAATTTATCGTAAATAGTTCTAGGCTACTTATTTTTGATTTAATTAACCCTTTGCCATTTTTTTAATCCCTAAGCAAGCAGGCGGGATTCAGTAAGTATAAGCTATGTCTATTACCTGGTACGAATGATAAATGAAGTGTTCTCTTCAATTTAACTCCTTGACTCTTCAGTTTTCTCACAGCCTCTATGTACTGGATCGCTACAGACTTCATATCTTGTATACCACGCCCGTATATTACTCCGTCTACCAAATCTGCTGCAAAGGGTGGATGCTTCCAACTTTCCTAGATGTATTTTTTTTATTGTTAAATAACACGATTCATCGCCCAGCGTACAATTACCATAAGGGATTTAGATATATTGACTGGATTTCTTGGTTTTAAAAGACATAGACTATTTAAATAGCTGTTACTTGCGACTTCATTCGCATGTATGAAACCAATTTTTCTTCAGCGGAAAAATGCGTGAGAAGCGTTCCAGGTTCTGGACATTGCTTCTTTACTTTATTATATTTACGCGAAAGCCATTTTTTTTTCTGTAAAATCAATTCCATTACTATTCGCCTAAGAAATCCCTTATAACGTTAGCTATCCGCTAGTGAATAGGTCCAATCGTTTCGGATACTAACCGGAACATACAGGCGGACAGACAGACTTAGACACAAGAATTAGAAAATTTGTTTTTTTTTTATTATAAATAATTGGTATACTTTCATATCAATTCAGTAAACAATTTAAAGTGTTACTTTGACATTACAAACAGATACTTCAATTTTATTAATGTGTGTATAATTTGGCAAAACTCATATAATAACGATTAATATACGACTGGCTAGGAATGGCTGAGGTTTGTGCTGGTTTAGTTTGACGGCTCTTTTTAAGTATAAATAGTCATAAATAAACTACTATTAGTTATGTAAAAGGTAATAATAACACATAAGTGATCATAGCTCAGTGGTTAATCAGTTCGGAACACAGTGTTGATCGAGGTGGATTTAAATTCTAGCGAATGAGTCCATAAACCATAACACGGTGGAAGGGCTTTTTCTAAGCTCTCCTAGGTACCATCGTCAAGCTAAAAATCTGTCTCCATACACATTTTAATGTGTTCCGACATCTGCAATCGAGAGCTAGTCCCTTTAGGTTTACCGTGTTTTCTATCTTTGCCCACATCATCATCCAACATTAGGAGAGATTGTGGTCAAACGCTAAAGTATAAAAATAAATGGTTTTCATTATGTTTTCTACCTCAAATACAGGAACAACATCCATATGAGAGTTTAATAAAATGCTTGGTTGTTCGGGTTCTTCTCCAATCCAGCTCATTACTAGGATCGGTTTCTTGGGTAACACCTCGTACACCTGGACCGGTAAGCCTAGGCTTTTAGCCTGGTCCTTAAGATATTTGATACATTCATCTGTAAAATCGAAACTATTTTTACATCTATTATATCATAGCGGGAGCAAATAATTTAGTTTATTTTTTAAAGATTTAGCAACATTAGAAAATGTCAAAATTATAACTCAATTAATGATAAGTATACACTATAATAAACCTGGATTACAACTATAAGAAGGATTTGTAGAGTTCTCTAGCTTATCTTTATGTGTCAATTGTTGCTTCAATTTTATCGGTAAGAAATAATAGCTCGATAAAGCTGTAATTTACGATCTTTATATTTGTTAAAATTTCTATTCACGAACTTTATATATAACAAATAATTTTACAAAGAGACATTGCAGTTCGATTCCAACATAAAAAAATAAACTTATGTCCAGTGACCCAGTGATGTGGCTAGACTTAAAGTGGTCGTAAAATTTAAAATTCGTTCTAAAAAAAATTCGTAAAATTTAGTGAAAAATCGATTAAATAGTTAAGTCGTGAAAGTCAAACACACAGTCACATTCGCATTAGTAAAGTTAGGATTTACTAACAGTTACTAAAATTAACTTTGTTAACAAATACTACAGGTAACTACGTACAATGTACTTACCGTAATTAACATTCGGATGGACGCTGCGGATTCTCAGGTAATTCCGTAAATTGTTCACAGCGGGATTCGTTTCGTATTCGTTCGACATTTTCTGTGTGCGGGAACGCGATGCGACGGTAGAAATCTTGTTATTACGACAAACATTGCTCATTTATCATTATTATATACTGAAATGATAACTTTTTTTTTATTGTTATTCGTGTGAAAAAGGGAGACGGGGAAATATGGCTGCAAATGTTTTTTTTACAAATGTAAAAAAAAATTGCGACATATTTATAGTGTATTAAATTAAACTATTCATGAATGCTCTTTTTTGGTTTATAGCGTAATATAAGCGGCAGTTTACTTTCGAAATATGTACTTGAGGTATTAGTTAAAGTGATTTTGTTGTTACATGAGAACTATAATCTTTTTTGGATTCTTTGTAGAAAGGACATTATTAATTCATAGTCTATATCAATCTATATATGAGTCGTTACATTTCAAAATGAATCAAGTCCAATTTTAGTCGTTCATATTTTTTTTTTTTTTCAGATTATATGCACTGTGAGACCAGGGCAATTTTTTAGTGCATAGCACTTTTATTTCTTTTCCATGATCTTCAAAGTTTACGTGTATTTTGAAGATCTTTAAAAAAGAGCTTGAAATCTTATGAACAGCTAAAACGGGAGTTGTTTCATTTGGAAATATAACGACTCTTATATATCTTATTTGTTTGTTAACCGACTTTTTGTCTGTTTTGCAATACTGGCGAGCTTTTGTGTTACCAATTAAAAAAAAAAATTGGAAACAATTTTTTTCCTTACGATCGACGAGTCGAAGCCTCTATTTACAAGTCTCTATTTGTCCTACTTCACACTACTTATGAGTCTAGAATGTACAATATTCAATAAATACCATCTAGAAAACAAATCAAAATGCAATAGTTATAATAATAATATACATATAATGTTTATACATGAATAAAATTACTTTGTACCCCACAGCGTGGTCCAATTTCGGGCACAGGATGACCACTACCTTATTTAATCTCATAAGTTAAATATTTAAGGAAAATGCACTAATACTCCATTATAAAATTAATGAAATCTGTTTTGACTAAATTGAACTAAAATGCAGTTAAAATGACTCATTTCCATTACAATGATTACTTGATTATGTGAATTATGAGTTCTCGTTTAAACTATCACCGTCAAGTCAGGATGGCCGAGCGGTCTAAGGCGCTGCGTTCAGGTCGCAGTCCACTTCTGTGGGCGTGGGTTCGAATCCCACTTCTGACAAGATTTTTTATGGTAAAAAATCTCAACTCCAAGTAAACCTTATACCCTTACCTGAAAAGAGAAATTCTGTATTTTCTTGTCAATACAGGAAATAGTTTAAAAGTTCAATGTGTTATTATATACATCATCATCATCTTACCCTTATCCCACCTAAGTAGGGTCGGCACAACATGTTTTCCTTTTCCACTTTCCCCTGTCAAAAGCCATCTCAGTATTCACACCTTTTATACACATATCATGTGCTATTACATACATTAAAAAAAATATACCGGTGCGTGGTTGTGTGGGCGCGTGTGTTCGTAATTCTCATCCTCCTAAACGGGTTGACCAATTTTGATAATATTTTCATACTTATGGAGATGATCTAGATGGTTTGTAACTGTAGTGAAACCTGGTTAATGGTGGTGTTTTGGATATCTGATAATTTTCTTTTTTAATTCGCATTTTTTTTATTTCTTTAGTTATAAGAATTAGACGTCAAATTTTTAATTCTCAATATTTTTATACTTAAACATCTTTATACGCAGAATAACTTATTAATGTTTGTTTGTTTGTTACAAACCAACGTCTGTATACTGTGTCTGCCTGTCTCATTTGTATTAATGAGTGTTCCATAAATTATATTCTCCTTTTATGTAATTGAATATTATTTTATCATTTTTACGAATGGCGCGTCTCGACCGAGTCCACTCTTATAACAATTGATAAGGTAATTGTTATTTACATTCTATTTTCGTACAGGAAACCAAAGTAACGAGTTGATAATTATAACCGATTGATTGTGCCTGATGTGGTCGTTTGTCTATCATAGCCTCAAAGTTTTCATCTCGATTCGAGTTCGATAAGATTGTTGTGGTCAGGAGGAGTGTTTTTGTGTATAAAAAATGTATAAAATGTAGATGGCGTTGCTAGAGCTTGGTTGTAAAATTTGAAAGAACGTGGTAATAGTTTTAGAATAATGTTAACTTGATATAATACCTTTTACTTACAGTAGTGCCATTCTGACAATTTATCGTACCTTTACGTCATACAGGTAATAGCTTTTGGCCGTAGCTTCAATAACTTTAATATACATTTTACTTACACCTCGGGAACACTATTTTTAAAGTGAAAGCTTCTTTATGTTGAGCGAATATTGTTAGGAGAAAACTTTTGGGCTTGCGTCACCAATTACCTCGACCGATTATTGCTCGAAATGCCAAAAGATGTGAAAACCAGACTAATGTTGATAATTTTGATTTACAAATATTGAAATTTAAATAATTGAGACTGTAATTAATTTAAAAATTCAAAAAAATACGTTGACGAAATCGCGTGCGATTCCTAGTTTTTGATATGTCTTTTTTACAAATTTTACCTCGATACATAGATACCATTTATCATTAACAAGAATATCCGAATACTATCCATGAATACTTAATAAACCATTTTATAAAAAATATACACAAGAATAACCTGTTCAGTACATTTTTTAGTTAAATCGCCATCTATTGATTGTATATAGTACTTGCTTTCAGTGCCTGTACGGAGAAACCATATTCCGTGGAAAGCTTTCAGGTATTTTTCAGATTGTTTTTACATTATTGCAATAGGTGGCGTTGTTAAACTCTTAAAAATTTATTTATTAATATTACTTGGAAGACTACAAGTCATATCGTAATGAATATAAATGCCTATCAGTTTGTAAATTCATTAAAAGTCTGAAAGAATTTATCGTTCCGTTTATAGACATATAATAATAATACACAACCGAGGCCTTGGGATTTCCTATTGTATATTAAATTTTATCTAATATTTTCACCCTTCTTTTGGTGTCTTGAGTGGTATTTACAATACTATTTATAGTTTTTTTTGCTGTTAAAAATACACTTTAAAGTTACACACTCTTAGTTCTGTATAATCTCTAGCTATATGAAATAGTAAGAAACATGAGGTTTATCTTTTAATAATTTTTGGGTAGTAAATTCTAACTATTATAAATGCGAATACTTTTTATACAAAAAGATGTACTGATCTCGATGGGTAAATTTAACCTACACTAACGTGGGTGAAACCACGGGCAAAAGCTAGTATAATATAATTCGTCGATCATACGACTGAGCCACAAAGTACAATATATACTTTACTGAACCGCACGACATAGTATCTCGCTGTGCTAAGTGTTTACAGTTCGGCTTTTCTCGGTAACGATCGGTTCTCGTCGGGTCAACTCGCCATCCAATTCACTATTAGTCTCACTTAGTGTACTTTCCAATCTATAATTTTCATAGAAATTACTCCGCTCCTAAGAATCGCAGAGTACAGCTGTTAGTTAGCATTTCTAAGTACATCCTTCGTATATTTTTGGGCACTCTGAATATGGCCGCAAGTTCGTGTTTGCGCTTAAAATAATCAAATATTTCATACAAAGTAAAGTTAAAATATTATAATAGGAAGCCAAAATTCGCATTTGTTTATCCTCAGGATGTCTCGATGTTATGCATATAATAAATACCTATTTATATCTAAATTTGTATTCTGCACATCTATATTTAGAGCGGTCAAAATATTTGGCGACGGCTATAAATAAAGTAAAAAGTGTTGAATTTTTTTTTTAATATCTAATTGATGTTAGATTCAAAAAATGTTATAATATTATTTTTTTTAGGTTATTACTCTACCTATATTAAAGATGATGCCGGTGTGAAGATAGTAAACATGAATCTTGGTATTCCAAACGAAAATATTTATAACCACACACATCAACGTATATTGTTTTAACGTAAAATACTCATAAAGTGAACATAAAAGCAGTCGCTCATTTGTCTGAGGGTTTTAGAGCTTTTAACAGAAATTGCTGACGGAGATGTGTACAACTAAATCGGTCTTTATTTTAAATCGTTTCTAAAAAATTGTGAGTGGAGGAAAATTGCAATATAAAAAAGAACATTTCTCAAAAGCTCAGAGTAAATTTTGTACACTAGTTTCCTCCCGCGGCTTTGCTCGCGTGAATATAGATTTGACCTGTCCGTCGGATACAATACTTTTTTGTGGTTTAAAGGTACCGTATGTCCTTTTCTGTACTCTTCAGAACGTGTATGCAAAACTTCATAGGATCGGTTGAGTAGTTTAGATCTAAAACCGTAACATATAAACAAACATTCGTTTTATAAAATTAGTTAGGAATGGGGTTTCTATCCATTTTATTGCTTTGTCAATGCTTCTATACAAGTAAACATAATTGAAGTGTCTATTTGTAATGTCAAAATAACTGCTTTTTACTAAAGTTGGTCCCGGCTAATCTCCGAAACGGCTGGTCCGATGTTGAAATAAAAAAATATTACTGAACAATCAGACCCTAAACTGAGTCATTTAAGTTTCTCACGAAATATTTTGGAAGTATCACACAATTCATTACAATTTACAATTATCTTTCATACTGACAGGGATTAGATTTATGGGGTGGCGGATTAATTTTCAAATGACTTTAATAATCCGATGGTCTCGACTACGTGATATTTTTTTTTCATATTTTATAGGTTAGCGTTTGGCCACAATCTCATCTGATGTTAAATGATGACGTGGTCTAAGATGGTAATCACGCTAAGCCTAAAGGGAGACTGGCTCTCAAGTACAGCTGCAGGAACACACCAAAAGGTGCTTGTTTCAAAAGCATTCATAAAGATTTTGATTCATAAGTATCAATCGTTTTCGAAGTACTATGTGGACTTTTTCGCAAGTTACTTCCTTTTCTATGCCTTTTTGCGTGAAAGACTGACAAACACCCATCCATCCTAATAAACTTCGTTTAAATTTTAATAAGATTTAATATTTATTACAGGCTGGTATGAAAAACATAATGTTTTAGTCACTTTGACCTATATGTCGACGAATATACAGCGTGATATTAATTCCATAATCCCTTGCCTCCTACTAGACATCGAGACGCCGAATTCAATTTGTTGACTCGCCACCAATCCGCTCTTAAGTTTACTTTCATAACGAATTACTCCAATCGTATTTTACGTGTCTATCTGAATGTAATTACTTTTTGTGTATGATTAATAGCCTGTTCACATTACATTTAAATAAATTTAAGAAGACCTACTATAAGGAGAAGCCAACTAATTCCCATATAAGCATACCACGATGGTAGCATCCAGACACAGAACTGATAATTACGCTGATAATTCAAAAGTAAGTCATTTATTGGGGCCGAAACCGCAAATTCTCGACCCAATAGTCAGGCATACTACCACTGCTCTACGAGATTAATCGGGAGATGTAAATACTCCTTTTATTATCAGTATCCTTTCAATATCCTATAAACTGATATAGTAGTATTTGCACAAGTAACAAATCTCCACAACTATAATCCATACGAATTCTGTAAATACTTAGTATCAGAATGTAAAGTATTTGATACTAAGTTATTTTAGGTAAAGGGGTATTTATCACAAAAATCGTAGGAAATAAATCTTAGACAAATTAGTTTATTATTTCCAACAATGTTGAGAATTCAGAAATAATTATACTTGTGGAAATTTGTCACTTATCCAAGTAATTACCACTTCATCAGTTTGTAGGATATATTCTAGATTACTGATATTATTTCAATAATACATTTTGGTTTCTCTAAGTAATAGTCCGTCTCTTGACAAAGCTTAATCATTCACGGCTTTTTATTGTTCTTTTAACTGTCACATTTCGCATTTGATTACCTTAGCGATTAGTACCACCGTAATTGTTATCGCCCGGAAATTTATTTGGAAATACCAAAACGAAACTTAAACTGTTTATCAGCTAGTTTTTAATAGTTTTTAGGGTTTAGTATTTGACCACAATCAAATCAAAATATACTTTATTCAATTTAGGTGCTTATGAACGTCAAAATTAACACAGGTTCGAACAACAACCCAGTCATTGAGAAGAATCGGCGAGAAACTCGATCGGGCTTATATTTTTAACATATATAGCTGTATATTTAAAATACATTACGTGTTACTATCGTTTTTAGTGGATTCACATAGAGAAATAAATTCCAGACATCACCATCGTTCACATATTGTTCCACTTTATAATAGCCCTTTGATACCAAAACCCGTTTGACATGGTGCTTAAACTTACAGTCCGGCAAATCGGTAATATGCTAATTTCAATTGCTAATCTCAGCTGATGTTAAATTGCAATGTTGTCCAAGATGGTAAACACCCTAAATCTAGGGCAGGACTACCGGCATGACAATGGATGGCGACTGGCGATGGACTAGTTGTCTCTCGGTGGTCGCCGTTGTTTTTGGATTGTACTGTGCTTAACATCAGGTAGAGTGCAGTCACTTTACTGTGCTACAATAAAAAAAAATTGTTCCACTGGCTCTGAAGTGCAACTGTAACCTATATTTGCTTGGCGATACGATTTTAACTTAAGTTTGGGAGCTAACCAGATGGGCTTTGAGAAACCCTGCCACTGCGATGAAATGATTATTACTTTTGTATTTGAATATATCTCTCTATTCAACATATTATTACCTATTAATATTAATTCAATATTCTTATGAATATTAATTCAATAATAATATGTCGATAATTCAATTAATAATGTTAAATAACCAGAAAAATACTGTTATTCAGAAGACGTATAAAATGCTTGGCTACATTACGTTACCAACATAAGTGCTCGAATACTCCTTGTAATAAATGCACTAGAACACATTTATTTTTCTCAAATTCATATAAATATATTATAGATAGAATACTACATGTGAACCTTAAGGAAGAAAGTATAAGTACGATAGTAAAAACCATATCAAAATCCGTTGAGTAATTTAGAAGAACTAAGGAAACATACAAACAGACACGAAAATCGTGAAGGTTCGTAAGTGTGATATAAGATCGTGAACGAAAAATCGTGAAAATTCGTTTCATATAGATCATGAACATGCTAAACTAAGAGGGGGAACTAATACTCAAGTGTAAAGTTGCCGGAACACGCCTATAGGTGCTAGGCTTTTCAACTCAAGGATGGTAGGTACCTAGGTACGCTTAGAAAAAGCCCAACCACCGTGCTATGGTTTCATCATGATGTTTTCCTTCACCGAAAGCACCATTCCATTTGCAAGGAGACGAACCGTTACGTCGATCAACGCGGTGTCCAAACACGCTAACCAATGACCATCATCGCCTCAAGAACCTCAATCTATTTTGATGACATTTTGTAAACGAGATGTGTTTATCATTCGAGAATTAAAAGATTATCTGATTTATCAATAATACAACAATTAAATTATTTTTTTGGATAAGCACAAAGAAACCTCAACTGATTTTAAAAATTATTTAATCTATATAAATTAAAGAATAACGTGGAATATTTTTTATTTGGAAAACTTATAATTAACGCGAGTGAAGCCGCGAGCAATAATCAGCCAATAATTTACTTGAAACCATAATAAAACCACAAATCGAGAAACATATCTTGGAGCTTGGTTACTAACAGAATGATAAAACTATAATTATGTAATCAATAATACTGCTAACGGTTCAGTGAAATCCATCACAGCTTGAAGTTAAACCCTGACCTGATTGCTCTATGTTTTTATCAAGATGAAAATCAACGATAGCAAGCCAGTGTGACCAAGGAGCCAAGTGGGGTGTTCGACGACAGCGCGCCAAATCACACGTCTTCCACCTCCAGACTTCAGTCGGATTTTCGACCGCGACCCGTTAGCACTACGCGTGAATTTATTAGAAATAAAATACGCGAAAAATGAATTAAACATTCGCTATGTATGTGATGGCATACATAAAAATGACACTGACGCATTCCGTGTTCCAAATTTTGCATTAACGCGGCAAACGATATGAGCTGGAAAAAGTGCGCGTTGTCAACTCTCATTTCGAATATAGCTTGTGGAAAAGTTAACAATGATTTTTGTGTGTTATTTGTACTAAATAATATAGAGAATAAGCATGTGTTTCGTCTAGTGTAAATTGTTCTTTACAAGTGCTCAAGTTGTGGTAAGATTTTTAAAATTGTGAGGTGGTAACGAATGTTCATTTTAAAAAAAGAAAAATAACAATTTATATATGTTTTATAAGTTATTGATTATAACACAGATTATAAGGTATATTCAACATGAAATCAATTAATGACAAATATGAAAACAGTATAAAATTGACATTTAATTATAGTAAAATTAAAAAAAAAATAACTTTCAAATGCTCTGAAATAAATCTACACAATTAAAAAAACAAATAAATGAGATATCTCCACTGTGAATATTTTCAAATAAATCCCCATAAATAAATGAAAATGAACCTATATTGAAAAATACGAGTATATATATCTGAAGCTGTATATAGATTTTATATATGCTTAAGGATGCTAAGCTATTACAATATAAACCAATATATATATTACTTTATTTCATATTATTTTTTAATTCGAACTGCACAAACCTATGTAAAGATCAAGCACTTTAATCTTGTTAAAAATGAAAATGAATGAAAAATGTTCACCAATAATTGTGTGCAAATATCGAAAACATATTTTTTTTACCAAATCAAAATAATTGTTGTGAATTTAAAACATAAAGGCTATATTTCAATTTTAAATAACCATAACTTGTTAAAAATTGTCTTATCAGGATATTTTTTAGGTTTTTTTTATTTTTGGAAAAAAAAAACGAAAATTTCGGTATGATTGTCATGTTTGGTCTATATTTGTGAAAAACTTTAGTATTTTATTGTAGTTTTGTTTTAGTTATTTTTTTCCAATTGAATATAGAATTAAAATGTTTATTTCCCAAAAACCATTCTGACATTTTTTAAACTTATTTAGAGAACTTCCAAATTTCAGAAAAAAAGCATTAAAACAAAAATATGAAATAACAATCGTAGAAAAAAAAAAATCGTTTTACAAAAAGTATAATAGATAGAAAGAAGCAATGCATATTTATTTAATAGTTTTTTTCCGAAAACTACATGCAAAAACAAAAAAAAAATTTCGTTTAGTTTTTTTCGACTATAACCACTTTTGATTATTTAAGGCGATTAAATTTAAACGAAATTTTTGAAAATAGGTTTTCAATTCAAAAATACATATCTATATATCAAGCAAAAAAGCCGCTCTGAAAATTTCAGGGAATTTGTAGAAAGTACTAAATATTTTAATAGAAAAAAAAAATGAAAAATGTTTTCTACAAAAGAAAAGAAAAAGGTTAAAGTTTGAGAAAAATCGCTGGGGTCGCGGTCAAAAGTGGTCGATATGGATTAAGTATGAACTAGAAACTTATTATAAACATTTCCTTTTAATATTTATATTTTGTGCCTATCTCAACAATACTTTTTTCTAAATTATATATCTTATATATCCTTTTTGTACACCCGACAATGAGCCTGAGAATGAAAAATTACATGACGATCGGTCGACTAGTTAAAACGTGAAAGCATGACTAACATACTTTTGTATTAACAATAATTAATTAGGATAGCTACCTGGGACTAGTTCAGGTAATAATTTTGTATGGATAATCCATTTCATATCTGTTTAATCAATCAGTATTTATTAGGTATGTTATATTTTGGCCTCATCGCTCTGTATAAAACATGTGATTACGAATTCAATCAATATGTTTAATTACATGCTATATACCTGAGTGAATTATTGAGGACTAAATTTTGCTCAAGGCTTCGTTCGGGTTAATATACACTTGGCCCGTCTTTCGAGACCGGTACTTTTTTCTGGACGGAAGGCATGTTCATGTAACCCTGATGACATATATGCTAAGTTTCATGATGATCGGTCGACTAGTCGAAGGGTGAAAGCGTAACAAACGAATAAATTCATATTATTCGCATTTATTATATCAATTAGAAAAATGCAAATAACGAAATGAGGTTAGCGTTGAATTTTTTCATGAAACATTTGTGAAAGATCTTTTACACCGTCAATCAGATACGTTATATTTTCTATCCAATTATGGTATAGTAAATCTAAAACGTGGTACGTTTATTACTTTTAACATTTCTTTTTACTCAATCGATGAAATATACACCTTTTTATTGAAACCATGTGGAATTTGATACCATGTTCTTTTATTTATTTATAATTAGTTAATATATGGTCTGCAGTACACAAATCAGATACAGACCGAAATCGAGTGTTAACTACAAGCGAAGTCATTATGTTCTCTCCGGGCAACATATTTACGCTTTCGATTATGTGCATCGTCATGTATAAAATCTAAAATATTCGTATCTAATACTGAATAGTGTATATGTATCCATATATTTTTATGTAACATGGTTTATATAGGCCTCTTCCCGAAGGAAGATATGGGAATAATCACTACGCCAGCCCACGACGTATTGGCGATTTCAAACTCTGAGAAATCCACAGTTCTATATTTTCCCACATACGGTGGTGTTATAACATTTCTCAGGTTCAGGTATCCTTACAATTCTTGCTTTGACCACCAGCCTATAGTGTTACCAATTTAAATCGTAATGATGTACGCGAATTCCAAAAAATTACTTGCTATATGCCGCTGTTCGAACCTGTGAACATCAAATTGACATTCCACTGGTTTAACGACTTGACCATCATGACTATTTATATGTAGATATATAGTAACATAATGTGATATAAAGACATACATACAGTATTATAAACAGTTTGGGTATTATAAGAGACACGTTTATCTCTACACCTTTGCTTGTCGTATATATTCCCAAGACAATCGTTTTTAAAGAATAAACTCCAGCCGTGCGTGGGAGACAACGACACGCGCCATTATTTTAACATATGAGGTGTTATTTTTTTGAAGTCGTAAAGTTCATTCTTACATGTAACGAGATATTTTGTTTGCATATGACTTCATTTTAAAATATTGGAAAATGTTAATCTATTAGAGTGATGTTTTAAATATTATATGTCTTGTAAATTTTATAACGAATCCAGTATTAAAGTTATTAAATAAAATAACCTTCAAATGAACTTAGACCACTTAAAAAAATAGCATATTATCGATAATATAAAAATGAATCAGTGAATGTGTTGCTAAGCGCGAATCTCGTGAGCAGCTGAACCGATTTCGCTAATTCTTTTTTTAGAATATTCCTTAAAGTACGATGATGGTTCTTACGGAGAAAACATTTTAAAAATTGTCGGAAAAAGTCTAGAAACAGCACTTTTCTGTACACCCAAATAAACGATGCGTAATAATACTTAAAAGTCAATTGGAACACCATATCATAAAGTTTAAGTGTTAGGCTAACCTCTCCAGGTTCCGGGAAGGCAAAACAATTGAGTGACGTTAGTATCTTATAAATATTAATGTCAATATTTGTGGTGACATTTAATATTATATAGCGTCACGAATAGCAGAATGAGTATAAAAAAAAAACCAAAATTAAAGAATCGACTGTTAGGCGGTATGAAGTTCACCGGGTCAGCTAGTAAGATATAAAAACGAATATCACTGGACATTAACTTTACTTAAATTGATTTTTAATGTAAAAAAATTAAGGCATTTAAATACACAGATAACCAAGTTTATAAAGAACTTATTTTCGCTGGTGGCTTCCCTCGTATTAATGTAGATTAGACCTATCCCCCAGGAAAAATGAATTATGTCCTATGTCTCCTGATAATATGTACGCAAAATTCCACGTTGATTGATGTCCACAAGTTCGAATCCTGACATGTATAAACGAACTTTTCGGAATTCACGCAAATTTACTAATTTAAATCTGTAACACTATCGGCTGACGGTGAAGGAAAACATCGTGAGGAAACCTGAACATGAGAGATGTTTTTGTAGTAACACCATATGTGGCAAAATATCCTACAGGCTGGTGTGGTGATGATACAATCGTTCATGTTATTTATACGTCACACGGTCTCTAACAAAAACCGGTTTTGTTATATATCAAGTAAACATGACAATAACAAATAAGCATATTAAACTCTTTATTTAGATATCATTTTACAAATCATCATAGAGAAATTAATGCCATGGTGTAACTAGAAATGTTTTAAGTATGAATATGGTTGGATATAGGAGTAGAGGAAGATAGAAAAATATGGTATGGATAGATTGTGTGAAAAATGATATGCGTATAAAAGGTGTGAATACTGAGATGACATTCGACAGGGGAAAGTGGAAAAGGAAAACATTTTTGTGCCGACCCTACTTAAATGAGATAAGGGTAAGAAAATGATTATTTTACATATCGCCACAGAAAATTTATTCTATTGTTATTCTTAAAGTTAAATTCTTTGTAATTGTAATACGGAATATTTTGGAAAGACATCTTAAAATTTTCATTTAAATATATTTATAATGTAAATGTGTCGGTTCCTTCGGTAATATGTTGTACAGATCAATTTTTTTCATTGTGGCCCCCTGTTTACATGTTTTAGTTAGTCTCATTCTTGTAACACGATAGTTCTCCTTTTATCGAGTATTGTAATGATGTGTAATTTTTACTTTAATTAAGGTATCCTTGTTCTGGTGTATTTCTAGGAGTGATTTATGAATATGCAATGACGTAACCATCATAGTTTTCGTTTCCTTAAAAGACTCTCTTACAGATTACCTCCGATGTTGAAAATTTATAAAATGTAATGCACGTTTCTGACACATCAAGACTCTATTTACTTCTGATGTGATAAACACTAGCGCTAGGCTAAATAATATCTGTTGAAGTCATAATAATTGCAATATTTTGAATACAATTATTAAGAATAGACTTATTCCACTTTGAAGAAAAAAAAATACGTTAACATTTTATAAACAATATTCTTTTGTTTACTTCATGAAAAAGTTATACTTTAATGATTATAAATATGAAGAGAAGGTTTCTAGATATCTTATTAAAATTATCACTAGCTCAATTTTTTTAAATTATATTTATACGACTTTCAAAAATAACACCTTGTATGTAGGACGAGTTCTATATTTTATATAAGAAAAAATATATAAAAGGAAGTCTCTTTAAAAAATAATTATACGACGCCTTCCCACGGGAATTAGTTTCTCTTACAAACTAAAATGTCAAGCGTAATCCAATTAGAATCTAGGACATAAGTGATGATCAGCAATTTCTTAAATTTATTGCCTCATCGACTTATAAATTGTTTTGAATTTATTCTGGTGAAAGCAGGTTGACAATTTAATTATGTTGACTATACTCGAGATAATGATTCCAGTGTCTTGCTTAATCAAATTTAAACTACCATATATATATGTAGTCAGAAACCTGTCATAGTGTCTTTGTTTGTGGTTTTTTGCCATATGTGGTTTCGGCCGGTCTACGTATTATAGTTTTCCTTTAAATGTCGTGGAATTCGTCTTGACGGTCCTAAAGACTATAAACCATAATGTTTTCTCGCGTGGCATTTCATGTCCATACAAAGCACAGTTTTTAAAATTTTTGGTAGGGAAAAAACAGAGTACTACTAGATTAATGTAAATAATTTCAATTTACAAATATACAATTCAGACTACATTTGATTTCAGAATTCAAAAAAGAACACATTCCATTATTTTAAGTTTTAACTTTTGTCGGCAGTCCTTGTGACTGCCTCGACATTTTTTTTAATTTTCATATTTGAAGTTGTAACATCAAAAAATATCATTGAAACATAACACGATAATTAATATACTAATATTTTACAGATTGTTCACGATATTTTACTAATCCCAGTGTCTGTGGTATTGAATGTAAAAGGCCACTGTTACTTATAGAGGAACAGAGCTAAATACGTGAAACTCGAAAATAAGACATCAATCAATTTTTTTTTATGATTTCGTTGGAAAGATAGATGGGTCAACCATAATTTTTTTCCTCAGCTTAGATTTTTGCCCACAAAAATTTAAATAAAACTCGAAGTGACAATACTTTTTGAGATAATTTTGTACAATTTGTACGATTATTTTTTTTTATAGGGGGCAAACGAACAGGTGGGCAACACCAGAGGAGTCGCACGTGCGTTGCCGGCCTTTTAATATACGAGTATGTGGGCCTCCGGCGCTCTCACTGACCGAACGAAACGCAACAGTGCCATGCACTGTTACTTCACGTCGGCTTTCTGTGAGAGGGTGGTACTACCCCGGGCGAGCCGACCCATTCATTCTGAAACTAATAATAGTTTCAGCGTAGCTCTACCATCTAAAAACGTCTTACTATTATACTTAAAAGTAAAAAAAAATACCATGTTTCTGGCTTATCCAGAAAGGTGAAATTAAATATATTCTAAACATTCTAGAAGTATAATTCTAATTTAAAATGTCCAGGTTTTAATGGCTTCTCGTGAATATTCTCGGATCATGCTAATTTATCCAGTTGCAAATCCGGCCAAACGGTGTCTATGCCCGCACGACATTCACGTTAATAAATTCGTAAATAAACACCGTCTGACAATCGTTTGGCCGCTATTCTGTTTTCATTTTGTGTTTATTATAGCTGGTCAAGTGCCGTCGGACGTGGGCTAGTTTTGTATAAAAAAAATGTATTAGAAATATCGCTGTTAAGAGTTGTAGAAACTGTACAAAGTTTGCCTGCAGGCACCATCACCCCACCTAATTATGTGCCAAATAGGATGAGTGTCACGTTTATCAAAGTTAGAAGCCTTATATCACAAGCGTTTTCTTTTGTAATTATGTAACATTTTTACAGAAATGCGTTTATCAGTACTACATATGTATTCTACAAGTTATAAGTGATATCACTGGTAATACAAGTGCTTTTCTACACTTGTATTTGTGGTTATGTTTATCATAAATGCCTTTGTAAGCTTGTCACGAACAAGTTGGAGAGCTTCCGTTAATTCTATAATTGGTTATCATAATACTCAAAATTAAATGATTGGAAAAAAAGTTTTGTTGACTTGACTTGACTAGTTAGTTATTGTATCGTAATTCCCGTCTTGCCGACACATATTTTGGTAGAAAAATCATTTTGCAATGTAGCATAAACTAAGTTTGCTAAATTAAAAATACAAGTTCACATAAACTTGTAACTTGTGAGTTTGTAGTCTTGTATTTTTGATAAACATAAGTTGCACGAACTACAAGTTCTCTTCAACTAAAAGTTCTTTTCAAATGTAACTTATGACCTTGTGGACTTGTAACGTTTGATAAACAAGGCATCGGTATTTCTAAGATCAATTATAAATATTTGTAGACTGCATTGATCACTAACATCATTTAGACTGCAAGATTGTGTGCTTCTTTATAGCGTAAACAATAATAAAGGATTCCTCGTGTGTCCTCAGTCAAGGAACAATGTAGCCAAAGATCATCTCTACTCTTAAACCGCGCTGAACCTAGAGCAACTGGCACTTAAGCAGCTGTTGGAAGACGTCTACAACATGCTTGGTGGCAAACTCTCGAAATGAAAGTGCTAGTAAGACAGGTAGGTTTAAAAAATGTGCAAAAAGCTAAGGCTTATTATAGAATTCGAATCTACGCAGTCGCCGAAGTATCCGAACGTACTACCTCTGCGCCATCATTGTTTATATATCTAATTTATAATCACCAATGCATAAAACTGTCCCCAATCACTTATAGTTGTATTTTGTTAGCACTGTTTGAGAACAAATTCCCGTTCTAAGATCATCGTGTTACCGCACTCAATCATTTACACTTACTTAACATTAACAATGAAAAAAACTAGGACGACCCGACTTAAATAAATCACCTGGCAACACCCTTCATGATACAAAAATACTCGTCTTAAATTGTTTCTGTCATAGATTAAGAATTCTTAAGAAATGTAAAATAGAGAACAGATATTTAAATATCTCTGAGAGAAATTATATTTTATTTTTTACAATAGTCGTCTTTATAGTGATTTATTAGGCCCTCGCCCAAAAAAAGTTGTAGGAAAATAAAAAATGTTCGTTTTCCGTTCTGTTCGCTTCTTTAGAATATCAATTCAGGAATACTAAATGTTTTCATTCTTTGTTAGACTGAAAGGTGACAACACCTAGAAATGGTACGGCTACACCTCATTAAATCGACAACAGATTTCCTTTTGAAAAGCCAGCTTTATTTTCTGATTATCGTAAAATCTCGGGTATAATATATCAATAATAACAATGCAATTTTTTTAACAATTGTTTGAGAACTGCCCTAGATTTGATTTGAAGAGACCAGTCCACTTAATGTTTTGCGAAAACCCTCTCTATATTTCTCTTCGATCTTTTAAATCTGTCGAATAATGAGACACCTATTAAAGTCTTCGATAATGTTACGAGGCATATTGTTATAAATGTCAAGGTAAATAGCTGACTCTGAAAATACTGCGACTTACTATGTTCATACATAAATCATGCTATGACCTAACATTATATGACATTGTAAGTACGTTATCATGTAATAATACAAAATTTTATCCATCTGTCTATCCTGATATTTCCTATATTAAAAACGTAAATTATAAAAAAACTTTTAAAAATGATTAATGCGCTGCCCGAACATATTATTATGGAGCCATTATCATTTTGGGACATAGTGTTCACTTTATATAGTTGTTGGCTTTTAATATCTCCCCGTTTTCAACTGAAATTAACTCGGGTACTAATCTTTGAGACACTCCAAATATCTAAAACCACATAGATGAGAAGTAAAGTAACTATAAAAACACGATTTAATTAGTTTTGATTAGACTGGATTCTGTTCACTTATATCCATTATGGCAACTTCAAAAAAAAAACCGGACCGGAGATCACTACCAATTGAAATGATTTTAAAAACACATAAATTGACCAAAGTTTTATTTCGCCATAAAAGCGTTTACGAGCATACACAACGTATCATAAATATCCAATGAAATGGTATAAAAACATTGGGATGGACCTTTTTTACTGTATTTTATGTACGAAGAGTCTTCGTTTTCAGCGTAACCGCAAAATACATCATAAAAATATGTGTTAGTGTATAGCAGAAAGAATTTCACGATGATACCTCTCTAACTTTAGTATTAGCATAGAAAACTGGATCATAGCACAAGTTTTGTATAAATTAATATATATATATGTATAACTATTACAGTCTGTCAATCCATAATAGATTATAATTATCGGTATACTCATTTACAAGATAATTCGGCATTTTTATTTTACAAAATTCGAAATTACTTAATATATATTTATGTCCTATATATCACTATATAGCATCGTTGCACAGCGCTACTACCACCGACGGCAAACTCGCGTCAATGATTAAGCAAAACAGTAGCATTCGATTATAAGTTTTTTCGAAAATAAATCGTCATTTCACATGACTTTTGTAATGTGTCGAATTGGCCTTCATAGCTTGCTACTACTATAGTATATGAAAACATTTTATTAAGAAGATTAGAATTAATTAGAACATTCTCATTCTAAAAATAAGTAAATGTTGAACTATTCAATTCCACGGAAACTGTGAAGATATTACAAAATTATTCGAGTATATACTGTAGGCATTAAAGAGCCGACAAACGCTTCATCATATTTTGACATTTCTAACAAAGAAACCTTATCAGTAACTTATTTAAGAACGTAAAAGGAATATAAATTATCGTCGGGATTCAACAGAGACCTATATTTGCACTTACGTTTTCAACAAAAGCCGTATGCACCTAATACGTTGAGTTCTTTATAACAAATATTTCAGTAGTTTTATAAATTACTTTTAAAAGGTCATCAGATGTTAGAGTTTAAAAATATTACATACAGCAAACTCTTCTTATTCACATGGGTTTAAGTAACATAATTATGCTGCAATATGGAAATAGTGAATTTGGAATGATATTTTGTAAGAAACATGGGGAATGCGTTCCTAATCTAAAAAATAAAAGAAAATCAATTTAATTTAAAAAAAGAACTTTTTTTTTCAGGTAAGTGAAGGTTTAAAGAATTTGGCGTCTTATTATTGTTTTGCACCTTCTTATAGGTTATTTAATTTCGAACTCATAGCTTCATGCTAACGAGGATGACCAGAAGCGTTATCCAAAGGTGGGAAAACCTTAAAATCTACTTATTTTTCTTTAAATAAGTTATAATTATAGCAACAAATCAATTTCGAAAGGAATCGATTAAATTCACGCGTAAGAGAGTTGATTATACAGAGCCATGCACACATCATCGTGGCTTATATCACACGCGATACTTCTTTAAAACTAAATGTGCGCGACGTCGCGGTTTCCTTTGTTAAGTAAGGCACAGAAAAATTAACTTTTAATAAAATAATTATTATATATTTCACTGTTACCTATTATAAAAATCCATTAGGTACATACACACTGCTAATTTTGGATCTGCGAATAATGACAATTTCATTTATTTTTTGTAAAAAAAGGACACCGAAGTAGAGACATAACTTGCGCGATCCTTAAAAAGTTTGTTTCCTTTCACATTTAATTAATATACATTCCGGAAT
Organism: Antheraea assamensis; assembly: GCA_035772565.1. NCBI lineage: Eukaryota > Metazoa > Arthropoda > Insecta > Lepidoptera > Saturniidae > Antheraea > Antheraea assamensis. The sequence continues at coordinate 128,831 of JAQQSE010000012.1, forward strand.
AGAGTAATACCTCGTAATATATTTAAACTACCATATTACAGACAAATTTCGACGGATGGTTTACGTCATGGCGTTTGTACTATTGGTTTTCGATTAGAGAAACTATAATATACAATATAATTCAGAGCTTATGCCGTCATAAATAAAAGTTAAAATGTGTCTATTAAGGTTCCATTTCCTGTAAAAGTTTCTTATATTAAATACATCGCAGTTTGCAACGTTTGGAATACTGCATAGCACATAGATTATGAATTATATTTCTGGACCGTTAATCCCGAAATAAATGTTCTCGTTAATGCTTAGGAAGGAAATCTATTGATTATAATAAGATTTCATCTGTCACGATGCCAACTTTCTTTAAGTTAAATATGTTTACTTCGACGTCAACTTGTCTGTATAAAATGAATAAGTAAACAGAAATTAAATACCGTTTCTATAAACCAGGAAATAGTGTTACCATACATTTTTTTTAATGAAATCGATAATAAGGTGACATTACCTTATACAACATGTTTTTAAAAATCCTATTTTTCGGTAAATTGAATTAAAATATAGTGCTAATTTTTTGAAGCATATCGATATCTATTTTGGAACGAAGTTTCTTATCGTACGATACGGATGGGGGCTAGGCGACAAAAAAGTGTAAGATTTTTCCGTCACGACTCTTTCTGTGCGCTTATTGGTTAAAGGGAGCCAATAAGTTTGCACCGAGTAGCGCCTGCGCAGGTATAGTTTGTACATATGCGTCAGCTGTTTCGTAGCGTATTGCATGCAGTTGGATACTTATAAGTTATAGTTATGTTTATCTGATTAAGCTTATAATGCGTTGGATGAATTTAATTATTTACAATAAAATGTTTATTTTCACAAGTCAAAAAACATATTAATTACGAAATTTCTTCAATTCATTAGTTATTTCTGCGTTTCACTTAATTGCTCTCAGACGCTAGTAATTTTTTTATTTGTATTTGTTAATCGATAATATAATACGTTCATCAATAATAATATACAATGGCAGCTTAAGATATATATTTTTGTAGATAGTTTTTTGTACAATAATTGTGGAAAATAAGATATAATGTATATTAAATTGAATGCTATAAAAAGCCGCAATTGTTACTATGATTTGTGGTACTTATGATCTTGATATAAATGTAGATATTATTGGTCATCCTGCATACAGTTCCACGCCGACACTAAGAGATTTCAAAAATCAAGATTTATTTATGTGATCAACGAAGAAGGGGCTGTTGGAGAGCATAAAATGCATATTTCCTCGGTCACATCGGAAAAGTGGCCTAAATATTTTTTAAATTGGTTTATTCGTATGAAAAAGTGCATTGGAACTAAGGATGAATATTTTGAAAAATCGATAAATTTATTTTTGGCCAGTCAAAGTATGCTTTTCTTATTCATTCCGGAAATTTTCAGCGTGCCCTGCGCAATATTTTTTTTGCAATATCTTATCAAAACCATGAGTCACTTTTTGAAGAGAAAACTCTTTTTGTTCTTTCGGAACAGTGAACGGTCATGCTCGGATCGGTGACGCAATGAATCGTTATCAACCACGTTTACTATCTGACACAGCACATTGTTCCAATAATTATGTTTTACTATGGTAATAGTACATTTTTCTATATATCTAAACTATTTAGTACCTTAAAAATATACATATGATATGACCATTTCCGTTTATATGGTAGAACACACTAATTGGCAAACACGGTATCAGTATCTAGGAGGAGCGTGTGTACGTACAATGATCTTAATTTTCATTGAAAGCCCACTGATCGTAATTCGCCTAAGAATATTTAGTTGCCGATTCACTTCAACCGTATTGGACTTGTCATAACTAATGCAAGATGTAATGGCAATTTCTGTTTGTCTATCTGTACATTAGTGTAATCGTGATTCGAAAACCAGAGAACCACGACTCCTTTATAAATTATTCTTTTCTTACAATTACTTTACTATTTGATAATTTAGTAGACGCAATATCATTTCCATAAACATATTATGTTGTCATATCTTACCAATCTATCAAATCGCGATGATCTAGTGGTCTGACCGCTGGTATATCAAATCGATGTCCGCAGGTTCGAACCCTGGCATATTACCAACGAATTTTTGGGAAATCGCGTACATTTACTAATTTAAACTTTTATCGTCGGCGGTAGACGGTGAAGGTAACATTGGGATAAAACCAGAACCTGGTTCTTGTACTATCATCGTATGTGAGAAATATATAGAACTGTTGATTTCTCAGAGTTTGAAATCGCCAATACATCGTGGGTTGGCGTGATGATAATGTCCGTACCTTTCTTCAGGAAGAGACTTATGGCCCTGCAGTGAGTCTCTTATAGGCTGATGATGATGATGGTGATCTTACTAAAAACTATTAAATATTTATCAATATAATGCAATTAACGTTTGTTCAGAATAAACAGTGCTACAAAACTCAGTTGTGTCATACACATAATACATATAATACATAATACATGTAACTTTTGTATTGAAATGACTATCATCGCTTTTACATGACAATGCAAAACAGAAATATTACATGTGACATACAAAATATTATTTTTAAGAAAATTAAATAGTCTCCTCATAAAAGTGAAATATATCAGTCCTGTACGGCAACCAATTTGTTCTCATTGTTTAAATATTCAATATTGATTATAAAAAATATTACAATATATATTGTGATGTAAAGTAAACCATACAATAATCAATAAGTTTTATTTAAAAAATATCTTGCTCAACAATAATGCTGTAGTTCCCGCAAGCATAGTCGCGGGTACAGCTACTACTTACGTAATTTAAATCAGTATTGCCACATTAATGAAATAAAACAAAAAGTATGCAATAAATCAACTGAGAGTTCTTTGTCTGAGATGGAGGGTCTTGTCTTTAGCAATTTATTCTATTTGAATAAATTAAACGATTCCAATAACTTTTTTTTCATAATCTAAATAGCGTTTGGGTTTTAATTCATCAACCTCTTAGAAAAACAATTCCCTCGACGTCGGTAAAATTCAAGCATAGAATAGGTTAATGCTAATAGTTGTAATAAAGTAAAATGCGAAAGTATTTATTTCAAAGCTTTTGAAATGTCGGCCATTTTGAATGTTATCCAAATTGGAGATGTTATCTGTGACGGCGTCATTGTAACGTGCATGTCTGAGCTCATTTACCTCTTTTGTTCAACGTAATCTGTATTTATGGTGGTCCTACGAATTTCAGGAAAAAAGTATGATCGAAAATACTTAACGCAAGCCTTCTATTACTAAGTAATACGGAACGTAAGTTGTAGGTAATCTTTGTCTGAATTTGACAGTTGGTTATAATACCAACGTCACTGATTGGCAAAACCACGACCCAATTTTTTTTTTATTATATAACTTCGTATCGGCACGAAGAAGAAAAAGGTTCAGCCTTTTTTGAAGTAGAATCTTAGTCAGTAATGTATTAACATTTTTATTAACATACTTGTATTGTATGATCCTATGTTATCTAATATTGATGATATCTTCCGTCATACACGTATCTATCTTGGTTATTATGTAGAAAATTGATGAAAAATGGATTGGAATTTAAAATGTAGATAATTAATTACGTGATGTCATAAACATTTACCTTTATACCTTTTTAACGGAATAATTACCCATATAAAGAATAACAGGTAGAAAAGAGAAGAAATAAAGAAGGATTTTTATCGCTTTAAATATAAAGTTACTATTTAACTGTTTATTTTCATATTCTTTAAATTTCTTAAAATTATTCTGATCTTAGCGTATTTCAATTAAAACTTGCTGAGTATTTTAAATCTTATAATATCCACCATAACAGATATAAACTCAACAAGACAATAATTTATACTAACTTAATTTAGATTATGTTTGATTAACTCTATCAAATTACAGAGAAACATAAGATAAAAATATCGCCAAAGTTTACGAGACCTCTTGTAAATAAAAATGCCACTCGTACTAGATTATACAGCATTATGGCCCATATTTTCTAATTTTCGAAAGTTACTTTCATTTCTTATATGTCAAAGCTTTTTTAAAAAATCATATTATGAAAATTCGTTACATAAATTCCTTCAAGTTTTTGTTTTTTCCATTCAGTAGTAGATAATAATTAAATTTAACAATGAAATCATTAAAATAAAGATACAGTTAAATAAATAATAAATAGTAGATAAGCTTATTACATATTATTTGATTTTTGTATGTTTTTTTAAATATTTCATTCGCTTTGTTAGTGTTAGTTAATAATAATAAAATATAGCTTACTAGTTTTACCCGCAGTTTTGCTCGAGTTAATGTAGACTTCTTATATCCCTCGGGAACAGTCCGTTTCTTATCGATTAAAGATACCATATGTCCTTTTATGACAATTGATTGAGTAGTTAAGGCGTGAAAACATAAGAAACAAACAAACTCACCCTTGCATTTATAATATTACTTCAGATATATTAGAAAATAGAAAGAGGAAATGACTTACATTGATGAATGATGACACTTACATTTCTCTTTTCGTTTTGGCATTAATCTTACTTAATGAAGACAAGCATTTGGCCGCGGATTTACTCCCATTAATGTACATTAGACCTGTCTCACGGGAATAGTAGTATTTTGATGGATAAAGGACACCCTATCTCCTTTTTTGTAGCCATGACAACGTATGTGCAAAATTTCTATGATGATCAATTGAATAGTTAAGCCGTCAATGTGTAACAAATAAACAAACAAACTCACATTCGCATGTATAATTATTGTAGTCTGTGTAATTATTATTATAATTATGGTTGTTCCTGTCTTTATCAAGTGGACAAATGTTTAGTACTTTAGAGTCAACGAAGTTGGGTATATCCAGTGCTCAAACAAAATGGCGGCGTCCTTGTTGGAACTCTCTAGAATTTATTTTCTGCAATCAATCTAGTAGATTATTACTGTCATTATCGAGTAGGCTACAAGTTTCTTGCGATCATTTCAATGAACTAATAAGATGGTGGCGATCTTATTAGAACTTTCCAGGGAGATTTTATGGCAAGTCAGAATCCATGCCCGTGGCATTATTTCCAATCCACTTCACTTGTGCACAATAACTAAACTATATTACGTAAAACGCCACCAATATTACAAAATATAGAGCCAAATAATACAAGATTATGAATAAAATATAAAATCCACTACATGACATGTCAATACTCTGCCAAAAAACTCTTTCTCTTTGTAAGTTTTGTAACAGAATTTACGTTCCGCACTATTCTTTCCAATACAATAATGCGAGGGTCAAATAATCAAAGCTTACCAATAAAAATATCATTATTTTTTTTTATTACTTGTCACTAACTAAGTTTTATATGTAAATCCTTTAATACATCTGGCACAAGGAGTTTTTATATTGTACAATACATACGAAGCAGCCTGTAACATTAAAACAGTTACGTAAAGATCAAGTTGTGAATTCTTCGAGACAACGTCTTAAAGTCTTAATGCTACTTAAAAGCGTACCTCACTTAATAAAAGAACTGTGAAAACGCTGGTTACATTTAAACGAAATTGCGAGACATGTTCTGAACCACAGATGTGATCTTAAGAAATACTATAAGGAAAGTAAAAAATCGATTTTGTTTTGATTGTCTGATCATTTTTAGTTAAACATTTGCGGGTAATAACCTCGTTGTACTTTTACACTGATACTGTGAAGACACTATATCATTTCAGTAGCCGACGGAAAAATATCAGTAAGTCAATAATATAAAATTTTGAGGGCAGTCCTTTTTTACATTTGTTTTTGTGTAAAATTATTTTGTTTTCACATAATATTATTCTTTACTGAAAAACGTGTTAAACATGTTATTTAGATGTTATTTACTATGAAATGGAATTCCTTAATTTGATAATTTTATTATATCGATAAGGAAAATTTTCTTTACATATAAATAAAATTGGAGTGTCTGTTTGTAATATCACAATAACGACTTTTTACTGATTGGATATTAACGTATACACGATACTTATAACAATAATACAATTTTTAAAATTTTTGTCTGTCTGTCTGTATGTTCCGGGTAATCCCCGAAATGGCTGGACCGATTTTGACAGAAATTTCACTGACGGATAGTTAAAATTATAGCGGGTGATGTAGGCTACTTCATTTTAGACTAGCTGTCATCCATGGCTTCCTGTGTAGTACTATCTCCAAAACGATTGGACCTATTTTCATGGGACTTTCACTGATAGATAACAAACTTTATAAAAAGTAATTAAAGCTTTTTAATTTTGAACTAGCTTTCACCCATGGCTTTGTTTGCAATACTATCTCCAAAACATTTGAACCATTTTTCACGGAACTTTCACTAACAGATAGCTGATCTTATAAGAAGTAATTTACAATTATAAAAAAAAACGCATGCGGAGCTGCGGGCAACAGCTAGTCCAGTATATAGTTGAAAAATAACAAATGGTATCTGGGGATACTCTAACTATTTAAGCTAGGGTAAATGAGGATAAGTTTACTATTTTCTTAAGAGTAAACTACTGTTTTGATAAAAGAAGACAGTAATGATGACTGACAATCTCTCATAATATTTTTTGTAATTACCTTTTTCCCTTGTTATGTGAAACGCTGATTAATTTTGTTATTATTTGTAAAAAAAAACTGATTACATTTATAAAGTAACGATCAATAATAATTTAATCAAAACGATCAATGCGGAATAAAAAAATCGTATTTCTTTTCTATCAGGGCACGGTGCTACAGCGCCAGGTTATATCTATTGTGGAAAAAGCTATTATAGAGAACATTATAAAACAAGGGAACAATTTAACCATATTTATTCCATTTCTAGCTATGCCCTTCATTTCATTGGGACATCATTTTCTCAAATTTTGTATTATTATTATCAACTGCAGTGAAGTAAGAATAAATCAATTTCGTATAAAACACGGCTGTTGTGTTGTTGATCACGCGACAGAGACGCACAACATTCACAATTCGGTACCTTTTGGTAATACACCGTTGTCTTCATCCTTGGTTCCTTAAACCTGCACCCCTTTCCCACAGCCAAAACTGGTAGCTGCATGGATTAGAGGGTCCAAACAAGCAAAAAACAAAATAAACCTCTGATACTTTATAAAATTCAATTATTATTATAGTTATTATTTAATCAATAAAAGTTATTTAGCTGAAAAAATGTTCTTGAAAGGTTTTATATATTATTTTTTTTGATATCTAAATACTAACCATAGCTCTATTTTACATCGTTAGGGTAATGGTTGGGCCTCATTTACTTTAATAAATCAGAAAAACCAAGCTAGATCCACAAACTAAGCCATAGAAAACCTTCTAATCGTAATATAATTAAAATAAAAATAATATTTATGCAGTCACAGTACACACAAAATTTACATTATTGTACAATGTAGAAATTATAAATTAAATATGCCTTTCTAAAGCTTTTACCATGAATGCGCCGAAATTAAATTAGCATTAATATTCTATTATTTGTGGGGAAAAATACATGTTCATTTACAGAACGAATACGTTACGCGGATCACATCGTCTGGGGAAAACATAGATTTACATAAACAGCGATGTAATAAGATATTCCAATATAAGGTATATCTCTTTTATTTATTTTATACAATGTATCAATGCTTTCTAGCAATCGCTTTTGAGAGCTACCCCACTATACCTAACGCGTTTTTTTAAATACTTTACACGTTTAGTTAGAGCCTCGTTTGTTGTTAGACAACTATATGGCATAAGATTATCATAAAGGAATTTGGTTCTAAAGTGCAGCTGCTGGAAAACGCCTTAGCAATAGATTTTCAACTTTAAGATATGCTATCTAGGTGTGTATTAGAAAAACCTTTGCTATACTCATAGCCTAGATATGATTTTATCACGATGTCATCCTTCCCCGAAGCTCAGATATACTGTAATTCAAACCTATGTGTATCGATGCGGTTGTCGATCACGATACTACTACTACTACTACTACTTTACTATTATTCCTAAGTCGAATTATAAATACGAATATAAGTATGTTTGTTACCCATTCACACCTTAACTACTCAACCGATCATCATAAAATTTTGTACACACGTTGTCAAGGGTACAGAAAAGGACGTAGGCTACATTTCTTTCAGACAGAAGAACTGTTCATGGGGAATAGGTTAAATTTATATTGAGTCAGGGGAAGCCGCGAGCAAAAGCGATTAATAAAGTAATTAAATAAATCGTTTCAAAAGTCCACGTTATTCCTTGGGCTACGTTGTCACAGAATATAAGAAAAGTTTTTAGTCGAAAGCTTACCTATAAAAGATATAGAATAAGCATCATTATCTATTAGTATCTAAGCAATCTACAATTATCTTCGTATGAGTAAATACAAATTCCCTTATCCCTTTTAAGGCCAGCAGAGTATTTATAAGAATAAAGTGCCCATATATGTATATTTTAAAATTGGGCTAAATCTATATAAATTAAATTTTTGAACTATTTCGCTCATTATTTTTGTGTTGTGTTTGTAATTATCAGGACAAGATTTGTATCAAAGAAAATGTTTGAAAAATTGTTCGGATTACTGACTTTTCCAAACGATTTTATAACCAATTTCTTTAAAATAGAAAGGAAATTTTAGTGGATAATTGTAGATTGCTTAGATACTAATAGATAATGATGCTTATTCTTTATCTATTATAGGTAAACTTTCGACTAAAATCTTTTCTGATATTCTGTGACAAGGTTGCCTAAGAAATGAAGTGGACTTTTGAAACGATTTATCTGTTTACTTTATTAATAACTTTTACTCTTGGCTTCCTTTGCTTTAATGTACATTTAATCTATTACTCATGAATAGTCTTTTTGTCTGAAGAAATGGCGCCCTACGCATTCTTCTGTACCCCTGATAACCTGTGTACAAAACGTCGTGATGATCGGTCTAGTAGTTAAAGGTGTAAAGGAGTAACAAATATACTCATATTCGCATTTATAACATTTATTAAGAGCAATAGTAAATATTATTGAAATCAGTTAATACATCTCCAAATAAAGAGGTCTATAGTGTGTGAGACAGAAGACTGTAGCGAAATCTTCAAAAATATTGATAGGTTGAAGTTTATTCATAATCATTGCCATTTTATTACATTACATGATCGTACTTTAAAGGAAGATTTAATCTCATTTTCTTTGTCAGTACATGCTTGCGAAACCGGGACGCGTAGCTAGCATTAAATATTTTTTCCATTAGCTATAAATAAATAATCACTTGTAAATACTTACTCGCTTTTAAAACCCTTATAAAATCTAAAGCATAAATTGATAAATAAGATAATACAATTTTTAAGAATATGTAAATATGCGGGTTAGTTCATTCTCCGTCCGAGCATCTCAATTAGGGACAAAAGAAACGTCGCAGTCACTTACATGTTATATTGAGCATGGAACGAGTCCCATAACAATTTTATGTTGGAACATCAAAAGCGTAAACCTTGGTCTTTCAGACATCGAGAAGGTTTATGTTGTTTACAACAGGGACGGAGATTTGATGTAAGATGTGAGTTGAGTTTTCCAAGTGTTAATGGCTGTAACGACTTTGTTGTAAATGCCCAAAACACATCTCGTGACTAGTATTATATAACTCTGTATGCAATACATGACATGTCATACATTACTTTGTAGTTAAATTAGTTTTAAATCTATATTTATGACGATGCTATTTTGTTTATACATGTAGTTTGTTTATATATGTCTAATGTATATCACAAAGGATATTCAAACTAAAATCATTTCTCTAATGTTAAAAGTTCCTCGCATTATTTCTCTACACCGTTAGTCTTTCAAGTTATATAGTAGTTTAATTCAAAGTAAAACGAAAAACTACTGCATGACTATAGCCATTCGTTATTTTGCTGCGAAGCCGAAGAACGTAGCACGCAACATGCACTGGTATACAAGCCGTTTCAATTGGGTCTTCTGACATAAAAGCCGTTCATTAAATTAATTGGCAATCAGTACCGCAATTATATTTTAAATTGTTTACAGATCCCCTCAATCTAATATTGCATGAACTCATGCCTGTTTGTAATTATCTTCTCATATAATATTGTCTTTAGTTCTGACGCTTTGATGGTCCTTCGCGTTTTTAACTGTGTGTAATTTTATCAAATTTTGACTATGCGTGTTAAATTGAAGGAATTCGATGTTTACTTAATGTAACGACCTTGACCTGAAGGTGTCGAGGGACGACCTCGCAACAGTATAATTATAGGCAAACAGCCCGATAGGGGAGCGTAAGGTTTCGGGGCAATATTTACATCATCCAAATATGATAAAGGCTAAATTGTATCTTGCATGGAAACCTCCTGAATCAAAGTGAGTTTGAATCCTAAGGAAACTTGAGTAATTTGTGAAGGTAGTTGTCGGAGTGAAACTATAACACAATGGTAAATTACTCTTTAAAGATCAATCGTTTAGCTATTACCCGCGAGTTGAAAATATGTCGTAAACCGATTAACAAGAGCTTCGGATGCTGTCAGCTTGTTTTAATCATCGGTTCATTCGTCAATAGCCACATGCATTTGTTTGATCCTGATATAGCGTGGATTTGAGAAATAATATATTTTCAAGTGTACCGTTTATTGATCTGAATTGAATTAATAAGAATATTAGAAGAGGAAAATATCGTGAGGAAACTTTGTCCCTTGAGAAATTTTCTCGTAGTATTGCTATTGAAACTATATTTCTTGATGTATGAAATTACCGTAAGTTAATGTCTCAGCAATTGTTAGTTCATACTTTTATATACACTATACAATAAAAAAGAGATACTTTTTTTGTTTATAATAGATAAATTAAAATATACTTAACCGAGTTGAGAAATTATTTCATTTATAAATACCTATATTATCAGTAAGTAACAAAATCTATTCATCGAAGCCGCGACCAAAAGCTAGTATAGTATATTTATGAAAATAAAATAAAATTCAAGATACTAGCTTACGACGAAAAGGGACCTATCTATACGGGTAGTAAAAACTAGATGTTTCCTAGAATTCTAAAGTAAAAGTCACGTTTATTAATCAAAGTATGTAAGCAAGCCTTTAATTGCAAGTCTTTTCTCAAAAAGGGATAATGGAGAAAATACAAAGACTTCTATTCATTCTCCACGTTGTGAATAATTTTTCAAGTAGCTCCAATATGTTGTCACAACATCTGATGACACTCCAGCAAAGAGCCACAATATTACTAAAACCACAGAGCTTAATTCCGTCCTTTCGGTAAGGTATAATTGCTGACAGAGACTGATGCTGGCAATCACTGACGCTGGATTAGAGGGGAGTTAATGAAACCACACCAGGGTGTGTCTTTGCGAAGTTCAACACATTTCTATTTGTCAGTACTAAGTTAATTATTGTGCAATATATAACCACAGTACAGTGTGGTTAAATTCCGAAAATCGAATTGGAATATTACGTAGCGAGGTTATGTCAAATATCCTAGCTCCAATAAATCATTATTTCATTAATATATATATATATATATATATATATATATATATTATTATTTGATCAATAGTAAATAACGTTAATTTTACCGTCGTTGCAATTTATTAACCATTCTAAACTTCGTACAAACCTTATATTCTTTTATAATAATCTAAATTCCAAACACAGTATGATCGTTAATCACGAATATTTTTATTCCATCCATATTAATCCTTAGATGTTTGAATACAGAAGGTTTACACAATATATATTTTGCTAAAACTTAATTATTATGACAACAGATAGTCATTACAAATAAATAATAATAGCCACAAATAGTATAACGCAGAATTGTATATTATATCTTGTTCATAAACTATAGCATATTTACATTTAAAAACACAACCTTTTGATAATTATTTCAAAATTATAATCTGAAATGTACAACTGTCTAATTACATTTCATAACAAAAACAGGTTTATGTTACAAACGGAGATATGAGATTGTATATTTGTATTATTGACTGTAAAATCACAGTAGTTGTATTTACTAAGGATAACTATAATGGCGGCTGATAGAACGTGCGGTCGTGTTACTGTATATTTGCTTGAAATTAATTATTAAAGCTATCATTATCATATGAATACGTGGATTTTATTTTTTACTCTTCATTTAAGTTTTTCAATATATTCGCCATTAATAAAAACGGTCAATTGAAGATTTTTAAAAGTATTTTTGGATATAGAAAATTCGACACATGAAATTTAAGGGTGCACTAATTTAAATCTATTCCATAATGTTCGTTTTTACAGATTTATTATAGGTCTCCATTCTCGGTGATCGCCGTTACTCCTGGACAATACTTAATAACCATCCGACAATAACCAGCGGCTTGCGAACATGTAAAAACAAGAAACAAAATTAATTTTATCTATAAGACGTTACCCGCATCTGGTTCACTACATCTATGATTATGCCACTTTCTCGCCGTTAGCTTCTCTTTGATTCGCGTAAGGAGACAGTGATTAATGTTCCAAACCGAAAATGGGACAAATAATACACGCACCCACATATCAAGTACCAACTTGTTACAGATGTAGCGAAAGGTCCACGACGAGCAGTATTTCTAGTGATTTATCTTCTATCTAGCCTAGCCCCTTCTTTTTTAGAGTGCTAAGAATGGCTATCGATTATATAATCTTTTAATATCGTATGAATTCCCGAATGTATGTAAGCGCATCACTTCAGCAACGCTGCAACTATTTAGCTTATACTTTTTGTTGTATTTATAATTGTCAGGACAAGATTTGCATGTAAGAAAATGTTTGAAAAATTGTAAGGAAAAAGGAAATTTTGGGTTAAAAATCCCTATATTAAAAAGCCACTGACTGAGTGAAATGGAAGAGTTAGGAGTTTTCAAAAATATTGACAGAATTGACAGGTTAACGTTCAGATACCATTTTATTGTAATAGACGGTCTTCTTGTAACGGGAAGATTTGATCTCATATTCTTTATTATTATACTCATGCAAAGTTGGGGCGGATAAAAGTATACAAAACACGTAAGAACACTTTTTTCGCCAAGTCCGTACAATGCGATAAGGAACTTCATTCCAAAAAATTGAGTGTCGTAAAATACTCAGTTGGAACGAAGTTCCTTTCATTAGTACATTGTTATTAATAAACGTATTATATTATTGATTAAGAAACACTAATGAATGAATAGTGTCTGAGGGCAATTAAATGAAACGCAGAAGTAACTAATATATTGATGGAATGGTAGGAAATTTCGTAATTAATAGCTTTTTTCAAGTTGTGAAAAAAACCTTTTTATTGTACATCATTCAAGTCATCTAACTCATTATACATTACACAGTCATTATTCATGATTACTTCATCAGATAAACATAAGTATAAGTGCACAACTACACAATACGCTACGAAACAGCTGACGCTTATGCCGTGTACAAACTACACCTGCGCAACTGGTGCGAACTTATTTGGATGCTTTGAACCAATAAGAGCGGAAAGAATCGTCACGGAAAACGCTTAATCTTTTTTTCGCCTAGCCTCCATGCACCAAGCCCGTACCGTGCGATAATAAACTTTGTTCCAATAAATTCCACGTTAGATTTGATGAAATTGTAGTAAAATCGTTTTTAAATAATTCACATCGTGTACTAACAAGAGTTGAGCTATCCAATCTATATCGGTGGTCGATACGGAAGACGCGGTAGGTCGCGCAGGAGTGGACGGAGCCTTCTGAGGCTGGACCTTGGCTTTAGGAGCTGAGGGAGCTGGCGGGGGCGGCCTTGCGCGTCAGGTGGGGCGTTTAGAAATTTGTCTGTTTCATAGCTTTAATATGAGGTCCGATCTCTGTTTTATTAGAATGCAAATCAGTTCTGTTTCAGAATTAAAACTGTAAATGAGAAAGCTTTAAATTGATTATATGCATAACTGTGTTGCATTTTTAATGTAAATAACAGTTTTGTTTAAGTTTTGACCACATTATACACAAATATATGTCAGTGATACGAAGTTCACCGGGTCAACAACAGTAAACAACTGTCCTTTCCTTGACTAGTAAAATGAAGGTTTCTGTAATTAATCGATACCATGTACGTACTACCGCGTTAGAAAAAATGTATTGGGTTAAATAACACATGCAACCGAATTTCGGTCGACGTTGTTCATGATAAAAAAAAGTATTTTTCTGCATAACATTGGGAAGTTGGAAAGTAATTATCATGATAACGCAGTCGAATTGCGTCGACCGACATCAATGTGAATCCTACAATGAGCATGAGTTCCAGTGAAAGAAAATATCGTTGTGACATTGGACATACCATTACATTTTTGGTAATACAAAATCTAGCGACAGCTATTTATTTGTGTTGACCATACCGCCTTACTCACTTCGCCTCTAAAACAAATAAGTTTTCAAAACACAATGACAAACTCACTTTTTTTAAAGTGTACAAATATTGAAGTTATGTGGAAGCGGCTTTCGCGTGGACGGTTTTTTCCACATTGTTTACGACTTAAGAGTAGTAGTAACCATAACTTCTTATAAAACTGTCCGAATGCCTCTGTTCTTGAATGTTCTCCCTCTTTAATTTTTTTACCGTGAATTCCCTCTTTACAATCTTTCTTTCTAATTTCACCCTTAAAGTGTTAAAGACTCCCGGAATTAAAGGTGAAAATTCCTGACGTGGCATCAACGCCTCGTGTTCTAACATTGTTATCTGAGAACCGGCTCTCATTCTAAATTTAGCCGAATTCCATCATCGACTATTTCAGATGAAAATGTGGTCAAATGCTTGCCAATATAATAAAAAATCCAGCGCAGCTTTCTTATTGTAGCGTAAACAATAAACAAGCAAGATTATTTCCGCTTTTGAAATATAGCAAAAAAAAAGTTGGCAATGTGGCCAGTGATATTGTAAAGCGATGTGAATTCTGAATATGAGAATATCATTGTGACTAGGGAGGGGATAAATTAGTATTTAATATCGTGTCGAGTAGATGTTATCGTCGATATACAGAGTGTAGATTTGTCAAGCAATTGTAAAACGCGCCACATACTGCCTCTTGATAAACGGCGTATGATTATTGACATTGCTTTCTTCTTAAAAATTGCCCAAAGCGAGGTTGATTGTCTAGATAATCTAATAGACTGTCTAATACACTCAATAAAGAATTAAATTTAGATCTTTTTAATACTTCAGTGAATGCCGCAAGACAAACCATCATCAAATCATTTTTTGACGCGATTGCCTATTATGTAACTCTTCATTATGCTTTATTATTATTCATGTAGCACTTAAATATCTTCTTATAAGTACTTCATTGTCTATTAGTGAATATCTCTAATTAGCTCTAGGTTGTATATTGTATTTTGAACTGTATATTAACAGCTTTTGATATTCTTTGAAATAAATACATAAATAAAAAAACTTTCCAATTATGTTTATTACAACAATACGAGTAGTTTAACATTAAGGTCAATTTTTATTAAGTACGTACATACTTCCGTATTAATTAAATATGATGTATGTATTCAAACTTTCAAATGTATTCAAATTTGCTACTTAAAACAGTAAGCAATATAAAAAATCTATTTAGTAAATACTAGCAACAGTCTGTGTCTTCGTTTGAGTTAATTACAATCCAAAACTTGATAATAATAAAACATAAACTAAGTTATTTAGAGAAAACTTAGCAATATAAGTGTAACACATTTTCGGAATTGGATGAGTAGATTTGGAATTTACTTCATAACAACTGACTTTACTTCTTCATAATAATAGTACAAATTTAGATAAAAGACAAATATAAAAATGTATTAGACATGAAATAACATTTTATGGTTCACGTGTTCAACTATTCAGCGCCAACAGTTAAAAATTAACTACTCTCGATTATTACGTGATAATTCGATGTATATCTAGTCCCGTAAAGGCTCTCGTGGTAACATTTATAGTCCGGCGTGTAGATGGAACTCGCAGTGGAATCGTAACTTTCGGTTGTCGCATTTATATTTGAACTAGCTTTCGCTCATGCTTAATAAGATTTGACCTATCCCTCAGCAACTATACTTAATTATGAATAAAAGTTACCCTATGTATATGATTACACTGTGAAAGTTATACTATGCGATATTGTTTTACCTTGCAATTGTAATGTGTTTTACGTGTAAATATGAAAAAAAAAAAATACAATAATATTGAATTCAATTATATCGATAAGCTTGACTATTACCCGCGCATCTCTAATGCAAACGTCATACTAGGCCCGTTGGATGAACTCCAAACAGAGAGCTGGTGAAATAATAGTTTTACTTTCTTGAATACGTATCTACAATTTTGAATCTTCTATTTATGTATTTTCAGTTTACGGGTGGGTGTCGAATTGGCAACGGACCGGGGACAACGTTACTTACCTAGAAATACGTTTTCATAAACTTTAAAATAAACTAGCTGTGCTCGTGGCTTCGTACGTGTGTTTTATTATACGTTGCAATAAATAATTAGCACCACTTAGCGGTGAGTTATAATAATTATAACAAACCTTGTCAGGTGTACGGAACAGCACATAGGGTACCTTTCATACAAGTATTATTCCCAATGGATAGGTCAAATTCACATAAACTCTAGAGAAGTCACGCGCTGAAGCTAGTGAAACGTATAAAAACGAATTATCATTTCAATACACCGAGGTTTAAATGTTTTTGTAAACATTCAGCTGAATATAAATATTGAATATTATGGATGAACATTGCTACCGCGCGTGGGAAGCGCGGAGTCATTTTGACGCGGAACACCCGTCGCTATCGGCTCCTATTTACACAACAATGGATCATTTTACAAACACATTTATAACTTTTATATTTTCCTAACGAAGGAAATACTTGTGATAAGATATAAACTTACAAAACATAAAGAGCAACAAAACAATTTTTTATTTTATTTTTATACGTTATTGGACCACAATGTCATCGGATGTTAAATGACTATGTGGTCCAAGATGGTAAAAACATAAACCTAGAAATGCAGCTGCCGGAACATATCAACAGGTGCTTGTTGACACATATTCAACTTGAGGGTGGTAGCTAGCCAGACGGATTTAGAAAATGCCCTACCACCATACTATGGTTTCGACACGATGTTTTCCTTCACCGAAAGTGCCGACTCAGTGTCCGAACAAGCTATAAATTAAGCTATCATTGCTTGAAAACTATGGCGTGGTATATTTTTCTTCGATTTTCAAGTTACCAAGTGGCGTTCACTGCTGTCGTTCAGTACAAAAGTGACGATCGATGAATACTCATCCATTGACAGCGGCCACCGTCCTTGAATATTACACGATGAACGATCGAGCGAAGAATAACAAATTGTAAAAGTAAATAAAACTGAAATCACATGCAAAATCCATAACTGAGATTACGAAAGCAAATAAAGTACAATTAAAATGTAATCTTCGGATATATCAAAACTAGTTGTGCTTTACGGTTACACTTGGATTCAGATTTTCTCGCTTTCAGACCTTAAAAGTTCATATCGCACTATAGGAACCACTCGCACTTTGTTACCAATTAACCAACAAATTGTATTGTATTATATAGTTAGTAATTACTCGTTTCCAGAGGGTCATAGGCTGGGTCAGAGGATTAATATACTATGTAATGTTAAGAAAATGTTTTAAATCTATACTCCTTAAAATTAGGATGTTCATATAAACGTTTGGTGTACCGTGAAGCTGTGGAACAATCTCCCACTCAATATGTTCTCTTCTTCCTGTGACATGAAGTCCTTCAAGTGTTATGTGAAGAGATATTTTATGTAGGCCGATATGACAGCAGTGATCGGTGATTGAGTTTGCCTCTCGGTGGTAGCCCATGTTTTTAGATTGTACTGTGCTTAGCTTCAGGCATTTGGCGCTATTTTTGCTGAGCTATAAAAAAATATTTTAAACTTTGTAACATAATATCTTCGTATTATTACCCGTATCCCACCTAAGTACATAGTAAGACACAACATTTTTGTCAAGTACATAATACATACATCTGTATAACATATATGTATATATATGTATATAAAAGATTAATCAATAATAATCAATTTTATGGAAACATCGGAAAATTACTTTTATATTTGACCAAATTGTTTACAAAAATCAATACTTTTATTTCGCATGTATGTTGTCTGGGCTTTTCTTTCATCAAGCTTATCGTTCAGCTAGTTTGTCTGATAAATAAAAAATTGGTTGCCTGTAAAGTCGGTTTACGGACGATAATTTTACGTGATAACTTCATAAGAAAATCGTCATTAATGAAAAATCGCATACTTTTTGCCGCAATTGTTGTTGTAATAAGCAATGGAAGCCACATTTTTTTTTTCAAATTAACCTATACTGTTAGCCTGGCGAGGCCTCTACAGTTCCACCGGACTACTAAGGGGAGCGCTTAAGGCACTCACCCCATTTGTTCAGGCGATCAGCGCAAGGGCACTCGGTGCGCCACAGCTTGAACTGTCGCCGAATTTCCTGATCTGACTAAGCTAAGCTAAGCAATCTATCCATTTCATACGCATATGAATTCGTGAAAAATGCATGTATGACCATGCATGTTTCACGAATGTATGTGTGTATTTTGTATCTGACTACTATGTTGTGTGACCTATTTCAGTCCGAAAAGGGCAAAAAAAAAACAGTCCACCACTATGTGTACCTAGGTGTGCACGTGTGTGGGGTGATCTGTGTAAATGAAAAACTAGCGTGAGTCACTGTATTCGCGCGACTAACATACTCGAGGGCTCCACACCGAGGGACAAACCTAGGCTCGAGTTGTTACAAGAAAAACGCAACGAGTGTGCGGGATCGTATCTTCACCTCCCGCTCACGGCGGTGTGAGCAGAGAGAGTCGCGGGCGAGGGCGCGAGCACGCATCTTTTAAGAGGACATCGAGCGAAAAATAAAGAACAATGGGCGCGGTGCCAACTTAACTATACAATTACGC
Source organism: Antheraea assamensis (assembly GCA_035772565.1). Classification (NCBI taxonomy): domain Eukaryota; kingdom Metazoa; phylum Arthropoda; class Insecta; order Lepidoptera; family Saturniidae; genus Antheraea; species Antheraea assamensis. Next base: position 147,855 of record JAQQSE010000012.1, read on the forward strand.
ACGAGTTCCTAATGTAACGCACGAGTTCCTAATGTATCGATGTAATTTATATGAACAGGCGGGTTCGAACTGATATTTTGATTAACGCGAATTGATTTATGCGCGGCACGGGTTAGTCGTTGTAACGTAGTCGCAACGGCCGGGAAAGCTGAGATCGCGTTTAAGAGCCCGAGCTCAGATGTACTATTGACGAGCGCGTTGAACGCGAGTATTTTTTGTACATCGTGTACTAAAAGGAGTTGAGCTATCCAGTCGATACCGGTGGTCGATACTGAAGACGCGGTAGGTGGCGCGGGAGTGGACTGAGCCCTCTGAGGCTGGGGCTTGGCTTTAGGAGCCGTGGGAGCTGGCGGGGAAGGCCTTACGCGCCAAGAGAGCGCGTTCGGCGTGGGTGCGGGTTCTGCCGGTGCACTGGAGGTGCCCGGCAGGTTAGGGAAAGTCTTCTGGCTTTGTATGGGCGGAGGCGGAGGCGGTTGCGTCCGAGACGGCGGGGCGCGCTCCCTGGAGCGGGTCGCACGTCCGTGGCGGCGGGAACGAGTCGTGCGGGGCGCGCGGGGACATCCGTGATTGTTCGCGGTATGACCCGGTTGCTCGCAGAGGGCGCAGCTGGGAGGCTCGGTGGACTCTGGAGTGCGGGGGCACTCCCTAGTAGAGTAATCCCCGAGACACTTGACACACCTGGGACGCAGGTGGCAGTGCCGGGCGGAATGACCGTACAGCTGGCAGTTGTGACACTGCGAGGGTACATAGGTCTTGCGAGGAGACTCGGCTGCATACGGAGCTGATCTGGAAGATGTCCTTCCCAAGCCTATCCAGGTCCAGAGTGACCAGAACTAGGTTGTACGAAGCCTTCGTACGGGGGTGGTACATACGATGTACGCTACGGACTGGGAGATCCTGTTTTTCCAAGTAGGTGTTGACGTCGTCAGTCGAGAGTTCTGAGGGAACACTGCGAAGGACGACACTCATCCTCATCCTCAAGACCATGAGTGAAGAAAGGGAGTTTTCGCTCCCGGAAGTACTTGGTGAGCTGGCGATGCTCATCAGGGGTCCAGACTCTAATAGAAATGCCGACAATGGTGTTGACGGCGGACGTGTAGTAAATCTGTTTGGACATAATGTCTTTCGAGATTTCTACCCAACGAGTTTTGTCACGGAAGGTGACGGGAGGCGGTGGACATGGCTGTTAAGTCGCAATCGCGGGTTCCGCGGCCAGAGCTTCAGCCTAAGTCAAGGCAGAGGGCGCGGGAGGGGCTCGGGACACCCGAGCGCCACCTACATTTGACTGCTTTAGGACGGATAGTCCCGCAGCTGAGTCACTGTCGGACGTGGTCGCGGGCGCGGCGTCGAGGTCCATGTCGGAATCGGAGACCTCGGAATCATCGTCGGAGTCGCGGTCGGACGAAATCGCGAACAAATATTTCTAAAAGCAACGCGGGACTTTGCATACTTTAACACCGCGCGCGAAAGTGAGTTGAGCCTATGTTACTCGGAAACTAACAGCGGGTTTTCTTGGGACGCGTACATGTGAAAACGGATTAAATCCTCCATCTGGGTGGCATCGTCGAGTGCCTGAGGGAGCGGCGGGACGCGCGAATGGACAAGCGGGGGTGCGGGGGTGGACATGACTAACCTCCCTGCCTGAGGGGCAGGGGGATGCGCCTAATTAAAATTTAACGGATAATCCGTGTCCGGCCCAAAGGGAGACGCGACGTGAAGTCTTTCCTCTTCGTATCTGCACACACGGCGCGGCACGAAGAACGACGCGCTGCACGGCACACGTCGCGCTGCATGACTCGCGAAGCGAACGAATAAATGCAGCTCGCGTTTCATTTTAACTAACTTTCACTTTAGTTAAGCATTCAAACGTTGTTACATTCAAAATATATTCAAACATATTCATTCATAAAACATATTTGTTTACTTAAAGGAAATTTGTTATTTTGTGTTTCATGTTCCTTCTTCTTATTAAGGGTTTGACTGGCGTCAAGCATATTGACGGGCTAATTAATATCTTTGAGTATATAAATAAAATTATACTCGAAAATTCTTAACCAAATATACGATGGTTAAATATTGCATTATTTAAACCATTGTAACGTAGAATATTTGGATTTTTATTCAACCTTGGTACAATAATTCTACTGATCGTAAGTAAGCACCGAAACGTAACAACACTCTGTATTGTTTTCTAGCGAGATTCAGATGGGCGCAGGTATACTACTGATCCAAGAAACGTGTAAAAATACATAATTTGATATATTAAGTGTACATTTTCTAAAATGTACCCATAAGACATTCCACTATTGATAAGTAAGCACCGAAACAAGAGACACGTACACCATACATGCCGTCGTGATGCAAAGGGCTCAAGTGTCGAGAAGTTTGTAAAAAATACAAAGATTTTTTATAAGTTTCTAAAGTCATTTCAAGGAGTTTGTTTAAGAGGTGCACAATATTTCAGTGATGATAAGTAGGCATCAAAGCTGTGTCTGATTTTATTTCATATTTACAAGCCTGGTCCAAATGTACACAATCGCTTTGTCTACATGAGAAAAGTGAAAATTTCTTTTACAATAGATAACATTTTCATACATGTCTAAAGTAATTTTAGAAAGTGAGTTTAAGGAGCACGAAACTCTCACCCCTATCTAATCCTTTCTATACGTTTATTTGAAGAAACATTTTTATACTAAGTGTAAGTTGTACAATGCAGTAAACATATCTTTGAGCGGTACGTGACTTCCATACTGAGTTTTGCGGGAACGTAGTATGTTTACAGGAGATTACAATTTAAGCCTTCATCGTTTTTGTATGAGAATTTAGTATGAGATCTGCTTAATATTAAGGTTACGAGTATACTAACCACAGTCTATACCGCAATCCCAAATGATAATAAATACTGATTGGTTATGACCAACGAGCACTCAACGGGAAACTTTTATGTGTCTGCAAAAATTGATAAAAAAAAGCATTTTAAATGACTCAACTTTACAAAAACGAAACTATATAAATTATTGCTATTAATTAATGTACATAAGTAGCGTGTATTTCAATGTCTCTGAACATATTTCTTTCAATGTATTTACTTCAGAATTTCTAACATATTACATTTTTTAAACCGACCTTTTGATAACCTTAACCAATGCCAACATTATATTCCCATAAAATTATTGTTGTATTTACATTTTCACACAGTATCTTTATTATTGTATAATTGTTATAGTCTAGAATATTCGAAGCTTTGGCGAACTCTCATCGTTACAATATAGAGATGGAAAATTAACTGAAACATTATAAAGATATATTGAGGCAATTTATTGCGCATCAGTCTAGTTACAGAATATAGTATAGAATAATTTTCTACTGAGGGAGTTGTAAAATATATTATTAAAGATATTTATTTGATAAATATTTATTCCGTAAATTACTACAGAATCAACTTTTAACGTTATGGATTTTTAACTATTGACGTAACGTCCGTAACGTCACAACGTCACACAATGTCCATTACAAGATTTTTTTCCTTCTTATTCAAAGAAGTTTACACATTAACGTGAAAAATATCATACAACTAAACAAGGCCTCACAAACACTTATAAATTATATCATTAGTATACGCAAGACATAAAATTACATAACAGAGTGGTAGCCCTGACGTGATATAATACACCCGAAAACAAAAGCTAATTAATTACATTGTTTAATTATTTCATGGTTGAGTTACATACGTGTGGAACAAAAAATTGCGTGCTTCCAAAGCCCTTGGGATTCTTTCGTCGGTAAGTCTTAATAGGGCTGTGGAACTCGCTTTTACGGTCAGTAGGGCTACCGTAAAGGTCGCCCCGCCTTCAACCACCGACCTACTATTATGAATTATACATAATTTAGACAGAAACTACCTAAGATCAGAATGCGGAAGAAACAGTGATTTTTCTATTTGTGATGTAAAGTTGGTTACCGTGTTTTAGAAAAATCCATACACACGGCATTCAAAAATAGATTTCGTTTCCAAGGTAGACATTATCCTAATATAGACCTAAAGACATGTACTTTATTGATGCTAGAAGGCTGGAAATTTGTGGCTATATGTTTTTTTTAAGTGAAATCTTATTAAGGCGCATTGAGCAATGATTAAAATTGAATCATGCATGTTCGCCCGTAGTCGTCACCAACCACGTTTACTGTCTGACAAGGAGTGCATTGTTACAATAATTTAGTTTTCATAGTAGTATGCACTTTATTGTACATGTATTTATTTATAAGTCTTGACTTCTTTCGTGTGGTATAAGTACACACCCACTTTTTTAATACTTATGTGTGATATCAAAAAAGCAGGAATATAAGATAAGTAGGAAACATCGAGACAAGTTGGTAGAGATGTCATTTTTTTTTAATTAAAATTGTTGAAACTATTTGGGTAGAGAAGAATTAAGAAGAGACGCAAACTGGATTTTAATATATACATACTTAGAATCGATATTTGTATAATTGATCATCATCTTCTTACCCTCATCCCACCAAAGTAGGATCGGCACAACTTCTTTGTCATGTTGTGATGTGTGATTTGGCTTAATTTTTACGATCGGCCGCGCACGCCTGTCATCGATCCTCCTTGGGATTATTTTGTAATACCACTATAACTTCAACTTCCTAACTTCGTATAGATACCAAACGTGGATATTTGACTCTTCGATAGCAGGTGGTAAGGATTGAAAAGACGCGCTTGTATAATAGGTAGATCAAGTCAGTTATTATTTTTATTCGTCAAAAATGAAATATTTTATTAATTATTTATATGCCCATCGCTTCTCATACGGTAAGTAATGACGGTTAAACATGCTATTTAAATATTAACATTATATCACGGACTATATTAAATACCGGTGCGCCTTTGTACAACTACGCTTTAATTTACGGGAGTATATTCAATTTGTTACTATGGACGTAATACGTAGTTACAATTGAACAGTATCGAACAGAATTATCTGTAAAAATCTATTAAGGAATTATTTTTTGAATTTACAAATAGAATTCCAAAATATTAATACCACAACAACTAATAATGCAATGTTCCTTATTCTTCGTTATTCTCTTATTGCTTGTCCGCTATCCGTTATCGTAGTTGACAATGACTGTGGTCCGACGGTGTTATCGCAACGTGCGAACAAATACGCATTATGCAACAACCAATAGTTATGAGAAAGAGAGCGATGAAGAGAAGGTTCACATCTTCACGCTACTCATACTCTAAATCACGATTTAGATAATGAATATGCATTTAATTCGCCTTCCGCTCTTACTAATTATAGTACAATAGAGAACAGCAAATTAATTAACAGCAGAATAATTTAAAACAACAATTATTGTAAAATAACAAAATAGCGCAATTCATTGTTAATATTTACTAAATATATGTAGTTGTTCTTGCGATCTATAGCTATAGTAGTAAGTAGCTACTTATACTACTTTATTACTTATACATACTTATAAATTCACACATTGAAATGTTATACATGCGAAATTGACTGTGTAGTTGTTTGTTTGTTACCTTTTTACGAATAAATTTCTAAGCACTTGTAACGAAATTTGTCATAAAGGTTTTATGATTGTTACAAGTATTTGGTATAGTTAAGTTGTAACACTTACAAGCATTTTTTCTACATCTTTGTTACATAATATCGTATGGTGAGCTTAAATTATAAAAAAAGGTATTTTTGTAATATATAATTTTATACATGATAAGATAAAGTTGAGTGGACAGCTATAAAACTCTATATCATTAATTGAGATGTTAATCCAGTATCAATATTAAAAGCGTTTTAAACATACCAGTTTAGATTCAACTAAATTTATACGTACATATATACAAAGATAAAGTGGAACGACTCACCATTACAAAGAAAACGATCTGTATAACAGTCGGTGGTACTACTAACATTACTCGGAGTCCTCGCGTAGATTTCTTCGTTTTGTCGTTCCTTGAACTCGGTTCGATGTTCCAAATAAAACTGTCATCGACCACACTGTAGCGTGCCTATATATATCTAATGGATACGGGAGTGGAAATCTCTAGATAACCATTATGATTTTATTTCTGCAATAGAATGAAGTTTCGAAGGATGCTTTTATTCAGAACTTATTTGATTGTCCACAATACTTGGTTTAATAATGTTTAAGTGTCCGTAATTCCACGCATCGACGAGTCACCTTCCCGCGTTGTCTGTTACCACGATTTTCAGTTTTACGTTCGTCGGACCTGCTGGTTGTTATACTAATAAAAATTAGAGAAAAGTCGATGTATTCTAATGAAGTACGAAGAAGAAATTTTTGAACGATTACATTGGTAACGCTAGCGAAACTTTATGATATACATAAAAATTATATATAGCACAGAATTGTACATCTCAGAAACACCTACAGATAAGTTTTTATTTTTCAAATATTATTAAAAACATATTAAATATATACGACGCTATTTTGACCAATATAGAATTCACCCTTATCCAATTAAATATTTAAATTATATTGAATATTTAATGTTAATTAAAATTACCTTTCATAACATAAAATTTCAATAAATAGATTAGAAGACAGACAAATTTAAAATTGTAAGCATAAAAAAAAGTTATGTGAAGATTCTTACGCAGCTTCTATGACTTTGATGTACTCTATGTTATCTGTATGTATGTATTGTGTTATTGAAACATCAAAAAATTGATATCAATTGATTGTCCACTTATAGCGTATTTGATGAATAAAAATTTCTTAAATATTACATTTCATAGAGGCTCTTTCGTCTAAATTAAATATAGCTTATAGGGACTTCAAAAACACACCGAACGTATCTATACACTCTCACTGGCACAACTTTTGGTGACTCTCGCACAGTTCATGGAAAACAGAATCGCTGCAAAAGTGCTAGCCACTTACACTCACAAGAGGTGAGTCCAACCTCATTCTTCGAACGAGGTGAGGAAAGTCGAGAAATTATGACGTCATCTCGTCTCGCGTATTGGAAATTGTAGAATCCTGTGGGCAAGGAACCTAAAGACGAGTCTTAACTAATAATTCATTAGCTTCGTGTTCACCTCATCGCACCGCCACGTCGCAGTCGCGCTAAGCATTGTGGGTTAAAATCCCACGCAGTATAATATATTTGGTTATCGACAAATAATTGTTACGAGTCTGAGTTTACTTTGTGCCCCTTAATTGTATATATGTAAAGACCCAAGACACTGCTCTCTATTAAATAAAATATATATAAATACTTTTCATTAAAATATTATATAAGTAACGTGTGTATAAGAATTATATTGAATTTCCGCTAACATATCGCAAGCGTACTGACAGAAATCTCGTATATATAGGTACATATCAACTAACTATACGATATACCTCTGTCGGCAACTCGAATAATTGGTGACATCTAGCGGGTATCAGTGCTATAACCGAATTTGGATCTGAGCCAACAATAGCGGATACAATTCACGATTGTTCAGGTGATTTACAATATCGCCTATTCATATTTAACACTAGATGTTGCTCGTTCTATTTTTTAGGCGAAAAAAAAGGATCTGTTCTACTCCAGTATATAACCAACTTTTTGTCAAATTCCATTAAAATTTGTCCACCATTTGAACGTGTTAGTAGACCGATACTGCAAATTTAAAATATTTTTCGAAATACGAGTATAAAGTTCCTTCAAAGTTATCCGTCCCGACAGAAATGATTCCAATACAGAAGGTAATTATAGTAAACATAACATAACATTCATAATATCCTGTAGATTCTTAGTGGAATAATACTCGTAGACATCGAAAGTCAGTGGCTTATTTTAGGTTAAAAACAAAGGTATAATTTTCATTACCTAGTATAAAAATTAGTTTCATTGCGCCATATAGTAGTTCAAGTTGAAACTAGAGATAAACTAGTTTTATATTAGAAGGCATTTTACAGACTCCCATAAATGAAACTGTAAGTGTGTAAAATGTAATATACTTTGGTAGAAGCATATCATTTTGCTGAAAAGTAATACGCATTTTAATTTATAGGTACCTAAAATAGCCATTTCGGACTTTACGAGTTATAGAAGTCTGTCAAATTGCGAGAACTCATTGTAATACAAATGAAGCCACATGTTACATCTCTTTGAGGCCGATCTCAGCGAAACTTCAGTAATCTATTTTACCCAAAAAGCTCCAAACAAAAAGTAGATATTGTATTAGCACTGAGATTACCATGTACACGATGTTTTTTATCATTAATCTGGATTACTTTCTGTATTTCATTTATATAAATTACTGAATTTATTCCTCTCATGTGGCCGTGGGCGTTTAAACTTTAAAAATAACATAATATACGAGATCGAATATAGAAATTTGGGAAAAGAGATTGTTACACTGTATTCAGTTTTAAATATTATTTTAGAATAAACTATTAACAAAATATGACTCATAAAAACTTAACTACCAAGTAGTCATACGACACAAACCTACATAGTAGTCCGGTGAAACTGTAGAGGCCCTGCCAGGCCAACAGGGTAGGTCAATTCGAAAAAAAAAAACCTACATGACATTATGTTAACATAGTAATTATTGAACAAAGTTATTGGCTTTAAACTGCATATTGAATTCATGGTAAATGTCCATATTATGTACTAACATTCCAGTGAACATATATGTCAAAACGAATTGCGGTAATGGTTTTTTTTTTCGACCTGACTATACTGTTGGCTTGTTAAGGCCGCTACAGTTTCACTGGACTACTAAGAGGAGCGCTTAAGGCACTCACCCGATTTGTTTAGGCGATCAGCGCAAGGGCACATGGTGCGCCTCGGCTTGAACTGTCGTCGAGTTTCCCGATCTGTCTAAGCTCATCTAAGCTAAGCTACCTATCCATTTCATACGCACATGAATTCGTGAAAAATGCATGTATGACCATGCATGTTACACGAATGCATATGTGTATTTTGCATCTGGCTACTAAGTTGTGTGAATGTCACTGGTATTCGCGCGAGTAACATACTTGAGGGTTCCATAACGAGGGACAAACCTAGGCTCGAGCTGCTACCAGAGACAACGCGACGTGTATGCAGGGCCGTATCATTACCCCCCGCTCATGGCGTCGTAAGAAAAGAGAGTCGCGGGCGTGGGCGCAAACACGCATATTTTAAGAGAACATCGAGCGAAAAACTAAAGAACAATAGGGCGGTGCCGACTTAACTATACAATACATACGAGTTCCTAATGATTAGGTCTAATGTACATGAATACGTGGGTTCGAACTGATTATGATTATCGCAAATTTATTTATGCGCGGCGCGGGTTAGATGTTGTAACTGCCGGGAAAGTTGAGATCGTATTTAAGAACCCGAGCTCAGACGTACTATTAACGAGCGCGTTGAACGCGAGTATTTTTTGAACACCGTGTACTAACAAGAGTTGAGCTATCCACTCTATACCGGTAGTCGTTACGGAAACACGGTTGGTGGCGCAGGAGTGGACGGAGCCTTCTGAGGCTGGGCCTTGGCTTTAGGTGCTAAGGGAGCTGCCGGGGATGACCTTGCGCGCCAGTAGAGCGCGCTCGGGATGGATGCGGGTGCTGCCGGTACACTGGAGGTACCCGGTAGGTCAGGGAAAGCCTTCTGGCTTTGTATGGGTGGAGGCGGTTGCATCCGGGACGGCGGGACATGCGCCCTGGACGGGGTCGCAAGTCTGCCGCGGTGGGGAAGGGTCGAGCGGGGCGCGCGGAGACATCCGTGATAGTTTGCGGTATGACCCGGTTGCTCACTGAGGACGCAGCTGGGAGGATCGGTGAAATCTGGAGTGCGGGAGCACTTCCTAGTAGAGTGATCCCCGAGACACTTGACACATCTGGGACTCAGGTGGCAGTGCCGGGCGGAATGGCCATACACCTGGCAGTTGTGAAACTGCGAGGGTACATAGGTCTTGCGAGGAGGCTCTACGAAGATACGGGAGAGAACACAAACAGTGGTGAGGTTGAAAATGGCCTTACCTTTCATAGAACGGTCCAGTGTTACCAGTACCAAGATGAAGGGGGCCTTTGTACGGGGGTGGTACATGCTATGTACACTGGTAATGGAATTGAGAGATATTGATACTTTTGTAGAAAATGTAAAATTTTCAAATAAACGGCACGTGGTTATAGCTATTATATCTAGAACAAAGTTTTTGGCGGGATTTTACTCTTCATATAGTGACTTTTAAATTGTGTTCATGAACTTGTATTATTTGCCTGTACATTTTGCATTATTGGTGGCATTTTACATAATATACGTTATCGTGCACATATGAAGTGGATGGGAAATAATACTACGAAGCATGAATTCTGAGATGCCACAAACACTCTCGGAAAAGTTTTAATAAGAGGGCCACCATCTTGTTAGAACATTTAAATAATCACAAGACAATTGTAGGATATCTACTCAACAATGGCAGTTGGTCTAAAAGTTTAGTTGTCAAGAAAAGAGTAGAATAAAAAATATATTGTATTATTAGTAGAATATTATGTTAGTGGTAGCAATAAGTATTAATTGTAAACTAATAATCTCAAAAATATATAACTCATTGTTTCGCACATATTTGTTTGTCAGCCCGTATAGAAACAAAACCTAATTAACTATGTACGAACACTGAATCTTATCTCTCGCATCTAGAACATGAATAATAATGCCTAATAATAATAAATGTATATTATCCAACTCTTGGTGTATGTACGCATTAACTCCATCTATTATGTAATTTAAACATTGAATTGCAGATGCATATATGAGTTTACTTTCATCGCCTTTTTTCGAATCATTGACATAGAATATGTTACATTTAAATATACGTTTTGAAATAGAAAAACACAATGAATTTTTTGATACAAAATACAAAAAGATTTTTAACACTAATAACCTATGTCGCATAAATACCTACTGTGAATAATTTTCCAGTTGTCCTTATCATTATTTTTCATTACTATATCGTATCAAGCAATCATGGTACCAGGTTAACATCTATATTCTATATATAAATAAAATGATACAGGTCTGTCGTTGTGCGCGGATCCTGCAAAAACTACTGGATAGGTTTCAATCAAATTTAATTTGTTTTCCTTCACAAACACTTGGGCCTTATCTAAAATAAGAAATAAGAATTAAAAATAAGAATTAAAATTATAAAAGTTACATATAAGTTATTATATAAGTTTTAAAAAAACGCATTTCTGGCATTGCATGGATTTTTATAAGCACTACGCGTTTAGCGATTTATGCTTTTATGTTTTCTTGCCGTGGAGAAGTGGGTAAACTGTGTGGTGCTTATGTTCTTTTCTTCTTTATATAAAACATATTATTATGATAATAAATAACGAAGGCTAAGTCGCGAGTGTGAAATAGTAAGATAAAAACTGGTGGTCACGAATTTACGTTGCTACAACAAAACACGATGTAATTTTTACTGCCGCAAATTTGTCTACAAAGTTGCCACGTTCCGCCGCATGGCTATCTAGCCGGCGGCGACGATTAGCGACGCGTTCGTGGACACGACAAAAAGGACACGCTGGCATTTAAAGGAATTAAAAATGACCTACTGAAATATAAAAATAAAACAGAATTAGTATAATTTATGTTTTATGTCGAATCTTTTGTGTATTGTTTGAGTAAATTAGGTAATTTCATTTTTTTACTAAACCATATGACGTTGTTTCTTATGTCTGGTGTGCTTTCCAATATCTCTGGTTATTGTCTCTGCTCTGTAAAATTGTATCGAGATATGATGAATGTTTTGATAATTTCGCAATATTGTGATGAATTTCAAGGCATTCAACGGCCCAGAAAATTTAATTTTATGATATACTAATGAAGGTTATAGACAGACGTTACCTCTGTGATACTGAAAATTTAAAATTTAGGACTACGATTTCATATGACAAATAAGAAATATCTATTCAAAAAAACCTTCTGAAAATTAATAAAATCGTTGGTCTCGACAATAGCACTGTCTACCGGACTCAATTATAACTAACAACAATCTCTGTGACCGCATAAATAGAGAAAACATCATGAAATGTTAAGCCGTTTACAATTACGAACATGTGAATTTTATATATAAAGATACACTGTGATATCCCAATCCTAACTAATTATAAAAGCCAAAGAGAGTTTGTTCGTTTGTTACACTTTCATGTTTTAACTAATAAACCAATCATAATGAAAATGTACTATTTCCGAGTGATATAGATATATAGTCCGAGTAAATTGACATTAACGCGGGCGAAGCTGCGTGTATAACTTAGTAAACGAATACTAAAAAATTCAACTGACAAACAAACTTGCCGCTTTATAGGCTTAATATAGATTCATATTATTACCAATGCAGATAATAGAATAGAATATCGTTGGTTTTAATAAACCACTTCTATTCAACGATCGAGTCCTCGAAGGACCGTAGAGTATTTCAGAACTAAGATCAGAATTATCTCGTATAGTAATTTCATTTCGAACTTTCCCACGCCAAGTATACGTCGATTTAAGTAATGGAAAAGTGAATTATGTTACGACAAACAATATCGTAAAAAAGAACTTCGCAAACACAAATACTGGAACGAAGAAATAACATTCTTGATATATCTCTCCTTATCTATTTTACGTTTCTTCCAGTTTGCTTATGAAAACTGCGTTACTGAAAAAAAATCCTTTTTCAAGAAAGTTTTGCTATAATGTCTTTACTTGTGACTTATTACGTACTAGCTAATGCCCGCGACTTTCTCTGTGTTGTTTAATATTTTAACAATATGTTTTATGTATAGAGAAAAATATAAAAAAATGAAAGTAAAAATATATGCTGCTTACAAAATTTCTTCGTTAACATCGATATCCGTTTACTTCGCCTTTTGCCCTATTTATTCACGGCAAAAAAACGCATATCGTCGAATGCATAGTGCTTATAAAAGTCGCAGTTTTTTAAAACTTCAATAAGTGTTTATCAGTGTTTAACATGAGTTTTACTAAAAAGTGCAGTGTCTAAAATTATAAAGCTTTTTGAACATATGTTTAAGATACTTTATCACAAAAGGGTGTCTAATCGTTGTCTAACTAAACATTTGGTTTAAGCTTTTTTATGCAAGCAACTCCGAATATCATTAATTGAATCCAGTATCATCATTAAAAAATTATACATATATTATATACAGATATTTTGCAAACAATTTGAATTATATTTTTATTCAGATCTTTATTAAGAAAATTTATATATTTTAAGTGAAACTGGTTACTATCATTGTCACATTTTGGTTAAAAGAAAATTAGGTAATTGTTAAAATTATCAATGTATAATAACATTAAAGCGCGTAAAGTAGAACAACAATAAAATATCATATTAAATACATCGTCAAATGAGTTTTTGGCGGGATCTTTCAATGTTATGTAGTGGATTTCATATTTTGCTCATAATCTTGTGTTATTTGGCTCTATACTTTGTAATATTTATGGCGTTCTACGTAATATACTTTGGTTATTGTCCATAAGGGAAAAAGATGGGAAATAATGTCACGGAGCAAGGATTCTGACTTGCCACAAAAACTCTCTGGAAAGCTCTAGCAAGCCAGCCACCATCTTGTTCGTTCTTTGAAATAGTCACAAGAAATTTGTAATATCATTACCTACTCAATAATGGCAGTTATAACGTTCTAGAAGATTGGTTGCCAAATATATATAAAAATAGCATTGGCAAATGTTAATAATGTCACATAGTAGTAGTTATAATTTACTTGTGAATTTCTAAAATTTATTCATTTATCTACACCTTCCAAATTCATTATACCCACGAAACTCATAAATTACTACAGAACGTCTTTTGCCGGTAAATAGAAATACTATAAATAACAGCAATAAAATAAGAACTGTCAACTTAGACAAGCGTTAGACAATGTTTAAATATAAATAGTATCTATCTATCCTTAAACAAGAGTAAGGCACTTTTTTGTAATCAAACTTTTTTAAACAAGTGTTCAACGCATATTTAACTTTTTTTGTAATAAAACGGCTACTGTCTAAGAAGTAAACCTAAAATAATGTAATCGAAATGTATCCGTATGTTTTCGCATGTTCCGCGCACAACGGCAGGCCTCAGACATCTATTTATACAGACTCCTTATTATTTGACAAAGTGAAGTAAAAAAAAAGAGGCAGTGACAAATACTGCCGACAGGAATGAAAACTCCTAACAATGGAATATCTGTGTCCTTTTTTGATTCTTTAAATCAATTATAGTCTGCATTATCTAAATTTCGTAATTTCTAAATTGAAATTATAAATAATAGTCTGGTTTTCACATTTATTGGCACTTCGAGCAGTAATTATATACATTGTTGTACAGTTTATTAAACATATGAGGGGCTGCACAAGCTCAATACAAAATATTAACACTACATGTACACAGGTCGCTATATTACTCGTCGCTATACGCACCCGCACCCGTCTGCACTCTGAAACAAGCCTAAGTATTTTATTTATCTTTCATTGCAGGTTCATTGCAAACTATAGACATACTGAGTTATAATGGTATTTTGGCTATTATTGGTTTGGTTATTATTATTGGTATCATTACAATGTTATCCTTCACCGAAAACTCAGACTGTTTGCAATGTGTGTTGGTCGATGTAATGTCCAAACACGTCACTAAAGAATCGTCATAATAATCTCGCTGGGTAGTGAAGTGTATTTTTTACCTACTTAGATCCCTACCAGCATGAATATGATGACAAATCCAGTAGCTGAGAGCCTTATAGGTCGGTATGACCGAGATGACTAACAATGGATTAAGATTTCTCGGTAGTCTATTGTTTTGTACTCTTCTTCTTCTTCTTCTTCTTCTTATTTTGGCACCGCAGAAGCATTTGCCAGTGTCAATGTTTTGTTTCAAGTAAGTGTCTTGTGATAATTATAATTTTCTAACAAGATGGTGGTTTCCTTGTTAGAACTTTCCATGGAGTTTTGGTGGCATCTCAGAATGCACGCTCCGTGGTATTATTTCCCATCCATTTCACTTGTGCATAATAACCGAACTATATTACGTAAAACACTACCAATATTACAAAATATAGAGTTTAATAACACAAGATTATGAATAAAATATAAAAGCCACTACATGACAAATCAAGACTCTGCCAAAAACTCTGTTTTGTACTCCAATATGCTTTTTAAAACAAGCAGTGTTATCAATTTCCCGTGTTTAAAAATGCACATATTTTAGATAAAACACGTACATAATAATTATGTTCTTTCTTATCGATACAACAATATAATAAGCAAAAAACTTCATTTGATTTGATAAATTATGATACAGTAACCGCCCGCTCAAACTTTGCAAGGGTGTACTAAAGAAGAAAATAAGATAAAATCTTTTCTTTTCGGTACGATCATGCAATGAAATAACATGGCATCTGAACAGCTGAAAATCTTTCAATTCTATCATATTTTTGGAGATGTTACCACAGTCTTCTGTCTCACTCACTTTTTTATATGGACTTTTTTAATTTTTTCCCTTTTCGTACGATTTTTAAATACATTCTTACAACTTTCATACAAATGCTATCCTGACAATTATAAATACACCACAAAAATGATTTGTTCAATAGGTGTCGCCGTTCTGAAGTAATGCGCTTACAGGCAAATGGTTTTTATTTATGGGTAAGATGAGATTATATTTTAGCAAACTTAGTACGTACTATTTTCGAATAAATATGTCGTTTAGTATGTAAAAAAAATTGTAAATAATTTTTCTTTGAACACAATAAAGTAAAATGACCTACGGAACCACCTCACAAAGATGATAATCTATCGATATAACGCAATAACAAACTTCCAACAAAACGCATAACATATGAACGTCGAGCAGCTTTCAGTTTAATATTTACGTTAAAAACAAACCCAACTGATTAATAAGTGGGTTTAGAACCAAACTTATATCCAAACCATAAGTGCGAGCGAGAACGAGTCGGGCAATATTCCAAGATGAATTTGGTGTTCGGTAAGAACTTCACGCGGGATAAGACTATAGTGAGCAGTGTGGGCGGGGGGAAGGCGCGGGGGGCGCTAGGCGCGGGGAGAAATGCTAAGAGACGCGACCGCGAGAGGTACTCCTGCATGGAAGAACACCATTACAAGACCCATATACTCTTCTCGGCGGTGCCAAGAACTAGCACACAATACAACGATGGCCCAGGTAATACAAATAAAAATAATATTGAGTTTTGACACCGCATGTGAGAGTGTACTAAAAGTTTCTCCATTTAAGACGTATTTTCACACGTCAATCTCGGTAATACTTCAGAGTTTATATTGGTGCCGCGGCCAGTGCGAGATCAACACACATGTGTTACCTTCAGAGAATTTATAAATACACCAGTATTGACCAGACCGATGCGTTTTGTATACCGTTTAACCTACTAACTTATGTCTCGATATAAATCTGTTTTTTTACTTCCGAACTGTGAATAATTATCATTAGAAATTTACTACATATATTGTAAAGAAGTCAATTATAAAAATAATAAATTTGCTTGTTTTTCAAATTCGGTTTGAATCGGTGTAATATTTTGACACCAAATTATATTATTTAAATAAAGTCATGGACATCCAATATATGGATTGTCCATTACATGTCACATCACGTCTACACAGTATAACTAACTTAATATGTTGCAAAGAACAATATTAATGTAAGCGATGACAGCTTAGTGGCAATGTGTACAGACACCACAGATCGGCATTCGTTCTAATCCTGCAGTGAGCTATAGTTTTTGGTGAAAAAAAACATCGTGATGAAAGTATGACCTGGTATGGGTTTCTCTAAGCTTTTCTGGCTACCAAACACACTTAAACTGAAAATCTATCATCAAGCACTTATACGCGTATTCTGACAACTACACACTAGTTTTAACTTTTTACTATCTTAGGCCACATCGTCATTTAGCATCAAGAGGGATTTTGGTAAACAGCTTCATGACAATCGTATGAATGAATTATAGCATTATTCTTGTATCGAATCATACCTTATATATATGAAGACATAATGTCTCATTTATATATTAGGACATTATTCAACAATATAAGCCAGTTGAAGTAATTCACGGAAATATGAACTCCTTGTACGTTACTGGTAATTTAAGTCGGATTTAATTTAATATAAGGAAGCGTTAATGGCTTGGTCGATAGAGTGGTCGAACACAGCGGCGAAAGACGTAGGTTCGAATCCTAGCAATTGAGTCGGAGCTTTCGGTGAAGGTAAACACCGTGATGATGCCATAGCATGGTGGCAGGGCCGGCCTGGCTAGCTACCACCCTCAAGTTGCAAAATCTGTCGCCAAGCATCTGTTGGTGTGTTCCGGCAGCTGCACTTGAGAGCCAGTCTTCCCCTAGGTTTATAATGACTACCATCTTAGACCACATCATCACTTAGTGTCAGATGAGACGGTGGTCAAACGCTAACCTATAAAGTATTAAAAAAAGCCCCGAAATTTCCCCTCATCGGCCATAACTTGGTATAAATAATTGTCAATTTTCTTCTAAAACGAAGTCCACATAGTCCGTTGAATAAAGCGCATTACGCAGCAGACCTTTTCAAGCCAACTTATTACAATCATATTAACGAGATTATTTATTCAATATAGTTCGTCGGTTTTCAGAGCGATGCGGACCGGTGCTCAGCGGCGGTGGCGGGCCCGAACCAGAGCCCCCGCAGCCTCTGGTCACCAGGGAGCCGTCAGTGTCGCTCATGCGCTGGGATCGCCCGACCACAACTACCGTCAGCGAACGACGACGGACGGAACCTGTATCTCTGGCGACCCTCGAGAAAGACTGCTTTGTGATACCGGCGCACGCACTTGATCGGTTTTTACCTGAAGGTGTTCCTGTGAGTATTTTAATTTGTATTATATCCTGTGCGTAACTGTTTCACTTGATAACAAATTTTGGGGAATTGTTAATTTCCAAAGAAAAAAATAAAACAACTCTTCTATCTTCTTTATTATATAACACACAATGAAAATAAAGTTCTTTTGAGGGTCCATCATGTCAGAACTACTTAACGTATCGGTATATGAAGATGACCATTTGATGCAGTATTTTTCGTAGGTGGTTCTAGGATACTTCGTTTTTGGATTTGACTGAGCCTTTGCAATTTTTTTTAATGCTCAACGAATCGAGCGTGAATCAGTTAATCTATACATATAATAAAAATGTAATATCAAATAATATCATCATTTTTACTGATTGGATATGAACGTACACACGATACTGATAACAAAAATACAATTTTTAAAATTTATGTCTGTCTGTCTGTATGTTCCGGGTAATCTCCGAAACGGCTGGACCGATTTTGATAGAAATTTCACTGACGGATAGTTAAAATTACAACGGGTGACATAAGCTACTTTATTTTAGACTAGCTGTCATCCGTGGCTTCTTCTGTAGTACTATCTCCAAAACGATTGGACCTATTTTAATGGGACTTTCACTGACACATAGCTAACGTTATAAAAAGTAATTAAAGCTTTTTTGTTTTGGATTAGCTTTTACCCATGGCTTTGCTTGCAGTACTACCTCCAAAACGTTTAACAGGTAGCTGATCTTATAAGAAGTAATTTACAATTATAAAAAAAAAAAAAACGCATGTGGAGCTGCGGGCAACAGCTAGTACTATATAAAACAAAAGAACTTGAATACTTATTGAAAATTATAAAAAATACATTTCAGTTTATTAATATTCTTCTAAATATCTTTTACAGTTGCCAGTTCCATCGCCAACGACAGAGAAAGGAATGACGACAAAGAATGCTCAAAACTCCCTCAGCATCTTAGAAATTGCTGACCCGAAATTATGTATATTGGCTCATTTGATGAGCCCGTTAGAACCAATAGAACCTATACTAGAATCTCCACTCACGAAACCTCTGATCAAACAGAAGATTGCTGCAGGAGAGCTATTGAACGAAGTAGCTCAGGCGAACACGGCAGTTGGTGGAATGTTATTAGCGAATATGGAGAAAAATGCAGAATTTCCATTCATAGCTTATTACGTTATAAATACAATGCACACTGATCCACTTTTGTTTTACAATAACATGCGATGCGCATCTTTGACGAAGTTTGATCCGAAGACAATAAGGTACTCGGCAGCACATACTTTAGACTTGTACAGTGAGGTCGCAATGATATGTAGGCCGCCGTTCACAGATTTAGCTGGCGGACCCAAGAAATCGCATACACCGTCAACAGGTTTCATTATTAGTGTTTATAAGGTACGTTTAAAATATATTATAAACTCTACATTAAAAAAGTGCCATCGACATATTAGAAAGCTTTGTATATATGTCATTTAATCAGTAAATAGAAAATAGTTTAAACAATACACTAAAAAATTGGTTGCCAGTAAAGTCGTTTTAGGGACGATAATTTTACGTGATATAAGAAAACATTGATGTAAAGTTGCATACTTTTTACCGCAATTGTTGTTGTAATAAACGATGGAAGCCAAGTTAACTTTTCACTTTACTTTATAAACAGTTGACAAAACAGTTCACGTGTAGGTTATGTGCTGCAGCTGTTTCTCTTCTACTTGGACGCATCGGCGAATGAAGTGGAAGAGAGATAGATACGTCACAAGCCCAACGCTTAGGCCGATCGCGCCTCTCTATCGCTTATTCCGCGTTCTCATTTGCACACACGGCACAGGCGGAACGTAACAATGAGCCATTCTTTTTCGTACGTGCAGTCGGCGTTCATCGTTTTATAAGACGTTATCGCGTTAAAAATAGGCTTTTCTAAGTAACCGAACTAAAAAGTAAAAAATAATTTTTAAATATGGAGAGTCACGCTATAGTTACTTTGATTGTAAATGAATGTGTAAGGTGCTTGAGATTAATTGCTACAAATAATTCATTGGTGGCTGTTAATAAGTTATGGTAAAAAGCATCCTACGTTTTTATACTAAACTATAGCATGAACACTCCATATTTAAAAAATATTTTCTGGTTTGTAGTTAATTACCTAAAAAAAACTTGTTTTGTATTGTGTTATATTATTTATTATTGTAATATATTATGTCTCGATGAATGGGCAAAAATATTGTTTCACGTTTGACTGTTCGATCTTACATTATCGAATATAGTATAAAAAAATCGAATCGACTCCAACAATCACTTCTTTCAGTGGCCTTAAAACTTTTTGTTCCTGGTTATAACACCAATTTATTTGGAATCAGCTCTTCTAATAATACTAAATCGTTTCGTACAGTCTTTTTTAATGTAAGTGTAGCGTTTGACCACAATCTCATTTGATATTAACTATGTGACCTAAAATGATAACACACTAAACATAGAGAAGGTCTGTCTCTCAAATGCAACTGCTAAAACACACCTGGAAGTGCTTGGCAACAGATTTTTAACTTTAAGATGATAGTTAACCAGATGAGTATGAGAAAAAGTCTTACCACCATGCTATAGCTAAACACTATGTTTTCCTTCACGAAAGGCTCCGGCTCGTTGCTGGGATTCAAAACTACGCCGATCGATGCAGTTTCCGTATACCTCACCACAAACCTTTTCTTAGTTAGAATCAGTTTGTCTTTTTCTGCGTTACTTAACCTATGTTTTCTCTAAGTTCATATTCACTGTTTCACCATGTCTACTAAAATTTTCAGGTATTTGAAGGTGATGACGGTGAGCGTTTCGAAAGGAACTGGCTTTACTGGACCGGAGCCAGGATGTTGTACCGCCACCTGCCTCACTCAGTCGGTATGAGGAAAATAGCCTTGCACAAATCAGTCGCCTCTCACGGAGACAAGATGTACCTGCTGGTTTGCGAGTGTGCCAATTTAATGGACGATCTATCGGGTGCTGCGATGATAATTACAGCGCTCAGAGCTAGGTTATGCGGATACACAGGCTTGTACAGACCTATACAGACTTTCTAGGAGGAGGTCGGCTTGGGAGGCCCCCAATGTGTTGTTCTGTAGACTTTAGAGACATCTTTTAAGGTTATTTTAATGAGACAAGTAAAAAACATTTTGAGGTTATTAATAATATTTTGAGATTTGTTAACAAAATTATGAATACTGATGTATATACAACGTGTATATAACTTGCGATCGTCATATTATACAAAATGTTCAACTTTAATAAATAATAAAATTATCTGAAAGGGTTCGTTAAGAATATAATTAAACTTATATTCGTTGTAAATAGAAGAAGTGCCATTGGAATGTATAAATGCAAATGTCACGGCTTATGAATTACGATGACAGGTGCAATGAAACACGTGAAAAATTAATTAAATAATTATAACAAATCTGTCATTTTTTATATTCTGCTAATCATTTGGACAGACACCAAAGGGATTCAATACTAAATATACATTTTTAGTACTGTACTCACGTATTTTATATAAATACCTATTGTGCGAATATTCATGTTTTTAAATTCTATCAATGTCTATCAATAAGCGCTAAGAATTTTGTTAAATCATCAAGTTAAATTAAGCACATTTTTTCTTCTTCCTACATTAGCAAAGAAACATCTTACTGAAAATTGTAGCGGTCATTACCAAGTATACAATTAATTAATGAAATACAAAATGTCTTGTCATATCTTTTGTGTTCCAATAAGACGGTGGATCCCTAGCTAGAATTTTCCAAAGAGTTTTTGTGACATCTCAGAGTTCATGCTTCACGTTATTGTTTCACATACACTTCACTTGTGCATAAAAAAATTCATAGTTTAGTAAAAAAACGGTTATATAAATAAAATTTTTATATAAAAATACATTTTACATAAAAATGGTAATTTTGCAATATATAATTTGTTATTTTTCAAAGTGTTGTAATAAAGCAGATATTTTAATAAATGTATGCTGTCGACAGTATGTTGACCTGTGCCACATGAACTCTACATTCGTTTGTATGAATTTAAACCTTTATGGGTTTAGACAGTCCATGGGTTAATGAACGTGATTGTTATAGGTCGTATTTGTAAATTATAATTTAACCTATAAAGATGTCTCGATATAGAAATGACTAAACCAGAACACATTATAACAAAGGACCAAAGTATTGACTACATTTTAATGTTTTATTAATCTAATTAGCAGAGTCGTCTCTACGTAATGCACAAGTGCATGTTGACGTTAAGCCTTGAGGAGTGATGTAGGGTCCAAAATATGACCGACATTCGGCCAGAGGTGAATACATATTATTAGGTAGAAGAGTGTTCTATAGTAATCAGTGAAAAAAAATCAGATCAAAAGTCACTATCTATGAACATTTTTTAAATGGATTCACAACTCCCATTCTGTTTCATTGGTTGTATATAGCTATAAGTAATTATATAACATCAGGTGGACTTATCATGAAAAACAACATAAACAAAAACATCACCATCTGGATGTCCCACACATATTTCAATTGTCCGTCAAAAAAAACAACAAAAAGGTCAATCTGGAAAGTTCATACTTATTTTATTTTAATGTTACAAGTTTGGGGGTATTAGCATATTCTGTACACTTAACGATCGGGAGGCTCATGGCTATGACTCAATAATGTTTGTACCTAGACAATACTCGGGTTAGAGACGGCTCTGGCAAACACTAATTTCTTTGGGCACACGAGAAAATTGTTATTTGCAAATATTTCGATAGGTTTAAGACAAAATAGATTATAACGTTTTATTAATTCGTATAGTAATTCATATTAAATAGTTATTTTCAAATATTCCTAATAAAAATTAAAAACTTTAAAATATTAGGTATATAGCTAACCTCGAATGAGTATCTAATAGTCAATTACGATAAGAGTCAAAATAAACAAAATGGCGCCAAAAATGTTATTAGAATAGTTTCAGTAGACATTAATTTAATCTACTTTAAACAGAACACTTATTGCTCACTAATAATTGACCCGGTTATATTTTTATTCAATACAACTGTATAGTGTTGACTTAAAATTATTGGTGACTCTCAAATAATTATACAATATCTTTGGCTTCATATGTGCGTATAAAAACAATAGGGAATCGTAAAATATTTCTAGAAATATAAAAATCAATTTCATAAAGTTTCCATATACATAAGTACTCTAGTTTCTCAATCTGTCTTTTTTTATTTGTTTATGTTTTGCACCCAGCTGTGATACAATAAAACATATTTAAGTCGACAACGCTCAAAACTCGAAAAAATAGTTTATTCCTTTCCCGTCAAGTCCCAAAACATCTATTATTCGAAATTCGACTACAAAACTCTATAATTCGAAGTGAGTACCTAAAAGCCATTTAAATACATGTTTTCCCAATTTAATAGTACATAATATTATAACTTGAAAAAGTAAATAGAACAGCTGTATATTTATGTTCTCTGTATGTTTGACTTTGAAACCTAATTACTCGATTATTTGAAATTAATTACCTCTATACCTCGAAGAATAGTACGTTACGGACTAAGAATTTGCCATTAATATTAACTTAAAAATTAGTATCTACGAATCTTAACTTCCACAAATCGAATATTTCTTTCGCCTTATCAAAAACGTCTTCTTTTAACTTCAAATTACAGTTCCACTATTTTTAGAGGTGTTTTTGATTACACGAAAAGTCGATTTGGTGTAATAGAATTACTTATTTGCTAGTTTCTTTTGGGTCCTTAAAAGTTATTTGTAATTTTTATCCCGCTTATGTTCCATAGCCGTTTTACCACTAATCACCATGTGAATTCGGATCCTTTGCTACCATGCGAAAACATTAACAAAGCCAGGTACTATTAAAGTAGGTATTTGCAATAATTAATAAAAAATATAATTACAAATGATAGCATATCATAATGCATATCACAAATCAAGAGTATATAAATTTATTAACCAAACTGTCACATCGTCGTAGGCGTTTAACAGAATGGTTAAACCAAATCATAGTTGATTCTGGTTAGACAATCGAATTTATTTTTATAATGTAATAGTAAAGTATTATAGACTACTTCTACTTTGCATAGAGTCCAATCTAGGTGGCCCGAGCCTCTCCCGCGCCCTTTGGCTCGACTTCGGCTAAAGCTCCGGCTGCGGAACCCGCGATCGCGGCTAAGAAGCCACGCCCACCGCCTCACGTCACATTCCGTGACAAAGCCCGTTGGGTGGAAATCTCGGACGACCTTAAGTCTAAAGAGATTTTCTACAAGTCCGCTGTCAACACTGTTGCCGGCCTCTCTATTAGAGCCTCGACCCCCGATGAGCATCGCCGGCTCACCAAGTACTTCCGGGAGCGAAAACTCAATTTCCTCACGCACGCTCTCGAGTATGAGCGTCTCCTCCGTGCTGTCATTCGTGGAGTTCCTTCTGAACTCTCTACCTACGACATTTCCGATTGCCTGAACGGTCAGGACTTCCCAGTCCCGAGCGTACAGCGCATGTACCACCCCCGTACGAAGGCCCCCTTCAACCTGGTACTGGTCACACTGGACCGCACTGTGGAAGGTAAGGCCATTATCGGCCTCACCTCTGTGTGCGGCCTCTCCCGTGTCTATGTAGAACCTCCTCGCAAGTCCTATGTACCCTCGCAGTGTCACAACTACCAGGTGTACGGTCATTCCACCCGGCACTGCCATCTGCGTCACAGGTGTGTTAAGTGTCTCGGGGATCACTCCACTAGGAAGTGCCCCCATACTCCTGAGTCCACTGAGCCTCCCAGCTGCGTCCTCTGCGAGCAACCGGGTAATACTGCGAACAATCGCGGATGCGCAGCCTTCCTGTAAGGCCTTCCCCGCCAGCTCCCACGGCTCCTAAAGCCAAGCCCCAGCCTCAGAAGGCTCAGTCCACTCCTGCGCCACCTACCGCGTCTTCAGTATCGACCACCGGTATCGACTGGATAGCTCAACTCCTTTTAGTACACGATGTACAAGAAATACTCGCGTTCAACGCGCTCGTCAATAGTACGTCTGAGCTCGGGCTCTTAAACGCGATCTCAGCTTTCCCGGCCGTTGCGACTACGTTACAACGTCTAACCCGCGCCGCGCATAAATAAATTCGCGTTAATCAAAATATCAGTTCGAACCCGCGTGTTCATATAAATTAGATCGATACATTAGGAACTCGTACGTAATTGTATAGTTAAGTTGGCACCGCGGCATTGTTCTTTATTTTTCGCTCGATGTCCTCTTACAAGATGCGTGTTTGCGCCCACACCCACGACTCTCTCTGCTCACGCCGCCATGAGCGGGGGGCGAAGATACGATCCCGCACTTTCGTCGCGATTTTTCTTGTAACAACTCGAGCCTAAGTTTGTCCCTCGGTGTGGAGCCCTCGAGCATGTTACTCGCGCGAATACAGTGACTCACGCTTGTTTTTCATTTACCCAGATCACCCCACACACGAGCACACCTAGTGGTGGGCTGTTTTTTGCCCTTTTCGGCCTGAAATAGGTCACAAAACATAGTAGTCAGATGCAGAATACACATATACATTCGTGAAACGTGCATGGTCACACATGCACTTTTCACTAACTCATATGTGTATAAAATGGATAGATAGCTTAGCTTACTTAGTCAGATCGGGATATTCGGCGACAGTTCAAGCCGAGGCGCACTGAGTGCCCTTGCGCTGTTCGCCTAAACAAATCGGGTGGGTTGCCTTAAACGTTCCCCTTAGTAGTCTGGTGGAACTGTAGCGGCCTTGACAGGCTAACAGTGTAGGTCAGATTGAAAAAAAAAACTTTTCATAGAACAGAAAGACATTTAGTTATTCCAGTAATTGTTATGTCCCATTTATTCATATACGCGTATGAACAACTTGTTTCAGAAAATTTATATTCTTTAAAATTAGAACACTGCACCATTCAGTGCGGTATGCGTGCATGTGCATCAAAATATAATTGCTCGAACTACCTAGTCCTGTTCTCCACTACGTAAGTCATATGGAAACGTATTGAACGTAGATCGTCATACTGATAGTTCCCATGTACATGTCGAGGTGATAAAAGTTCTTTGTTGACCTTCGGCGCGGTATGCGGTAATTGCTATAATTCCATTGCTGCGGTTATAATCCGATGAATGTGTGAAGTTCTGTTAAGTCAATAGCATAGTTAGTTCGAAAAATTCCATTGCCGCGACAAATTATACAAAGTTCGTGAAAGACCAGCGTGGTGTACGGATGTTTGGAAGTCGTGTTACATGTCAGCAAATAATCCTAACAGATATTATAAACACAAACGTGAATTTGATAGTTACTCTTTCACACCTTAACCACGCAAGTTATCAACATGAAATTTTGCAAAAAAATAGTACTGTTGCTAAAACATGGTCCCAACCTACATCAATGCGAACGAAACCGCGGGTTAAAGCTAGTTATAACATAATTACTTGTAAAAAAAGTATTTAATACGTATCTAAGACATTAAAAAACTACTTATACTAAACGCCTACGACATTTCTAAATGGTTTTTGATTTTATGTTTTGTGTAACTTGAAATTTGTCAATTTTTAAAATTACGTTACAATTTGTATTTATCAATATTTACATAAATACCCACAACGATAATAATTTACACCATTGTAGTATATATATTTTTGATTTTTAGACTAAGCGTTGCCACATTAGATGAATTTATTGCAAAGTTTAATGTGTGGTTACGGTATTTCTGGCGCCAGAATCTGTATTTGAGAAATTTATATCATTATTTTAATATGGTGCTAAAACTGGTTAATTCATACTAATTAATTATAGCAAACTCTAAGCAAAATATATAATATAAATGGAAGTGTTTCCAATTTAAATATTGGAATCAAAATTACACAAATATTACATTGTAAAAAAAAGTTGCAAACGACACAGTTGTCAAATTTAAACAAATTGCTTTTTAGGTAATTGATAAGCTTGTATCGTGTTTAAAGTAAATATATTCAATTCTAATTTGTGCCACAATAAATCTTGAAAGAAATAATATCTACTCTCTATTATTAAAATGAAGATTATATTATTCTGTATGAAAAAGTGCCTCTAACCAATTTCTTCTGGTCTAAATGTGAACTAATTTCAAAGATATTATTGATAAACTCATCATTATTAGCTTAACTATTTAGATATTTAAAGAAATATATTTATGTAGTATACGTATAAGTAGTAATAAAATAATTAATTTTATTTGTATAATTGGGTTCACCATTTTAACACTAAGCGCCTCAAATTACAATCTAACAAATGCAAATGAATAAATTTATTAAAAACTATTTAGCTTGAAAAGCAATATTATGGCCTAGCACTAACATAATATAAAAAAAATTTATTCAAATAAATTTCAATTATTTTTATAATAAATACTGAAAAAATTATGGCAGTTTTATTTGTAGTCATCAATAACATTGTGGTTTGGAAGTAATTTGAAAAAAAAAAAGATATTCCATCCTTTATACTCCTTAGGTACATCATATAAATAGCAAGAACAGGTCTATGGGATAATTTTAGATTGACAGGCTTTACATCCGGACTGTGAAACAATAGAAAATTAATGTGTGAAAAAAATGTTTTACACTTTTGGAGCGCATATATAGTTGCTTTTATCATGTAAGCTAAGAAATTATGGTATCAAACTAGTGAGCCTGTGCCTGCATATTATTAGAAAGAATGCCAACACTGATTATCTTGATTCTCAGGTTCAAGCTTCTCATTAAGAATATTATTACAATTCATGTAACTTTGTTTCTTAACTACCTGATCTATGGTCCCACCATTTCATGGACATTGTTTATTTATAACATCTTAAATTTGGTTCTCCAGCTTTGTAAAGGTCACATGTACTGTAGTAAAATTGTAGTAGAATCATTAACTTTGTATGAAGTCAGGAATTTTAAACATTATATAGATATCTTTATATACATTAAAAAAAATGTATTTCTTTTATGATCACAAAAAAAGTTTCATTTTTTGTAAGCCCGCCTAGCTGGCTACCACCCTCAAGTTGAAAACTGTCGTCTAGCACCTGTTGGTGTGTTACAGCACCTGCTCTTGTGAGCCAGTCCCCTCTAGGTTTGGCATATTATCATCTTAGACTACATCATTATTTAAAATCAGATGACATTGTGGTGAACAGCAAAATTTATAAAGCGTTAAATAATATAAATAGAAAAAATGCTTTAAGAATGCATTGAGTCCAGACAATACTAATAAAGGAATAAAATGAACAAAAACTTTTATTAAAATTACTGAAAATTATTTTATACAAATCTATTATTATTTAATCATAAACTAATATTGTTCAGTCATAACCCTGATCAATAGCCTTTATGTCCTCTAAACCTTCTCCTTGTATCCAGCTGAAATGAAATTATTATTTTATTATATTTATTTATTTTTAAAACAAAATTTACTTTTGGTATGCTTTTATAAAGGAAATATGAGTAAAAATAAATTTGCAATATACTTATGTTTTGTGTAATCCCATTGCAACTACCAGACATATGGATTAAATGCATTAAAGTGAAATATCAGCTCATTATTTCATTTTTATTTACAATCAACAGTTTATCGAATACCAATGGTTGAAATTCGATCACAAGCCATTATTTTGTTAAGTCCAATGAAAAAAAGTGTACAAATAATGTAATTTAGTAAACATAAAGTTTGTGATATAGTGTTATAAATAAAATTCTGATTTTTTGGTGGTAAAGAAAAAAATAGTTTACAATTTTTAAACATTATCAAAAGCTAGTAAACAAAGGAAAAATAAAGAACATTGGTCAAGAAACGAGAGGAAAAAGGTACTTAACCGTTTTCTTCACCTATTTATAAATAGATCGTTTCTCCATAATAACCATATACCCATAAGACCTAATAACATTATGACAATTCTTAGATATTCTCCTCTCTTGTTGTTTATGAGTTCATATAAAGATATACTAGTGTCAATAATAGTGAATAATACTTACTAAGGATCTTTTACATTCGAAAAATGTCTGCCTTAACTGAGCACATTCATCTGGTACATTGCCTTCTCTTAAGCATTCCTTTGGTGTTTTCTTATCCTGTAATTACAACTACTTCTACAAAACCTACTATTAGTAAACACAGCACTGCTATAGACGTTGTTCTTATACCTCAAAGAAATATTTGTATATTTACTATGAAACCATATTTTCTCTCTAATATTTATTTCTACTTCACCTATTATAATACGAGTCACGTTTTTACAAATTTATAGAATTACTTACCAATTTACAACAATTACTATTTAATAAACATGACTTTAGTTCAGCACGAATTCCGGCACATGGAGACTGATCTACCAAGCCGATTTCATCTGGAGCATAAGAAACCATTTTACAACTTAGAAACAAATAATTTCAACTTATAAATTGTACAATTTATCATAAAATCGCAATGTTGTGACACTGAACATATAACATAGCATTTGACACATTTAAATGTCACTATATAACTTTCGAAATATAGCATAGAAAACTGCTGTAGACAGAGACAGCGCATTTATTATATTTAAACTAGTAGCTATATCTCACTTATGGTCCTATTCTAAATAAGATTTGTGTATTATAACCAAAAAAGTAGACACGACGTGAGGTACCTTACCTAAGGTAATGTTTAAAGTATAATTTATATTGTCGCCAAGATATGGAACAGAGATAAAATAGAAAAAAAATCTTCTAACAGCTGACTTTTGACAAATGACATGAATCATATAAATTTATAGAATTTACTTGTTTGAATATAAATAATGAAAACTTTATCGTTATTTTTTGCACGAAAACTATCACATGTGTGCAGTTTGAGACCGTATAAAGAAACGAAATGGCTAATGCCCTACGGTAATCCGACAGGGATATACCTTTATAATTGTGTTGCTAATCAAAGAGTTCCGATAATTCTGAATGACCCTCACGTCGCAACATGGTACTCCTGCGGTCCTACTGTCTACGAATCTGCACATATCGGACACGCCAGTTGCTACGTCAAACTAGATATCCTACAAAGGATTCTGAAGTCATTTTTCAACATCAAATTAGTTACAGCAATGGGTATCACCGATATTGACGATAAAATTATCAAAAAAGGTCTCGAAACAAACGTACATTTCAGAAATATCGCTAAGCAATACGAACATGAATTTTGGTTAGACCTATTATCTATAAATGTAGAAAAACCTTTAATAGTAACCCGAGTATCAGAACACATAAACTGTATAGAAAACTTTGTTAAAAAATTGATAGATAATAATATGGCGTACATATCTAAAACTGGATCTGTTTATTTTGATACAAGTAAATATGATTCTTATGGTAAATTACAAAAAATGCAGGATGTTGGTGACCCATCAGATGAAGAAAAGAGAAATAAGATGGATTTTGCCATGTGGAAAGGTTATAAGCCAGGGGAGCCGTTTTGGGAGGTTTCCTGGGGTAAAGGTAGACCTGGTTGGCATATTGAATGCTCAGCAATGGTCAGCAAAGTTTTTGGCTCCCAATTAGATTTCCATGCGGGAGGAATTGACTTACAGTTTCCACATCATGAAAATGAAGAGGCTCAATCTTGTGCATTTCACAATACAACACAGTGGGCTAATTATTGGATTCATGTTGGACATTTACAAGCCAAAGGCGATACCAAAATGTCAAAATCCCTCAAAAACACAATTTCAATACCAGAATTACTTACTACATATAGTGCTGATACATTCCGCATGGCATGTCTTATGTCCAACTATCGATACTCTATGGAATATAATGATGAAGTCATGAAAACAGCTGGAGATATCTTGAATAAATTTAATTTTTTCCTAAAAGAGGCTAATAACTATGTCAGTAATAATGATAAAATGACTACACATGATTATGAAGATAAAATGGTGGAAAGTCTACAAAAAATTGAAGATGCTAACTTAGAAGCTTTAAAATCAGATTTTGATACAGCAACATGTATAAATAACTTGCTAAACTTAGTTACAAGTACAAATAGAATTATAAAATCTGGTGGTTTTTATCCTGTGCCAATAATACTGACCACAGAGTACATAAAAGATGTGCTTAAGAAATTCGGATTAACATTACAAGATAGTAGCAATGAGAATATAGTTTCCGAATCATTGATAGACAGTCTTATTGAATTTCGACATACTGTGAGGTTGAATGCACTATCAAGGAAAGATAAGGAGTTATTGACTGCCTGTGATATTGTCCGAGATAAAATGAAGGCATTTAAAGTACAAATAAATGACAGTAATAAGACTCCTTCTTGGGTATTCACAAAATAGGTTTAATGATTAATCAATCCCACACTAGTTGGTGCCTATGACTTTGTTCTTGTAAAAATGTCTGTGTCATGGAATCATGTCATTTATTTGGAATATGTGTGGGGTGTATATTGACATACATTTAAATTTTATTCACATAATATTTAAGATAAGAAAGTAACCATCTCATGTACATGCATTTAAATATATCTCTATATATATAACTTTTCCAGAAGTGTAAGTTTAAGCCCTAACAAATATGACCTTAAATGGAAGATGCCAGTTTTTTATATTATTTGGTTTAAAACATTGTAATCTAAAAACAATGGCAAACAAAACATTGAAACTGAAATCTTTGTTGTAATTGAGAGGCTGATGATATTTTAGCTATGACAAGACTAAATAATTCATGATGGTTCCATTTTCTAGATTAAATTGTGAGATCAGTGATGATCTTGTGTCCACATAGTGGACATGTTTCAGTAAAAATCACTGGTGTTAATAATTGAAACTTATTGTATATTACTTTCAGGTTTAACCAGTATGTTATTTAACAGTAATTAATTATTGGTTATTATGAGATTATTGAGCTAGAAAGAAAACATAAGGTTTAAAATATTGTAAATAATATGAGATATTTAATAAAAGAAATTACATCATTGTTCATTCAATTCTTTTTATTTTATAATTTACATTCATGTCCGCTGACTAGACTATGAAATGAGATTGTTTGTTTTTAACATAGAAACGACTAAATAAAACTCTTATGGAAGTTTGTGATATAATTATTGCACATATCTCACAATAGCTTGCAATGTTGTATGCTCGGTTTAGACATCTTTAATTGTTTGTAGCAGTTACAAGTATGAAATAAATTATACCAACTGTACTTTCATGAAATTGTTTATCATAACAACGCTTTGGTGTCAGTCTTATAATTTCAGTGATATTTTATTCAGAATTATTTCATTATGAGCGCAGTGTTTTTAATCGAATATTAAGTACTGATTGACACAACAATTTAGCAATATCTTTGACCTGCCAAGTTTCGCGAACCATTCAAAATTAACTTATGAATTATTAACAACCCAAAATAAATTATTTAGGTGTTTTTTTTTAATATATTTCTGTTTTATAATGTTCTCTGTAATGAAAAATACATGTAAACACAAGTAATCCAAAAATATTTTGCATAGAATATGTTGGTCCATAAAGCTAAGTTACTAATGACACACTACCAGATAACTCATCAAAGTGATATTTTTTTGCTGTTTATTATATTACACTAAAATTGAGGAGATACAATCATGGATAAAATAATTTTAAAATCACAGAAAAAAGGACACAATTTCACACTGGGCAATTCAATTATAAATTAAGCAAAACTTTTATTAAAGTTTTTAAATTATACTTTAAACTCAAGATGAATGAACGACATGACATGACAAGAAATCAAAATTAACACATATATATATTTCCTGGCCTGAGAGAGAGACAGCTTATGGATACAGAAACATATCAACTAAATTTAATTATGTAAAAAATATAGGGTCAAGTACTTAAGAGATCTCATCAAACAAAAAAAAACCTCTCACGTAATTTATGGCACTTCCTTCAGTATTATCCAAATTTTACAGTGAAATCTGATAGTACTTGAATCGTTGATATTTATAACGGATAGATGGTACTAGTGGCGATGACATTTGATTTTGACCACAAGAGATGGCAATGTAAAAACTTTGGCAAATTTTGACATTGATTTTTTTTTCTTTACTATATTGGTACTATCGAAAACTGTTTTAAGGTACGAAATTAAAATTGTCCTTCGTGTATCTATAAACTAAGACGCAGATGTATGTATTTGGTATTGATATTGTAGTCTAGATGCCGTGAACATAAATGAATACTTAAATACACTTATAAATATTCAACATTCTGTGAAAACGTGTGCATAGTTACATACATAAAATTATTAGAAAAGTATAGACAATCGTTCACTTAAAAACCGGTAACTGTCTCTCAATATTATAGAGGTTAGAGATAAGGAGTACCAACTACGTAAATTAAATCTTTATAAATAACAATACGATGGCGTTATTATCGCAAAAGCGCCCTTTGAGTTGTACACAGTTGATTTCAAGGCAAATGTTGTTAATATATTAGCGCCATTTTGATTTTTAACACATTAACGCCATTTTGCTCATTTAGTGTTAACTTCAGATCGTAATTTCTTAGTACATTAGCCCCATTTTAATAATTTTGTGTTAACTTAAAATCAAACTTTTTTTAGTACATAAGCACATAAGCGTGATTTTGATAATTTAGTGTTAACTTTTAGCATTCCAGCGCCATTTCTGTCATTTTTTGGATTTCTTATCTTTAATGTGTATTTTGACTGACATTTTTTTAATTGACAATCCACTTGATTTAGCGGTCATTATCTCTATTTTCCCTATGGTATGTAACATAAATTACGGGAAGAGAGTCGCTCAACTTGGCAAGACAAAAAAAAACAATTTTGTGCGTGCGATTATCTTATGGGATACGTTGTAATTAATCAATTCGAAATATTATGAAAAGGGACCAGTTTTATCTTGTATCATATTCTCGGCCTTGTAAACCTTCCACGCGACGAGGTAGTCGCGCACCATTTTGAACAGCGTGTAGTAATTGATGAAAAGCAGTATCACTATAGACAAGAAGTTGTGCCACGGTATACTGCTGAAGAGTAGGCACAATTGTAAAAGTATTAGTGATAGCTGTAGGCACAATAGTAGACAGAGTAACATCGAAGGGTTTATGAACACCGTCTGAAAAAAAAATTAAACGTCAGCCCCTTGTATATTCAAATTACTTTGAAGGATTTTGTCACGGAATATTAAAGGCCATAGGAGCATAATCATAATGAATCGACCCTACAAAGATATGAAAACGGTACTTATGGCATATGTCACATTAAGATCCTGGAACTATTAGATCTCTAATTTAATTGGTTTTCGAGAAAAAGCAAAATATGTAAAAATCGGAAAAAAATATTGTTATTATTAATCTCAATTGCTTTTTTTAATTCTATGGCCTTTAGACATAATTAGCTAAATTCGGGCTTGCGCATATTAGGAACCCAAATTAAAACGGTCAAAAGTTTGACGAGTATTGTACACACTGTTAATTTTGGATCCGGGAATAATTAAACCTAGAGTCGTGAATACAGAAAGTGGAATTTTTTTTTATATATACTTAAACTACCATTAAAAGAACTGTGAATAAGGAGTGTCTACTTTATATTATACAGGCGTTCACTGGAAAAATATTAAAGTTTTCATGGTTCGAGATGGAGTTTACAACTCTAAAATCACTAAATTATATTTATTCGAGGGTATGGAAGTAAATCGGCTAGTATGGCGCACGACGATTTATTCCGCAAGAAGGGAAAACGATACAATACAGCGACTTATATAAACAATATTAGAAAATAATAATTACGGCGTGAAAGGATTAAGACGGCGAAGCATTTCACACGACAATTGGTCATCGTGGATGGCCAGTTAATCCCACTGTTAGCTAATTACACCTTATCTCTCGCGGAACGTCTGAACGGGTTAGCCTATTATCCAATTCCTTAGGATCCGTTCCCTAGAACTTAATAAGTTCAATTTGACAAAAAATCAGCAACCAACTGACTTTTGCAGCGATTATGGCTAAGTTAATAGCGTGTTCGGACACCGCGTCCATTAAAGTAAGTTTTCGAATACATGAAGGAAAACATTGTGATGAAGCTATAGCATGGTGGTAGGGCTTAACTGTTCTAATTCGCTACCACCCTCAAGTTGAAAATCTATCGTCAAACACCAGTTGATGTCCAGTCCAGTCCCTCTCTAAGTTTAGCGTGTTTATCATTTCAGATCACATAAAACGCTAAAGCCGAAGTATAAAAAAAATCTCACGTGGAATCTCGTGTGTTTAGAGCAAGCAGGTTGCGCTGCGACCGTGGCCGTGGTTGCCACGTACACCCCGCCTCCCAGTGGGTCTGTGACCCGGGACCCTCGAGACCATAGCTTCACCCCCGACCATGGTTGTACTTCACTCCCCACATCTATAATAAATTCCCAAGTTCCCTCATCAACATCCTGCAAAAGACTCACTGCAGAGCGATAGGCCTCTTCCCGGGTGAAAGAATGGGCATAATTACCCACCGTGTAAAGGCGATTTCAAACCCAGATAAATCCATAGTTGTATATTTTCCCACATGCGATGGTACTACAAGAACATTTCTCATGTTCAGGCTTCCTCATATGATTTTTATAGGGTATATATTTTTCAATTGTTGTTCTACATTGTTAAAATATGAGAGTATATTTCAATATTTATAAAAGTATTACAATTAATTAAAACATAAATCAGAGAAATAACAAAAATCTGTAGTGAGACATATAGTACTAAAAGTACAAAATTGAATTAAAAGAATTGGATTTTAAATAATTTTTTTTTTTTTTTTATATATAAAATTGTAACAGACGATTCTTATATCAGGAAAGTTTTCTACGTACAAAACTTTATAAAAATCGAAAAACCAGTTTTAAAATAAATCAGACAAACGATTTTTATTAATGTCATATTCTAACAATCTATGGTGTGATTAATTTGTGACTATTTCTAATATTAAAACCATAGCGGTCTTTTATAAAATATAACTTATGTAAATTATCGAGAATGTGTTGAAAGCGCTGGACTAGCAGTGGAGCTGTTACAGGCTGTTATTATGGTAAATGAAAGTATGCCATATTCTAGAATACGGCGAAAATTAGTTTGTTTGTTACACTTTAACTACTTAACAGCTCATTATCACATTTTGCATACATATTGCCCAAAGTAAAGAAAAGGACGTCTAGAATAATGTACTAGTGGCAGGATTTTTTCTAAGTCCGCCTAGCTGGCTATGACCCAAAAGTTGAAAATCTGTCACACAACTGTGTTCCGAGAGCTGCACTTGAGAGCCAATCCTCTCAATGTTTAACATGTTCACCATCTTTGACCACATCATCATTTAACATCAGATGAGATTGTGGTCACACGCCAAAACCTATATAGTACAAAAAATAACAGTGCGTGTATCGGTTTCTACACACGGAGATAATGAAACTTCTTTCTCTTATTGGTATTAAATTGTATATGTATATGAGAATACTCATAAACTATATATAACTAGATCCAGACAGACGCTTATTCATATTAACATATAAACATAAATACATATTTACCTCACTTTATGAAATTTTTATCCTACCGTGCCATAAGAAGTTTAATTTCAGAAAAAAGTACTATTCGCAAGGGATAGGTGAAATTTAAATGATAGCGAGGGGCTGCGTGCAAAAACTAGTATGTGGGAATGTGTCGATACCAGGACTTTGGAGTGGTCGCCAGCGGCCGAGATGTAGAGCGGCGCGGTGTGGTACGTCGCAGTGCGCTCCCGACAACAGCTGGCTCGCGTACCGACCGAACAACCCGCCCCACACGAACGCGACCTGCTGTGCCGCACCGTATACGTCGTAGTACAAGTACGACTTAAAAAAAAAAATAGAAACAAAATCATTTTACAGTGTTACCAACACCCTAAACATATTTACCCCTAAAGATAAAGCCGAGTAGCCCTAAATCATCCCAATTACCTGAAAATCTCCCTAAAAAGAATAACTAGGACAAAGAAGTTGACCAGACATCCAGAAATGTATACTTCTTTTGATGCGTTTGGGGAAAATTATGAGAGTGAATGTGTTACAATACTTAATCTATACATATAATAAGAATGTAAATCCAACGTGTCTGTACTTTTTTGATTTTTGAAAAAAAAATTGTTGCAGGCGTCTAGGAATAAGTAATAGAGTCCATTTCGACCATTTGTAGAAATATCTGTCTGTCTGTTTGTTTGTTTGAACAGGCATCACTGGTAAAGTACTAGGTATCTGATAAAACACAAAGAAAATAATCAAGCATATTCCGGAGCAACATAATGTTTTTGTTTCATTAAAATCGGTTCACTCTATCAAAAGTTATTGTAATTTTAATGACAACAGGAATTAAGTACGAGACAAAAATAGATAACTAAATGGACTTTAGTCTCATCTAAAAACCAGGGTATTTTATAGCATAAATAAACATTGCCACAGTATTATATTACTAAGACATAGAACAAAAAGAAAAATGTTTAATATTATTTTTTTCACATAAATAAATATTAATAACCTAAGATGTTCAGGAATTAATTAATATGCATAATTGCTAATAGATGGCGTTCAACCGTCATTTTCTAAATCTATTGCTACTATAATATACAATCTAAAAATTGGCCAATTACAAATATTACATATTTCTATAAATTGAATAACTTACTTTGTACTTTCTATAAGTAAAATATGATTTTTATTTTTCGATCGCATAAGGTTTATGATTAAATTAGTACATTTCTAATTAATTGCGTGTTGTAAATATTACAAGTTATTGAATCTTATCACATTTTAGCACAATTATACCTATATTCCTATTTATAATATAAAAATGAAGAGACTAAAATTGTTAATTGAACATAAATGTTACGAAGAATCGTCTTTAGAAGCAATAGCAGACTATATTTTTTTAAAACAGATGTCGCTAAATTTATCGTTTTATTGGTTACAGAATATTATTGAAATGAAAAGTATAGATAACAATGAGATTATTTCTGTGTTTTACAGAAAACAGCTCATTTATAAGTTTCATTTGATAGTTTCGAGAGCTTGCATGTCGATCATATAAATATAAGCAGGTGTCTAAAGGACGGCTAACTGTTGTTTTGAGTACCACAGGTATCTCGAGAGTCGGATTACAAATATGCAAGATAAACAGATATACATTCAGATGGTTGTATCATTCACAGTTTTTTTGCATTAAGTTCCACGCGTACGTAGTCGCGGGCACAGCTAGTAAATAAATAAAAAAATACAGTTGACGAACAAAATAGAAAAACTGTTCACCTATTTATATATAGCAGATATTCGAAAATACCTATTTGTCAACTAACTTCATGGTGTGTTACATAGAGTAGTCTTCAACTATTCAAAGTCTTTAACTTCCATTTCAAGCTAAAGCTAACTTTAAAAATATCAAAACTGTTACTCACCTGAGCAAAACAGCATGGTATGAAACTAGAGTAGTATGCTCCGACCACTGAATTGAACAATATCTTCTTTACCCTGAGATTGAAGTCTTGCCTCAAGATGTCAACTTCGTGCCGTACCTGCTGAGGCTCGTGCGTGCAGCAATGCAGGGGAGGACTCTCTGAGTTGTTCAACTCCAAGAAAGGACTCAATTGGAACCCGAACAGGACGAAATATATTACAGCTCTGAGAACAAGATTAGTTATACATGAATTGATTTTTAAATCAGATAATTTCTGAATTACTTTGTAAGAATCCAATTCAAAGACATGTATATTACAAAATCGATAAATTCCAAAACTGTTTTTGACTGATCATTTTTTATTTTTGACAACTAGTCTTCTACATTATTACTGCCATTGTCGAGTAAGTGATAATATTACATGTGTCTTGAGATACTTTCAATGTTCTAACAAGATGGTGGCCACCTTGTTAAAACTTTCCATGGAGTTTTTGTGGTATTTTAGAATTCATGCTCCATGGTATTATTTCCCATACATTTCACATGTGCTCAATGACCGAACTATATTCACTACCATGACAGACTATGAATCCGCCAAAAAGGCATCGTAACAGTTAGTACACCTAAGCTCATTTTCATAGAGATGATTTTTATTTTACTCTATTACGCCATTAGACGGCGTTGTAGCACGTCAACATCAACGCCGTTCAACTGACCAAAATGAAAATTGGAGTGATTAAATATTTAAGCATGTAGACGATATATACAATTTCACTTTTTTCAGTAATTAAACTATTTATTACTAGAAACAGTAATAGCAACAAACAAACAAAAAACGTGCGGAGCCGCGTGTAAGTATATGATGTTTTTTTTATTGTGACGAATTTTGGACAAAGACTTTGTAAAGAACTGATGAACATAAAAAAATACATTAACAATATCAAGTCTTGTAAATACCATTCAGTTCATATTTACCTACTATTAAGTAAAAAAATAAATTGAAATAAAGGCCAAAGTTAGGACTACTTTATTTCACATAAGTCCTCAACCAGAGTTTAGCAGCTTAACGTGGTTATATCATCAGACCTTAGCTTAGTGATCCATCAGGCAATTGTACTCTTCATCAGAGCCAACACTTCCAAATAATTGGCTTTTATACACCACTACACTAACTGCAACAACAATATAAAACAGAAAAACAATAATTTAAAGCCCAAGGCCACCTAGTGACGATTTATAATTAACCGAATAGGATAAACACCTCCTCAAAATAATTTAGTCAACTTTTGTTGATTGGTCAAATCTGTTGAGGTTTATAATCACAGACATACAAACATCAATTTTTATATAATGTATATAGATTATATACCAGAAGCCACCAGATACTTTGTACATATTAATTATAATATAATACTTAATAACAATAAATTATAAAATCTCTCTGGGATAACATAACTTCCTATTAGTGTATATTTTTAGAATCTGATCAATGGTTCTAGAAATTATTTCCTACTAAATAAACAAACTTTAATAATATTAAATTACCGTAATTAGATATATACATATAACTCACGGATAACACAAGTAGAAAATTTTCACAACTGGATATTTAAGTGTGATGAAGTAGGTGGACCAGGCGAGAGATCCCAGAACCATACCCAGTATGAACATCCTGTGAACATTTTATTATATTATACTAGCTGATACCAGCGACTTCGACCGCGTTTTTATTATCTTGACAACATACTTTATGTATACAGGATAAAACATAAAGATAACAGCTAAAAGTATACTCTGCATACAAAATTTCTTTGTAAATAATGTTATCTATTTAATCTACTCTCCTGCGCATGCGCACACGATCGCTAGTCCCATTTCACACATCGATTTTTAACTTCTGCATCAAATTCAACTTTTGTATTAAATTATAACATTTTAGTAAAAAAAAAATTACAGGGATAAGGACCAAGTGTCTAATTAATAAAACTAAATTAATTTGGCCGTAATCTATCTAGTCGTTTTTATGGGATACGCGCCCAACTGCAGACCTATACGATTTTATATTTATTTTATTTTATAGAAGAAAGAAGATAATAAAAACCAGAAAACAATGGTATCCACTAAATAGGATGCCTTAATCCTACTGAGTCTATTAATTTTGTTATCAAAAAAGACTAAGAATCATATGATAAAATAATTTTCACGATCTTAATTTAAAAAGATTTTTATTTATAAAAACATATTAGTAACACATGTATTGATATAATAATACCTGGCCGCTGTAATGGCGTGCGGCATCATCTTGGGTGCTAGAATATACCGCAGTAATGTTAAACTTAACCTCAGCAATAGTCTTCTGAATATCACAGTCACTATGAATGATACTAAGTGAGGATCTATGAGATAGAAATTCTGAAAATATAACCAATTACAAGTTACTAAATAAGTGTACTAAAAAACCAAAAGTCCACATTTTTACATATTTCTTTTTAATTTAATGTTAATATTTGTATATAAGACTAGCTGATACCTGTCTACATTGTCTTGTGCCTAGGTACCACACCGCTTTTTCCACTTCTCTACGGTAACAATCTTTAATTACAAAATGTCTTTCTAAACAATGTTATTTGTTTATTCCCCCCTCCTGCATGTACAGACCACACTACTTCCAACCCACTCACATATAATTGTTTGACGCATAGCGTTTATAAAACTCATAGTTTCTTAAAACTTTAAATTAAATTAATATATCATGATAAACTGTTCTTTAGACAAGGAACAAGTATCTAATATGGGAAACTAAAAAAAAATATTAAGATCTATCCACTAGAGTCTGAGTGATGCATCAAGAAAGGCAGACATCTATCATTTTATTTATATAATATAGGTAGAACATTGATAAACTCACACATCACTTCATAAAATACCATGAAAATAGATGAAAGGTGGCATGTCTAAGTATTTTTTCATGAAAAAGGTTTTTATGTTTTTATATGGCATTATACAATAACTTACTACTATACCTAGTAGTAAGCAGCACTGTACTATGTCAACTTCTATAATGTTGAACTGATGACAATTAAAATGGATATATAAAGGTATACAAATATCAAAAATATTCATATGACATCTACTTTGCTATTCTAGCCAATAGACGGTGCTGCAGCATAT
Organism: Antheraea assamensis; assembly: GCA_035772565.1. Classification (NCBI taxonomy): domain Eukaryota; kingdom Metazoa; phylum Arthropoda; class Insecta; order Lepidoptera; family Saturniidae; genus Antheraea; species Antheraea assamensis. Next base: position 189,453 of record JAQQSE010000012.1, read on the forward strand.
CAATTTAGATGCTTTATAACCAATCACCTCAGATCAGCCTTCATTGATATATATGAATATATTAAAGCTAACGATTTTAATACTTTTAATACTAAATATTTAACCGCAGTCACAATTAGTAACGGGTAAATATGAAATCAGAAAACATCGATTCCAAATGAGACTATGTTATTTTAATTAGTTTACAAACAAATAAAACAATAACACTTTCCTTCTAAAATAAAAATGTAACAAAATATAATCATGATTAATACAGCAAACAATGTTTCCTTTTCTCCAACATACATTGTATTCAAACAGGGTCTGATTAAAACAAATTACATGCATGCTGCAATTTCACTTCCATTAAATTTGTTCACTATAAAACCATATGGCCTACATGTAATTAGATTGTTTTGGTAATTTTTAGAACTATACTTTTTAGTCATGGTAAAAGCTAGTATGGTATAAAATAAAACAGACAACATTCAAATGAAAAATTTAAAATATATAAATAAAGTGCTTACCATAGCCTGGTTTGTGTAAGAATGGGGTAACCACCAAGCAGTTCTGTATAAATTTAGAAACTGTAGTCCTGTAGCCACTAGTGTGAAAACAAACGTCATAGCTTCAAACAGTAATGTGCCATCTTGTGGTATGTAAGGAAATGGGATGTGCTTAGGTGGAACAGGCCCATCAGCTAGCTTAATTTCATTTGGAGGAGCTCCAGGGGTCGTATTTACAGGCAATTTTGATGAACGTCCAACTTTCTTATTACCATTGCTTTCTTCTTCAGGTATTGGAAATGTGCCCTAGAATTTGCATTTTTAAAATATTATGTAATTTACTTGCTATTCCACCGTTAAATTTTTGTTTTTCAATTAATTATTTTACGCACATAAATAAAACATAATTAACAATTGTATTGCTGTTATTAATATACTCAATCCATTGAATCCTGAATATGTTGTCAAAGACATTAATATGTTGAAACTTGTACATATGATACTGAACCATAAATACATGACTAAGAATAAATAAGGGCTCAGTTTTCCATTAGCGTCGTCGAGTTGGGAGTTGATATTTTTTTTATAGATAGATTACATTAATATAAGAACACACACAAAGTTTTACTATGCGGAGACGCGTAGTTTTTGAGAAAAAAATTATTGAAAATCAATTATTTTTGCAATATTTACGTAATTTTTACCACAGATTATAGCGAAATATCGCCATTGAACGTTTCGTTTTACTTACGGTTATATAGTCATAAGTTATGTGAAATTTAATTTTTTATAAATTTCCATAAATATTTATTTTTAATACTTGTTTCAATAGTTTTCATACACACATATATTTTACAGTTTATGTATATTAAATTATATCATTATTTTCATTACGAACTATTAAAATTAAAATGTGTAGTTTATGACTCGTAAAGACGTTCAACCGGCTTGTGAAACGAAACGTAAAACTGACGCCATTTTTGTTGTTATTGAGATAACAAATAAAATCGGTTAGGTTCGACTTATGTTAAAGAACCTGTTTGAATGACCCCGACTCCACCTGGGACGAGTTTGTCCTACCCCTAGAGTGTTTTTAAAGAGCCGGAGGTGCGTAGGTAGAGCAGCCTCCACCCGCTGTAACAAATCGTAGGCATTGGACGAGCCGGAGCGGCCGAGGCTGGTCGCCGAAGGCGACCAACAAGCCGAGGCTGCTGAGGCGAGGATAGATGCCTGGGATATGTTACGCAAGGGCGTCGAGGCTGCTCTTCCCGCAGCGCCGGAGACATTGCAGAGTCAAAATAGATACAGAAATTCGGTATTTTTCCGCGGAATAAAAAGTTTAAAAACTCGAAAAGGTGGGGGCTCCGCAACTTTTCCTTTTAAGGGGTGTTAGTACTGATCATCCCCTTCCCTGCCATCCCCCTCCCCACCGTTAATTCGACGGACGCTAATGGAAAGTCGTACCTAAATAAGACTTCTGTAATATTTACACGTTGGGTAGTTCTGTAAAGCTGGTGAAAGGTTCGTAAATTTCTTACAAAATGTTACCTTTTTACTTACTCCAACCGCTTTCTTTGAACTTGGTGGTATCATCTTACAAGCAATTGGAGGCAGAGGCCGCTTTATAAGCGGATCTTTGATGATCTTTCGCCGTCTGGAGACGGCGGTCGATGAAGTATTGCTGACTTGTGAGTTCGCCCAACGTCTAGCTAAAAGTATAGTCAGGCACCCGACAACCGCTGGTAAGAAGAACACGACAAAGGGGCCACTTTCATTTTCTGTACAACTCATCACTCACATGTTAAAATGTTTTATAAAGTGTCACAATAATTATTTATCGCGAAGTATCTTGAGTCACAAATAATCACACAAATCTGACACTTGAATGACAAAACGAAACCAACAACTCAGTGTTACCAGCCCTATAAAGGTTACAAAGACATAAATTCCAAAAAATGTGATAACAGGATGTAATATGATTTGATTTAATAAATAGTGATATGGTCCTCCAGGATAGAATGTCATCAAGGCTCAGTTAAAGATGTTAAAACAAGTATTCTTTAAAGAAATCCATAAATTTACTTGATTGAAAAACTGTCTGTAAGCTTTCTAGCTTATAATACTTTTACCTTCTGGTGCAAGTCGTCGAAATCCTTGTGTAACTCTCGTTTCACTTTATATGAAAATATAATAATCATATTATATATAATATAATAATTTGATGATTTCTAAAATGATAATAAATGCGCCAATGAAAACTATTGGAATCAATGGACAACAATTATGATAAAATCGTCGCTTCTTGTGCAAAACAAGTCATTAATCTAGGGTTTAAAGTTTATTTTTAAATTAAGCCCTTTCCCTTTGCTCACTTGTTGATATTACTACTGTCGATATTTACACAGATCAAGAAATTATTTCTCTTGAGACAAGTTAGGGATAGATATTATTGCTACATACAACCAGATAAACCAAGACAATGTTTTTTGCATTCAAACTTAAGTAGACCTATAACGCCTTAATCATTTTAACTCACTTGGCCGTCCACTTAGAATCAGAATTAAAGATAATTTTTTGTATGAGTGTGGATTGGACAAAGTTACAATAATACACGTAAATTTACATTTCACGACGTATGTCGTTTAACGGTCGGCGAAGTTAGGAAGAAATATTTATTAAAATAAATAAACCTACATGGGGAGCGGGATGCTGTCGGAGAGGTGTCTACAAAATGAAGCGTGATGAATACGTGAAAGTATTCATTTCTTGTCAGCAACAATGTGCAGTTTAAGGCGTTACACACTAGGTATTCAATGTTACGAATATAATTCTTCATAATAGTAGCCTAATTAATAACAAATGAGCAAATTCACAGTAGCATTTATAATACTAGTTAGATTGCAATCTTTCACGTATGCACCGGCTGCACACAATGTCACTGTGTGTTAATATTCATTAATTATTTATCAAAATGGATCTAAAATTTTGTTATTTACTTTAGTGCAACTTCTCACTTGATTTATTTTATTCACACAGTAACATTGACTGAATTTTGGATGTAACTCGTACCTAGGTAACAAATAATAAAAAAAGTATTTCAGTCGTGCCGGATGACTGCATATTTCTAGCATAAAATCATATTAGTCTGAAGTTTTATACAGTCGCAAAAAGCAGAGAGAGTGAGAGCAGATTTTAAGTTTCGATTTAAATCGAATTTTCGGATATGGAATATAAATTGTTGCCGGTGCTATCACTGAAATTGTGATATGATAAAATCAAAATTATTGAAATAAAACACCGGAAAATATATTTAAAAAATGACGTTCACGATCCTGTGTTCATTTGTGTTAGCTTTTTATGTTGTGATCTGGTTTTTTGACTCCTTTTTCAAGGTTTGTAAATTGAGTTATTGATGTAAATTGTGTTGTTTATTTTACTTGTCATTTATTTTTCTATTTTGTTTTGCAGAGTTGCATGCACTATCCTTATTATGCTTTCCTCGAAGGAACGGGATTAAAAGTGGGAATACTTAATTTCTCGTGGACTACAACAGCGTTCAATAGATGCATTTATCGATGGAGCAAAAATTTAACACGTAGTCTGAAGAAATGGTATACCTGCGGATATTTTTTTACTGTTTGGATATTTTTACCTTTCGCGATATGGACGCTACTGACCATTATATTTGAACATTTTTATGAAACAATACAGTTAAACAACGTCCCAGAAGTAAAAGCTATGTTGCCTGGTATAAATATTCCTGCTTCTGACTTCTTTGTTTATTTCCTTGCGATAGGTATTAGTACCATACTCCATGAACTTGGTCATGCGTTAGCCGCAGCTCAGGAAGATGTACAACTACTGTCTGTAGGAGTGTATGTTTTTACTATAATACCCATAGCTTTTGTGCAACTAAACACAGAACACTTGAATAATCTTGCTGTGACAAAACGTCTCAAGATATATTGTGCAGGAGTTTGGCATAACATTGCAACTGCTTTTGTTGCACTATTATTATTCTTTTCAGCTCCAATACTGTTTAATATTGGCTATGAAACTGGAATTGGAGTGAAAGTAACAGGATTTACTGATGATTCTCCTTTAAAAAATATCAGAGGTTTAGAAATTGGTAATGTAGTCACATCTATTAATGGTTGTGATGTTAAAAGTTCTAGTGATTGGATATATTGTCTTCAGATGGCACATGAACGCTATGGTATATGCACAAGTGCAGAGTTTGTAGCTCAAAATGATGAAATAATGATGGAAACTATAAAGGAGAATGATGTAATTGAATGTTGCCGTAAAGATGATTTGTACAGTTTCTGTTTTGAATACATGGAACCGAAGGTGGCTGCGGATTCTGTATTACCTGGACAATATTCATGTTTGAAACCAAGGGATATGGTGAAAGATAAGTTTATAAAATGCTCTGAAGCAAGTAGCTATAATTGTCCCAGATCAATGCATTGTTTGAAACCATCTCTCAACAATTACACATACTTATTAGTTATCGGAAGGAAAGATCACCATTCAGTATTATATCTTGGACTTCCATACGACTTACATAAGACAGTTTTTGTTGATCAATATTTCCCAAGGATCAGATTGTTCTCATTCTTCTCACCAGCTCAGTTTGAGAAGCTCCTTAGATATATTTTTATATTCTCAATGGGTATAGCTTTCTTGAATGTGATACCATGTTACGGTATGGATGGGCATCATATAACGAGAAATTTAATACAAATTCTGGCCAAATATTTGAACAAGAATGGTGATTTCATTACATTTTTTACTGTGTTTATTGTAGTTGTGGGCACTGGTATTGCAGGCCCCATCTTAGTTTATCTCTTCTATAAGGCTATTTATATTGATAATTAGAAATTATCATGTATCATTACTTCAATATGAATATCATCTATAGTAATCTAATTATCTAAATAATAATGGAATATGGTCATAAACCTTATAGATAAAAAAAAAAGTGTGAGGACCTGTGCCCTTCTATTCTCTACATAATAATGTAGTAAGCGTATTATATACATGTAAGCATTTTAATTTAATTACACTTCCAATCAAAAATGCTCCTTTTTTGTCATTTGTAAATATGTATATCTTAATTTATTTTTTAGAATAGGTATAGTTTAAGGATATGAGTATGTAGTGAACTGTAAGTTAGAAAAACATTTTAACCTAAAGGTTATTATTAAGTATTTTTTGTGATATGTGGTATGTATGGTTTTGTTTGTAATGATTGTATAATTCAATAAAAATACATGTACCAACGCTCCTTTATTAATTTTTATCTTTTTAATTAACCATCACTTTTTAATGGAACTAGTAATTGATCGTAATGAACATACCAATTTCGTAAATAAATTGGAGACTAGTTTGTCATATTTCTCTGCAGTAAAGACATCTAACAACATAGTTTTAGGTATTTTTTAAATATAATTGTTTAGTTGCCTATATTATAGAAGCTACGAGATTATAAAATATAATCTCTCAGAATGAAAAAAACTATAATATTGTACGTAATTCTTCTTATCAACAACACAAAACATGGTACCATTGAGAAACTGATATTCACCTCAATAAGACTTAATTATCAATGATAAGATAAATAATGTATAGCCGTAATATACTTTAATAAGATTATGTGGGAGTAAATGTAAAGACAAAGTATGATAAACAAATATAATTGTAAGTGAACACTTATGGATTCAATCTTCTGAAATTTTACGTTACATCATATTTTATATTACTGACTATAAAATTAATTCATTTGCTAACTTTTACTCAAAGCCAAAGAATGTTGCAAATCTTTCAAAGATTTCTTTCCATAATGTAACATAGATTTGATAGCTACTTCATCTGTGTGATGCATATTATTTCTAAAATCAGCTCTTGCCCATTCTTTCAATTCTGTGCGGGTAATTTGATCTGGTACATGCCTTACACTTCGTAAGATATCTCTGTAAAGTTTCAACACATCTTGACGTAGTAGAAACTGAAAAATATATTTTATAGTTATTATATAAACAATATAATTTGATTTTTTCTATTTGTTCATTTTAGATGTAAGGCTTTTATTCAGTGACGAGTGTTTCGGTATTATTGTACACATTATTCGTTGTGTCTAACGGAAATTCTAATTGTATTTTCATATATATCAAAAAGAAAATCAAATTACCTGCTTCAAATTAAGAGCACTTTTAGGAAGCTTGGAAGACATTATATTATATTAGTGAGTACAATTGGTAACTTTACAATTTACATAATTTATAATGATGAGGGACAATTATTGATTAAATCCTGTGTATTATTGTAATCAATCTTCGTTCATTTCTCATATGCCAGAATCTCTCTATTAGTAAATCTTATACGTAGTATCTTCTTAGTAGTTTGTGGTAAATCTTCTTTAATTTGTTCTTCTTCTTCTTCTTAATTTGTGGCGCCGTGTGTAGGTAATACACAATTCCGCCAATGTCATGTAGATTCAGAGTGAGCGTTGTCTGTGGCAGATAGTGTCATAAACGAAGGAGAGCAATTAAAAAATATAATTTGTGAAAAGAAAATAATTATTTAGTGTAGCTTATATTCAGACCGAGTTATTGTAAAAAAATAGATACAGCCAAAATGAGATATATAACGATTGAGACATAGATATTCAGATTAAAGTTTGATTTTGTTAATTTTAATAAATAAGGAAAAGGCGTGTAAAATTAAAGGGTTATTATTCACTAAAGCTAAGATACACATAAGGTTAGTAGGACGAGGAATATAAGCAGGAAGGATATCATACAGGGAGAATCTGTTTCTCGAACAATTGAAAAATATATGATCGGGAGAACCGTCCTCTAGACCGCATTCACAGAGAGAATGATTCCTAATCCTTAATTTAGATAGATGCACTGGTGTACAAGAATGACCTAGACGAAGGCGACAGATGATGGAGGGTACAGCCTTACTAAAATATGGAAATTTAAAAAACCATGGCTTTTGAGGAATATCGATTTGTAAAGTACCATAATTTCTGCCTTTATATTTTCTGGAGAGATTCCAATCCTTTTGCCATGCTTCTAACAATCTAGTTTTGGCTAGAGTACGTAGGTCCTCGGTATATAAACTATAATGGTCCATGGATCCGGACTGGACAGCATTTTTTGCACAGGAATCTGCTGATTCGTTCCCTGAGATGCCACTATGTCCTGGAATCCAAGCTAACACTGTTTTGATACCTAAAATATGACAATTGTATAATTCCTCTCTAATATTCAAAATCATCGGATGTCTGGATTTGGAGCGGAAGGGATTGGAAAGTATAGCCTGTAAACAACTTTTACTGTCAGTGAAGATAATTGCTTTTTCTAATTTGTGTGACTTAATGAATAAAACAGACTCGAAAATTGCAGTAGCTTCCCCAGTGAAAACCGATGTTAGAGGAGGACATTTAAAGTTAAGGATAATCCTATATCTAGGTATCCAAACTGCAGCGCCCACGTTACCAAGATTAGACAGCTTAGATGCATCAGTATAAAAAGGGATCCAGCTTTGCCAGTCCCTAGTTAATATGCTGTTGAAAATAATGTTAGTTTGATAAGTGTCTCTATCAACACCAAAGTCCAATATGATTGTCGGCCTGAAGGTGAGAGCTAAATAGTTAGTGCGATATAAAGGATTAATGGATGATTTAAAAATGGGATATACGATTCTGTTTATTTTAATGAAAGATTGAAGTATACAAGGAAGCGATTTCACAGATTGGTAACCTCTGGATTCAAATGTCTGTAGGAGATTTTGTAAACGACGGATTAAAGTATGGTTTGGATTTTGATAAACCTTAAAAAGAAACCGGTCAGAGATATATTGTCTGCGTAAGTATAAGGGAGGGTCAACACATTCGACTTGGAGAGCATTTGTCGGGGAAGATTTCATTGCCCCTATGATAATTCTAAGGCTTTTGTGTTGAATTTTATTTAATTTGTCTAAGGCTGATTTATTACACGGGTCTAAAAGGAATGTACCGTAATCCAAGTGACTACGAATAATAGAATTATACAGTATTTTTTGTGAGAAGGAGTGGGAACCCCACCAAACTCCAGATAGAGAACGGAGAAAATTCAACGATTTTTCACATTTTTCAACAAGGAAATTGATGTGAGGGAGACCAGACAATTTTCTATCTAAAATCATACCTAAAAATTTAACATGATCTTTTAGGGGAATAGTTTCACCATTGTAAGATATTTCAACGTTTACGGTTACCTTTCTTCTAGAGAATATTATACCTGAACATTTAGGTACAGATAGAGAGAGACCATGATTGTCCAACCATTGCCCCAAATAATATAACGCAGAATTTAATAGTTCCGTAGCCTTAATAATAGAAGTTGAAGATGCATATAAAGAAATATCATCAGCATATTGCAGGATCTGGCAAAACGATTCAACGGTTTGATTGAGGTCTGCTGTATAAATATTGTATAACAATGGGCTTAGAACAGACCCTTGAGGAAGACCTTTCCATGTTAATCTTGGGCCTAGAATACTTTCGTTAAATTTAACATAAGTCTCTCTTTCCATTAGGAGGCTGCTTATATAATTGATCATCCTCGCTGGGATACTCAGCTGAACAAGTTTATTCCTGAGTACTGGAAGAAGAACGCTATCATAAGCAGATTCTACATCTAAAAATACTGCAACTAAAAATTCCTTCTTCTGGAAAGAGTGACGAATATCAGTCGTTATAATACTAAGGTTATCCAATGTACTCATATTTTTTCTAAAACCGGTCTGTGATTGGTCTAATAGACCTTTACTTTCAAGGAACCACTCTAACCGATTCTTAACCAAATGTTCCATTATTTTAGAAAGAGCTGATGATAAAGAGATAGGCCTATAGGACTGTGGATCTGTGGGATTTTTGCCAAATTTTAGGATGGGGATAATTAAATGCGCTTTCCAAGATGCAGGAACTAAATTATTAGAATATAGTAAGTTAATTACTTCAAGGAAGAACAATTTTGCCTTATTATTACTTTTGATAAGAAAAGAGTAGGGAACGAAATCAATACCGGGGGAAGATTCTGCAAGGTTTTCAATAGCAATCTGCAGCTCATTTAACGAAAAGATAGAATCTAACATTTGTTTTGAAGAGGATGGGATAGGATTATCCTGTATGAAAGTAAAAGAGTTACCTGGAAGCGAATTTTGATGAGGAACAAATGGAGGGGATATTTTGTCAAAAAAGCCTTCAATCCAACTAGATGTGTCGTTAAAACTTTTATTGATACTACTGATGGCCCCGCGGTAGCGTTTTATTTGTTTCCAAATAACAGTGGATGGAGTAAGGGGAGACAAACTTTCGCAAAACCGAATCCACCCTTTTTTCTTTTTTAAAGATAAGAGTTTTTTGGCGCGAGCTGCGGTTTGTTGGTAATTCAGAAAATTATGAACAGTCATGGATGAGTTATATATAGCTTCTGCTTCCTTCCGTTTGCGAACAATTTCTGTACATTCGGAGTCCCACCAAGGCGGAGAAATTTTGTAAAAAGAATTTTGTTTTGTGGGAATGTGACGATCGGCTGCAAAAATCAGAGATCTTACAAAAGAGGAATAAGATTGAAGGATATTTTTGTTATTAGGAAGGGGAATAAGGTCCAATTTAGAATCTAGAGTAGTAGCGTAGGATGACCAATCGGCTTTATTCACATTATATTTACGTGTGGAGGGGGGTTTTTGGACAGGGGAAGATCTACCGGGAATGGTGATAATAATCGGATAGTGATCGCTTCCATGAGTATCGGTTAGGATTTCCCACGAAAGCAGGGATGCAAGAGATGGGGAACATACGGTTAAATCAACTGCGGTTCTTGGGTCTTGGAAAGGAGAAACTCTACGAGTGGGAGATCCGTCATTAATAACGCATATATTGGCTTCGTCAAATATATCTAGTAATGAATGAGCAAAAAGGTCAGAATGATGGGATCCCCACATGCGGTGATGTGCATTAAAGTCTCCCATAACGATAACCGGAGAAGGAAGAGAAGTTATTATGGTTTGAATATCTGCAATAAGCGATGAATGGGGAGTGGAGATGTACAATGATAAGAAAGATATATCGAACGCTCTCAAAGCCACAGCACTAATATTCGGACTGTGGGCCGGTAAAGGAATCTGGAAAAATGAAAGGTTTTGTCTAACAAATAAAGCGGTACCTGCGTAACCATCAGATCTGTCCTCACGGACACAGTAGTACCTCGGGACTCGGAAACAGGAACCTGGTAGTAGCCAAGTCTCGGAGACTGCAATGATTGATGGTGAAAACTTAGAAATCAAAAGTATTAGGTAATGTTTTTTATTATTTATGCTTTGGCTATTCCATTGTATTATTCGTGTCAGGTCCATTTTTATTAGTTAAAGATACTATTTTGTTAAGTTTCAGGGCAACGTTGGACGGTATGCTATCATCATACTTAGAAATTATATTTAAAACTAAAGATAACATTAAGTCTAACAAGTTATCGTTAGACGACGTAAGCGAAGAAGAAGGAACAGTTTCGGGATTAAGTGCACAACCGTTAGAGAGGGAAGAAGGGACATCAGCAATAATTGCTTGATGTGCTGATTTGTCATAAGATTTCCCTCCAGTGATAACTCTTGGGCGTCGAGAAGTGTACGTCGTTTTTTTGTATGAAAGAGGGAATGACTGTTGTGATGTTGGATTAATAGGTGAGGAAGTAGTTGCAAAAAGTTGTTGAGCTACTTCTGCATAGGATTTTCGAACAGTCGGGAATTGGGTTGAAGCTTCTTCGTATGATATGTTCTCCTGAGACATAACTACTTTAATAGACTTTTGTCTTAAATGCTCAGGGCAAGAACTATTCGTCGCAAAATGATTACCAGAACAAAGAACGCAAGAACTAGAATGTAGTGGGATGCTACATTCATCTCCACAATGCGGTTCTCCGCAACGGAAACAACGCGGTTTCGAGCGACACTGACTTTTTACATGACCGAATCGGCAACATTTTTGGCACTGGATAGTTGGATATGAATACTTTTCAACAGGAAGAGAAGTATAATAAGAATAAACTCGTTCAGGTAAAGGCTGTCCTTTAAAAGTTAATACTACGGATTGGGTTGGGACCCAGTTGATGGCTCCATCTGCCACAGTTTTCCGATTTAACCTGCGAGCCTTCAGAACTAAGCCACATCCCGTAGGCATTACCAGTGATTCCACTAGTTCGTCCATGGACCACTCTACGGGCACCCCACGAATCAAACCCATTCTAGTTAGATTATATGTTGGAATACTAGCTGTATATTTATTCTGAGAGAGGATCGGATTTTCCAAAAAATTATTCGCGTCTATGATCGTTTTAAATTCGATAGAGATCTTGTTTCTCCCCACCCTCTTAACTCCATCACTGCAAATATTTTCGATTTTGTTCTGATTTAGGAGTTGACCGAATTTGATCGGCCTTATAGATAGTCCAGCTGCCATATCGGGCTCTAAACGGGAAACGTGGATTATATACGGTCCATTATCGGCGCTGCCGTACTTTTTTACTTCCGAGTTTAGTGAGGGATGTAAATAAATGGTTTGATATGATGCTGAAGCAGAGGAGGGATCTTTGATGATCTTTTTTGAGATGTTACATGATTCAGTATCTCCATGGGGTCTTTTACCCGCAGTAGATGATATACTTTGTGATCTTTCCAAATGATCGGGAGGGTCAGGAGGGTCAGGAGGTCGTAACTCCATTGTTAAGCAATGGAGTTATATAGGAAGGTTAACAAAGAACTTACTGTTGTGTGTAATTCACAATCCACCACCAAAATAATCCGGTCTTATATTAAAAACAAAGCGGAAAAAAGAAAAATGACGAAAAAGAAAAAAAATCCCACTAACACGTGTATAACCTATCAACACGTACGGTATTTAGACTATGCAGCCAAGTCTGCATTCAATTTGGTAGTTTACGTTTCTCAATTGTGGCTTCTTTAATTTGTGGCGCCGTGTGTAGGTAATACACCATAGATTAGTAATACATCATTCTGCCAATGTCATGTACATACAGAGTGAGCGCAGTCTGTGGCAGATAGTGTAATAACGAAGGAGAGCAATTAAAAAATGTAATTAGTCAGAAAAAAAAATTTAGTGTAATTTATATTCAGACCGAGTTATTGTAAAAAAAATAATACAGCCAAAATTAGATATATAACGATTGAGACATAGATAATCAGATTAAAGTTTGATTTTGTTAATTTTAATAAATAAGGAAAAGGCATGTAAAATTAAAGGGCTATTGTTCACTAAAGCTTTATATTTTCGGGAGAAATTCCAATTCTTTTGCCATGCTTCTAACAATCTAGTTTTGGCTAGAGAACGTAGATCCTCGGTGTATAAACTATAATGATTCATGGATCCGGACTGTACAGCATTTTTTGCGCAGGAATCTGCTGATTCGTTCCCTGAGATGCCGCAATGCTCTGAAATCCAAGCTAGCACTGTTTTGATACCTAAAATATGACAATCGTATAATGCCTCTCTAATATTCAAAATCATCGGATGTCTGGATTTGGAGCGGAAGGGATTGGAAAGAATAGCCTGTAAACAACTTTTACTGTCAGTGAAGATAATTGCTTTTTCTAATTTATGTGACTTAATGAATAACACATACTCGAAAATTGCAGTAGCTTCCCCAGTAAAAACAGATGTTAGAGGAAGACATTTACAGTTAAGGATAATCCTATATCTAGGTATCCAAACTGCAGCGCCCATCTTACCAGAATTAGGCAGCTTAGATGCATCAGTATAAAAAGGGATCCAGCTTTGCCAGTCCCTTGTTAATATGCTGTTGAAAATACTCTTAGTGTCTCTATCAACACAAGTCCAATATGATAGTGGGCCTGAAGGTGAGAGCTAAATAGTTAGTGCAATATAAAGGATTGATGGATGATTTAAAAATGGGATATACGATTCTGTTTATTTTAATGAAAGATTGAAGTATACAAGGAAGCGATTTCACAGATTGGTAACCTCTGGATTCAAATGTCTGTAAAAGATTTTGTAAACGACGAATTAGAGTATGATTTGGATTCTGGTAAAGCTTAAAAAGAAACCGGCCAGAGATATGTTGTCTGCGTAAGAATAATGGAGGGTCAGCACATTCTACTTGGAGAGCATTTGTCGGGGAAGATTTCATTGCCCCTATAATAATTCTAAGGTTTTTATGTTGAATTTTATTTAATTTGTCTAAGGCTGACTTATTACACGGGTCTAAAAGAAATGTACCGTAATCCAAGTGACTACGAATAATAGAATTATACAGTATTTTTTGTGAAAAGGGGTGGGAACCCTACCAAACTCCAGATAGAGTACGGAGAATATTCATCGGTTTTTCACATTTTTCAACAAGAAAAGTTTGTTTCTGACTACTGGAAGAAGAACGCTGTCATAAGCAGATTCTACATCTAAAAATACTGCAAAAAAAAATTCCTTCTTCTGGAAAGAGTCACGAATATCAGTCGTTATAATACTAAGGTTATCCAAGGTACTCATATTTTTTCTAAAACCGGTCTGTGATTGGTTAGATAGACCTTTACTTTCAAGAAACCACTCTGATTTTTAACCAAATGTTCCATTATTTTGGAAAGAGCTGAAGATGAGATAGGCCTATAGGACTGTGGATCTGTGGGAATTTTGCCAAATTTTAGGAAGGGAATAATTAAATGCGCGTTTCAAGATACAAGAACTAAATTATAAGAATATAGTAAGTTAATTACTTTTGATAAGAAAAGAGTAGGGAACGAAGTCAATACCGGGGGAAGACTCGGCAAGATTTTCAATAATAATCTGAAGCTCATTCAACGAAAAGATAGAATCTAACATTTGTTTTGAAGAGGATGGGATAGTATTATCCTGTATGAGAGTAAAAAAAGCGAATTTTGATGAGGAACAAATGGAGGGGAGATTTTATCAAAAAAGCCTTCAATCCAACTAGAAGTGTCGTTAGAACTTTTATTAACATTGATACTGGCCCTGCGGTAGCATTTTACTTGTTTCCAAATAACCGTGGGTGGAGTAAGGGGAGACAAACCTTCGCAAAACCAAATCCACCCTTTTTTCTTTTTTAAAGACAAGAGTTTTTTGGAGCGAGCTGCGGTTTGTTGGTAGTTTAGAAAATTATGAACAGTCAAGGATGAGTTATATATAGCTTCTGCTTTCTTTACATGTTTCTATAAATTGAATAACTTACTTTGTATAAGTAAAATAAGATTTTTATTTTTCGATCGCATAAGGTCTATGACTATTGTAAATTTCCAATTAATTTTGTGTTGTAAATATTACAAGTTATTGAACCTTATTACATTTTAGGACAATTTTTCATTATAATAAAAAAATAAAGAGACTAAAATTGGTTATTGAACATAAATGTAAGAAAAAATCGTCTTTAGACGCAATAACAGACTACATTTTTGACGACAACAGGTGGCGCTAAACTTATAATTTTATTGGTTTACTGTCGTAAGAATATTATGCAAGGAAGAGTACAGATAACATTGAGATTATTTTTGATTGTTAGGTTTATTTCGAATTATCATTTTCATAAATTTACCTTGATTCTAATGGCTTAGTTACGCTTTCAATTAATGAATACATTTTGGTTTATGCATTAGGATAGCTCGCATTTTCTTCCAGCGGTAACATGGAGAAAAAAGACTGCAGGCAGTGCAAATAAAAGGAAGGATAACATAAAAATAATAATAAGGATGAGCTATGTGAAGTATATATGAATGAATATTGTAAGCCCTCGGCTGATTTTTTAAAACTCGGATCTCAAAATGGCAGATTATGTTTTCAATTATTTTTTAATTTCGCTACATCGTACATTGTAAATTTCATGGCTTAGTAAAAACGTTCGTACAAATGAAGAAATAATTTAAAAATACATTTTACATGAAAATTATTATTTTACAATTCATCATATGTTATTTTTCAAAGTTTTGTAATAAATCAGGTATTTTTTAAGCGTATGCTGCCAACAGTCTATTGACCTATGCCTCATGAGGTCTACATTCGTTTGTATAGAACTTAAATCTTTATGGTTTTGGACAGTCCAAGGGTTAATATTGTTTTTACAGTTGTTAAATTAGAATATTAGTGTTATGTTATTCCTATACCTGCGTGTATCGTCACGAAGTTTTAGCCATATTCGCAATAAATTTAGATGTAGACACACATTACCATCGTGTGTTACGAGCTATCTGACTGTATGATGATAGATGCTAGGCCCACGGTTTTTACAGACATCAAAGGATCTTGGAAGCCCTAATTTTGAATTATTATTCAAGTGACAAAAGGGTACGACCATTGTTAGTTTTTAGCCTGACGCATTACATTACAAATGTACAAAATATATAGATATAAATTCAGATTTTTTCATTAATCGCTGTGTTTTGTATTCCGTTCCACGCGGCCGAAGTCGCGTGCTCAGCTAGTATACAATATGCATGTATTGTTGCATGTATGCATGCATTATGTATTGTTATAATATTTATGTTGTGACAATAAATGGTAAATTACTGCATAATGACGTATTTATACACGCTCAAGTAACAAAATAAGTATATACGCAATGATTATAGAGGTATATGCACTATGTCAAAATGAACTCCAAAACGTTCAAACTTAAAAATAATTAATTACAACCATTGGACGATCATTAGTATCTTCTCAAATGATGTTTTCATGCCATCGCTCTTGTTAAGTAAAGATAAGATTCGAATATAATTTAAATCCTATGAACCCGTGATGTTTCCCAAGTGTCTTGAACTCACCCACATCACTTTGGTGATTAAGGGTGATTATCTAATTGACCTTAATAAGTCATGAATATAAAAAAATATACTGAATTAAAAGATGGGTGTCAGGGAAGTTAAAAATTTGGGGCTATCTGTTTTTTTAAATTAGGAAATCCATATAAATCCAATAATTTAGAAATTTGGTTTGGAATAAAAAAAAGTATTCTAGATCTCAATTATAACGCTACTAATCGGTTCTAGCATTAGGTAAGAACCATCCAGGTAACCCCATAAGTGTTTTTTTATCAAAATCGGTGAAGCCATTTAGGAGTAGAACAAATACGAACACACTCACATCTTAATTTTATATATAGCGATCTATACCTAAGCCAGGATAGGTATACATTTTTGATGTCATAGAGTTGTTAGAGACTAACGATCCGCCCTGGTTTCGCATCGGTGTAATGTACTAATATGACGTTAAAAGTATGGTATATATTCGATTTAGATCCATATTTTGGCGTTTTGATTTTTACATTTCATCAAAGTCATGGAAACTATATAAGAATCGTCAAACAAACAACTAGCGAAAGTAGTAAATGTGAAATTTATCACCAAAACGAAGATGTTTATCATATTTTAATGGAATGTGTCCGGACCAATTCTGAAAGAAGACAGATATTTAAGGAGAATTATAATATAGGCGTTTCTAACGAAATATTGGCACGCCCAGCATAGGAAGAAGCCAAATGAATACATAATTTGGTGGACGTCGCTATAAGGGCAAGAAAGTGATTGCAAGTTTCTGTTTTTTTATTTTATATACTTTCCTTTTGAAAGATGTTTAATTAATGTATGGGATGAGAGCGGCGTGTTCTTTTTGATCAAAAACTTGATAAAATTATAGAGTTAAAAAAATAAAACCTTTTTTTTGTCTCGCCTAATATTTAATCTGTGATGTTCAACTTTTTTAAGATATTCATTGAAATTATATGCTGAAAAAGGGCAGTTTTGATCTACACTAAATGCATAATACGACTAAAGTATTTAACTGTTTAAAGATAGATACTATATTTGTCAAAACAGCGTAGCAAATAAACAATTATTCCTTAATAATATGCGAAAGATAAAATTGATTACTGTGAGTTATCTTCAGAGAATAGACGCACACCATCGCGGCGCATTTTGCTAATGTACATTCTCTAGAGAATTCTCGAGTACATTATTTTTATTTACCTCAAAAGATTTAACCCGCGTTATCAAAACAAACAAATCGTATCAAAATCCGTTACGTCGTTTAAAACAACTTAAGGAACTCACAGGCAGACACGAAAAAAGACATTGTTTTGTAATATTAATAGGCATACAGCTATACATATAATAAAAATGAAATATCTGTATGTAATATCAAAATAACAGTTTTTACTGATTGGATATGAAATGAATGAATTATGAAATTAATTTCGCTACTTATAATAAAAATCTATTTTTTTTGTCGATCTGTCTGTTTGTTCCCCGTAATCTCTGAAACGGCTAAACCGATTTGGACGGGACATTCACTGCTAGATAGTTAAAATTATAGTGAGTGACATCAAATCTTAATTATATGAACAATATGAGCATATTATATCCATATAATAACATTTTTAGCACATTTTGTTAGGTAGTGTATAAGTTGCAAATTTCATTACTTTCTTACATATTGCGAGTGAGCCCTAAGAGGGTTATATAGTGGGTTAAAGTTCCAAATATGTTGTTGTAAATGTGTTGCTGTGTAGTAGGTGGCGTCATACTCACAAATGTTTTCGAAAGAGCATTTATGTAATTCCATTTTTCTCACAATTATACATTTCTTTAAAACGAGTTTAAAAATGCGTGCGGAGCCGCGGACTCCAGCTAATATCAAATAATTAAACAGTTGTAAGATTTTTTCCCAACAGGTAAAATAATTGGGACATTTTCTTCAAGCATTTGATATTTTTCAAATTTAGCACTCCCTTAAATTGGCGCCCCAAGTAAGTATCTCGGTTTACCTCCTCTTCTATATATTTGGGGATTGGAAAGTATATTATTAAATTGAAATGATACAGCAAAGATGTAGTACGGTGCGAGGTGCGGTAAATAAACTGAAAGCGTGAGGAATAGTCATCCATGCGATAGATCGATCTATTAAAGTCTTCTTGGAGTCGCTGACTATTTGAGTGCCTCAGACTAACGGCCGATCGTACAGTAACTACGAGATCTTTGGAGTCAAAAGCAAAGCGATTAAAATTAAATAAATGAAACAATAGTTGGACGTAATTTTAAGTGGGATTAAATATCAAACTAAGCTTAGTTTACCCGCCTCGCTCATGCGTCATGTTTGTACAGTTGAATGCAAGCTCCGCCCAACGTAGCTTAAGCTAGCGCGGGAAAAAGAGCTTTTATTTCTCATAAGCCCTGCTGTAACAACCAATCATTGAGATCAGTCGCGCTACGGACGTCGTGTGTAATGTACGTGTTTGTGGTTCTCTCTTACACAACTCTCATGTGAATTATGTTTACGAAAATATTTATGAAACTTTTAAATTTATAACAATTGAGTTGTGACATTTAATTTATCGAGTGGATTTTATTAACCAAAATGGACGGTAAACCAGCTCCTAACAGATCCCCAACCGCGACTGTGGTGAAAAAGGAGAACGAAGAAGAAATAAAGGTAAGGGAATACGTTTGTTTGAATATTAGTTGAATATTTGAATTTCGACAGTGACGTGAGTTTCCGTCGGATGGTCATCGTCATGTTACGGTTTTGTGTTGTTGGCAACTGAACAACAGGCCTGTAACAGTCCCGCCTCGTAACAGGAGATTGTGGAGTCGTATTTTTAAATTTGATATTCGTTCAATGTGCAATATCCCGTGAGAGTTCACTTACAAAGAACCTTCAGATCGAGGGTTAGCCGGAATAAATTATTCGGTGTAATATTACAATATTAATTACATTTTGCGATACACAATAAAACTCGTGTAATATCACGTTTTCGAGGCCTTTTCCAGCCATTAAAGTGTGAAACGCGATATCCGAAGCGCGCTCGGATCGCTGTAACCGGAGCCGTTGGATGTTTTGATAATAGATATAGGCGTCGCTCCTGTGTTCGTGTGTACCGATTGGAGGTGATTCGCTCGTGTGCGTGCGGGGTAATTTTAGACGTTCCTTTGCTCAAAACGTAACACGAGAACGTCCCAGGCCACAGGCCGGCGTTACGATTTATTGTTTTCATCTGTTTATCGTAATTGTTAGCCAGTATAATTTTTTCTTTCATGTAATAACGCGAATGTTGGCCGCGGCAGCCGCCCTTGCCGATTCGCGGTGTTTATTTTTCGCACCACAGAAATAGTATGACATGTCATTAACCCCATTGACGGTGTCCACGCGTCGGTGACGTCACGAGACACCCGCGACGATTTATAGACGAAAGTTTGAGGTCGATTTAATTTATAGTATCAATTGTCTATTAATACCAGGAATTAATTTTTGTAATGTATCGAGTAAATAAGTGCATGAATCTTGTGTATGAAAATCCTGAATATTAATTATATTATGTTTCACATTAATAAATCGTTAAAGTTTTATATATCATAAACAATCATAGCTATTTTGTTTTTTTTTAGATTATTTTAGTATTGCACTCAAAGAACGTAGAGTAGGTTAAAGAAAATACCGTGATGAATTATCGAATAATATCTTTCAATGCTTAACTAGCTTACTATGTCATGTTAGAATTTTGTCGTTTATTACTTATGGGCTTTTTTCGACAATTTCAAAAAACACCTATTATAAATTGTTTCTAGGTTTAACGTGACATCATCATTGTTTGACATATCACTTAACACCGAGTAAGATTGTAGTCATTTGCTGGGTTATAACATAAAAGCTTTCTCTATTTATCCTTCTTTATACCATTATTTGCTGCGATACAAATTTTATTATTTTCCTAGGTCTTGGGCAACTTCAGATGATGAATTATCGTGTGTCATGTGACCTTCTTGGCTCTTTGCCAGATTTGACTTTATCGTATAAGAGAAGTAGTTCCTGATACGTTTTGGTGAACATGTATAAATATGTTTGCGAAATTCTCTTATTTCCGTAACTCATGGCCAAACTACATGCAACGTTAATTGTGTCTGAAGAATATAAACGATATTTTAATTAGTACAATATATAAATTCCAATTTGAATTGTATTGAATGGTAAATATTATTGATATTAAATAATCTACATAAATAAAGAAGATAAAAGGTCTGACGTTGTGCATCAACCAAAATCTTAATTTAATCTTAATTTAGTATAAAGTTATTGAAGTTTTAAGAAACTGCCCTTTTTTATAACTGCCACAACAGAGTAATCACATTTTGTAAGTATTTTTTTGTTCTCAATTTTTTTAAGGTATTTTTCTGTCCATAAAATCCAATATTTTAGTGGTTTGTAAATTATCCCTGTGGTAAAGGTCTTATAAATTTTAACAAAAAAAAAATTTTTTTTTTCGACAATTTAACTTGTTTCTTAACTTATTATACAGATTACTCAGCCTAAATACAGGTGCATTTAATTAAATATTAGATTTAATGGTTGGGGTTATAAATAAGTTGATAGGGTGCCTTGGGTATGTATACGGTGCATTAAATAAAATAAAACCTTTGTTAGAACTGTGGGCAGTCAATTATACCATGCAAAGTTATATATAAGAAAATAAGGTCAATCAACTAATTGCCTTCGAATAGTTAAGGAGTCAACTCTGAAGATATTATCAATTTAATTAAAAAATATCTTATAATTTAATGTCTTATTTAAATATTAAAATCAGTACTCATATTTTTGTACTCCGTTTCTCATTAAAATTTGCCTTGTCAACAATGAATGCTATCTAAATCATAGAGCTTTTTCCATTGACAAAAGTTGGTTGTTTTCTCGTATCTTTCTTGTAAAGATAATTTAAAAGACCTTTGTCACAGCGATAAACAATAAGGAAATTCATTTAAATACTTACTACTATTCATTATGGTTTTTATTTATTTACAACTTAATCTTTTTAATCTTCGAAGTCCTAACGAAGCGATTACTTTAGTTAGTTCCTTGAGAAATGAAAAATATTTTAAGCTACAAGATATAAAAAAATTGACACCAGAATTTTGTAAACGTACGATAACATTATTTTGATCTATAATAAATGTCTAACATAATTGAAATACTTATTTACATAGGTGTTAATACTAATTATTTTTTTGGTAAAATAACTAATTATTTTTTTGATAATTTGTAAGAGAAGAGAATTATTACTGCAGGTTATGCTTAGGAGATAGACTCACACCATCCGGGACTTCTGTTAAGTATTTTTGAAATGTACAAATCCATAGTACATTACTTCAATATATCTCGCAAAGTTTAACCAGCGTCACCTATGTAAGGGCTGGAAAACTCCGTCTTACGACTGAATTAGAGTACATCCACTTTTCTCTACTGTCTATAAATATAATGTCCACGTATTATATACGTATACCTTCCGCATTTACGCCTGAATCCCAAGGAGGGTTGATGACAGGCAGGCGGCCGATCGCAAAAAATAAGGCAAAGTATACATCACAACATGATAAGTATGAAAAGTCAGTATTGAGTATGGACGTGGACGGATATAAGAGTAGAGGAACACAGACAAAAAGTATGGATAAATAGTGTGAAAAATGATACGTGTACAAAAGGTGTGAACAATGAGGTGACATCTGAAAGTGGGGAGTGGAAAAGGAAAAGATATTGGGCCAACCCTGCTTAGGTGGGATAAGGGCAAGATGATCATGATGACCTTCCAGAATAAATTCTGTAAACGATACTGAAAGCGTATCAAAATACGTTGCATATTTTAGAGAAACTAAGGGAACACACAGATAGACACGAAAAGCGACTTTATTTTATAATCTTTATGGGTGTTTCAGAAAATTTATAAAACATTCGTGTACAGATAGAACTACATATATATTAATATACAAAAATATCGGAAATAATCTTTAATTCTGATGTAATGGAAGAAAAAGACGAAAACTCAACCCAATGCTTGTACAATGATACGGCGATGTCGTTTTAAATGCAAATGGCATTTGCAAAACACACAATGTATAATGATTGTTTGTCGTTCGCCATCGCGGGCGTATTATGTCGCCATATAACGGATGCATTGGAAATTGTTCAATACATATTATGAAGGAAATTCCTTTCGTCACGCGAGTACTTTACAATATAAAATTAAACTCCTTTTCTCTTATTTTTGTAGCAGTTGTAAGATATGATGATCATGAATAAGACATGTTTTTTTTTGTATGTCTGGTTTTTATTCGCTTGTTTGAATTTTTATTAAATTGATGTACGGGAACTATAGGTTAGGTTAGTAGTTAGGTTCAATCGATAGTTAATAAGCAATTGTCAATAAAAATGTCAGGAAATGTAAAAAAACAAGAAATTAACTGGATAACACAAAAACTTTATGTGTATTAATGTTTGGATTTTTCAGTACAATATTCAATTGTAAATATTTACAAATTTTATAAAGAAGTTCCATATTTTTAAAACTCTTTTAAGCTACGAAACATATAAGCTTGTGGAATACAACAAGGTATTTACTACAATTAAATAATAAAAGATAAAGCGAAATTGAAGCGATGATGGCGTATTGTTTAGCGTGTTCAGATACCATTGTCAATTGACGTTTGTTCGAATTTTTGCAAAAGGGTGCGCTGTCGGTGAATAATAACTAAAGGCGATGAAAGCATAGCATGGTGGTAGGGCTTTTTATAAACCCACCTAATTGGCTACCAGCCTTAATTTTTTTTTCGATGTGACCTATACTGGTATCCTGGCAGTTTCACCGGACAACAACCTCAAGATAAAATTTGTCGTCAAGCATCTATGAATGTGTTTCGATAGTTTCACTAGAGAGCCAGTCCGTCTCTAGGGTTAGCACGTTTACCATCCTATTAGACCATATCGCCATTTAACGTCAGATGAGAGTTTTGTTCAAACGCTAAAAACAATGAAGTATCAAAAAGATCTACTTTTAATTTATTTTAATCATTATATTTACTTGTGGTTGTCTTATGATCGAGATTCTAAAGGTCGTCAGAGTCTACTAAATAAAAAAAAATATAGTTTTAAATTCCGATGATGAACGGTAAAAGAATTTCCACGTGTTTAATTTAACGCTGATACAAGATTTGAGTACTAATATAGATCACCCAAATTAATTACTAAATTAACGAACAAACATACGATATTGCGTACGCGTTACGTGATATGCCCTAGAAATTTTTCCGCTGAATGCTTACGAAACTGTGGCTCGTAAACGCTGCACTTGCAAGTGATGCGCGAGACCAGATTATTAGGCCAAGGTTGCTGCACTGCGCTGCCGGTTAACACACGGTGCACGATTATTTTGAAATAATGTAATCGATTACAACTATTTTTAATTATTTAAACGTTTATTATCTATAGTTTTAAATTATTTATATCATTTGGCTGTAGGTTTGCCTTTGCAAATGGGCAATTCGTAAATTACGTACACGTTAACGGTCTGAGAGGGTTTTACAAAATTTGAGATCTATTTATAAGGCAGGGGGGGGTATTAAAGCTGCGTAATAAATGTAATGTATTAAAATTCAATGGTAATGACAATCTAAAATGCATTTATTTATTACCAATTCTGTGAATAAAAATATAAACCACTATGGATGTGCTCTTTTAGTAGTTTCAAAATTTAAAATATGTGTGGTTTGCACGAAACAGTGTAATCTAAATGTTTAGTAACATGGTACAAAATGTAAGTTAATTTATTATAAAAAAAGACTAACCTAAACATTTATTATTATAGTTTTTCAGTATAAATAGTTGAGAATTACTTTTAATATTGATATCTATAATAATGATAGAGTTCTGCGGTTGTGCGTGCATCACGCAAAAACCACTGAATAGATTTCGATCAAGCTTTTTTAGTTTCACAGCCAAGGTATTTAGCCCCGTATTTTAAAAAAATATCACGATTTATTCATTTAATATAATGTTATTAGAGTTTTAAGAGGCTGCAATTTTATAGGTAATACGCCTTTAGCTATATGTTTATGCTATTTCCTTGGAGAAGAGGGGCAAACGGTGTGATACGCATGCAGGACAACGCAGGTAAAGACGCGGGTATCAGCCAGTTAAAATAAAGAAAGTCTTCAGAAATACAACCACTTTCGTGTAAATCGAAGGACATATAGATTACCCTTTAATTTTATATTACCTTACTATTTTATTACTATTTTATAATTTTATAATGACCAATAATTAAAAAACTAATGCGGACAGAGCAGCGAATACAGATAGTATTATATATTATAAACTAACCTTCACCCTCGGCTTGGTTTCCTTAATGTAAATTTGACCTATCCATATGGAACAGTATTTTTTTTGCGTGAAATGTATACTATGTTCTGTGGCGTAACTAATGGGCCCCCGGAACTTCCGGAAACTCCGATTAAAGGCGCTCTATAGGACAAGACAAACTACATAATTTGGCTATTCTGTGTACAGAAAATTTGATGGCCCGATAATTTAAAATCTGATGATGTTATTGATAGTTTTGCGGAACAGGAAGGCCGGAGAAAAGCTTTTTTATTTTCGAACTGACTACACTGTTGGCTTGACAGGCCTCTACAGTTGCACCGAACTACCGAATTTTAGTTATAAATATCTTGTTAATATTGAATTATTATTTTATTATAAATATGTAAAAATGCTTTTGAAAATTTAATTTATTACATGTTTAACTAAAACACATACAATATTAGATCATTCTTTTGGGTAATTGCTTCAGTGATTTACTAAACTTAAATTACAATGTGACGATTTTTACTGGTATATTTACGTCACTGTGTCGTTCCCGTATCGTTAATCTACATCAGCGTATCTATACATGAGGATTGGTTGAGTATATATATATATTTACATTTACAATACAAGTTATGATGCAAAAGTACGATTGTGTTAATAAATTATGCTTAAACTGTAGAACGGGTTCTATGGAGTTTGGCATAAAATCGGTTGTTATGGAATATTAAGCTAGATGCTGTTTTTGTCAAACCTTACTATGTTATATAAACAGCCCAGCAACAGAATCAAAGATATTATATCCTACTCGATTGTTTGCTTGACTTTCAGGTTTAGACGTGGGTAAATAAGTAGAAAATCTGACTATAAAAAATAAAATTTAAAAACATCGTAAAATTGGATTAAAAACTTAGGTTAGAAAATCTTCATATAAATACATCAGAGAGCGAGTGACACAGAAAACGGTTAGGAGATCTTCAAAAATATTGACAGAATTGACAGATTCACGTTCAGTTGATCTACATGATCGTAATTTAAAGGGTAAATGTGGTCTCATTTTCTTCGTTAGTAAGTATACACGTGCGAACCAGGTCAAGCAGTTGATCGATTATAAAATAAGACATATAGAATAGATTATAAAAGATACACAGATTATAAAATAAATTTAGTATCATTTACAATCGATAAACTTCAGAGAATCGATTGAACTTTTCAGTGACATCCCCAACTGGATATTGCAATTTGAATCGTAAGCCTCAGAAATAAAGTTTACATTGTTTAAAACCAATTAAAGAACATAATCCCCGACAACGCGTCTTATTATTTATGAGACATGCATGCGGATTGCGTAGGTATTTTAATGATTCGTGTGATGCACCCATTTAGATGAGGTCAGACTGTACACGGTCAAGGTAGCTCTCGTTGAGATATACGAGGCTTTGTTTGATATTAATGATCAATGCATTCCAGATTATACATCAGGCTCGTTTAATCTAACATACGTATATAAAACTCATTTCGGTTCCTTGTTTTGTTCGCAATATGATAAACATACATAAACATCAGTGTTGCCAACCACGCGCCCTCTATATCATCGTGATATATATCGCTATATTTAAATGTAACATACAAACTGATATAATTACGATAAAGATTAAATACAGTAATGTTTATCACAACATATTTAAATAATGTTAATTAAAAAATCTACATATTTACATTAATAATTTGATATATTCTACAAACTTGTAATCGGGCGGAACTAGAGTGTGTAGATGCTTACACGATGATTTACACACTACTTACAACTGGACGTGAACATCGCTCGGTGTATATAAAGCATATGTGCTGTGTAGCGTCATAAGTGTTCAAGCTATTTGGTACTTTAACCTTGAGGTACAAAATCAAAAAAACTTCATAAACCTCGTCACACAAACAACTTAGTTTTTTGTCTACATTAAAACCCCAAGATAAGTAACATGTTTAATTAGATAATTATTAATACTAAATAGGTAAAACAGTTTCGTAGGTAAGATATTATTTTTGAACAATATGTAAATTATAAATTGAATTACTCGGGGATGCTATCCTTAAATCAATTCTGTTGTAAGTTGTATTGATGTAGCTTTGAAATCTATAAGGTTAGCAATATATGCACACGAAAATATTTCGACTCAATGATAATATAACCTGTTTTTCTCTAATTTTTCTAAATATAATTTGCATATATAGTTTCCGTAAGATATTGTCCAAAAGATAATATAATCTGCTGAATAGTTTAAAATAACTAAGAGAGCACACAGCCAGACGCTAGTAGCGACTTTGTTTCATAAAATTGATTGACAGCAAGCTTCCAAGCTATCTTTCTCATGTGTCTATGCATATGAACAGTCACCGTCATATTTCATTTTCATATATTAATTTATGTCATTGTATACACACCTAACATAAGATCATCAGTATCTCATTTTGAAGTGAAACTTCTTAGGAAACTCTTTGAAATTCTGATCGGCAAACTTTTTATGTGACGAAATGTGGTGGGAGTAAACACTGTATCGGGTAGAGTGTTGAAAACACCTGTTCTCGTCCGATCAACGAAGTTAACCAAAATTGGGTGCGGTCAGTACTTCAATGGGTTACCGTCTGGGAACACCGCATGACGTTGGATTTTTGTTGTATTTTTTAAATTAAAATGTTCTCCTGTAATACAAAAGTTTCACTTCTCTCGTGTGTCCTTGCGACATACCCTATTTTTTATAACACTTGTATTTTATTATCATTTCTTAAGTAATGAATTTAATATTGCAAAAAGCTGACACATTTTTCAATACACTTTACAAAATATGTGTTATGCTTCATGTCTAGTCGTAAGCAGTCTGTGATTACAACAACACGTCTCTTTACAAAGGCTATATCATAACAATATAGACATAAAAATCGAGGCGGCTTTTCCAACTGAGACGTGATATCTCGTAAAGGATATGTGTGGTGACACCGAAGCATCTTTGTACTGTACGCCGATGTCTCATCTTTTCTGCTACCACTGTTTTTGTATAGTTCGGATTGCAAAAACGTTTGGCAGAGACATATTTTTCCATTTATTTTTTATCAACCAAACTTCTAGATTATTGCTGCCATTGTCGAGTAGGTGATAATATTACAAGTGTGTTGTGATAATTTCAAAGTTCTAATAAGATAGTGGCCACCTTGTTAGAACTTTCCAGGCAGTTTCTGTGGCGTCTCAGAATTCATGCTTCGTGGTATTATTTTCCACTCATATCACTTATGCACAATAACTGTACGAGTATTACGTAAAATGCCACCAATATTACAAAATATAGAGTAAAATAACACAAGATTATTAATAAAAAATGCATTACATGACAGACTAAGATCCCGCCAAAACCTTCGGGTAGAATTATTTTTATATTGTACTAGATGACACTGTGAACTTCGTATCACTTACATATATTTGTGTAAAATGTAGTCAAAACTTAATACAAAATTTTTATTTACATTATAAATGCAATACAGTTATGTACTTAATTAATTTAAAGCTTTCTCATGCACTTGTTGATTTCTCAAACAGTACTGTTTTGTATTCCACCAAAATGAACCAAAGAGATCAGACCTCATACTACAGCTATGAAACAAATAAATTTCTAAACACAGCTATAAATATTTGACAAAAGAATGACAATTCTTTAATTCTAAAATGACTGCAGACGTCAAAGGTTTTATAGCTAAGAACGTTTTGTATTTGAAAATTAGATTGTATTTTTTGGTATTTTCCTTTAGTTATTATTTATGTTTCACACCGTTTAAACTTTCCTTGAGCTTCCACAAATATTTCAAGATCAAACCTATTCAAATCGGTCCAGCCATCCTCGAGTTTTAGCAAGACAAATGAACAGCAATTCATTTTTATATATATAGATTTCATCTTCGTCAACGTTAATAAGATTACAGTATAATTCATGTCGATAATAAAATGTAGTCTATGTCACTCAGGCATAATGTAACCTCTTATTAGTAAAAGTATTTTCACAATCGGATCAATACTTCCGAAGATTATTTCATACAAACAAGCTTCATCTTGTGTTATCTATATGGACATAGACGTAGATAAAATAGTTCAATACCTTGTTCCTTTGTCAACCAATTATCATTTTTTTATTCAATAACTATTAACCAGCTTTAGTGTTTTTCATAGCAACAATTTGGAGTTTTTTTTCCATATCATACACGAGTCAACAAAGCCTTTATTTATACGTTGCTATTTCACATACTTCACAATCCTTACGTCTATAATCTATAATATATTTTGTACAGTATTCAAAACAGTTGTTACCATTTAGGAAAACAACCAAAGAAAAATATAGATAATAACAGTAAATATTACAGATAGTAATAAAAAAAACTTAGTACCCCTTTTTATGGCTCAATTCCGACCTCTAGTAACAATAAAAATATAATAAATAACATTATAAATGATAAATAACACGTGTAAACCAGATACTAATGTGTTTACTCAATATCGTGTGACAATAACTGTTGCGGTTTCAACTTACAGTTATTTATTTTGACTACGAAAATACGGTTTCAATGGAGCTTCGTTTAAGGCAATTCATATATTACACACAACGCAGCGACGTAGAACTGAGTAGGAAAAAAAATCGCAAGAAATACGTATCAGAGTCATTAATTGAACGTAAGTTTCCTTTATAATTTACTAACGGTAGGTTATTAATAACTGTACTTCATTTGTGCAGACTAATGCAGAATATGAGATTAAATCTTCTCTCTACAGTATGAACTTGTCATGAAAGAAAACGGCAATTGAACGTCAATCTCTCAGTTCTGTCAATATTTTGAAGATCTTCCTACTTTCTTTTATCTCATTCGCTCGTTTACTTTTTTAAATAGAGATTTTCTAACTCAATTTTTTCCTTTTCCCGTACGATTGTTCAAACATTTTCTTTCATACAAACCTTGTTCTCATAATTACAAACACAGTAAAAAAAATAATTGGTCAAATAGGTACTGCCGTTCTGAAGTGACACGTTTACTACATTGGGTAATTGATTTTTGTTTAAAGAATTAGAAAGTTGGCACATCTAGTTTTCCATCGACAGAGTGGTACGTCGATTCCTACCATAACACATCACTAGACGGCGTTCGGGTTAGCGTTATCGTTTTCTTTGCGATATATCGCAATTTACCGAGAATGTAATAACGAGCAGCTACTAGTATAATCTTTTATAATATTTTAACACTAACGTTTGTGGGGATGGATACATTTTTATTATTATTTTACGTAGAAACTTGGTACTGAACTTATTTTAATGAAACTTTGTAGTAATATACATCAGAATAACATATAGGGTATTGATTTATAAATATCTTTATGAAATTGGCTAAAGTGTAGCAATAAGTTGAAAAAGTCCTGCAATATGAGAACTATCTCGGCGTGCACTCGATAGACCGTGACGGGAGTATACTATGTAAGGATATAGGAGTATATATAAGGAGTATCGTAATATATTATCTATATTTGAATAAATTAAAAAATTTAGAGTCCGATTAAGCTCACATTATTTTGACATTGGTTTTATCAATACAATAAGGACCCTTCGCAAAATATAGTGAACACAAAATAGGTACATTTTCAAATATATTTATGCACAAATGATCAAGTTCACTGTCGAAGGAGACTACAAACACATGATCAATAGATACAAAGTACATTACGATTCAGTATTCTCATTTGTGAGCGTCGTGTATGGGATTCGAATCCCAAACACTTAACAGCGATGAAGCATCTACTTGAACCACTACGTTAACTGCGCACCTATAATCACAAGCGTACGACAATCTAAAATCAATGTTAAATTCCATGCCATAAAATACAAAAATATGTATGTGCATGTGACCAAACGATAGCAGTGAAATCTTATAAGCATTACATGCATATTAAAGTTCAGAGAGATTTCGCAGTTTTTATATAGAAATAAATTATTATTGAAATACTACACTGATTATTTAAAGACATATATAATATTATTTTATTATTATAATACATAATAACAATAATAATAACGTAATTATTGGAACGATGCACACTTTGTAAGTCAATAAACGTGGTTGATGACGATTGAAGCCGAGTATACATGATTGAAAAAAAAAAACAAAA
Source organism: Antheraea assamensis (assembly GCA_035772565.1). NCBI lineage: Eukaryota > Metazoa > Arthropoda > Insecta > Lepidoptera > Saturniidae > Antheraea > Antheraea assamensis. The sequence goes on from JAQQSE010000012.1 coordinate 220,333, forward strand.
CATAAAATTTCATAACATGACGCGTTTGTGATGTACATTTTTTTCCAATAATCATACTACTCGGAACGCTGATATTAGGTGCGATTAAATATCATTTTAATAAAACACCCTTTAAACTGAAATATGTAACCAGATAACGTTGGATGATGATGTATCTGCTTTTGGACGGGTCGCTTTTAGTGTGGTGTCGTGTTACACACGCTTATGTTACGCGACCGAATATAGTGGACAACGTGTACGAATGGAATTGTCTATTCCAGTGTTTCTTATAGTTTTATTACGCTCCTCTTAATAAAGTTGGGTGATATGAATTACGGGTTGGAATCGAAGTATCTATACGAAAAGTAGAGGAAAACACAAACGTTTTCTGAGTGGTAGTGTATTTGTATACCGTGTCGAAAAATTTATGTTCGCATCCTGCAATGAGCCAGAGAAAGTGTACAGTCCTCGCCGATCTTTTTGACCGCTCTGAATATAGATGTGCAGAACACAAATTTACGTATTAATACGTAAGATATTTTATGTACAACATCGAGATAGCGTAAGGGTAAATAAATGCCAATTTTAGATACCTATAATAATATTTTAACTTTGTTTTGTATTAAACTCTTATTATACTGTATTATGCGCATACTTGTTTAACTGAATATGATCAGCAAATTAAAAATCTGTAATCAAGTATTTGAGACCCAGTCTTCCTGTATAATTAACGTTTTATTATTTTAGGTCACATCGTCATTGAATATCAGCTGTGATTGTGGTCAAAAGTTCAAACTTGTAGGTATACAAAAAGGAAACAAATATAATTTCAGCATGGTAATTGATGAAGAAATAAACAATTTTTCAAATTAATAAAATTATCAATACCTCCTATAATAAGTAGATTCAGTTGTTGAGATATTTTAAGTGCTCTTACAATCAGCAAGATGTCATACCTCTCGGGGGAGCAGACGGGAGAGTGTGGACCGTTTGGTTTAGAAGCGCTGACATGTTCAATTTTAATATACACATTGATATACAAACTTGTTTTCGTAATGATTAACGGTTAAATTATACATTATGACTTGTTTGATTCGTTTAATTTGTCTTGATGCATATAGTATTTTATAATAATACTTGATCAATATTATTACATTTTTAATATTGTCAGAAATACAAAGTACTGCCAGCTGTAGCTTTTTCTTCTTGAGAATATATTTCTCCCCGATATATTTTGTAGATAATCAATCTTATATATAAATAAAATGTATAGAGGGCCGCCGTTGTGTGCGTATCACGCAAAAACTGCTAGATAGACTTCGATTTTTTTTTTTTGGTTTATATCGTAGACAATTGTTCCTTATCTAAACAAAAGAAAATCGTAATATCTTCCTTTAATACAAAGTTATTAGAATTTTAAGAAACTGTTATTTTTATAAGTTATTCGCGTTCAGCGACGTGTTTTTCTTGCCGTGAAGCGGGACAAGCAGTATCATTCGCATGCACAGGAAGGGAAGTAACCAGTTACCATTTACAAAGGTATTCTGTAAGCAAAGGTTTTTTTCTATTATTTCTTTATGTTTCAAATCTCTGAACACAAATAATATCGTTAAGGTAATATATAATGCAGACGAAGTCGCGAATATCAGCTAGTAATTATATAGAAATAGATATTTGGCTTACGAAATTTATAAATTCTTAAAACCGTTTGAACAAACTCCATGAAAGTCGGAACACAATGTTTTCTCATCGAAATTTTTTTATGCTATCAGGTTCAGACACTGTAAGTATATTGTTTAACAGATTCTTATTAAAAATGTTATATATTGAATAGCGAGAATATTTCCATAAAATCCAATTTATTAGAGTTTAACTATTTAAAACATTAAATAATAAAAACGTGTGCGGAACTTCGGAACACCTAGTTTTTTATATTATAGATGTTTCTATTTGAAATATATAATTTAGTCTGTCGGTACGTTCGCTAGGAAATTTAACTTTTAACTTGTAGACTTTGCGTGGTATACCTTACGGTGTATATGTAATTCTAATCATAACTTGTAAAGGAATCCCAACATGTATTCAATTCGTTGGTAGATGTATTGTTTTGCATAAAAATATCGGAGGCTGGAGCACGGCGTGGCGCGTCTCGTTTTACACTAAAATTAACGAAGACTGGATAGGACGCTACGTCGGCGTCGGATGTCGACTACTCATAGGGCTGCCAGATTTATGCTCATAAAAATCGGATAGTTTCTTAAATTTTTAGTGTATGTAACTAATACGATGTATGTTTATGGGTATACATATAACATTTTAAAGTTACTTATGAGCTTTCATACCGTTTTCTGAGTTATAAGAGGCGTATCATTGAAGATTTAACGCGATTAGTTACTTGTCTGTTGTTGGTAAATTTATATTATTACATTAGGTCGTAAAAGTGTTTGATATAGTGATAGTTGGGTTGAAAGTGTTATCTACAATTAATGACGTCAGTGGAACAATAGACTACACATATTTATGGTTTTCTGACAGCACAAACTGTGAAACTATGAAATTAGTAGCGAAAATTATATGTTTACTTGTAATTGTAATATTTAAAGATATTAATAAGTTAACTTATAGTTATAAAAATGTATTTTATTTATTTTTAAATAACAGATTTTTCTATATTTCAAATAATGCATACATGTTGCTTTCCAAGTATCATTAATATTAAAATTTAAATTTAACATAGTTTTATAATTTATATACATATAGAATATCTTAAGGATCCGAAGCAATTAAAAGTGATAATTATAAACAAAATTGTCACTCATTAATAATTTATAAATAAACATCAGATAACCGGATAGGAATTAAAAAGCGACAACCCTGAGAGTAGATCATACAATAATTAAAACGCGCTATCGAACTCCAGTCAGCTCCTGTGTTATGTTCTCAAATTATATAATTAAAAATAATTTAATTATGGCTCGACATGTAATAATTTCGTTTCGTCAGGTAATATTATGACTTAATAAATTGGGAATAGTTGATAAACGATATTGTTTAGAAAATTATTTATATAGGAGATTTAAATTTACGCTGTTCATCTTCTAGTCTTCGTCTATTGACTTTGAAAGCTATAGAAACAAGACTTATTTGTAATTAATTAAAGATAATTCAACCATTCTCAATTCTATCAAGAATTTTTCCCATTTATATTTTGTTACATTTTTCATGATTAAATTGTAAACCGAGTGATAAAACTTTGTTGGATGATGGATTTATATAATAATTTTGTTCTGTGATGAGCACCATATACAATGCGTATGAACGTATTCTTCTTTATTGGCCGTGTTTTGGGATAAGTCGATGTATATTACTACTGGATGTTCAAGTTTAAATAATTTCAAATTATGACTTTTTTCTTCATTTTAGATAATATTTATATAGAAAAATAATAATTTTACATAAGATATATGAGGCTTCATAGTAAAAATTCAATATATCATCGAAATTATTCATATCAATGTAAAGTCTTTTAAACTAAGTTTTTTTGTTTAGAAATACCATTCTAATAATATTAAAATATACGCAGTAACTTAGAAAGATATAAAAAAAGATTATTAGCAGCAAAATTTTACAATGAGTCTGATAAAGTCGTAAGAAAAGAAAAAAAACTTCAACATTTCTGATAAATTCAACTTATCTTGGACAACTTCAGAAGGAGTAGATATATCATAATAATACATAAGACCATTTTATTTCCTAAAATATTTATAAATATATCTCTTTAAAAAAGTAAACGTGTCAGTGAGACGAAAGATAGTAGAAATATCTTTAATAAAATTGATAGAATAAAGAGCTTGACCTCAGTTCTTGAATTGCCATATAATTTGGTCGTATTCTAAGGGGAAGATGTGGTCTCAGTGTGGGATATCAAAAATGTTGTTAGAAGAATTAAATGAGCCACGAGTTTACTGTATAAAATATAATTATTGGAAATGATTTCCGTGTTTAATATAAAAGCGTTGTGTTATGTGCCCTTTTATATTCTCAAAAATGCCACAATTAAATGGGAATTAAGGGATCAATGATTAAAATATTTCTGACACCTGAATGAGTTAATTTATTGGAATGACTGAAAATGTAAAAATAAAAATTTTAAGTCGTAAATTTCAAAGGTTTTCAGTTACGAGCAGTTACGATTACAATACTTAGAAGCAATCTTTTGTCCCTGGTGCAAAATGCCAATAATCTAAACCTCACGACTTGGGTCTTGAGACATGATAAATGAATAGGTTTTTTTCTTCATTTATATGTTTCTCAAACTCTCATAATTTTTTTTTTGTAATAGATACGATAGGAATTCTTAGTGTGCGTTCACATTGTCCACAATAAATGTGCGGAGTATGCTACAGGCCAGATTGAGGGGACCTACTAATGGGTACACTGCGTCACACCCCGTGAACATTTCTAGTTTTTAGACTTATTACAGATGTTCTCAAGCCACGAATGCTGATTTGATTTTGTACTAGAACCTTAAGCAGATATTTAACTTTAGTGTTGTATCTATCCCGATGCCGCGATGAGTGTTACAAAGCACGTCACATTACCTACCAGTTATAACATTTTCATTCATTGAAACCTCAGGAACACGTCGATCCGGCTTTTCAACCCAACCAGGCTATTATTACTGCGTCGTAAGGTTTAACGATTATTATGATGCAGAAAGCGGTCATGATATTGGACACCTATTCGTGTTGAACCCTTCATAATTAGTGCCCAAGCAACACAGCTCGACGTCACTCGACGACTCTACTCGGGTTCACGTCAGAACGTGGCGTTCACGTCATTCTTCGCGTTAATTTCTTTGTAACGTGAACCGTGTGGAACTCTGTACGCAATCACTTATTTTATTGATATATAAATATTTGCAGTTTTTTATTTTTTTAATTTATGTTCAATAAAAGGAGTCAGTTAATGTGTTGTCAAGTAAAATCGAAAAATTGTTCGGATGTCGTTAGTTGTGGAGCAATATGGGTAAATCTTCTTATCTTATATATGCACGCGTCACGCAAGAACTACTGGATAGATTTCGATCATTTTTTAAACACTTAGTCTTTATCAAAATTACGATATCTTCATTTAATATAAGGATATTAAAGTGTGTTTTCTTGCAGTAGGAAAGTGAACAAGTAGTGTGATGCGTATTCGCAGGACAAAGAAAGCAAACATATAACATTGTTTTTTTCTCTGTACATGAAATATGTATATTGTTAAGATAATAACCAATACAGACAAAGTCTCGGGTGTCAGCTAGTGTTATAATAAAATCACTCAAATATGAAACAGATTCACTGGAATCAAGAATCTGTTAACCTTTTTGAATCTATTTAAGTACAGATATTATAACTGCGTATTAGAAATAGCAAGAATTATGACAACAAAAAGCCGGCGTACGACTCCCTCGGTTCATGCCGTCATAACGTAATCAGATACCCGCCGACAGATATACGACACCGCCGCATCTCCACGTATCTCGTAATCGGACACCGAGAATGCGTTCTGTTGCGAGAATATTCCAATCCTTTGGTGTTAAAAAAATAGACTGTTTGTTTTTAAACACAACTTGCTCTTCTTTGTTACCGCGTACGTAAAAGTCGTTGCATTTAAGTTTCTTATTGTTTTTATACAAATTGTAAGGGTTTTTTTTTTAATGAGACTGATACTGATAGGATAGCATATTTTCCATAGTATTATTAACGGGACCAACAAACGTTGTACTGACATGAAAATAATAAAAAATCCTGGATTTAGATCGCAGCGCCACCTACTGGGTTCAATTGTAAGTCTAAACCATTCCTGAATCCACCTGAACACACATAATAAAATGTCATTAAATCCGGTCCAGCCGCTCAGGAAGAGTTCTATCACATACACACGTACAGAACAATTATATACTTAACTAAATGTTTAGACTACAAATCGTTATGCTTTTCTATAAGAGCTAAAGATTAATTATGAAATTATCATAATTATGTAATTGAATAACAGTAAAAGAATTAAAGTTGTTATTACTAAATTACAATTTCAAAATAAAATACAGCCCACAATTACTCCAGATAGAAGTCGTAGTTTCCACGAACAAACAAGTAATATAAATAAAATAGATATTCTTAATTTACTTCAATATATACACAATTTCCTTGTTGTAATTAGTATGAAAACTATACAGTCGACTAATAAACTAAAATAATTGGTAAAACAATATTTGTTATGAAACGTAATGTGAAACGGTAGTGGCGCTTGCCTAATACACGTATTATTTTTAGCTTACCACCAACATCGAAATTAAATCGTGGAAAATGTTACGCCCTTGAATATGTGTAATTCAAATATTACAAACATTTGCCAAACATGATCACTGTAAGTCGAAGCTGCATATGTTGTATTATGCAAGCAAACTCGTTCTCGAATGCTCATTTAGTGTACTAATTTCAAAGATATTGTTTCACATATGATCTACATTTATACATTTTATAAACAACTACATTGGTATAAGTATTATGTTTTTAATGTGTTCTCTTGTGTGGAATATTCTGGGGGGCATTTAAAGGGTCATATATGTTATTACAAGAAAACACATCAGAGTTGAAATAAGAAGCATTGTTGGAAACTTTATATTGGGTATAAATACTCGTGTATCAAACAAAGAAATATAAGGAGATGTCAAAGATTATTGGCAATTGGACAGTTATTCAAGTATATAAAAAGATAAACTATATAGTATTATGGCAACGATCAATAAGAAGTCTCGATTCTAAATGTATACGTAAAAATTGAAATGTTTGTGTTTGTGAGGAGTAATATCTTAAACAGCTCAATTGATTTTAATAAGACTTATTCACAGATTAAGGGATTTTCAATGTATTCATTAGGCCTCATGTTACTAAGCTTTTAGGGTTAAGTAGTAAGGTGAAAATTTCAATAAAAAAAAAAGTTTATAATTAACCCAGATAAATTGCCATGAAAGAATAAGTTAAATGTAAAATAGGTAGTATTTATTTTATTTACAAATTTATAAATGTGTATGCCTATCGAAGAATCTCCTGTTCGCTGTTTTTATGCCTAGCAATATTATTTTGTTAAATAAAAGCTTTTTTATTTAGATATAATGAGGCTCATCACGTCAAAACTACTGAACGTATCGGCATAGGTCTATGATCATCCCATGCGGAATTTTTCGTAGATGGGTCTAGGCATATTTTCTGGATTCCATTGATCCTTTGCAATTTTTGTAATGCTTAACAAAATGACTGGGTTTTACAGCTAGTTATTAAATAAGCAGGATTAATATTGCCACGGTTGAAATAATTTGGATAAATAAAAATTAAATGCCGCACGCATCACGCGCATCACTACAGAATGGCTGCACCTATTTTGTCAGGACAAGGTTTGTATGAAAAGATCGTACCGAAAAGTGAAAAATTTGTGTTTAAAAATCTCCATATATAATGGTGAATAAATGAGTGAAACAGAAGATTGCAGGTTGATCTTCAATAATATTGACAGAATTGACAAATCTACGTTCAATTACCCTTTTACTTGTTTACATACATGGTCGTAGTGTAAGGGGAATACGTCGAGACGGGCAGCTATTAAGAAAATGATTTAAAGATTAGAACCTACCGGAGTAGTAGCGATGTGAAACTAAGCAATGAGCTATTGAACTGAAATACGTGTTCGTTTACAAAGCAAAGTTGAAAACAGCGTCATGGTTCTACTCCGGTTGCTAGTTGAAACAATTCTTCCCCGAAAGTGGATACTTCTCGTGTGACCGAAACAGTCGGGTGCCACAATCTCGCATCACCCCCAGAGTAATGCACGGTGATCCGACACTCTCTTTGTTTCGCACTCAGACGCTATAATGAGAAACATGTGAAACATAACCGATCGGCTGATATCGGAGACGTAATACTATGCCGTGGTTTTGTTCGCTCGTTGCGACCGACTCGCGCGTCTCCGCAAACGCCTTTGTTTGATATCGCATCATACCGTTTTATTTCGAGTTGTGATGCGTGAGAAACGAGAATTGTGTACACTTATATCCCGATCATGTGCTTAAATAGATTATTAGCTAGTACTTGGAGCAAGCCATTGTGTAAAATCAAATGTAGTAGGTATTTATATGCAACTAGTATCTCGCCGCGGCTTCACATGACCGCAGTGTACTTATAAAAGTTTTAATCGGTCTATATTCATTTTTGGCACTTCGAGGTTTACATTTTATTAAACTTCATTACAACTTGTAGTGCTAACAACTTTTGTGAAGTGAAACTTTTTGTGGGAGGGCTTTGAAATTCTGAGCGGCAACCTTTTTGTGTGACGAAAAGTGGTTAGACTAAATAATGTCGGGTAGAGTGTTGGAAGCAGTGGTTCTCGTCCTATTATCGTAGTTAAACAACGTGTAAAACGTCGGGTGCTGTCAGTATTTGGATGGGTGACCGCTTGGGAACACCGCTTGATGTTGGCTTTTATTGTAATATAAGCGCCCCAAAAACTCCTTCTCACGAGTTTATTAGTATAAAACGACTTTTCTCTTCATTGTACAAATATAATATACATGTATTATACATATAAATCTTGTGAAAGAAATTTTCTGTACGATAATGAAAACGATATGAAAACCCGTTATGTAGGTACTTTAGAAGAAAGTAAGTTAACATATATATAGACACGAAAAGAGACGTTGTTTTATTAGATTGGTAATTATAGATACGGATTATCTGCGTGCACTACTTCAAACGATTTATTCTTAATAGTAAGAAATTATGGTGCTGTACTAAAATTTTCATAGCGATTGGTCGAATATTGTAAAAGTTGATGTGCTGCAGTGTCATCTTGTGGCAAATTGCAAAATGCATAGTGGGGTATATTCACTGTTTGCAAACATGTACGGCAATAGACTTTCATTGTAATGAATTGAACATGATGATCATTCAACATGATACAAAACTTGATGTATTATCTGATATATATTAAAATGGATAGCATAAGAAGATTCTCTATGAAAATACACATATTTGTGCCAAATTGTGTTACAATTTATCAATCTCGTCTATATTATATCTACATATATAGTTTTTCTGTACATTTAATTTTTTTTTTTATGAAATTTTGCGTTAGGTTTCTATCTTAAAGGATATAGAATATGATCTTAAAACAGTTTTTTTTGTCTGCCCGTACGTTTCCTTGTATATCAAGAATTAACGAACAACTGCTCGACCGATTGCTATGAAATTTTACACACGGCAACGTTACATCATTCCTCGATTGATTTTCAGCTATTATCAATAGCAGGTAGAGAAAAAAAAATCAAAAATTTTTTTCTTTCAACTTTTATCAAAATTTTGTACATGGGAGGTATATTGAGAATTACCAAGAAATTAAAATTTTTATCTAATATCATCCGATTTTGACGATTTTTTTTAAACGGAAATTATTGATACCTGTGTATTTAATAAGCTATAAAAATAACAAATAATACTTTAAAAGGAACTTAAAAAGATATATTTTCAATCTATTTAGATCATATTATTTATTATACTTACCCGTGAATTATATTGCCATTCCGAAATAAGTAGAGCATAATAATTGTTTTTACAGTAGATGTAGAAATCCTAAAACTATACCAATCCTAACTAATATTATAAACTCGAAAGTGTGTTTATTTGTTTGTCACTCTTTCACATCTTAACTACTCAGCGATTATCATGAAATTTTGCCTACACGTGGTCAAGGGTTACAGAAATAGATACAGTCGACTTCATTTAGAAAAAAAAAAACTCTTCTCGAGGGATAAGTCAAATTTACATTACCCTGTGCGATGCAACTAACAAAACCTAGTAAAACTATAGATATAAAAATAAATTAAAATAATCGTCAATAAACCTTTAACGTGTTTTAAAGGCAAGGTAAGAAATATGTAAGAGGTTGAATAATTAATAATACTGAGAATCATCCACATACTAGTATAACTGAATTTCTAAGTTAAAACTACGTATGAAATATGAACAGAGACGCAATAGAAACTACATTGAGTTCGTATTTATCGTGTACATTAGCAAAGCGATCGTTTTACACGGCATTAGGTAAATTATAAGCTCCACTAGTTGTTGACACCCGATATGTTTGCAGTCGGTGCTGCCGTCTCGACTTCATCCTGACACAGTCGCCGGGCCACAGTAACGCAACTCTAATGTTGCTTCCATACCTGCGTGTATCGTCGCCAAGTTTTGTCTATGGTCACAGTAAATGCAGATATGTGGAAAGACATTTTCGTTATGCCTTATAAACTATCGGGCTGCGTGACGATAGACGGAGTAAGATAATTGGGCTGGCGGTTTTACGCAAATCAAAGGAGTTTAGTGGACGCTAATTTCCAGTTATTGGAAAGAGACAGCTGCGTGAACGTGTAGTCTACGCCTTCATAGGAATAATTTTTGATGTTAATTTTAGCGCGACAAACAGTCGAAGCTTCGTCACGGAAATATGGGAGATAAGTCTTTTCATTTTATACAGACTTAATTACTGAAGTATTCCACGTTTATCCAGCTGCTTAAACACAGTGATATTTCCATACGAGCATAATAACGAAGAATATGGTGATTTACATATACCAGGTAAAGTCATCAATAAAATGATACACGATAAGCCAAATTTTTGGTACTTGTTGCCTCTTCTCAACAGCACTCATCTACGCCTTAATTTGTGGTAACTTTGAAATGAAATAAAAATTCTTTGATCATTAACGTTTTTTTATGAAAAGTAGCCGGGGAGTTCATAATTTAATTTGTTTATATATAATATTCACCAGCGGTCCTAAAGTAGTTTCCGTGTGAACCTCACTAAAAGTTTGTAGATTAGTATCACTTTTTAACAAATTGTTAAATTATTTTAACTTCCAAATAATTTATTTCTATAAGTTTACATTTTTATTTATATTCTCATTTATTTACTGCTCTCTAATTAATTTACAAATAAAATAAACACGATTTATTGAGTGTTCTGTAACTCTAAAGTTAAAATCAATGTAGTTTTAGTTTAGAAAGTGAAAGATTAAAGAATGTAATAGAAGCCATCGTTATCCCTTTATTCCAATGAACTGAAGTTTCAGAACCACATGTTTATAGGAATTAATTCTAATAAAAATACTGAGTTACATATAAACTGAGTATACATCCAAACGTGAATAATAAATATCACTCTATTAACTAACAAAATTTAATTTAATTGAGTAGTAATTGAATACTTTGATATTAATAAATCGATATATTGAAGCAATGATGGCTCCATACTAACTTGCTTGGATACCACGTAAATAAAACAACAGAAATAAAATAATACTACACGGTATATAATATACATCACGATTTAACACTATTTCAGCCATTCTGTAGACGTGCAAATGAAACGCGATAAAGGAAATTATTTATATACTTGTATTAGTCTGTGACGTATGATTTTTAATCTGTTAACTATTTACGAGTACTGTGACACGCGTTCCTACCACACCTCGCTCCAGCGAATGACGCGATTGGTCCCAACAGTGACGTGATAATCATACGTAGTTTTTATTGAAATTGTAGCTGTCCGACCCGGATTCGCATTAGTTTACTATTAATGAGACCAAATCTTCGTTTTACTGTATAACCATGTAATGTTAAGGCAACTCAACAACTGAATGTCAGTTTACCAATTCTGTCAATATTTGTACAGATATCCTTACAATCTTTTGTCTCACTCACTCACTTTTTTATATAGAGATTTTTTAAGCGAAATTTATAACTGTTCCGTACGATTTTTCTAACATTTTCTTTCATACAAGCCCTATCATGACAATTACGAACACAATAAAAAAGGAAATAATAGCCAGGTAGGTGCTGTTCCTAAATGATGCTTTTGCATTTTTGAATTGATTTTGTTTAGATTGATTTATCGAATTCAATACATCATGTTATCAATAAAAAATATGTCTATGTTTTGTAATTTTGTAGTTTACATAACAAAAAACTGTATTTATCTGCATTATTATAAAATCCTGTTTATCTCAGCTGAAAAAAATGTTGTTTTCTTTTACGAACCGACTATCTGCTGTTGGCCTGACGGGCTTTCACAACTTTATCATGCTTTTTCAACGAGCACTGAAGGTAGGCTGCCGAAATGGCAACAAGCTCAAGAATGCCAAAATAGGCTGGCCCTCAACTTGGGTTGTTGCATTACGTGCAATATCCCATATCGCCATATATACAGGTTTGCATTGGTGAGACACGCTACATTCATATGTGACGGACAAACACAGGTACATATACTTCGGATCTTGCAATGTTGATTAAGGCTAACTAATCAAAAACAAAATGTATGATGGCGTTATGTGACACATCCGTATATGAATTCGTTTAACGTAAATCTAATAGCCGAGCGAAGTTTGGTCAACTGGGTATTATACAGTAAGTTTAATACCCAGACACAGAATTGCCGATGTTAGTCATATGTCGAGTTCGAACATGAGACTTCTTGGCTTAATAGGCTTTCCAATTGCTGCAACACGAACCCTGAGTATTGTTATTTTTAATACACTTGACATAATATTATGTTTTGTGATGCTGAAATCAAATTCAAAGTCAGCATAGTCTAAGAAAATTGTCTGCACACCAAAATAAATAATACGTATATTACATTCTATTAATTTTATTTAATCATATTGTCATAGAATCACGAATGTGAATTATAACATTTATAAATGAGAATATAATCTACACGGTTAGAAGTGGAATAAAATACAAGTCACTTAAGGTAATTGTTTACTGAATAAAGTGACCTTTTGCACCTATGAAACTCCAGCCACTAGTCTTGTAATCCGATACAAAGTTTTACGTTTGAACTGTATTGACCACGCGTTCTAGATTTTAAAGCAGGACGTCTGATTATTTTTACAGTTTATTTTTATTAGTGATTGACAAAAAACAGAAGATAAATAAGATAAGAATATGCTGTCATGCTATTAATAATTGTCTTCAGTATATTTTTATTAGTATTTTATCGTTTCGCAAACGACCTGTGATCTACTTTGAACACATTGCATTGCATATAATAGCAAGTTTAGGTCCAATCTCGCGCCAGGTATATATATTTTTCTACCTACTACAAATTTGCGTTGGCGCCGACTTCAGATATATTATTAGGTAGCGCATATACTAATATTTTTTATTTAATTTGGTTAATGTAATCGTTTAGTTATTTATTTATTTTTAGTGCCCTTTTGTTTCCTTAGTGTTTCTTGATATTGAAGTCGGTTGAAATTGGAGAGTTCCGTTATTTTGTCATGGATACCATAATCAGAACCTAACTAAACTCTCATTAAACTACCCTCGAAGTACATCCTTTCCAACAAAAAATGAAGAATCGATTGGCGTGGTATTGAGTTACTGGTTTTGTTTTTTTTTTCGAACTGACATACCCTGTTGGTACTAGAGCCTCTACAGATTCGCCGGACTACCGCGAGTTATTCGTCGATTTGTCGCTCATATACTTAATGCAAAATTAAGATTTGTCTAGTTTTTTCATGGATGCCATTGAGAGAACTGAACGAAAATGAAATGGGACCACACGTTAAGCACCGGATTTCAAAAAAAAAAAAAATATATCAAAATCGGTTTACCCAATCCAAAGTTATGAGGTAACAAACATAAAAAAATATACAGACGAATTGATAACCTCCTCGTTTTCTGAAGTCGGTTAAAAAGTGAACAAATAAACCAAAGTTCGTATATAGGAAATTGGTTTTATCCTGCTTTTGTTGCAAAATTTCATGATGACCAGGTCAGTAGTTTAGGTGTGAAAGCGTAACAAGCAAACAATCTCACGTTCGCAGCAATAATATTAAATAGGATTCCTAAAAAAAAAAAACTTGGTCACTGTACTTTATTAATATATCCCACGTCAAGCAAACTTGTATTATTTTAAAGGCCTTTATTATGGTCAGTATTAGGTTACGGTACACTATAATGTTAGCGAGTAACATTTCATAGGCTTAGGTATTAAGAAATAAAAGGTCTGTCGAAATAACTATTTATATTAAAATTGGACTCTAATTTCTAGAAATAAGAATTCATTTGTATTAAGCGTCTGTTTATTATATAGTATTTTATTTTGTACGGCCTTTTTATTGTTATTTATTTTAGTTCTTTTTATATTTCGAAATGTATACTAGTATAGTAATTTCACGATGCTCTGCGTGCTTTTTCTATGCGGTAATCATTTTTGTATTTTTATTTAATACACATAAAATAATAACTGATAAAAGAAGACGAGCTTTCATACTAACTTTCGTACCCTTTTTTGGCAATTGAATTTTCGAATATCCAATAATCCTTCATGGTCATCTATAGTAGAAAAGGAACTCACATGCAAATTTTCACGGCCTCAGTCATAGAAGTTAAGGCTGCGCTTTGACATGTCATTCAATCAGTTATTATTTTATATTATAACTAGCTGATACCCGCAGCTTCGCACGCGTTTTTTAAATTGTATTAAAGTAATATTAAATAGTGAGAAGAGGTTGAATTACAGAAATGCTCTTTTAAAATCATTTGTAGGTATGATACGCATGCCACCTACTGTGATATGTAACGTGTACATTAAATATGTAACTACTAACAATGTGCTGGATGGGATTTAGCAACAACAACATATTTGGAACTTTAACTTGCTATATAATCCCTTCAATGCTCACTTACACAGTATAAAAAAGTGATTAAAATTTCTTGTTATACAATTTTGTCTTAAAGATGTTGTTATATTGATATTGTTAACATATTTAAGTTTTTGCGATCATACAAAAAGTAATCGCTTCTCTATTTCGCAAGAAATTCTATAATGGAACTGTTAAGGTAATACGTGTCTGGTCTAATATTGAAAAAAAAACGTCTTCTATTTTGAAAATACCTATAAATTATAATGTTAAATTATAAACAATGAGTTGATAAGTATTTTTTAAATTAAAATACAGAATGAATTGAAGTCTTAAAATTTTGTATTAATATAAATCAATATATAAAACTCAATATCTATCTGTAATCAGTTTTTAATATTTACGAATTAAAACAGTGCTCATTGAACTCGACGCAATATGCAAATGTAAAGCGTTGCTATGGTTTATAGCACCGGGAAATTGACCCCTCATTTTTCGCAAAACGATTTGAAAATTCGTAGAGGGTTTGCCCATTGATTCCCCATTTTGCCCACCTTTTTTGCCGACTTTTATAAAAAAAGTTATGAAAGCTTAAATTGCGTGAGCTAGCTGGGTCCGAAAAAACTTTCAAAAAATGAAAATGTCAAGGTGGATTCTTGAAGTATGTCGTTTGCCCATATTTTGCTGTTTTGAAAAG
The DNA here is from genome assembly GCA_035772565.1 of Antheraea assamensis. Lineage (NCBI taxonomy): Eukaryota > Metazoa > Arthropoda > Insecta > Lepidoptera > Saturniidae > Antheraea > Antheraea assamensis. The sequence goes on from JAQQSE010000012.1 coordinate 235,749, forward strand.
TCAATTTGTACGGTGCGGTAAGGGGAAGAGGAGGGGGGAGAAAAAATTGAGGAATCGAAAATTTTTGAATCATGCATTTGAAATAATATCCTTTGCCAACGTTTGCCCATCTTTTACTTTTTAGAAAAGACAATTTCTAAAGGGTGAAAATAGTGGGGAAAGAAAGTTTGAGGAATCGAGAATTTTGAAATCATGTATCTATTAATTATGCATGGGCGAGCAATCGAAAAAAAATTATAGGCAATCGAAAGGATGTCCGTCTATATAGGAATGAGCCTTATTAAGTCCTAGTTTTCCACAATTCATCGTGTGGTAGGCAAAACATTTTCGATTACTGCTAGAGTATAAAACGTCATATTCTTCTTAAAATATCTCTGTAAGTAATAGTGGGCAATCAAAGAAAAATAATTGGCGATTGAAAGGATGATCTTCTGTATGGAAATGAACCTTATTAAGTCTTCATTTTTAAAAACCAATCATGAGGTAGGCACAGTACCATTGATTATTGCTAGAGTGTATACCGTCATATTCTAATTAAAATATTTCTGCAACTAAGGGTGGGCAATCGAAAAAAAATGATGATTTCTCGACCCCTCACTTTTTCTATTCCGTCTAATTTTTCCCCTTAGAAATTGACTTTTCAAAAAAGTTAAAAATGGGTAAACGTGGGCAAAAGAAGTAGATTCAAATGCATCATTTCAAAATTTTCAGCGCCTCAATTTTTTCCCCCTAATATTTATCCCTTAGACATTGACTTTTCAAAAAAGTAAAAGATTTGCAAACGTAGGTAAATGAAGTTGATTGAATTGCATAATTTCAAAATTCTCGACCTTTCTTTTTCTTTTCCCCCCAATTTTTACCCGTTACAATTTGACTTTTCAAAAAGTAAAAGATGGGCAAACGTGGGCAAAAGATATAAATTCAAATGAACTATTCCAAAATTCTCGATCCCTCAATTTTCTTTATCCCCCATTTTCCGCCCCTTACAAATTGACTTATCAAAAAAATTGAAGATGGGGAAAAAGTGGGCAAACGACATACTTCAAGAATCCACCTTGACAGTTACAATTTAAGAAAGTTTTATTTAAAATTACAAAATCAAGGAATTCAATGTCATTTATTTTTATTTAATTTTTTTTTCCAAAAGCACTGATAATTTTCTTTACAATCTATAATCGATTTCTTAATGTGTAAGTGGACGTACAAAACATTTAAATGTAGTAAATGGAATACGTACAACCTTTAATTAATTGTTAACGAATTTTGAGGCCAAAATTTAAAACTGATTTTTTTAATGCATGCTTTAAAAATTAAAAGCGCAAAATTCTAGAAACCCGTTAAAATATGAAATTATACCAAAATATTTAAACTTCTTTGAAATAAAATAATTCGGCTATTTCTATCCAAAATTTGCTAAAATTGAACTGCTATAAAATTGTTTAGATGTAACTGAGAAAAAATATTTTTAATAGATATTTTCACTAATATGAATTTATTATTGTAAAATTGAATTACATTGTAAATTTAAGTTTTCTTTCAAGAACATTTAAATCTTGATTTGTAAATATTTTTTCTTTCGACTTTAATAAACATTTTTAAATAGTGTAAATTGTTGTATCTTTTCCTATAACTATTTGTTTAACAATTCTTCCATATTTTAAAGATAATCGAATAGTTCGAATTTTTTTTCGAAACTCGGATAGAACACAATAGATTTTTTTTCAAAACTCTGATAGAACATCGTTATTCGATTCGAATCGGTTCAAGCATTATTCGCACAGCCCTAAAAATAAACTAGTTACCATGGCACCGGATATAATATTATTGGTTACTATAACAACGGTTGCTTAATGTCAGGGGCCGTCCGTATCTGTAGGAGAATATGTAATTTTAGCTGAAAAATGTATTTAGGATAGGTTTTAACTCAAATCCGTTCTTAGTGAGCGTCTACGTTGCAAAAGGAATAACTATGGTTAATTTCAAGTCAATCGAACATACAGTTTTGGAGAAATCGTGATGAGTCAGTCAGTGGTATTCCGCTTATATATATATAGATATCTCTATAATTATAGTTATTACGCAACAGTACTTCGTTTACGGGGATCAAACCCGCGACTTCTTTGTTCAGTAATAAAGTTGATTATCACGTATCAAAAATACTATTAAATATAAAAAGATGTAAGATTTCAGGATAAAGGAATAAAGCATTCCTTTCAGAATAAAAAAATAATGTATTCGAAATAGTATTGAATACTATTTATCAAATTAATTAATCAAATTCCGTCTAAGTAATAATTAAACTTGTGGTAACGTTAAACGCGGTTTCAATTTTTCTCCACTGGCAACACAGGCGTGCGTAGGCCTACGGTGTCCAGTTACGAACGCTCCTAAATTTACCTTAGCCGAGCTACTGCCATTAGAGCATTTACGTTATATTCGATATCAGAATATTATCGCCGGATTAGGTTACCATCGAGCGAGCTTCGACCGGTCGTAGTTTTTGTAAGACGGTATAGAACGTATGTATGTATGCACAACGACATCACTGACCCTAGTGACCATGTAACATCAGTGTTAATAAATATTTTCGGTTACTATGCCATAAATCACTTTTAACATTAAGTGTATATTACTGATATGATGACATAAATTTGGTAATAAAAATATTTGTTAAGATTTTATCTCTGAAGATAATTTTGATCATAGATATGAAAAGAAAGTATAACTACTGCAAGATGTTTGTTTTTAACACGTACAGGTTTATTTGTAGGTTAGAATTTTTGGACATAAAAGTAACGATGTGTTTAAAAAGTAAAAACATTAAATAATACAACAAGAACATAACAATGACCACGTCTATTATACGTAAGGGAGTAGTAATACATAAGAAAGTAATGACCATCAATAATAAAAATAGGTTGTCCAAATACGAAGGATATACAAATGTTATTACTGAAGTGAAACTTCTTATAACACGGTAGGGAATAATTTTCGTTACGCGTTAAAAGCATTTGTGTCTATGTGTAAGTATGCATAAGTGTCTCCCTGGGTCTAGCGAAAATGGGAATAAAAAATATACGCATAGTTCCTTTAATCTTGGAGATACAATTACGGTCATATTAGGTATATTTAGAATGAGTAATAAAATGCACACCGAAATCCGCGTGAAACAGATAGGTAAACTCATAAAGATCATATTGTTTCATCAGGCCTTGTCTCTAATTATTTTTATCTATGCCCAAAGTCGAAGAAGTATTTCAGAGAACAGTGTTTTGTAAATGATGAAATGGAAGTCGCTGCAGTAGAAGCATTTCTATAATATGATAAAGAGTCATAAAGGGTACTTTTATTTTTAGAAAAAAAATTATCCCAAATTTGTTACACTGTTATTTCGAAAAACAACTACAGATCATTGTGTTCTGACGGGGAAATATCGATTCAATATCCTCAGGCATAAATAACCCTAACGTGTATCGACACTTTTTTGTAATTTACGTAAATTTGCCAATCTGAATTGATAACGCTATAGGCTGAAGTCGAGAAAGAACCTCGTGAAGGATTTTAAATTACAGAATTTTTTTTATAGTACCACCATATGTGGAAAACATAGAACCATAAATTCCTCTAAGTTTGAAATCGACAAGGATTCGAACTACGTCGATCGACGTGATTTCCGAGCCCATTAACAATAGCCTGTAACACTATTTAAAAAAACTATTAAAGCAAGAAATATGTGTAATGTTTTATAACTTTTCTGTCTATATACACACATGCAGCTCACAGTAAATAATATTTAAAGAAGAAACTGTACCAAGTGCAGACTAGATCGTACTCATTACTGTCCCAGTTCGTTCACCTTAGTATATGCTATTTTTAGTGATGTAACACTTATAGACGAGTGTATGGTAAAAATTACTTAGCACGTGTAATTCTAATATTAAAAAATGTTTGGCTTACTCAAACTGATACTACGAAGTTATCTACCTTTATGGTTTTAAAGTGAAATAGTTTGGATAAGTAGAACCGATAGATGTAAAAATGAGTGGAAGTATGTTAGGGATAATTGAGTTGTTTAAAATTTGTTACAGGTAAAGTAGATAATCTCAACCTCGGAAAAAGATAGCAATGGTTAAAACTCATCACACTCTACTAGAAGTCATCGTCTATGTCGTGCCATCTCTATATAGTATTGAAATCTATACAAATAAAGAAAATTGAAGTGTCTGATTGTAATGTCAAAATAAAACAGCTTTTTACTAAATGGATATGGAAAGTATATACCATACTTATAAATAAAAAAAAGTTTCATTTTTTTGTCTAGTTTTCTGCCTGACGGACTTCGAATTTAATTGAACCCTCGAATTTAACCAAGAATCAAAGGTCAAGTTTAGGACACATTGATCTTATAAAGAAAATAGCTATTTTACTAAAAAGCGATGATGGCTCAGTGGCTTCCATAATAAAAGGCAATAACCAAAAATTGTAAACATTAATTTTGAATTTCTTTGTCTGGATTTAACTTAAAAATGTTTACACCGGCTTTTATAAAATTTTGTACGCGCGCAATATATGTTCGTATTCGTCAATCTTTAACTTAAAGAGTACTCAATAACACTTTTAAACTTCGTAAAAAAAAGCATAATTCTATCTTTGTTTTTCTACGGTGATTTTAATGAAACTTTGTACACGTGAAGTATTATACACCATCCTGCAGTTAAAATGTTATATAATTATCAACAATACTATTAACAAATGTAAAAAAGAAAAAAAAAACAAAATGTTATATTTATATACAAGTGATTGTAATAATTTTTTTTTTATTTTTAGCAAGCACTCTTCTAATAAATTTTTACTACCATTGTCGAGTAGGTAATTATATAACAAGGTTCTTGCGATAATTTCAATGAACTAACAGATGGTGGCCGTCTTGTTAGAAGAACTTTCCAGGGAGTTTTTGTGGTAACTCAGAATCCCTGCTCCGTGACATTATTTCCCATCCACTGCAGTTGTCCACAATAACACAAAAAATATTATGTAAAACACCACCAATATTACAAATTGTAGAACCAAATAACACGAGATTATGAATAAAATATAAAATCCACTAGATGACATTCCAAGATTCCCTCAGAAACTCTTTAAATACTATTTTGTACGAGTACACGGGAAATGTATTACGTTATGAATTGATAATCTATAATAATTATCAATAATTATTATAAAATTCATAATATATGGGCAAAACAAATTGAATTACGAGACGAAAACAATTACGTAATAAATGCCTACAGAGCCGTAGAGTAGTTCGTATTATAGTACTGTATTTTAGTTGAAGTTTGATAGTTCTGGAATGTCATCAAACATTCCTTTTTCTGTAGAGTCAATATTAATTTGACCAGACAGGTGTTGTTGGTAGGTTGAATGGAAGAAATTGAAAAATTATCAAAAAACCAACTAGAGCTTCCAAAATTGAATAACGATGTGCTTTATATTAATATAAACAGTATAGTCAAGTATTAAAAATGTTTTTAGACCGTCTATTGGAACGCATTAATATGATCTGTTCATCAATTTTATGATTTTAAGATTCTGCTGTGTTACATAAAAACAAAATAAAAAATCCTTTATCAAATTCTCGCCCTGAGAAGGCACTTCTGAACGTCAAAATTCCCACCGATTCGGCCAAACAACACAAAAGACTCGACTTTATTTGAACTAAAAAGAATGTTGTTGTCACAGTCGTTATTAATGGGGTGTCATTTCTAAACATCGCTATTTTCCATAATTTCCTTCCTTACCCGCACACGTAAGACAACATATCCGGGTTGAATAATTTAAAGCGCTCATCCATCAAAGCAGTATCTGTAAGTGGATACCAATTATCTTAGTGCGGTGGTCATCTTCTATGTAACGTTATACGCAAGCATCGCGTCGCGTCGCAGACGTGCCGCGCTGTTAATTAATACAAGTTATTTTGATACTCGTGTGTCAAACGGATCATTTTACACAGTAGGCAAGTAACGATCGAATCCTACTCCTTTAGTATTACATTTTAGATTAATAGTTATCACTTCTGGAGATATAAACATATCATCATTAGTAAATAGGAGAAGACAAAAGAGTTCAGTACCTTATTCTTATTTGTGTGGCAATACTGTCAACGGATTTTTTTTTGTTTAATAACTAATTGGAAACAGTGATTTATTCCCTCGTGTTGAGACTTAAAGAAAAATGAATTATGGTCAAATTCGGACACTGATCATCCTATTAAATTTTAATTTGTGACCGAATTTAAAGGTTCTTGGGTTTATTTCTTTTTTAAATTCAAAATGTAAAGAATTTGTGGTGAAATTTTTGGACTCCGTGAATATTATATTAAACTGGAGTCATGCCTACAATAATGCTAACCCGCAATAGTCCCACTAATGGGACAAAGTATCGCCATAATCCCCAAACCCACAACGTATTGAATAACTCCAAATTTTCACATTTGTGGTATTGTGATGTGATTGGATTTCCACAGTTCTGTATTTTTTAAACACATTACAAGAACGTTTTATAGATTTAGGTTTTCTCGCGATAAGATCTTTGACAGTTAGGTGACAACATTACTAATTTAAATAAGTAAATACATGCAAATTTCAAAATAAATTGTTAATAAACGTCGGGGTTTGACCCTATGGACGTCGAATGAATACTGCGTCGGTTAAATTACTGAGCCGTCGACTTCTAATTGCATCCCTAGATATTTAAACCAGTAGGATATTCCAGTTGAAAAAGAGACCCCGGTATAAGATCAGTAGTTAACAAAGAATGGGGTAATATTTTTGAAGTAATAGTTAGATATTAAGAGTTTTCAACGAACGTGTCTTTCAGGCGATGATCTCTACGATTTTAGGCAGTGTTGTTGTGTGGATTTCAAAACATAAAATCTTACCTAGAACATTTACTCACGACTTTGTCTGTGTTTATTATCTTAACAATATATTTTATATACAGAGGGAGAATACATAAGCTCCACATCGCTTACAAGAGAAAGATTCCACGGCAAGAAAACATCGCTAAACGCGTAGTGCTTACAAAAATAGTAGCTCCTTAAAACTTTACATGAAGTGTAAATAATTGATATTTCTTTTAGATAAGGACTAAGTGTGATCAATTTTTTTCGAACTGACTACGTTATGGGCCTTACGGTATTTTACAGCTTCACGAGAGGACTAAGAGTGTCACTAAGAAAACTGATCGATATTGATCTATAATTTTATTCTATTATTCTACAAAGAAAAACATATAATATACAGTGTTAAAAAGAATATCGCCCACGTAACAAACTAAATGATACTACGCTATAAAACAGTAGACGTTTAAAATTACATATTTGACACACATATGTGTTGAAAAACGCCTCGTCCGATGCGACATATTGTATGTTGTTAAAGAAATTTATTAATACGTTTCGTCGGCAATAAAATATCAGTAAGGGGGTCACCGTCGACGGCGAATGTATTATATTAAATCGGTTCTTATTTTAAAACTTCAAAAAAAACCTGTTATCGCATCGTAAATTGTTGGAAGGAAAATTTTGATATATTCATAATTCGTGCTACACCTATTCTCTGTTTAAACGATATATAATTACACAAGTTTTGTTGTGTTGATAGTAGATATACATTTCTACCCGAGATCGCAGCGGGAAAGTAAAGATTTTGAGTGAATGTGCGTCTGTCTGTTTTTTTTACTCTCTCTCTAGCTTAAGTGGTTTGATAGATTTTAACATATGATGTATTGTTAGATTCGTTCTAATTGTGGAAATGGCATATAATATTTAAGAATAAAGTAAGGTTTTCGTTGATTTTGACTTGGTTTGTTATTGTCTACTATCCTGCTAAATTTCTTTGTTTTAATAAGGCTGTTTATAAGAAAATAATTATTTAAAAAAATGTTGTGTTTAAAAATACGCGGTTTAAAACTATTGTAAAATTGTTGTATGTTATTTATATTATACGAGTATATATAAAATTCACGACCTAATAACTTGTATTTTTTCTGATTATGAAATATTCTGTTAAGAAGAAAATGAATTTTTAAATTTAATATGTCTTATTTTTCCAGGAGTTCGCAGAAACCGCTATGAACGAGCTGCTGGGTTGGTACGGTTACGAACGATTGGAACTTAGGAGATGGGCTGCATCACGAGCTAGAGATGCTTCCAGTCCCGAACAAGCCAGCGAACAAAAAAATAAAGGTGAGTTTCAACAGATATGGTTTTAATGCAAACGGTTTCTCCATAGACTCGTTTTACAAGCAGCCAGAGTCATTCGTGTCTTGCGCTTTATCATGAGTTATAATCAGGTGTTATCGCAAATAAAACATGTCTTAGGTTTTTTATAAAGTTGTGTTTTGAAAATAATACGCTTGTCAAAATCTACTTAAATAATTTAGACCACTTTAAAAATCATTAATTTAAAGTTTAGATAGTTTCGTTATCTTTTAAAATATCATAGTATATTTAAATATTTAAAATACATTGAATATACTCAAATTTATAGACCAGTCGTGTTATATGGATGCGAGTGCTGCGCCACGAAAGAGACGAATGAAAAAAGATTACATGTGGCAAACATGCGAATCTTAAGATGGAAGTGTGGTGTAACTGGAATGGATAAGATTAAGTAATTGGTAACTTTGACGTTCATAAGCGTCTTCTCAGCGCCTAAACTGAATAAAGTATTTTTGATTTTGATTTTAAGAATAAGTATATCAAAGGAAGTTTGAAAATAGCACCAGTGACAGAGAAGTTGAGGAGTAATAGGTTAGCATGGTACGGGAGAAATATTATGAGAAGAGATGAAAGTCATGTAACAAGAAAAGTTTTGAGTTTGAAAGTTGTGATTATACAGATTCGTCTTCACCGGAGATGAGTTTACAGATTTAAGTTTTACAGACCTTAATAGCCCCAGTGCAACCAGATCATAGGTCCGTGCACCACCGTAGGGGAAACAGCTCCACGTATGACGGTAAGCCGTACCGATTGCGTCGCTCAAAGTACACCGTTATTAAGACAGTAAGATTTAATATATCTTGCAGGGGCGTTTCGGTAAACCCGTGTCAGATGCGATCCACTGATATATCAAATAATATACGTTGACGAAACTATGAACACCACAAACTTTAAATTATTCTTATAACAGTCACAAAACTATTCAACTTATTCTTCAGTCTCGGTCAACGCTCTTCCTTTGTGTACTTGTTTCCGCCTTCCCCTCTCTTAATTTTTAAACCAGTATCTATCACAAATGTGTCGACTAGTGACATCTATCGGTGTCATACCTTAATCGGTGATCATTACAAAGTGGACGGATATGAGGGCAGAGGAAGACCGAAGAAAGTGTGGATGGATTGTGTGAAAAATGATATGTGTATAAAAGGTGAGAATACTGAGATGACATTTGACAGGGGAGAGTGGAAAAGGAAAACATGTTGTGCCGACCCTACTTAGGTGGGATAAGGGTAAGATGATGATGAATATACTCAAATTATAATTATGTTTACCATTTATAGATACAAAGTTGAAAAATAAGATGATAATAGATTAACTTGCGTGTGTAATCATGCATAAGCATGACACTACATATTAAACAGTATCAATATATTATTATAGATAGTGTAATCTGTGTAAAACACTTTTCTTGGAATTCTCAATGCCCCTAGAATTGCAGCTGCGATTCTACGAAAGTTCTCGGAATTTTCCGGTGCCGCGCACCCTTCTTAACATACTCCCGTACTTTTTCCTATAAATAAATGGTGGCAAATTGAAACACCGCGGGGCAGCATCGATACCCATCGAAAGTTTACATTAACAACTTATTTTCCTGGAACTTCGTGATATGAAATAGTTTTTATCACATTCTACATTCTGTGTAATCTGATAAGCCACCGCGTTTGATTATTGCGTAACAAAAATGCTGCCTCATTTTGCATTACACATTGCCACTTACATTGCTAATTACAATTTACAAGAATTTTAGATTCATAATATCACACGAAAGTCAGTTATTTTTCTTTTCATATGAAAATAACAGTGATACATGACATCGTCTACAACAACTTCATACACCAATTCCTTTAATAATTTATTTACTGCTTATTAAAAACTCCGTTCATAAAGCTATGACGGCTCTAGTGATATGATTGAACGACGCGTCACTCAATTTAGAAACATGCAATGGAGCTTGTGATTTTTTTGAAGCAAAATATCACAATGAAATTATAGAATAAGGAATTTTGATAAAATAACAACAGTTCGTCGATAGAAAAGCTACAATCTCCATTTATATTAACTGTCGCTAATTAGACAATTCGAACCAACTGTATAGAAAATTAAAGCAAAAATACCTTTTATAATTACATGACAGTGTCTCAATGGAGCATGTAATTTATGAAACAAAGGCGCGTCGCAGTCTGCGTAGTTCCATGCCTACCTCATCAACATATAAGCGAATAACCAAAAGCTTTGTGAATGTAATAGAATACATAATACTATGTACGGGTGCCGAATGTATTTTCGCTTACGAACATTATTTACGAATTTGATATCGTTAAGTCGGTATACTATTTCTAATGAGCGTACCGCAAATTTACCAACTATACATAGGTATGTGACATATTCTATTTGCTATGCTATAAAAGTTTATAAAGTTATGGATTTTTCAGTTAAATTTTCAATTAAAGCTGTAATCAGTGTATGACAAGAATTTTAATTGCTGTTAAGTAGCGATGTGCTCAAAGAATTAGAGACTACCGGATACTGTACCATTATATTATGTTTTCATCAGGATGCGTCTTCTGTTAAATGGCACGGCGTATGTTTGAATTAATATCAAACAGCGTAAAGCTAGAACACACTATCACAAAATGACATCGTCCTTATTTATCCTCTTTCCCTTGGGATCTTATCGGTTTATAAATAGGTCTTGCCTATACTCTAATTATATATAATTACAATTGCTATATGTTAGATTCTTTGAGTAACGAAAAAATAATTAAAACTACTTACAATGATCACATTGTTATGCTTATCTACTGTATACTTAATTAGACAATAGTGCTAAATTAAAGATAGCAGAGATATCAAGAAAAATACAATAATAAAGGTTTTCACATGTTAACAATTGTTCATCATTAAAAGATAAATCCATAAATATTTGAACATTCTTTGGTGGCGCTTGATATTTAAATATGAAGGAGTAGAACAATCTACAAACGTCAGTACCATCTCTTTCCCTATTACTCATATGATGTTGTCTCTTCCATACGAAGAAATATGAAACAGCTTAACACTTTGATTTGACGGTAAAGATCATCTTTGATACCTCCTGTTTTTGTGCTTTTCGTTAGTTTTTTATTGAAATGTACAATTGGATATTGTAACTGATATGCGAAAATTAAGTTGTTTATTTGTTACGCTTTCACACCTTAACTACTCAACCGTTCATATAAAACAACGTGGTACACGAAAATATATTTATTTATTTGAATAATTTATGGCGTTAAGTGGGCAACAACCTTTACACGAGTACGCATCCACCTATGTAGGTTGGCGTAGGGAATGGAGTTATATAGAATTACTTATCGCGTTTAGTAAATTTAATACCAATGAGTACGTTTTAAATCATTGTAGTTACAACTACAATATAATTACTCAGATATTATTCTATATCTATGTTTTCCTTATTCTTTTCTATGTGCATTGTTCTACTAAAATACATTTTATTTATTATATATATATATATATATATATATATATAAGAGAAATACCACTGACTGACTCATCACGATTTCTCCGAAACTATATGTCTGATTGACTTGAAATTCACCATAGTTACTCCTTTTGCCTCGTAGACGCTCACTAAGAACGGATTTTAGTTAAAACCCATCCTAAATACATTTTTAAGCAACAATTACATATTCTCCCACAGACACCGATAGTCACTAACATTAAGCAATCATTGTTATAGTAACCAATAGTATTATATCCGTTGCAATTTTAGGGCTATGCGAATAATACTTGAAACGATTCGAATCGAATAATGGTGTTCTATCCGAATTTCGAATAATAAATTTGAACTATTATATTATTTTTCAAATTTGGAAGAATTATCAAACCAATAATTATAGGAAAAGATACAATATTTTTCACTATTTTAATGATTCAAACTAAGAAAAATGTTAACATCGAAAAAACTATAATTTAAACATCAAGATTTGAAATGCCTTTGAAAAAAAAAAATTTATGTAATTCAATTCTGCAAAAATAAATTTCTATTAGTGAAAATATTTATTAAAAATATATACTATCTCTACCTTAAATCTAAACAATTTTATAGCATTTCAATTTTGAGAAAATGTTGATATAAATAACCGAATTACTTTATTTCAAAAAAATTTAAGTATTTCTATAATATCATATTTCAATAGGTTTCTAGAATTTTGTGCTCTTCATTTTTATCACATATATAAAAAAATCTTTTTTAATTTTAGCGCTCAAAATTCGTTAACAACTAATAAGGTACAAACATTTACTATATTGGAACATGTTGTGTGGTCATTTATAAATTAAGAAATCGATTATAAAAAAGTAAACTGTCAGTGACGTTGAAAAAAACATTTTCAATTAAAAATAAATGATATTACATTTCTTGAATTTGTAATTTTCACTTTTTCTCACCACTTTTTAGCTAGAAATAGAGATACAGTACTTTTGAATGCACTCAATGGCTGGTGTCGACTGTGATGTTGTTACTGATTAGTTCGTAATATTCTATATTTAATGCTTATTTGACGCATAATTGAAATTATATGAACACTCCGTATTATTCAGTTCGATTACAATATTCGCACACCCCTATTTATTTTGTGTTCATTGAATTAGTAATTTTTTATCGAAATATGTCATTTTAGTCAGTATTATTTTGATATCTTTACTTGTAATCTATACATATAATAAAAATGACGTGTTACTTTTGAATGCACTCAATGGCTGGTGTCGACTGTGATGTTGTTACTGATTAGTTCGTAATATTCTATATTTAATGCTTATTTGACGCATAATTGAAATTATATGAACACTCCGTATTATTCAGTTCGATTACAATATTCGCACACCCCTATTTATTTTGTGTTCATTGAATTAGTAATTTTTTATCGAAATATGTCATTTTAGTCAGTATTATTTTGATATCTTTACTTGTAATCTATACATATAATAAAAATGACGTGTGTATATGTAATATCAAAATAAAAACTTTTGAGTGACTGAATACGAAAGTGTATAAGCTACTTATTGTAAAATCTTTTTTTTTTTAATTTTTGTTGATCGATGTGTCTGTTTGTTCGGAATAATCTCCGAAATAGTTTTACTGACCTTGACTTGAGTAACTTAGGTTATTTTATTTTAGACTAGCTGTCAGTCACGACTTCTTCCGCCTGAAAGTTAGCAAAAATATGTTGTTTACTGTAAAAATCTGCGTAAGGCACATGCTGTACAATTAAGTAATTGTAATTCATATATACATATGTATATAATATGTCTTTTTGATCAATTTGGCGGCCAGTTTGTTTATTTCCCACGTTCGCGTCTACATAATTCATCAACCTTAGCAACGTATAAGCATATTGCGTTGAGTTCAATGAGCATTATTTTAATTCGTAGATATTAAAAACTGCTTACAGATAGATATACAGTTTTATATCTTGATTTATATTCATGCAAAATTTAAAGACTTCAATTCTTGGCCATTTTTTACTAACGCTGTAATAATTATTAACTCATAATTTATAATTCAATATTATAATTAATAGGTATTTTGAAGATAGAAGTTTTTTAATAATTTTGAACTAGACACGTATTACCTTAAGAGTTCCATAATAGAATAATTCCTTGTGGAACAGAGAAGCGATTACTTTTTATACGATCGCAAAAACTTAATTATACTCACAATATCTATGTAATAACATGTTTAAAATATATTTTATAACTTGAAATTTTTATTACTTTCTTATACAGTGTAAGTGAGCCTTGAGGTGGTTATGTAGAGAGTTAAAACTCTAAATATTTTGTTGATGCTAAATCTCATCCGGCACACTGTTAGTATTTACATAGTTCAAGTAAACGTCACATATCACAATAGGTGGCTTGCGTGTCGTACCTACAAATATTTTTGAAAGAGCATTTTTGTCTTTCTACCAGTTCTCAATATTTTATATTACTTTAATACAGTTTAAAAAACGCGTGCGAAGCTGCGGTCATCAGCTAGTAATCATATATATGTATGGCGACGGATAGGATAACAAACAGTTGGTATAAGTCCATACTAGCAAGACCTATTTTACATGAATAAACCAATGTACCTATTCGTCAATCAATCTATTTTATAATATAAGTAGTTCTATGACTCTCGAATGTCATCTTACACGAAGACTGGCTGAAATGCGCTAGTTTTGCAGAGAAGAAGTCAATCGAACGATTGAAAAATCTTTTTGTCCTTATATAAAGCATCCATTTATTGAAATATAAATTAACAACTCTGAATTTTAATCTTACGCTCCTTGAACCAATTTTATATATATATATATATATAAATTAAGGTTTGCCGTAGTGCGCGTATCACTCCAAAACTATTAGTCTAAATAAAATATGACAGTAGTTTAATATTTATAACATATAAATATAAAATTATTACATTTTTAAGTTAAATATAAATAAGTTATTCAAGTTTTAAGAGACTACGATTTTTTTGAGCACTACACGTTCAGTGATGTGTCTTATGCTGCCGTGGAAAAGTGAGGCAAGTGGTATGGTTGTTATGTTTTTTCCTCTGTACATAAAATATATCGTAAAGATAATAAACGACACGTTTACACGACACGACACGTTACGACGACAAGGTCGCGGGTATAGGCTAGTATTACATTATTTTCTTCTTTGCAAACCTCGCCAAATCTTAAAAAACCGAATTTGAAGATGCATGTTCCAGGACATCGCCGTTTAAAAACAAGACGCAAAATAACAACAGTAGTTAAAAGTTTTATGAAATGAAAGGAGAGTCAATGAAACACAACTAATAGTAGATACATTTTTATATGAAAGGAATTTTATAAGGTACGAAGATATGACATTAGAGCGCTTTAAAAACCTCTCGGTTTTTAAATTCAATATTTATAAAATGCTAGTGGACTCTCACCCGCTTAGTCGGGCATTAAAAAAATTCAAAGGGTTAACCGAATCCAAAAAAACTAACCTAGAACAATCTACAAAAAATCCCACATCGAATAGTCCTATGCCGATATGTTCGTTAACGTGATTGAACCTAAAATTATATATCCTATCAGGGAGATTACTATTGACTCGTACTAATGAGTGGTTACTATTTAACCCGTTTTGAAACGCCATTGGTTGGAGGTATCGGCTTTGCATCTTGATTATTATTGGTTGTTAGTTTTGGATGAATACACATGACAATGAATACACTGCATCGAGTGAGTGCCTTAAGCGCTCCCCCTAATTTTCGGGTGAAGCGTGTCCGGCCAACAGTGTAGTCAGTGGATTCTTGCCCATATAGTTGGACTATTCACATCTTTACGGAAAATTCGTGGCTATATTCATTATTACATTTATGTACCTATCGGCTAACGATTTTATTCGATTAGTCTATCAAATCATAACAATGACTTCACTATGGATACGTCATACTTTCACGTAGACGCCATTTTATTTTCACACCGACATACATATACAGATTTTAAAAAGCAGGCCAAGTGTAGGGAAAACAGGGTGATTAAAAACCCCGTATTGCCTACTCACCAATATACAAAATAGGATTTTATGTTAATGTCAATAGAGCTTAGGCTTAGTTACAAGGAAACTATTAGTTTTAACTATTCAAATGCAACATAAACTTCAATTAATAAGGTTGATAACGAGCTATCATTCGCCGTCGAGATACCAGTAATGAGAAAGCCTGTATTCTGTTTCACAACGTACTTCTTTTTTCCGTTCAATATCATTCGCAAATTAATTGGAGATTGTTACTCGAGAAGTGCTCACAATTTGCAATAACGCTTTTATTATTTTATCTTAATATCCAATTCCATGGGGAACACGATAAATTCGTTGTGGATATAAAACTTTGCTTTTTTTTCTGTTTTATATTATCCGGTTTCTCCGTCGAGGTTGGAAGACCTGATTTTAAAATAATTGTACGAAATATTTGTCGCATGTATTAGGTCAATATTGTAGTTTTTTAATGGTCATCGTTGATCGCTGATTTTTTCAGCGTTTGTGCTCTTATTTTTTAAACATTTTACCACTTTTGTTTCTTGTAGATATTCCTATACATATTTTTGGAACGCCGCGATGATTTTTTTTTTCTAAAAATGGTATTAACAGTAGGTACATATAAACAAAATATTAATGATTTGATCTTACATCTTCAAAAATATACTATGGTGTTTATTTACCATGCAACAACAAAGTAGAAATTAGTAATTTTCTCAAAACATGAAAACTGAAAAAATCCTACAGGATACATAGATTTTACAACTAACGTTTATTCACATTATTTATATATATATACTTGCACTACGAGCTTGTTGAAGATATTACAGACATCGGTGTTGTTGATATTCGTCATAAACCATTAAGTAGGGCTGACCTATAATTTGGTAAAAAAAATTAAATTTATTTTTATTGTATCCATAGATACTGACGGTAAATATCTTAATATCATTTTTAAACGAGTATGAACCAATAAAATCGAAAGAATTGATAAATAAATATTTGTTTTGTGTTGTGTTATAATTTTTTCATTTTTTACCACCTCCCTATTTCCTTACTTTGTCGCCTTTGATGTTATATGACTAATTACATTAGATAATTTTAGCACATTCATATAACAACATTAAATTTGGAAAAAGTAAGAAACGTATAATTTTATATGAGGATTTAAATTAAGATGACCTTCTAATTAGTAAAGATTATTGTGATTAATAACGCTGATTATTGCATCCGTAGTTTTGGTACATAATTAATCCAAACTTGTAACTCATTGCTGAACAAAATTTAAACTTCCGATTATGTTTTGGGGTTATTTCTGTTAAGGTATATCTTTTTTATGACGATACTCATTACAATCCATTAATGGTTACAGACGAATGTTCATGGTGCAACAAGAATATTACCAGCGAGAGTGGCGCCCTCCAACAGGCCGGCGCGACATTTTGCTCCGAATTATGTTTCAGCCAATCGCGGCGAGCCAATTTCAAACGGGCGAAGACCTGTGACTGGTGTCGGCATGTCAGACATACTGTTGCTTACGTGGATTTTCAGGTGTGAACAATTTTAGGCTATCTGAAAATACTGCTCAACAATCACCTATAATATTATATTGAGTTTTTGTAATATCAGTTTGTATATGTACCACTATTGAGAAAAGGACTCTTCCAGAAGGATATTTTAATCAAGCTTAAAATATTAATTTCCATTATTTCATTCATGTACATTTATTTAGATTGTTTATAGTATACAAATATTTATTTAATGTCATACTTCTTTTTGTTTCTAGGATGGTGCAACGCAACTACAGTTTTGTTCTGACAAATGCCTGAATCAATACAAAATGCATATATTCTGCAGAGAGACACAAGCGCATCTCGATCTCAATCCGCATCTCGTAAACGCGTCTTCCTCGTCTAATCTCATCACGCCAGAATTATGGCTTAAAAATTGCAAGAGCCGTTCAACGTCACCAACATCCGAAAGATCAGCATCACCGAATCCGGAGAATTTACTTAATAAGCCTGAAAAAACAGAAAGTCAGAGGACTCAGAATAGAAAATCTCCGCTACCTTTGATAACTGTAGCGCCAACCTCAAAACTAATGAAACAAAAACGATCCGAGGAAATTACTACAATCCAAAAATCGCCTGAAGCTAAAAAAGATCTAAGGACTATTAAAATGAATTTACGGAAACGTAGAACATCTAAATGTTCCGCGACAGTGACATCGCAGACTATGAGACAACGCACTGCTACACCCAAAGCTCAAGACCTTCGCCTGTGCAGTCCCTCTGAAGGATCGTCGCCAGCTTCCACAATTACCAACACGATGCATTCACCACCCCACACAATAAATCCACATCCAATTCAGCCTCCACCTTTCCATAACTCGATGTTCGGAATGCCTCCACCGGTGTTTATGGAAAACCATCACGATTTCAGACATCCGAATATGTTTCCACCGAGATTGGGTTTCATGCCGCGACCTGGAATTCCAATACATAGTGAAAGACCAAGACTACCTCCACCTATAAACTTTCCACCACCATTAGGACAAGTTCCACCGGTGACGGTTTTAGTACCTTATCCCGTTATATTACCAGTACCTATTCCCATACCAATTCCAATACCATTAACAGCATTCCTTCAAGCCCACTGCGCTAATAAAGTAAAGACAGAACCTAAAAGCGAAGACACTGAAGGGCCTTTAGATTTTACCATGAATAGCGATAAACGGAAATGTGATGATCTTGAAGATATTTCTGAATCGAATGCAGAGGATATTGATGATAAAGTCGTAGACGAACCAGTGACGGAAATAAATGTACGCGTAGTGGAAGACGAAAAACTTAATGAACCAAATGAATCAGGAAATCCAGAACAGACTCTACCTAAATTTAAAATAACAAGAATAGGTAATAAAATGGCAAAAATTGTTTCTAAAGCGAGGGAACCCTCCGAATCAACGAGACCGTTGCGTAAGCGACGGAGACTTGTCGAAGTGCCCACCGACGATGAACCACTTATTCCGAAGACTAGAAAAATCGTTCAAGTTTAAATAATATTTGAAAAATTAAGCTCCACCAACTTTACTATAATTCATTATACATATCACAAATGCATGATAATCCGAACAGAGTTCAATATTCTTCACTACTAGTCTTAGTTTTAAGGACGGTAAATAATATTTAATTAATATAAATGTAATAGAATGCACTGTAAATGTGATACTAGTAACTTATAAAAATTCTATGTAAGTGAATAAATATGACAAGATTCTTATCTTTTTTAACTTGTTTTCTTTTAAATACCATTTTACCTTTTTGTCCTATAAGTCTATCAGAAAGATTTATGAGAATATTTTCTTTTTCACATTTGCAAGCAGTATCTTCAGGGCTTATATTGAGTTGTATAAAAGTTAATGTAATTGAGATTTGTTAAATCTTGTATTAGATCTTCTGATTGTTATTATTTAATGCTATTTAGTAGGGTTTTGTACTTTATTGTAAGTACAATATAATCTAATAACATCACAGATTGTAGAGATCTTGTCATATGGATTAGTAATTATGTATTGCTGATCCGTATGGACTTGACAGGAATTTTAGGGTCCATGATAATATTTGTTGTTCCATAATCCTAGTTCTCTTTGATAGATTTTTATTTCTTAGTCTGAAGCGAACCGCGGAAAAGACATTTGATGAAAAGGTATTTCTAATTATAATATCAAGTGAAATCGTACCAAACATTTCTGTTACAAATACGTTCTGTTGCAATATAGTACTTAAATTGATAAACTAATTTTATTCGTCACATTTATATTCAGGACAATCAGCAAAACTATAAATTTCAAGATAAAAACTAGAAATATTTTTACTTGATAACTATGCGAAATAAAGTAGCGGAAAATTTGTCGCGAACCACTAAGTATTGGACATCAATTGTTATTACAAAATGTGAGAATAACGGACAGTGTTGTTTATAAGTTTAATAAGTAAATGAAGACGTCCATTGTTAACAGTTGCCATAGAATATATATACTTACCAAAAGTAAATTAAAATAATTAATGTATTATTATTCTTTCACTATATTGTACGAAACAATTACAATTCTGTTAATTATACTGGTAACCGGGTCCTCTTTCCAAACTTTGTCAACATTGGTCGCTCACAGATAAATAACACCTACACCACGTCAATAGCAGTGATAAATTTTAAAAGTAATATAAACCACAGATACATAAGAATAATGAATCCAAATTTTTTTAAAACTCACGAAATTTTACAAAGATAATTACATTCATATTTACGCAGCTGCTCGACATAGATAATGATGTCATGTGCTAAAAATGTTGTAATATTCATCGTTTTAACACATTAATGAAACACATGCATAAATTTTCTAATTTTTCATATTTAATGTCCAATTCTTAAAATAAAATGATCACTAAAATATAAAGAACGTTGGAAAATATTATTGCTCTATTTTAGTAACAAGTTTATCCCTAAACAGCTCAGCCACATACAAAACTTAGTTTTTTTTATTGAGATCTGTTATTGCATTCCATATGGTAGAAATAAATTTATTAAAGCGTTCTGATACACCACATTAAATGCTTGTTTTAAAACAATATAGCTTATATACCTTGTAATAACCAATAGTTTTCTTATTGGGAATTTATAGGAAAGAAGTCTACTGGTCATTTTCTAATTTGTTGCAGGTAAAAATCATAGCTTCAATTGGTAAATAAATAAAATGATATACATATTTTAAGATACTGGTCTTTTTCATCAGCTTGGAGCATAGCCACAATTCCTTTCAGCTAAGTGCCTTTCAAACTCACCCACCTCCCAAGCCCAATGAATTACCAGTTATAGAGGCCCTTTCGACAAACAGTATTAGTTCGAAAAATCAGAATAGCTCAGAATGTCACACCATCTCTATTTTGTATTATAATTCAATATAATATGAAAGTGAGCTATCAATTCATATGTGAGTGAGAGAATATTAAAAAAAATTTAAGAATGTATATTTTTAGAATACTAACTCTTTTCAGTCAGTTTTATAGTAGAAAATCAAGTTTGAAACACAATGGCCTTGTATGTAAATCAATAGTGTTACGAAGTAATCCAATATATTACTTTGAAGTGTAGAGAAAATAGATGCTAGATTATTACTTTTTATAATGAAAATTTACTATTGAAATGTATTCAGATTATGTGATGTTTTGATATTATTTATTATAAGGCAAATGTTGTTATTGCAGGACAGGGATATCTGCAAAATTTTAAAATGACCTCTACAAAGTTATTCACATTACTGCTTATTGTTGTATAAATCCCATAATGTTATAGCACCATCTAATCCCCCAGCAGCCATTAAGTTTGCTTTCCAAAGAGAAACTTTCTCATTTGAATATGTTACATCTTGTATAGCCTGCTTATGCTCTGTGAGCACAGCCAATGGACGCAGGGAATACCAAGAAAAAATACGAATATGTCCATCCCAACCTCCCGTAGTGAAGACTTTACCATCACTGCGAGACTGGACTTTATTCACACCTGGATTTTTAATAGTAAGATCTGTCTTGTGGACCAAGCTTAAGTCTTTTCTCCCTAAACTAAAAATCTGTATCACATTTGAAGCATTACCTACGATTCCTCTCTGCTGATCAACATGATAGTCTACTGACATGGGGCATTCCTTCATTTTCAGTTTACTGATGTATTGACTAGTGTTAAGATCCCAGAGCAGTAACCAACCACTTTCATAACCTACTAGCAAATATTGTCGATCACTAGGAAACTCTATATGCTTTAAGCACATCGGTTCTCCATATTTCAGAGACTTATCCTCCGGTTTTAAACCTCCTACTTTGTCCCCAGAAAAATTGTAAATATTTATTTTTGAATCTTTATCAGGTACATAGAGTGTTTTGAGTTTTGTGTTGATATCAAAACGGCAGAAGCCAGGGTAATCAATGTCTATGACGGTGTCTTCTTCATAACCCCTGTTAGTGAGTTCAAAGATTTTGTACATCCCTCCTTTTTCTTGAGTAATGAGATGGCTGTCTGTGTGGAAGAGATGCAGGATAGGGCCTTGACCAACTTGAATCTTCTGTTGCACTCTGTTTGTCTGAAATCATATTAATTTTCGTACACTTAAGTTTCCTGTGTAACAAAGTTTCATAAAATTACCTATTAAACCATAAAAATATCCAGAAAGTAGCCAAAGCCAAAGAAACTCAGTCATATTTTGTAATTACTAGTTTGATATGATAGTAACATTTTGTTCAAAATTAATAAAAATATAAACAAAATTTAAAAAATCATAACAAAAGTTAAAACAAACATTCAGAATCTTTAGAAAAGTAAGCAGTCTTTTCAAATTTACATATCAAATGTGATCATAAATAATATATTTTTTCAAAAGTATTACATTCAATGTTGTGTTATTTTTAATTTAGCCTATTCATAAAATGACTGAAAAAAAATGTAGTCTTCATTCGACGGTATATAATCTAATGTTGAACCCAAAAGTGATCAATAAAATCAGATTATTTTCGTTTCGGCTTGTTTTTCTAGGTCACGAAATTAGGATGGTAAACAAAAGAAACGCGCACAGTATCAGACATAGAAAATGCGTTATAAACGATATTTGCGCAGTCGTCCGTAGAAAATGTGATTATTAGAATAATGTTGATCTCACCTGAAGGTTGTATGCATAAACGTAGCCGTTTTTCGACCCGGCTAACAGCCTCTCCAGTCCCCCCGGTAGAAAGCTAAATGCTAGCGAATATACTGGTGTATTATCAACGTTTCTGATGGTGTAAACGGGATCCGGGGGCAACAGAGCCATCTTTGGTCAATTACGAACAGAAATATTACAATATAATAGAAAATTAAAATAAATAATCAAATTAATCAAGCCATTAGAAACTCAACAAGAACTACGCACAACACAAAACTGACGACTTAAAAAAACAAAATATAAACGTCAGTACTGCTAGGGTTGCCTGTAATCATAACAAGTAATTATTGTTAGCAGTTGTTGATTTATAACTGCTATAATTTTTAACAATAGCCTTCCTATTATATTAAACATGTTTCAAAGTAATAATGAAAATTAATAATAATTATTGTATTTTTACCGGAATCTTGGAATGTCATGTAGTCGATTTTATATTTTATTCATAACCTTGTGTTACTTGGCTCTATATTTTATAATCTTGGTGGCGTTTTACGTAATATAGTTTGGTTATTGTGCACTAGTGAAGTGAATAGAAAATAATGCCATGGAGCATGGAATTTGACTTGCCACAAAAACTCCCTGGAAAGCTCTAATACGACAGCCAGCATATTGTTGGTTCATTGAAATAATCGCAAGAAATTTATAATAACATTACTTACTCGACAATGGCAGTAATTACCACCTTGAAAATTGGTTGACAAAAATAAAATAAAAACAATAATTATTTGAAATAGAACAAGCATATGAGGCCTTGGCACGTTCTCAAGGAACTGACAAGGAAATTCAATTTTTTTTAAAAAGACGCTTCAAGCCGTAAATTTACCAAAATTAAGATTCTTTGTACTAGTGTTTCTCTATTTTGCGATGTGTCCACGGATAGGCCACGTCCGTATCTTTCAGAATGTTTAATAAGCTTCATAATTTAAGCAACCCCAGCGCACGAGCTAACATCTGCCTTGTTACCAAGCGGTATGTTTAGCCAACAGCAAATATGGAATGTCGCAAGTGGTCCCGATCGTGTAATGAGTGCCAACGTAGCGAAGTCTCCAGGTACAATAGTACTCCATTTAGCAACTTCAGAAACCCGTCAGGTCGATTCCACCATGTCCATATATACATCATTAGACCATTGCCCGTTTGCAATGGTTATCGCTATTGTTGAACTGCAATAGACAGAGTAACGAGGTAGGCAGAAGTACGGCGGATGCGTCCCATAACTGCAGAAGAAGTGATAGTTCTTTTACTAGAGAATAGATCTCTATATTTAATGTACCACTCTTTATCACGACCGATCAGGGTATTCGACTTGAGTGTGACTTATTAATATGAACCTTTTTTGCATCACCTCAATTTTTTTTTGTCAATTTATAGCATGTCGCATTACAGTCGGCCGCGGAGTAAGAGTAAAGTGAAAGACGCTTGGCAGAGTAGCCAAAGCCAATATGGCAGCGCCCATAGTTCAATTTAAAAGTTTCACTTGCGGCGTACTTTCATAAAACTACACAATTATTTTTTTTAAGACTCCTCATTACATTTGTCACTACACAAGGAAGGATAACCGCATAATATCCTCAAGTAAATGGTATGATACAGTGCGTATATAGGCAACTTAAGATCTCTTTAATGTGCTAATAGCAATCCTGGCTACACGCTTTATAATGTGTACTTCTAGGTGTGCGCTGCGCTTTTAAAGAGTACCTCGAGTCTAGAGTTTGGCAACGCGTCGCAAAGGTCATGTAAAATGAAACATTGCAATTCTAAGGAGAACTGCTTGTTGAACAGTTGGACTCTGGTATCTGTGAAGATCCAGCTAGCTGGGTCGTTAGGATGCGTAATGACATTAAGTAAGGACATTTGTTAACCATTCGACCTGTACCGGAATCTCTTGTGTACAGCCAAATATCTTTCCTATTCAAAGATATATCAATAGCAATGGCACGCATACTTACATGATTCCGCTGTTCGACGCTCAGTGCAGTCACCTTATACTGAGTCTTACCAGATTATTGAACGGTCAAGTGACGGTAAAACGCTTACGTTAGACATCAAGGGTAGGAATGTGGTAGTCAGTATCGCTCGCGGAAAGTCAGCTTTCTTTACGGAAGTTATTCCTTAATATTTCACAATCTTCACCAATTACATCCGTTCCTCTTATCCTCAAACAAGCTATTATTTTCTATAAATTGTCTTCTCTGTACGTTAATCGGTCTGGCCGTACTGTTAAATTTAAACCAATGCTGAGCTTGTAAGAAAGTAGTATGTAACGTAACATTGTATTATTATTATTTCTAATACTTTATTTATGACGTAATATTTATTTGTATACTAAGCTAGGAGTATGTTACATTTGTAAATGTTTAGTTTACATGGCGTAGGTGGTAGAGCTACGCTGAAGCTATTACTGGTTTCAGCATGAATGGGTCGGCTTGCCCGGGGTAGTACCACCCTCTCACAGAAAACCGACGTGAAGTAACAGTGGTTGCACTGTTTCGTTCGGTCAGTGAGAGTGCCGGAGGCCCACATATTTAAAAGGCCGGCAACGCACTTGCGACTCCCCTGGTGTTGCTAACTAACTAATAATAATCTAGTGGACATCTGAATCACAATGTTTTAATGTGCATTGCTATAGTGAACCAACATATATCCTTTATAAGCAAAACAAAACAGTTTATTTATTATATTTCTGAATGTATTTTGTTAAAAGTATATTTATGGAAGACTGAAGTTTTATGTTATATTTTGAATTCTACTATCAGTGTCACTCATTTTGTCAAGCTTATGTCAAATAAGATTTTGTCATTGTCAATTTCCCTTCACAACTCGGAGGAGATATTCGTGTTTTACGATATATCGGTTTTTGAATGGGAATAAATTGGTTTTATAAATAATGGGTGCCATAAACAAACTAAAAGGATTAATTTAGTACTCGAAATCACAAATGGCTGGAGAGTGGTTAATGAAAACTGGCAGGCATTATAAGTACACATCATATAGGAAAATTTTATATCATAGGTTCTTTGTCGGCCTACTATTGTTTATAGTTATATCTCTAGTGTTTACAGTGGTGTTTAATGCTTTCAGTGGTAGTTCACCGCGGACTACTGTGTTTATACCTGTGAATTTAGAATCCAGGAGTGAAATTGTTAAATTAAAAGAAGATGCGACTTTTTCGCGGCCGCGGATCGCAAATTGTACTTATTGGGAGTGTTTTGATGTTTATAGGTGTGGAAGGGGACATGACAAGTTAACTATATACATATATCCATTAAAAGAATACCAGACTGCCAGTGGGAGAACTATCTCACATTTTTCTAGAGAATTTTATACAATTTTACATACAATAAAACATAGTAAATATTACACTCCGAATCCTGAAGAAGCATGTCTTCTGATTCCCAGTATAGACACATTGAATCAAGCTAGTTTTTCTAGTAAACATGTGTCACAGGCCTATCAGTCACTTGAATTGTAAGTATATTTTTAATGACTTATAAACAAATATTTTAAAACTTGTCAGTATAGATTTGATGAATAAAAATAGAAATATACCTACAATTCTAAATAATTAAAAAACAATTTAAAATAATTATAAAATAAAATAATAATACAAATATGGTAAAGTTTATGAATAGATTTTTTATGGTGAATTTCTTGAACTAATGGTCATATTCTAAAAATCTTTTCACTGATAGTGTAAGCTACATTATCCTATATAGCTATTGTTATATATATAGATGTAGCTATAAGTTATTTTTTTGTTTAAAGTGTTTTATTGTAATTAGTGTGAATAAAGTCATTGTACTTTTTAGTATAAAGTGTATTGAAATTTTTGAAATTTAATTTGTTCACTCAATTTCTAACTTACAGTTGATATTTTGAACTCTTGATAGAAATTAATGAACAATATAAAAAAGTATTCAGCAGAACTTATTTTAGGGAAACAACTTCATTACCTGTGTTTATGTCTAAGATTTTTTTGCTTAATAACATGTTTCTTTAAACAGCTGGAATGATGGTGAAAACCATCTCATCTTCAACTTTCTACCAGGCTCTGCACCAAATTACAACACAGTCCTCGATCTTAACACATCGAAAGCCATTATAGCAGGAGCTGGTTTCAACACATGGGCATTTAGATATGGATTTGACATATCAATACCAGTATACAGTTACATAGCAGAACAAATAGATAATACTCAACCTGAAACAAAGAACCATTTTATTATATCTACACAGTGGAACATTCCTCACGATTATTTAGAAGAATTAAAGGGTATATCCTCTTCCTCAAATGATTTATTGCTTCTCAATCAGTGTAAAGATGTAATTGATCATACAAGACGTTGTGAGTACACTACAGGTAGAGAATTTAAGTATCCAGATATATTGAAAGAAGGAATGTTTTGTCTTATTGTACGCAGTGCTAGACTAACTCAAGTGGTATTGATGGATGTTATTGCATCACAATGTATACCAATAGTGATATCAGATTCTGTAGTAATGCCTTTCAGTTCTCATGTAGATTGGAAACGAATCGCAATATTCATACCAGAAGATAACTTAAAGAATTTGCTTAAAATTGTACATTCAGTGAGTAAAGAGAGACGCGGTGAATTGTATTGGCAGTTACGATGGGTTTACGAGAGATACTTCGCTAGTATACAGAAGATCACGTTGACAACTTTAGAGATCTTAAATGAGAAAGTTTTCCCATTGGCAGCACGAATGTACGAAGACTGGAATATGCCAGAAAATTTGGTAAGTTATGTTTCATTATAATCAGCATAGTATTTGTTTTTAATGCCAAAATTTTGATTATTTATTTGTTATATATTTAATAAGCTTCTAGTAAGTACTTTTAGTTACTCAGTAATTTTCGGCCTGGTTACATGGATCTTATGCATGGTGATAGAGTTTTAAACCGCTTGACTATCTACCCATCCTTAATTTAAAAATTAGTCACCTAACACCTGTTCATTTGTTTTGGCAGCTGCACTTGAGAGCCAGTCTCCTTCTA
The DNA here is from genome assembly GCA_035772565.1 of Antheraea assamensis. Taxonomy (NCBI): domain Eukaryota; kingdom Metazoa; phylum Arthropoda; class Insecta; order Lepidoptera; family Saturniidae; genus Antheraea; species Antheraea assamensis. The sequence continues at coordinate 263,352 of JAQQSE010000012.1, forward strand.
GGGTTTTGAGTGTTTACCATCTTAGATCACAATTTTGTGTAACATCCGATGAAATTGTGGTCAAATGCTAAACCCTATAAAGTTAAAGAAAATATTCACAAGCTGATTGATTTGGTATGGTGCCTTCAATAGTTAGGGAAAATTTCAGTAATTACATTTATTTAGTTTAATCACATCTATTGATTACACACAAGGGTTATATTTATCTGTCATTGGATTCCAATGAAAAGGTAGTTCCTCATTCATTTTTAGTGTAAGTAGCACACAAGTATATAAAGGTACTGACACTATATCCCAAATGACCATTATAAATATCTAAACAAACCAGGTATAAGAGTTCTGTTGATTTAGGCATTTTAGAGAATAGCATCCATTACTTAACCACAAAAGCCTACCTTATAAAGACTTATCTAACTGTACTGGCAATACTGTTATATATTTTGCAACATTCCATACCATATTAATTTAAGTGTTTGCTACTATCCTTGTTGTTGTTATTTCTATTGTAATTATATTAATATAGTTTCTTTTGATGATACAATTCAAATTTATTGTAATCCTTTGAAAAAATCGTTTTGATTTTTCTTTATTATGTCACAATGATTTTCTTATCAAAAACAGTTAAAAATATTTTCTTATCAAGAAAAGTTCAAAATATTACAAGTTTTACTTTAATTATGGACTAACTTATTCTTACGGCTTCGCTCGCGTTTATGTAAATTTGACCTATCCCTTAGGAACAACACTCTTATACACTCCTGTGATCTGTTCTGTACTCCTGACAACACGTTTGTAAAATCTCATGATGATCTGTTGAGTAGTTAAGGGATTAAAGTGTAACAAACAAATAAACAAACATTCGCATTTATAATATTAGTATGGATAATTACCACACTATATCACAAGCCCAGTGCGCGGGAGATACGAATTACGATTGACGAATACAATGTAGAATGAAGTGAACTTAGCACTCAACTTTAAAAAAATATTACGAAGATGCCAATCCATAGTTCTTGGTTTGTACTGTTTTTCTTTTCGTTTGTACCTCAAGAGTGAAAAAAGTTATAGCATTTTTAAAAGACAATAACAGAACTTGAAATTTTTTAAGAGAAATTATGAACTTTATCAATTTTACCACTTTCAAATTCTGTTAAGTTCGTCGTGTAATCGTTGGTACCTATAGGTAACACTTTGAATTATAAGAATATCTCAGAAGAAGAGAAAATAACGGTATTTAAAATTTGTCATAGAAAATACAGAGCCCTGTTCATTTTTAGTATTTTTAAAATCCGTAAATGGATATCATCGTGTAATCGTTTGTACCCGTAGGAAATACTTTGAATAACGAAGATATCTCAAGAGAAAAGAAAACAGGAGCATCTGAAAATTTTCGTGTAAAGTGCTGAATTTCGTTAACAACCAACATTTTACAAATCTGTTAACGGAATGTATACGAAATATTCTTATGGTTCAAAGTGTTTCTTTATACGGGTACAAACGATTGTCGAACGATTTTCATTTAGAGATTTGAAAAATGATGGGAATTAACGAGAATCGGCACTTTGTACGAAAATTTTAAAATGCTTCTATTTTCTTCTTTTTTAAGATATTTTCGTAATTCAAAGTTTTTTCTATACAAACGATTGTACGACGATAACCACTAACTGATTTGCGAAATGTTGAAAATTGATAAAGTCCAGGGATTTTCCTGAAATTTTCGAGTTGCGATATTTGCCTTCCTTTTGTATATCGTGGACATTCCAATTGTTTCTTGCAAGTACATATATTTGCACGACGAACCTCGTCTACAGATATTTGTTACCAGCTGTGTCCGCGACTTCGTCCGCGGGGAACGGAATACAAAACACAGTGATTAATGAAACAATCTGAATTTATATTTGTATATCTTGTATATAAAAACTAATAATGGTCGTACCCCTTTCTCACTTGAATGATAACTCAAAATTAGGGCTTGCAAGTTTCTTTCATGTGTGTAAAAACCGTGGGCCTAGCTATAGTGTTGCATCTATCGTCATACAGTCAGATAATTCGTTAAACCTAAAGTTCGTCCACACCTAAAGTTATTGCGAATATGGACAAAACTTCGTGACGATACACGCAGGTTTAAGGGTAACATAACACTAATATTCTAATTTAACAACTGTAAAAACAATATTAACCTCTGGACTGTCCAAAACCATATATATTCAAGTTCTATACAAACGAATGTAGACCAGAGGCTTAGTTCAATAGACTGTTGGCAGCATACGCTTAAAAAATACCTGATTTATTACTAAGCTTTGAAAAATAACAAATGATGAATTGTAAAATAATAATTTTCATGTAAAATGTATAATTAATTTAATTTTTCATTTGTACGCACTTTTTTTACTAAAGCATGAAATTTACAATGTACGATGTAGTGAAATTAAAAAATAATTTAAAACATAATGTGCCATTTTGAGATCTGGGTCTTAAAAAAACAGCCGAAGGCTTATAATATTCATTCATATATCCTTCACATAGCTCATTCTTATTATTATTTTTATGTTATCCTTTCTTTTATTTGCACTGCCTGCAGTCTTTATTCTTCACGGTACCGCTGGAAGAAAATGCAAGCTCTTTAATGCATAAACCAAAAAGTATTCGTTAATTCAAAGCGTAATTAAGACATTAGAATCAAGGTAAATTTATGAAAATTATAATTCGAAATAAACCTAAGAAACATAGAAGTTATCTCATTGTTATCTATACTCTTCCTTGCAATAATATTCTTACAACAGTAAACCAATAAAATTATAAGTTTAGCGCTATCTGTTGTCGTCAAAACTGTAGTCTGTTATTGATTCTAAAGATGATTTTTTCTTACATTTATGTTCAATGAACAATTTTAGTCTCTTTATTTTTTTATTATAATAAAAAATTGTCCTAAAATGTTATAAGGTGCAATAACTTTTAATATTTACAACCGATTTTAATGAAACAAAAAAAATATTTTGCTCCGGAATATGCTGGAGTTTTATCAGAAACCTAGTACTTTACCAGTGATGCTTGTTCAAACAAACAGACAGACAGACATTTCTAAAAATGATCGGAATGGATTCTATTACTTATTCCTAGACACCTGCAACAAATTTTTTCTCAAAAATCAAAAAAGTACAGACACGTTGGATTTACATTCTTATTATATGTATAGATGTTGTAAACTAAGGACTAAATTTTCCAATTTTGAAGTTTTGTGACTTTTCTATTTTGCATGTAAAACAAAAAATAAAACCGGTACATGAATGGTATGAAAATATGAATATTTTAGAATCAAACTCCGTTAACATAATTTTGATACTACAAATAGACGCGGGGTGCGTTTGTAACTTTTAAAACGCTGTAAGTTTTATCAGTATCAAGTACAAACGAAAAGAAAAGTGGTACAAACGGATACAGACGAAGGACTATAGAATGGTATCAGCGTGTTTTTTTTTAAGTGGGATACGAAGCTCACATAACTACACTCAGACTCAGAATAATCGTTTATGGATCATACAAGTAATTGTTCTGTGTAAGATTCGAATCCACAACTATTAGCGTGCTAGTAACAGCGAGACAATCGCTTAAATCACTTCCTTGTCCATATAGGCTTGTTGTCTATTTCTGTATATATAAATTGTACCTTCATTTTTGATAATAGCTCCATATTGTCTCTTTGATAAGTATACTGAAACTCGATAAGTAAATCAAAAGGTAAATTCATTTACCTAGATTTTCGAGGCCAATTTATCTGCTCAGTCTTACCTACATTTTCCAGCTTGCTCGAGCTAAAAGCGTACTTAACGTGTTCGCCTAAAAGGGTTCACGTAAAGGTGAATGTTAAAAGGTCACATGATAAAGGCAATGTCTTTAACAAGGTATTATTAAAAAGATATACGTCATAAGTGAAGTTTGCTTAGTAGCATGTTTATTTATTTACAACGTAGACTAGTCTCGATTATCTTTACTCTGACATAATTCTTGAAAGCCTCTGATGATAATGGACTTATTAATGGTTAACTAATAGCTTAATGTAATAGATGACTAAAGTTCCCGTATACGGACAATAATATATCAGAATGTGTCATAGAAATACCATACTGATAATTTGTATATACCTAACACAAAGTAGTTCTTAGTGATTTTCCAAGTTTCTAAGTCCATCTAAAAACAGTTGTTGGATTTATGTGCAACTAATGGCTCGCCCGGATTGGTCCGGGCGCTGTTTTGAATCTGTCACAGTCATCCTCTTTTGTTTATTGAGATTATTATTTCTTGCAATAAATCGCACATGTTAAATTTTCTAATCAACTGTACAGTCTTTATAAAACTTTTTGACTGCTCTGAAAATCGGTGCGCAGAACATATTGAGGTGTAAATACGTGGTATATTACATGAATAACATCGATACAACTTAAGATTTCTATAATTTTAATGTAGTTTTGTTTTGTATGAAACTCTTGACTATATTATTCATACGCCCGAACTTACGGCTATATTCAGAGCGGCCAAAGAGATTGACGAGGACTGTACTTACGCTATCCACGAGTCACTATCATCATGATCATCAGCCTGTAAAAGACTCACTAACGGGACATAGGCTTCTTCCTGAAAAAAGATATGGGCATAATCACCGTACCAGCCTACGACGTATTGGTGATTTCAATATCTGAAAAATCCACATTTCTATATTTTACGCACATACGGTGGTGGTTCTACAGGAGAACATTTCTCAGGTTCAGGTTTCCTCACGATGTTTTCTTTCACCGTCAATCGATGCTATTATAAATATACATAGTTTGAATTAGTAAATGTACGCCAATTCCGAAAAATTCGTTAGTACATGCCGGGGTTTCAAAAAATCCACTCTTTCTTTGTAATATTCTTTATAAATAAAACATCGGGAAGGAATTCTCTAAAGGTATTCAAATTAAAATCTTTTGGGACGTTTAGAAGAAATAAGGGAACATACCAAATAGACGCAAAAGTGACATAATGTTATGATTATTATTTATAGATAATATTGACCGTGTAAAGGAAACTTTATCTTAAGAGTGGATTATCTATTTTAATTGTGCAGTATGGCCCAGTAAATCCGTTGTTCCTGCCCGTGACCGCGTCGAAATCTCCGGGCTTCACTGCTGTCATACTAACGTACGACCGTGTGGACAGCCTGTTCACGCTCATACGGAAACTGGTGCGTACTCCGAGCCTCGCGAAGATACTCGTTATATGGAATAATCAGCGGAAAGCCCCACCTCCTTGTAAGTACGCTTTTCTATGTAATTACAATACATGTAGTTAAAAAATCCTATCTTGTTGTTACATTCCAGAATCAGTTAATTGATATAAATCGTATATACTTTTGCAGTTCGGCTCCTCAACATACATAATTTGTGAAGTGTCTTAAGTGTCATGTTTTTATTTTTTACCAATGGAATATATATTTATTTATATCTGACTAACTTTTGCTTATGGCTTCGTTCGTGTTAATGTATACAGCCCATATTATTTGTTAATAATGTAGCTAGTCGGTTAAGTATTTTTAAGTTAAATTTAAATAGATAAATTAAAAAAATATAGTTATTCACAAGTAAATCTTAACGTCACTATATGACATTATTAACATTTGACAATGTACTTAATTTGAGATTATACTGTTGCTCCATTTTACGCACTTTGACGTAATATATTAAACTTAAATATTGCTTATTTTAACAATCACACTTATACTTTTTTTAAAGTAACGTGTCACAATATGCTAACCAATTTTACTAAAAAAAAATTACTTGTACAAAAATATTATTCATAAATTCATATTTTTTGTAAAATATCTGTATGTAATAGAACGTTTCTGAATGATCTTGTTATCGATTTAAAATGATGTTACCACAGAGAACGCAGTGAACTCCCGTTGTTTATCTGTTCTTCTTCTGTTTTCAAATTATTGTAGTCTAGCTCCGCGCCGTCTTGGGCGAGTTATAAATTTTGCCGATTTTCGTGATGATCGCTCCAGTTTGACCAATCCCCTATACCCAACACATCTTTATACTTACTAATATTATAAATGTGAATGCGAGTTGGTTTGTTACGTTTTTATGCCTTAAACTACTCACTCGATTATCATTAAATTTTGCGTTCACGTTGTCAAGGGTACATAAAAAGACATACCTTTATTCCAAAAAACAGTACCGTTCCCGGATAGATCAAATCTACATTAAGCCCTGGACTGTCCAAAACTATATAGGCTTAAGTTCCATACAAACGAATACAAACCTCATGAGGCACGGGTCAACAGACTATTGGCAGTATAAGCTTAAAAAATATCTGATTTATTTATTTATTTATTTAATCTTTATTGTACACCATTTCAAATAAACACTATAAAACATTACAATTATGTGATTAGTACAAAGGGCGGCCTTATTGCTAATAGCAATCTCTTCCAGGCAACCTTTGGATGGATATGTTTCATGGAGTGGAATAGGGGGTATTTAGGGTGTACAAATAAACAAAACCAGTAAATACCACATAATTAGCCGTACATACACTGTAACATGCATATATAAATATGTAATACAATAATATACAATATATAATAGACTACATAATCTTAATAATACATAGATATTAAACATTACAAAATATAGTTATACATATATACACAAAAGCGAAATATTAAATTGACAAATAATACTTTTTGACCGAGTTTTTAAATATGCCCATCGTCTGCGCCAGTCTCATAGAAACAGGTAGGGCATTCCATAATTGGGCAGCCTGAACTGTGAAGGATTTTGCACGAAAATTAGTGGAATGAGCCGGTACTTCTAATGTAATATTATCTGCTGATCTTAAATCTCGAGTATGCGTATCACATAAGAACTTGAAACGATTTTTTAGGTAAAAAGGAGCGACGGGATTAAAAAGAGTACTATATAATAGAAAAAGAATGCGAGCATTCCGACGAAGCCTCACAGGGAGCCATTTCAGCTTAATTCGAGATTCTGATATGCGATCAAATTTACGTAGACCAAATATGAACCTAATACATAAATTTTGTAGTCGTTCCAGTTTATCAAGTTGAGCTTCGGTAAGATCTAGATAGCAAGTATCAGCATAATCAAGAATCGGAAGGAGAAGGGTTTGTGCAAGCGAAATTTTAGTGGTAATAGGAAGAAAATTCCGGAGTCTTCTTAGGCAACCGGAAGACGCAAATATTTTTCTGCTTACTTCATGAAGCTGAGGGCCTCAAGATAAATTTTTGTCAATATAAACTCTTAAATTTTTGACTTTGTCACATATAGGAAGAATAGTGCCATCAAAGCCGATGGGTGGGAGTTGTGATTTATCGATCTTTGCAGTCATCCTAGGGCTGCCAATAATAATGATTTGGGTTTTATTAGGATTCACTCTAAGGCCATATGCTTTACTCCAGTCACTAATGCGTGTCAGATCACTTTTAATAATATCAATAGCATGTGGCAGGTTATCAATGGAAGCTTGTGAATATATTTGCAAGTCATCAGCATATAAATGGTAAGAGGAAAGTAAATTATTGGATATAGTGTTTATGAAAATTCCGAAAAGTAACGGAGACAACACTCCACCTTGTGGTACGCCAATAGAAGTCACTGACCAAGAAGAAAATATTTTATCGACACGAATACATTGACGACGACCAGTTAAATAACTGCGAAACCAGTCATTAGCCAATGAAGATACATTAAGAGACTGAAGCACACCAAGTAGTATGTCAAAGTCTACGGTATTGAATGCATTACTGAAATCGAGCAAAGCAAGAACCGTTAATTTACCGAGCTCCATACCTGACCGAATGTCATCGGTTATATGTGTCAGTGCTGTTGCGGTACTGTGACCAGGTCGAAAACCTGACTGAAAAGGATTCAGAAGATTATTTTTGCATAGAAAAGAGTTTAACTGAACGTAAACAAGACGTTCTAGAACTTTAGCGAGAAATGGTAATATAGAAACAGGCCGATACTCAGAGAACAACACGGGATGAGATTTTTTCGGAATAGGTATGATATAAGCATCTTTCCAGGCAGATGGAAAAACACCACTCGATAAAGAGTAATTAAAAATATGACATAGTATAGGGAGAATTTCTTCTAGAATTAATATAATCATTTTACGACTGATGTTGTCACTTCCTACAGCATGAGAAGTAATTGTCGAGATGCACGATTTAACATCAGCAACTGATATCTGCGCAAATTCAAAAACGGGATATTCAGGTATTAACAGCGAAGAGAGATGCTGCAGTGTGGTAGCCTTTACACTTGCATCAACGTTCGATGAGGAAGAAAAATGTTTATTAAGTAGTTCGATGTCTACGTCTTTGGGAGTTGTAATTTGACGAGATTTACCAACACCTAATTTTCGAAGAAATTTCCAGACTTTTGCTGGGTTACCAGTTACAACAGATTCATGAATATATCGGCGTTGGGCATCTCTGCATATTTTATTACAGTGGTTACGTGCAGCCACATATTTTTGCCAATTTGAAGGGTTTGAATGACATTTATATCTAGTTTTCGCCACTGCTTTTTTATGCATAATTGCTTTGATGTTGTCTGTTAGCCACGGTGATGGAAAATGTTTTAATTTTATAGGGCGTATCGGTGCATAGTTATCATAAAGCTGAAGTATCATTGAGTTAAATATTTGTAGTTTTTCATCTATCATGTGAGAATTTTTTAGAAGAGACCAATCAATGTTTCTGGTACTTTCACAAAGCATCTCAAGATTTATACCTCCAAAGTTACGCTGTAAAAGAATTTTAGGTCTGTCTTTAGGAGGGCGAATGTTATAAGAGAGGTAAATTAGATCGTGATATGAAAACGCATCAGCTGAGCATTGACCATGCTTCATGACATGATTAATGGAAGTAACAATTGCTAAGTCCAATAACGAGGGTACAGAGTTTGGAAAATGGTGTGTGGCACTGAGAGGGAGAATATTCATATTACTTGAAAGTAAAATAGAAGCGAGTGAGTGAGAACGAGTATCGTTCTTAAGGAGGCATGTATTGAAATCACCCATAATGATAGAATGGTTGTAAGAAGGAGTAATATTTTCAAGAATATTTTCAAAGGAAGCAAAATAGTTAATACGTGATGAGGGACAATAGTAAACACCGAGAAGAAGTTTCGTGCGTTGAAGCTCAATTTCCAAAAAGAGATACTCGCCTCCGTCTGAGGGAGGTGGCTGTGATGACATACTGATAATTGAGAAAGGAATGCGTGTACGTAAATATATGGCGACACCACCACCAGCCCCCTTCTCGCGATCATTTCTAATTAGCTGAAACCCAGGGAGGGAGTAAGAGGTAGAGGGGAGACATGGTTTAAGCCAAGACTCAGAGACAAGAATTGCATGAATATTTTTGTTATCAAAACTCGCTAACATATCAGGGAAGTGCGCTGGAATGCTTTGTGCATTTATATGAATAACATTGAAGTTTTTGGTAACATAAGAAAATTGAAACTCGAGAGTTTCAGCCAGTGAGGGCATGCTATGGAAACTGTCACTATCATTATTACATGATAATAAATCGCCAGTGTCACTATCACTGTCACTGTAGCAATGTGAATCGGTCATTATGTAGTATTAGAGTTACAATACTCGTATAGTTAATTATAAAATAATATAGTTAAATAAAATAAATATCCAGTTATATAACTTTCACTAAAATACAATCTTACTAATCGACGTATAAATTCATCCATCGGCCAGTTGAATGTTAATATATAAGAAATTCATAAATCATATTTTACAACAAAAGAAAAAGCTGACATATATATGATACAATTATCTTTTTCTAATGAGTCGCAACACAACAGATTCAATCGGTTATGATTTATTGATTAAAACAATCATAACGGATACAAAACGTAACAGATTGAAGTGGTCTTTTATGATAAATATCTAACTAAATAATTAGAGATATGCACACAAACATAATCAAGTGTACACGGGTCTTAAACAAGAACAATCATATCACGAATCATTAGAAGAAGGTAGTTGACAATAAAGTATAAAAAATAATAATACACAAGTTTAATGTAGACAAAGTGTCAGAAATAAAACTAAGCTATTTAATGTTATAACTAAGACAGTTTTAAGAACTTGATAGCTAGGGTTACTTTTTAGAGGTAGCCCGTTTAGTTTTTGTGACAGTTTTCGTGGGAACCATTGGCTTAACAGAATCTTCGGGCTTGCATTTATTCAGATCCACGAGTGAAGTGATTCGGTGACGAGTTCCATCCGGTGCTAGAACGAAGACATGTCCTTCTCGGGTCCAACACTTTTCCACTCCGAATCTCTCACGAGCTGACATAAATATATTGTGCCGCGCTTTAGTAAGAAACTCGGACAGAGTGACACCAGTGTTTTTTAATTTTGTTTTACTAAACCACAACTTATCCCGGATCACTACACTTTGGAGTTTTAGAAGAATCGGTCTGGGTTTCTGAATTGATGAAGGACGCCCCATCCTGTGGCACCGTCTAATATCAGTGTATGTAAAGTCTGAAATTTTTAGACTATCCTTGATGACCTTCATAACTACATCTGCAACTGACTCATTTTTCTGTTCTGCAACACCGTGAAGTAAAAGTATTTTTCTCCGTGACCGCATCTCCAGACTGTCGACTGTCCTAGCAAGCAGTTCCATCTGGCGATGGAGAGACCCCAGAGCCTCCACAATAAAAGATTTAAATGTTACAAAGTCGGAAGAAAGGCTCGCAGTGCTGGGAGTAGTGCTGGGTACTTTCTGGAGTTCAGCTTCGAAGTTCGCCATCCTTTCATGAAACGTCACCATTAGTTCCGATAATGATTCTTGTAAAGATTCCATGTTATGTTTGTTGCTTTTAACTAGGAAACAACACTGGACCGACAGATATTCTACACGAACATTAATTTAAACACTATTTAATATTCAGTAAGCTTATTTACTATTAGATTTAAAATAATTACAAGCGGAGCAGAAATTTACGTTGTTAATAGCCCGCCTACCCGCTAACTATGACAAAACTTTAAAAAATAACAAATAAAGAAATTATAATATTTTTGGTAAAATATATTTTTGAGTTATTTTTCATTTGTACGCACTTTTTTTACTAAACCATGAAAATTAAAATGTACAATGTTGTAAAATAACAAAAAGACATAATCGGCCATTTTGAGATCTGGGTCTTCAAAAATCATCCGCGGTGTTAACGCAAGAGAAACCGCGAGCAAATGCTAGATTTTATATATAGCGATTGATTGGAAAATGTTGTAAGGATTTCGATAAAATTTTGTGTTTAAATAAAGTTTTACTTTCCAAATTTTAAGTTCTAAATACCGAGCCAAATTCGGTCGTCAAGCATTTTGTTTATTACAATTATTTTGGTGAGAAATAACTCTGGAAACCCTAGACAGAAAAGCGTTAAGATGAAGCATTTGTGACTTGTAAGCCGTTGTGAACAAATCGACGTATGATCGTAGCCGGCTTGGTGGAATGTAGTAACAGTCGCTTGTAGACAAATGGAGTATGCTACACATGGTGTGTAACCGTTGCAACTTTATGCGGCAGTTTTTCACTTACATTTCATAGAACTTCATGTCAATGTCCTATGGAAGAACGTAGTAGATAGTCCTTCTTGTATGTCTAATATCCGCCACGATAGTTGCAGTTTACGTCACTGTTTACTTCAATACCGGACAAGGTTTACCTTTGATGGTATTACAAGAGGTAGGAGATTCTACAAAATTAGGATGGTGAGAAACTGGCTTATAAAAATACTTTAAAACTGTTATGAATTATTGAGATTTAAAAAAAAACGTATTTATTTTGGCGTTATCCCCGTAGTACATACATATATACCGATAATATTGAAATAAAATGTTTTTTTAATAACGTGAATTTATAATAATAATATCAAAACGCGATTTTCGGCTCTTATTTAGCGATGGTTTCTGAATTTGATGTGTTTTTAGAAACTGCATCATTTTGTGTTACTTGTTTATGCAAAATTTAAAGTAATGATGACTCAGTATTAGCGTGCTCGGATATAATGGCGACCGATATAAGTTCGAATTTTTCAGTGAGTTGGAGCTCTACACTCGTAAGGGTGTCTTAATGCCTGTCTAACTACTAAGCCTCAAGTTAAAAATCTGACACCAAGCTGTACTCAGATAGATAATCGCGCTTTAAAGTCAGACCTCTAGTTTTAACGCGTTAGATTGTGCACAGATTGTCACATAATTACTTAAAATCATTTGAGATTTCGGTCAAATGTTAATACGTACATATACAGTATAAAAGAAAACGAGAAAGTATAGAAGATTGTTAATAGAAATCTATTCAACACGACAATGATTACCATGTTTATTGTACGCAGTACGCAAACATGAGTAAAATCGAAATCGAACATGCTCACGTGCAAATCAATGAGATGAACTGGATTATCAATAAGCGTCCACATAACAATGCGTAATGTTTATCGTAAAGGCACGATTTAATTTAGATCATGGGTGGTTCGCAATAAAACGCAGTTTCCTACGCGTGGTACGAAATAAATTGCTAAATCTAGCGGGATTGTTGCAAGGAATATTTTATTTTGCTAGCGTGAGATAAGGTCTAATATCGTTTGGCATTAAGCGTATTTAATTAAATGTTGACTCAACGTAAATACAGTTTTGCTTTTCCCTTTTATTTGGTATGTTGTGGGTAATGATTAGTTTGGATCAGAGTGTTAACTCATGACAGATAAGGGTCTGTTTTGTGTTCAAATTTAAAAACCTGATCAGTTTTTGAACTATTTCGAAGATGTTCACAAATTTGTAACGTTTTTGTCAAAATCGTGTTGCTTATAAAACACCTCACTTAAATTTATTTCTAGCTAAAGTTGATTTGTAAACATATGAGAGTATCATAACAAAATGGATACAGTAGATTAAAAATAATAAGTATGTTTTCTATTGGAGCATCCGAAATGAAAACAGTGCATTAAAAATAACAAGCGTGTTTTATATTACATCATCCGACATTAATACAAGTATTAAAAGTAATAAATGTATTTTCTATTACAGCATCCGATTGGCCTATTATAAACAAACCGTTGAAAGTAATACGAACCAAAGAGAACAAATTATCGAATAGATTCTTCCCATACGATGAAATAGAGACGGAGTGTCAACTGACAATTGACGACGATATAATTATGCTTACACCCGACGAGCTAGAGTTTGGGTAAGTGATAGAAGTGATAAAATGTATCACGCTGATAAATACTTGTTTGTTTCACAACATTATATATGTATACAATAAAATATATATACGAGAATGATACTGCCATGGCTTTACTAGGATTTGGCTATGATTTTCATGTTAGAGTTCAAGACAAAAGTCTTTTCATATGTCATTTCTGGTATACTAGAAATCGTTTTCACTATTAAAGGGTTGGTCAATTTATAGCAACGGATTATGGACAGTTTAGTAATATGTTGGACCGTGTCTAACTTTGGCAAATTTTATATAATTTTATGCCATTTTCCTATTTGTTGCTGATCAATTTGAAAATGTCGGTAAATTGTCAACACTGTGACGTCATCGGTGGTGGATATCATTTCTTCTTCATTAGCATTGTAATTTAATAGTCGTTCAAGAATTATGTAACCACTAAAAGGGCTTGGGGCATATTATATATTCTGTGCTTATTTTTGATGACATGAGGAACGAGGGGCGGGGGTGGGGTTGAGTGTTGTTTGTGGGGTGGTATCTAAATGGCGATTACAACAGCAATTTTTATTATAATTTTTTTAACTTGCAATGAAATTGGGAAATGTTACGTAAAAGATATGCCAATGGTTACGTAAGCATAGGAGTATAAGAGAGAAGGGTTAAGAGTTTTGCATTTTGCTGAAAAGGGGAAGAAGCAGGTCAAAAATGATTAATACCGAAGCAGGTCAAAAATGATTAATACCAGCTTACGTGATACTTCCTACTTTAAAGGTTGAAATATTCTAGTAGAGTAATACGAGTACATAATTACCAGTAAAATACAAAATCTGGGATTGAACATTGATACTCTATGATCAGATATCATTAATCACTGTGGGTAGTGCTGTCAGCTGTCGGACGTTAAACGTCGATTCACTGTCGTTACTGTCACAAGTTACACAATGAAAGTGTCCCTCGAACAGCGAATCGTAGAATTAACTTAGAAATCCCACTGAGTATTCTACTTATAGTACCTACAAACTCTCATGCAGCGTGTTTGAGGTTCTAAACATATAAAAATATAACTTACCCGCCAAAACTAATGGCAATGTTTTCTTTCACACCTAAGGTATTTTCAAGGTTATAACATGCTTTCGGAAACGCATACGCTCAGGTTTTTAAAAGTGGAATATAGACAATTGGCAACGAAATGCATTTAAATGTTAAGCCTCTATCTAAGTGACGATGCTTTTAAGTGTCGAACTTGTATATTTCACTTTAATGATGAATGTACAAAAGAATTGTAACCCATTATCATTAATTTTTATCTAAGAATCTTAATACTGGTTTTTAAGTATTGAATGGCTATGTGATCAATTTATAGGCAGCAGGGGTATACCAGTAAAATGCCTATATATAACCTACTAAAAGATCTTGGAATCTCAATAGCCACCATAGGCTATTTAAAGGAGAGATCATTTAATGGAGCCTTATATTCTTACGCAATTTGGCGTGTGCGTAACAGGATATAGGGTGGTGATATGGCTTATTTTACTCCCGCATGACTAGCTACTACTCTTAAGTTGAAAATCTGTCGCCAAGCACCTATGTGTGAGTTTCGGCAGCTGTACTTGAGAGCCAGTTTCCTTCTAGGTTTACCATGTTGACCATCTTAGACCACAAATGATTAACATAACGTGATATTGTGGTCAAACGCTAAAACCTATAATGTATTAAAAAAATGGACTCCTTGTCTTGTAACACAATGGACTCCTTGTTTTCATGCTATGAATCTAATGCTAAGAATTTCGTCCCCACGTACTACATATGTAACTACGTTTCTTTTCACGTTAATTACAGTTTCGACGTGTGGCGTGAATTTCCCGACAGAATAGTCGGGTTTCCGTCCAGACTGCACGTTTGGGACAATGTTACAAACTCATGGCGATATCACAGCGAGTGGACCAACCAGATATCTATGGTGAGTTGAGAGTAATTCACTTTTTGTCATTTAAAATGGCATCTAATTCAACTAGATCTTCAAAAATATTGAAGTTTTCTATACTGTTCGAATTGTTTTATATGTACCTCCATATACAAGGCCTTGTTATTTCAGAGCTCGACTAATCCGAACCGTGATATGACAATGGTAATTTTTTTTTTGTGCAATGATTCTGTTACATTTAGGCTCAGTTGCACCAGTCAATGTTAACGTCAAAAGTTCGGTTAAAGTAATTGTTAGGCGATAAATATGTTGCACCAGTTAACAATGGTTAAAATGACGTCACGATTTAACGTTAACAATTACCGGTCGATGTTGGCCGGTTAACGTTATTGTTATTGTCAACTTTTGAACTTCTTGTCAGTTTAGTAGTATTACTTTAAAATATTATGTAGTTACTGCAAGAAATCCTGTGGAAAACTCAAAATAGTTTTTCCGACGAATAGAAATAATACATATGAAGATATTTGCGTCTGAGAAAGAGGAAAATTTTTCTTTCTAAAGTTGATCGGTTCGCTAAATGGGGCAAAGAAATATTACTGAATAGACTCCGGGTGTCTAAAAAATTTGCTAACTTTGCACTTAAACCATTTGTTAAGGCCGCCAACTATGAAATGAGTACTGTTCTGTTTATACGTTATTAAAATTGAATATGCATCATAGAATAAAATAATATATAATAAATATGAAATAAAAATATACAATACACTCGTATTGCTTTTCTCCGAATTACCATTGATATAAAATACATCAATATTTAAATATCTAATATACAACTTCACCGAAAGAGATACAAAGTAAAAAAACAAACGATAGTATTTTAAACGAATTGATTTTTTGCGCGCAATGAACATCTGGCGAGGGATACAACAAAGACTTCCCAAGTAAAAAATGTTATCCGCTTCGATTTTAGGGACTAATTGCTTTATTTACTTTCGAACCCTAATAACTTTAACTGTTACAAAACGTTTCATGGTGCAACTAATTCTGGTAAATGTAGCTGTTAGTGGCTCTTGTCATTGTTATAGTTAACTTTAACAATTACAATAACGGACATTTTGGTGCAACTCAGCCTTGTTAATTATTTGATTGTATGTTGTTGTAGGTATATATATATTCCTTATTTCTCATAACCTTTGTTTTGTTACAAATAATATCTACTTTAAGATTTTCCATATAAAAACCTACAATCCAAACACTTCGGGTATGGAATTGTTCAAAACTATTTGTGCATATCGATATATCGGCTTATTATCTAATGATACGTTATTGATATTAAAAAAAATCGAGTTATGCTAAGAAACTTTAGTCAGAGTAACAAAAGGGAGTATATTTCTATTTGTAAATATATACAAAATACTATAGGTAATGGTCGGTGATAAATACTGGGAAAATGATGTTTTCGTCATTCATTCAATTACCCGTTTACTCAACGCGTTTTCACGAATTGTAGAATTCGATGGCATCTGAAACGAGGAATTAAGGTTACTAAAAGATAGCCCTGAAACGTATTGCATAATATGAGCTATATCATGTGACGATACTTTTTTACGATCGTGCGTGTCTTGTACATACAATCAAGTTAATCAAAATAAATTATAGGTTATATGGACTTGTTGAATAAGTAACGGAATCGTAAGTCTCAGTGAATCACTGACATATTAAAAGAAGAAATGGAATAAAAAATGACCTTCAACTGCTTTCGTAGACTTCCTCGATATTACTCGAGCTGGGTGGTGTCATGGCGTCAATTGAAATGAACTTTTACTGTTACAATGCCCATTTGTTTTTAAATTTGTGTCATTCAGAATTCATAATGTGTCTATCTGTGTTAAATATCTATTATAAAGTAGTTTGTAATATTGACTTCGTTGGTATTGCATTGCCAGAGTTATTTATTCTATACTTGCAGTTGTCATTTTATTAATTTATTGTCATTGTTTAGGTACCATTTGTAAAGGTATAGTAAAGGGTAGGAAGCGCCAGGTTGGAATAGAAACCAGTTAAATGAAGTAGTATTAATCGAATAGTGGGACTAATGGAGTATCGGATATCGATTCGTGTAGCAAAGATTTTTTTTGTAATTCGCCTGTATTTATTAAATTAAATTAGTAACACTGTCGGTTGACGGTGAAGGAAAACATCGTTAGGAAACCTGAAAATGAGAAATGTTCTTATAGTACCACTGTGTGTAGAGAAAATATATAACTTGAATTTTCTCGAAGCTTTAAATCGCCAGTGTGTTGTGAGTTGACGTTGTGATGATGCCCGTATCCTTTCACAGAGGGAGACCTTTAATCCAATAGCTGGACTTATACTGGCAGGCGTTGTTATTTGATTATGTTAATAATGTTAATTAGGTGATGATGAATGATAAAACAGTCTTAACTCATCAGAATTTACGTGGAGGAATGTTAATTCAAATCCCACAGTGAGTCTTAATTTTCTATACAGGAACAGAGCTATAACTCCAATTAAATACATATTGTGTTTCCCTAACCAATTTCCATTCTAAGATGAATATCACTATCATTAAATAAGCATATATTGAGGTGTTCTATTAGTTACATTTGAGATCCAGTTTCTATGATCACATCATTACTTAACTATATTACGGGTTATACAATAATTAACTCTAGGTTCTGACTGGAGCCGCGTTCCACCACAAGATCTGGTCGTGGTACTACACTTACAAGATGCCCGCCGAGATTCGACAGATGGTCGACGACAGCTTCAATTGCGAGGATATCGCAATGAACTTCCTGGTAGCCAACGTGACCAGGAAACCTCCGATAAAGGTATTTATAGGCCTAGGTATGTCATTCTGTAACACGATCGAATATATACGATTGATAGACCACACGAAGTGATAACTTTTAAATAAATACATGCACATTTAGCAGATTTATCTGTCTCTTCTATATGTAAACAAATAATAGGAATATTTCATTACGCACACTATTATTTTATTTTTATAATAGATTGGAACAATGTACGCATTGTCAGACAGTAAACTTATTTGATTACGACTTGACCAGAGTATACACGAATCAGTACGTCACCAACGCGAGCGCACTAAATAATGACTGACAGGAGATGTGCTATTCGATTTATCTAAAAACTCACCTAATCTTGAAATATTTATATTACCAGATCAGGTTAGGAGATATAAAAATATTGTGTTTCAGGTCACTCCTCGGAAGAAGTTCAAGTGCCCGGAGTGCACCAACACCGAGATGCTCTCGGCCGATGCTCGTCACATGTCTCAAAGGTCGGCATGTATAGATCGGTTTGTATCGATCTACGGGCATATGGCCCTAAAGTCAGTCGAGTTCCGCGCTGACCCGTTACAATACCGGGAACAGACCCCGGGGGTACCTCTCGCTTACCCTGATATCGGTGCGCTGTAGACACTATTCTAATTCTAATTCTACGATGTTAGGTCAGGGGAGACTTCTCTTGGATTAGGAATGATTTACTGAAGTCATTTTAGTTGAAGTAACAGATTTTATAAGGGAGTCCTAACAGTTTTTGTGTGTAATGATGGTTATCGTTGAAAAAATCAAAGAGGATTTTGGAACAATTTAGAGACATTTATGATTAGTAGTATTAGTTTCCAATTCTCAGCATTTCTATATGAAATGATCGTTCTTCCTTAACCGTTGTATCAATGAGTTTTCAGCAATTTCATACCGCCCTAACACACTTTCTGCTGCTGGAGGATTTTTGGGCATTTTACGGACATTCATTATCAATCATTTCCAATTCATAGCAATGCCATGAGAAACTGATTATCCTTCCTTCCATTTTGTATACAGTGGGTATTTAGAGATTTCATAAGTGAGCCTAACACACTACCTGCTGCTCGGTGTGTGTGAAAATGATTGTTGTTGAAGAAATCAAAGAGGATTTTAGGGCATTTTCAGACATTCAGTTCATAGAAACACTGACAAAAACTCACTAACCTTTTCAAACTTTGGTATGTTGTGGGTTTTCAAATACTTTGTAAGTAGACCCTAATACACTTATTACTGCTGAATGTGTGTAAGGACAGTTTTCTTTGAAATAATTTTGGGGATTTTGGACCATTTTACGAACATTTATAATATCTCAATAATCTTTAATAATTTCCAAATAAATACTCATTGTTCTTCCTTGAATTTTGTATGCAGTGGGCTATGAAATATTTTTGGTTTGCTATGTGGATGGTGGACATTAAATTAAAAATGTGAAAAAAGTGTGATGGAATGTATAGAGTGAAATTGAAATGGTTCATTCGAACGAGGGAACTCTTGAATTTATATTGATAAAAAAGACGCATTAATTCCAAGAGGCTCCCAAACGCGAGATACTAAGCGTAGTGTGTACGGACAATAAAATTAGATTGAAGGCTGTATGAATTAAAATATTTAAAAAAATGGGAATTTCGTCCCCCATTTACCAGGGTATGTAGCGTTAACTACCTCGTCCCTCTGATTTGCCCGTTTTGATGAGTACAGTCGCGGACATAATTCGTTCGTATTGTACACTTGTAAAGCTCGATCTCACTACACCTAATATACTGTGCCATCGATATACTGTCTTTTAAAACTTAGGATTAAATTGCTATATAAGGATTAACTCTGCGGCTGTACCCTTTTTATAGAGAAACATTGCTTGTTGAGCAATTTTTTTTACTAATAAAGAAAATTCTCGATATTTTTGCAATAGATTTTGTGTTGTGAAACAATTGTATATTTGTTCCAGCGTTTTTTTTTATTTGTGATTTTTGTTTATTTAAATCTCACAATGTTTTAGTTCAATTTTTTTGCAATTGACATTTTAAAGTCTATATTAAGAAAGACAATTTTTTTTCTGCTCATATGTTATCTATGTTTAATAAAATTATTTTTATTATAGATATATTTTATACATAGTTTTTTTGAGGTGAACGCGATTCGATTAGGAAATAATCGATTATGTAATTTAAACGTTTAGTACTTGGACCGATAGAGAAATCAATAGGTTCGATGGTTAAATTTGTCATATTCGAGCATGGTTAGTTTCATCTTCAAATCGCGTTCTTTTCAAATTATCGAAAATATTTGAAATTTTTAATACTCCCAAGATGATTTTATTTTCGAGCAGGGTGGCAATGGTGAAGCCTGTTACGTGACATTTTTTTTATTTTACAACATAAATAATTTATAGATTTTCATGTGCTTCATCCAGCGCCGTAGAATATCCTGACATATCTTCGTGTTGTTAGTAAAAAAATATATAGTAACTCTCAATTAATAATCGAATTGTGCTTTACATTGTAATTTTATAGACGAAATGTTTACTTTTCAAAACGAATGGTTTATTTTATTTGTTTTTTTTTGTGTTGCAGAATCATGTAACGTAAACTGTTTTGTGATTTTAAAGTCAAAATTAACGTTTTTTTTTGTGTTAGTTTGCGGCTGAATATTATATGTATTCAAATAAAAATAACTTTATGACAAGTCGAATAACTTTTGTGGACATATTCGGCTGTTCTCGTAATTCTGATATGAGATTTGTGGGCAATTTTATTTTTGATTTAATATTCTTTAATCCATAATTAAATGCATGAGGTATACAAAATTTTTCCATTTATTCAAATGAATAGAAAAATAAAAGCTTATTAAAAATGATATGAATATCCATAGTACACTTTGGTTCTGTATTGATTTTTTTTGGTTGTTGTTGTAAACTAAATATATAATATAAAATATTTCGTCTATAAATAAAAGCGCTGTGGTAAAACCTTGTACCTTGCCATTCCTTTAAAAGTAGAGTATGTTTTTCCAATGACAATAAGTTACAAGCGTGTAATTAACCCTGTTCAGTTTTAACGTAAATTCTTGCTTTAAAACGTAAGCTAGTTTTTTTATGAAATCATTGAAAAAAGTCTTAAAAAGATAACATTTAACATAATTTCTAATATTTATTTTTTATTAATCCTGACTATGTTGTGATAAGCATTTTAGAATTGAATGTAAGTGATTACGTACCTAATAATAAAAATATCTGTCCTTAGGCGTTTAAAAAAATATATATTCTAAAGTGTTAGTCAAGGTAAAGTAGTGGATTTAGCGAAATAAAGGCATTATGTATTCAGACGGATCGTATCGCAAAACGTATTTGGGACACGTCTTAAAAGCAGCCAACTTTAAAGTTAATGATTCGTCATCGTAGTGCGCATTGGAGAAGATAATATTTCAATTGTTTTGATTTTATAATATTTTGAAATATTAAAAAAAAAATGTAGATTTGTGTAAAAATTTTTTTTGTTGTTTTAGTAAAATACGTAATAGTTTAAATGTATTAACCCCTCGGCTGATTTTTTAAGACCCAGATCTCAAAATGATGGATTATGTTTTGATTACAAGACTTCGTACATTCATGGCTTAGTAAAAAATTATAAAAAAAAAACAAACATTTTACAATACATAATTTGTTATTTTTCAAAGTTTTGTAATAATCAGTATTTTTTAAGCTAATGCTGCTAAAAGTCTGTAGCCCTGTGCCTCATGAGGTCTACATTAGTTTGTATAGAACTTAAACCTTTATGATTTTGGACAGTCCAGGGGTTCAAATATTATAAGCAAATACATAATTAGTAATGAAAATACAGTATAGTATCAATCAAACAAAAAAAAAAAAGCAAAAGTTATTAATATTTATATCGTCATTCTTTAAAAAAAAAATGTTAAACCGTACAGAAGAAGTCCGTGTCTGGAATACGTTTTACCAAAGTTACGGCTTTAACATTAATAAAAAAATGTAGAAAGAATATATTATATTTTAAAAAATATGTCCAAATGTTTGCAATACGATATGGTGTACGTGCGCGCCTAGAATTATCCAACTCGACATATCGGTGCTTGTGCGAGGATTCATAACCGAGTAATTCCTAATAATATAAATTAACGTGTAGACCATTTAGTTTACAATATGTAATACGCGATATGACGTAGTTTGAAGTTTGATAATATTTTTTACGGTTAATCGACTGTCGATAAAATATCTCATTTTATTTTAAACTGTTCTATAATATTTCTCGCTATGGATTTTTAATATAATGAGGATCCATGCGATAAAATACGCATTTTAAAATTAAATCATAAGGTTCATATCTACATTTATTGAACAAAAGATATTTGATTATTTTGATCATGTAAAAATATTCGTTTTAACACAGTTACGAATAGGTCGTAAGTCGAAAAATTGCACCTGAACTCACTCTCTGTTGCAACAACAGTCGACTAAACCTATAAAATATATCCCTATATAAAAATTCCATTGTACGTGTTGTCGTGATTCTTCTCCGCCTAAACGTGTTGACCGATTTTTTTTTGTACTTACTAGAGTCGCCTGGTAGATTCTTTACTATAGTTAGACCCGGTAGGTGGCGTTTTTGTCGAGATCTTTATATATATATTATTTATTCGGGTCTATTTTTTCAAATGTGTTATTTTGGATTTTACAAATGAGAATACCATATAATTCCAAATTTTCAGTCTCTCAGCACCTCTGAATATTTTTGAATTGGTTATTTTTTGACATTCTTTACTTATTGTTCTTATGCCAAGATGTTTACCTACCGAACCCGCTGGTTTTTTTTATGAATATGAAAGCCGTGAGATGGTGTGAAATATATTTATTTCTGTCTCTCTTGTATCATCCATCTATTTATTACTCTATATTCCCCATATCCAGGGCATCAAGGATGAAAGTTCTTCTTCTGTTCTTTACGTTTATTAATTTTTCCAAATTCAGATCCAGTTTCGAACGGTTAGTTAATGTTTAGAACTTCGTTCTTAGAAAACGAATAACATTGTTACGCTGTAAATTTTTAATTACATGTCTATTTTTAAAGAGTTTTATCTTTTGAACAATATTTGAATATATGCTCTTATTTCGATCTCTCTCTCTGTCGTACCCAGTTATTATTTTCACAAACATTCGCATTGATTATTTATAAAATCTATATCATTCCTTCATCCACTCTTACACCCCAAGTGTCTAAACCAACGAAGGTCCTATCGAACGTCCTATTATAATATTGATAACAGGTTTGACATGCGATCTATTGTAATTAAAAACAATAATATATAATTACAGCATAGCCAAGATATATGGTTTTGTTACTCTGCTAAAGATTTAGTCAATTTACCAATGAAATACCCAATGAGTTTGTTAGAAATCAGAAATTAAATACTGTACGGTTTTAGTTTGATTTCATCAATATTCAGTTATACATTTTTGAATACCACAACACTACTAACACACCTCTGAACTGTTTACAATATTAAAAGGCAAGAGTTCGTAATCACGTTCGTTAATGAAATGAACCTATGTGATTTTTAAGATTGTCTTAAAAATTACCATTATTTAATTAAATGAGTGTAAGTGATTTGTAAGAATAACATAAATTATCATGCGTCAATGAAATAAACATGTGATTTTTAAGATACTTTAAGAATTGACATTCGTTAATTTATGATTGTAAGTTATTTTTAAGATTATCATAATATTTATCATTCGTTAATTAAATGCACGTTAGTGAGTATTAAGATTATCTTAAAACTAACCAATGATCACTAAATTATTTTAAGTTTTGGCTAGAAATCATGCAGAATTAATGTTTAACTTTTCGGTCTCAGAATTGACTATACCACAGGTCTAATTAATAATTTAGGTTAAATTAGTACTTGAAGTATATGTTTAATTCTCATCAGAAATAAAACTTAATAATTTTCTTTGATTTATGTTATTATATTTAATTTTATTATTATTTAAGTATACTCTTTGTATTATCTATAAGTGTAAATTCAGATTTCACATTCTTGATACTTTCAAGGGAATATGATTTATTTTTTAATAATCATATTATAACTGTGAATATTTAATGAATGACAATTTTAAATTCAGTAACTTTACCCTTATATGATATTAACAAATGATTTATATATTTCATTATACCTTAACTTTCAAGTTTTGGTTAATCCTGTTTGTATAAACAGGTTTTATAAAGCAAATTTTGAGCTCGGATATTTAAAAGTTCAGGTTAAAAATTGAAAGTACAAAATTAAAAATACGGAAAAGCCGTGAATGAATGTGTAAACACTACCACCGGTTTCTGAAACAGTCCAACCATCGAATAAAATCGGTAAGAGACTTGCTCCGATGTTTTTGTTGTGTATTCTGCTTATCAAAATTCTACAAATAATTGTTTACATTCGTTTATTCTTAGCGGATGTACACAGAGGGATTCATTTGTAGACATTACTATCGTTCATGTAATCATCCACCATATACATAATTACCTTTTGAAAATAAAACCTGCTCGACATGGTGCTTGAACTTACTGTCGGCAAATCGATAATGTACTTTTGGAGCTTATTGTAGAATCTGGCACTTTTTTATCCGTTCATTTTTTCATTATTTGGGGTCAGGCCTCCTCAGAACTTTGGGCCAAGCCAATCTATTTTGGTTTGTTGATTCTTGCAAGTTGGCTTTCTTGAGGTCTTTCTTGGTTTGACCACCTTGTCGAAGCTGGGTAGCTTCTCCCTTTCACTCAGGTTCAAAGAACCATACGAACATTTTATATCTTATATTTGTCTTATGGAGTCCAAAATATTGGATTAATTTCAAGTCTTAAATTATCTTTGGCCGCATTGTCTTTTATATGTTAATAATTATATATGTATATATATACATTTTGTGCATAGGGATAAGAAGTTATAAAGTATGTATGTTGATATTTCCAAAAAACCTTGGGAACTCTAGTAACAGCATAATATATAATTATTATGATCACTCAACCGTACTCTATTGGTGCAATAATTATCCGCTACGAATAAGGCAAAAAAGGAAAAACAATTTCAAGTCGTGAAAAATACACTGCGACCTCACTTAAGTTTCCAATGATTTAATTACACGCACGCTTGAAGTTTTATTTGTTTTTTTTGGACGAATAAGATTAAATAAAATTAAATAAACTAATCATTATCAGTGGTTACGCTCGCGTCATCTATGCTTTTCTTGTAAGACACATATAATCTATACAAATGTTATTTATTTTAAGTGTTTGTACGTTTGAAAGTAATCAGAGATTAGCAGTCCAATTTAAAAAGAGTACCGAGTAAGGTACTGGCTATATTATTTCACTCTATAGCCCTAAAAAGCGAAGCGTAAATGCAACGTAATGTAAGGCCAGTGAAACTGTGAGTCATAACTAGTGTCAAAAATAATTGTGTTTATTCGGATAAGGCACTTTTTGAGTTAAAGAGTGTTTTGAAATTATACAATTAAAGAATATCGCTCTACTGAGAACAACTGGATATTAAAAATAAAAATTATAGACTCTGGATATAACTTTTTAGCTTAATATTTGGTTACGTAATAAAAAATAAAGTCTTATAGTCTAAAAGGATACTGAAGTTATTACCGTTAACAGGTTTGTCTTATTTACAACGTTGAATACATTAAAAAAGCTAGCCCTATTTAAAGAATCGAAATATAAAATGCATTTAATGTCTTGGTTTTGAATTATAACGGCCATTTCAAAATACAATTATATACTTAACCTCAATTACTTCTATAGCTATCGAAGTCCAGTGAAACTGTAGAGGCTTTGCCAGGTCAACAGTATTTTGTCAGTCGTTATTTCGATGAACGTCGATTAGTTTCAAGAATTCTATTAAGTAAATACTAAATATAAGTAAATAAATACAAATTAGTGAACAATAAAACGTACAGGTGGATTACAAAAAGTATATTTATTAGTGTCCAATGGATAACGACTGAAATAACAGGTCGCGTGTCGAAAACGTACACCAACGATAATTATGCTGATTGATGTTACATCGAGCGTAATTATCTATCATTTTCGTGATTATTACCACGTTATAAATGAATTGTATTGTGTCGTATTCATTGTGCTTTTTTTTTGTACGTCCTGGAACGTTTTTAACGTACACGGGATACATTTGAAAGAGGTTATTAAGCGCCTAATTAATCTTTTTTTTATGCATTATTAAAAGCGATTTGAACGGGTTTTATTAATGCGAGACTCATTTAACACAGTATCATTTAGGGTTATCATATTTTTCACTATACATAATAACTAAACATACGGTGAAAACAGCAAGTTAGATGCACAAAATCGTCGTCCGTATGAGCATCACTACCTCAAACACGCGATATGTCAGGGTACCATTGGGTCTCCAACATAAGCAACAGTTTGTTTTTAATCAACGATATTATTGGAATTAATGACATTCCATTTATTCTTTCTATTCTGCTGCAAGTCGTGTGTAATAATATACATGTATTATTGTTGATTGTTTTAATTATGCGAAATTGATTAAAATACGGAAATTGGAGTTGACTAGGGCCGGCGCGATATGACTTTTTCCTCCATGTTCGCATAAAACAGTGAAATTACATTTTTTTTACTGTTATTTCACATGTGATAAACAAGAGTCTGTTATATTTTAATGACGTGGCTGCATAAATTTTCTACTCGGGTGTTTCTGCGAATTACCAAGTTTTTAATATTGCGATCTACCCAAAGTAGCTCCTGGGTATAGGCTCTATATAATAAAGAAAAAAAAACTTTTTCGTCGGCCTGTAAGTAACCTCTGTTCCAGTCCAAAAGTAATATTTATATTTTTACCGATAAAAATATAAGAACAGAAAAAAACATTTATTATGAATATTGTTATTTTGGTAAATATAATGTCAATAAATTAGAAAAATTCCCAAAATACAATAAAAATAATAACTAATACATTTAATTGACATGTATTAATGTTAATTAGATGAAATTTTCTAATATAATTATCGAGATTTAACTTATAATTGGTTGTGATTTTTTTATACAAAAAGATTGCATTTCACTTCAACACAAGCAAAGTTTTAAAACGGCAGTAACTATTGTGAAGTGAAAATCCACAGACAGTCGTCGTCGTGTTATCGCCACCCTATAACCGCAACATGCGAGAGATGGACTTAGTAATATTAATTAATCTTATATAATCTTATAATTCCATAAATTAATTCGTTTTATAATTTTTATTGCACATGCATATAAATGTTTTAAGTTACTGAATTTAAAGGGAACTATGACATTAATGGAGCATTCATTTTATAATATTAATTAATGAGAATCATAGCCAAAGACTAAACGCCTAGTCCCGTTGGATGTTTGATTAGTTATGTCGCATTTATTAAATGAATTGATTAGTTATATATGGGAGAGTTATTTTTACCAAAAATAATATCAGAATCCAGACTGAACGATTTCTTATAATAATTAGATCGTGTATGCTAGATAGAGCAAAAACAGAAGCAGAAGTTTTGTGTTGGATTTTTATTCTCTTGTGTTTGCTCCTAAAGACGGCTAAGCAACTTACAACAAATTTAAACAGTTCTTCTATAACAGCATATTGATGGGTATAATTTCCTAAGGAGGTAAATTTAATTCTTCCTTCCGCTATATATTCACATATAGTTAACTTTAACATATTTCAACATTTTTGTTTTTTTCATTCATATTTTGTTTGTTGCGAATAGTATTAAAACGTGAACTTCGCGTGCTAACTGTAGCTCTAAAATCACAGATAGTTAAAATGGCGGATGTTACAATGGCGAGTCGTGTTGCGTTCGAAGTAGAATAAACAGCGTTGCTTTAACTGTCGTGTCAAATGGTAAATTTGATCCGTAGACGTGAATAACTAAAGTTGGCATCGCTCTAAGTATTGCTAATTTAAGAATTTCTTTGATAAATTGTATTGAAATGGCAAATGAATATATCCAAATAACTTCAGCTTCTGTTAAAGATATATACATGTTTAGAATAATCTAGAGTGGCCTATGAATATATTAATATTTTATACTATACCGTGAATCAAAACATAACATTATGTTTTCTATAGTCACATATTTGATTAGTTTTCAAATTAGTTGTGATCCAACATTTACCCGTACGTACAATATTTGTTGTTGTTGTTTTTTATATTGTTTTATCAATTTTCTATGTCATGTTTTATGTGAAATATTATCGAGTAGCAGCTGTATTAAATTGTATACTGTAGTGTAATCGTTTCTCTCGATGTATTACTACCGTTCAGATTTATAATAATAATTTTATAATGATTTATAATTTAATATCTGTAAATAGTATATAATTTTATTTGTATTCTGTATGAGTTCTAATAAAATTTATTTATAATTTTCGAATAACAATGAACATATTTTTTCTTATTATTTAAATAAAATTAAAGTCAGTAATTATTTTAAGACGTATTTAAAATGAAATAATAGTAAATAATTTGTTGTCATACTTGTGTTGTCTACGTAGATGATAATATATTATGTAAGTACTTAATACATTTATTTAAATCATTTGCAATTATGTGCAGCGTGTAAATAGTACACACTTTATATGTGAATAAAAAGAGACATATCAATTTGTACACATTGTTTTATTTTTATAACCAGTAGGCCCGGTGTCCTGCCCTGATAATAAAAAATATATACTTATATGCATGAAATGCCTAAGGTAACTATGTATTCAATTTGATAAGGATTAATACTGTATCCGTGTAAATAGCCTTACAATTACCTCATTGTATGTGACCATGTTTTTTTAGAAGATAGATAGGTATAGTAAGCTATCCTTAAAATATAGATCTATGCCATCGTTAACTTTTTTGTAGATCTACAAAAGAGGCATATCTCACTATGCATTGTTTTGTTATATTTAAAAAAAATTAGGCAGCGTTTTCGATGAAAGCTCTCAGGCGCCTTGACTTTT
Source organism: Antheraea assamensis (assembly GCA_035772565.1). Taxonomy (NCBI): domain Eukaryota; kingdom Metazoa; phylum Arthropoda; class Insecta; order Lepidoptera; family Saturniidae; genus Antheraea; species Antheraea assamensis. The sequence goes on from JAQQSE010000012.1 coordinate 292,434, forward strand.
TCCAACATTTCCAACAATCATCTTTATATTTCAACCGATTTACACAAAACCTTGACAAATTACATACCTAAACCTTCCTCGTGTATTATTCTGTCTATTGCTTATTTACATTATCGGCGAACGACTTTGTTTTATAATATGTTTTATTTTTGTATAGTATTAGCATTCACTCGCTACTTCGTTTGCGTTTGTTACTCGTAAGAGTTTACGCCGAGGTAGGCTCTCATATGCTAAGATTTTTCTCATATTCATTGACTTATCTTTATATTTATTAATTTTATTCGTTTTAAAGGTGGTAGAGCTACGCTGAAGCTATTACTGGTTTCAGCATGAATGGGTCGGCTCGACGGGGTAGTACCACCCTCTCACAGAAAACCGACGTGAAGTAACAGTGGTTGCACTGTTGCGTTTCGTTCGGCTCGTGAGAGCGCTGGAGGCCCACATATTTAATAGTGGTGTTAATAGTGTCTATGGATGGCGGTGATCACTTACCATCAGTTGACCCACCTGTTCGTTTGCCCCCTATAATATAAAAAAAAATAATCGGGCTAATTTAAACAATACCTTTAAAATGTATAGTCTTTGTTATTCTAAGCTGTATGAATGTGAATTTTTGCGTGAAAATGTAACGAAACATCCTTCCATCCTCACAAACTTTATCGTTTTAATATTACTAGCCGAATGCGGGCCGCTTCGTTGGGAATTAAAAAGCGGCTAACGGTCAATATAAGTCATATGTAACCTAGAAATATATACGAAAAATTCCGCATTGAATGGTGATGGTCCTATGCCCGTATCAGTCTATGCCTATATCAGTAGTTTTGACGTAATTGAAGCTCAACAAAGTGATTGCCGTTGTGCGAGTATCATTCAAAAACTACTGGATAGATTTCGATTTTTTTTTTGTATTAGTCTTTAGATACTTGGTCCTTGTTAAGAAAATATTCTTAGCTTAATTAATTATACAATTATTAAATTAAAAAATAAAGTTTTCCGTGGAGAAGTGGGGCAAACGGTGAAGTGCTTAAGTTTTTACTTTTATACATAAAATGTATTTTTAAGATATAAACGCTAGAGAAAAACTCGCGGATGTTAGTTAGTATATATATAGAGAGAGAATAGGATTTATTAAAAGATAATTTGACCACAATCTCTCTTGGTGTTAAGTGATGATGTGGCCTTATTACCACAGGGTGATACGTTATGACAGTTATGTGCAAATGGATTGCGAGCATCATTTATCACTATCGTAGTAGTACGCTTAGGCGTGTATATGCAGTAACCAAGCGGTTGGGATTCTTGTATACGTAATTGTTACTACGCTACCCAAGGTGATAAGCTGTTCGTAGTGACGTCATTTTGTTTTATCAGACCGTTTATATTCACTGTTGGATTGCAGACTTCTCTACGTCGTTGTTTTTGGATTGCTATATAGCATATTTACCATGAAACATAGAGCCGTCACATCGTCGCACTACAATAAAAAAGATTATAACGTACTGAAGTGGAAAATAGGAAACGCACTTTTATGTTTTTTGTATTCTGTCCCTGGAGCGCAGGTGACACAAAAGTCATATTTAATGCTAGAGAGCAGGTATCTTATGAGCATGGTGTATGATTATATGGTGTATGTATTATTTGGCAACAATTTGCATTTGCTATTTCAACTATTTCCACAAATTTAGTTCGTCAAGTTAGCGACGAAATATACCCGCATGCAATCTGTTAAGTCAGCCTCTATAAGATCTGCCTGAATAATCGTATAGGTGGAACTTGACAACTGAGTATCATCTTGAGTGTGGTAACTAGCAAGGCGAATATCAAAAAAAAATTGTCATTATATTTAATTCGGTTTCATAACAATGTTATTCTTCACCGAACAGTCATGGGTCATCGTGGAATTCGATGCTCCATCGTGGATGCGAATACCCTACCATTGAGTCATCATCGCTACGAAGAATCAAATTTCATCCATACTTGCATATTATCGATGTTGAGAAGCACTCTACCTTATTAATAGAGTATCAACTTATATTATTGTTTAATGCAAATAAAAATATGAAATCAGTGTATTTGGATCTTTGCATTTCATAGATATACCTACTAATATAAAGCTTGAGAGATTGTAAATTGAATCAGTCCGATTTGAAAAATTAGTTTTTTAGATATCTCCTTTATGGGGGAAGGTACTAGATTATATAAATTTATGCAACCATCCTAAGGTGCACAGCAATTACTGTATGTAAATGTTAAGCAACCCGACAAACTGTGGGAAAGTACGCGTTAGAAGAATGACATACGATATTTTACTGGTAGTCTAGTGAAGCTGTGAAAGCCCGTCAGGCCAATAGCGTTAATCAGTTCGAAAAAAAAAAACATTTTACTGCGTGTTATTAAACTGGCGCTCTATATTTCGAATTGGGCGCGGGTGAAACCGCGGGTCTCAGCTTGATTATCATTTCTTCAGTATATCTTATAATCATGTGAATTAATCTCAATTATTGTAACCATAAATGTTATGTTATATTATATACTTTAACTCACGTTTTTCTCAGAATATTCGTCTATTCAGTATCCGAGAATTAATTAAACATTTATAATTGTATGGACTATATAATTTCGCAATGGTTCTATTCTAATTCATTCATCGTTATTTTTAATTTATCACAACTACGGCAATTTAACCACGAGTTAATTATCTAAATGTAATTTTCCTCATTTATTACGTAAAGTCTCCTTAGTAACTTCATTTATATATTAAACGACGTAATTCGGGTATCCGGGTGAAGTTAAGGATAATGATAATCTAATTTAGCACACGAGTTAGTAGAATAATGTGATTATGAGTCCGTTAAATGTTCTTTTGTTCCAAACTAGCCGCTTTAATATAGATTTAATATATGCCACGGAAGCAGTACTTTTTTCTGGATAGAAGGTACTCTATGTGCATTCCAGTATCCCTGACAACGTGTATATAGAATATCGTGATGATCGGTTTAGCAGTCTGAGGGTAAAAGCGATAACAAAAAAAAGTATCACACATAGACATTTATACTATTTGTTAGGAATAAGGTTAGCGTATCTCTTGTGGTATTTTATCGGTTACACTTTAGGGAATGTGCATAAGATCTGCACCAGCTAGTTTCACCGTCTTCATTTTATCTCAGGACTACAAGACCCCGTACAGGGCTACATCCATTCGCAGTCGATTTACCATTCATCCGTACGAAGCGCTTTGCATCTTCATTTATCATGCGAACCGCAAAGGATTTGAACGCGCTACCTGCGTTTGTTTTCCTCAAGATATATAATATAACAGTCTTCAAAAGAAGAGCGAATAAGTTTTTATTGAGCGAACGTACTACATCCTAGGCCTCGTCCTCACTTTCTATCGAGTGTGACTGAGATCAAGCTTCGCCCAGTGTAATGTAAAATAGAAACAAGGTTCTCTTGGTATTGATGTCGAAATTGTGATAGTATTTGCTCCAGGCAAAAATTATAACTTTGCCGACCCTGCTCATTTATATCACATGAAATACCTTCCTAACTCCATATAGAAATGTAACACAATGTCACCCTGTATAATCTATCACTGCTGGGCAAAACGTTCTACTTGGAGGGATCGACTAACATAACATAAACCCACATCGTTGTAGTAAATGAAGAGAAATCAACAGTTACGTATTCCTCCCACATATAGTGGTACACAAAATAATCCCAAGGAGAGTTGAAGTCACGTGCGCCCGAGCGATCGTAAAAATTAAGCCAAATCATACATCACAACATGACAAACATGTTATGCCGACCCTACTTGGGTGGGATAAGGGTAATAAGATGATGTTAGGAATAAGATTAGGATTTTTTTATTAATATGTTTCGAGAAATTGCTAGTGTGTGTATTGATTAGTACAGTAATGGTAAAGAATAAAGATTAAAAATACTTTGTATAATTTAGACCCTGAGAAAGCGCTTATGAACAACAAAACTACCACCGGTTCGTAAAAGAGCCGTCATCGAGAAGAACCGGCAAGAAACTCGATCGGGTTCATCTTACAACGTGCATATTTTTATAAAATACTGTATAGCTACAATCGTCGTGGAATAGTATAGGAAGCAACTTCAAGAGCCTGTTTCATGTCTGATTGTTAAATATCGTGGTAGTACAGTGTAGTAGTTGCTACCCATTTTATAGTAGACTAGCAGCAGCCAGCGACATCTGTGTTTGTATCATTATGAATATTGACATTATACATTATTTTCGTGTAACTAACAATTTATGAAGCACACGTCATGATAGCTTTCTTAAGGCACATTTTTTTCAAGCTTACTTTTGTTCTTATCGTTGTGTTTGAACCAATTTAAACAATATTTGTATAGTGTATGTATTATTCTAGTGTCTAAGCTATATTGATGTGAAATTTAATAAAAAATCGTTGAATACTTTTTGTGTGAAAGAGTGTATGAATGTTTGTGAAAAATTTCGAGTTTATTGTAATACTTATTTATAGCATTTGCCATCTATATTCTTTCATAAAAAAATATTTATTAACAACATATATTGGAGCACATATGCTGACTCAGAGCCTATTTGCCACACACATACATAAGTGGAATTTTTTAATTGTATGTTTTTTTATTTATTTCGATTGTATGTATGTACTCATATGTACTAGTAATAACTGAGTGTTGCAAATAAATCTGTTTTCTTTCTTTCTTTATTACTCCATAATTTTGTCATATTTTACGACCAGATTTGCATTAGTTCTTCTTCTGCCTAGCGCTTTCCCGGCCTGGTGCCAAGATCCGCTTTCCAACTTCATGTTTTCAAGTATGAGCGGTCTTCGGTATCCTTTTGTGGGAGTTTGTTCTCTTTCATATTTCTGCTTTCACGACCTCCAGCCAGCAGTTTTTGGGCTTGCCGCGAAATTTTGGTCCTCGAACCGTGACGTTGAGACATCTATTTCCAACGTGTTCTGGTGGCCTCCAAGTTTGGTTTCAATGACTAGATGCGTGAAATGTTATACTACATGTATTAATCAAAATTGATTTGTTAATCATCGATATAATAGTATACCATATCACGATTGAATAAAATCCAAGAACGAAACAAATCTGAGCTGGCAATTTGTTATTTATAAAAAAAAAACAAACATATCGTGCCATATAAGTGGTTGTAATTTGATCCTCGCATTTAGATTCGTGTTCGCTTTGATAGTACAATAGTACTAGTCAGCTACTTGTGCAACTGTTACTCGACGAGGATACTGCTGGAAATCATCTGATAAAATGCATATGACATTTTAATATCTTTGTTTGTAAAACAAGGATAATAATTTGACAAAGAACTGTAATTCAATTTGTTGATCTTAGCGCTTTTTGAGGTTTTTTAGTCTGTGTATAGTAAAGTTTGTGTTTAAGATATTTTAATAAATAATTATTTAGTAACTCTGTAGCACAAAAATAATCTAAATCATCATCATCAGCTTGTAGGAGATCCACTGCACGGTTATAGGCCTTTTCCTGAAGGAAGGTATGGGCATAGTCACCACGCCAGCCCACGACGTATTGGCGATTTCAAACTCCCAGAAATCCCCGGTTCTATATTATCCCACATACGGTGGTACTACAAAACATTTCTTACGTTCAGGTTTCTTCATGATGTTTTCTTTCACCGTAAGCCGATAATATTACCAATTTAAATTAGTGAATTTCGAAAAATTCGATGGTACATGCCGTGGTTCAAACCTGCGGACATGAAATTGACGTTCCACCGGACAAACCGCTTGACTACCACTATATTCAAAATAATAATAAAAAAAAAATGAATAAAGTTATACTAAAGGTAAAATTCAACTTTCGCATTCACAAACAAATTCTATAGCGCGGAAAAGATGCGATCTGGTTGTATAAAGCTTCGTCGGGTCCCATATATCCGTTGTTACTTTACTTACCGTCGCACTAACGCTTTGTCGATGCCTATAATATATTTAAAACGCGTTGGTCGCAAATCGTTCGGCCTTTTGTACCGCCGACAACTTGCGCACTGTACTCGAGCTGGTGTTTCACGTCAGAACCGCACAAATATGTAGCGAGGTGCAAAACAAAGCAAAAACGTTTACATGCACCCGCGCTGCCCGAGGGATTTATTTAACGCGTAACATGGGTGAAACAATTTTAATTAATACAATTTCAGTATAATGAATAGAGACATAAACCGACACGGATTCCGCCGTTTCGATCGTTCCATCCGACCGTTCCACAATAATTGGATACTAGATGATGGTATCCGAGTTATTTTAAAACTATTTGGTATGGTTCATTTACTGAATATTATATAAATATTTGCACCTGTTTGCTATATTATGTCGCAGTTGAAATAAAGATAGATTTTGTCAAGATTCCCAAGTACAGTTAGGGTCGAATTTTTATGATATATTTTAGTGGAGATTTTACTAATAACAAAGCCAAATAAATTCTGTTAGAGTTTCACTGTTGGGCTAAACATCTCCTCCTGTATGAAGAGACGAGTATAATAATTACGCCAGCGGATAATGTATTGGTGATATCAAACAAAGAAATCAATAGTTCTAGGTTTTTACCATATACGATGGAGCCAGAAGAACATTTCTCAGGTTCAGGTTTCCTCAGGACGTTTTGCTTCACCGTCAGCCGATAGAATTACCAATTTAAATTATAAAATGTACTCGAATTCTGAAAAATTTGTTGGTACAAGTCGGGGTTCGAAATTTCGAACATCGAATCATATTTAGCAGAGAAATAACTCGACCACTAATATTACAGCTTACTAAGCGATCATATGGAATTTTTCCCAAGCTCTGGTAGTATCACTGAATGACCTATCTTTGTTGTTGTTAGTTGTATTACCAAGTCTTTTACAGAGTTTTGAAAACTGTTAGGCTCTCAGTTTCTCGGTGCAATCATGTTTGCGAGAGCCCCGAAATCACCGGCGTACTTATGAAGATAAGTTGTGGTTAAGCGAAGTTTATAGCCGTTGAAGAAACGACAACTGTTGGTGTAGAAGATTTTTTGTGTGTATAAGTGTATAAATGCATTTATAAAAAAGTTGAGTGGGTAGCGTTGCGTGTGTGCCCAGAAGGCCCAGAATACAGTGCAGCGGTTGAGTCTTGCAGCGAAGTAACACAGGCTGAAATAATTACTTCAACTTTAAACTTGTATCACACTACAAGGTACATACATATTTATAATTAAAAATTCAAATGCAGGTAATAAATGATCACATAGTTGCTAACAACAATGGCTGTGGTGACGCAAATCGGATATTAAAAACACGATACCTGACCATTTCAGGCGTCGCACCAAAGTCCGTGGGTCATTGACACGCTCGTCAATCATACCAAGCTTGAATAAGTTCACCATTATGTTTTGATAATTTTTGGATACTTTTCCGAGGCGTTAATGAGTGCTTAGTGATATTGTGTTGTCTTTATAGGTAAATAACTGTATTTTAGTTTCATAAACAGGTACGATTGTGATTCAAACTCAGGATCGCCCTTTTTTGGTGTTATTTACACTTTCATTCGTGGTTTTCTTTTGAACTGTTTACCTAAACGCTTACATTTCCCGTGCTACGAAAATTAACGAAATCATCTTTGCATTTGCGCAGTAAACTTTTATTGATTTTACATTTCTAGTAGATGTCTATATTGCCAAATACACCTACAGGGACTCATCAGCAGGTACTCGGTGAAAAATCTCGACTGTATGTAGATATACTCATGATCGTAGTACGCTTATCAGCTATACAATGACAACTATATGAAATGCTTCCTTTTTTAATAAACAAGAACCGAAATCCGAAATTCTAGTCATAGTTCTGTCAAAACAACTCGACTTGCTATAATAAGTCAGATTATAGTGTACGCTTAGTATCCAAATTGCAACCTTTCGTCTCCATTGGTAGCAATTGCACCACGATTTAATCGTAAGTAGATATTTTGAGAGATTATTGAAAAATGAATGTGCTACTCTGGCAAGGATATGGATTTTAAGGGTCGAATAAGCTCCCTTAAGTTTGTCCGTTACACTCCATCGTTCAGATTCGAATTCTGCGTTAACATACTATATAGACAATCTATATAAAACAAACAATGACGCAACGTAAGCGCTCGATTTCAGAACGGCTAATTATTTTTTATTGTATTTGTAAGTATCACGACAATGTTTGTATGACGGAAAATATATGAATAATTTGCGTTAAAAATCTCCATATACAAAACTGAGTGAGTGAGTGAGACAGAAGACAGTACAGAGAACTTCAAAAATATTAACAGAATTAATAGATTGACGTTCAGTTACCGATTTATTTTATTACATGGTGAAATGTGTTTCCAGAAATAACATAGAGACCTAGTTACATGTTGTTAAATAAATCAAGTCGATTTTTGCAATTTTTAGCCGTATCATTTTGTAAATGCACCATTAATATAACTTGACCAGAAATAAGTCGAGTACGGGTAATATTTTCTAGGATATTAACATTTTTTCATACACTATAACCGGAAAACAACTGTAGGATACAATTAGAAGACAAAAACGACCACCCATATAACGGAGAGATGATCTGTGATCACTCGTCACCGCCACATAGGCCTGTTTTTATGTAATATATTTTATGCCTATATTGATGTATGTCTTATTAATTATTACACGAATATTAACATTACTTCTTCATGTCTTAATCCGCCTCTGACGATCACCATAATACCTAATGTTTACATCTGTGAAATTAATATTTATGTATTCACTTTTCATTGGTTTCACTTTCTTAGCACACCCGTGCAAAGCCGAGGTGGGAAGCTAGTTTTTAAATAATTCTTTGTGATAATTTTGCCCCATCTAACCATAGCCCTCTGTAATGCCACATGTAAATATTTAGGGATGATGATTCAGTGGTTTGGATGTTCAATCGACGTTGGTTGGAATCTTTGCAAATGAGCCGGTAACCATAATATGAGTGTAGGTTTTTTTTCTAAACTCGCATCGCTAGCTACCACCCTCAAGTTGAAAATCTATCGCAACGAACCTATCGGTGAGTTCCGGCAGCTTCACTTGAGAGCCAGTCTCCGTTTAAGTTTACCGTGTTTACCATAACGATCACGTCGACTTTTAATATCAGGTAAGATAGTAATCAAACGCTAAACGAATATGAATAAATAGAATACATATTGGATACTCTAAATTTGTCAAATTAAATGAAAGTTTACAAAATTACATTTTGAGCATTTTTTAGTTATAATCTATTATAGTAACGAAATATTTACTTAGTTTAATGTGTTCAAAAAAATAACAACTATATATGACAGCATGTTTTTCTTATTTCAAAAGTAAATAGAAACACGTTGAGAAGAAGTTGTCTCGGCTCTAGTAACAATCATACGGACCCGCTCAGTACTGAATGGCGTTGCGTCAACAACGCCTTTCGCGGCGACTCGCCTGCCAATTTTGGCAAGGTATGTGCTAGCTTGCCAACAAACCACTTCAGATTATGTTGCCAGGATACCTAAAATCCGGGTAAAAACAAAATAACAAAAAAATATTATAACAATTTATATATAATGATATTGAGAAAAAAAAACATGCAACCATTTCATTTTTAACAGACTTCAAAAAAAGAGGAGTTGCTCAATTCGATTGTATTTTTTTAATGTTTGTTACCTCATATCTTTTGACAGGGTAAACCGATTTTGGCATTTTTTTTTTCGTTTCAAAGTTGGTACTCCCCGTTTGGTCCCATTTCAATTTGGCATTGGCATTGATAGCGCAAATACTAATATTTTTTATTTAATTTTGATTAATGTTATAGTTTAGTTATTTTTTGCTTTTTAGTGCCTTCTTGTTTGCTTAGTGTTTTTTGATATTGAAGTCGGTTTATTTTTTTGTAAAAAAATATTATTTATATTGTGGTGGTTAGTGCCTTTGAACGTTTCCACTGCTAAATTACTACCACAACATCGGTTTCAATCGAAAAGTAATTTCGGATTTTCAGATTGGTACGACTTTATGTTTTAATTTAGCCATATCCAGTGGTAATTGCACGAATTGTCGTTTTGGTCATAAGGATATTTGTAGGTAAATATATGATGGATTTTATTTTTTACCAGCTAATACTCGCGACTTCATCTGCGTTTTTTCATATCTCAACAATATATTATATGTTCAGAGGCAAAACGTAAGAAAAATTAAAAGCAAACATACGTATACATTGCTTACAAAATTTATTTATAAACAATTTTATTCATATACTTTCCCTCTTCTGCGCATGCGCAGTATACTCCTCCATTTACTTTTCCACGACTGAAAAACACCTATTACTGAACGCGCAGTGCTTATAAAAAACGTAATTTCTTAAAACTTTATGTAAAATTATAATATCGTGATTTTTTTTTTTAAATAAGAGCAAAGTAAAGAAAAAAAATATATTATCGAAATCTGCCCTGTAGCCTTTGCCTGATACACGCACAACGGTAGGACTATAACATTTTATTTATACAGATTACGTAAACATATTTATTAATGAAATAGTAAAAAGTAGCTGTAAATCAGTAATCAATGTTGTATTGTACTTCGAATATTATTTAATTCCTTATTTATTCCCATAAAACTAAAGAAAATATAATTGAAGCTTTATAGATATTCGCGTTTCACTATGTATAATTTTAACTTTGTGTAAATTTAAGAAGAAAATTGAATATTTTAGTAAATAACTCTACACTGGATCAGGGTCTAGTAAAATTATTTTGATACATGCAAAAATATAAAATGTGCTGTATGCTTGTGCATCTTAATAAAGAACTATTTTAAATTTTAGATTACGTTCTATTATTTGAAATTTGAGATGTATCTCATTTTCAGGTATATTATTTGCTGATTTAAAATAACATGAGCTTAAATTACATAATTGATTAATACATTTTATACTATTTCATCAATTAATTTTCTTTTAAAAAGATTGCACATTTGGACTCGATTTCTTTCTCAAAATATTTTTCGTTAAAAGATCTGCGAAAATAGGTCCATATAAGTGAATTCCAGAAATCTGGTAACATTTACTCGCATCATAAATTAATTAGAAAGTCAAGTGATGCCGTTCTGTTTTCTTTGAAATATTTAAAAACATCCCTATCAATCTAAAAGCGATATTTTTTTTTTTTTTTTTTTTTTTTATATTATAGGGGGCAAACGAACAGGTGGGTCACCTGATGGTAAGTGATCACCACCGTCCATAGACACTAGCAACACCAGGGGAGTCGCAAGTGCGTTGCCGGCCTTTTAAATATGTGGGCCTCCGGCGCTCTCACTGACCGAACGAAACGCAACAGTACAAGCACTGTTACTTCACGTCGGTTTTCTGTGAGAGGGTGGTACTACCCCGGGCGAGCCGACCCATTCATGCTGAAACCAGTAATAGCTTCAGCGTAGCTCTACCACATACATATCGATTTGTAAATTTTATCAGTAAGTTTCATAAATTTTAACTCGATTAAAATATATCGATGTTTTTAGACATTCGGGACAAATGAGAAAATATGTATATTTAGGAAGTAAATATAGTAAAGTATATATATATATATATAGGAATTAAGTCAGAACCATATCCAGTAAAGGTCCCCTCACAGCGAACATTTTTGAAGTGAAACTATTTATGGAAGAGCTTTGAAATTCTGATCGGCAACCTTTTTGTGTGACGAAAAGTGGTGGCGGGTAAATATTATATCGGGTAGAGTATTGAAAACATCGGTTCTCATCTGATTACCGAAGTTTTTTTCGAACTGTCTACGCTATTGATCTGACGGGCCTTCACAGCTTCACCGGACTACATCACCGAAGCTAACTATTGTCGGGTGTGGTCAGTACCTGGATGGGTGTCCGCCTGCGAACACCGAGTGACGTTGGTTATTTGTTATATTTTTTAATTAAAGTGTTTCGCTGTAAAAGTCTCAATTTTTTGTGTGTCTTTACGAAATATCCCGTTTTTTATGCCAGAGGGAAGCAAACAGGCAAACGACTAACTTGATGTTAAATGTTTATTATTGTTGCCTATGAACAACTGTATCACCATGGGCATCACTCCTGTGTTACTGACCTTGAAGAGAGCATATTTCAGTCTCTTTTTGAACAGCTCCTTGATATAGTCCTAGTAGAAAACCATGCTCGGTAACATATATTTATGGAGTCATGATAAATAGTATTCGTATCAGACTGATATCCACAATGTTGCATGATGAAAAAACTCTTCGAAATGTTGTAATAAGAGGCTTCATGTTCGAGGGTCTACCAAATTGTGATAACATTAGTAGTGTTGATTAGCATTTTTTTAGACTATATACATATTGTTCAGTGTCACATAACACTTTAGTAAAGCCTTACGTGACTCTGTTGGCTGTCTACCTTTAACTGGTCTTTTTGCCCTCCCTTAACTCTTTTTCGGTCACCAATTTGTCAGGTATCTACTTAACCGCTCGTCACCACATCTTATTAAAAATCTAGTCCAAAGAAATCGGAGCTTAATTATACGGACAAGTGATAATTAACTTTGTGCTGTTATTGAACTTGCATCTCTTAGAATAATGCCTCATATGACGCAACTCATTTAAATCGATCATTGTCCGCTATTTTTTAACGTCATCCTTTTGCGTAATGTAACACGATATAAAATATAATTAGTATTACACTTATGTTACTATGAGAAACATTAATTATGCAATTTTTTCCTTTTGATAAAACATTTTGTCTCTATTATTAACAACATATTTGAATGAGGCTTAGTTAAATAATAATATATTTAATTAATTATGATATATTTTATCATATTAGAGGTTTGGTAAAAAATTAATGATTTCCTGTCTAATTGGACGTCCCCTGTCCTAATATGGGATTTGGGAAAAATGCCTGTAAAATAGACCAAGAACAAACCGGCGAAGGTGATTGGATAATCCGCGATTGGTGACCACGTATCGAAACCACGCTGCTTGAGCAAACCCACCACCATGAGGAGAGAACGTTTCTTGGCTGAATGGATAGATTAATGGAAGCCGGTGCGATAATGTACAGCTTATTATATATGATAAAATTCATTGTATGCTTAAAAACGACAGATTGTAGAGAAACGACATGCTAAATCGTATGATTCTATTCAGTGTAACAGAGAAGATTATGTTATGAAAGTATAAGTAATATCTAAGGATCTAATTTCAAATGTTTGGAGACGTTTCGCATATTGTGATGTCAATCTCATTTCCATTGTGTTCTCTGTAGGTCAGAACTTCCAATTGGTAATACTTAGATTTCCTTTATACTTTATACATATTTTTACCGTAGGCTCCTCCACTCATGTAATATCGCATATTTAATGTTCCATGTATAATATCTTTAAAGAATGTTTTGCAAAAGGGTGTACTACCAGTAAATTCATTAGGATTTCACTGATAACTGCATATGCTACCTAACGTAGCATAATTTGTCTTCATATAAATGAAATATCGGCCGCACCGACTTTATCTTTGTTTTTAACTTTATAAATTGGCCTACTGAGATGTAAATGTGCAAAAAAAAATGATATACTTGTCACTAGGTGTATTGGACTAGGGTCATTGCCTACTGGTACGTATTCTTCGGCTTATGGTAGCTTCTATGCAGCTAGGATAGTGAGTGGCATTCCGACAGGCACATTTGTAAACTCACTCTCAATTATTCCATCAGCATGCTCTGTAGTATTTATGATTTGTTTGTTGCTGACCTTTATTACGTTATTGCATTGTTGTATATTTGATTTAAAGTTTTTATTATTATTGTTTTATTAGTTATGCAATATTTTTGTTAAGCCAAACTACACGTACATACGTTGCTATGGTCCCCCATTGAAAGTTAGTGCTGTAGAATCACTCAGTTGTAATGCAGCATATAGCCGAATGGGGGTGTTGTTGTTGAACATTTTTATTTAAGCTTATGTATGTTTTCTATATTTATCTTCTAACTGTGATGTGCTCCAACAATAAAAACTTTTTCTTTTTTTCTAGATGGCGCTACAGCGCATCAATTTCTATACTATCCAACGGTCCGGTATTGAAATTGTTGTGCCAACATTTGAAAAAAGCTATAATTGCACAATATCTGTTTTAACATAACTTAATTGTTTATAGTAACAATGATAACAAAATATGTTTATAGGAATTTAAATACACAATTACATACATCGTATAAGTGGTTTTTGACCTATAGGCGTATTAACAAACATACAGTCAGACTTTTATACGTCGTGGCTTTATATATCCATTGTCTAATATGTAAGGGTTACTTATTTGTACAAAGATAAAGAATTTAGTCTTTAATACCGAAATAACTTTCAAATAGATTTATCACACAGTAGGCGTCGCGACATGTGCTGCTACAAAAAAAAACAATTTTCTAGTAACGGGTAAACACCATTAGACATCTATATACGGATATTTATTATAATACAGTTTTGGTTTTCTTAAATAAAATCGTTTTCGGTGTCAATTAGCAAGTTTTCTATATTATTGTCATAAAGATGTAAAGTTTGTTTGTTGGTAGGTGGGTTTTTAAATGAGATTTTAGCGTTTGAACACAATCTTACCTGATTTTAAATGAGGATGTGGTGTAAGATGGTAAATACGCTAAGCCTTGGAGTAGCTCTCAAGTGCAGTTTTCAAAACGCGTCTATAGATGTTTTGCAACTGATTTTCACCTTGAGGATGGTAACTAGCCAGAGGGAATAAAAAAAAACCCTTACCACCATGTTATGGTTTTATCATGATGTTTTTCTTCAGTGAAATTGCCGACTCATTGCAGTGATTCGAATTTACGTCGATGATAATCTTCGGACCAACTGATACGATTCCAAAGATTCTTTTACTACTTTATCCATGAGTTTGCGTTAGGCTTTGTATTATAATGAACACGAACGAAATGGCTGTACCGTAGTGTATATTGTCGTGTGCTCTATAGGGTTTCCCATCAGCAACATCTCAGGAGTCAAATATTTTGAAATCCTTATATGATTTAAAATTTCTTAGAGCTAATTGAAGAAGCACCCTTTACATTTATGGAAGAATCGAAAAATGATAACGTTATTTATAAATCATTACGAGGAGATTAGATTAGAATTGGAATTTCCGAGCTCCAATAATGCAGGAAGATCAAATATTTTGTTTTTCAATGTTTGCAATTTATATTCTATTAAGTTTCTACAGGAATGGCTGTCTGAATTACTCAGCTTTCAAATGTGCCGTCCTATTCCTAATAGCTTTTCACTACAACGATCATTTAATAACAGCTGCTAGTTCTTACCTTAAAGACAAATAAATGTTTACAGTCTGCCCTGCAAGACAAGCTTACGTTGGGCAACTTCTTATAAATCCTTATAAGTTTAACTAAATCTTCAAGCGTGCTAGTTATTTCATAGCTATATCGACGTATCCGATTAATATACCCCTGAAGCACCCATATTTAACTACATCATAAAATCATCATTAACATTGTCATCAAATACTGTCATCATGGCTACTAGGATATTGTAATCGATGGAGTACTTTCTTGCATAATGTGGACTAAATACCGGCGAACAAAAGTCGGAAATGCAAACCATATTAGATCTCATAAATAGTCAAGACACCGATAGACAATGACCCAGGAAGTAATAATAATAGTTTAACAGTTCTTTTATATTATACAATGGACAATTTTTTCTTCGAGTTACTCGCATCGCCGCATGAATTTGCAAACGTAAGTAATCAGAGCTGTCCGTTTACTTAAAAATAATTCAATATATTTGTAATCGGCGTATTCAGAACAATTTTTTCATTTCTATATACATATACTAATTACTCGCCGTGGCCTCGTTCGCGCATTTAATAAAATACAGTTGGTATTGTTTGCAATAGACATCACTTATAAAACTGATTTAAATAGAAATAAATATATTATTAAATATATAAATCAAGATGTGGGTATGCGAAAATTTGCGGAGTATTGCACTTCTTTGTATTACACAATAGTGGTTCTAATGACTCGGGAAGTGATGCTAAAATCACCAGGATACTGTCACAGATGTTCTTAGAACGAATTATATAGAATAAATGGAATAGTTAGATACTATTTCTTATAGAAATGCTATTTGTCATACCTTATTTTCTTATAGTAATTCTCATCTTCATGGCTTGATTTTGAAAAAATGTAACGATTCCTATAACAAAAGTTAATATTCACCCAATTTTTTTTTTACCTTCAGTACTTTGCAATAGGTGATGGATCGGGATATTACGGTTTATTTGAATCGATACTGTTCTTATAATTAAGTGTAACGGGATCATTGCAAAGTTATCAAAACACTTTACTGTAACATTTTATATGGCGTCAAGTTGGAATCCCCTACAGGTTTCTGTATCCGTTGTCATGGATTTCAATTAACAAACGTGCGGTAGATACGTTTTTCTTTTTCGAGATAATGAGACATGACGTCACAGAGCGTATTTGACGGGTAGCACTCATATAGTTTTGCGGTCACACGTACAGCACTTTACCCGAATATAATAAATTCGCATATTAATATGAAGCTATATATAATTAAGTAATATAAGGAAACTTCCGCAATACAATCTTGTGACGTATATCAAATACAATTTTGTTACTAGCTGCCGAATTAAGAATTACTTAAGACGTGGGTTTCATTTCTGCTAGAGCTGATCAAAATTGCAGTTGTCTTTTTTATAATATAATAGGGCTTATCCGTGAATTCGTCTGCATTTATGTATATATAAACGATGACACAATATAGGTATTATCTTCGCTTAACTATCTAGGCAACACACTCCGAGATAACTCGCATATGATAGGATTTTTTCTGACTTACTATACACCTATTCTCATATTTTGGCCATTTTAAACAATATCCGTGTTATTACAAAGAAGTTAATACGAACACTTGTTTCAAAAAAGTTTGATCCAAAGAGTGTCTCACCTTTGTTTAGAAATAGATACTATTAAAATGTAAACATTGTAATTGGAACGTTTTTGAATGATGAGATTGAATTGAATGAATGCTATTCAGAGTTGCTTGCATAAAAATAAAAAACCAGATATTTAGCTAGAGACCGCTTAAACACTCTTTGTAATAAAGTGTTTTAAACATTTGTTAAATTTTAGACACTGTTTAGTAAAACTCGTGTTAAACACGTGTTCATTTGTGTTTTTGTAATAAGACAATATCTGTTTTATTTAAGTGATATTCTGGTGTATACGCTATTTTACTATTTGGTTTCATCAAACTCCGTTGAGTAGTTGTTGCATGAAATATCCATTCACAAACACCAACATCTATTCATCTTCACAAACTGTCTTGTCTAATTATCTCATTTGATGTTAAATGATGATCTGGTTAAAGGTTTCGAAAAACAAGGCCAAAAGGTTCTGATCGTACAATTAGCCTGAGTTTTCAAAGAAGGAAAATATCGAGATGAAACTGGTGCATGGTGGTGGAGCATTTTTAAGCACGCCTTATCTCTCCAATTAAAAATCTGTCGCTAAGATGGCCTGAGGTTTATAAATGTGTTCCGGAAGCTGCACTTGAGAGCAAGTTCCTATAGGCTTATCGTGTTATAGTCTTAGGCCACATCGTCATTTATCATAAGTTAAGATTGTAG
Organism: Antheraea assamensis; assembly: GCA_035772565.1. NCBI lineage: Eukaryota > Metazoa > Arthropoda > Insecta > Lepidoptera > Saturniidae > Antheraea > Antheraea assamensis. The sequence goes on from JAQQSE010000012.1 coordinate 310,133, forward strand.
TGAGACTTTGAGATCTATATTAAAGGCTGTGCTATGGTAAGGGTGGGTCAATATGTGAACGATGGAGATATAACGCTCTCCGTGCATCCGCCTAAAGCGAATGAATCTATCTGTGTTTGTAAAAATATGTTTGATGAAAAGATAAACCTGTGGTGGTTTTAACGTTCATAAGCGCCTTCTCAGGGCCTAAACTTGTTTTTTTTTATAGCGCAGCAAAGTGACTACACTGTGCTTGATGTTAAATACAGTACAATCCAAAAACAACGGCCACCACCGAGAGACAACTAGTCCAACGCTAGTCGCCACTGTCATGCCGGCCTGCGTAAATGTTTCTTCATGTTACGCTTGAAAGATCTCATGTCGTAGGGCGGAGGGAACACACTGGCCGGGAGATTGTTCCACAACTTCACGGTACGGCAAAGATAAGACATAGCAAACTTTTTAGTTCGTGCTTAGATAGCCTCTACCGTAAAGCAGTGACTCCGCAAAATACGATTTCTGGTAGACTAATTTTGTTTTCACCCTAACCCCTTGTTAGTTTTTCGCCCCAACTCCCAATTACTTTTTCGCCCAACTCCCACTTAGTTTACAACTTTAAAACTTTTGCAAACCTACCTATAAGTTAATGTTTTTTTTTATAATTTAGTACGACAAACTGACCGTATTTTATCTTATGCCTGATCTCTATGCAGTTGAACATGCAGCGACTGATCCTGTAGTGTCATTAAGCATACGTTGTTCGAGACTTAGCCAAATACACAATAATAACTCTGTTTAGTAAAGAATAAGAGTACATAGTACCCATCATTGTGGTATTATACGTAGTGTATTGTGGTCGTAATCTAGTCCGACACAATTGTCATTTAATGCTACCGGTAAAGTAATCTTTCTGGCTAAGTTACAACGTAACCGTATACATAACTAACCTGCAAGTGTCACTGGCTTTTGAATTGAAGTTAATAGACCATATCCATACAAGCCTGTACGACTTAAGCGAATACTCGGAAATAGACAACCACTATGAAAAACCTCTTTGTATTTTATAATATCTATTTTTAAAAAGTATATACTCTATAGCAGAGGTCCCCAAACATTATTGTCTCGTAGACTACTTACCATGTTTTTCGCTATCTGTAGACCTCTATTTTTTTGCAAATGTCTTATCTATAAATATATGTGTTTTTCACTGATGTAGATAGATATGTCTTTATATTAGAATGAAGTATAATTTATGTATATAGAATTGTTTCATTCAAGGAAAGCCAAAATTAAACTCACGACCCGGTTAAATAGGACTTTAAGATCCATTATCGTTGACCCCCAATTGCTTTTCATAAATAGCTTATTTTGTTATTGTACTCGCTTACTAATTGTGCACCCCCATTTTTTTGTTACGCCGACGTAGACCCCCTTTAAGACTCCCGTGGACCCCTGGGAGTCCACCTGCACCACTTTGGGAACTAAGGCTTTATATCATTGTTATTCGAAAAAAGGCTTTGAAAATAATACTATATAAATTTGAACATTGTTTATTTTATTTTATAATATGAGTGTATTTACTTCTAATCGACTGACTACAACGATACGAACCTGATATACAACCATCATACCATAGGTTCATCGTGATGTTCTCCTTCAAAGAACAATAGGCTCATTGTAGGACTCGTACCTAAGTCAATCGATGCTGTGTCCGAACGCGTTACTACTCAGCCGCCATAGCTTCAACCGAGAATTTCCTTGACACAATTTCAATTTTCAATGAGCTATACGAAGATTTTTTTTAATTCTATGTAGACAATAATATAATACTCTGATTGCTTACTTAATCAACCTATTAACTTAGACAGTATGGGCCTGTATCCTTTTAAAGAAGCATCTTTTATTTCTCCTAGGTCCAGGTTAACTTTCTATCAAATTTCATTCAAATCGGCTGAGAGGTGAAGGTGAAAACTTACCAATAAAAAGACGAATAAAAATATTTTCACGTTTATAGTAGTAGTGTCGAAATGCGTGCATTATTTTCCGCGTTGTGCATTCGTATGGTGTCAAAAATAACTTATACAATCAAATCTGTACTAGCACATGGTACTCCATAAGGTAGAAGGTAAGAGGGGTAATCCGAACTAGAGATATAGTGTTTGATTCGATTGAAACACCCGATATAGACGATAAAAACTACGCCTATAATTCTTTAACGATATTCACGTGTTTTTTTTTATTACTAGTTAGTTTTTTATTTTAGGTAAAGTTGGTCTATCATTGAATGGTTCTTAAGTTGATTGATGGTATAAAAAATATAAACCATGAATACGATAAAAACTACGCCTATAAAGCTTTATCCATATTTTTTTATTTCTAAATAGTTTTTTAGTTTAGTTAAAATTGGTCTATCATTATGAATGGTTGTATAAATTAATTGATGGTAGAAAAAATATACAATATGAATATTACCTTATATTTCTAAGCACGAATATATTTTTAGCAATGGTGTATAGCGTCCTGAGTAAAACATACATGTGTTAACTAAGTTCCTTGGTATTTTAGAGTTCAAGTATCTAAATGGTCCTTGTGAATGGTATTGCTGGAGTGTCGACGTCAAGATGTTTCAGTATGTGCCAGGTATGTTTGCGGGTATGTATCGATACGTTACGTGACAAAGTTTTTAATTATTAGACGTGAAAATCGCCAGGTGTAGGTAGGAGTGGCTCGCATTTGGCCGTCGCATGCCATATTTGGCACGGCTCGCGTCTAAATATGGCTCCGGGTCTGCCCACCGCCCCGCCGCCGCGGCCGACCCGCTCCACTTCCGACTCTATTATTTCTATTTACGAAATAAACTCAAAATAAAAGCTCTATTTTCATACGGATTTCGGGCACTGAAAACGTTCGCGGGCTCCCGCCGGACGACGCTTTTCCTACGGATGTGTCGGGTTACGTGTAGTATCGTTATCGCCGTCTCGTTCGGTGACGTTAATCGTTGCGGCGCATAAACGGGACAGCTAGAGGTGGAGCGGCGCGGGACGAAGCCGCGCGAAGTCAGTTGCGGTCCGAGCGGCCGAGTCGTCAGTCCCGCCCTCGGTTTTGTCGCGTTTTCGGTCAGTCTCCGTTCGTCGTTCGGACGGTGAGGTGTGTTAGCGCGTGTGCGCACCGGTTACTGTGGCGTACTGCGAGGTGATCATGGACGCGCCCGGCGGAGCGCGGGAGCCCCGCTTCGGGTCGCCGTATGGAATGGGGTTGTTGGGAGAGATGCCGGACATGTACGGTGCAGGGCGGCCGCCGAGTGCTCTGGGAGCCTCAGGCCCACTCCGGCCAGGAATGCAACCCTGCCCGATGCCACGCGCTGGAGTCAAGCGCCCCTCGGATCAGTGCTACGACGAAAGACCCTCCCAGAGTGTTGGCTTAGAGCACTGCCAGATGCCAGACATCGCCGACGACGGTTATGCTTCCCTGCAACCGAAAAAGTCACCCCCGTCCAATGGCAAAAAGACCAAAGGTCGCGTCAAGATCAAGATGGAGTATATTGACAACAAGTTACGGCGGTACACGACGTTCTCGAAGCGGAAGACTGGTATTATGAAGAAGGTGGGTCATTCGGACCACTTTTGGCAATATTCCATATGGGTCGACTGATATCTCCGGCTGCATTTGTGTCAAAGTGCATAAAAATCTTATGAGCTCACTGATTTAGTAACATGTAAATAGGTTTATTGGTGTCATTAAACATTGTTTGATACTTACAATAATGTGATATAAGTTTTATAAAGTTTTGTGCGACACAGATTCAATGAAAACTTGTTCAGATATCTTTCTTGAGTATTCTTGAACTTTAGGTCTCTATTATATGATTCATTTTATAGAATTGATCTTTGGAATTATAAGAATTCTCAATATTGACTATAAATTATAGTTTATTTTATAAAAGTTATTTCACACCCTGGTAAAGATTTTACTAAGTTATTTGGATGTGCTTAAAACCCTTAAATAAATTCTTAAGGATGTAAAAGCATCTGTTCATACAGTACATGCAAACCTTATTTAGTATAATGCATTATAAATATTTTCAGAGATAATTCTATTATGTATTTGCAACAAAACTACAATTAGTAGATTATCAATCTTGGAATTATAGATAAAATTGCTTTGTACAATTTTAATCACAATTGCAAATAGAATAGTGGCGGTAAAATAAACATATGTTATGAGCCATAATGAAAAATTGTGTAAATATTTCGATTTATACAAATGTTTAGTGTTTATAGGTTATGTTTGGTGATGATATACGCCGTATGGAATATTGCTAAAAACGTGTTCAGATTTATTTTTTCTCTCAATGCATCATTTTTAACAGTATACCGCGACTAGAAATGTGTATTTTTAGTTAATTTATCGTGTTCTTGTGAACATTTGTGATGAAAGTTTTGACAGGTGTCAGCTGTTACCAACATATTTTTCTGTGAGTATTACCGATATTTACATAGAATTTCACATTTGTTCTCTATAAAACCCTATAATTATCATTGGCTACTTCATGAGACTGTGTTGTTGTATGGATATCTGTATTACTAAATTAATTTATCATAAACTTTTGGGGTAAATAAATATGACAGCTGTTATTATGGAGTTCATTCCAGCTGCCATAGATGGCGCCACGCGTAACATTGAAATCATTAGATGAAGTGTTTGGAAATAAACTCAATTATATTTATATTACTTGAGACCATACCAGACATATGAAAGCTATTTAAAAAAAAATATTGAGTTTGCCATGTTATGCACAGAAAACGTTTCTAAGTAAAACGTCTTTAAAGTGTATATCTCAACTTCAGTTAACTGTATATAATTTGGTAATTTAACTCTGTTATTCCAATATCTACATAGATTTTCCCATATCTTTCCACTCTATTTTTAACTGTTGTGTTCTTTCAAATCATATTGTATTGTAAGTTTAAAGTAAGTAATAAAGAAAGAAATCAAACATTCATTATATACATATATTTTTCCTTTTTTTTGTAGATTTAGCTTATGTTCAATTTTATTTTACTATTTTTTCATATTATTTTACTATTCTATTGATTTGTACAACATTTAAGGCTTCTATATGATGGTTGTACATGTAGATTATAGTGTATAAATAATTTCAGTAAATATATAAACTAAATACAAAGAAATAAATAACACAGTTAAATATGTTTTTAATTAATGAAATTATTATCATCATGATTTAAGCATCATTAACTTATATATGATTTATTTAGTTATATTTTATGTATTTTTTTTAATCCCAATTTCTTTTGTAGCTTTGTGTTCGTCTATTCTAAGTTGTATCTTCTTATGATCTCAGAATAAGGTCACAATTCATTTTTAAATTGTTATACTTTCTTCAATTTTTATGTTCGTCAAATCTTTAGATTATTACAATATTTATATTGCAATATTTTGGACTGGTGTTTATTTTATAGCATTTACTATTATAATATATAAACATTAATTTTGAAATAAACATTTGAAATAAAAAATTATGTAGAATATGGTTAAAGTGATGAATTGATAGAAGTAAATATTTGATTATTTAGTTGTAATAGGTGAGAATCCATACCATTTTAGTTGGTATAATAAAATATTTGAAAACAGTTTTATAAGGCATACAAAGTATAAGACATTTCTATAAGCAGTTACGGTATTAATGTTAGTAATTTGGTTTTAATTATATCATTTAAACTTATTCTGCAGTATGTGAGATAAGTTTTGTAATTTTTAGATATATCTTCACCGTCTGCTAATAAAAAGTGTTCACTAGTGGGGGGGTAAAGGCCTCTTCAATAGCAAAATATTGAGTTATTGCTTTTTTTCACTATAATGATTTAATAATCGCTTATAGGTTAATTTCATTAAGTACATTATTTAAATCTCAAAGTAAACTAATAATGTAGTTTTTTATAAAACCCTTAATAAATTTGTGTTAATATAATTTAAACCTATTCAATCGATTTCGTGTTTTAACGATCTCATAACATTGGGCAAGATAGATTGGAAAATATAGTACGGTTTATTAATGATTGTACCAAGTAAAAATGCATACACCAATAAAATTAAAACCAAAAGCGACATGTTTTACATTTTTTATATACCTATCTGTACATTTTTTCTATTTCTTTTTTTAGAATTTCTGAAAAACACTGCCTTACCAATTACTAAACTTCTAACATAATTTAGAATTCTGTAGGCGATAGTGACCTTTGCCTGACCTGATAAGTTATTAAAAGAAAACGTATTTGATATACGATGAATTCGAAAACTTATATGATTTAAAATGTGCACATTTATTTTGTATCAAGAAAATAGGGTTGTTTTATTAACATTGCGTTTGCAGACATTGTCAGTCAACGTGTGCGGGGAAGTATAAGCGGCTCGTGTATGAATGTCCATCAAAATTCAGACATTAAATCGCAACGTAAATCACAAGCGGTTTCGTACGCACTACCTACATATCTGACCGTGTGTACAACTATTTAAACAGTTTCTGAATTTAGGCAAGGGTCTTATAACTTAACTTTACCATTGTACGTTTGTTTCATATAAAAACGCATACTTATTATGTGAAAATGCATTATTTTATCTATGATTCTTATCTATGCTAAAAGTCGATCCATAAGTCATACGTTTTTTTTAATTACATTGACTATTTTTTTAAAATAATCTATAGTATCAAAAAGCTGAATAAAAGTTATCATTTGGGTAATGAATGTATACAACGTTTGACGACAGCTGTCTCATTTTACCATATATCTCTGTGTTACATTGTTAGTGTTAAGCTCTGAAGAGTGTGGTTGGTTCACAAACAAACGAAAAATAAAACAAAGCGTTCCTATTTAATATTCAGGAACACTAATGTTGTTAGTAAATTATCTTAAAGACTGCGGTTCTTAATCTGACGGCTTGATACTAATTTGTCTAAAATATATAAATAACCAGTGCGTTTTAGGCTTAACGTATTCCTTTTTCGTTATAAAGCACCAAGTAGGTGAAAGAAGTTTAAATGCGTATGCGTAAATGCGTGCGTAGTCCGGTGGAACTGTGAAGGCCTAATAAGCCGGCAGTGTAGGTCAGTTCGAAAAAAAAGTTTAAATGTGACATGAGCAACATTTTTGAACAATTCACACAACACTAAGATATATAAAGGTCCATAATAAAGCAAATTATCTATAGATTTATGCAAAAATAACATATTTATAGTTCTCTTATCGCCAGTAAAATTGTGAGAGTAAAATGTTAGAACCATCGAATTCTTCTTGAATTCAAATAAATTTACCAATTTCATTTAATCGATTGATAATGAACAATATCGATTTTTCGCCTGTTATATCGTCAATACGTCGTGGGCGTGATGTTTAAATCTGTGCTAAATTTTTATCAAAACTTCTTTATTATTATAACATCTTGAGCAAGTGTAAAGAAACTCCTTATTTGCTGTGAATAAAGTAATTGGCTTATTTGTAGAGTTTGGTTACTTATCACAGCCGTCTTACGCGGTGCATCGCGTTGCATTGGGAGCGCGTAATCCGCACGCAAACTTTCCTGTCGCTCAGCGGGTGTCAGCAAATGGCGTGCTCAGTTGTTTCTTGTTATTCTGGGTGTCCATTAACTTGGTATTCGCATAAAAAGATTAAAACTACAGTTTCTGACAATCAATCTAATCGTGTTTCCATCCGATAAGACGTTGAATACCTAGTCTTAATGGCAGACTTAAAAGTAAAAAAAAGCAAACGACATAGGTTTTTAATTATACTTTACAATCTAATTAAAAATAATGTATGTAATATAATACAAATGAAAGCAATAAATTTCATATATGGCGTAGTGATTTAACCGGTCGGCTCGTCGCTGCCGATGCCTGTGTTCAAATCCCACATAGGATAATTATTTGTGTGATGTACAAAAGCTTCTGTGTCACAGCGTACATTGCGTCTGATTTTTTTTACATTTGGTGCATCTGTTTATGTAGATTTTTTATTTTTATTTTCCATTGAATAATCCAGTCAATGTACAAAAATTAGAACAATAAAAACTTTCGATGTATTTTGTTCATTTATGTTATTTTATTCATGTCCTATAATAATGCGACTCGTAATTTGTCGTTTGTCGGGTAAAAGCCACACCTGGAAGGCTTAATTTCCACGCCAATCCTCACCGAATTACCGAGTGGAACTGCTATATTTTTGAATGTATCTTAAAGATCGATACCTACAGCGTAAAAATGAGTAATAACTAATTCCGTTTCATCTAGTAAATGTACGCGCTTTTGGAATAACTATTCGGGAAAGAAACAATGTCTAGTTTTGACAATATGTCTTATTTACTTTATTAATTCATGACTGTTATCGATATAAAGTTTTTCGATCTTTTTTTGTATAATTATATTTTATTCGAATATCATTATTCGCCGTCTGTTATACATTAAACATATACTTTTGTGTTTTGTAAGTTTTACTTGAAACCTAGTCAACATTCTAGGGCTACTGCATTTAGCCTCTTTCAATACATCGTTCTATAATATCGAAGGTTTATTAAAAATCCTAGCTAAATGTCGCTAAAAAATAGACTATTATTTACCTGTAAATATATTAAAATTACGTAGTTAATGTCATATTCACAAATAATAAAGATCTTGAACGGTTCTATTTTATGAACGAGATATAAAAGCAAAATATTAATTCATTCTTAGTTGCCAATTGTCTACTCTTTTGACGATTTTGTCACGAGGCGATAGTTTATTGTTATTATTTACTGCGAATTCTTCTGCGTATTTTTTGCTATCTTCCAACCTACTCCTTTCTTCTAGTTGTAGACTAACTTTATTTTAAATTTAATTGCCACTGATTATTCAACAGTCTTGAAAAGGATACAAACACACAAAAGGACTTACTTACTTTTGCATTTATAATATTAGTATGCATACAACCAATTACTTATATTGATTTGTACATATCTCAAGATACTGTTTTTCTTTAATAATTATATTTTGTAACTATACATTGTCACTGTAGAATATATAAGTCCTAAAGTTTTTTCTGAAAAATAATATTCGGATCAAATAAGGTCTCGCAAAAAAAAGTTAACGGAATATTCTAAGTTCAAATGTTATGAAAACTTTCCGTTCAGAAATCTTATAAGCCGATCTTTATGTTTTAATCCCTTTGTATGAAAATAATTACATTGAAAATAAGAATCGTCAATGTAAATCAAAACGTGGCCCTTTATAAATGATAATAGGTCTCATTGTCCGATGTATAATAGCATCGAGTCGGGAATAAATTACAAAGGGCGATGCGACCGCACCGCGCACCGATATAGTCCTTATGGGGGACATTTTAATAAATTTAAAATAAACGATAATCGTTCCCTTGGCGAGTCGTGATTTCGTTAGGTTCGTGGTTAGGTTAGACCTAGGGCCTGAATGAGTCGTCACGAGCGATTACTAAATTAATTAGGACCTAACTCTCGGATGTAGATTGTTATTTAGATTATTTTCCCACACGCTCGAAGAGACGTTTAGATCTTTAGATTTGTTATTGTTTTATATTGTTTTTTACAACATTATCTATTATGTTTTTAACAGATTTATTATATTAATTGTACATGTATATCGTCACGTTTTGTCCTTTTGTGGTTAGGTAGAATAATATTTGGTTGATTAAATTAATGCGGTTTGGATCTGATCAGATTATATTCTATGCTTATTACGGCTATGGTATTATCCAACACGTGATATCTTTTAACTCTAACATTTCAAGTATATTTTCTTCTAACACTATTTCTAAAATCTCGTTATAATTGTATCTATAGGCTTTTATTAAATGTTACCACCAAAATTAAATATTTTTTATTGAAAAAATCAATAATGAATTTTTTGGTTTATATGTTTATTATCTCTGGTACTAGTCGAAAACGATTTTCTTTTGTACTGTAAAGGATGTTTTACATAATTCAATCACTTACGCTCATTAGACATAATATATTATGAAGTTTCACTATTTTATTGTAGAAAATATGTACGATGTTTTGAATACACAAATTTACATATTATTTAGAGTATTAATTTCTGTAATAAAATCTTCACGCAATTTGCTGTAACGACGATAAAACGTTCTGAAATGATACAATTATTTATTGCGCCCGCGGTAATTATGCTGAGCGCGGTGTGGCCGCTCATCTGCGACCCATATCTCACGGTCCGCAGTTTTGTAATATTAATGCGAGTCGTTTCGACCTGTGTATTATTGTTGTTTTGTATTTCAGTGATCGTTCCAACACTCCAGTGAAAACGGATTAAAGATAATTAAACTGAAGTTTTAATATCCTACGGATTATGGTTAGGTAACACATAATTTACTATGGAGTTATTTATACATTTTTTTATTTTGTTAATTCCTCGTATCTATGATAGTAGTAGTGGACGGCCTTAACTTTTTCTTCTAAAATGACAATAATTTTAATATGAATTTAATTTTATGGATAATGTAGGGAAGGTTTTCGATAACTCTATTTTAATTACACCTCATTAGAACAACACTTTTTTTTGTTATATAGCCGTATTTAATATATTTACTTTTAATAGCTCTTTTCCAAAGTTTCTTAAATTAATTAAAAGAGAGAGAGAGAGATGGTAGTAGTCAAAAATCACTGGTGCCAAATATGATTCCAAAACTACTAGGCGCCCAGCCGCAATAAGGAGAGTCCCCTCTTCCTGTTACTCCGAGCCATCTTTTGGAAACATCGCACAACGTTGTCAGTTTATTTGAATAGGCTTTGTCAGATGGCGCATATTTCGTTTTTTTCATTTCCACCAAGTTTTAATACTCGTATATGAAGGGTTGTTTCAATATGTGTCCTAATTTGTTTTGTCTGGTTCCCTAGAATAGAGGAGGGTGCAGATAAAATGAAACATCTGGGCTCGGTTGCACCAGTTAATGTTAAAGTTAAAAATTCGGTTAAAGTTATTGTTAGGCAAAAAATAGGTTGCACCAATTGACAATGGTTAAAATGACGTCACGATTTAACGTTAACTATTACCGCTCCATGTTGGCCGGTTACCGTTATTGTTAATGTCAATTTTTGAATCGGTTGTCATGTTCACTAGAAAAAACTTTATAATATTCTTTATCATGTCGTTGCTAAGAGAAATCCTGTGGGAAACTGAAAATAGTTCTTCCGATGACGAAATCAATATATTTGAAGATAATTTGCGTCTTAGAAAGAAAAAAGTTTAATTTCCTAAAATTGGAAAATGTCCACAGGACGACAAACGCTAACGTTTTGTCGTTGACATCTGAAATCTGTCATCAAAAATCTGTTGACAGTCACAGAATAACAATAGTGACACTTGGTGACACTTATAACAAAGTCCTGCCAAGTAAAATATATTACCCTTTTCGATTTTAGGGACTAATTGGCTTATTGAAGTAGCAACCCTAATAACTTTAACAATTACAAAATGTTTGATGGTGCAACTCGTTTTGGCAAATGTAACTGTTAGCAAGTCTTGTCATTGTTAAAGTTAACTTTAACAATTACAATAACCACGATTTTGGTGCAACTCAGCCCTGATAAGTTATATGATGATTGTATATAAACATTTGGAAAGGAATAATTTGTCCATCAGTTATTTTTAATGTTGTATATAGATAGATGTTTAAAGATAAAGGTAATTCAAACTTATTTTCAATTTAAGTGAAGAACTGCTTGCGAAGGTTCTTTTTCAGTATGGTTATTTTGCGGTCAAAAAACTCTTTTTCTACGGAGTAGTAAGTAGTAGTTAAAGATTCGTTAAGCGGGTAACCAGATATTTTACCAGGGCACCATGCCTGCTAAAGAAATGTATGACGTCCATGAACATAGACCTGTGTTACTTACTACCGTACGCTCCCTTCGGTTAGAAAGTGCTATCTGTCTGTCGACGGGGTGGATCATGAAAACTGGGCGGGGGGATGGGAATGTCTGGCGCGTCGGCCCGCCTCCCACCGACACCTAAAGTGAACGCCTCGCTGTTATGCGCTCCTGGTATCGAGTTCCATTATGTACCGAAAGGCGTACTTCATTCGTGTTGTACTTAAAAAAATAATTTTATTAGAGATCTTCTTAGTAAGAAAAATGTTCTAACAGACATTTGCTTACTACTACTACTGCTTTTTTTTTAAATTAAATTAATTGTAAAACTTTATTACATATGTAAAGTCGGATCCAAAAATATATTTTTAAATTTATTGACAAATTTTGTTTGCTTAGGTTAAATAATACAACATGCCAGTAATTTCAAGCAACCAAAATTATTTTTTAGTTCTTTATAATAAGAACACGTTACTTATATAATCTAAATATGCTGTTGAGTCATACAATATTAAATATATTAATTATTTTTCACTCATATTTTTGCATTTGTATTTCATTTATAAAATCGTAATAGTCTGAGTTAGACACAAATTCGAATGTAGATAGAATTCAGTCCTTTGGCCGCGACAAGTTGTCATTCTGTTGCACTGATTAGTCGTACAGAGCGACATCTGTCTCCGAGTCGTTGCGACTAATCGCCGATGGGCTGCGAACGTCGCGTTCGTTAGTTGGGCCGTCGCGCGTCGTCGGATGCACATCAAAGGATGGTTACGTCTCACGACCGGTACAATCACGACGTGATTTTCGAGAAAACGTAAGTTATGCGCACGAATTATGAGGTGATCACGTCAGAGCGGTCAACATGATATGTCGCGGGCTTTTAGTGCTGAATTATAAAACGAATTAGTTTATATGTTTATAAGTCCTGAGCTGTCCAAAACCATAAAGGTTAAAGTTCCATACGAATGAATGGAGACCTCACGAGGCACAGGTCAACAGACTGTTTTGGCAACATGAGCATAAAAAAACCTGATTTATTACATAACTTTGAGAAATAAGAAATGATGTATAGTAAAATTGTTGTTGAAAAAAAAAATTTAAACATAATCCGTCATTTAGATATCTGTATTTTAAAAAATCAGCCGAGGGGTTAATTTGTGATTATCTTTTGCTCTTATCCATTGTAACACTACTTTTAAAGCGACTTAACAATCTATTTTAGGTTCAGGGGAAAAAAACCGCCCTGCTTGCACACGAAAATACACATCATGGCTGAACGCGTTGTGTTTATTATATGAAATGAAGCTATTGTGATAGTTTTTAGATAAGTGTCTAAGAATTAAAATGAGTAAACCAAAAAAAATTAGGTATTCGAACTTGGCGGTACAATGTTGATAGGTTAAAAAACTGTGAACATTTTGTAAGTGGTCATATCGATGCTATTCGCGTAATAAAATACAAAAATGTTTTTGTATATCTATATATGATATACCAATGATATTTAAAATGGATGAGTAGAAGCAATTAAATTCAGTCATCTTTAATAAAAATTTCGAAATCTTATCAGCCCAATGACAAATTAATTTAATAAACTATTGTCACCTTATTTTGGTAAAGATATAGCTTCTTGAACAAAAGGGATGAAAAATGGAGATCATGAAAATGGTTTAAATGAAGTGCATAATTTAAATTGAACCCTTTTGGATACAGGTATAATTAACATTGTTATATATGAAAAAAAAAAGTGTCGATCATATACTGTATAAATTGTTATACATTTTTTCTTTCGCTAATCGTAAATGAATATAATACCCAGATTTAAAAGTAACTTAAATGTTTATATATATATATATATAAAATAATGATCTGAAGAGAGCAAGTTAGACATGTATTAGGTAGATTTAATCTGTCGTCTGTGCTCGCGTAGCCGCTAGTAGAGCTGATTTAATATTAAACATCTTATAAAAACCACGTATATTATAAATGGTATAATATTTGAAGCCAATGAATAATATAGCGCAACGGGTTTAGACCGACCGTGTATATTTATTAATGATCTAGTTTTAACTGATATTTGAAACATTGTTTAATGCTGGAACGTGTTTGACACCTGCCCTTAATGTTTATGCTGAATGAGACTTTTCGCTTTAATTCTTGGACGAACCTGGTTAAAGCACGGCAACACTAGACCTTTAGGACCATCAAAAACGTACTAATTACGGTATCCAGGGTCCATAATCTGATAGCGTTGAATTACCTTTGCTTATTGATTACGATGCGAAGCATGTGAGGCAGTGGTAGCGTGTTCGCGCACCATCCAGGATATAAGTACGAATCCTGCAATGATTAAATATTTCGATGAAAGAAAAGATCGTGATCAAACCATAGCATTGTGGTATTAGTTTTTCTAATGCAGACCTAGATTGTTATCATCGTCAACTTTTAAATGTCAAGTACTTGTAGGTATTTTGAGATTCATTTGAGAGTGTCTTCTTCTAGGTTTACGTTTGAGAGGAGCTTTATATTAAGTGTAATAAAATGAATGTCGGACTACTTACAGCTATATAATATAATTATCGTAACGGTGTGTTTAGCTGCCCCAAGTGTCCCTGCCCCACGTTTGACGTGAAGGTAGGATATTCCAGCCATTTACATCCACATAAAAACGCAGAGCAGTAGATGTTGTGATTCAGTATTATAGCGGACGCTGTAACTGACAATGGTGAGGAACAGATGGGGTTTAGCGTGATACAATCTTAGATCACATCGTCATTTAATATCACGCTAAAATTTATAAAGTATAAAAAATGTAAAATTCTAAGCCTATAAATGGGATTGATTTTTAAAAACAAGGCTCTAAATGAGAAATGCGTTGTTGTATATGAGATAAGTCAATTGTACAACTTGATTAATTTTCTGGTAAGATATTTGAAAATAAAGAAATATAACGTTCGTAACACATGAAGGCTCCGTGTAGAAGTACTTCCGTAATAAGGGAGGAAAATGAAGCAAATCCACTGAACGCTTTAATTTTCTCTTAATGTAACGTTTAATTTTACGTAACGTAATAGACTTCATACATTTTAGGGTCCATCGTTATTGTTATATCCGAGTGACACTGAAAAATTTTATACGCACGCATGTTGCCATTTTCAAAGATTAAGATATGATAAGTTCTTATAAATTGCAGCATCCTGGGTGCTGTTGGGTTATATAACCCACAACAAGTACCTTTTTATGATAGAAAAATTAACAAATCGCTGTGTGGAATCCGTCAGCTTTCTGCTATGTGTGTAATGGATAATTAATTGGCTAATCTTTATCATGTATTGCGGGGATGTGCAAAGTCCGAGCAATAGTACAAACATTTTCTCAGAGTCCTTTAAAGACATTAAAAATTGAATGTTATTTCGTAAGAAACGACTTAGTGCGGCCTGGATAGTTAATAACATTGTTGTCTACGACTCCTAAATGTACCTAAATAACTATTTAAATTAAATATATAACAGTGAATTATTTTTAACCTAACGTATTTTAACTAACTTAGTCATTAGGGATGTATATGTAGTTTCGTTATAATAAAAAATTTAAATCAAATAAAGGCTATATGATTGTTCCGCGTTATATGGTGCTGGAATAATAAAAAAAATGTATATGGGAATATGCTGTAACAACACCTGGTGTACATTGGAATTAATATACTTCACCTTAACACATTTACACAGTATTATAAGGGTGGCTAATTAAAACAACTATGTATTCGTGAGAAATTATTAATTCTAATTTAGCTTTAAGGCACACCTGCTAGGCAGTATCTACTGGTTAGACTAAAATAATCCTCAGGTGTCTTGTCAAAACATGCCACAGTTGAATCTAAACAGGTATGCAACTTTGCAATGTTAGTACTTAGATGTTTAATCGGAAACAGGCAATCAGTTAAACGTTTTTGAAGTCGGAGAAATTTTATATCTAATATAAACGTCCGATAATTCGTTTAGATATATAGGAGCACCATCAACCGCATCGTAAATGAGTCCGTTTCTTTGTGTGTAAGAAAGGATTAAGTGGTGTAAACCCAAATGCTATCGATCGTTTGCGGCTTATCTTGCAATACCATGGGTGACTTTGGTATATATCCGTTGAATTTATTAATTTTAACTCGCGCTTCTTTAGTTATGCTTGTCTGTGTTTGGACCCATTAATTTGTTTTTTTTCTTTAATGTACCTCACATCGTTATATGCGTTTAAAACATTTCCTCTATGTATGGTCGATGTCTAAATGATTAATCCTAGTACTGATGGAATCTCTGGGGTAAATTTAATTTTATGTGATTTCTGATAAGGGCTTTGGAATTCATTTCATGCGTATTTGAAAAATATGACAACCTTTATGTATGTACTTAATGGATGAATTGGATTTTTGATAGTAAAAAAGATTATTAGTGTTCTGTGAAGTGAGGCTACAAAGAATTTTAAACGTCTTCTTATATTTTGTACTTGGGAGTTAAAGTTGTGTAACTGGGTTATGATATGCACTATAACTTGGGCGTCTGTAGATATGTGACTAGGGTGACAACAATAAATTGTGATTCACCATCTGTCGCTGTTATGCTGATATTATGTTAAAGCGTAGTTGTAAATTAGAATGCTAATTATCGGCCCTAATGCGCTGGGATGTTGCAAATATTTTTTCACTACCCTGTTTATACAGGCTGTTATATTTAATTAATTCAGTTTTTTTCACTTTGTTAACTCATTGCTTATTCAGTTATAATGTAGATTCTAGTCTTCACCATATCAATCTATACAGTACACTAACTGATATCTGCGACTGCGTCTGCGTCGTTTATTTTTTTATACTGTATGTACAGAGGAAAAACATAAGTATTACACCGCTTGCTCCATTTTTACACGTAAAGATAACTGAACGCGTAGTACTTATAAAAATAGTTTGTACAGCAGATTCTTAAAATTGTAATAACTTTATATATAATAATAACGACTAGTTATCTAAGTAGTAAAAAAAATATCGAAATCTTTCTAATAGTTTTTGAGTCTTGTGCGGACAATGAAAGAAAGAATGATACATTTATTTCAAACATATAACACATATTTACAAGTATATACATAAAATATTTCAAAAGAGATAACTAAGTGTTGCATGTAGTCAAAAAGGTCTCTGTCACAGCATAAGTTTGCCGGTTTGAGAATTCAACCGTTGCATTGCTGATTTTCTGACAAGGCCCACTGTACACACAAACATATTGAATAAATTTTAAACAGACGAACAAACTGACACTATAATTTCAAATTAAAATACCAGCTGTTAGGTATATGCATGTTAAAATAATATATATAACCCGGTAATGCCTATATAAAATCCATAATTTACGAAGTTGCATATTACATTTCACGAAACTAGGAAGTTACATATCGCTTTCAAAAGGCTGCGCATTACCTCAAATAGCACACTTATGAAACCAATTTGTTACATTTATTATTTTGCTATGTCTCGCAACGCTTGCCATGTTCAATGGATATCGGTAGGTATTTGAGACTAATTAAATCCGTCGTGTGACCGATCTTCATTATAGTTGTTCATGTATTTCTTATGGAGGAACTTTTTTATTCTAACCATTTTGCCATTAGGTGACTTTGCTACATATTTAGTGTACCATTATCTCGATAGTTATGAAAAATTATACGTAATATTTGAATACGTATCAAGCGTTTTCTATATAAATTGAGCTAAATGAACATTTTGTATGAAACCACAGAGAATTCACATTATGACATTAACATAATCAATGTCGGCGGCGCTTTAAGAATATGTCGGTTGCATGCATTTTTCCACAGATGCTATCGAAGAACGAGTAGCCAAAAAATCGTTGAAATGTTGACTACCATAGTGAATCGCGGTGGATCGCATGTCGTCAAAATTTTCAGCCGTTCCAAGCCAGCGGGTTTCCATGCATAATGTATTGATGACTGCTGAGAGCGATGCATAAAACATTCACGAGTATTTTTGTTATATAGTTAGGTTTTGAATGTAGGTTCTAACATTGTTTTAGTTGTTTATTAGCACAACCAGTGGTTCATGCGATATATATAATTAATAAAAAAAAAGAACACAAATCAAAGAAGTAATTAAGGTAATCACCATGTATATTTTCTGGACAAAAGTATTTGAGAATAATACATAAGATAAAAAACTAAACTTTATGTCTGTTATCTACATATAAGTATACAAATAGGAACTTTCAAGACAAAAAAAGCTACTTCCTGCCAATTTACGATAAGACGAGTCGTGCCTGCGACTTCGCACTTAGTTGTTATTGCATATCACATTTGTTACTATTAACATTTAAATTATACAGTACCCGACATTTAATATGACACGTCGGGGAACAGACTAAGAAAGTCTGCTTAATTCGGTTTGGTAGAGCGTTGCCCTTGTCTATTCCAGTAATTGCACTGTGCGATAAAGAGAACGCTTTATGAAATCGATGCAAGCCGACCTTAGCTGGACGTATCGCTCTTCCCCACGATCGCAACATACCAAATTAAATGCAGAGTACTTTAATTGATCATTATTCATATACTCAGTTGTCATTATTATTATTATTACTCCAGACATACTGGCGGCCCGCTCCGGCTTCGCACGGCTATAAAATATATAGCCTATGTATATATGTGTGTGTACATATATACGTATGTATACATGTATATGTCAGTCACTGAAAAAATGATTAAAATCGATCCAGTAGTTTTGATCTATTCATTACTGCCCGTGGCCCGCACTTCTCTACTATTTAATGGATGTCATTATACATATAAACCTTTCTCTTCAATCACTCTATCTATTAAAAAAACCGCATCAAAATCCGTTGCAAAGTTTTAAAGATTTAAGCATATATAGGGATATAGGGACAGAGAAAGCGGCTTTGTTTTGTACTATGTAGTGATGTAATATGTTTTTAAATGTCAATATTTGTGAAGTTCGATTGGTACCACCTAAATCCTGTTATACTATATCATGTCTAATAAATTTACAACATAGAAGTTTTCTTCTGCGTGAACCTTCTCCACTTATCGACAATCGGCGAAACTGTTCAACATTATCTATCTCATATGTAAACATATTATAACAACATCAATATTTATTGAAGTAAAACTTCTTATGGGAGTGCTTTGAACTTCTGATCGTAACCTTTTTGTGTGACAAATGTGGTTAGAGTAAATAGTGTGTTGGGTGGTGATGAAGACGATTCCATCGATTAAGAAAACTATACGATACATCGATGGGAACTTTGAAAGTCATGCTACAATAGATTTTACTTTGTTTCGATATCTGTTGAATTGAAAACATTTTCGGAACGCGAATTAAATTGGTCTTGTTTTATTATTGCGAACGTTTCGTTTTTACGACCTTGATTAATAATTTAGTGTTGCGTGGAGAGTGGAGTTAAAATAAAATAAATATATGCAGGTAATGCGTTGTCAGTTTTTTTTTTTGAAGTGACTGCTATTGGTTTGACAGCCCTCTATAGCTTCACCGGACTACTAAGGGTAGCGTTTAAGCGCTCACTCTTTAGTTTATTGTATATGTACTAATTGATACTCGCGACTTATTTCTAGTAAAAATGGTTTTTACTTTTTCATTGGAATTATTTGAATTATCTATGGGCTTAACACCTATATAACCTTTTTATCTATTGGCCAGCTATAGAAAAGTGTAATTATATGTAGCTACTATAATGCTCTAAAAAGTCTTGCGATAAGTATTTTGTCAAAATGGCCTTGCTGTATCGATAACAAGTAAGCAGGCAGAATTAGTTTCTTATTTGTAATATTAGTTTCGATTTTTTATGTATACATGCAGCTCGTCTGTCCGCGTCAGTAATGTCAGTATTGAGGCAGTCGCCCACGCGAGCAGTTGTGCGGTGCCACTCCACAAAACCACACAGTCGTCACGTGCGCGCCCACGAAACGCCTACCGTCCAACAACATTGCGAAAAAAAAAAACTAAATCTTCTAACATAACGCCTGGTGTAACCTTGAGATTAAATGCCTTCGTTAAATTACCGCATGTGGGCTTTCAGTCGAACCATGAGAGTACATTACAGAATCTTTTGCTCATTGTATTCGATAGTATATAAAATATGTCGCGTTAAATTGAAGGAAATTCCTTTAATGTAATTGTAACGATTTTTTCAGTTTTATGTATGAAACAGAAGCGTGTAATAGTGGAACACCGTTGATGAACCATTCGGATAATCCCAACGATTCTCGTGTAGCGTGTTAGTTGTTAATTAAGCTATTTGTCAGTCGCCCGGACAATTTACATTTCTCTCCCGGAGTCCTGGGGATTCTACGCGGGTCGGGAGCTTCGAAACGACGTATTATTATCCATTTAGGGAGGGCGGCATCGTCACACGATCGCTCGCGGCGTCCGCTGAACCTTTTATTGGGACCACCTATGTTTGTTGGCTCCGACGTATGAATTGTCTCGTAAATAAGTTTAGCGGAATATTTGCCTGTACGGTCTTAATGCTATTTAGTGGCGCTGTCGTTCATTTGCATAGAACCGACGCGGAAATTAGCATTTAACACGATTAGCTTATTCATAGTGTAAATCTCCTATCTTAGGGAATCGACGTTTTTTTTTATTTTAGCTAATTCTAATATTTTGTTAGTAATTTAATTTGTTGTAGTCCTTAATGCACTACAATTAGAACTAAATTTAATTACGTATATTATTGTAGATATTAAAAACCAGAGATTCTTAACACACACACACACACACGGTAAGTATTTCATCGTTAATTAATTTTAAGATTATCATAAATGTTGAAAAGAATGTGAATCACTTCAATATTAACAATGCAAGATTGCTTTTAATGTGTTCTCAAAATGTAAACATATAACAGAAGTTTTACAGATAAAGCTGTGATGAGGTAATTGTGATCTTTAAAAATAAGGATTCCAACTGGCAACCATAAGGTGATGGGTAACCTTTGCGACATACCTTGAACTCTGGCAAATACATTAAGGTATAATCTACTGGCCGACGTTGGTCACATGTATAAAAATGTCTCTCACGCAACACAATTCATGGAAACCCGTTCCGGGCAGACCATCAAGTTGCTTGAGTTCGCAGGTGAAATGTATTGACAACTGGTCTTCCTTGATCCCTATCTGGGTGATGGTATCGTCATGGCGGCGCTTCAGTCGGCTCCTGTTACCCTCGGACCCGTTGAATTGTGAGATCACGATAAACCTTGTTTATTTAGCGCTAAAAATTTATTCAGCCATGAGAGTCCATTAAGCAGAGAATTATTAACAGTTGGGCACGTTTACATTCATACGGACAACATATGTATTATTCTTTTCTCACATATTAATGAAAAATGTTAAATGCAATAAATCCTTTTATATCTACACTTTAACTATAATCGGATGTTTGGATTGTTTAAATGAAGTTCCTTAAAGGAGGTGGTCGAGAATATTATGCAGTTGTGTTCTACAACATTTGATAAACCATTATAATATATCAGGGCAATAATTTAATTATGAGGCGACACAACCAAACAGGTAGATCGGCTATCATTCATGAAGATTTTGCTATTTATGAATGAATTTAATCGAGGCTATGAAGCTGTAATTACCAACGGCAGTGCGCAACGGTCACATATTTGCATGCTCTCAAGGCACTGTTTAATATCTTGAGGCCAGTATTGATTCGAGGATTGCCCATTGTTCTATGGATTGGTCATTGTTGTTGTCCCTATTATCACATTTGGCTTCGTCTTTAATTGGGTCTTCCTTATGTTCTTGCTTATATAATTGGATATATTTATCCCAACGTGTATATAATTATTGTATAATGGAAATTCGTTAACATAAATGTGATGCGATTTATGTTTGAGATTATAGATAGTAGAACTTGTTTGAAGAAAAAGCTCATTGAATGCTTCGTCATGAGGTAAAATAAAATGATTCAACTATTAACATAATGACCTGATTAATATTTGCTTTTCTCGATATATTAAAGAGGTAAATTAGTATAAGGAAAGCTATATTATATCAGACGTTAATACTACGTTTAGTTTTGTTTCCCAGTTAAGTGATTACATGGTTTTAATATTCACCGCATACAATTTAATGGCTTGCGTTAAATTAACAGTCCGACTGTGACAAGTGGACATACGACATCTTCTATTTTGAATACAAAAACAATTGAAGTCTCCCCCGGGGACGGTTGATGTAATAATAACAAACTAAGACATTATGACATTAAAATGGTATCATCATCAGCCTGTTACAGACCCACTGCAGGGCTGTGGCCTCTTCCCGAAGGAAGGTATGGGCGTAATCACCACGTCAGCCCACGGCGCATTGGCTATTTCAAATTCAGAGAAATCCACAGTACTATGTTTTCCCATATATGGTGGTAATATAAGAACATTTTTCAGGTTCAAAATTCCTCACGATGTTTTTCTTGACCGTCAACCGATAGTGCTACTAATTTAAATTAGTAAATGTACGCAAATTCCGAAAAATTCGTTGGTACACACCGGGGTTCGAACCTGCGGACATCGGGTCGATATTCAAACTGGTCAAACCGCTAGACCACTGTGAATTAAAGTGGTATACTGTTATGCATTCAATAAAGGAGAAGTTTCGAACATTCCTATTTAAACTAATTATTGGCTGCTGTTGGTGATTTTGTGATCGTGGTAGTATAGTGGTGTGACCGGTGGAATATCAATTTGATGTTCGCAATTTAAAATGGTAACACTATCTGCTGATGGTGAAGCAAAACATCGTTAGGAAACCTGAACCTGAGAAATATTCTTGAAGTATCACCGAGTGTGGGAAAATATAGGACTGGAATTCTCAGGGTTTGAAATCGCCAATACGTCGTCGTGGGCTGGCGTGTTATTTATGCCTTCCTTTGAGAAGATACCTATGACCCTACAGTGGGTCTCTTACAGACTGATGATGATAGTAATTTTGGTACAAAATCAAAACACTGTTTTGTGGATTACTTTAATTCAGGATCATCAGTTGTTTACTATATTATTCTAGTTGTGTTTATAAATTAATTGTTCTATTAATAATATTAAAAAAGTAGATTTCTATAAGTCGCAATGTATTCGGTGATATTCTAAAGCTTTATGTACTCTTGGAAAAAAGGACCATTAAACCAATGTAAATTTCGAATGCGAAAATATCATCGAGTTATGTATTTCTAGTGAAAACTAGTAACGTTTGTGCTGTTATTACTTTTAGAAGTAGCTTTCCTTTAAATGTAAGGCTAACAATTCCTATTAAATGTTGCTAAAGATGATCACGGTCTACATCGGTTATTTAACATCAGTATGATTTTACTTGCATGAAAGATATTTATTGATAAAAATGATAAAGTATGATTTTTTGTGTATATTGCAATCGGTGTAAGAGATAACGAGACCGGTTCCAGTAATCGGCAATAATTATTGATTGTACGGCGCTTAAGCTAATCGGTTCAGACTCGGCCAAGCAGCAGTCTATCGCCACACTGACGCCTTCAATCATGCAATCTCTGTATGACAATTTCAATGTGGCTGATACAGATTTTTGCTTAACGAACAGGACCAGCTACATTCACTTCATAATTACCACGATACGTGTTCATTAACAGCTAATTTAAGGTTGCTTTTGCGCAATTTGCTCCCTTTTTACGTAATCTCCTACACTGTCTTAAATTACTATTATTTGTTAAACTCATGAGTCAATGACATTTGTGTTAACTGTTTATATCTATAGATCAGATCTGTGTATTATTTTTGTTGTTAAATAATTTACAAATGTTAATTTCACAATACAATATTCATACAAATTTGAAAGATCTTCTGTATTTTGACTATATTCTATATGCTCGTATTGCTCATTCTACGTTCTGATTTGAATTATAAAGTAAGAAGCAAATATGAAATAAAATAATTTTTATTTTATATTATGTACTAAAGCTTTCGTATAATGATTACCATTATCGTCTTTAATAACATATTATTCGCATGCGTACCCTTTCAGTTGGAAATACGGCTCTTTATATTATCATCCACGACGTAATTTACATATTGTACCGCTATTCAAGGAAACAACCATGCGACTGGTTATTCTGAATCATTATTTTTTTTTCTGTAATCAAGTTTTCGGTCGCATCTGAGGACCACTCAAAACAAACAAGCCGCGAATTCTTTTGCCAAGGTATCTTTACTGTTGCTTAAAATCGATTTTTCGAGACCGCGGTGTCGCGGTGGTAAATTGTTGAGTTGTGTCTGAGTAGTTTTAATCGTGATTGAACGTGTGGCTTCCGATCGGATTGCAGTGGAAGATAATGAAGCATGATGCTTTCACTTTTTTATAATTACGGGTCTTAAAGTTTCTTTATAAAACATAATTTGCAGAACTCTACGGGACGTCTTCGTGCTCAAGTATGTCGTTAAAAATATGAAATGATCGTGTGTATTATGTGAAATTATTAAAAACAGATTTGTTGAAATATTTAATCGCTTCATTAATTTTATTCATTATCATCAGCGTGTTTCGTCATGCACCTCTTTATTTACTCGAAGCTTATAATTTAACAACTTGGAAATTCGATAAGTGCTATTCATAAAATTGCTTCATTCTCTTCGATGTGTTCGTCCTTCTTACGTATTATGTTATTTGAGAAAGACATTTTATGCTTCTTGAATATCTTGTCACTATTTCTGTACATTTTTCCTTTAGTTATTTTTAGTTTTTCAAACACATGTACATACAGATATAACTTAATGAAAAACAAATCAAACATCACAAAACCGTACGCCCATTAACTGGTCAATAATCTCATCAAAAAGGTGAACCAACTTGATGACCTCAATGCAAATATAGCAAAAGTATCCTTGCCATAAAGGGTAGGTGACGTCCGGAGCCGGCAAACGCGTCCACGTGGCAGCACGTGTAGGCAAAAGACGAACATGGCCCGTTTAAACCTTTTACGTTTAATCCAGTCGAGAGTCACAAATATGGTAACCTGGCCTTTCATAACCTGTTTTTGGGGTTTCCTCTACCCTGGCCTGTTTTATGTTATTTTTTTTGTAGTTACAACACGTGTTATTTCGATCGTAGATATTGTCCTTTAATTTTACTTTCGTTGTTTTCTGTTGTTACGCACATATTTTGTTAATAGATTCTGTTGTTACTGTGTTATCATAATTGCGATTTTGTTGACGTCTTGTGATACATTCTTGAGAGGTGATTCATGTCTAATCGTTTATTTTATTTGAAATTTAGCTGATCATTCTCGATTTACGTTTGATTTTAATTGAGTGTTAATAGTACCCGTAAATATATGATAACTCAAGATTGAAATATCAAATTCAATTTAGATTTTTACAAGTGAACCGGTTATAAATTTTGTTCATAACATTTATGATCAGAATTACTATAATTTAACATTATCTTTTGGATGTGAATTATGTTCGAGTTATTATAAACAATATGAAACTAAAGCAAATTGAATAACTGGTGTTTATTGAAAGCGTAATGAATGTAAATAAGCGACGTTTAGCCTTGTATCGGCGTCACTGACAACCTGTCCCATAATACCAACCTCCGCAATGTTTCATTAGCATACGAATTGATGTTGTCTAGCCACCGTGAGTCGATAAAACACCTTAGGGCGCAGTGAAAGTGTTTCGTTTTACATGCTCCCAGAAGTTCCTGGTATTTTGTCTAATACTCTCATTTTGCCTTCTGTATTGGTAAGTCTATCAGTATAGACGACCCTCTAATTAAAATCATAAATACAAAAAAAAATGTGTGATTTTTGTCTATTATTTCGCAATATCTGCGAAAATATGTTGTCACTATTACCAAACATTTCTAACAGAATGATACCCGTTAGAAATTAGCATATAAAATTCAATTTGAAATTTCAGATTCCTATATGATTAAGACGTAAAGTGTTTTTATAACATATTAGGGAGATAGGTTTATTTTAATGTTGTAATTACTAATTACGAATACTAATTCTATAATCATTGAACTATGTACATTACAGTAGAACATTAAAACGAAGCGTTATTATGTCGATAAGTATGACTTATAATAAGTAAAATTTGAAAAAGTAGCATAATCGTGAAGAATGGTGTGCGAGAGTTGAACGTTTATTAGGAGTTTCATGTGATTATACTGTATTATCAAGATCAGTTTTCGTTCATATTATTAAAGTTATTTTATTTTAAATTTCCTGTGATTTGTCATTATGATGTCATCGGTATATTGTCACTGTTCCTTGCGGATAAGCAAATGTCACTTGTTTTTCTGCAAGTCTATTAATATTAATGTTATCTTTATGTCGTTTTTAACCGAATATATTTGTGACTTTTATCATATTCCTTGATTTCTTTATCTCTTCACGGCTTCGATCTCAATATTTTTCAGATTAATTGTGTAGGTCTACTATTAATTGTGATGATTTCGAAATGTTCAAACGCTTTAATTGTTAAACTCGATTGCGCAACTGAGTCGATGAAAACGGCATGAAGTAATAAAAATAAAATATTATTAAACATCGATTGAATGCAATGGATGCAAGAATCACGTGGTATTATTAATATATTGGATGATTGTAATTTGGTTCTTGCTAATTTTATATACATTCAAATTCTCGGTAACTGCGTGTTGTCGAGTACTGATAGTGTGACGACCTGACGTCTCCGAATCCCGGTTGGATGAGAACGGCTTGCAATTAGAGACTGTTTACTGGGCATTAATTTTTGGCAATAAAAGAGGAGCACGCCCGAAATAATCGGTACGCATGCCCTGTCTGATGTTCCGTGGGAAAAGCGGTCGCTTTGTGCTCCATTGTAGTCGCAATTAGCTGGTTTTTTGGTCGTCCCCGCGACCAGCACTTGCCAGCGAAATGTCGTGCATCGTAATGTCGCGAATGTTTTACCATTTATAATTCGTGGCTTACGTACTTGACACAACTTATTAATTTATATTAACTACTTTTTTCATTTTTCTTTACCAAGGGATACATTTTCGAGTTCTTCTCTCGAGTTACGTGCGTGTGAACGGTACCCGAATGACGGGACGTTTAAAATTTCGCTTTACTTTTCTTACTTTAGTATTTAACTTAATTGGTTACGTTTAACTTTAAAGAAAATTACAATTAAAACTCATACTCATTAATGAGTCACTCATAATTTTAATTGCAGTTTTACTGAATTTTATCTGTTTTTCCTATGTAATTTTTTTAAATTCGTGTTTTGGTTTAAATTTGAGAGAATATCAAACTCACGTTCCTTGATATCATTTATCGCGAAATCTTAACACGCATCAACTTTCTTATTTTTAAAACAGTGTCATAAATCTGGTGAGATGTTGTTTCTCATTGCTAACTAGACGATTATCTTGTTTATACAGCTATTAGTTGCCGCTCTATCATGGTCTGTATCAGATCTCGGTAAAAAGTGCCGTTTTTATCTCCCAGCGAAGGAAATAACAGCTATACTTCTGTTGAATGCTGATACAGAGAATTCGCACAGGGCTGGACTAACGGCGTTCCTGATTATCTTGATAACTAAGTTTATATTTCATATCTAAACTCTAAAAATCAGTATTAGATACACGAGTTAAAAGTCTCAGTGGTTTATTGTGTCTAAACGAATTTATATTATGTGTAGGTATGATCTGAATAGAGCATTGCCTACTAGACAACCTAGAGACAACTTAAGCTGTCGTTATTTCTAATTTTTTTGCTTTATGGAATAATAGTGACAAGAAAAAGAAGACATCTGATTGGATAGTCTTAGACGCTGTAAAACACTCCCGGTTCTTCTGTTGCGATACTTAATAATTTCTGTGTATAATGCATTAGGTGATATATATGTCAGGTGAGCTTGTAAAAACCAGTTAGGCCAACAGCGATTAGTCATTTCGATAACAAACGCTAGGTTAACATAAACTAGACTTTTCGAATTTGGAATAATGCGTGTATGCTACCAACAATGGCTTTCTAAATTATCCATTGGGGTAATAAATTCGTGCGTACCGTTAGAATAGAAAAAGGGGTTAAGTAAATAATAACAAGTAAAAATTTCTCAATGCATTTCGGTGTGATCTCACCAATGGACTTCCTTCGTTCAGTATATTTTTTAAGTCAACTATTTACTCCTTTGAAAAGAGTTTCCCACAGTAATTTAATTCTTCCTGCTTCTGACCAGGGAACTTGTTTGTACTAATACTTATGTACGAAATTATTATTTATTCTGGTTTATCAGCTCTATTTGAAACTACACGTACGAAATGACCGAAGACATCACCCAAGTTATTTATAAATAAGAATATTAATTCGTTTGAATAATATATCTAAATTTAGTTGAAATCCAACATCATTTTCTTTAAAAAGCAAGGAATTTGTAGATATGCTTATGTTTTCTGTTTTAGTTAGAGGGTGATAGTGAGACATTGATTTATCTTTTTTATGAGCTAACATAAAGTAAGTCATCAACTAAAGGGTTTTTAAAGTCATTTAATAACGTACACTCATGAACCGACAGAATCGCTTTCGCTTCTACTGAACGAACATAAAATTATTAAGATATAAATAATAATTAATGTCAGATGGTCACTGTTTCTGGCAATATAGTTATTGTATACACAATAAGCGTACATTTTTATTTGTTCGGAATGATATTGGCCTTTGTATCATAGGGTCATAATCGTTTACTATATAAGTTGTTGAAACGAAAAAGCTTGTATTTTATCTACATATTGTTGTTGCATTATCTGCATACGACCAATATACAGAATATAAATTCATAATGTTATCGATTACATTGTTGGCTGTATTTAACCGCGATAAATGTAAAACTGTATAATGTACGTCGTCCATGTTTATGGAATTTTGATACAATTTAAACGTTTACTCTTTTATAGCGCGGTTGGAAATCGCTTATTTAAGTACAATAATAATTCTAGTATTTTCGGCGGCTTCGATAGTACGGTGAAGTGAAAAAAATTACGTGTGAGTTATGAATTTATTGTCATTTCCAAATTACATTGTTTTTTAATCTAACACTCCTGAGTTATCCCAAATTTACAGTTCGGGATACTACTGCCCGTTTTCACCAACGTTACCTAACTTTAAGGGACACTTAAAACACGTTGAAGTGACAACTTAGAGAGATTTCGTTTTCACCAACGTCTAAGGGTCCCCTAAGACCCTAAGGGTTACCTAAATTTTAAAGGACGGAAATTCTATCCCTTAGTGCTAAGTATTGTTTATTTCACGAACATGTCAAACCAAATTTGTATTTAATTCGTTTGTTTATCGTAAATTCAAGAAATATTTGAGTTTTTTCTAACTTTGGTAGTTGAAAAAACAAGAGAATTAATAAAATGTCGAAATTCCTTATCATATTTATGTATTTGTATACAGATATTAAGTTTATCCACATATTGTATCCACATACGTCTCATAAAAGATTGGATTAAAATTAAAGTATATACAATTAAAATACTTAATCTGATTACTTTTTAATTACAAATGAGAGTTAAATGCTGTATTGAATTATAAAAATATTAATCTTTTATTGTTACTAAGAGCGGTTTACTGTGAATTATGAAAGTTATGAACCCTTTATTTTGCGATATGGTTTTTTCACTCTGTTATAGATTGAATGTCTTTTATTAATTTATAACTCAATTATTATTAATTCTGACACATTTGTATTTGCTGTCTACTTAATTCGACGTTGATATATATTTTTTAAATTGAACATGACAATCACGCTGTCTTTCACGCCTTCTCGTGATTGTGTCACGCGTGTTTCGGCTTTCGATTATTAAATCTCGAATTCGTGGTTTTCACGAAACGAGTTTCATTGATTTCGAATGCATTCTATTTTACAATTACTTTCAAGTATTATGTATATACAACAGTTTATGGAACTCGATTTAATAGCTATTTGTGAACCTATTTTTTTATATGCCACTTCACTGTGATTTATTTCATGATATAATGTGATGTGTTTGAAGGAATTGTTACAATGAATATTGGCAGTGAGTAATAATTGTGTAATGTTATTTTTTCTTAACTTAAAAGACTTGCCATTTGTAACGTAACTGCTTATGTTCCATGTTATTTTAAATTAAACTGGCAACGGCATATTATAAATAAAGAAAAATTAACTCGTGTAATTATTTCTCTTTCAGATATATAAAATCTTTTAATCAATATTATTTTTCCTAAAGGTAAATAAGTGAAATTAAACACATGCCCGCCCCAGCTAAATTTAAAGATATACCAAATTAAGTTTTTAATGTCAAATCATCTCTGTAATCTAAGATACCTGTTAGTTATAACTTCCACAATGTGATCTAACGTTATAATCGTGCCCTTCGAATATAATTGTGTACACTAGAATGTTCTATCATGTCTCTATAATCTATTAATATATATTATAAACATTTTTTTTAATTTATACTGTTATGCTGGCAAACAAACGCATGGTCTGAATAATAACAAGTAACCATTGCAGCCTATGAATGCTAACAATAGCATGGACGTTGCTGACGTATTAAAAACGTGTTGACGCGCTTTCTTAAGTACCCCAAATCAAAGACGCTTGGAAAAAAATCTCGACAAGCAGAGCTGATTCCACATTTATACAAACTTCACTCACACCTGACAATCCACGACATTTTAGGTTGTAATTTATGAGAATGGACTTCTTACTGATGTTTTTTTTTCTGAGATTTTATTGAGGTGGGCTATTAATAATTAGTTACTCCTTAGGACGGGATGGAAGGCCTCTTGAGGGAGTATGTGTGAGGACGGCACATAACAGCGAGAGCAATATTGCTTAGCGTCACAATAGTTGTGGCGGCGGCGATGCTTCCCCAGGCAAACCTTGCACTGCTTGCAGTCAAATGTTGATAGTTTGAAATTCAATTGTAGAAATAAGGCGCTCAAAAAGTATTGTGTGTATAAATTATGCATGACAATACAAGTCGTATTACATAAATAACTTTATTTCATTGGCATTAATACTGACTTCACCACTATTCATTTTCAGCACGAAAGCAACAAAAATTTTAAGAATAATTTTATGATTAAAAAGACATGTTAATTGAGCAGTTTATATAATAAATACTTCTGTCTTCAACTGTCTGCGGTTCGTATCCTCTTCAATTTAACCTTCAGAGTGGATTGTATCAATGCTCATTATATAAATTAACGAGTTTTTTGCAAAACGTCTGAAGCCGAAGGCAAGTTTTGCGATTTTTTCAAAGATAACTTCCGAACAACGGTGTTTTAGTGAAAATTTCACTGCGTTTATAAATCACGAGGCGATATTGCTCATTATCGGTGTATCTGTAATTGTCAATTTCGGGAACTCCTGACTGATAGTTGCTGTTCAGTGGGCCTTGTTACCTTGCTGACAAGGGTCGTTATCCATTAACCCAATTCCGATTCATCCGTGTCGGTGTCACAGATACTACGAGTAGGTGATAATTACAGTGCTCCCATCAATCATGAGTGTGTATGGTTGGGGAAATGCACTCTAAGTGGATCTCGGAAATTGGACTTTGTTGATTTGGGAGTATGGTTGAAGATTGACTGGCAGATGAACCAATTAATATAAGTCCTAAATGTCAGGCTTCTTGTTGTGGCGTTATTGTTGCTGGTTTGTTGCTGCCTATTGATCATGAAAGGTTACTGTGTGATGTAAAACGGATCTTTGGCTTGTTATTTAATGCAAGTCTATTTGATATTATTAATATTTTATTTTGTTTGCTTTTCGGAATCTTTAAACCTATTTTTATCGACTTTTTTCAAATATGTTTCTATGTTCAAGATATGTTTCAGATGATTATTGTAATAGCGTAATGGAATATCAAATATTAAGATACGCTTATGTTCAGATTTCGTGTTTGATAGAATTGTTGTTTTAACGAAATCTGTTTATATTGTTTTTAACTATTGTGCTTATTTCATTACCACTGTAGTTTATGACTTCATTAAAATAGGTATTTTGAAATCGATTTATCTATTCTGATTTGGTTTATAATTTATTTATAATAATGTTGGCATTCCTAGTTCATGTAAATATTTTGGTAAACTTGTTTTTTGTCTTTATTATAAATAAAATAAATTAAAGTAGTTTGATAAAATATGCTATGGAAGTAATAAAAAAGCGAAGCACACATCATCTGTATAACTGTAATGCATTTTAATTATATATTTTTTCAACAACTGTGAGATTTAATTTAACTCATCCGGTGAAAGTACTTTTTTTTTTTTTTTTTTTTTTTTTTTCGAACTTACTACACTGTCAACCCGGCAAGGCATCCACAGTTTCACCGGACCACCAAGGGGAGCGCTTAAGGCACTCACCCGATTTTATGTAGGCAACCAGCACAAGGGCGCACGGCGCGCCTCGGCTTGGACTGTTACCGAATATCCCGAGTCTAACTAAGCTTAGGCTAACTATTATTTCATACATATATAAATTCGTGAAACATACACGTGTACCAAGCATGTATGTTTCAGGAACTCATACATGTATCTTGAATCTGACTACTAAGTTAGTATAAGCTAACTCTGTTCGAGAAAAGGGTTCAAAATAAAAAAAAACAACCCAACCACTATGTGTACCTACATGTGTGTATGTGCACGTGTGTGGGGTGATCGGTGTTGTGTGTCAAAAACTAGTGTTTGAAAATTAATTCAGTGTCACTGTTGTCGCGCAAGCAACGTGCTCGAGGGCTCCATTCCGGAGGATCGGACCTCGGCTTGAGCCGCTGCCGAGGGGGGCCTAGATGAGTGTACTGGAGCAAAATTCACAGTCAAGCCGCGGCGGCGTGATCTGTGATTACGCGGACGTGGGCGCGCACACGCTCTGTTTCGAGGGACGGAAGGGTACTGGAAGTTAGCTGCCGTTATTTTGTCGGGAGGATCTGTAAAAATATATCGCGGACGTCTTTTGTAACGCGGCGCATCGGGTACGGTGTTGTAAGTCGCGGCGGATACCACTAACGGACTGGGATGATTCGCGGCTTTCTCAAAATAGCTACTAGTGAGTGTCCTAACGTACTCCCAGATAGACGGCATCTCCAGGTCCCTGTGGAGGTCGACTCTCCGGATATACCAAGGGGCACCTACTGCCCTACGAAGAAAACGATTCTGTAGTTTTTGCAACTTTTCGAAGTTATAACTTGACATATGCGCGAAAACGGGACAACTATATGTCAGAATAGGACGGATACACGTCTTATACAAAGTAAGCTTATGTCTGAAGGACATTTTACTTTTAGGACAAACTAATGGGTGCAAGCGACCCAAGACCATAGCGGCCTTGTTTCGAACTCTATCAGTATGCGCTTTAAAAGTGAGGCGCCTATCTAATGTAACTCCTAGGTATTTGACCTCACGTACCCAAGGAATCTCGGTTTCGTACAGCCTGAGGGGCTTTAGATACTTGGGTTGCGGACGATTTACGGGGTCGAAAAATATCTCAGCGCTTTTTTCGGGATTAACCTCTATTCGCCATTGACGATACCATTCACCGAGTGTGACGATGGCTCGATTGATGCGATTTCTAAGAAAGTCCGGCCGCCAACCGGAAGCGTAGATAACTGTATCGTCAGCATAGCAACCTACCTCGATCCCCGGGGACCGAGGTAGGTCACTGATGAACAGGTTGAAGAGAGAGGGCGCAAGAATAGACCCTTGGGGCACACCTGAGCGTATCGGGTGGGGCGGGGATAGCTCACCTTCCACTCTATAGCGGAAAGTCCTATCAGTGAGATAATCGCGGATTATATGTACTAAGCTATCGGGTATGCGAGACTGAAAAAGTTTATAAACGAGCCCGGCATGCCAGACCTTATCGAAGGCCTTGGCAACATCGAAAAAGACTGCTATCGTGCGTTTCGGTTTAGGTTTATCCGGGTTGACCTTCTTTTGGGGATCTTCGTTAAATTTAGAAAAAATGTACTCCGTGAGGCGGTGTACTTGATTCGTACATGAGTGTTTACCTCGAAATCCAAACTGCTCAGGTGGTAACAAATCTAACTCTGAAATAGAGGTCTGGAGACGGTTCAGAAGGAGCCGCTCGTATAGTTTGCCTAATGTATCGAGGAGACTGATAGGGCGATAACTTGTGGGAAGCGTAGCTTTTTTGCCCGGTTTGTGAATTCCTATCACTACGGCCTTTTTCCAGACGGCTGGAAAGTGACCCTGGGACATGGCCGCATTGAAGATGCAGACCAGGAGAGCTATAATGTGGTCAGGAAGGAGCTTCAGTACCTCGTTCCTGATCCCATCAGGACCTGGCGACTTTCTAAGCTTGAGACGCTTGATGGCGGCCGATACTTCATCGAAACTAACCGGGGTTAGGGTATCCGCGCGAGGAGATGCGAGAGAACGCTCTACCGAGGATTCGATCGATCCAATATGGATAGGGTCAGTGTTAGCAGTGTTCGGAGAGCATTGCTCCTCTAAATTCGCGGCGAGACATTCCGCTTTGTCTATACTATCGAACGCGGGAGGCAACCCAGGACCTCTGTCTAATGGGGGCATCGGTGTACTGAGATCTGATTTGAACTTTCGTGCGAGTGTCCAATACGCCACGTGGGATGGCTGGATCTTCTCCAAAAGTTTGTCCCACCTGGCGTCTCGGATTTCCGAAATACGTTTTTTAACTAATTTACGTAACAAACGTAACCGATTGCGATTATCTACGGACGGGTAAGTGTCGTAGGCTCGAGTCGCAGCGTTCTTTTCCGTGATCAACGCTCTCACGTCGTTGGGGAGTATAAAGCGGCGATCATTCACCGCTTGTACTTCTTTCGAGGTCTCCCTAACGGCGGTCTGAAGAAAGTCGACCAGGGAATCGATAGCCTGATCCGCGTCGGTTTCAGACACCAACACGTCCGGGATTCTATTTAAACTAACCGAGGAAGGATTATCTTTAAAATATTTACTAAGCTTCGTGTAGTCAGTTACGCGCGCGGGCTGAAAATCGATGTCGGAACTAGAACCTAACTGTAATACCACAGGACGGTGATCAGAGTCGAGTTCGTGTACGACTTGTATGAGTCGTACCTCAAGCGCGACGTTCTTTAACAGAGCTACATCTAACACTGTCGGCCGACAGCGATCCTGATAGTGAGTGGGTTCCGGCGGGGCTATGACATCAAAAGCGAGATCATTACCTAGCTTGTCGAGAATCACCCCGTTACGAGAAGTACTCGAACTATTCCATATAACGTTCCCGCTGTTGAGGTCCCCGGCTATAATGACCGAATTCCCTAAAGCGAACAACGCCTCTAAGTCGGACTTGAGAAGCTTTTTATTCGGTGAAAGGTACGCGGATACTATTGTAATCGTCTGATGACCGGTCATGCCTAACCTGCACACTGACACTTCCATATTGGAAAGAACGGGCGGCTCTACCGGCATGCAATACAACGAACGTTTATAATAAATCAAAGTGCCGCCCCCGCGGGTGACACGGTCGTTTCTAATTATACTATAAGTCGCGATCGCGGGATTGCTCATCTTCGGTTTTAAAAGCGTTTCTTGAACTAAAAATATGTCTATCTGTCTATCACGTAGGAAGGCGGCTACTAACTCTCGTTGTGTTCGAAGATTTCTCGCGTTAAAGAACGAAAGACAAAGACCACGCGGTTTAATTCTATTTAACGACGCGAAATCTATTTATTACTATTTACTGAGGCGCGGGCAAGGCGTTGTATCGTCGCAGCAACGCCTGGGAATGAAGAGACCGCATTAAGGAGGCCGATGTCCCTATTGCTGTTAACTATTTTATTGAACGCGACGATCTCCTGAATATCGTGTTCGAGCAGTACCTGTGTCAGCCAATCAATTCCAGACTGGGAGAACGAGAAAGCGTGGGTAGCCTGGACAGGCATCGCTCCTTGTGGTTGGGGCTGGGCCTGAGGCTTGAGAGCCTGAGGCTGTGGTTTAGGAGCCCAGGGCGCTACGGGCGCACGCCAGGATTGGGGCACGCGCGGCACAGAGGGTGCCTCACGTGGTGTGGGAACCGGCGCTACCGGGACACGGGAGGTACCCGGCAGGTCAGGGAAGGCCTCCACGGACATGAGAGGTGGAGGCGGGGGACGTGCGGAGACAACAGGCGCCCTACGGGCTTGTCTCGCTTGGCGGGGACGTTGTGTGCGTGGCGCGCGAGGACACCCGCGATAGTTCGCGGGGTGACCTGCGTTACCGCAGAGAACGCAGCTCGGGGGCTCGGGAGTGTCGGGAGTGCGTGCGCACTCCTTCGTAGGGTGGTCCCCTAGGCACTTAACGCACCTGGGACGAAGATGGCAATTGCGGGCTGAATGACCATAACTCTGGCAGTTATGGCACTGCGAAGGAGTATGGGACTTGCGAGGGGCCTCAACAGTGATGCCGGTGAGGCCACAGACAGAGGTGAGGCCAAAAATAGCCTTACCCTCTTGTGATCGGTCGAGGACGACCAGGACCATTGGGTATGGGGCTTTGGTACGGGGGTGGTACATCCTATGTACCTCTCGGACAGGAAAGTCTTGCTCCTTAAGGGAGCCTGAGACATCATCGGTCGATAACTCGACCGGGACACGCCTAACTACAGCGCGAAGGAGGCGCTCTTCTTCGAGTGCGTAAGTAAAATAAGCGAGCTTCCTCTCTCGGAGAAGAGAGGTAAGCTTGCGGTGGTCGGTGGTAGATGAAATTTTTACTTGAATACCTGCAGGCGTATTCAAGGCGGACGTGTACCGGATGTTCTTCTCGTTTAACCGAGTGGATATCGTCATCCAGGATGCCTTGTCTTGTATAGTAACGGGGGGTGGAGTGCGGGGCTTCTTGGCCTCGGCTACAGAACCTGTAGCTCGGGCTTGGGATAAAAGATCGGGACTAGACCTACCTGAGTGAGTCGGCTTGTGATTGGCTGAGACAGACGCACCCTCTACTTGTGGCTTCTTACTTACCGGGTATTCCGTACCCGATTCGGAATCTGAGGCGCGCGAGGTGACGGGAACGGGCCGTTGCCGCTTTCGGTTTACGGTTGTAAAACCATCGTTCGTGATTGCGGGTGACGCGCCGGTATCGAGCTCCATATCGGAATCGGAGCTAGAGTTTGGGATGGTAGCTTCAAGTACTCTTCTATCCTCCGGGATCTCCTCAGACAGAGATGACGCCAATGACGCGAAAGAATTCATCGTAGCCACACGGGGCACGCATATAACATTTTCCGAGGACGTGGTAGCGGCATCGTTAACGAATTCCGTGAATAACGATGGGGCGCGAGTAGCGACAAAATGTCGCAACCTATCGAACTGTTCCTGTAGTGACGCCATGCCGTAACTTTACGGGCACGGTGCGATACAAAATAACCTCCCTGAGGGGCAGGGGGGTGCGCGTAAACAAATTTTCGGAACACTTCACACACTTGTAGACACTGTAAACTTAACACGTGGGTCGCACTAAGAAGTGCGGTTTACGATCACAATAACAATCGCACAAAACAAAAACAAAACACTTCACACAGGTGCGTTTCTTGGAAGTAATCGAAGTTCAGAAACACAATAGTATCGAGCGATGAGTCACTCGACCGTACTGCGCACCTGAACGACAATTTATTAGTTCGCGGAACAACATCTGGCGTGCAACGGACACGTCCGTACACGACGGCTGCTGGATCGGAACTCCCGTGAAAGAACTATAACTACTAACCTAATATATTACTCGTCGCTTGGTACTAATTAAATTACCTAATATTTTCGCACTTATAATCTTTGTTTAATACAAAGTCTTATAGATTGTTTCGAATTTATTAATTATTCCATCGCTTCTACTTGGTTAATTATTGTCCAACAAATCTCAATGAGGCATGGTCAAACAAAAGTTTGTGTATTTTTAGAAACAAAGCTTATTTCCGGATATCCGCAGGAACAAACAGATCATCCACTCGGTATTGCTTATACTTCTCTAATCTTACTTATTGTGTTGTATATGCACTGAGTTAAAATTAAAACATGATTTTTATTACATTCTCATCGATATCTTATTCTTCATCAGTTTGCAAGGGATCAACAGTTACGTCACTTTTGATTGAAAGCGCAACGACCTGTATGATCTATGAACTCTGCATTATATCGAATTATTTTTATTTATTATAATAAAAATCTCAATATAGTTTATTTGTAAAAAGTATGACTATGACATTTTTGATGATGTGAAATGAGAAATTACTCGGAATTGTTTTTCAACCACAATACGCTCTATTGCGGTTAAACTAGAGACAATAAGTAAGCTTTATTAAACTACAACAAAGAAATTGAATTTATCAATATTAAAGCATTAAACAAGAATCGTTGAGCGGGTGAATTGTTATGGCCACATAGATACAAGAATTATGCAATAGCAAAACGAATGAACATCAGGAAAATGTTGATTATTGTTAGAAGTATCGTGAAGACTTCACAGAGACCTTTATTGCCTACGCAGTAAGGTATTCTATCTTGTTAACGTCAATTTGAACCTCGAAGATAATGCAAGGTAACTCTGACTCTGTCAATTGTCCGCGTCGAATTGTTATTTTGATAACAAATTGTCATGCGGCTCTTAATTTTAAAGCAGTGGGATCGAAATTGATACTTGTTGACGGTAAATATAAGTTTGTTTAAGTGGGTGTGGGTAGTGCCGGTAGGGCGCCAGCGCATGATAATTCGTCTTGCACACACAAAGAAGTGCCGTGGGAGAGTGATATCGCTCCCGAAACTGATGCGAGCAAAGGTTTACATACGAATTAGTGGCGTGGGAGAGGTGAAAGGTCGGGTTCTAACTTTGGGACGCCGATAACGGTGTTACAGAGTTTAACTTTAAAGTGCCGACTATTAAAGCAGGCACATAGATATTTAATTCCAGTGTCACATTATATTATTCTATTATTAAAAACATACAGCAATAAAAATATTTTTTACTGATCTTCACGAAATTATGTTAACGCATAAACTTGATTTGGCTAGAGGAACGAGTGACAAATACAATTTTACGCGGAATGAACGAGAATATAATATTTCATTTGTGGGTGTTGAAAGTAGTCCTTAACAAAGATTTAAATATAACAAATGTTCACAAGAATAAAATTTACGATCCTGTCACAAATAATGTTGCCTGGTTAAAAATAATAGATTTTAATCTTCGCTCAACATTTCGAAAGGCTAGCTTATAGCGTGTACGCAGAGTACGTCGCGTACTTTCGAAATGACCGAAACTGTTTATAATATTAATGATATATTTTTCATCTTTCCAGGCATACGAGTTATCAACCCTTACGGGCACACAAGTAATGCTACTAGTCGCCTCGGAGACAGGACACGTATATACATTTGCGACACGCAAGTTACAGCCAATGATTACATCAGATTCAGGCAAGCGGCTCATCCAGACTTGCCTGAACTCGCCAGATCCACCGACCACAAGCGAGCAGCGCATGGCGGCTACCGGCTTCGAGGAAACAGAGCTCACGTATAACGTAGTAGACGAGGATATGAAGGTGAGGCAATTGGCATATGGCACCGCGCAGTATCCTATAGAGCATCACCCGGGTTTGGCTCCGTCGCCATTGCAGCAGTACCACCAGCACCCGCCTTGTCCGTCGCCTCTCCCGTTAAGTTCGTTAGGTCAACCGTATTCCCATGCTCATCTATCTCACCCTCACATGTCCCACCACCCTCAACGGTAGTGTGGATGTCACTTAAAGTAAACCTGAGGCTCATTTAGGCCCTCAGGATATTACGACTGTTTCGAAATAGTCACTTTATTAGTATATAAAAGAAATATAGTTAAGAGGAAAGAAATAATATACAAACAATAAACTATTTTGTTAATATATTTTGTAAATAATTAATTAGATGTCGCATAATAATCGGTTTGATTTTTGAGGATTCCTTATATGCGTGATGACATACATGGAAAGGTAAATAAAATGTAAAGTTTTCAAAGTGACATTTTTGCGTTTATGATATCTTTTACATTTCGTATTGAGAATGACAAGTCCTAACAGATTGTAGAAAATAATAAGCAACCGATAGTATTGCCCAAAAAGCACAACTCAACTCTACATGGCGAATACATGGGTTGCCTATAATACATAGGTTAATAATGACCTACAATAATATTTAATTTTAATTGAGATAGAGATCGTTTATGATAATCTGTTTAGCACAAAAAGATTTTTTTGATAATTCAATAACAATTATCTTCTAAGCGAAAAACTTTTAAGGCATTCGTGATGATTAAACTGGATACAGTTGAAATCGTATCAATGAAATTGACGATCTCTTTATAAGAGACATCGAAATGGATAGAGCGGCGATCGGTAGCGAATGAATCAGTTGTTTTTTTTTTTTAAATTGTTTTATAATTATTAACGCTAGGGACCGGTTTGCAGTAGCGCGGGCGGTTCGGAAGTGGGAGCGCCAACGAGCGGTAGTATCTATTCATTATGATGAATGAATCGGCCTTTCATTCTTGCATAGTAAAAACTATCGAACATCTAAAAGAACGGGGTTTAATAATATTGATTATAAAAATTGTAGGAAGTCGTTCATATATATTGCTCTATTAGCATGGAAAAAAAGTTAGGATGTCTGAAAGGAGCCGTCAATCAACATTGAAATGCTATTATTTATATGAGAGAGAGGAAAAAAAACTTGTAGTTATCAGTGGCAGGTGTTATTCGTAACTAGATACAGTTTCCAATTATCAAGGGAGCGCGCTGTCGCCTCCGGTTCTAATTCCCCACCCGGTCGGTCGTGATCCGGATTATTGAGAAACTTAATTGAAAATTACTTTCGGTGGTGCTGAGCTTGACGATCATTGTAAATTCCCCTGTCAAAGTGGATGCGATGTACCGATATATCTTTAGCTTGCTGTGAGAAACAGCGTATGTAACTTCCACATCTTTTGCAAAAAGGAATTAAGTTATCACAACTTTTTAGACAAATAACTAAACAAAAAAGTAAACTAGAAATCTTTAACAAGCGGACGATAATGAATGAGTGAAATGTTTAGAAAATTAAATGACTTGCCTCGGAACTTGAAACGTACGAATATCGTCTTAGAAACTAGCAAATTTAAATTTTGTACGAATCCATAATGTAAATCAAAATATGCACTCTTCTCTACAGATTTACTCGTAAGAAGATTTTTAAAGGTAACAATGTAGTTCTTTTGCTATTGTTTACTTGCAAAGTACATATCTCAATTTACCATTTGCTTAATAGTTCTCTGAATTAGTCATTAATTTGATCTTCTTGGCTGTCGACATGAGCTCGAGACTCTGTTAGTGTCCTTTTAATGAATAAAACAAAAATTTTTCCCCAAAAAAAGTAAACATTATTAATGGTTATCCTGTAAAACTAGCATTTATCTTTGCTTTATTAATATTTGATAACAGAATAACAATTAAATTGGATGAAATTGATTCATATGTATGAATTTACCTTGGATCGGTTTTAGGTGTTGTGATATACAATTTTACAGATCTAAAATGTATATTTAGTTATTATCGTCATTCACGCGTGGATGGGTAATCACATATACTAGTGATGGAAATTCGGATAGAGATTCATTGAGCTGGTAAGAGTTAATCGTTGGAGTATTTATTCATAGTTTCGTGTAGGGTAGCCGGTCCGCAGCGACCGCGTCTTTTCGATTGCACTCCAACGATTAATTCTCGTCCATGATTTGCATATTTTAATTTCGTTGTGATCCGCCGTCGTCGCCTCGTTTCGTCTCCGTCTTAAACACTGTCGGTGTGTTGAAATCGATCAATATTTTTTTCTTTTAGTTTCTGCATGCCAGCTCTTACGCAACCTATACGATGTGAGAAAAGTAAGTATTCTCTGATGCGGGTGTGATTCATATTAATTGGTCCATGTCTTGTCTTTTTTGGCATGCGAATAGAATTTATCTATGGTAACAAAAATATATGTAGACAAATATTTTAAAATTAAAACGTTTGTCTCTTACATTTCTTCAACTTTATTAGCGATATTTGTGTTTATGTCTTGTAAATGGGCAAGAATTATATTTTAGTTAAATTTGTATTCACTTTTTGGAAAATTGTAAATCATGTTTCATTAGCAGCATTCGAGTAGTTAGTTACTTTTGCAGCATGAGTATAAAAATTGAAATAATTTTTATGGCTGATCCTCTGTCAAATGAATTCATACAATTTATCTGATAGCAAAGGCTGTCGGGGGTACGACTTCAAATGTTAAAAGACTTAGATAGTCGTTGTCATTAAACTGAATAAAGTGTTAAAAGTAGATTTATCTTAAAATGTATGAGACCAAAAGCAAGTAGTTATGGTCGGTTTTCAAAATGTGTTTTACGTTATCAATTGTCTTAATACTGGTCGTTCTCTTTTTTCTTCATGTATTGTTAAGCACGATACTCAGATGCAGAAATTAGTCTTGAATATCTCGAATATTATCGATTACCAACAATGACCTCCCGTTAATTTGATACCCAACTTAATACAGTTGCACTGATCCTTATTTATCCTACAACGTGCCATAAGAGATAAAATATAAAGTGCTAACTGATGCGGTGTATATTAACACGTTGTATCGATTATAATACTTCGCGTATCGATAAGTAGATCGGATTGAAATTTTCACGCGGTAATTACGATAGTTAGAGATAAGGCTCGGTTCGCGATGACCGCTCCTCTAGATCACAATCTCGTGTTACCATTCGCCGCGCATGTTATAGCGTCCGTTGTGCATGGCAGACATGCCGCTTTCATAGGGTTGCTGTCTTTATAGAAGAAATTTCCGGGAACGCGGAAAAATATATATATCGCAAACAGTTTTGTTCAATGAAATTACAGTTAAACAAAGTAAGCATTATTACTGTATGGTAATGAGCAATACAAACAGCAACTGAGTCTACATGACTTATGGGACATTGATTTCCAATGTGATCACTGATTAATTTAGTATTAAAAAAACTTTGTGAACAGAGGATTTCGTTTTTTCTACGAACGTATAAATTCTAGGAGGGCTGGCAACCCTGTAAGTAATTCGTTTCATGTGTCTTAATATTCCGCTGCGGCATTTTTCTCCTTCTCTAGGAACAGTTTCACCTGTCATCGCTGCTAGTCGTTTACATAAATATCATTCTTTAAGTATTCTCGGCGTGTTCAGTTCGCAGTTCTGGTGTTTCTTGAATTTAAATAGTAAATTCTGTTGTTTTCTTTATAATAATTTTAACATACGGTATATTTCCCACAATTACTTAGGTGATAAAGAAAAGGTTAATCTTACAATAACCTATATCGTTATTGTCATCTCAGACTATCTATTTATAAAACTAACGTGCAAGAACGTTGTTATTCCTTTGTAAACAAATTATGTTAGGAAATAGATAAGAAATAGAAGATCAAGGATTATATAATGTTTTGCTATGTATTTATAGTTTTTCAAGTTTTTTTTTCATATGCAAAGCGCATTCATTTTATAATGTACATAGTTAATACACGTAGATTATCGTTATTTTATCTGTAACATAGTTTCGCTGCATCGATTCCCGGGCATGAATTAGCGGTATAAATATGGATGTCGGTCAGTGCACTCGGGTCAACAGTTACCCTAATCGAGATGCCCGTTTCGTAACCCACGCCGCTTTTGAGTTTTCCTTTGCTGGTATAGCTTCATCGGGATTCGTGTCTCAATTCGTTCTAAAATTTGTATTAATCGTTTCGTTGTATATACCTGTAGAATGATTTGACTTCAATGGCTAAATCAGTTTTGGCTTCCCTCGGATCTGTAACATGCGTACCTAGTTTTGCAAGTTGTTTGCTTACTAGTTTAAACCTTATAGTTTTGTAGTTTGAACCTGTCCACTGTATACAGTGAATTCTTGTTTTTACCGTCACATCGTTGACGTTCCACGAGCCGTGTACTCCTGCGCGGTGACTCACTGTCGAATAAGGTATTCCGTTCGCGGAGCTGCGAGACGCATGTATCTATTTTGTTGGAGACCGAGCCGGCCGCAATCGCTCGTTAGCCGTCGCACCTCGCTTTATTAACTTATCAATACTATTGTTTTGATAGACGCCCGAGACGCAATTTCTGTTGACTCATCGTATTGTACGCAGCTAATGTGCCCACATAATTGTCTGCGTGTAAGCCGATCGGTCGCCTTGTGCAACTCGCGGCCAACAATAAAGCTAATTTGACTAATGGGTGCGTTGTAATCATCGCTGCGTGTGGCGCTAGGATTACGGCTTCGAACCGTCGCCGTTTCTAAGATCAGTCATTAATGAACGTTGTTCTTCGGCTATTGTTCTAACGTGAGGTTGGGTAATCGTTTCACTGTAAGGTTTTGAGATTTGTCATAAGGATGAAATGACCGCGCCCGTTGTTCGTCACAGCAAACCCAGGCTGCAGCATCAGTCATTAATTTAGTATTCGACACGTAAACGCACCAGTGACTCGATGTTTCAAAAATTATTAATGTTTTCGAAATTCACATTAAATGATCGGTTCTCCCTTGTAATTAACTTCGCACCGACGGACCACCCGAGAGCGAGATCGATTGGCCCTCGGCGGCGTTACGATTCGAAACTGATATTTGCAATACGCCTTTGCCGTGTCGCGGATAAATGAAGAGATTTGTCTGGAGTTCGTATCGATGGCCTACTATTTTGTGAAAATTCGATAAGAGCGATGGGCGTAATAAATTCTTTTCGCGCCGTCGTTCAACAAATA
Source organism: Antheraea assamensis (assembly GCA_035772565.1). Lineage (NCBI taxonomy): Eukaryota > Metazoa > Arthropoda > Insecta > Lepidoptera > Saturniidae > Antheraea > Antheraea assamensis. The sequence continues at coordinate 354,857 of JAQQSE010000012.1, forward strand.
GAAGAGTTAATTAACCGAAGAGACAGTGCGAAAGCGCCGGTCCCGTCGCAGACGAGTCTCGGAGAAATTTCGGCGTTCGCGTTATTTGTAGCGGCTGCGTGCTTATCCACGGCCGTATTATTTTAGGAGTTGCGTCCACTTCGTGCAGTAGGTGTAGTAAGTCAGGCCCGCGGCCGCTCCGTTCTCTTGCATAATTCAGGCGCGAGCTCCGCCGTTTGCATTCCGATACTTGATATGTGCTTTCACATGTATTTATGGACAAGATTTTGTGTCTTCGTAATGTTTGGCGAATAAATAAATTGTGTTTAAGGCATAAATACAATGGGCGAGTCGACGCGGCGGCTCCCTTCGTTACGTCGGCGAATGTAAAGTCCGAGCTAGCTTCTTGGGCTGTCGGCATGTCAACCGCTGAGATATTTCACCGGCCGCTCTCTACACGCTTATGTTGTTGTTTAGGGGCTTCGTTACATTGCCGGTTTATGTCGGCGGTTACAAATTGGCGCACGGAGATGCATTGGCGTGGTGCGTCGCAAATCCACCGCGGAAATTATGCTCCGACGTTTACATTGTACGTCATTCCTGTTAACGTTTTGACACATTCAATCGACTCTCGCATCTGTTATCTACCGCAATAATAAATTGTTTTGCAAACAAATACAAGCGTGCTCTCTTTCGATAATGTTACTGTGTTTACTTTAACAAATCTTATGTTTACAACGTATCAATACTCTCTTGTAGAGGCAACAAAAACACTATTTTAACGAAATCGACATTAAGTTACAGTCTAGGATATAGGAAGGTTCGTTCTTATGATTAACATGCAAATGTCGGAGCTTCGATGGTTATTAGTACATTGCTTATTAATTGCTATATGTTTGGTAAAATAAAATTGAAATATCCTTAATTGAATGACGTCTTTAAAAGTTGGAAACTATCTAAACATTCAAGAATCGGGCGCCAAGTAATCAGTATCATCATTATCAATGGTTAGTATCGGCTAAACTATTCTGCTCACATCTGGCTTACCGCAATTCTAATGATTTGCTGAGGAGGTCCCCTTTTGTATGCGTTGGACATTGCCATTCGTATGCGCACCGGTACACCACTACTATCCCGAGTCCATCTCCAGCTACTTCCGTAAGTCTATTACTCTGATAAGAACATTGTATATATATACATACTAGATACAAAAATCGTATTAACTAAATTTTTTAAAAATTGAAAAGTGTTATAATAGCTTTTAACGATTTATTGTTAAAATGTAGCTATATTCTGCTATACTCCTTGCTAAATTCTGGCGGACTAGTTATATTGAAACAAGATAATGCAAAAAACAAGGTCAAATATACGTATGATTTTCGGGCTTAGAACACTATTGCAATTTTTAATAACAACAAGCACACTCATATTTTCTATTTTACTGTATACATTAAAAAGGGAATGAGTTTAGTTTTGAATAATGATGTTTCTAATGTAATGAATAAAAGGTCGATTGTTTAGTCATGCATGCGCTTCGACGTGTACGATTATGCGTTCTCGTTTACCGGATTGACGCTAGAGCTGGACGCATCTCATCCATTATAGATTTAGTTCGGATTGTATCATCCGAGTAGCGTTTCTGTTCTTTAGATAATTGGTACTACGATTATATTTCAACTTAATATACAAACATCTGCACTGTATCCTTTGATTGGCATATTACGTCACCCCGAGTCTATCTAAGCCCAATTAAGCTTCGTATTTATTAGGACTGCTCTATAAATACCAATGTCATTTTTTTTTCTAAACGTAATGTTACACTTCCTTTAGCAGCTCGCCCGATGGGATTAAGAAAATAAAACATTGTAACGATTCGTATATTTTACGATGTTTGCCGAGATATCTGGCGCGATTAATTCAACGAAATCATGCCGGCCCACTTCCTAAAGCTAGACTGGGAGACGCAGATGGTTAAAATTAGGCCCGCGCCGAGAATAGCGTAAACTGCGTGCTTGCCGCGTCACCGCGCACACATCTCTCCGTTCGCATATTGTGTTACACTGCACCGAAACAAATGAAATGTGTTTGTTTGCTTACTACATCTACTAGACAATGCGAACCATAAATCAAAATAACACAAACAATATGAAAAAAATATGTGCGAGGAATTTAAAGCTTACTCGAGGTGATTTGTTGTTTTCATGTCAGACAATAAATATTTGCAATCGAGCCTGTCATCAACTTGAACTATATGAATAAAAATAACGGTGAAAGTTCTGAGGTGTGTGTCGGCGAAAACTTATTTAATATTTTTGTTGTGATCAAATGTGGCAAATTTATCTAAATGATTTGTAACTTCAAGAAAAAATTCTTCGGCGACATCAACCTCTGTAGAATTATTAAATGAATGAGTCACAATTTTTTTTTGCATTAGTACAGTCGTTGTGTTTTCTATTGAACATGACATTGTATATTATTTACAATAGTTCAAACAATGTTTTCTTGTGTTATTGAAAGAACGTTATCGGTCATGCTTTTGTGTTGCGATCTCTGCGCGGTTTCGGCTGTGTCACCGCGGATATAGTAACGTCTCGTTTGTTTCTAATACATCTCTGGTTTGTTAGGCAACAACTTACTAGTGACCTAAGCGGATGGGCATTGGTTTGTGTAAGCGACGTTAGTTCCGTGTTCATAAATTCAAACTAGCGTCCCGATCGAGTTCGACCGTTACGGCGTGGGAAATGATTGGACCCGGAGAGCACCGTCGGTAAGGCTTTGTTAGGACGATTGTCCACTAGAGTGGTGTAGATGTGTCGATAGGCTGTGTGCATAGTGGCTCGGTGACAGCTACGTGGGAATCGAGCGGGATTGTGTGTAAACGCTCAGACTATTTGGTTACAATTGTTATTTTCGTTCCTATGTTTATTGATAGTAACAATTTGTATAGCTGCGGAAGCTTAGCGATTGGAAGTTTTAGATCAAACAATGACTGAACAATGTCACTCCATTGTCACTCGCGTTTATATGCTAATCATATTATGACTTTGACATAGATTTATTTATTTCAAAAATTGAAAACTTCAAAAACTTTCAAAACTTCAAAAAGTCAAGAGACTCAGGGTCTAGATTTTCCAAGTTGTTAGTAAGAAAATCTGGTTCAGTACAATGTATGGCGACTTTTTGTTTCCAAGGAACTCTCGTGTGCCTGATACTTGTGATCCATAATGTATTCCACACGCGTCCATCGCTAACTCAAAGGCAGTTTTGCTCTGGAAACAAATCCTTTTGTGCCGGAGCCGATCCATCATACTTCTTCTATTGACAGATCAACAGGCTTACAAACAAAACGTTTTCAAATGCTAATCTTTCGTACGTGCAACGGATTAGTTCCGTTCCGGACGCTTTACGTGGGAATTTTTTTATATGTTTAAAATACGTGATCGGCTTTGTACATTAACCTTATACGGCCACCTACATAAACGGTGATATAATCGTTGTATTGGCTCATGATTGCATTAAATGTCGCGTGGGCGACGTCCTTCCCCTGCGATTGTCGATGGTCTAATGCGTGCGTTTGATACACTCGCGACGCGTGCACAACTCTCGATTCTCGACGTGCTCCCCACATGATTTATGTATGACCGGTATACCGTATACCTCGTGCCGGTTCATTTAACTAGATGTATTCCGGAATTATTGTCTTCTCTATAGGTACATATATCGCTGCGATCGTGTTGCGAATCTAAACTACAATATTCCGTTTGTTTTCTCTCATTTCTTGCGCTCACAGTATTCATCAGTACAGTTACCGAAATTGCCTTCATTAGCGAAGCGGGCCTTTCTTTAATATCTGTAACAGGAGACCGGTTTGTTTTTTCACTAGAATCGAATGTCCCTTTCGAAACTGTAGCAAATTAAATCGGTTATAATAATTGTAAGATAAGAAAGTAGTTGGACCGGACTGGATGGGTCCTATCACCGTGAGACGTACTCGAGACAGTAATTACGCGTCAAGGCTTAATTAAACGTGTATAAATATGTCACGTGCAGAGAGCTAGGAAGTCTCGGATTCCCGTCATTGCTCCGTGCGCCTCTGTGGATCGGTCTGCTGAAGATTGCATCGTAAAGTTACGACGAGATACGGGTTTCACAATTTGACTGAGTGTGGTCTAACGAATAGGACACTGCGACATTGATTTTATTTTGCTTATTAACGTCTCTGGAATAATTTGTTTATTCGATCGAGTTTCTTGTTAGCCTTTTCGATGACTAGAATGTTTTTCAAATCGTTAATGGTATTTTAACGTACACTTAGCCTTAGCCTTCTCAGGGCAGAAATTGAGTTAAATAAATTGATTTTGAAATTTTCATTAACTAGTATATTTGGATTAACGTTTCAAAACGGCATGTAAGTTTTTATTAATATTTCAGTCGTTTCTTTATTTTTTTTTTAATCTCCATTTAAGAAATTTTAAATAATAAAAATGATATCTAGTTAATTGAAGTACCTAATCATTATGCTATATATGTAAGTGAATGATAAATTGTTTTTCCAAGTGGGATTGTAAAATTTGTATTTTAATCATTTTAAGAATATGTGTCATGTTTTTTTAAGATTTCAATGACACCCTACACAAACATCATTAATGGATAAAAAATAAATGTTTAAACAAGTATTGTATAATCGTATAACAAATCGCTATTCGCTTGTGCGATAGATCAACGAATGAACAGATAAATCTGAAGAACCTCATTCTTTGTTCGCGTAGTTACATTTTGATAAAAACACCGATGATCGGCGTACATTTATTCAACGCCGTTCTTCATTGCATGATTGTAAATAGAAAAGTTGGCTGGTCGCTGGAGTCGCTACAACGCCCGGTCGAGTAACATGGCTTCGGACTGTAAAATGAAATTTACGTTTTGTTGATGGAAAACGCCGTGATCAAATACTCAAAATATGATAGTAACTTATTTTGTAGTATTTGACTGTTGCACTCGCGTTATTTTACGGCACACTTTAATAGGCTTCCACAACGTGACGTATTGCGATGTATATCCACGTAATAAAAAACTTCGCCCGGTCTTTACGAATTAATGGGAGCGCATCTGCTATTATCGTGGTTTCAATAATTTGATGGTAAACCACAGGTGGTTAGCAAGACTACCAACCATTATAATTAACGAGATCGAGTAATTCGTATGGCCAACTTTTTAAACATATTGAAGTAAAAATAATAATTATTAATGATAAGACCATGATGATCAGTTTTAATAAGTACGTAGGATCGTTCGATAAATTGTTCCTCGTTTGTAAAATGTTTCGTACGCGAGGCCAATGATTATTGTTGTTTTTTTTTTTTTTTACATTACAAGAGACGTGACTCGAATGTGACGATAATTTTTACAACGATCATTGGCACAATAACGATATATTTTCAACGAAAGTCACGATGCAACAACCCGGTTGCATCACGTCGACTGAAAGTGGTCGTAAAAGCCTTGGCCGTGTGATTTGTTATGTTGCGAATGCTATGTCGCGCATCTCGTTTATTCGAACACGTGTTTATTATAATCAGACAGAGACGGAGAGGCTCCACCGTGACGCTCTCACTTCCGCCCGCCCACTGGACCATTCGTCCCACGCTGTTTTTTTTTTCGTTTTAAATCTCGGTGGTCTCCTTGCGAAAATTGTTAAACCGTTGAAATCACGTCGAAATTCGTTTTATATATTTTTATTTTATACGTGACATCAAACCGTAAGGTGGGTGTTACGATAAAGTTGCAAGAGCACTTTTAAGTTGCATAAGGTTTTTGAGTTGTTAAGTTATAACTTAATCTCATATCGAGCTTGACAAGCGCACAAGTATCTGTCTTTAAAAGTTTTATGCAAAGTTATTGTAATATGTTTATAGGAAAAAAAATCGCATCCATCGTCCACTAGTAGCGATTTGAGTGTTATTTAAATTAATAAAAGGGTACCTGGGCCAGCGAATTTAGCTCGGTTGGTTGACGCAATACTTGCATTATTAAATATCATTTAGCGTGAAATTTTGAGGTAACAATAGGTCATTAACTGGCAGCATGCAAGTGCCACAAAAAATTACGAGATGGCGCTAGACGATGTAGCTTTATAATATTTCGTTATAAAAAAATATTCTTTGTGTACAATCCCGTTTTTCTTTTGTAGATAAACTTAAAAAGCCAAACCTTATCTAAATATAAAATTTTATTCAAATCGTTATAAAGCCGTTTCTGAGATATACGAATTAAATTTCTAAATATATGTAATTCTATACAAGAATTTTTCCTATATAGTTACAGGATGTAGACACAGTAAGAAGAGACAAGGGCGGTCTTTGTTCGTAAAACTGTTTTATATGATGGTTTTTTTCTTTGTCTGAGAAGCTTTAAAACAAGTATCTAATGTGAATATTACATATTTTTTTAGCGTAATATATCTTCGCATAATATAACAACAAAGTGAGATACTAATAAATATTATTGCATAACAAAATGCGAACATTTACGCATATCAACAAATCAGATTGTCATGGAAGCAATTCAATTGAAACAGTTTTTGTAAACAAAAACAAAAACGAAAGTAAATTAAAGGAATTCTCGAAAATCAAAACGGTCACAACTCGATGAGTCAATAATAATGGAACAAATCTACATAAGTGAAAAACTTTACGATACATAGGCGAGAGTGAGAGAGAAAGATAGATAAATAAATTGTGACTCGTTATTACCAAAACACGTGAGACGCGCGAGGCTTAGCGTAACAAAACGTTTTACGTAGTACGCTATGTAAATTATGTTTATATTTCCACTTTATACAGGGCAATTGATTGTATTGTGGACGGAAATTATCTTAAATTATCAATCTAATGAATAATACGATATCTATTAGTATATTTTGTTTTCGTTTATAGATACTATTCGAAGTCTTATTTATTTCTGTGTTGTCGCCAAAAGAAGGTGGTACATACTATATTACGTGGAGTTGTATAAATCAATTCTATATTCTGATTAGATCATTGGTAGACCTTACCTCTCTGCAGTCACCGTCGTTCTTGTATCGTACTTACTGTCAGAGTTGGTGTACTTATTCTGTTAAAATGTGTATACTCTGTATATCGAATCTTATGAATGCGAAAGTAACTCTGTCTCTTTCTTACATCATTAAACATCTGAGACGATAATATTGTATTTTAGAGTTAGGCTTGGAGCAGAACATACGCAATTATTATTCTGCAGTATGTTGAAGTGTACACGCCGACGAAGTCGAAGGAAAAAGTACCTTAATATATAGAAGAACGTTTTTATAACACGACTTTGTTTTTAAGATTTTTTTCTAGTTACACATTACAATTTAACCTTTGCCCTGTATAATTACTTATATTAAAGTTGTAAGTTTTTACTCTAATGCATTTTACTCATAAATTCTCAGGCCATTAATCGAGTGCCATCCTCTAATTAGTATTTAAGTTGAAAGATTTTATTCTGAACACATCGAATTGAATAGAATTTAAGATTTCCCATCTCATCATATAAGTCTCCCGATTGGTGCTATTGTTGGTGCTGCTGTTTCAAATGACGTTGGAATCGTACGTAGGTGATCTCTTTTACTAGTATATTTTTTTCTTTTATATATTCTATATATATATATGAGGTGTGAATTGGAGGTTTCGTTTAGAAATATGTGCCTTCAATTTCCCCGTGTTTGTCGTACTGTTCGATCAGTAAATGTTATGAATAACACTTCGTATGTGTTTAGTTTCGTGTACAGTTAGATTACACGGTGTATAGTCGTGGAGGTCAGAGTGTAAATCCTCAACGGATGACTGAACAGCGGCTAGTCTCATAGAGGCCCGGTCCTGTTATTGATACCTGTATAAGTAACTTAACATTCCCAGTGTGTGCTTATGTGTATATTAACATTGTTTGTGAACCATCCAACGTAACAGATTATATTAGTTTTTAAGGCATGAGTGTTACAGTGGTTATTTCCTTCAATATATCGACTGATATTTCATTGTGTGCATATGTTTTTATATGTAATCCCAATAAACAAAGATGCTATTGTTACATATACATATAATATAAGGAGTTTAGATGTTTATTTTCGATAAAATCAATGGGATCTCAGTCGATAAGTGTATTAAATTTTTTCTAGTAACCAAAATTAATTTATCTGTGTAAGCGTAGAGTATGAAATCGCTAGTAAATTGGATATATATTTGATGTTTCAAAATAATAATTACGTAATAATACAGATAATAAATTTACAGGTATTGCTGTGTCTTATTTATTTAACTATTTTATTACATTGGTGATTTTTTTTAAACTATGACTTCATACTTCAAGCTTTTGTCTAAACTGTAATATCAAGTAGTTCTACTCTAAAATGTAATAATTAGGGTTAACTTTTCCTATTAAAAATACTCGATGTTTAAATACCTTTATAGTTAACTGAACCGTGTCAGTTTTCATACAAAATAGAGATATTTACAAATATATCTGCGAAAAAATAGAACGTTGTTATCTGTAAGTTTATCATCTGTTAAAAGTTTCAAACAACCAACATATTTATATGAGATAACATTAAAGTACGTCAATAAATGTGACAATAATACATTTTAATACAATTTTAATCAGAACAGTGTATATCCTGTAATAATTTAAAGGTGCCTTTTATGTGCCTCAAGAAGTATTAAATTAACTAGATTATTGTAACAGTATTATAAAGTGCGCCGAAAGGTATAAAATAATACTGGATCTTTTCAAGAGATAAAATTAATTGTTACGCGTTTCCAATATATATGATAAAATTATAGAAAATTATTTATTTGTCTTTTGTTATTTCTTACACTATTGCTTGATCGAATGAAGATTTTTAATGTTAAACAAACGGTTGGAACTCAAAGTTGTTGTTTTTGAGTTTTCAAAGAAATAGCAAATAAATTGTGTTACCTATAAATATTTGAAGTGTATTTAATGCTTTTATTTAAAGCGGCAAGTATATTTTTTTTGTTAAATTAAAAGTGTACTTACTCCGATTTGTATACATTGACCTTTGTGTAAAATTTAATTGGTTCTTAAAAATTTAATTATAAATTTAGTGAGGTATTTTTTTTAATCTTTGGTATTTCAAAGCTTTATAATAAATATCATTGCACACAATTCTAATATATATAAAAAAATTGGGCATTATAATATATCATTTAAAGTACATTATGAATTTTAAAATGATATTTGATTTTGAAGTCGTACTAATTGACGAATGGTCGTAAAACGAAATAAATATGTCGAGAAAGTGTATAACTATATATTTAAATATGAAATTAAGTTTTTCGACGTTCCCTCATTGCGTTTAAGGCGATTACTCATGTAGGGGTGATGAATGTACGCCGAGCAATAATTCCAGTCTCGTTTAAAAGCTTGTTTTTGTTAACTCTACACACGCGAACCCATTCTCTTTTTATTTTATATTATTAAATCCATTCAAATATATGTGGGTTCAAATGTTACTAGAAATATATGAGTTATGTAGAATCAGAAACGACAAAGTAGGTTTGACGTATAATGTTGGTAATTGAAAGAACACTGATAAATTTTATTATTATTCATAGTGATGTTGAATATTTTTATCTTTGGGTGAATTTAGCATTGATATTATAAAAAACCATTTTTATGTATATCAATGTTATTTAGTAAAATTGGATATAATTAACATAAACATCTGTGTTGCCATATGTTTGTGTCATTTTTTACCACCTACCAACTTTGTCGTTTGTTTGTTATAAACAATTCAAAAAATCTAATGCCTTTAAAAATGTATTTCGTCTTTGTAAATATTCACATGATGGATAATTCGAAATAGGAGGGTATCAGTCTCATATTAAGTGTATTTTTAGTAAGGTTCGTGAATTCAAAGTGAAAATTCGAGCTTACTCATTTGTTGTAAATATCGGTTGTTTTAGCAACTTATTTATTTTAATAAATTAGTGTTGTGACGATATTTTATCGATACGGTTGCGAAACAGTCGATTATTAACCGATGATTACTAAATGGATTAATATTGTAGTAAGTCATTCATTTAGCTCATACGAATACCAGAAGTGGCACATTTTGAAAGGGCAATGTGATAGAAACAATACCTAAAGACGCTAGATCATTGTTACTGTAAAATACATTTTGTAAATATGTACATTAAAAGTAACTAAACGAGAACTTTTTTTAAACTAGATGCAATGTTGTACAAGTTTTTATCTATTTAATATTTTTTTTTTTGAAAGATTTAATCTACTCTATTTTTAATAATGACTTATTTTATCCTTTCGAATAATTTATATTATATATTTGTAGAATGTCGTGGTTGAAATCAGGAGGGACATTGAAAAATACAAAAAAATAAAAATGTTTAAAAATTTGTTCAGGTTTTATAATTGTCATTTGTACCTCGTACCTTATACCATCGTCGGACTACTTACGGGAACTTGATCCGTATGGCGTCTAATGCTCGAAATTGAAGCCTCAATGTATAATATATTTATAAAAAATAATTAATTAAAAAGTAAATTAAAATTAATAATATAAAAATTATTGAGGCTTGAAATCGGCGCACTTTTTCAAAAATATGTGTGTAGGAGCGGCGGTCACGGGGCCCCCTTAAACCGTTCCACTATGCTATCGACATTCAGCACATCACTTAAAGGCCTAAAGTGATGTGTTTGCATTCGATGGAATTTTGTATTGGTTTAATTTCGTCCGCCGCCAAATCGGACCTTACGGGTCAACCTCCCATTGAGACAATCAATTTTATGCTCATTTTGGTCTAACATAATCATACAAAATTTTAAATTACTAAAGAGTCAAGCGGTGTGTCCGATGATGATACGCTTATAACGTTATTATACGACCAAGTATGAATGCATTTTCGAACATATTTCTCAATGAAATATATATTTTTTGGCGGGTAATATCCCATATTCCCTGTTTTGCATTTTTTCCCAGGCAACGTTGAATTATTACCTTATTAGCTGTACTTTGACATATTTCGTAATTTAGTTAGATTTTACTGAGAGGCGGTACGAAATTGCATTCTTGCATGATCGGTATTTAGTCGTAAACAGTGCCGATGCGAAATGTAGGCACTCCGGTGTAATTACTTTCGCTCGGACACACAATATTACATTATACATGCGAATAATATATATGGCGGTCCTACACCCACACAAGATGACATAGTTCGGACAGCTTTCTTTTGACTTCGGTAACGTTCTTGAATAAGATTGGCCAATCTATCGTGTTTTGTGACGAATAAAGAAGATGTTAACGAAGAACGAAGTCAAGGTAAGTGGAAATTTTATTATAACTTTAACGACTAATTTTTTTGATATGTCGTGTCGTGTTTTGTTTTTTTGGCTGTATTTGTGTGTTCTTTTTTTTGATGTGTAATTTCAGATATGCTGTGTACAGGTATCAATATTCATTTTATGGTTATTCATACATTTTTGAAATTAGTTTTTTATTATTTATGACTAGATGGTGACCGCGACTTTGTTCCCATGAAAGAAGTTTTGTTGATTCTGAAAACTACGTATTTTATGTGATTTAATTGTGAGTTATATTCAACTTCTTTATCTTCTATCTCTATCGTCTTTACAATTAACACTTCGCACTTTTTATAGGTTTTAAGTTACCTCTATTAAATTCTATTAATGATGCTTAGCCCTTATGGAAAAGCGTTATGATATATAGTCCAGATAATGCTGTAAGAAGACCTTTATTTGTCAGCAAGATTCTCGTCATATTCGGTTTAGTCGTTTCGGAGATTGACCATAGATACTTTAATTTTATTTGTATTTATTTTTTAAAATTAAAATAAAAAAACAATATACAAGAACATTATCTATAAATATCATCATCTACAATCTATGGTGATCCGTTTAAAAATGATCCCTTGAACACATTCATTTAGTATTACATTAAAGTAGACAGCAATATTATCATCGTGGGGTCACGTTTTAATGGAGTCGTTTGAGATATTGTGACGTACTTTGAATAATATCTTTTACGTGAGCTGTATAATATTAACGCGGCCATTTAACTTGGACCTTTCCATTCACTTTTAATATGTTTACTCCTGTATATTATTGCATAATAAATAAATAATATTACCCATTGCGTATGTTTTCCAATATTTAAGTAAATGAATGTTGGTATGTATATAAAAATGAATGAATACATTTGGCACACCCTAAGTGTTTGTGTGATTGGAAAATTATGGTGAAGGTTTTTATGATAACCATTATACTATGACTCACCATCAGATGACGCTACACCACAACTACTTTTGTACCTTGTAACCGATTATAGTGGTTCTCTGGTGGTTGAAATTCGACTACATTTCATATTTTCTATAGGTTTTTGTTAAGGGGTAATCAAATATTGTTGATTAGTTGATGTAAAGACGGTGAAGTATGAAGAATAAAGGTTTCGACGCGTCGATGGTAAGACAAACATGACTTTTTCTGATTTTATTTAGAAATATTATAGCTCGTCGATAGCTACTAAACAAAATAAATTCCGTTGACAAATATGGCAGAAATAGATACTGAAGTTTTGTATCTTCGTCTATTTATACAGATATAAATAATAATAACCACAGATAATACGGACGCGTTCGTATATTACAACAAGTATGATTAAAAATTAAGGATTTGTCCGATATTCGAACAATGAGAAGGGAGTTAATTTATTTTCAAAATCTAAGGTTAAGTAACTTTTTAAATTGTGACAAGAGTATTAAGCACTGAAAATTGTAACTTTGATCTTAATCGCTTCTCGTAAATACATGATATGACAAATATCAATATTTATTAATATTATTTTGTTTTCATTGCGTTCATACTACCTCTGACTTTACCGCTTTATCGTATCCATCTAAAGGTTGTCTAGAAGAGATTGCTGCCGGTAATAAGGTTGCCCTTTGTACTTATCACATAATATGATCTATTGGACTAAATCTGAAACCAACTAACGGTACAATAAAGTTTAAATGATTCTAAATATACTTTGATAATGTCGTAAAGGACTTGCAATATTTTATTTTGTAGTTAGTGTCGGAGTAGTCTCAGGCGATTGTGACAATATATTTGAAGATAATAAGCTTAGAAGGGGAATCGATTTTTAAATGCTGTTACTAGAAAACGTTAGTTCCAGTTGCCTACCTAGTAACGACCTTTTAACTTAAGGGTGGTGAAGAACATAATGTCTGATTTGTTTTTATATGGTTTGGATCCCACGTAAAATTAAATTGTCTTTTTTAGTGTTTTCCTTCACTTATTTTTTATGTTTCTCACCGTTTAAACCTTCACTGAACTTCCATACATTTTTCAAGATCAAAATTAGCCAAATCGGTGCAGCCATTCTCGAGTTTTAGCGAGACACATTGAACAGCAATTCATTTATATATATATAGATGTTCACAGATAAAGCAATTTTTATTTCTAAAATGTTTCACATACTTTTGTAATCTAATCAGAGCTATAAATAATATTACGTATGGATATAAAGACTTCAGCAATGAACCGGTTAGCGGCGGTGGTTTATACAGCATTTTTTTATTTTTATAAAAATAAACATATATTTAAGTACCCTCTAGTAGTTCTAATATTAGACGTAGATCAGTTCTGTTTTAAAATTAGTTTGTGTTCGCGACTTGATTCTAGTAAAAATGGCTTTATAGTATCGCGGCATACTACATGTCTTATCTGTATTGATTATGGGCTATCTTTTTTAATTTCGTTATTATTACTTAACCTCTATAACCCTTTCATTGATTTTAAGTTACCTTTGCTATATTTTACCATTACTGTCAAGCCCCAATGGAAAGCGAAATGATATTGGAAAGTTCTCTATATTCCAGTAAAAATATCATCAAATGCGGTTCAGCAGCTACGGACGTTAGACTGAATAAATTACAGTTACTTAAATTTTGTTTACACTTTTGAAGTTATTTTAAAATTATAATGATTTTTAACATTATTCTTAGGGGAATTATTAATAATTATAATTATTCTTTTAAATGCTTTAAAAGATTTAATAGTATTTCTTTGGTAAACAAAGCTTTGTCAAGTCTTCTCAGCATATTAAATGTGTTTTTATTTTCAAACCGGTCTGATCTTCCGTAAATATGTCTTTAGGAGAATAGTTGGCTGTGAATTGAATAGGAAATTACAACGTCCTGTGAAGCGGTGTTCTTTGTCCGCGAGCTTCATTTGCCTGTCCGTCTGACTGTCGCCGCGACTGTTAGACTTTGTTTCGTGCTATTTATCGCTAACTTCTCGTTTTATTATTCAGTGGTACGAAGAAACTATCAAGTATACGATATTATAGGGTAATTATTGGCATCATAATAACTTTTTATATTAGAACCGTCTAAATATATTCTCGCTCCGTTTCTTTTTAACTCATGAGTATCATGGACGTGACAAAATAGGACAGATGACATAAATCTTATCACATTAATAATCTTAAAGTAATTATTTATTGATTGATCATAATTTCATCAGATATTAAATGACCATGTGATCTAAGCCGGTAAACACGCTAAACTTAGAGGAGGACTGGCTCTCAAGTGTAGCTGTGTAGCCCGGTGGAACTGTAAAGGCCCTTGTCAGGCTAACAGTGTAGGTCAGTTCGAAAAAAAAAAAGTGCAGCTGCTAGACCACGTCAACAGGCGCTAGGCAACCAATTCTTAGCTTGAGCGTTATAGCCTAGCCTAGCCAAGCGAGTTAAGAAAAATTCCTACTACAATGCTATTGCTGCATCACGATGTTTTCCTTCACCGAAAGCTGCAACTTAATTTAATGCTTGTAAAGTATTGTGCTATGTGGTTCTGAAACCACATCTGAATTGTGCCTGTAATGGTTTGATACATGTAGGTTTAGCATTTGGCCAAATCTCAACCAATGCTAAGTGACGATGTAGCTTGAAATGCTGACACTAAAATTAAAGGAGGAATGGTTTTAACGTGCTGTTAACACACCTAGAATTTGTTGGTGATAGATTTGCAACTTGACAGTGGTAGCGTTAGAAAATGCCCTACAACAGTGGTATTGTTTCATCACGATATTTACTTTTACCGAGAGACCCACGCTTATTGTATATTTAACCTTCGTTGGTCGACACCGTGTTTAAATAATCAGACTTTAAAATAGGGGTACATTGATATCGTTGGTATCGTTCTAGAATTTTCTAAATCTCAACGAATTCTGACTGTTTCGTCGCATAAATGAATGATACGGATCAGTTTACGGAACGTTTTAAAAGATGAGATATCTATATGCATGTATTTTACTTCTGTACAGTCGTTTTACGAGAATATTTCGTAATACTGGTTTCGCAAAATCAGCGCACTGCAGTTGATTGCATACTGTATTTATATTACGATTTTAAGACAACGTCGACCCCTGCCTGAGTGGTGAATATCAAATGCTATACATTATTCTGGTCGGTAATTACTCTGAATATACCCATCAGATTTAATAAATAAAAGATGACTGATCTCGAGTCATGTCTTATCCCGGATATCGTAGTGGACTGGGTCACCTCGCTAAGTATTATGGATTCAAATGACACATAGAACAATCAAAGTGTGTTTGTTCCACATTTGTACTGAGTGTTGGTTTAATTTGTATTCATTAAATTCTATACTTGTGAAGTCCTCCGGGATATACAGTTTGATCCATATACTGGGAACTTACCTATCTACTTACCAACCTGTTATATAATGTGTAAATACCACGTATCTCTAATTGGGTTGGCTGCATGAGCGGAGTACCACTTTCGCTTTCGTCTTATTGCCTATATTTTTTTTTATGACACATAAGTACTGCCTATACTTTTTTTGTAAACTGGTTGGGAATAAGTAAAAATTTGAATTTTTGTAATATCTGTTTACTATCTCTAAAAGTATTATTGATAATTATTATAGCTTATTAATTGTGAAGTAACATATACTTCTAATATACAAAAATGACAAATATCGGTATACCATTTTTGAGTAAAATTCAGATATATTCTTGATAAATGTTCTTTATAATAGATTAGCTGTTTCCCGAAACTCCGTTTGTATTTAAATAAGTAGGGAATATACATTATCTTCGTGTAACTCCAACGGTTTATGCAGCGCACGAAGAGATATCTCTCATATGGTAACATTTTTTAAACTTCCTTGACATATTTTGTCGTTAAGTATATGTTATTGTAGTGAATAAGTTATATTACTGTGAAATTACATTAAAATCTGTTTAGTAGTATAACTCATTAATTGTTCAACTTTCAATATAACGGAAAAATGGAATCTTTTAAAAAAATATATTGATAACACTAAAGATCGTGAATATGTACTAAACCATTAAAAAAAGAAAATCGCTTGAGAAACACAGGAGGACGATGTACTTAATCGTTTTGTCTCTGCCCATTTATATATAGAAGAAAAAGGCAGACATCATGAGCTAATTTTTTAACGACTACGGTGTATAAAGTACGCGATAACTATATTTATTTTCTGCCAGCGTCTGTCCCCGATTCAACAGTTCAGAAGAACTCTCATGAAACTTTCCAACCCTCGGGAAATTGACTTACCAACTGACTTCAGAAGTTAGTGTGAGAAGTAGTGCGAATACGAAGGGCGCCTACTAATTTAGCGACTCACTTTCATAGTTGCTAAAGTGTTTATATGAGATTCACCCAAATAATAATCAAGAAAGTTTTGATTTTTACCCATATTCATTTATATACCTTCAGATGTGTTTGGTGCCGGTTCTGTGCTGCAAATAGATGTGATGAATTACCAAAATTTGTTTTTTTTTTTTTTATTGTAACACAACCAATTGACGGCATTATACTTGTTGATTAGGGTGGACGTTACTTTGCAGTTCCGCCTGAATTTTGACTGGCTACTGCCACGTCTTACTAGAACAGGAAGCATTTGGCTTTATTTGCGCGACGTGTACCTGAAGAAGTTAAACCTGATACTAGTAATAGAAAGAGCGAAGTGATAGTAACTCAAATAACAAAAAGTAATTAAACGCATTGTTAGTTGATGATTGCACGATGTTGGCAGATGGTTGAACCTGTAATCGGTTGACAATGTTGATACGTAGCTTTACAATATGAGGGCTTTGCAAATAAAATGCGTTCCTGAAACGTGTCAAGGCGTAATAGCGTTCGAGTACTAGCACCGTGTTGTGTTGTACCTAACTATTCACGTTCTGTATGACGAAACTTTAAACGTAAAATTTAATTAAAACATGTCGCAGATTAACATATAACGACCACAATCGATTACACATGTTTCGCTCCGTCACAGAACATCTTCAGATCAATATTGACTATTCGGGAGTTTTTTTTTTCGAACAGACTACGCTATTGGCCTTGATAGGCCTCTACACCTTCACCGGACTATTAGTCTTCCGATGAAAGCGGGCCACCGAGCGTGGTGCTTTGAGCGGTTTTTTTCGAATTGATTACGCTATTGGCCGGAGAGACCTCTACAACTTCACCGGACTACTATCTACTGTCTACGGTCTATTTCCGCAAAGTAACATTTTCATTTGTCAAAAATACTGCATCTGCTGGTAAGTTCAATAAAATCCAGAGACAACGGTGACTAATGAATGATCTGAAATCCATTGGCAGTCAATGTAGTAATGCTGGCATACAAGCTGCTTGGGAGCTAGGAATTCATCGGCTGATCCTGGAGTATGACACGAATTAGCGTATCAATATCGAACCGAAGATCGCTTAGTTGATAACATGTTCGCATATCAGACGTAGATTCAAATTCTTGCAACTGAGTCCGAACTTAGGTGAAAGAAAACATTGTAACGGAACCATCATATGATGGTAGGGATTTAAGTCCATTTTGTTAGTTACCATCGTCAAGTTGGAAGGCACGTATTGGTGTGTTCCGGTAGCCGTGCTTGAGAGCCAGCCCCTCTAGGTTTAATTTGTTTGCCATCTTGGACTACGTCGTCATTTAACATCAGGTGAAATTGTGGTCAACTCTAGAACATATAAAGCATTAAAAAAAATCTACGCTATTACAGACAGCTAAGTCAACCGTTCAGTACCTTTTTTTTCTTCTGTTTGTTAATTGAGTTTCGTTTTGTTTTTGTTTAGTAACTATTGACGAGTTTTAGTGTTGCCTATAAAAAAAATTGGTAACATTTTCTTTATCTCATGGTGGAACATAAAAAAACGAATAAATTATCGTCGAATTTCAACTATTGAATGAGTATATTCAACAAATACACGCAACACGCGCATACACAGAGATATACATATTTTTTTGGTTGTTTATTATTATTGCTTTAAATATTAAGTGTTTTTATAGATGAGTTTATGAAATAAATAGGTATTTTTAATGAAAATTCATAATGAAAAATGTGGTCTCAACCCTAGTTTAAAATATCGCAAGTGTTAAGTAAAAAATATCCCCTACAGGTCAATTATTCTAAAGTTACTGAAACTTGAGCATCGTTCGCAAAGCCTCATCACGATGCGATACGTGAAAATTAATGCAAATTGCCCCCTGTCGGGCGTTATCGAACATTTTTATACAGAAATACCAGAGACATTAAGAAAAAACGACAACCGGACGGTGTGGAATCTGCGACGGGCGAACAAAAATGTATGTCATTCTTATTGTATAGCTTACAAATCGATTTATGCGCTGCTTTGTTCTATGTGAACGAGTGTAATGCCTGTTCAAAGTTGGCAATTCTTAATTTCTCATGAAGGGTTCTGTAAATTAATAAACACGTCGTCGTCGTCGAGTGGTTTCAATCATAATAGTGGAACAAAGTTTTTCTCTCATCTGCTGGATATTATATTCGTATTTCTTTTTGATATTTGGTGTTGTAGACATAAGGAGCGTGAAGTAATATGAATAGAAACTTGTAAATAAAGATTTTGATTCTTCCATGATATGGAGAAATCCGAAGTGTTGTCAAAGCTCGTCCATAGTTATTAAATAAAAAAGAAATCGATTGACAAACAGAGACTAAAAGCTACTGAACTGCTTTATGTCTGCCTTGTCATATAGATATTTTGGTTATATAAAATAAATTATGTCAATGGTTTAAAGTAATTTACCTAAGGAACCCTTATAGCAGATAACTTGAGCTACCGTTGCACTGGTCAGACGTCGTAAAGGTGGTTGAATTACTGTTATTATTCGTGAGGTTGTGCGTAGAATATATGTAGGGAGGTTGCATTATTGGAGCTCGTTGCAAAGTTTGCATTGTTCAATTTTACTATCTATTTCTAGTCAGTAAATTGTGTATAACAGTTAGTTTAAAAAAAAACACTGTCTGTTAATAAAAATATCTCATTTTTATTTAAGCTATTAAAAAGATAAAACAAATGTGCTCAAATTACGCTATTGTTTCAAATTTAAATACAGATTGTAATCTAAGCAAAATGTGGTACTAAATTAGTAGAAAAAAGGTTTCAGAAAAAAAATACTCTGGAAGTTTCAGGAAAGAATTTCCAGCTCTATTTATTTTAATCAATTAGGTATAAATTATTGTTTTTGTAACTCTATGGGATTTTTTGTTCTGTTTTGCAAAGTAAATCATACTTTGTAGCCCATAAAGTAATATTATAAATAAAGATACTTTGTTGGTTTGGACGTTGTGGATAGACAGCATTGTTCGAATGATATATCTCAAGCAGTAATTGACACATCCGTCTAACAAATATACATAGGCCTTTGGTTATGCGTACTTTTAAAGTATTTTATTATATCAATGGCGTACAGTTCGATGTAATTACATCTGGCGTAGAATATAGAGGTGGCTGCAACTGTTTGGGCGTAATTTCAATGGGCCAGTGCCGAAGCGGAACATATTAGTAAGTGCGTGGCGGCTGTATTTTCGATCATTAGATAATGCAGCCGCCAATTTAGGGTTTCATCATTTCATAGAAAGTTTATAGCGAACAAGCAAGCATTATACAATTATACAATAACCAACAGGTGTGAAAGCGAGAGTACTTTACGTTCTACACGCCCAAAGTCACGATGCGAACAATGAGTGATCATTTCATTAACTTGAGATTGTTACAAACTGATGGCATGATACAAAACAACAATTTGCCCATCAAGAGTTTACAACGACAATTGTTGTACAATTCAAATTACTATAATCAACTATAATTAAAAATCACTATAATTTATTTTTGATATACGAGTATAGCGGTTAATGCCATCTACAGATAATGTAGCGGTCGGGAGACTAATAGCATCGCCCGTGTGAGAGTGGCGAAAACAGCTATGTAAGAATATTTTTATTTTTTTATTTTATAGGGGGCAAACGAACAGGTGGGTCACCTGATGGTAAGTGATCACCGCCGTCCATAGACACTAGCAACACCAGGGGAGTCGCAAGTGCGTTGCCGACATTTTAATTATGTGGGCCTCCGGCGTTCTCACTGACCGAACGAAACGGAACAGTGCAACCACTGTTACTTCACGTCGGTTTTCTGTGAGAGGGTGGTACTACCCCGGGCGAGCCGACCCATTCATGCTGAAACCATGATAATTGTAAGTGATATATACTCCTTTGTATATGACACTAATGACACGCTCATGTCAAAAGAAAGTTTCGCACTGAATTAATCTTTCTCTTTTCCTTTACAGTTTTGGAAATTTTACGTAAATAAAATGTTGCTTAAATTGTTAATCTATGGTTATCGTGCAAGCGATCATTTTAGTGGACTCCGTTTGGTTGTTATATGGTATTGCTTGAGGTGTCTGATTCTCGTTCGTTCGACTTGTCCATCGACATTATGTTAAAACAATAAACAGGATTAATAAAATCAGTAAGTTATAAAATAGTAATTATTAATGTTGAGCTTCAAATCTATATACAAATAATCGAAGTTAAAACAATTCAGTACCTTGTTATCCTCTGTTTGTCAACCGATTTTTTTTTTATTTATTTGGTAGTTATTGCGAGCTTTAGTGTTATCAATAAAAAAAAACTGGAGACAGTTTTTGGCCATCAATATGTCGAATCTCTATATATTCGCCATACTTCACGTTCTTCACGTCTCTACAATATGTAATATTTGTATAATACTCAATACATCTTCTACCATTTATATGAAAAATATGTACAGATAATACTTATATATTAACACGTGAAGAAAAAAAATTGATGTACGCTTTATTATGGTTGATTTTCGATCACTGAACGATAGATATATGTATAAATTCGGATGATATCGAAAATATTTGTGACAAAATGTCTATGGTTACCAAAATAATTACACTTAATACTGTCCGATACGCATGTGCAGGCGTGAAATCGTACGACTACAGAAAGCCATGACCGTATAATAAATTAATATTCGCGCTCGGTTACGAAATTTTTTGACAGTTGATACGTTACAAATCCTCGGAATTTGTGGCAAATAATCGAACGCGTCTGGTATTAATTTAATATAAAATATTGAATTTTATTTTGTTCGTAACATGTTTCTCATGAAATCAGAAAGTTAATACGACATTCAGATGGCTGTAAGTTTTTTAGGTCATGGCAAATATATTTGTCTGCCTGCACCGTACATAGTTCCATAGGTGCACTCTTAGGTGTGACGAGTTCCGTGGACAGCTCGTTTATATCCAGTAATCAAATGGGGTGGTAGTGTCTGTACTTGATTGGGTTATACTGGTGATAAGGATTCCATTCATACTTCCTACAAATTTTAAATGCAAATAAGAATCTTTCTCATACGCTCTAACACCTTAAAACTACTGGATCGATTTTTATGACATTTCGCATACACGTTGTCAGACGTACAAAAAAGTTCATAAAGTGCTTTTCGTCCAAAAAAATCTACTGTTCTCGTCAGATAGGTCATATCTATATTCATTTATACAACAAATAAAATTGTACAGTTATAAACATTACTTAAATCTTGTTCCCAATTGATATTAATATTCTTATACATTGGGTCGTTGCATTACCAACAATGTAATATCTATACCGCAACGTCACTTTAATTAATGCGAAGTTATTATTTCGAAAACGGGATGTGTTTTATATTACAATCAAAATAGCAATATAAATTTAATTTTTTACGATTATTATCTCTTTATGGTAATGTTTGTTATGCTATTAGCAGACTTGCACGACTGGCAATTATTTTTGTGCTAGGATGAAAACACTTAATCAATTTTAAAGGTACTATTTCTACTTTTTAGGTTTTAGCTTTGATCACAATTTTAACTGATGTTAAATGATGATGCAGTCTAAGATGGTAATACGGTAAATCTAGAAAGGGTCTGGTTCTTAAGTACAACTGCCAAAACATATCTATAGGTTATTTTAAATTTGAAGGTGGCAGCTAACAAGGCAGGCACTAGAAAAATCCCTACCATCATGGTACGGCTTCACTACAATATTTTATTAAGCGAAACCTCCGTCTCATTGCAGGGATACAAACCAATGTTAGTCACGTTATGAACGAACACCCTAATACTGAGTAAACCTTGCCTCAGTTAGTTATATTAACATAGATTGTCATTTATACTAAATTAGAATGTCCTGAAACTTTTATCTCTTTATTAATGTCTCTTGTTATACATGGAAATTGCTGATAAAGTGCTTAAATTGTCGAGTATTAGGCTATTCATTCTAATTGACGTTTATATTGTTTCCAAAAAATCAAAAATACTTCAATTTAGCTCTAAGAAGGCGCACATGAACGTTAAAAACTATCGCCGATTCGGAAAACTTCCCAGTCATCAAGCAGAATCGGCAAGAAACTCGATCGTGATTGTTGATCGTGTGGTCGGGTCATTTGATACACAAAGATACTGGTTTTTTTTTTACAGTGCTTCCCTTTAACACAGTGGCTGACGATTAGCACAGCGTAATTCATTTCCAGTCATCAGCCACAAACCTTACCGTTGCCAAATATAAAACTCGCTGATTGGGCAACATGACAAACTAAAATACTAAATGGGTATTCATCCCAACCACACCCCTAAATTTGCCTTTTGCCTACTTATGTTGGGTGGGATGCGATAATTATGTCTGACTATACCAAACGATCAAACCAAAGGAGGGACTTGCAGGCCACCATGAGAGCGGCGACTGGTGAAGAATACATTTCTGTGGTCGCTGTTGGTTTTAGATTACATTCTGGTTACCGTCAGGTACAATGTTACTCTGTCTTTCTTCTATATAAAAACCAATTGACAGTTGTTACTGTTGCGAATAAAAATGACTAAGAATAATTGTACGGTTTTTTTACGTTTGAACTCGTACGATTTGGGCAATTAAAAAAAACACCGGAGAGTTATTGTAATTTTAATATACTTTCACTAATTAATTTACAGCTTTGTTTTATATTTTAGTATTCGATTACATTAAAAACCGATATCAAGGCCGGTGTTACATTGAAGGGATCCTTTTTAATTGCGTACGGTTTTACATTAAAAATGGATTTAATGAAAGTGGAATTAACAGGTACATAATTATCATGAATATTAATTCGCATATTTTGTGAATTTCACTATATTGTACATATAAAGTTTGAATTTAATGGTGGTTATTATTTTTTATGAAATTGATACTGTCCATCTGTTCGTAAGTGGTCTATAAATAATTTCCCAAGCGGATCGAGGAGTTAATTCAGGGTAACAACTACTTTGTTATCCTGATGGTTGTGTTGGAACATGTTGAATGGTATTTCGTGTTGATATAATATTATGGATATTAAAGGGCTCCAAGAAGGTAGAAGAATCTCTTTTCGGCTAATTTTTTTTAACTTAGTTTTATTTTATATTATATATTTTTTTACAAACAAGATACAGACGAGCAGGAAAATTTAAAAAGTGATTTCATTGCATTTTGTCATTTGTCTTCAGTCTTTCTAATCACTTTTTCTTATCTTCTTTTGTAATTATTTTCTGGAACAGAGAAGTTGCCGGCAACGCACTTGCGACTCCCCTGATGTTGCTAGTGTCTATGGACGGCGGTGATCACTTACCATCAGATGACCCACCTGTTCGTTTGCCCCCTATAACAAAAAAAAAAAAAAAGAAAGTTGAGTGACCTTCGACAGTGGTCGGGTGGATACGCTTATACTGGTACTTAACAACGGTAAATGTCTATAGATAGTCGGATCTACGTTCTCCGATCCCGATTAGATAACATATGGTGATGAATTGTCACAGTAACACTCTTTTGGTTTGTCGGTTTTCATGGTCATATATATATACCCACTTTCATATGTCCAGCGGCGCAAGAGGGTTGAAGGCCAGTGGTGAGAGCAACGACTAAAGATGGTTTTGCGTTTGGTTAAAAAAAAATCATGGTTAGCTTTATCGAGTAATTAAGATGGATATTATAAGAAGAAGCGATGATGGTTCAGTTGTTAGTGTATTGGAACACAGCGTCGAAGGATGTAGGTTCGAATCCTTGCAACTGAGTCGGAGTTTTCGGTGAAGCAAAACATGGTGGTAGGGCTTTTTCTAAGTCCGCCTAGCTAGCTGTTACCCTCAAGTTGAAAATCTGTCGCCAAGTACCTGTTGGTGTGTTCCGGCAGCTGCACTTGAGAGCCAGCCTCCGTCTAGGATTAGCATGACTACCATCTTAGACCACATCATCATTTAACATCAGATGAGATTGTAGTCAAACGCTAACCTATATAAAGTATTAAAAAAAACTGTGGGATGGTTGCAATGAAATGGGAGCAAAAGCATCTGTTACCTCTTTAATTAAGGTTCTCTCATTTCTACACATTTTTTACTATAATTTAATGGGCATGTCTATTTATATATTCGTTTTATTTTTTTGTTATCCGAATTAGGAAACGTTTTTATTGCATAGGTGGATATTATTTAAAATCTATTATATAATAGCCTCTTTTGGATGATTAATTCATAGTGGTGATTTTATTAAATTAGATATAATTTTGTAATCGTTTGAGTGTTCCTATTTTATGTTTTTTTTTGCCATCTGTTTTGGGTAAGCAAAACTGGTTTTAACGGTGTCTTTTTCAGTATTATTAAGCTACAAGAATAGATTTTATTTTGAAAGATTGATAATTTAGCTAATTATCGATTGACGATTGATGTTTTGCGAACAATGTTAAAATGTTAAAGATTCAAGATTTATTATCAAATATTACGGGAACCATTACACTTGGTTAAGCAGACATTCACTTTGTTTGATTTTGTGATTTCTGGTAAGAAATTTGTTTAAAATCGTTGTTTTACCATGTATCGCATTCTTGATTTTTTATTATGTTTATTGTATGGGGCTTGTAAACTTTTCACAATACCAGTAAAAGAGAAAGGGGTAAAAATCGCAATATCAATATATTTAGTATTGTTTACATTGAACTTCGTATAGTGGTCACATGCAGGTAGAATACTCTAGAAAATTCTACATATATGAATAGGTTTACTTATTTATGTACTTGATCGTTACATGCATAAAGAACCGTCAATGATATTTTTTCATTGAATGTAATGTCGAGGGTAATGCAGTCCACTGATTTTAAATTTTAAAATAATAAAAACCAAACTAAAAGATTACAATCTGAAGTGACGTCTGTCTTTTGAGTGAGTTGTTACTCCTGTTACTCTTGAGGGTCCAGTTGGAACTGCTCGTATGCCAACTCGCCAACCACAATCTTCGAAACAGAATTGTTGCATTGCAGCAGAATTGGGTGTGACGGTCATAGTTTCGAAGTTAAACATTTCCAGGTTCGATCATTGAATATAATATAATAGCTCTTGTTGGGGCTTCGCCCGCGTTAATGCAAATTTGAGCTATCCCTCGGGAATAGTATTTCTTTGTACATGTAATGTACGCTAAGTCCTTTTTATACTTACTCTCTTTTTTTTGTTTATGGGTCCACAAAACTGAATACAATCTAGGTATAACTTAGAAATTGGCAATATTAACAAATCATGCGATGATTGCACTTCTAGATGTGAACACAGCATATACATAAAATAAAGAAAAAAATACATTAAGCGGTACAAAAATGACATGAACATCATAAAACTAAAATCTTACAAATTACGTTATTTTAGTGTTTAAGGTTATTTTTAATAGAGGTAACAGATCCTGAAAATATATTAATCTCTGTACAAATAGCGTTATAGAAAGAAGACATACGATATACTGGGACATGTTAACCGATATTTGTTCTACATTCAGGCAAGTAAAAAGTTTTTCTGTTATGCAGACGACTGCCCAAACGTGGAATCACAAAGTTCAAGCGTTCAAGATAATAATAGATAGATAGATAGACTCTTGATAATAATATCTGTTAAAATAATCATGATGGGTTCAATGGTTAAGATCTGAAAGCGTTACAAACATACACGACTCACATTTGTTTTTATAATATTAATAAGGGTGAACGTGTAGCTGAAAAATTTGACTCGTAAATGCGAAATTTAAGAAGTGGGGTTCTTTTATAACATGGTTACGTCACTGAAAAAGGGGTTTTTCAAAATCAATCTTCAAATGGGTGATAAAGTCGTTGTCGAGCAATGTGAGTTGTTAGTTGTCAAAATACTGGTATTTCTGTCAGTATTTTTTAAATATCCATTATAGGTTAGCGTTTGACCACAATCTCATCTGATATTAAATGATGATGTGGTCTAAAATGGTAGTTACCCTAAAGCTAGAGTGAGACTGGTTCTCAAGTGCAGCTGCCGGAACACACCAACAGGTGCTTGATGACAGATTTTCAACTTGAGGGTGGTAGCTAGCCAGGTGGACTTAGGAAAAGCCCTACCACCATGCCAAGTATTTCTACAAAACCCTATTTGGATGATGATAAAATGTTGTAGGACTTGGTAATATTATCTCATCAGACGAATGTAAACCTAGAAAGGATAGGGATTAATATAGCTGATGTATTTATCAGAATGAAAGTAAGTCAAAAATATAACATAAAATTCTTTAGCGAATAATAGGGCTGATATGTTCTTTAAAAAATGAAAAAGAAAATTCTTATGAATATTCTTAGTTCTGAAATTTGCTAGATATATGAAAGTTTGTTATTAAGACTTCATAGTTTTAAATAAAGGAATATATATAATCCCAAGATAGGATATAAATAAGGCAAGGGTACTCTGATCTTGAAGATGGAGTAGCTGATGGTGGCCGTGTATCAATGTACAGTTAGCCTAGTGGCCTGTAATAATCACGTTAAGATAAGATTCAGGTGCAAAGTGTATGTTTTATAAACGAAATCCACGTTATAAATTATGCGTACGACTTTACCAATTTACTTAGAAATTACTTTTTTATTTTAATAACGCGAAGCTGTCTCGTTCATCGCCGTACGTCAACGCGAACGCGTCCGTGGATTTATTGGTATAATTACCGCTGCGCAGGCGCACCGAGCGAGGAAGGTATGCATACAAAATACAGTCATGACGTCCCCGTTAGGCGATAGACAAGAAACTTCTTATAAATATTTGTATATATTATCGAAAACAATAATTGAATTAATAACGTTATCTCACATTGTTTAGTTGTAAGTAACAAAACCAAGAGGCATGGATTAAAACTTGGCTTCGTTCCAACTGTGGTATACATCTTAACAAACCTAATTTTACTCCGTTAATCTATCTAATTACGTTCTGAGGTAAAAGTAGTAACAGAAATGTTTAAATGTCGGTTTCGTAATGGTTGTCCTAACTAATATTGTAAAGCGAGTGTGATGTATTACACTACTTACTTACTTACATTTACACGATGTGATAACTACTGAAAATGAAAGAATATTGTAATGTCACATTGTATGATAGTATATCAATTTTTAGTCAAAATATCAAATGGCCTGAACGACATGACATGCAAAATTGCCTTGGCATGGAACGTTATTAGGACCGTAATTAGATGGGCAAGTGATACGGCTATTAATAGGTCTTACTGCCATTGTCAAGTAACTACGTTGTATAAAATGCCTTGTAGTGATTTCAGTGTTCATTTAAAAATAAAAAAAACTACTTTTCCGGGAGTTTTTGTGACATCTCAGAATAAATGATTCGCGTTATTATTTTACGCCAGATGAAAATAATGCGACAAATAATACATGTTAATTAATTAAAAATAAAATGATAGACCTAAATTATGTTTATAAACTCCGTCTGATAATAGGTCCATAAGTTTGTTCATGGCTAAGCCTTTGCGCGTGGCTTCGATAATCACGCTCCTGGACTAAAACTCTTTTTCTGTGTCCCTGACAACTTGTATACAAAACTGTATGATGAACGATTGAGTAATCAAGGCGTGAAAGCCTAACAGACAAACAAACTCTCACTCTAATTTATAATATTTTTAGTGATTGGCTATTTTCTATTATTTATATAATTTTTATTGTACACCATTATACATAATAATACTATTAAAGATTTCAACTTATGTGGTTAGTACAAAGGGCAGCCTTGTTTCTAACATCAATCTCTCCCAGGCAACCTGTGGTTGGATATGTACCAGGTAGAAGAATTGGGCGTATTTTGGGTGTACAAATAAACCAAACTAATAAATACGACGTAAATTAAAAACATGTAAACTATAACATAAGTATTGCTAGATAATCACACTTACCTGATGGATGTGGGTGAGTACAGGAGACTTGGAAAGCATTACAGGTTCACAGATTTAAAGGTGTATTTGTATTTCCGTAGGTGTTAGTAATCGTGTAGGTGTGCGCGCGAGAGTCGTTAAAAGAAAGGGAAGGGGTGGGGGATTAGAGAGGTATCAAAATGGTCGGCAATATGCGATCATCTAATTAAATTGGCCCGTTTATGAAACTCATGCACTGGTTTCTTTGGACGAATATCTTTTTTCACTTAAGTCTTATAAAACATACTATAATTAAAAAAAAAATGTGAGGGATAAGAGCAAGGTATGGCTATTTATTTATGGCTATATTCATTCTAGATTAACACGTTTGAATTTTAAGTTCATTAGGTTATTTTTTTAATTTAAATTGCACGCCATATGAAATGTGTATAATGTGTAGGCATGAAGACGTTATATTTTATAAAAAGTAACATCAATGTAAAAAATGAATCAATCTTAATAACAGAACAAGTTTGAAATGTTAAACAATTATGATATCATCCATCCGCTTTATTTGCCATTTTCCTAATAATCAACTTGTCGACTGTGATGTAGAGGGGTGAACACAGGTGTTCTTGTGTAGTGATGAGTGTATGTCGATAATAAAAATATCTATAAAATGTTTATTAATGGTATAAACTGTCCTTTCAATTATTCAGTTTTGTGAGACATCTCGTCCGACTCGAAATGTATAATGAAATAAGCAATGTATCAATTTTTTTAGGTAAATTGCTAGTATTATTGTGTCATTGGTTCATATTGCACTCATGATGCTTCAGGTGAATGATTTTGGATAAATTTAAAGAAAAAACCTTTCAAATATATAGGACAGTAAAACGTCATTTTCTCATTATATATCTATAGTGCAATAAAGTATATCAGTAGAATTGTAGATGTCATTGTAAGAATAATTTATAGGCTTAAATTTAAAAGAGAAAACGAGAACCGTAACTAATTGATTGTGTTAAAGTAGATCAATTAATATTAATAGTTATAGAACTGACAGTCAGCTCGACAGATGAATGATTTTGATTGAAGTTAAAAAATGTCAATGTATGAGCTTAATATTTATATGTTCTATTTCAGTGACATTTATTTTTCATTAAATTATAAGCTTTGGTATCACGGAAAATAATGCTTGAAGAAGTCCTTTTATTGTTACTATCTTATGAGTTTCATATTTCTACAAATTATCTTCAAATCGATATTTCCTTGCATTAAGGAATATGTATCTGCCAATTTTACAATGTTAAATCGAAAAAAATACGAATATCCTTTAAAAACTTGAATCTGAATTATCTTTCTATGGAACAAATACGAATAGTAATAGACTATCTGAATCAAATTTATCAATTAAAGAGATTTAAGTTTTAGCCATTATGATATCATTGCATTATTATATGATTTTTATAGGATAGTAAACACCAAAAAAAACTTAGTAATATTTGTAGATATCGACTTTTATGTAAACAGCGTGTAAAGAAATTTTGCTTTAGTTATATTATTACATGAAAGCTAGAGAAGAGAACAGTAGATATGCAGGACACTGACAGTAGGACAAAAATTGGCTCACGACATTTCTTGGTTGACTGATATACATATATATGACTTCAATAAAACAAACATATTGAAACTAACGTATCATATGGAATCAGAAAAACTGTGGCATATGCATGTAAATTTATATATTTTTTATGTGTAAACATTTCGACAACAAGAGTCACTTAGGTTTAACACCGTGGGCGATACTGTATGTTAGTAAATAGTTATATTTTCTTCTCGAGACTGCAATGGAATTCCATTTGTATTAGACAGATAGAGAACTAACTATATTTGAAATAATATAATGCCTTTTTAATACATAATACATAACAAATGACTCAATACCCAATTATTCTGCTGTCCATTATTCGTTATCCAGTGCTATTAAAATTTGGCGGTAACAATATTAACAAATATAATGCAACTCACACTCATAGCTACGATACAAACATTGAATACTCAATTAATTATCTTGTAATTGTTAAAAATTCCAATACTATACAAAACAGCAGAATAACTAACAACAATTTATAAGAATAGCTGTCATAATCTAATAGAACAACGTATATAATTATCAAAATAAAATCTTTATTGCAATCTCTATATACTACAGATTTAGAAATCATAAAATTTGAATGTCTAATGCCCTGGTTTGCCAAATAAATATTTTTCTTCCCTCCTTACAAATTTAATGTATGATTTATATTGTATTTGATGTTCGTGAGTCGTTGTTTACTGAAAGAATTGGCATAAATTTTTCTTTTCTAAAAACCGCTATTTTTCCATACAGCTTATCATCAAATACTTATGTTAGCAAACTTTTAATGAAGAAGTTATCAAGTCCAAAATATGACAGAATATAATAATCAGTTATTTGAATAGTATAACTGTAACTAATATGTTGTTTCCTTCTTTTTCGTTTTATTTATTGAAGTGAATCAACTCTGTGAACTAACCAATAAAAGTCATTAATAATTCTTTTTGAAAATTTTCCACTGTAGCGTTTTTCAATGTGCTATAACCTTGATGAAAACTTCTACCATGTTCATCTGATAAAAGACTAAGATTTATGGGGAAAAAATGTAAGTCCTAAAACCATACACACACTTCTACAAAAGCTGTCCGTGCCCTTTTTGTGCTTTTACAACTTTTTATTAAAAATGACGCCATAGTATAATACATTGATGAGGTCTCGTATTTGTGAATCTACGAAAAGTCCTTCTTTCAATTTCGCCTCACTGATTCTAGAAATTTTCGGCTTAACATATTCTTGTTCATACCCGTAGCAGAGTTGTCCATGAAACCTAATGTAATGCGAACTGGTGGGAGAAACAAATTTTCAATTGGCGCTAAAGTATTTTCAATTTCAAATTAAATTTCAAATTCAAAGTAATTTAAATTTTTTTGATTCTATATATTAAAAATTCATATCATAAATGCCGAAAAAATCATATCGTAAAATCTAGATATTATAGCAAAAAACGGAAATCGGTTATAGATTAAGCACATTAAAATCCTCATATACATGTTATTTTTATTGGAGGACGATTTAATTGGAGACCAGTGTTATATAGTAGATTTTCCGATATTAAAATAGTCGACTTCTCGAATAAATAATTTATCGATAAATGTATACATTTTTTTCACCTACACTAGTACAATAGGAAATTCAGAATATTAAATAAACACTACTGTAGTTATGACCCGCTGACGATGGTTTGGCATTTTTATTATTATTATAGGTGAGTCTTTGCAGCTTGACTGACTGATTGCATTTTTTGCCAGTTTTGACATTTAATTTGGAAACCCGATCGTAGTCTGCGCATTCACGACCGATTGTAATCTTTATTCTTGTTGTAATAAGAGGGTAGTGAAGTTTATATGTTGTGTATTCGTGGTGTGACCGTGTCGACCGAGAGACCTTTTCATCGATATATTATTACTGTAATTGTTCAAATTGTCCAGTTTTTAAAAGTCATCGTGTGCGCATCTTAAATATTACATTTCGTTGGTCAATTATTTATTTATTGTTAACGGTCATGTTATATTTACTGTTTTACATTTGCTTTATAAATAACATTTCTTCATTCCTTGAACACTCATCCGAATTATTTGGCGCGATCTTAGACATGTAACGGCCAATATATTTTTGTTTTTATAAACTTGCCTTAATTGAATATTGAGTAGTGTTGATGGCATTTTGCTTAATACAGTTTGGTTACTATGAACAAGTGAAGTGGATTTGAAATAATTACCAAGAAATATGAATTGTGAGGTGTCACAAAAACTCTCTCGAAAATTCTAACAATCGCACCGCCATTTTGTCAGGACAATGAAGTCATTTTAAGACACTTTGTAATAATTACCAACTAGATAATGGAGGTAATAATTCTATGAATGAATATACTATGAATATTGGTTGCCAAAGGAGAAGAAAACCTTCAATCTAGATACTTATTTTAAATTGATTTCTGAAAAATAACGTTTTCATTTTCACTCTTGATGTTTAACATCGGTAATTTAAAGTATACGCTGCCATAACAATTTTGATTTCTACTTTGAATTATTTCGCAAACCAGACATTGCAATAAGAATAATGCACCTCACGTTAGCGAATATTAAATAATAAATGTGGTTAAAAAAGTAAACGCAACTTGCTTATTAATAAAAGTATACATGTAGTGTATGTATATTTAGTTATACATATATACTTGTTTAAATGAACGCAAGGAATAAATTAATATATCAACAAATTGGTTTATGCCGTTTTATCCGGACAACATAAGATACAGAAGAGAATGTTAGCCAACATTGACTCTGCAGTGTGGTGCCAAGAAAGTTTTCCTATTAATTACACGACTTCCAGGACGTGATATTCCAATCTTAACTTGTTCAAGTAAGACCTCGCAGTCAATCAAGCCATGAATTAACTTATTTCAAAAGATTATATCGGCAGTTTTCCGTCTATTACACAAGATTTTCATGTTGTAATGTAAAAGCCTAGCTTCATAAAATATTGGGGATTCACATTTCCTATCACAGTATGTAAGATGATATGCTGAATTCTTTTGTAGACGTTCAATTCGTTTTCAGTGTATATCTTACCACGGATTCCACACTTGGCTGCCGTATTTTAGAATACTTCGAATTACGCTATTGTATACAGGTATAGTTAAATTGGGGTCTCAAAAAGGTCTGCGCTGTCTAATGTCTATGTATAATATTGTTTAATATTTTATGGGTTTTATTTTTATAGGTTTGACTACAATCTCACCTGATGTTAAATGACAAAGTGAATCAAGGTGGTGAACACTCTAAAACTAGATGGATTGACTCTCAAGTTTTTGCCTTATATTCTTTACTAACCGGAGTCTGCGAGTACGTTCTGCTGAAAATGGTTTTTCATAAGAACTACGTGATTAATCCGGATTAAGTTTGGGTCATATTTTAATTTTAGATTGTAATTTAGTAATTACTGTTTAACTCTTACCTCTCTCTTACCTTTTTTCGATTTTAGGTTGTCTCTATTCAATTTAACGATACGTAACTTAAATAGTAGTTGGCCACGGTCTTTATTTGCCAGCAAAAGTCTCGTCAATTGTAACTATTGTATCTGCACAGCATTTTGGAGTTAGAGATTACCATTATAAAGTAAATTCATATTTATAAATTGCAGTTAGTTTTTTATCAACGCCAAAAAGGAATCGAGATTTCGCACTAAAATTGAATCGAGTAACTCGATGAAATCTCGATACTCCTTAATATAATCGATTAGTTTTTTCATGAACCTCAACACCTTCTCCGGTGCGAGTCTGACGATTTTGAAGTTCCATTATAATCTTATCGTAATCAGAAATCTCGACGACCCCGTCCATCAACAATAAATACGTCAACGCGAGGACGTTCAAATAAAGCCCAAGGGAGACGGCGGTAGACAATGGCATAATTTGACGGACCCATATCAGCCGAGTCATATCTGAGCGTTGTTCTGATGCGCATGTAATAAAGATCTAAGCGAACCTCCCGTGAGGTGATGCAGCCAGATAAGCCCTCTCAGATTATCACCGCTGATAAGGACGTCGTATTTGAAAGTATAAAATGTTTGGACAGTTCGTACGGAATCTTTCACGTTTGTCGACGCACGAATATGATGCGTTACTATTCGTATTCGCTAATCAATTTTGAACTGTTTATCGTAGGATGTAAAGTTTAAATTCGAGTGAAATTGTTTTGATTTAAAACTATACTATCTGTGTTACATCAAGGTAAAATATAACGTAATATAGTGTAAGTAAAGGTGATGTTATATTGTCGAGGCGGTTATCGAGTAGGATCGCTTGGCTTTCGCACGATTGATCGATAGTATTTTTTGCTGTATCTTTATTTATAAAACAATCGAACGTCTCTGATGCGATAAATGTGCGCGTCGTTACCAATGGTCGTGGTGACATTTTCGCGCAAAAAAATGTTAGCGAATGGTTAAAAAAGGGAAAAAATATGGGTAGAGTATTATGGTTACCTAGCTTTGTTTGAGTTTTATTAACTCCGGCTCTTCTATAATCGTTTACTATTGGTTCGTAAGCCAGTCATGGTTTATGATCATGCTGAGAGTTTCTTCGTATGTCTATATTTGTTATATGTTTTTTATTTATTTATTCGCATGCGATTAACGATCGTGTTTCGACAGTAGTATGTGGCGTTGCGAAACTTTGTTTCAGGTCTCAAGGAATCCGGCGTCTCCTCGTAGTAATTGTCATTTCATTATAAAAGTATTCGAGAACGTTCCGACTCGAGAATTTCGGTCGGCTTCTGCTTTCGTTGTCAAATTATCGATTATCGAAGAGGTCGGTTTCCGAGGGACTTGGTCTTGCTCAGTGCTTTTATTTATTATCGACAAGTATTTTCCCATGGCTTCGTCTGGCAGTCTTTCGATATACTCAGGATGAATGTATTCTATGTTTGTCTTAATGTTCCAGCATTCCTCTGTGATAAATAGGCATTCCCGTATAAACTGTATCAATGCTGTGCTCTCAGTGTCAGTCCTTGTTAATATTATAAATGTAAAAGTGAATTTGTTTGTTTGTTACGCTTTCACACTTTAACTAATCAACGGGTCATCATGAAATTTTGCATTCACGTATAGAAAAGGGCATATTTGTTTAGAAAGAAATGTACTGTTCCCGAAGGATAGATCAAATTTAAATTAACCCGAGCGTAGCAAAGCTAGTTCCTAATAATTTCATGTATATCCGCAAAAACTTATATAAATCAGATTGTGTAAAAAGCTGGTATATTTTAATCATAACTAATATTGTAACTACGAATATGAGTTTGTTTGTTACGTTCTCATGCAGTAACACGTTCCGTGCCACGTATTAGCCGGTGGGGTGATAAAGTACAAGTTTAACGTGTACCACCGGTGGTAGACGTGGCCTGAAGATCAAGTTTAAAGTGTACCGCCGGTGGTACACGTGGTCTGAAGATCAAGTTTAAAGTGTACCGCCGGTGGTACACGTGGTCTGAAGATCGAGTTTAACGTGTACCACCGGTGGTAGACGTGGCCTGAAGATCAAGTTTAAAGTGTACCGCCGGTGGTACACGTGGTCTGAAGATCGAGTTTAACGTGTACCACCGGTGGTACACGTGGCACGGAACGTATTAATAATTTAATCGATCATCATGAGCTTTTGCATATACCGTTTTTATGGATACAGAGAAGCACACAGTGTGGGTACTCGTCATAAAAAAAAATAGTACTGTTAGTGGGAGATCGCAAATGTATTTTTGCTACATAAATGCAAACGAAACCGTCCCAAAAGTTAGTATTGGACATAACCACGAATTGCCCATCTCATGTTTCAGGCTTAGCAAAATTTGTGAAAGTTTTTTAGGTGTCTGGTTCTACAAAAAGGTTTCTAAGCATGTTACCGACTTGCGAGACAGTAAGTTCAAGCACCATACCAATGAGGTTTTATTGTCAAATGGCTGTTATAGGGTAGACGTTTAAGTGACAGATAGGGATTTTTGGAAATAAGACCACCAATAACATATGTTATTAATACAGTAATACACATTATACACGTGTATAATATATGCGTATAATATATAAATATAGTTATAATAAACATATGTACAAAAAAGATAAACCAGACTGAGTTCATTGCTGGCTATTTCCCATGAATGGGTTGTATTCTGAACCGATGGTAGAGTTTTGACGTTCAAAAGCACCTTTTTAATATTTAAACTTCCTAAAGTATTTTTTGATTTGATTCATTCCATTTTAATGCTCCCCGAAGTACAGGGACCCTAAAATGTCTCAAGTTCCTATTGGTAGGGTTTCATAATAAATTAAATCACAATAAAGGTAGGCTGTGCGATATAGAATAGGTAAGTCACTGCGGGAAGGGATTTCCCTCGACAAAGGATTTTATTTGAAATTATGTCTCTAGGTTCAAGGGAACAACACATTATTTGTTAGGATGAATAAGCTGTTTAAATACTCTTCACAGGTTTATTTTGATCTGTGCACGCAAACTATATGAATAAAATGATAGAGGTCTGTCGTTGTGCGCACATCACGCAAAAACCGCTGCACAGATTTCGTTTAAATTTCTTCAGTTTTATTATTAAAGTTTTGACTTAAAACTACGGTTTTTATAAGCACTACAAACGACTAAATAAATTTTGTAATCAAAGTATATTGTTGCTTTCATTGTTTTTATTATGTTTTTCCCTCTTTACATAAAATATATTGCTAAAATAATAGATAGGGCAGATGAATTCGCGGGTATCAGCTAGTTCCACAATGTTCTAATATTTTATGTGTTCAATTATTTGTGCATTATACGATTATTAATTGTATGAAAGAATTGAGTGAAAAAAATGATTACAAATGCAGAAAAAGAAAATGTTTGTTCATAAAAGAAAAGGTAGCTCTTAGGTCGCATGACGTGGAAATCATGACACACACCTTTTCGTTTTCACACACCCAATTTCGGTACTGGGCTTCCATAGCTTCTATAGGTCTGGTTTCACTGGATCAGTTGTGAAATATTAACAAAAAAAAAGTTATTTTTTTAAAACTTTCTTTATGAAAAAACATTTAAGTATGCGGACTTTTATGACGATAGGTCAAACTGTGTTCGTATTTATTGACTTCAGGTGTTATTTTATCTCAATCTATGAATGTAATTAAATATGATGATAATGTCATTTATACTTCTCTTAATTATAGTATAACTATACTATTATAGTAATTCTTAAATAATATAATTAAGGATAATAAAGAAGTTATCTATAGTCCAACAACTTCATGTATGATCGTTAAACGGGGTGCTAGGCGTTGGCGGGGACGTGGCACTCTAGATTTTAACGGGGACCGGTGATATAGTGGGGAGGGGAAACGAAGTGCTACCTCACCCCATTTGTGTCTGTCGTAACCTAGGACGGTCGCGCACGAGCTTGTCTACAATTTGTTATATTTATTATTATAAAACGCTGTTATTTTTGTGAAGCCGTGGGATTAACTAGTATTTAAAGTATGAAGCCCCCATAAAATATTTTCTTTCACCGAAATCTCGGTGTGATTCTAGGACTCAAACTTAGATTCGAATCAGAAGCAGAGCGTTTCCAAATCGAATCTCATAATCAGCCGGCGCCATTCAATCATCAAGCCAATAAATATTTCGCCTCATGTTTCCATAATAAACTCACATTTCACTGCAGCAACGTTATGACATCGAGAATGGAATAAAAAATGTTAAACGGTCCACAATGACCACGGTAAGGGATCGAGATACGGGGACATCACTCTTCATCATCTACTAACTGCTGCTTATAAATGTGTACGTTAAATAATATTGTGAATTATAT
Source organism: Antheraea assamensis (assembly GCA_035772565.1). Classification (NCBI taxonomy): domain Eukaryota; kingdom Metazoa; phylum Arthropoda; class Insecta; order Lepidoptera; family Saturniidae; genus Antheraea; species Antheraea assamensis. The sequence continues at coordinate 392,942 of JAQQSE010000012.1, forward strand.
CAAAGTAATACTTGTGGTTAAGGTACATTGAACTTATGTTCATAGTAAAATATACACGGGTTGTTGAGTCCTGTTCAAATCAAACTCACAGGACCGACGGCACCCTTATCTCTAAGACAAAGCATCTCCATTTCAGTACTCAGGAGTACCAACCTATTACGATGGCCCTGTGGTCCCTTTGAGAATTGCTGTCTATAATAAGCCTGTTTGCTACTTGATAACTTAAAAAAAAAAACATTTTTACTTGTTTTCACGAAATACATGGCACTTATTCATTACTCTTTAAAAACATTACGCGTAAATAGTAAACAAAAGAACCCCTCACCCTGACTTCTCCCTTTTTTCATTGTGCTAATGTGGTAAATGTCGAAGTGATTTAGACACATGTTATAACCGATTCACAGTTTATCAAAGTCAAGAAAGCTTCGTAATTCTCTTAATTGTACTTCATTTTTAGTCTATGATATCTTTCAAGATTTTCATTTAAATGATATGTAAAGAGCTATTTTTATCTACATTAAAAGACCAGTCTAAATAAAAAAATGTAATTATATATGTATAAATACCATAATCGTCAAAATAGCTTTGAATATAACTAATTATTTTTTTAAAGACAAAAATGGTTGCTATTGTTTTAACCTTTGGAGATAAACAAATATCCAAAGTGAACTTTTCCGTAGAACCTTTTTATATACACAATTCCATAATAAATTATTTTAATTATTTACAGATTACTACAGATTACTATGTAAAACACATCAGTCAACATTCAAACAAAGCATAAAATGGAGGATACTAGGCTGAAGCTCAAATACATAAAAAAAAACTTACAAAATATTAAAGATAAATTTTTGTAACATTAGATACTGGTTTTACATTAAAAAAAAGAATAAACGAAAAACTTTAAATATAATTCATTTATAAAAAAAAACTGAAATTAAAACCTAGGAAAGAAAACAAAATAACAAACGTAATCCAGAAGACTGAATGGACTAAAACTATAATTTACTGGAATGTATTTAAAAAAGTCTTAATTAATCAATGAAGTATTAATCGCCCGATAAGTACATTTCTCTACTTTGTGTAAATATAATATGCATGTATTAGAAATAAAAACCTAACAGAATAAATGATCTAAATGTTAGAGGAAACCATATAAATAAATGAATACACAAAAAGTCACGATGAGTGGACTTTGTTCTGTACTATTCATTAATCCAACCTACATTCAATTACTATTATATTTGTCTCTATTAAAGATGATTCAGTTATAATTTTTTTAACAAATTTATAATGAATGCTTGCACATGTAATTTTTTATATAGCCGAGCAATTTTACGGGAATTATAAAGCGTTCAATGAAACACGATAGTCCGTCATTCGCTGGCAAGTATCAATTAAGTGCCACTTGTGCCACGAATGCCACGGGTGACGCCCGATACTTACCATAGTAATCGCATTAGTTAACGTCTCCGCTTGCATTACGTTGCATCTAGATGAACTATTCTGTTAACGTCGAGTTTCTTAATTACGTTCGTTCGACTTTTTTTTAGGTTATCGTTTGAAAATTGTTTTATTAACTTTTTTTTGATATTGCCAATTGTGTATTTTTCCTTTGAATTAGTTTACACTACCCAATTAGAACCTAAAATAATAATAAACCGACTTTTATATTATATCGGTGTTTTTCGATTGATAGTTTTGACAACTGACATAAGTTACATAATGGATCACTTCTCGTAGTGATTGATATTGATGGCTAAAGTCAGAGTTTTGCCATTTTTTATTCGAAGCAACAATGTATCATATGAATTTAAAGTTTATTAATATGTGAGTGGAATTATTTCTTACGTACTACAAATCCATGGTATATTATTTATTTTTTAATTTAAATTAAATTGACCTCAAAATTTATTAAACTGTATGTTGGGAATTGCAATATTTATTTGATATTATAATTGTGCTTTGTTTATTATACGAGTTGTCTCCAATATCCAACGTATAGCGAAATTATTATTGTTACCAAGTGGCGATAAATCTACCTCATTAATACGAGGTGCGATTTAGTTAGAAATGTCGTGAAGGCCAAGTTTGTTAAATGTATGATAAAGCATAAAAGTTATCTATTAAATATATGTCTGGGACAACAAATTACTTTCAAATACATAATTTGCCACCAAACGATTGGTTAGATAAATTTACATTTTATTTATTGCAAATTACATCCCCCCATTCTAATAATTTATCTACTAACTTAATAAGCTAATAAATCCACCTGAGAGTACTAAACTAAGATTATTTATAAACAAGAACATTGAAAAGATTGAGCTATAAACACGATTTAATAATATGAAATGAAAACGTCTAAACACTTGGTTACCAGCTACCTATAACGTCTTGAGAGAATAACAGTAAATCAACTTATGAAAGGCCAATTTATCCGAAGAACTTATCTATCTGCGCGTCGGCTTTCTACTCTTATTCAATTTACCTTGCCCGGACAAGAGGTGGAACAATAAACGCGGAGTACATGAGTGAGCACTACCGAGCATTACGCATTCAGACCACGATCGTATCCCTAAGCCTTGCTTTATACATGTACGTTTGTCTCTCGCCTGACCATTACTGCACTAACTCTCGGCGAATGTCTGTTGCGTATTATAAATGGAGCAACGTATGAAGGCATGTTAGATATCGTCGTAGACTTTTAGCTGGCTATACGCGATGATAATTGTCGCTGCCTACCGCGGTACACTTATCGCCCTAGATAAGAGTTCTTCCATCTTATTGTCCGTTTGTCTAGATACCCGCAATGCACTCGGAATATTACTAATTAGACTCTGTTTATGAGCCCACCGGCCATTGTTGAAAGAATGAGATAGTTATCTGTTTGTTGTCTGCAAATGAGATTTGCGATGCCGCTTTGTCGGTTGGCGTCGTCCATAGGGTCACTACAATAGCCTTTATTACTGGTCCCTATAATGCACAGACCAGCAAAAAACTTGAATTTAAATACACCTTAATATTGCTGAAATATTTACTAAAGGGTATATATATAATATGTCTGTATAATTACATAGCTAGTAGGATACTCTTGACATTTTTTTTCCAGAATATTGAGTTCATTGAAATCGGACCTATTATTATAGGGTGTATATCTGTTTATATTTTGAATAATAAAATAGTACTTTTCCGTTTTAGGAAAGCTGTTACTTAAATATTACCAAAATAATATGAAGTATTTTTATATATAAATGTAGAAGTAATAATGGTCTGTGATTTCATCTGCATGAAATTATAATATACAATATAATAACAATGAAATATATACTAGCGCCACTTAGTGGCGAGTTATAGTAAAACGGATAGCAAAAAGGCCTTATTTAAGAAAAATACGTAGGTGTGCTAACTCTCATAGTGATTGGTTAAAATAGTATTGATTATCAATCTCATACTAGTAGGTCCAGCGGACGTAGTCCTACTCTGATAATAAAAAATATATACTTATGTGCATGAAATGCTTAAGGTAACTAATGTATTTTATTTGATAAGGATTAATACTGTATCCCTCTAATATAGCTTTCCAATTACCTCATTATATGTGACTATTTTTAGAAGGTAGATAGATATAATAAGCTATCCTAAACAGATAGGTATATGCCATCGCAGACTTTTTTGTAGATCTACAAAAAAGGAATATCTCAGTATGCACTGTTTTGTTATATCTCAAAGGGATTAGGCGTTTTCGACAAAAGCTCCCAGGCGGCTTGATTTTTTCCGATCCTTTCTACAATTATCATTATATTTTAACCGATTTACCTTGACAAATTATATACCTTAACCTTCCCCGTGAATTACTCTATCTATTGGTGAATACCGAATTACAATCCGTTCATTAGTTTTTGAGTTTATCTCGAACATCCAGACAGACAGACGTGGCGGACGACTTTGTTTTATAATATGTAGTGATATACCAGCATAGTATTCAGTGTAGGATGTATTTAGCTGGATTACAAACATCCAAAGAAGTTATTTTATATATGTTTTTTGTATTACTAAAAGTAAGGCATTTAACTGAGTGCTTCCGATGTAGCATGGGCAGTCAGTTCTGAGTATAACTTCACTGGCCGGCCAAACTTTTCAATACGACTCGAACGACTTATAAAAGAAAAGGTATGTCTGCGAATGTGTTCGTAAAGTGTAGTAATGTACTGGAAGTTTGTCTACTTAATTTACTTTTAATCTCATAAGACATTTAATATATATTATCTAATCAACAAATATACTAAATTGACCGATAGAAGATATATCTATGATCTAAAAAAGGAATCATCTAAATCTGTTCAGTAGTTTTCGAGTTATTTGCCTACAAACAAACAAATAAACGTCGCCGTTTAAACCGACCAGGGAGAGGAAGTTTTAAATAAATCAAGAAGGCGAAACAAATTCATAGCTTTACGAGTTTTTAAAACTGGCAGCCCTACGTTTACAAGGTTTTATTTCATCTGAAAATATTATCAGTAAACCAGTGCGGTGGACATTGTTTTTGTGGCAGCGGGATAACGTTGTATACTTGTTTCTACTATCTGATCGAGTAAGGAATCGTTATACAGTGCCGACGGGCGGTTCGAAAACATTTTTGCGCTTTCGTAAATTGACCTATGAACTGTCTAAATCTTTACGTGTTCGCCTCAAGTGTCGTATGTTTCCATAAAGCGTTATTTCTCTCGCATATTTTTACGTAAGGTTTTATTTCAAGTCTGATCTTATTTGTCTTCTATATCTAAATAAAGTGACAAAGGTCTAACCGTTGTGCGCGCATTACGCATAATCTACTAAATAGGTATAGATCAATTGCATTTAGTTTTACTTCGTAGACGCTATTATCTAAAAAATAATATAATAATTATCAAGATAACTTCATTTAATATAAGGTTTTAATTTTTTAGGAAACTACGATTTTTATACGCACTACGCGCTCAATGATGCGCTTATTTTTACCGTGGAGAAATGGAGAAAGCGGTGTGATCCGCATGCGCAGAAGAGGGGATGTTTACAGATAATATTATTTACAAAGAAATTTTTTTAAGCGATGTATATTTTTTATTTCATTTTTTGTATGTAATTCCGTCTCTACATAACATATATTTTTAAGTTAATAAACAACACAGATGAAGTAGCGGGTATTAGGTAGTTCTATTGTAAAACGTGACGTGTTATGTTTTCGTTTTTTTATTATTTACCAAGAGATAGATAGATACACCCGACTTCGTTCACGTGAAAATGGTTTTGTTGTTTCATGAGAACTACTTGTTTCGTTTGGATTAGTAATGGGCAGTCTTTTATGTTTTTTTTTTATTTTTATTCTTTAACTATTGCTTAACTCTTATGAATGTTTTACCGATGTTAAGTCACTTATGTTAAATTTTATGATTATGTACTGTTTAGACCTCATGGAAAAGTGTAATGACATGTAGTCTAGATTATATATTGCATTATATTGAACAATCCTCTATCAGTAATTTAAATTCTTGTCAAAATTTGTTCAGCCGCTTCAGAGATTATATATAATCACGATAAATAACAGATATTCTATTTTATTTATATTATGCATATAGATTGTAAATATAGACTTGTTTTATATTTAAAAAAGTCTGGTGTATGTACTCCTTCTCGTCCTAAACGATCTGATCGAACTGATGATTTTTGTTTTAAGCTCATAAAATCGTCTAGATAATTCTTAGGTACAGTTGGACCCAGTTACGATTTTTCGGACCAATTTTATTATACTATATTTATTTTTTATTTCTTTGATAAAACATATAATCGAAAATTTTCAGCCTTCCAGAACCTCTCAGTATTTTTTAACTCAATGTTCACTTTTATTTAATTTTTATATTTATGGCTAATTAAATTATTGATCGGGACAAAGTCTGCTTACCGAGTCCGTTTATGGACTATACATTTATTATTTTTTTCTCGCGGCTTCACTCGCTTTAATGTAGATATATTAATGCTTTAATGTATTTCTCGGGTACGGTAAATTTTTTCTCGAACGAAAGGTAGGGTACCCTGTATCCTTTTCTCAAATGTGACGAGTAAGCAAAATTTTATGGTGATCGGTTGAGTAGTTAAAGCTTGAGGTACAAACAAACAAACAGACAAACAAACTAACTTTCTCATTTTTAACATTTGTTAGGACTGGCTAGGATCATATATATATATATTTACACACGCTATGTTTTATTTTTTCTCATCGCACATTTTTGAAATAAATTTGCATACGAATTCAGAAACCAATATGACGGTTTGACAATTATCTTCTTATTTGAAACGTACAGTACATACAACCTTATAAACAAGAGTACGTAAAAATCGACAAGATCGTAACCGCTGTCGAAAAACTCAATTGTATGTGTGTATTTAAAAGTACACGATCACAACTTGTGAATTTAAAATGCGAACTTTTGATAGTCGATTCGTGTTCGCGTCGAACGCTTTGCAAACGTTTGGTCAAACTGTTTGTGGTATTATTACTTGTAAATTTTAGTACATTGGATTAAGCGTAATAATTGTACTTATGAATGTTACAAATGCTTACGCGAGTTTGTTTGTTTACTTATTTGTTACCCTTTCACGCCTTAACAACTCAACCGATCATCAAAAAAAAATTGCGTAAACATTGTTAGTGGTACAGAGTAGTATAGAGTACCTTTGTTGGGGCATAGGGTACCTAACATGAAAACATGATCGAAAGCTATACTAGCTTTAATAATTTTGGATGTTAAATGTATTCATAGATATCATCAAATGAATTTGTAAGTAATAACAGCTCAGTGGTAGTGTTCGGACATCAAGTCCATCAACGTAGGTTCGAATCCCTACATAAGACTGAACTATACGCGAAAGTGAAAAGCCAGATTTGTGAAAAGAAAACATTTTGGGTACATGTTAGTTAATTTTTTGGAATTACTATTTTTGTAGTTTTAAAATGTTTCGTCTATGATATATATTTAGAATACATATACACATTTTTTAATGTATATAGGATATATATTATACAGGAGTACATTAAATGTACTTAATTACATATAAAAAATTGTATATAAAGACGTCTTCACGGGTATTTTAATTTCCTACCCAGTCGATGCCCTCACAACTATTTAAAGAAGTTACTTTTATAAATTGAACTACACACACTTAACTCACTTTTTTACGATAGTACATGGTTAAAATAACTGAAACTATATATGCTTGTTAGTTTAGACGATAGACGATTGATGTATAATATGGCGCTAAAAAAACGCTTGTGTCAAAATAAACACACGGTTTGTTTAAAGTTGTATTGTAATGATTTTTGACGCGTGTCGGAAAAACGTTGCCATTAACGGGGCGTATGTATCTGCTTGAAAATTGATAAGTCTCTTTATCCGATACAGCGGTTTAACTTTTATTACATAAGTAGCTGTTACCCGCGAATTCGTCTCTGTGGAATTTTATTGTTCAATGTAATATTGCTTTATTAGTTTATTATATTAGCGCGGAACACTAATGTTTTCTTCTAAAATGTAACTGCTGCGATAACGTAAATGCGATATGTAACTGCTGATAGTATCAGCTATCTATCAATGAAAATCCCGTTAAAATTGGTCGAACCGTATCGGAGATAAGCCGGAACAAGCAGACAATAATTTTTAAAATTGGTTTGTATATTATAAGTACTTATATTTAGTTTCATATCCATTTAGTAAAAAGTTGTTATTTCCACATTATAAACAGATACTTCAATTTTACTAATTTGTAAACATGAAATGTTTTTTTTGGAATATAGGCGATTGGTAAATTTCACAACACAATTAATTTCCAAATCATAAAAGTTAATATTGCGATTATAAATAATACTACTACCCGTTCACGACTCCGTCTGCTTTGAAGTACAACATAGAACTTAATAACAATATAGTATTGCCTAGGGTCAAATCATCATTACTTCCAGCACGTAATCATCTTCTTCATTCTTGTACATCTCTCATTCTAGTCCTGAGATAATCGGTCTGATCCATCACCCTAGGTGGACCTAATGGTAAGTTATAATAATATTGATAGTTGATACTAAATAAAAACAAAAACTAGTTGTGCCAACTCTCATGGTGAGAATTCAAGCAGTTCTAGAGTTTATTGATCTCACATTTGTATGTATCAACTTCAATTATGGAAGCGATGATAGCTTAGTGTTTTCGGACATGTGGCGATCGAGATGTAGGTTCGAATTTTTTCTAGCCTGAGCTTTTGACGAAGAAAAACATCGTGATGAAACCATAGTTTGGTGATAGAGCTTTTAACTACCATCTTCAAGATTAAAATCACTTGAAAGCCAGCCCTCTCTATGTTTAGCGTGTTTACTATTTCGGACCACATCGTAATTTTACATCAGATGAAATTGTGCTTAAACGCCATTATTAAAGATTTTAAAAAATATATGTATACAGATCGATATAACGTGTGATAAAATCGTTGGCGCCAACATTTGCGTATTGCGAATGGCCAATATCGGTCGGTGTTGTCGAAAAAAACTCAACGTCTAGAGAATTTTACACCGCAGTTTTGTCGCTAGATAAAATCGCATTTCGCGTTTATTGCACAATGAATTGTTGCTTTTTATGTTAATAACCGAGGGCATGTGGGCAGGGAATGTCGAAATACTGACTAATCTCGTCGTGGGTTGCTAGCGGGAAAAAAAATGGCAATTTTAAATTATTCACGCTGCCCACACCGGCCGCGCCGGAATATGTTCTTTATTTTAACATAACACACGTAGATTTTTTTAATTACTTAATCATTTGATATCTCAAAATTATCATATATGTTCTCGCCTACACGTGTTTTGCAATTATAATTTCTAAGTTTAAATAAATTGGCGTTTCATTAAGATTTAGGAGTCCTTCGGATTGTCCTTAATTAGTTAAATTTAAAGCAATCAATAAAAATATATATGTTTTTCCTTTTAAGCATGTGATAATTACATGCCATGTATATTTATGGAAATTTGATTATGAGATATTTCGAAAGTTTAAAAGTAGCATATCTGTTCTAATGAATATTTACAATTATTCGCGAGAAACATAATGAACTATGCCTCACAGCTCGAACTTAGCCTATTTAAGGGGTTTTTTTCTGAATAAAATCGTTAGTTCCGCTGATAAACAATAAAATAAATAGACCAGAGACTTTTGAGTAATTTGAATAATATTTTGATAGGGGTTAAAAAATCAATTAACCTCAAAAAAATCAATACTAAATAATGTAAGTAATAAAAAGCTTATTAAGTATTTATCTTAACTAATATAATAAATGCTAATGCGAGTTTATTTGTTGAGCTTTGTTTTACATCTAATCATCATGAAATTTAGGATACACGTTGGCAGTGGCACAAAAAAGTACATTAACCTATCATTCACAAAAATGTACTGTTCCTTAGGGATGGGTCAAATCTACATTAAAGCTAGTAAACTTGCGAGTCAAAGCTAGTTTTTAATCTAACTATTTATGAAGTGTTATCAGAGTGTAACCGTATATTCTGAACTATATAAATAATCGCCAAATATATGTTGAAGCGCTGATGACTCGGTAATTACTTTGTTCGGACTACGTTGATCGACGTAGCCACGAGTCCTTGCAAATAAGTTGGAGCTTTTGGTGAAGAAAAACATCGTGACGAAACCACAGAATGGTGGAATGGCCTTTTCAAAGTCCACCTGACTAGCTACCTCTTTCAGGTTGTAAATCTGTCGCAAAACACCTACAGATGAGTCCGGTAGCTGCACTTGAGAGCCATCCCCTTTTTAGCGCGTTTACCATCTTACATCTTATTGCCCTTTAACATCACGTAATATAGTGGTTATGAGCTAAGATTCATAAAGATTATATAATAAAAAGTACTTTAAAAATTTTCGCATAATAGATTCACTTGGAGAACAGCGAACGAGAAAACAATGGATATCGATTAACCAAGGTACTCGGTTACTGGATGTCTATTGTCATACACTTGATAATTTGTCCGGTATTGTGACTCGATTCGTAACCATTTTCTTACGTATATCCATATATACGTCTTGATAATTAAGGATCCGTTCGTAATTACGTATTTCACAAAAGCAAAGGAATAGCAGAAATAGCTTAAGATTTGCTTGGAAAGGTAGATTCTGATTTATTTACCAATTATACTTATATGTGCAGTCTTCTGAATAGAAATACCTCTTTAATAGTTTTCATACGTGTATATAGTGGAAGAACTATTGTTGCTTTGCCATTGTTTAGACGTGGCTGAGTAGTACATAATGTAAACTTGCTCTTTTGATCCTGACATTTTACCATTTCTGCTAACTTTTCCCTTTCCCAATTTACATAGAGGTTCGTGTGTCGTCATCTGCCATTTACAGAATTAAGTATCTCAATCGTTTTAAGGGATACTACGTGACTCATGTTTGACAATTTTTTTAGCCCCGTCTCTCCTCTTGGTGACCATCCGTAGTACAAGAGAAGACCTTTGGTGGTAACCGATGTAGCAATTCTTTAATACGGTATTCGCCCTCCTCTCTGTGACCAACCGTGGTATTTTGGAAGTTCTCCCTGCCCCCCCTGAACGGGTTACCTAGTATGGGTATGTTCCCTAAGATCCGATATAGAAAATAATGGATATAAATAAAGTCGTGGTGGTTCGAAGCCCGGTATGTAACAACGAGTTTTTCGTAATTCGCGTACCTTTACTAATTTAAATTGGTAACACTATCGGCTGACGGTGAAGGATAACATCGTGAAGAAACTTGAACGTGAGAAACGTTCTTGTAAAACCACCGTAAATATGTGGGAAAATATAAAACTGTAGATTTTTCCGAGTTTGAAATCGCCAATACGTCGTGGGCTGGCATGATGATTATGCCCATGACTTCCTTCGGAAAGAGGCCTATAGCCCCGTAGTGGGTCTCTTACAGGATGATGATGATGATGATAACATAGAAAAAAGGTTATACCTGAACTGTACGATTAGAAATACGGAACCGTAGCTGTTCGGTGTATTTTCATTTTCACATAATTTATTCTGATTGTGTATTAAATAGTGTCGTATTTGGCGATAACTCGTTAACAGTTTTGTATCGATATTTCATGTAACTGTTTACGTTATTTTTTGGACTTCTGAATAATTTGTCTTTCTAACATTATCTCTATTTCGTACTGATGATTATATTAAGAAATATTATAATCTGTTTTCATGATTTATAAATGTTATTTATGCTTATTGAACGATATATATATTGTGTAGTGTTTTTTGATAATTAATCTTTGAGGTTCTTAAGAATATTTGTTTTTAGAATATCACGTTATAGTTTAATTTATTGGAGTAGAATATGGAAATATTGTGGGCGAGAAAATATGTGGACAAGTGTAATGGTTTTTTCTTTAGATGCCGTTCACTTGTTTGAAGTCGTGACAGAATTGTTATGTCATACTAGCGGTCGCCCTCAACTTCGTCTGCATTTGTATCTTTAGGTATATATGCTGTCACTGTACATTATTTTAATAAACTTTGATTTATATAGCGCACACTGAAGTAGTTCTCAGACGGCGGGATTTCTTTCAACTTGATACTTATCGCTATATTTTGGACGATCTATCTAACAATGTTTATAAATTATGACATATATATTGTTTTGTTGTATAAGCTAATATAACTGTGAAGTTTAATTGAAATCCGTTTAATAGTTTCTGGGTGAAAGAGTAGCAAACTTCCATTCATCTTTTTCGTAATAGTATTAATTGCATTTTGCAATACATTTCGCAGACGTTTCTATTGGGTAGTGGTTTTAAGTCTTTAGTTTAAAATAATAAAGATTAGGCAGTTGGTAGTATATTGTGTAGAAGGACAAAGCTTGCCCTTTAAAAGTAGAAAGCCAATGTTTCCACTAAGTAGAAAGAAAGTTTACTGCTAGTCTATTTCAATAAACATCCAATCCGAATATTATATACGCAAATATTTATGTTGCCTCTAAGTAGAAAGAAACTTTACTGCTAATCTATTTAAATAACTATACAAACCGAATATCGTATACGCAAAAATTTACAAGGTGATTTATACAGCGCAAAATTTTGCACAAATCAAGTTATAAAATTATATTCCGAATTTACGATCTTGATATTCAGCTGTCGCAATACCTCTATAAGCGAACCTTCACGCGGTTCCGTGGGCGGGTTAACAGAAACCTTCGGAGTCCGGTATAATTAACCTTAGCCTTGACTCTGTATATTATCTTGACGTATTCCTAAACGGAATAATAATTATTTTTAATGTGTTAGGTTATTGTCTAACCACGATCTCAGTGAAGGCCGAAGCGGTCGTAGGGCAAGTGCTGAATCTAGAATGGCGACTATTAATGAAATCTGGGTTTGTTCTAAAAAAATATGTGAACAAAACAAGTGTCAAAACACGAAGAGCATTACAATTCCTTGTCAGTATTTACTTGAAGCGATGATGGCTTAGGTGACAGCGTCTTCAGACACAGCGTCGAAGGTCATAGGTTTGATTCCTTTATAATTATATGTATATTCCTGTTGGTGTGTTCCTGCCTGCAATTGAGAGCCAGTCTCCTCTAGGTTTAGTGTGTTTGCCATCTTAAACCACATCGTTATTAAACATCAGATGAGGTAGTGGTCAAAAGCTAACCTATAAATATAAAAAAAATATATATTGAAAATTATGTACGCTCGCGCCTTTGGCTGTATTTATACTTTTATGAATAACTAGCTTTAGCTCACGGGTTCGCTCGCATTAATGTAGAATTGATTTGTCTGTCGGAATCATTATCATTATATCTTTGTAGACGAAAGGCTCCCTATGTCCTTTTCTGTACCTTTGACAACATGTATACATAAGTTATTAAGATCTGTTGATTACATAAGACGTAAAAACGCAACAAACAAACTCCTTCTTATTTATAATATTAGTTTGGATGATACTATAGATTATCTTCGAATAACTTTATCTACAACGCACGCCCTATATCTAATACATACATAAAATAGCTCCCAGATCACGGGAATTTTTGCTAACTTACTTGACATTTATCGTGTTTTTGGTTAGTTTAAACAATATTTTAATAAATTATGATAATGATAATATATATAAGCTACATTACTGTAACGTTTCATTAACATTCGCTTTGCTGTTTCAGTGTGATAGAGTAACATACATTCATCCGTCATCAGAAACTTCCTCGTTAATGGTATGAATAGGATAAGTGCTGGTATGCCACGGAATTATTCTCATGAAAATTGTTTATGAAAATAGTTTCATGGGAACTATGTGTTTTATCTGAAATAAATGTGACATGTATTTTACTTTTTCAATTGTAATTTTATCCTTACTGCTTAGCCCCTTTGGAAGAATGTAATAATATACAGCTCAGATAGTACTGTCATGTACTCATATAATCGTATGATTGTACCCAGATAATCTCATAAAAATCGGTTTAACCGCTTTGGAAATTAATCCGGACAAACAAAAGCCAATGTGAATTTGTCTATAAATGTTAAGAATGTACTGTATATATATATCACGGATATACCTAGGATAGTTTGTAACTTGTGTGAACGATATAAGGTTTTAATTTGTTAGAATTGTATTTACCTCTACAATCATCATCACATTAGCCTGTAAAATACCTACTACAGGTTCATAGGCCTATTCACGAGGGAATATATGGACATAATCACCACGCCAGACCACAACGTAATGGCGATTTCAACCTCCGAGAAATCCACAGTTCTATATTTTGCCCCACATAAAGTGGTACTGCAAAAGTAAATCTAAGTTTCAGGGTTCCTTACGATATTTTCCTTCATCGTCAGCCGATAGTGTTACCAATTTACTTTAGTAAAAGGACACGAATTCCGAAAAAGTTCTTGATACATATCGGGGTTCGAACTTGCGGATATCGTATTGACATTTTACCGGTCAAATCACTCGCCAACTATAGTAATGTATCGGACAATTTTAGTATACATTCTTCGTATATTTCACTGTGCATCGCCCTTCTATATCATGCAATGGGACCTTTGTTTTTACGTGTCCAACCCGTAGTTGTTTTAACAGTTGCAATTAAAAGTTCGAGAGATATGTCCAGCTGTACAGTGCACCCCGCTGATTTTCCCCGGTATCGGAAAAACGAGAATTCGTTTGGTCGAAACCGTCGGGGGCAGTCTGTTGTCAGCTCTTATACATTTTGTCATGCGTTGCTGACAAAGTTATTGTACATTATAATTGATAATTTTTACAAAGCACACTAGGGTTGACGAGGTGGTCTTTGATCACAGTTTTCATCCTATGTTAATGTAAATCACGTTACATATTGTGTTAGGGTTATTAAGTGCCTTCTTTTTGTAATGTGGCAAGAAATTCTACATTGGAAACCCACAGCCCTGTGGAGCTGTGGGGTGTCAGATTCTTCCTGACTAAAAACCCACAAAATACCGTTTGCCGCTCTATAGACTGACACGGGATCGAACAAACCAAGCACCATGCCACCCCGGCGTCGAGGCCCAGCGCGAATGCCATGGCCGCGACGACACATCGGTCAAGCTGCCTACCCGTTAACCGAACCAATATGCAATGGAAGGTCAGGTCCCCAGTCCTTCCGTCCTTGCTCCGTTTTGGCAGTCAAGGGGTCACCCCCTCCAACCACCACTCCCTGTAACTTTTTAACATGGTTTTCTCCCTTTCTCTCCGCCCGAAGGCCACCCATTTATCACTTTAGGGATATCAAGTGAGATAGTCAGATAAGATAGCTTTACTAGTTTTTTTAAAATGATGAGAGCCTGGTATAGTTTACCGATATTCTCTTCATCGATGTAGGAACGAATCCTACAAATCTTAGTTATCTGTAAAGAACATTATCGTGGTAAAACCATGTCATTTAAGCGTATTTCCATCTTATGTTATATCGTTACTTGATATCAGGTGACTGTGAAGTCAAACTCATAAGCTTGTGAATTATAAAAAATTAAATTAAAACATATTTGTGGAAACAAGTTTTAGTATGATTAAACGGATATTTTTTCAATGTATATGGCCAGGTTGCAATAGCGGCCATTTTGTTTTTATTTAATTTTCGTATACTGCCATCAGGGCTGATCAAACATGCAAAATTGCAAATTCATAAGTTTAAAGAAACTGATTATCCTATTCAGCTTGTAAGATTTAACCTAAATAAACTAACAAACATTCCAAATTAACGAAAATCTTGTAAATAACAAGGTGCGAGGATATATTCCTGCTGATGGCGAAAGGTGTAATGGTACAATTTCTTCTTTTGTTTAACTACACAGAGAATGGTTTAAATTTTCCGAGGTTAAATACATTTTTTTTACGCATTTTACTGTATAAAATATTTGACTGATTGTAGATAATAGGGTGTCGTTAGATTTGTCTTACTTGCGTGAGTGACCTAGGCTATTCTAATTAAGTATGACATTTGTGAATATAATAAAGGAAAGGGATTAATACAATTAAACTCGAAAATTAATATAAATAATTAAAAAAAGTTCAGAGGTTTTACTGTCGGGTCTTTTGTTTGTTTCGCTATACTTGCCTCGACTCCTATTTTTACTTAAGATTAATATACCAATAACAGGAGGAAAAAACTTTTATGAAATTATTTTGTAAAGTATAAAAGTTTTATGTAAGTGATTTTAGAACTGTGTAAGTAGGAAGTGTTATAATTTGATTACCAATTAAAAAAAATAATAATGATTTGGCGAGATGAGCGAAAAAGCCTCTGTGAGATTCGACTAAGGAAATGTTACTACTCGAAGTATATCATCAATTGGAAAACAGCAGTTCTCGTGCTACTATGGTCCAGTTCCTGAGGGTGTGGTAGGCAATACATACTGGCATGTGATATATTCCAACATATGTCCTTAGGTGGAACAGGTCTCAGGATTACGATTCTTATAAGATTGGTTAGACATATCCATAGATTGTACTAACCACATAACATCAATAAGACTGTATGCGTCTTTATTGCTTTATAAAATATAGGAAGAACATTTTAAACTGATTTTGAGTTATGGTTTTGGAATAATTGTGTAAAATATATATTATGTAACAATAAATCTGTTACGTATACAAGTTCATTAAGATGCTTCTAGAATTAAATGTGAAATAGTAATTTGAATACGGAATTAACTTGTAATTAATTCGAGCCTGATTAAAAGATACTTCGCAGATCAGAGTGAACGGCGTCAAGGGCTCTCGTATGATAGACCCTGAAGCCATTAATTACTTGGGTAACAACTTTCCGCGGGAATTCGTCGAAATAAAATTTAACGGTTAATTATCACTCGTGTGTTTCGTATTATTTTCGGCAACACTATACGTGTCAACGCCATAATTCACGGGTTTAATAACATGGCAGCGGTCGCGGTGCGGGCCGATGCGCGTACGTCTATATGATTTTTACGTGAAGAAGCGCGCGAACACAATTTTTTATCATTCGGCTTGAGTTACAAACGCAGTGCGAGTTTATATTCTATGAATTTGATATAATAGGTACATGTTACATTAAATTATGATTATACGGCACAGTTATGCCAATATAATTGCCATCTGAATTGTAACTATTTAAATGGATTATGTTGAATCGTTAAGTATTTTTGAAGAAATTGTGGTTCTTTATAGTTAAATTTACGTACAAATTTCAAACAATTTTACAAGTCTACTTCATACATCGTTATTATGGTACGTTGAGGCGTGTTATGTTTCTGGATCATCTGTTGTACATAAGCAAGCGGCGTGGTGGGAATTTACCGAACTCGATCACTACTACCATGAGCATTTTGACAAACCGTCACAGTGACTCTCTCTTACTTTGTCGCATTTTCGAGTTCGTTCGCTAATCATCATCAGAAGCAGTGGCGTCACTTTATACTGCGACAATAAAAAATAAAAACATACGAAAGTGTTATATGTAACATTCACGTTTTAATACTACCGAGTAGATGAACAGTTTTTTTTAATTGTGTTAAACCTTGAAACTAACTGTCAGTCTTCTCGAATATGCGTAGATCTCATACATTCCCATATTCCACCTATATTTTTACTTACTACTGAGTATACACACCTTTACTCCGTCTTGCCCTTCATCGAGATTTGCGATACTGTACTCGGATATTACTAGCCACTCTCGTTATATCGTCAGGCCATCGGGCTGGTCGGTCTGTCCAATATAAGTTTTCTATTACCAAGGTCATCATTTCGAAATTATTTTATAGGCGTATATAATTTTCATTTAAATTGTATTCAACATCTTTCACACATCGTAATCAACTCGCGAACCGGCCGTCGCTCACACCGCACCGTAACGACACAACCGTTCATTAACTTACGTATTTCGGATAATTACGTACTGATAAACCAAGCAAATTGTTCGCGAATTATCTTCGCCGGGCGACTCCGTGATGAATATCATCTTGCGTTCCCAAAAAATGCGTTTTAACTGACATACTATCGTAGTAATTGTCTCCTGTTAATTACGTTGAACGTGTTTTTAACAATATCGTGTGCGTTTGTCGAATTTTAATGAGGTATTTAACGATTAACGCGCGGGTCAATGTCACTAGCTCATTAAAAATTGTATAAAATGATTAATCTGAGTTTTTGTGTTCTCAAGCCTTTTAATTAAATTTATTTCTAGCGTAATTAATTATCTCTCGGTCGGTATGAGCTTTGAGTTTATGTTATTGGATATATATTTATAAAGGGTGAATATATGTTTATTTTATTTGCGAAGATATATCGTGGGCTATATTTGTTGTTCAATTCCATAAAACACAATAATCATGAAAGTCTTAAATCGATTAATTTGAAAACTTACAGACGATTAATCAAACAACACCAATTAATATCTACGTAATTAGTGGTTAGTCAATATTTTTTATCTATATTTATACCTCGTTTAAAGGAAGTTTGGCGAAAAAATCACAATATGTAATTTGTAATATGGAACGATGTAAATATATATATATATATATATAATATGCTCATAAACGAAAATGGCGAAGCATGTCGGGTCAATCGAATTACGTGTCAATCATCGATTACTCGTCAATTAAAGTAACACGTAGAAATCTGGTTGAATAATATTTTGCTGTATTAAAAACGACTTTAACACTCGGTAGTACTGTTTAAAATTAATTATATCAACAGATAATCATAAATAGTATATACCTTAAAGGTAAGAGTTTTATAAGATTCACTCCGAATTCATGTTTACATTAAAACAATCACCTTTAATTGTCACATACACTTTAATATCCTGTTTCTGTTCGTTTCTTAAGTCAAGAGTAGGAGCGAGAGAGATAACAAGGTGATACAAGTAAATCTGATAACATAAAAGTTTACGATATAATTTGTGTTAACGAATTTTGTTTTTGGTACGGTGTTATATGAGGTGAGAATTTTAACGTTTAAAAAGTTGATAATATAAAAGAATTAATAATATGTATACACTTAGAGGAGTTATTTTATTTAAAAGAAAATGATTCGAGATTTTGCTATACGTTTACTAGCAGTTTTCTTGTTTCATTGATAAAATTGATGAAATATCAATTTGAATAAAATTTTGCAGTAATAATAATCAATATCGAATAGTATTCTTTAAATAAGGTAACCTTCGTTTCAATTAACATATACTGTAAATTTGAAAAGCATGGTATAATGTATATAGATTTTTATCTAAATAAGACATTTGCTTTTCATCATTGTTGTTCCTGTTAGAAATGAGACCATATCTCAAAGCTAATGAAAGTGTGAAGTATTGCTAAGACTCTAAACTGAAGAATACACGTTTAAAGTGATATGCAATAATATTGGTAAAGCATTTCTTATCACCGAAAAGAACTGCTTAAAAGGCCCGTTTTTTGTAGCAGTGTTATCAATTTAAAGAAACAGTATGACAACACTATTTGTGGGTAATATTATTCTGGCTGTAAACACGTGTAAGTCGTTTATTAAAGTGAACAAACAATACAATATGTCTTCCCAGATGATCATACATTGTCCGATATGATGTCGCCGGGACGGTGTTATACTGTACGTGTTGAATATATAGAAAGAAATACAAAAAATGTATCGTGTCCATACAATTTATCCTTACCCGAAACTTTAATAGCTAGGTTGCGTTTAAGATAATATTAACTCTGTTGAAAGAATTGAATTAAAAAAGTGAATCTTGGGACACATATTTGAGATTATGAGATTAACTTCAATATCGTTTGACCGAGAACCATTAAAATGATTATTAAAATGATGTGCCATCTGAGTATTTTTCATGGAGAAGGCTTCTTGTGCTAACCATTTTACTATACTATATCAAATTTTGTATCGTTCTGCCGATCGTCACGAAACTCGGTACCCATAGCTATTTGAATACGGAGAACATTTGAACCATATCAAGTTTTCTAATAAACACAAATATGTGTGAAACCGTGGATACATTTAGTTACATTTCAATTGTAATAAAGACTACCGAGTTAACTATGACGTAGAAAAGGAACTGGAATTAAAACTCTATCGAACTTTTCGGTATTTCTTATCTGTATGTAGTTTAGCTGTTAATTACTGCAGTTATTTAAATAATTAAATAAACTAACTATGCAACGTCCGCACCTGTCGACGGTCTCACTCGCGCATTGAATATCAAACATTATTTTGTTTTCAAATAGATTTTATGTAGATGTATTTAAATCGATGGAACAATTAATGCGATTTACATGGATCGTGCTCCCGCGTAATAATAAACAGTTGACTCATTTTTATTCATATACAAAACGATGTTAAGCCTCGTATTTGCAAGGTTCTGCATGTGTATAATCGTTCAGTTTTTAATTTTTTATATATTATTATATACTGTTGGTCCGTGAACAATCATTTCTAAACACTGTTGTCAATGATCTATTATGAAGCTCTTAGTGTACTGGACCATGATCTACCTTTAAAAAATTGAAGCTAGAAGAGGAGTTTCATTAAGATAAACATTCGATATTCATCGGCTTATTTAAATAACTTTATAATTAATTTAGACTGACATTATCTTAGTAAATGTTTTGTAAGTTTAAAGTTAGACTAGAAGTCAAACTGTACAATAATGATAATACATTAGTCGTAATGAAAATATGTTTGAAGTCTATTCACTGAGAACAAAGTGAAGAACAATTAATGATAAATTGGTATTGATAATTAATAACGTAAATTAAGATTTAAAAAATGTAATTTAACTTAAGAAATTGTAGGTAAAGGATTCATAATTTCTTAGTTTGTAGTTATAAAATACTTTGATTAAACTACCAATTATTGAAGAAATAAAATTAAAACGGAGAAGTTTTATATTTCTTATTTACTTTTCATAGATCATACTATTCGCTTTGTGAACTCATCAGTATGTCGGCGTCAGTCAGTTAATGTTATTGGCTCTCTGTGAAATTGTTCCAGGTATCTTTATCCTCGTGTTTTCTTGATATGTGTAGCTATAAAGTCAATAAAAAAGTATAAGAGCCAGTGCGGCTAAGAAATTTTACATATGGATTTATTCAATGAACTCTAAAAATCTTTATATTTAGGTGCATAGATAAATACAATTACGATATTAAAACTAATGACACCTACATACAATAACATAGTTAATTTTGTGCGTTTAATTTAAGAACTTTAAAAAAAAATGTAAAATTATTAAAAATAAGGTTTTTTCAAAAATAACCATATGAATATAAACATTGTTTAATTAGTTTACAATTTTTTTTCAAGGTGTGTTTGTAATTTATCAGTAAGTTTTACTAAGCGTAAGAACACTATTTATCAAATCACGAAGCAAAATTCAAGGCTTAGAAGACAGATTCGTAATGTGATATCCCGATTAGACTGAATATATTCGATGTAGGTAGGATTTTTTCCGCTTTTCTATTTTTAGTTAGCATTTGATGAAACTACATCGGGAAATAAATGACTTTTGAAAATTGCTTCTATGGGCTATATTTTCCTAAATAATTTTAACGGTTATAAACGCAATTGTAAATTAATTATATTCTATATTAACCAGGACATGATAACGGCTATTGCAATTTTATTGAACTTATCCGAATATCACGGTTATTAGAGAAGTCTTCTTTGGTAAACATATATTTAAAACACATATCTTAGATAAAACTTGACCTCCATGATACGGTAAAAGTTCTTCAAACTGACTCGTTGCTGTAATCTAGAGTGTATATATTATAGCAGGTCTACCACCCGTGAGTCATTATTTAAAATATTAATTTTACTAATAAAACTGTTAAAAAATTTCTGATGACTTTTTTATTGACAACTTGTTTGTCTGTAGATATTATGTCAATGTGCTTATGCAAAAAATTGTGAGGGTATACATTTTTCCTTCTATTACAATTTTATAAATATTTTCGTTACATATTGGTTATTCACAGATCCAACTCAAGTTTTAAAAGACTATAACTCATATTAATATTTTTAAAGTGTCCATAACTAATGTTCATATAATGGCTTAAAAAAGGTCGGTTAAGAGTTTGTGTTTGTGTGAGTGTTTTTTTTAAATATTAAAGTAATGAAGGTAATATTTGAAACGTTCTATTTAGTGGGTATACGAGTATTTTATGTTTTTAGATTAGTTATGACATTCATCCTAGTGTAAGCCAGAATATTTATTGTAGTTTTTTGTGTACAAATCAACTTTTCCATGATTTAACACTTGAAATAGTGAAAAAGTAAAGTTGGAAAAGTCGTACATAAGATGAAACATTTAAACTTATTTGAACTTTGCTGCATGCTTAAAGTAAATTGAACGTCAAGTAATAGACAGCGTATGTATTGTTCTCATTGTGAAAAAATTTTGGTTTGTTCCTTATTGCATGAAATGTACCGTCGTTTGACACAATAACCCGTGGTCAGTTCTCGGGTCACGTTTGGTCCTATTTCGAACGACGTGTATTAATGTGTTTTGTGGGAACTTATACGAAGAAGCTTTTGTAATAAACGTTACGGTTATGTTCGTACAATATATTTATCGGTTGTATTATTTCAGTTGCTTCTTGTTACTTGGAATAATTTGAAGTAGATTAAGGAATGATGGTGTAGACTTCTATAAATGATTACGATTGTGTATTATTTAATTAGTCGTTGTATTTTTATATTTTCGTGTAATTATATTGATTAACTCCTTCAAAAGGAGTCGTATTTGCTGAAATACGGCCACTTAGCTATATATTTCCCATAAGAAAGCTATAATAGAAATCGTGACTTGGAAAATTCAGATTACTAGTGATTGTCTAGTCGAAATTCGATATTGATTCGATTCGAAATTGGATAAGAAAAAAAATCCAGTTCTTTTTCTTGACAACACTAATGTACGACAATATGTAGTAAACAAAAAAAAATCTTAGAAAACACTGGAGATGGGGTGTTTAAACTGTTTTTTCTTTGCCTATTTACATATAAATCAGCATCATTACATTACAGTATTGCTTGTGTATATGTAATACTCAAAATATACGAGTAAATTCACACTGAAAAGTGCGTATGTTACTCTTTACTACAGCTGATTTGTAATTTAAATGTGCCGCTTTGAATTGTGGGCTATCTTTTAATTTTTTTTAGTATTTTTCTCTTTACTTCTTACTTCCTATAGTCATATTACAGATTCAAGTTACCTCTGATAAGTTTTAAATTTAGTGTTCATATGGAAAAACTTATAGCCTAGCCATTTCTATGAAACGTTCCTGTATCTGCCTCAGAATTACTTCAACTGTTTCGATGATTAGCCCGGACAAACACTTAATATTATGTATATATAGTGTGTGTGTGTGTGTGTGTTTTTGGTATATCTGTCATCGATGAAATTCAGCAGCGCTTGAAAGTTGGTACACCTAAGGGTTCTTTCATAGTAGAACTTGGTGTAACTTCTTGCTTCAAACAGTAACTAGCTCGAGGCTTGGCCCTTGTTAATGTGGATTTGATTTATCTCCCAAGAACAGTTTTCATCTGGATAAAAGGTAATCTATGTGCTTTTCTGTACCTCTCATAATGTGTATGCAAAACTTTGTGATGATTGGTCGATTAATTAGTACGTGAGATTGTAACAAAGCAACAAACTCACATTCGTCTTTACAATATTATAGTTAGGATTAGCATTGTTATTTAGTTGTATATTGTAATTTAACCTGGACGTTGTCACGGGCTGTTGCTAGTACATATATAGATAATACTCATATGTCACTGTAGTGAGGATACAGTGTGGCGAGTGTTTAAAACGGCCCTATAATAGCGGCGCCCGTGCAGACCAAGGCTTCGCAATTACGGAGCTATCTGGGTCGGCTGACTCGCACGTCGTCCGGTACTAAAAAACACGCACTGGATATTGGAACTCGTCGGTTCGATGTTCATTTCGACATAATCTGTTGTCTTTAAAAGTATGTATATATATATTGAAACAACAACAACTTTATATTTTATAAAATATAAAGAAGTATTTTAATAGATATCTCTAATTTGTTTGGTAGATATTCAAGTGGTTAATATTGTTTATTTAAATTATACTTCCATACTTTTACAAGCTACTTGAAATTCCTGTAATCAGTAATGACTGACGAATGAGTCGTTTGTACGTCAATTTGAGTTATTAATGTTCCGGTGTCTATTTTGTCGAGATGTGTATGTGTGTGGGCCAAGGAACGTGCGTTTATAAAGTTTATTAGTGGACAAATATTAGCAGTAGTATGAGGTTATCAGTTCACGTGTCAGGTGAGGTCGTGACTGTCATATGGATTGTAAAAATCTCGTTTGTCTTTATATACTGTAAACCACATACATTTTGTAGTATGCCTGTCCACCTGTCCTGTTTTTAAATGGACTTCGGTCAATTACTTTGCCTAGGTCACTGAGGCGGTAATAAAATTTAGTATTAATTTCTGTCTGAACGCGGCAGCATTTATTTATCACCTTGAATGTATATTTTAACATATATTGTAATAGTTCAAGAGTAGGTTTTGTTGTTTGTTTGAACGCACTAATCCTGGTACCTACTAGCGGCGAGATTTGAAAACGTATTTTTGTATTTTACAGCCTATGTATTGAGAAACCCCATATGTTTTAATATTACACTAGGAGAGAAGCATTTATCATCATACTATGTGTAGGTCAGAAAGTACGCCGAGCGAAAACTAAGTAATAGTGATGTCATAACGTGTCGCTTGGTCAGCTCACTACCTAATAGTCGGCTACTATACGCAATTTTTTTTAGCTTACTTGCATTTATAGTAGTTAAAAATTTTAAAAATTTAAACCCTGGTACACGGCTCCTCGAATTCATAATTTTAATATAATCTGTTAGTCTGTAGTATTTAATATATGTAAGCTTTTGTTGTTCCTACGCGTTGGATTTTCTTTATAGTGAATCAATGAAAATAAAACAGTTGAAATGTATGTGTTCGCTCCTCTCATCGCTCTCTTATTTAATGGCTCCATGTTTATTTCTTCATCTTTGATTCGTAGAAACGTAGCGCCGTATTGCGTTATTAGGTCTATTTTATGAGGATTTTAAAAATATTTATTGAATACACATTCTCGGTCGTAATTTGCTTTTGCCAAATGAAGTTATTACTCGACTGAGGGAATTATGAGTAAGATGTAATTAGACAGTAACGGTGGCCGCCGCAAAACGACAGTCTGTTGACAGCGGTCTTACGTGTGGTGATCGAGAGATGTAAAGTAGAAAGACTTTTGGAGTTCGTATTTCGGCGTGCAAGTAAAACGGTACTTAATAAAATTGAATCACTGCGACGGATTTATCACAATGTACATTGTGGTCAAGTCAAGTATAGATATCCTATTATACGAATTCAATGAAATAATTCGAACTACATTATGCATATGAATTTAACCATTTTACTGGATATCGATGTTCAGATAGATATGAATGAGCATACTTTGAGTTACGAGACAATCTTCAATAAACAGTCTGTATGTCATGAATATGCAGTATAATGTGTTATCTGTATTGTATTGTATTCTTTCCAGTGTGATTGATACAGGGCTTCTCATTTTTAAGACGCTGTTAGAAAGTTCCATCATGTGTTTTTATGCGAGTAAAATGAAACGCTGGTGATTTAGTCGCGTTTGATTTAATTGTGAATTTTACAATAAAGGTAAAAACTCCCCATACCGGGTCCCTTCCTCTTATGGTACCGGTCCTATAAACGACGCTTGAAGAGACACTCATGTAGACCACCATGAGGATGAAAACTGCGGATTTAAATTAATCAACGACAGTCACCATCGTTTCTGAAATGCACCATATTTTCCATCATGTTACCAGCTACGTTACCTAGCTAGTATAGCTGTGTTCCGCGATCAAGCTTAACTAACTACTGTAGTTATTTCAACGTGTTTTTTTAAATATAACCCAACATGGCGACAATAACCGTCTTTCGGTGGTCACTTCTTCCGTATAGAATGTACTTTACTTGCTATCTAAGGACGTATACTGCTTGGTTAGAAAAAAAAAATTATTTAAAAATATTTTTTTCGCAATACCTGTCTGACCTACTGATCACTCTCAAGTTGAAAATCTGTTGCCAAGTATACATAGTTGTATTCAGGTAGCTCGACTAAGAGCAAGTCGCTCTTTAGGTTTAGCAAGTTGTCATCTTAGGCTACATTATCATTTGATATAAGGTGAGGTTGTGGTCAATTGTTAAAAAAGTCAACGCATGCCTTCTGCAATCTGTAGACTACATTTTACCACCTTAACAGTTCATTTCCCGAAAGCTTAAGAATAGGAAACACTATTTCTAGTATGTGTGAGGAACGGTTCTAGTACACGCAGTCACTAAGCTCCCATTAATATACATTAAAGCGAATAACATATTGAAACTTAATGGAGAGATAGTGCTGTAAAATGAAGAAAACTTACCGCCGATTGAATTCAACGGCAGACATTGACCCGAAATGTTTTCTATTTGGCAGTAGAAATTTCTTTAGAATCAAGTTCAGTAATTTCGAAAATTAATGTAGTCAAACAACAGACAATTTTATTTGTATGTATAAATTCTTATACTTGAACTTGTACCGTGCGTATTAGCAACGTCGCCTCTTCGCTGTAGGTAAGGTTTCCTACCAATACCTAACATGTAGACATATTAAAAGAAACAATTACAACCAAGATAAGACATACATCAATAACATACGCTTGAACATTTAATTGTATACTAAAGCTCATATGAAATTAACTTCATAAATAAAAATGAACGAACCTGTTTACTTAACATTAAAATAAATAGTCGCATTGACCCAGATTAAGAATGTCTAAGATTTCATAGAATAAAATTAATTAGCGGGTACACCACGACATATTTTCTGCAAAACGTTTATTTTATTACACGGGTCAGAGACGCGGCCGTTACGCGCGCACCTTGTAGATTCATCTCTATAATTAATTCACTTCTTATCACTTGATGCCACACAAAAAAATAACAACAGCGTAACGATGGCTGTAGCAAATCCACCTCTATTTGTTTGAACTTAAACATCAGATTTGAGTTTTTAATCTCATTTAAAATATTTTTTAGTTTTGATTCAAAAAGTGCTTAAAATGTACGAAGCGAAAAATTTTTAAAGCTTGTCTCATAATATCTTAAAATGTCCTTTACGAATTTAATAAAATATTAAATCAGTTAAGAACACATTCCTTTTCTGTATATCAACCGATTTTCTTTACTATTATGCTTTATTTAGTAGTTTATCGGCGAGCTCTAATGTTATCTTTGATATTGAAACTTCAAAAATTAAGGAATTATAGTCGAATTTTGACTATTGGACGGCCATTAGTATAAACAAGATTGGAGCGCCTCCTGTTTCATCATCATCAGCCTGCAAGAGACCCACTGCGGGGCCATAGGCCTCTTCTCAAAGGAAGGTATGGGCATAATCAACACCCCAGTCCACGACGTATTGGCGATTTCAAACTCTGAGAAATTCACAGTTCTATATTGTTGCCACATACGGTGGTAACTACAAAAATATTTTTCTGGTTCAGGTTTCCTCACGATGTTCTACTTCATCGTCAGCCGATATTGTTACCAATTTAAATGAGTAAATCTACGCGAATTCCGAAAAATTCGTTAGTAGAATGCCGGGGCTTGGATCTACGCATATCGGATTGATATTCCACCGCTTAATACACTAGATGACTAGACGATCACGACTTACTAGCCCATCACGCCTTGCCTTTGATTTCGCTAATATCAGAATCGGCTGAAGTGATTTTGAAAGAATTTGTACATTATGGTAGACATCTTACCATAGTATTATCTATACTATATAACATTAAGCTTTTCTACATGCGCTAAGCAATAATGAGCAAATTAACAGATGTAACTTAAAATCAATAAAAAGTTATACGACACAACTAATACGAATAAAACGCGTTGATCATATGGAATAATATAACTATCTTCAGAAGAACGATGTTTCGAGTCCCAGCTAGTTATTTCTAACGTTATAAATGTGAATGTCAGTCTGTTTGTTACGTTTTCACACCACAATTACTGAAATGACAATTATGGAATTTTGCATACCTACAAGTTCTCAAGATTATAGAAAAGGACATAGTGTAAATTCCATCCAAGAAAAGAGAATTGTTTCTAAGGGATAACTCAAAACTACATTAATACACGAGCGACGCCGCGGGCAAAACCTAGTCACAATACATGTTAATAAAGTTATTTTTGTATATTAATAAATACCAGTTAATATCACAGCGATGTGTCGAGATGAACTGATTTCGTCATAACGATTCGCGCTCGTGGGATAAAGTTTGCGAAGGTATATAAAAAAATACATGCGGCGATAACGCTTGGAAATATGGTGTTGAGTCGGCAGATGTTCCGGCTATACGCCGGCGCTCGGGGACTGTCGCATATCAACAACTCTGTCGGCGCTTTTTTATTCGAACAATTTACATAAATTGTCGTTGACTTTGTTCACACTCTTGATGTTACTGCTTTGAGAAATCTTTTTGTTTAGGTTTAGCAAGTATATTTACTGCATTAATATGACGTCTATGTTATTTCGGTTTAAGTGCCGCGATGTTCCCATATCGTTACTATATACTACTAAATTTTCTATTACAGTAGGTACTTACTACTTTCCAGGACTTTCCGGGTATTTTAATTAGTTATGGTTTGTACGGAAGGAAGTAACTTTATTTTTTACAAAGCTTAGTAGGTACCAATTCTTTCCGTCCGTACTTATTTGATTATAAATAAGACTGGTATGTTCGCAATAGAGTCGCTTCCGTGTCTGAACAGAAAATATTAGCAGCTGGCCTTATTAATTGTGTGTTGGTGAAGTCTGAGTGCATGAAAATGTCTTAATTTAACTGTGATAATGTTAGAGGTTGCTTATAATGTAACTGCAACATAAAACTATCCTAATGAATGTGTGTTTATTTGTTAGTTAGGCTTTCACGCCTTAACTATGCATGACCGATCGTCATGAAATTTTGCATAAATGTTATCAGTCGTACAGAAAAGACATGGGACTTATTTCTCATACAAAAAAAATCCATTCTCGAAGGATAGATTAATGCGAACGAAGCCGCGGGTCAAACTTGAGTAGAAGTTCAAGAGAATAGCGCACTCAAACAAAGAAACAATCTCTTGAGATTTGTAATATTGACACAGATACAAAAATCATATAGACAATAGACATATTTATTTTGCAAATTTGTAAGTGCTTCTCAACTGAGAAAATGAAGTAATGGATAGAAAGAAATAGAAAATAATATTAGAAATTGCAGTAATCTATTAAATAAGCCTGTTGAGATACTAATAAAATGATCTATAATAAAAGAAAATACATTTGTATAAGAGTATACAGATAAATTTTACTATCGTAATATTGCACTATGTAAAAGCCGGTTGACGGAAATTCAAACAAATTGCAGGTCGACGTTGATGTTCTGAAATATTGAAATCATTTAGTAGTACCCTAGGGATGCGCGCGCGCGCTAATTTGCAACTATATCGTAAAGTGCAGGCGTTTAACCCGTGCGTCCGAGTCTCGCTTAGATCGTAAGTGCGGCGACGTAAATGTCTACACGTTATGGCGGCGCTAACGAGCTGGTTGACCGCTAGTGATGTTACCTCACATCCGTATAAATACTGTGTCAATTAAGTGAAATAATAATCATATTTCAAAATGATTTATACGATGTAATTAGTTTTATTTGGAATTCTGTCCATGCTGATATAAGCTAACTGCTTATTATGTTGAGCAAAAAGTTGGACATATTATATTTATTGCTTACGACATCTGTGTAGCAATGTACATCTTTTATTATTTTTGCTAAATAATCTACCTAAACAAATATCGCTTTTATCTGCTTTAAATAGAACCAGCTGGACCTGAGGTTTGCACTTTTTTGAAGTTATACTTCTTTTGGTACGTTAGGGAAAACTGATGAGAGTAAATTTTTACGATGCGCGCGCACACCATCACAAAAAACCGACACACTGAAGTTAACTATAGTCAACATTTTTATCTTGTTACGCCAAAGAAGTATAACTTCTAACGCGTGTAAATAAGTACACACTACTTTTTTATTTTTACGCGTTTAAGTTCCTTTACGCGGCATGTGGCAGGAGTTGACTGATAGAAATCGTCACGTAAGCGTTATGCTCCCTCCATGCGATATTCTTGTTCTTTTTCTGTGTCTTTCTGTTCTATACGCGTGTGTGTTTGTGTGGGCAAGTATGGAAATTCTAGCAGACGAGCATCCTGCACATTATAACGTCGTCGTTTATATTACATCAATACTGAACGAGTGGAAATCTCATTAAAACTTATTTTATTTAGTATTTGCTTATATTATTTATGATTATACTATATTGTGTACCTAATTTTTAATAAATGATCATTTCTCTTATAATAATAAATTAAACTTATCAGTTTGATTTCTTACTTTACATTAAGGTACTTCGTTCCTGATGGGGAGCTCCTGACGTGTCACACAATTTTCGTTGTAATAAATGTTTTTTTCAAAACAAAATGAATACTGTGTAAATATTCGCCATGTTAAAATATCTGTGTATACAAATCATGACGATCGATCGAATAGGCCAGAACATGATTTTTTTTTTTTTATATATTATAGGGGGCAAACAAACTGGTGGGTCACCTGATGATAAGTGATCACCGCAATCCATAGACACTAGCAACACCAGGGGAGTCGCAAGTGCGTTGTCGGCCTTTTAAATACGAGTATGTGGGCTTCCGGCGCTCTCACTAACCGAACGAAACGCAACAGTGCAACCATTGTTACTTCACGTCGGTTTTCTGTGAGAGGGTGGTACTACCCCGGGCGAGCCGAGCCATTCAAGCTGAAACTCGTAATAGATTCAGCGTAGCTCTACCACCTACAATGATATGCTGCACTGCTATTTAGTTCCGATTTATTGTAAAGGGGATAGAATATATACCTACTTCATGAAAATATCAGGTGTGCCAGCTCTCCAAGTAATCGATAAAAACGTGTTAGAGTTTCTCAGTCTCAAATATATGTAAATATCTGTACATCTCCTTTTATATAAATGGCTAACGACAGGCCGAGACTTCATTCTCGCTAAATTACTATATAAAATCTAATAACAATAAAATATAACCTAGCGTTAACTAGCACCGGGCTATAGTAAAATGGATGGTATAAATCATTCTTGAAAAAACACACTGCCGAGTTTCATAATGGTCGATCAAATAGTATCGCAGTTTATCGATGGCATATTTCTGGCACCAATTTCTGCATACATAGACTATAATTAGGTTTAATATTGTGATTGTTGTAACGAACTCTTCGTTTGTTTCATTTTTTCTGTCATCATAAAACAATTCCAGGCGGATTGTCGATAAAAAAAAAATTCCAAGCGACAAGCTTTGTGAGTCGTCAACAAATTGGCTCGTTATCAACCGATCTGCGGCAATAAGTCTGCCGGCATCACCTCGATAAATATCGATATAACGTATCGACAAGCGCTACTGACGCGATGCGACGCGTCGCAACACTAATTCAAGTGAGGTGACACGCGAACTTGAGAGATTGGTCGGTTATTCTTGATTTACGGCTTGTGTTGTGTGTGTTTGCTTAAGTGGTGTAATAAATTTTTAAATATGGAGTATTTCTCTTTTTAAGTTACATTTCAGTAAAGCGGAGAAAATTTAGTAAAAGACAGTGATGGATGTTAGACTTAGAGTTTATATTACCGTTGGTAAATTCTTGGAAACCAGGACTAAGCTACGTTAAAAACTCGTTCTCATATTGAAAAAAATATGGACGATAATATATAGACTTTATTGTTTAGAATGTTGTGGGTAACTCATCATCATTATCTTACCCTTATCCCACCTAAAAAGGGTCGGCATACCATGTTTTCTTTCTCCACTCTTCCCTATCAGATGTAATCTCAGTGTTCACACCTTTTATACACAAAAAATTTCACATAATCCATCCACATCATTTTCGGTCTTCCTCTACCCCTATATCCTTCCACTTTCAAACTTAAAACTTTTCTTGTTACATAGCTTTCATCTCTTTTCATAATATGGCCGTACCATACTAACCTATTACTCCTCAACTTCTTTGTCACTGGTGCTACTTTCAAACTTCCTTGGATATTTGATTGGAATTAACATCCTTTATCTTATCAATTTTGTTTACACCACACATCCACCTTAACATTTGAATCTCTGCTACATGTAATCTTTTCTCATCTGTCTCTTTCGTAGCCCGGCACTCGGATCCATATAACAAGACTGGGCTTACTATTGTTTTAAACACCTTCTCCTTCAGTCTTGGGTTACTAAAATCTAATTTCTTAAATATTTTTTAAAGGCGCAATAGATTATTCGTATGAATTTATCTATATACTATTGGACAGCCCTGACTTCGCATGGGCGTTCTCACTGAGAAAATGGGACCAAATCCTCCCTTTACAATACTACCTTGTAATGAGTTAAAATGGTGATTGAATAACGGAACCGTCCATCTGTCAATTCCGTTTAATATTTCTGAAGATCTTCCCGTCTTCTGTTTCACTTCCTCACATTTTTCTCTGAAGATATTTGAATTAACATTTTTCACTTTCCTATAAAACTTTTTCTACCAATTTCAAACGCAAGAGAAAAATAATTAGCAGAATAAGTGAAGCCGTTTTGAAGTAATGCGCTTACATGCATATGCATATAAAATTGAAATATCTATTATTTGTGTAGGATTAATAATCTTCGAAACGGCTGAACCGATGTTGACGAGCCTATTACAAATAAATACAGGTGTTTTCAGAGTATTACTTAGGATACGGATAAATACGTCTTTTTATAGGGACAAAACTGTAATAACAAAATGTAACAACGGCAGCTTACAATAGAATATTACATTATTGATGTTACCTACCATTAATAACTCTGGTAGCGTGGGCAAGTAGACTGGTTGTGATTACTATAAACAATCGACAAAAATATCGATTAACATACGTGAACGAGAAGAGGATGAGAATTAAATAAGCAGTATTTCCCCCCTTTTAGGGGTATAATATTTTCTTCATATTTAAATGGGACTACACCTGAGCATAGACAATTAAAAAAAAAAAAACATTAAAATTGGTTCACAATTGATGAAGTTATCATCGATTAACATAAAAAAATACCATCGAACGTAGTGGTATCTCCGCCTATTTTGGAGTCGATTAAAAATAGTCTATATGATGATTAGAATGGGGTGTGTGTTCATATCCTTCACTGTATAATCAGTTACGTGGAGATGTTCACAGTTTTAACAAGATGACAGCACGAACCGTTGAACTCTAGGTGGTTACGATTATTTTTATTGATGTATTAATTTTATTCACGTTTACTTCTGACGTATAAAAAAAGTGTTCGCGCTGCCGTGGTTTAATCTTCAAGAGTACCGACCTATTAATAATTGCGTTTGGTTAAAACTACGGGCTCTGTTTGGTTGATTGGCTAAGTGATGTTTTTACTTATATAATGGTAACACTTTAAACTCTAGAGAAAAATAGTTCTCAAATACAATTGTACGAGCCATAGAAACAATTTTACCATCGTGTAATCAGTTATGCTTTTATCACAATTTCAAGATCATTATAGAACCTACGTCGCTCAACGCATTTTCCAAATACGTTATCATTGAGCCAAACCGCTTTTCAATGGCCACTGAATATGAGGTGGATTGTATTCTTGCTTGTAACTGTATATTAAATAATGAGTGTATATAAAATCATGTATAATTGGAATATTGATTAAGCGGTTCTCTTTTACAAGGGGGATTTATACTCAAAACAACAATACCGGTAGTCTGTATCTACAAAGCCCGTAAATACATATCACGATAGAACGGTGTCCGATACTGACGACCGTGTCTTCGGTACGCGCCATCTGTGTTTAAAAAGCTCCAATATACTAACAATAACACATTTAAAGCCTACGAAACACGCACGATATGAAAATCTACACGGGAAAATATAAGGAAACTAATCTTCCATCCCCATATGCCCGGGATATGAGATTGTACGTCGATATTTAACCACATGTGATCGCCGTATTTGGCATCTTGTTTTTACGGCGGCGCCGTCCCGTTCGCGCTTGCTTGCTCGACGTATCTACGTCTCTGTCTGTTGACGTCATATAGCGGTTGTTGCATGCGCGAACGGGTTTAGTGGAGATCTTTGACGGTTTGTCAATCATGGTATTAACAGGATAGTTGTTTGTTATGGGGTCAGCAATTTCCTGTAAGCTTACTACAAATTATTATTGCCCACGAATTGGATTTAACGTTTCGTTTTCGTAATATATTAATTAGTAGAGAGGGCCATAACGAATAAACGGCGGAACTGCGATTTGTATTACAGAAAACGGAACGTATGATGACATTGAAAACTATTAAAATGTATTTTGCCCGTCATTTGCTTAAGTGTAGAACTATTATTTGCTAGGTTGATTTTTTTTTTCGAACTGTCATACCCTGTTGACCCTGGGGCTTTTACAGATTCACCGGACTACATACTAGGTCGAATACAATAATTACATGATTAATTTGATTTCGCTAATATTTAAGTTCTCAAGTATAGATGTATGTATTAATAAGGTCGGATACCGCGTTGTATGTATTCACATTTTACCAGAGCCCAGGTTATGGGTTTTGAATGCTGTTACACGCTGTTAAATGTTGTACATTGCAATTTATGTGCCATCAGGTAAACCCCAACTAAACATAACGATTATCCATACCCTACTTAGAGTTAATGTATAAGTATGAGTTCACATATAAAAAGGAATTAATAGCAAACAGATAAATAAATAACT
Organism: Antheraea assamensis; assembly: GCA_035772565.1. Lineage (NCBI taxonomy): Eukaryota > Metazoa > Arthropoda > Insecta > Lepidoptera > Saturniidae > Antheraea > Antheraea assamensis. Next base: position 427,428 of record JAQQSE010000012.1, read on the forward strand.
TTTTTCGCTAAACGTTAAGAAATTATTGATTGCGTGAAAACAAAGGATGGGCAAAATTTATAGAATAAATTTTAAAACTAGGTATGTCAAAATGCGTTTTAAGGTATTATTCAAACCGTTTAAACCAATCGGCTGAAAGTGTTTGTTTCGCATAAAGGTAGTGGTAGACATACTACTGAGCCGAAGGATCGATGGTCCGATACTCGCGCATGGCTATTTTTTATTTGATCAGCGTAATTATCTGTTGTTTGGGTGCTAAATATTTATATTTGTAATACATATCATGTATGTATATCAGATGTTTAGTCATCATAATAAAAAAAGCTTAATTTATTTTATAATTAAATGGTAGCGTGTGGTAAATGGTGTCTTGAAATGAAAAATTTATTTAATTTCATTATATTCTTTTAAATAATTATACATTGTTAGAACGGATTACACCTGCAATGATAAGAATCAGTTAGCGTACAAGTAACTGTCCTGTTCATGATTCGAATTCACGGCACTTCAGCAGAACGACCGCTAAAGGCATTGCGTTAGTTATGTACTCGATACAAATTGATTGAAATTGAACATTCTATATTTGGGTGTCAGTTATATATTTTTAATAAAAGCTTCTACGTTCTTCAGTTGAGTTAATTTATTTTTCTATACTGAAAAATATGTGCATCAAACAAACGATTATCTTAAGGAAAACTATTTACAGGACTCGATGTGAGAGACGGCATTAATTTACCAAATACCCGAGCGCTAAAGGACGCACGATAAAACAATTTAACTGAAGTTTATCTAACAATAAATAAACGAGATCTACATCTTAATAACGATCTAAGTGAACCACACCTTTACATTATAATTGTAGAGTGCACACAAACAGACATAACTTATCTCAAACTATTATCTTAAGTTTGCGGTAATAAATTGAGATTTTCCTGTTTAAAGGCTGCGTTGTACCGGGGATAGGTCTTATATTTGATAGCTTTTCGTTTTTTTTTATTTCTTGTAAGGGTGCTGTTAATAGGTATATGAAATTGTATCTTTTTTATTCTATAATAGAATGACATAGTAGCAGCCCTGTACCTGACGGTAAGCACAAGACAATCCAAAATAGCGGCGATCATTTATAAAATCTATGAATGAATGAATGACGGTCGTTGTTATTATAATGCTTTGAAAATCTTTGTTTAGCTAAATAGATATTCTCTGATCCCGAAACATAAAAAAAAAACAAAAAAGAGTCACTGTAACTGGTTTATTTACTGGTAGTTGCGATCGAATGAGATGTAGTGACATTATTTTTCATTATTAAAGTAAATTTTGAGATCTAAAAAAACGTTACAGCGCTAAAACTTCTATTTTGCATCTGAAATAGGTGTGAAGGTAATGCTACTGCAATCGAATCTTAAAACTTTGTAGCATTTTCGGTTGATGTAGAGCATATAGGTATAGTAGAGCTTGAAGTAAATTAATACACGCTATCAATTTCTTTCATCAGTGCCAGAATGAATATGATCTTATGAGAAATAATCAAAATAATGGATAATCTATATATCTGAATAAAATTAAAGTGTCTGTTGTTTGCCCTTAATAATGTTCGAAACGGTAGAAATGATTTTGATGAGATTTTTACAGGCAGATGGAGAATTTTTCAGAGTCTATTCTAAGCTATATAACAGATCAGACAAGATAAATATTTAATTATTATGAAAAAATAAAATGAAGCTGCGAGCTAGTTAGTAATAAAATGAAGAAATATCAATTTTGAGTGGATAAACAAATTATTGTGCCTCTCTGAAGCAAGGCACAGGCTCGGTGTATCGTTAACCTTAGGGACCGGCGCGGCGCCGAGTTGCCCATATCTTAAAATCTACGTTCATGCGTAACATTAGCACTGTATATTAATTTACACTTTGATCGGTTACACTCACGTTTAATTATATACTCTATTTTTAATTGTTTTAGGTATATATTATGTAAATGCTTCATAGGACTTAAGTTCTTTTGTATCTTATAATAGTGTCGTGTTGACGGCAGTTAAGTAAAATCGTCTCTTTTTGTCATTGATAAGATATTTGTATCTATTTTGCTTGCGGCTTGTCTCTATATATATACTAAACTAAAGAGTTGTCTGTGTGATGTCTTATAAAATAAAACAAAATGCCATTGTAGTGTATAAGTAATATAAGTGGTAAAAGAGTTTGCCCAGGGCTGTATTTCAGCGAACGTACAGAGTGGGTGTTATTTCCAGGCATCAATATCGTTCACATAATAACCTACCTTATATACCAAGTTTTCGAAAAAAAAACGGTCTGAAATGGTACTTGATCATCATCGTCTGCTCCTTATCGTTTACAGCGATCGTTAAAAGACATAGTTTTAACGGCCTCTCCGCCCTTTCATGTGCTACGAGCATGTGGCTGGCATATCCTACCCTCGCGCTGAACGTGCGTTCATACTTGGGGCAAATCAACACACCGTCACTATAATTGTATTGTATAGCCGTAGATGGTTTGTCTTTTAGTACGTTACGCTTAATATCAAGCTCCTCTTTTCTTCTGCTTTCAAACGTGAAAATTTTTGTATTCAACAGGTTTTTCCACTCTGACCGATTCGGCAAATGAGTAATAACATTTTAACAAAAAAAGTTTTATTGACAAATTTAAAGCGATGATGACTCAGTTGGTAGTGTGTTAGGACATAGCGTCGAAGGACGTAGGTTCGAATCCTAGCAATTGAGTTGGAGCTTTTGGTGAAGGAAAACATCGTGATGAAACCATAGCATGGTGGTAGGGTTTTTTCTAAGTCCGCCTGGCTAGCTATCACCCTCAAGTTGAAAATCTGTCGCCAATCACCTAATTCGTGTGTTTCCGCAGCTGCACTTGGGAGCCAAACTTCTTCTATGTTTAGCGTGACTAGCATCTTAGACCACATCATCATTTAAAGTCAGATAAGATTGTGGCCAGACGTTCAACTATAAGGTATAAAAAAAGAAAAACAACAATTATTCTAAAAGGAATCATGATTGTTATGCTTAGTTATTTAAAAATATCCCGTATGGTTTTTTTTGGCAGCTGTCTCTTTTAATAAAAAACCTTGAATTACTTAACTGCGCAGACGGAGCGGATATTGCAAGATTATTAACATTTTTTCTAAATTTAACGTTGGAATAGTCACACGGCTATTATAGATAAGATGCTTAAATAGATTCTCGATTGGTATTTGAAAAAAGTAAATAGATACATTTTAGAGTCAGAATATGCAAAATATTGCAATATTAACTTCGTTAACCTGGCGAAAGGAGGTATTAATGACTTATTGGCATTATATGAAATCAGTGAACTCCTACATTGGTGACCGATTATCAAGAAGCTTAGCACATCTTATTCTGTTGTCGTAGAAAAGATTTTTAGGCTATTCATTTTACCTAACTCGCTATTAGGTACACTAGTCACACACAGCTAGTCTATATTTTATTGTTATTAAGTTTTATATTATAACTTAACGCGGACAAAACCGCGGGCGGTTGGTTGTTGAGGTATAAAAATTAATATGAATTTAATTAGTAATGATTAAAATAAAAAAATCAGGTCAACAATTAGTGATAATCTTTTCTTCCCAATTATTGACTCCATCTATGATATAAAAATGAATCGCTGAATGTGTTGCTAAGCGCAAATCTCGAGAACAGCTGAACCGATTTCGCTAATTCTTTTTTTAGAATATTCCTTGAAGTACGAGGATGGACCTTACGGAGAGAAAAATTAAAAAAATTGCCCGAAAAAGTCTAAAAACAATACTTTTCTATACTCCCATACAAACGATTCGTAATAATACTTAAAACTCAATTTGAACTTTAATACCATACTATAAAGTTTAAGTGTTAGTGGAGAGGTGTTCCGGGAAGGCAAAACAATTGAGTGACGTTAGTATCGTATAAATATGAATGTCAATATTTATACCATGTTCCCGAATAGCAGAATAAGTATAAAAAAAAACATTTAAAGAATCGACTGTTAGGCGTTACGAAGTTAGCCGGGTCAGCTTGTACATAATATATACAGTTTTACTAATTGTTGGTAGAACCGTTTCTTTTTATATATCTTTAATCCATTGCATACAGTCTCAAATATTTTTAGCTTGATTAGCAATTCTACATGTCCGCAAGTTCTTAGTCATACATTTCAATATATTAAGCTCTTTGTTGACAAATTTGCTTGTGATGGATGATAAATTTCTCAAGACATTGTAATTACACTGAAAAAAAAAATTATTAAGCAATCATGCTCTATTATGGGTTGTATGGAATTATATGTAAAATGTAATATTTATCAAGTTATGGGTTTGACTTTAGTCTTTTTTGAAGGTTAAATCGATGTGTTTAGAAAGCAATATAGTACGTTAATTCCATAGAATTTTTTAGATGTCGGTGGGAGCTTGGGGACAAATGTTTAACCCGTAATAGTTATTACAACTGGACAAGGGTTAAAATTCTACCAGTTGCTGTTATGCGACTACTACGATGGATTTCATTGAAAAATCAATCTAAAATTGTTTTTTCTTATAGGCATTAAGAAGATGTAGCGAATGATGTACAGTTAACCTAATATTAAGTGGTTATTTCAAGCTCTACCCATCTTTAAAAAACCTAAAAAATGACTACAGTCTAACTAAAGTTAAACACAAATAGGTTAACTCTGAGAATTAAGTTCGAAAATGTGTTTAAATCAGGATACAGCAGCGCGAGCGCATATATTTATTTTGATATAAATGTATTCTCTTAAATTAAATTGATGATTAAGAGAGTTTTAAATTTTGTACTATAAATTGGTTAAAAGTTATGGGATAACAAAAAACAGCGAATATTTGTGGTGACCCAGGCAGAGGAAACATCGATAAACGGTCTAAACGGAGCAAACGCGTGGCCGAGATAACGCGACGGCGCGGCGCAGCGGACGGGGAGCGCCTCGACGTCATTTCCTTGTCGGCGCGTGCGACTCGACCGGTGCGACGCTACACTATGAGCGTGGCGCAAGTTATAAACGATCAGAAATTCAACTTGTAGTACAGTTGTTCCCTGAACTTCCAGAACTAAAATAAATTTGTGTGAGCTTTGAAATTTTGGTCCACAATCTTTTTGTACGACGAAATGTAGTGGGCGTAAACACTGTGTCGAGTAGAGTGCTGAAAACACCGGTTCGCGTCCGATTACCGAAGTTAAGCAACGTATACGGCATCATCGGCACTAGATCGAGTAAAGAGAATAATTTTAATTACGTTTAGACCTGAATATAATCGTATGTAACGAAATATTGACGCGCCTAACATCAATAGACCAAAGTATGTTTTGATGGACGGTGTGTTGTAGGTGGTTAAGGAAACCAATTAATTTTAAGTCTTGTTTTTGTCTATAGTTCTTGTTTTTATGTGATTAGTTAAAGGAAGGCGAGTGGCATGATCATTTTAAACAAAATCTTAATAAAAAAACCTTAACATATAAACAAAAAATATAATCTTTTTGTTTCTTGTATTTTTTTAATTTAATATTTAATATATCCCAGAAAACCCAGCTATCAAAATAACTCATTAGAATAATGTCGCACCAAACCTGGATATGTACTAGCCACTTCAGACTCTCCAAATAGTGTGTGATATTCAATAATGACTTTACATTTCTTATGCTGTTATAATTTTTTATGCCATAAATAATATTCGGTGTTAGCCAAATTCACACAATCTTCAAGACCGGTTGTTAAAAAGTAATGTTGGTAAATTTGTGTAGTGTATATGTAGTATCTTGTATAATAGGTTAGGTATACCTAAATTTAAAGTCAGAAGATAGTCTTAATTTAGATCGCTGTTACTCGTTGGTTAAACTATACTGTGACCCTAGGCCACACAACATCCGCAATTCTACTAACAATATTATACATTTTCCATAGCTATTAATGCTGTGGAATAAGGTTCAATTTGTATTGATCAGAATGAAAATGGTGAATGTAATTTTTTTAAACGGACTCGTTCAAAAGAGTTCAACGGGATGCTCGAGGAAGTCCGTGTGCCTTTGATTTTAGACTTTCGACACACTTAGGTACAATGTAATATCAGTCAATCTAATTTAAAGCATAGACTAAAAATAATATTTAGTATTAATACTTTCTCTACATTCCCAGTATGTATATTAAGCTACATACCATTTTTGGCATACAAGTTTTAAAAGAGAAAGTTTTTTGTGTATAACTTTCAAATCTTTTTGAATTTATGCCTGATTATCATCTAAAAAAATTTATGTAAAGATGTAAAACTCTTGTTATTAAACCTATAAATTCTAATTATTAAACGGAAAAAGTTTATAACATAGGTTTTTATGAGCATTCATTTACCATATAAATTTAATGGGTATTCATGACTTTTCTCGGTGTAGAAACGTGAGTTTATCAAATTCTTACTAGACTAACTAACACATTACCAACTTTATTTAGAATCGACAGTATGATGTGTTTGATATAAACCATGCATTCTAGCATTATATAAAAATAAATTAAAAAAAATGTTTACAGACGAGATCGTATATTTATTAACAGATTATCATGAAAAAAAAAATTGTTACAGAGAAAAGTAATGTGTGTATAATGGAATATACTTATAATGATAGTTGTATAAACAGGGATAGAGTACGGCGACACCGGATCACGACTTCTCAGAATCTCGATGACACTTCAGATCCAACAGATATATCATCGACGCAGAGTTGCAGAACTGTTTTCATATATGTCACATACTTTAATCGTTTCAAATAAGTGTAATTTAGTTTTGTTTATTACAATTAGTAAATTACTAGCAGGCACGGCGGACGTTGTCCTGCGCTGATAATAAAAAATATATACTTATGTACATGAAATGCTTAAGGTGAGTAATGTATTTAATTTGATAAGGATTAATACCGTATCCGTCTAAATAGCCTTTAATTACCTCATTATATGTGACCATTTTTAGAAGATAGATGGGTATAGTAAGCTATCCAAAAAGATAGGGATATGCTGTCGAAGACTTTTTTTGTTGATCTATAAAAGAGGAATATCTCAGTATGCATTGTTTTGTTATATCTCAAAGAGATTAGTCAGCGTTTTCGACGAAAGGTCCCAGGCGGTTTGAATTTTCCGTTTTTTTCAACAAGTATCGATATATTTCAACCAATTTACAAAAAACAACCTTAACAAATTATATAACGAAACCAGCCCCGTGCATTTCTCTATCTATTGGTGAAGACCGCATTACAATCCGTTCAGAAGTTTTTTAGCTTATCGCGAACATCCAGACAGACAAACAGACGCGGCGGACGACTTTGTTTTATAATATGTAGTGATAAATGATATTTTTTGGTGGTGTCTTATGCTAGTACGTCTAAGTTAGGGATTTCTCTAAGCGTAGAATTAATCCGTCTTACAAAATGTTAAGTAATATACACAAGAACTATGAAATTCGCTGTTAGTCGTTAAAAAAATAATATTGATAGTGTACATCAAATTTTTCACTAGTTCTTCTGAAATTATATATATTTGGTTTGCTTACACGACATAACAATGTTGGCGACCACTGACCTGTATCTAGTAAATCGGAACCATATCGGATTGCATTACAATCAGCGATCGTTATTTTAAATATTTACATTGATGGGTCAAAGTACACGACATTGGACATTCTAATGTTCCTTGAGCTCCTTATAAAATAATTCACGTGTAGTCATGTCCCCGTGTTATGTTCTGCCAACTGTAGGATTATATGCTCATAGATATGTCTAACGAAGTACATAAATATAGGCCTTTCTTCACGGTATTAGTTTTGTTACATTGTCTAGCTTGTTCTAGGCAATGTTATATGAATATGTACTTGTATTGTAATCTATTTTATATAATAACAACTGTGATTTTGTTGGTTTTTGAAAATATTTTCCGACTTGTTCGCGGGTAGAATACTCCACGTGTAAATGGGTCGTAGTGACCATACTTAGGTATGTCATGTTCTGTGATCAGACGTTATATATCATTACTTATATTATAAATGCGAATGTGAAGTTATGGTAGTTTGTTTTTTACGTTTTGATGCCGTAACTACTCAACCGATCAACATGTAATTTTGCATACATGTTGTTAGAGGTATAGAAGAGGACGAAGGCTCATTTTCATTTAAAAAAAAGTACCGTTCCCAAGGGATAGCTCGAAATGTATAATTTTGAGCATAGCTTAGATATTGGTTTGTTGTGTTACCAACAATGTAATAGATATCTATACCGCTACGTTACTTTCATTAATGCTACGATATTGTATCCACAACAGTATGTATTTTATATTATAAAAATTCTCTTTTATTTTCGGGTGCTAATGTTCGAGCTATGTTACCTATATATTCTATCATTATATGGTAAATATCTTTAACATAGTTGCATGACACAATTTGGTGACAACTTAAAATTTATTAAATACAAAAAATATTCAATGTAATGTGCCCTGAACGGATGCGAAAAACAGAAATTAATTCAGGTCGAATGATTTTGAATTTTGTCAAACCTAGAGCAAAGTTTTTTTTTTTTTTTATATTATAGGGGACAAACGAACAGGTGGGTCACCTGATGGTAAGTGATCACCGCCGTCCATAGACACTAGCAACACCAGGGGAGTTGCAAGTGCGTTGCCGGCCTTTTAAATATGTGGGCCTCCGGCGCTCTTACTGGCCGAACGAAACGCAACAGTGCAACCACTGTTACTTCACGTCGGTTTTCTGTGAGAGGGTGGTACTACCCCGGGCGAGCCGACCCATTCATGCTGAAACCAGTAATAGCTTCAGCGTAGCTCTACCACCTTGTTTTTTCTTATAGGTATTAAGAAGATGTAGCGAATGATCGTAAAGTTAACCTAATATTAAGAGGTTATTTCAAGCTCTACCCATCTACGTACGTTATTAATAATAACAATAATTACGTTAATATATCAGAACAAACTTACAAGTTACTAACAGCGAGCCGCGTCTCTCCCCGTTTCCCTTTTAACGTATGTCTTTTTGCTGAGTAATAGAAGAAGATAAGTAAGCATCATTAGTTGTACGTTTAATCTAAAGAAAAGCATATTTAAATTGAAATGCAAATTGAACATTAAATTACGTTGACTTCTCAACGTGTTCTATCGTTCTTTTTTTAAATTCGTGTATTTTGTACAAAAAAAATGTTTATATATATACTCGTATAGCACTTTCGGAAAGGTTTTGATGTATTGTTCCGTTGTCAGTGGTTAAGGGTCTTAATTACTAGACAGAACGTTTAAAAACCTATATTATTATATCCATACGTACACATACACATACACATACATACACATGCACATGCACATGCACATACGCATACGCATACGTATACACATACACGTACACGTACACGTACACGTACACGTACACGTACACGTACACGTACATGTACACGTACACGTACACGTACACGTACACGTACACGTACACGTACACGTACACGTACACGTACACGTACACGTACACGTACACGTACACGTACACGTACACGTACACGTACACGTACACGTACACGTACACGTACACGTACACGTACACATATATTGGATCGCCCATATAAATAAATATAATGACTGCGCTCTAGATAATGAGATGTGTTTCTGGCCTGCATCTCATTGATCGAGTACGGAGCATGCAGACGCTTTTGTAAATAATTGAACGCTGTCATTTCGACGAAAAAAGAAGAAGCCCTAATGTATATTTAGAAATATACGTAGAGATATGAACGGTCCAACGATCAGCGCGAGAATAATCCCCGCTCTTTTCTTTTCGAATTGACTAGCTATCGGCCTGACAGACCTCTACAGCTTCACCAGACTAGGATCCCTGCTGCTTTTCTGCTGCGCCTTTTATAGGCTTGCGTCGTATTATAGGGTAAAGTGGAATATTTGTGTATGTTCAAATACTTTATGACGGTATAACGAGCCTTCCCACCGACATACTTTATTATAATTGATGACCCGGCATTTTCATATGGTAGGTTACGTTTAATTTATCAGGTTGCGTTGACACAAACCTATCGTCTGTTATTAGCTGTCTATAATGTATATGTCTAGTAATAAAAACGGGGCGTTATTAAAAGTGTGACGTCAACATTAATCATTTGCGTGATGGAGATCGATTGAATATAAACTTACATTTATTATTTTGTACCTTCAGTGGTCAATAGTAGGAACGGTAGATCAATAGTACGAACGCACGGTCTATAGTATTGTTTATGACTTTGGCGTTAGTCCATAATCTCACCTGATGTTAAGTGAAGATGTGGTCTAAGATGGTGAGCATATTAAGCTTAGAGATAACTCTCTGTCAAACGCAGGTACCAAAACAATAGCCGAAGTGTCTGTCGACAGGTAGCCATGCATGAGGTTCTACCACCATGCAAAAAAAATCGTTGGATATATACGTTGTCGTTTTATCATGGTCACCACGCCCATTGGTCTGGAAAACATAACCCGCGGCTGCGATCAACCGTTTTTGCGAGCATGCTGTGATCACGTTAATTTTACGAAGTTTAATTAAAAATGAATGAACAATTCATGAGACCGCGGGGTACCTTTTAACCGGCGATGTTTCTTTATCGCGAGCTCGAGTTGTAACGGAATTGTCCATTACGTTTATTATTACCCTGAGGCTAGTCTTATAGTACATTTATTTATTTAAAATATTTTTTATAGAATAATATGATACGTTTGTAATATTTTTAATTTAACTTATTTTTTACAGTAAATTAAACAATATTACAATGGTCATGGTATAACCAGAATGTATAAAGTTAAGAAAGAGTACATCAGAGGAACTTTAAAGTATTAGAGAAGTTGAGGAGTAATAGGTTAGCATGGTACGGGCATGTCAAGGAAAGTCATGTAATCAGAATAAATTTAAATATGAACATGGATGGATATAGAAGTAGAGAAATACCCAAAAATGTATGGAAGAGTTATTTAAAAAATGATATGTGTATAAAAGGTCTGCATACTGACATAATGTTAACATGGAAGAGTGAAAGAGAAATAATGCTATGCCGACCCTGCTTAGATGGAAAGGTAATAGAAAATTAAAGGTGTAATGTTAATCTGATTTTTCTTAAATAAATGCTTATAAACTTATGGTTAAAAGGTGAAAAATGAGAAAAATTAAAAGTACATAATATAATTATTATATAGAAATTTAATTGTGCTCGGGAGAAAATCAGAACAATAGTGGAATGATATTTCATTGAAGAAATAATAGGTAATGGAAGAATAAATAGGTCACTGGTAATTTACTCGGATGTAGTATAGATAGTTTTTTATGAAGTAAAGCATCATGTCGAAACCATAGCATGGTGGAGGTCATGGTGATGTCTAACCTCACCAGGGCATCTACCATCTTCAAGGTAAAATTTATCGCCAAGCAACTTTCGTTGAGTCACAGCGGCTGCATTTGAGAGCTAGTCCTCCTTTAAGTTTAGCATGTTTTAAAGCGATGATGGCTCAGTTGGTAGTGTGTTCGGACACAGCGTCGAAGGTCGTAGGTTCGAATCCTGACAACTGAGTCGGAGCTTTCGGTGAAGGAAAACATCGTAATGAAACCATAGCATGGTGGTAGGGCTTTTTCTAAGTTCGTCTGGCTAGCAACCACCCTCAAGTTGAAAATCTGTCGCCAAGCACCTGTTGTTCCGGCAGCTGCACTTGAGAGCCAGTCTCCTTCTAGGTTAAGCGTGACTTACCATCTTAGACCACACCATCATTTAATATCAGATGAGATTGTGGTCAAAATGTTTACCTATAAAGTTTAATATCATTCAATACTATGGACTACCTTTTGACTCTTAATCATATATGATTTATCGCAATGTGATCAAAGATGCAACCTTATGCGGGAGTGACTCTCTTAAGCAGCCGGAAGAAAATCTAGTTATTTAAATGCGGTTACTACTCGAGCGAGGATCAAAAATTATATTTTCTATTGAAAATATCATTCACTTCTATTATCACAAAAGATTTTAAACAACTGTATTTATACTAAATTAGCAACCACTTACGGCTTCTTCCGGATTAAATTACAGTGGGAAACTTTACAATAAACAATAATATAACGATACTTGGTGTCAAATTTAAACCTGCTCCGTGAAATAAACACTTAGATGTACCAACTTTATTCGTAATCTGCCAAATTGTGCTGGGTTTTATAAATCTATATGAATAAAATTATAGAAGTCTACCGTTGTGCGCGTATCACACAATAACTACTCGATATATATTGATCAATTATTATTTATTGTATTTCTCAGAAACTTGGTAAATATTTAAAAATAATTAAATTAATAAAAATATTTAAGATTCTTGCATTTAGTATAAAGTTATTAGTGTCAAGAAACTACAACAAAAAAATGAAAATAAAGTAGATTTTTGATTATCTTTTTTGGCTTTTTTCATCTGTTCTTGAAATGTCTTATTATGCTACTCCCATACCTGCGTGTATCGCTACAAAGTTTTTTCTTGGACGCAATAAATACAAATGTGGGATGACATTATCGTCATGCGTTACGAACTATTGAACTGCTTGATGATACATGCATCACGGTAACTGGACCCTACGGTTTTTACACACATTATAGGAACTTGGAAATGGTAATTTCTAGTTACTATTGGAATGACAAAAGTATGCGAACGTTTTTAAGAACCTTTATTGGGATTACTTTTGAGGTTATTTTTTAGTGCGACAAGTAACCGAAGTTTCGTCACGCAGGTATGGAAATACCATTAGACAATAAACAATGCAGAACGAATACACGGGTATCAGACGGGTATATAAATATATCAACTCTTATTAAAATAAATATATATCAACTCTTATTTGTCTGTCGTGTAGTAAGTAGCAGCTTACTGTAACCAGGTTTTTGTATGCATGGTTATGCCATTCGATCGTCGCTCGAATATGTTACCACCCAGCGTTACAGACGATTTAATTTACCAATCATTTTTGAGGCACTTGAAATATTTATGTTAAATAACTACCGAGTCTAAATTATATGAATTTATTTAGATAAAAAAATATAATTGTCCAGTTCGTCTGATCGCTATAAAAAGAAGCGGTCATACCCGAGGACTTGGTCGCTTTGTCTGCAAATTAGATTTCTCTTTTTCCACGTTGGAAATATTTTATATAATATGTAAACGACAACCATTGTCCGGGGGGGTATTAAGGCAACGTTCGAGTCGGTGGAGTTCGCTAAAAGTTTTTCCGCTTTGTCGAAACAATCGACTTTGCGGTGGGTCAACTGGCTCAATATCGGGGTTGTAAATGTTTATTGACCTATGAATAATTACGACCTACTTAGGAAAGTTATGGACTTCGGCATAATAAACGACGAATTGCCTCGGAATTGAATTACATCGCTTGCAGTAAGATTTGTGCAGACGTCGACTGTTTAATGATTTTATTGTACATATGTCTCCATAACAATATTAATAAGCATGTTTTATTAGATACTAGCTTATGCCTACGACTATTTTATTTTTAAAATGGTTTTTGTTATTTCATAGTTAGTACGTGTTTAACCTGGATTAATTATGGAATATCTGTTGTTTCTTAACTATTTTTTTTTCCCGCGTCTTTGCTCACGTTAATATAGGTTTGACCTATCCCTCGGAAGTAGTACTCTCTTCTAGATGAAATATACTCTAGGTCTATTTCTGTATTCCTGACAACCTTTATACATCATTTCATATTGATCGGTTGAGTAGTTAAAGCGCGTAAGCATTACAAGCAAACAAACACATGCGCAACTATAATATTATCTTTTTTTTATTATTACTCTTTACTCATAAATTTTTACTGATTTTAACTTTACCTCTTTAAAATATTATCGGTATTTCTTAACTATTACGAAAAAATATGGAGCCCAGGTAATATTTTATTAAGTCTTCTCTCGATGTGTAAAAGTCTCGTCAAAATTAGTTCAGTTGTTTCAAACAGGGCATAGTTATCCAAGGCAAACTGCAGGCACTATAATTTTTATTTATATGTATAGCATTGTTAGCTAAAAACGTTATAGTATATTTTGATTGATATAAGCTAGAGTGATCATTAACATGAAGCGATGATGGTGCAGTGGTTTGCGTGATCGGGAACCGCGTCGATCGACGTAGATTCGAAGCTGGAGCTTTCGGTAAAGGAAAAAAAATGTGAATAAACCATAACATTATGGTAGGGGCTTTTACAAATCTTGCCAAGGTAGCTGTCCTCTGTTAATTTGAAAATTTGTCGCCAAGCACCTATAGGTGTGTTACGCAAACTGCGGTAACTTGAGATTACGTGATTGTTTACCGTGCCATAACGATAAAATGAAAAATTATTTCTCTAATTTTATTAGTAATATATAATTATAGAATAGTACGAATAGATAGGGTGAATAAATACACTATATTAATTATTCAATAAATTTTATTTATTTAAATTAAAACTTGTACCCTTAAGTGTTCTTTGCCCCTAAAAAGGTTGTTTAAATTGCTAATTAATGGTGTTTTTATATTAACCATTTAGCACAAGTTGCAATCGATTATTATTGTAAAAAAACATCTGACAGATGATGACACAGTAGGTTCAGATAGGAGGGAAAATTTACGACTGATGGGGTTAATCTATTATGCAGCTGCGAGCTCTTATAGATATCAGGGTTCCGTGGGTGAAATGGAACCGTTTAGATAAATCTTTTCTTACGGCGTTCAATAGCTTCTCTTTAGTGGCTGGCTGGATAGAATTTTCTAGCCGTGTAGTTATGTATGGGAAATGTGGTCACTGAGTAACAGACAATTGTCTTATATTTCTTCTAGAGTTTCAGAGTCGTTGGTCATAGCGGAATGAAGGATTCTCGGTGTTATGAAATAATGAACAAAATACAGTAATCAAAAAAATATTACACACTTCTTTTAAACTGTTATTATTTTTATTACAATTTATTTTAGACTAGTTTTACTAGCGGTTTTTCTTACAATAATATACGTTTTGACATATCACTCGGAAACAGTACTTTTACTGGATAAAAAGTGCCTTGTACCCCTTTTTCGGCTGCTTAATTAACGTGTAAAAGTCCAACAAATAAACTAATAATCACATTTATAATATTAGTTTTATAGTTGGGATAAAATTGATTGGTTATTTGATTTATAATTTGAATTGATTTAATATTTTATTATACATAAACTGAGGAGTTACTAAGCTGCCTTCTCTGTATTCTTTTTGGTCAGTCTTTAGTAGATGACGCGATGTAAACTGCAGTAAAATCTTCCGAGTTTGTAATAGTTTCATTGTAAATTACAAATCTAGCAGGATTATACTGTAATTCTTTGTAGCCAAATATATTTTTGAGTCGTCTTGCCTCTTTAAATTCGGTTTCTTTCTAAATTAAAATAATTTAGTTTCTGAAAATTAATTGTTAGCTACGGAACACATAATGTTTTATTTTCTATCAACGACATTTTTTTCAATTTACAATGTAATACATTTTCGCTATACTTTGTTTTATTAAAAATAGTGCTTGAAAGAAAATAATTGTATGCGTCTTTTTCAAGCTGCGAATAGATAAACTCTATATTATACTAGCCGTTGTCTGCGACTTCGGTCTAGGGTACATTTTTATGTTGTTTGATAGAAACACCACCACACGTTCGCCGTATTTTAAAGCGAACGCACGTAATTAGTTACCTGTTATTGTAAAGCTGTTTTTTTTTTCGAATTACCCACATGTGATAAAACAATATAAAAATTGACAATAATAATCGGATGGTGATACTGATATTATAAGTGATTCGGAAATTATCAATGAGTATGAAAAAGAAATGGAAGAACTTAGACAACAAGAAAATCAACTTGCATCACCAACTACAGTTGTCGAAACTACTAGGATCCCTGATAAAAGAGTTCGAGTATTAAGTGATGAAAACAGTGAAGAAGGGTTCGCAACAGCCACAAAGAAGGGATCAAAACGTATAAGAAAAAGTATGTTTACAGAACATAATGAGTTTAATGAAGATGGAAATATGTTAGAAAATAAATTTGAAATAAGTATTACGTTGTATTTCTAGCAGAGGTCATAGACGACAACAAATTAAACTAGAAATAAACTCGCTTTCAATAGATCTAGCAGATAGTGTGAAGTATTTAGGTATGTGGTTAGACACTTATGGCGAAAACATATTAATAAAATTGCAGCAAAAGTTTCAAAATTTTTAAATATGTTATAAGTATTGTCGGGAAGCACTTGGGGTGTACATCCCAAACATTTAAGAAATATATATATATATATCGTTAATTTGTAGTAGATTTGATTATGGCTGTATATTATATGAAAGAGTGCAAAGACACACACGTATCTAAGTTAGACAAAATACAGAATCAAGCCCTAAGGATCATCTGTGGATTTATTAAAAGCTCACCAATTCATGTAATGAAGAGCGAGTTGTGTTTACCACCCCTATATATAAGAAGACGTTATATTGCTGAAAAATGTTGTCTAAAGACACACTCATGGACAAACAATCAAATAATTTTACTTTTAGATAATCTTAGTACTTTATGTAATCATTCCTACTGGATTACAAAAAAAAACAGTTCAAAGTTGTTAAGAGTCAGCTTTCTTCTAGGATTAACATTGTAAGTCACATTTTTAAATAACATTAGTTGAGAGTCTGTACAAACGCTAAAACCTGTAAAGTATTATGAAATAATTTTTTTTATTAAGACAAATTACTAAGGTTTCTGCTTGATGTGATGTTAATTTTAGACACTATTTTGAGAAAGTAGCACAATGATATATAAATCACTAAAAAGTATAACTTAAATCTTTTACGCTACATTTTAATGTAAGCTTCCTGTTAAGGAGTGTTACTTGAAACAAATGAACAAACATAGGTATATTCGGAGTGCTGTGTGGCGATGCGCCCACGCAACACAATTTCACCTCGGTCATGCTAATTTTGTGTTAATTTTATACAATGTATTTAGTTTTATTAAGTGATTTATGAGTTTGTTAATAATGAGGTTGAATATATTCTTAATCAAATAATATACTAGTATGGCCAGTGAAATTTTGGTAAATATAAGTATTAAGTAGGTTTGCATAACAATTACGGCGGCTTATGATTCATGTTTGTGAATTTTTTTAAATGCCCTTGTAACTCAAGGGGAAGGTATATAAGACCAGTACTGGGCTACGAATAAGACGGACGATAGAAAACTACACGTGGCAGAGATGCGAATGTTAAGATGGATGTGTGGTATAACTAGAATCGATAATATTAAGAATTAGTATATAAGAGGAAGTTTGAAAATAGCACTAGTGACGGAGAAGTTGAGAAGTAACAAGTTAGCATGGTACGGGCTTGTCATAAGGAGAGATGAAATCCATTCAGCTAGAAAAGTTTTAAGTATGAAGATAGATGGATATAGTAGTAGAGAAAGAGCGAAGAAGGTATAGATAGATTGTGTAAAAAATGATATGTGTATAAAAGTTGTAAATACTAAAATGACATCTGACAGGGGACAGTGGAATAGAAAAACAGGTTATGCCGATCCTACTTAGGTGGGGTAGGGGTAAGAAAATGATAATGTTTGCGAAGTTTTAAAACAATTGTTATAAATATATCAATTATTATTTTCATATTGGGTAAATAATTGCTAATCATTTTTATAAAGTTTTATATTTAAAGTACTTCTTATGATTGCTTGAGATACTGTCCTATCTACAAAGACAAATCATAAGCAAGTAAATTTGTGGGGATGAAATCAGAACAGCGCGCGTTCAGGGTTCCTGCTACTGGTTGATGAACTATCACGGTTCACGCATTTTTCTTTATTATTGTTGTCTCAGTCCAATTAGTGACTATGATGCCTACTCAACAATAATATATACAACTATATTTTAGGCGTGGTCGTGAACAGTGCATGTAATTTTATGTTCTCCTGACAACGTGTTTTTCAATTTTATGATAATCGGTGGCATAGTTCAGGCGTGAAAGCGTAATAAACAAACAAACTTACTGTAGCATTTATAATATGAGTGAAGATTAAGTAAAGGCACAATAACTATCAGTAATTGTATAATTCCCTATTATATAGAGAAATAGTGTCAGCAGATATACATTTTTTTATTTCGAAAAGAACCAGAAGTGTTAAGTCTAATATATATTATATTATTATATACGCTTCGAAAACATATCACCAAAATGTAGTGCATATCGTCGATAAGCCCACAAATTTGAAACTTCAAATTAAAATACAAAAATAATGCGAGGATAAGCTTATCGTAAAGTACTTTTTGAAAAGAAAACTATGCTCGAATTACCAGAGCTTCCAAATTGTTATACACTCCTAGGTGTTTATTATATGTCCTACAAATGTAAATACAGCTGGTGTTTGAAATGCAGATAGATTTTTGAACCAAATTATCTCTTAATTAATTTGATGATATTATGAACAAGGGCTAAATCATATCGTAATAAAAAATGTTCTTGATTCATCATACAAAAAATATTTGTCTTTATAAAGTGGAAATGACTGTGCAGTTACAACATTTTGTCTAATTACAACATTTTAAAATCTCTTCTTCAATTCTGATAAAATTCAAACACCACGTATATAAAAGTATAAAGTACGTATTCATGTTGATCATATGACAAGCCTGAAACAAATCTAGCCTTGCTCTAAATCAATTATTGTACATTCTGACCACAACTAATTAAGAACAGGTAACTAACTCAGTGTGAAAAGGATATCAATGATGGATGGATGGAGGTTGATATCGAGAATAATTTCGCCTTCGTTTCTCCATTACACTGATCTAAATTCTCTCCTGCACACCTTGGATTATACAATTCCTTCACTATTTTAAATACATTACACTGACTTCCAGAGCCGACTATTTGTCTTAGCAATTTCTTCCATTAAACATATACTATGCTCATTCTTAAGAATGTTTCAAGTACGAGCGTATACAGTACATTACTTGTACTTGGAGCTGTTTGGATTAAAGTAACCTATTTATAATAGATTCCGGGACATGTGGAAGTTTGGTTGAAAGTTAATTTTCTCACTTCGGTTTCAATATTAGACTTTCACTAACTAACACTAGTGTCAACAGCATAATACTTTGGGCGCTACGTCTTTTACATGGTGTCGAATTTTTGTTTTGTTATTTATCGTCACAACTATAAGATTTTGATATTTTTATTCCATTCTTAAAATCGGCGTTTTCTTATCATCAATACTGCATTGTTTCGCGAAGTGTACTATCTGGATGACTTCTTTAGTTTTGGTCGAAATGGATTATTGTAGATTCGTACAAAAACACGCAAGTCGACACCGAACGCGACACCCTGATCTTGGAATGTTGATTCACAGTTTATTTACATGAACGTCACGTATCAGATGACTGATGACGGGTACGTTGCTAATTCTTGATATTATATTTGTGTAACAATGGATATTGTCACTCATCGTCCGCGGTAACCTCGGAATAATTAATACGAACAATTTAATTGGAAGGTAACAACCGTGATCCCAGTTATCGTAGCTTTTCATGAAAATAATTATAAGTTTGAAAATGGCATAATTTGTGCAAAGTTGGATATTAGAAGTACCACTGACATTTTTTTTATTCTGTAAGGCAGTAAGTAGTGCACGCCTTGTTGAGTTTGATTTCGAAAGGTGTTTAGGAGTAAATAATTTTGTTTATCACAAATGCTTTTGTAGCTTGTAACTTGTTAAAAAAAAGTTGGATAGTTTCCTTTGACTCTTAGATTTTATAGTTATAACGTTACAGTTGTACGATTTTTGGTCTTTAGATAGTTTATCAGTAAATGCGTCGAATAGAATATATTTTTTATCAGAATTAAAGGAAGAATTTTAAGTTTAGAATTTGATTTCGTCATTATTAGTAACGAAATTTGAAAAGTAAGAAAATTAATGACTGGTGGTAATGGTTAGGACTATTTTTGGTGGTAACTTTGATGTTCATAAGCGCCTTCTCAGGGCCTAAACTGAATAAAGTATTTTTGATTTTGATTTTTTTTTATTCGTGCATAAAAGATGATTAAATTTCTGACTATAATTCATGAAGTTAATAAAATAGGTTTTATATAATTAGATTATGTAGACACAAAATGAAATTATTTGAAAATAAGTTTTATTTTAGTATTAATTTGACTAGTCACTGGACATTAATTTCTCTGTTACAGGCATATAATACGGTAGAATAATCGCTTTGCAATTTAGCAAAAATTAGTCTTATAAATTTAAAATACAAGCTTATATAATCTAAAAGCCTTGTGAAATTATTTCATAAATGCCATTTAGAACTTTTCAAAAAGTCTTCAGGAGTAGAAAATCTGAAGGTAGATATCGAATTTCTGATTTAAATTATTTTTGAGAACAGGTTAATTAACAAACACCTCACATTCGACAGTAATCAACCCTAAATAGATATAACTAACCAAATACCTTTCATCTTTATTTATATCAGTCCTTTCAACATCATCCAATATACCCACTTATATTAATATTGAATATATAAAATATTTGGAAGTTAGTTGGCTACGTTCGCGTGAAACGGATTGTCGTTACTTCGACTTGCAACCGAAAGCTTTGGACAGTAAGCCATTGTCGATAAAATAAATGTATTAAATGTTTGATTCGCAACCCACAAACCACTTTGTCGATCCGGGTTTATCTCGTAAAGAGAAATCGGATTTTATACAAAAGCTTGCTTGCCCTTGCGCGCGGTAACGTCGCGTCGCGCGGCGCGGCGCCTTCGCGAAATGATTCACCGGTCACCGGTCAAGGGCAAGCGACGCGACGCCGCATCACGTCGCCTGCTTTAAATTTTAACTTTACAATAAATGTTGGACTAAGCAATCGTTTGAAATGTTTATTAATTACTTAACACATTAAAGCAGATTATATTTGGAGATCTATGTTATTTATGGGTAATTGTTATTTCTGAAGAACTATGTTAGGTTAGTTAGGTAATTAGGTTGGGCGGTAAGTACGATAATTATTCAAAAGATGTATGTAGATGGCATACTAAAGCGTGTCAATTTCCGAAAACTAGTGTATATCCAATATTTTTGCAAAGGGGTATTTGTGTCGATATCAACCAGTGTATATTCAGCCGCCTAAAGACTTCCAGGACGGTATGATTACGGCGACGGGCGACAAATCATAGATCTCACGGTGGTCACCATTAATTATCGATTGTCACTCCTCACCAGGTTCAGTATAGTCATTTTGTCGCGCTCGAAAAAAAAGTATATTTTATAAGTACAAAGGTATAAGTATAAAACTATAATGGCCTTTTGCTTAGTTTTAGTATTTCAATCTTGTTTCAAAGTTTTTATTTACAATTTCAATAAGACTAATATATGGAAGCGATGGTGGCTCAGTTGGTAGTGTGATCGGACACAGTGTCTAAGGACGTAGATTCGAATCTTTGTAACTGAGTTGGAGCTTTCGGTGAAGGAAAACATCGTGATGAAACAATAGCATGATGGTATGGCTTTTTCTAAGTCCGCCTAGCTAGTTTACCACTCTCAATATGAAAATCTGTCGCCAGGACCTGTTGGTGTGTTCCGGCAAGTTTATTTTTACTGCGATATCGTGTGTTTATATGTCGTTTTCCTGTTGGTTTTTTGCATGGTGGTATGGATTTTTCTAAGTTCGCCTGGTTGGCTACCGCCCTCAAGTCGAAAATTGGTCGCCAAGTACCTATGGGTGTGTTCCGGTAATTGCACTTGAGCAACAGCCCCTCCAGGTTTAGCGTGCATACCATCTTGGACCACAGTCATGTGACATGAGGTGAGATTGTGGTCAAATGCTAAAAACTATAAAAAATATATGGGATAGAAAAAACGTATTATTGTTTTGTTCGTTCAAATTCCATTCATTATCCCTGTCTCTATGTGACTTGGATAAGTGCTTTGTGGGAATGATAAAAGATTCGATTTTAATACTGAGACTTTTAGTATAAATATAATAAAATATTTATCCCGTAGTGCATCCGTCGCGCCACCCATTAGCTCCCAAAAAAGAAAGTTGAAAAGTAAATTCTTAAAGTAAAAAATTAAGAGGCGCTAAGAAATAACGCAATCATTTTAAAGCGCAAACACCCTTTGTGCTTCGGTGGTGTGTAAAACAATTACTCCTCTCGTTTGCCACTTACCTCGGTTTATCCTTTAAATTAGCGTTTAACTCGCTCGCACTTAGTCCTAGTCAAAGGATGTAGCGATTAGTTCAAGTAAGGATTTTACGATGTTAATCTTTTAAATGAATATAAGAACTCACTTCCAGTGAATCTTCTGGTAAATAAATAAATAATAAAAAAAGAGATAATAATCGTTTCTATACAACATATCTATTTATATACTGGATCTAAAATAATATAATTTTTCAATTACTTAATTATATTGGTATTTAATTTTAGGAATTTCAAGATAATCCTATTAATATTATAAACTAGAAAGTTTTTGAAGATGAATGGATGAATGTTGCTTTTAGTAGCGTAATTCTATTAGCAAAAAAATTGGAACTTTATGATAACATATAACTTATACATATAACAATACTTAGACTATACATTTATGAAATATATGTTACATATGTGTAAAGAAAACATAGTTCTTCAATAATATCTGGAGTTTCCTCATGCACCGTGCCGTAGGCTACAAATTCTTTAGTAAATTATTTATGATTAAAAGAAACGTAACATGTGTCATATCAAACTACATTAAGGAATAATAGTAGAAAGTATTATATGATGAATTGATATTTGAACTTGTAAATGTCGTTTCTTTGTCTACAGGTATGTGTTTTTTAAATTGTGTATTATAGCGTAGTCTTCGGTATTATAGCATTAATAAATCCTCTTAGACAATTTTATTTTTGAAAGTAAACCTCATATTCATTTTATATATATGGAGTATATCAAATTATCATTATATTGTTTAAATTGGTGAAATTTTAATACGCTTAATAATAATATCAAGAATAGTTACAATTGCGAAACCGTGAGTACAACTTGTTTGAATATAGAAACGCTATCTCTCAACATTTATGCGCCTTACGCCATAAAACACAATAGTACGTACTTCAGTGTTCCCATGCTCCGCCCACTGTTTCAACTTTTGCGTGTGAGGTTTAATTAGTGTTAACTATAGGACGGCCAATGGGCGGTAAGTGATAATCTCTGCGTTTTCTGTTTTTATAGGTATTTACCACTGTAATACGTTTGAAGGCCGTGGTTAGTTGAACGTTTTTTTTGGTCCGGTTAATTTTACCAAAATACAGTTCAATCTAAGCAAATTTATTTATAATTAGAAAATTATGTGAGAATTAAACGACAATTTTTCTGAAGGTTTCGTTTTTCACTCTATCTGCAGGAATATATTAAGAGTTTTAAATAATTTCATTTCTATCCGTGGCATTTGTGGCTCATTAATCACTTGGCATAAATTATTATTTTATATACATTTAGCTTATGGCCATAATCTCACGTGATATTAAATTATAACGTGGTGTATGATGGTAGCTTGCTAAATCCAGAGAAAAACTGACTTTTAGGTGCACCTCCTGGAATACACATGTATATATGCATAGGGAAGCGAAGCGATGATGGCTCAGTTGGTAGTGTGCTCGGACACAGCGTCGAAGGAGGTAGATTCGAATCCTACCAACTGAGTCGGTGCTTTAGGTGAAGGAAAACATCATAATCAAACCATAGCATGGTGGTAGGGCTTTTTCTAAGTCCGCCTGGCTAGCTATCACCCTCAAGTGGTAAATCTGTCTGGCTGCCAAGCACCTGTTGGTGTGTTCCGGTAGCTGCACTGGAGAGCCAGTCTCCCTCTAGGTTTAGCGTGACTACTATCTTAACCCCATCATCATTTAACATCAGATGAGATTGTGGTCAAACGCTAACCTATAAAGTATAAAAAGACAGGTTTTTAATTGGAATGTGGTAGCCAGACAGGTGAGCATTAAGAAAAAAACCTTATGACTATGCTATGCTTTTGTCGCGATGTTTTCTTTCATTTATTACTCACGGCAGAATTATAACCTAAGTCCGAGTGTCCGAACACGCTGTCACTGGTTCCAGGAAGGAGGTATCAAAAAATGGAATAATAAAAGAGTTCAGTGCAAAAAAAAATCTCAAACAATTTTTTAAATTAATTTCGGCCATAATGATAAAACAAACAAATAACTTTCGCTACCGGACTCTGTGACAAATGTACGTAAAGATGGTTTACAATGAACGGTACGCCTACTCGTTGGAGATAGGATCGGCAGTCGAATTAATAATTGAATTTGACTGTCTCGTCGTACTCGCCGGAGATACGGAGAAGGACGCAACTACGTTTTTTTTTAATTTATTAAATTTTATAATTTTATTTTATTATCGTAGAGGTAAGTTTTATTTCTATTAAATTAATTATGGTAATATTCCTATTTTATGGCTATCGTTATTGATGTTGATATTATGTTATGAATCCTGATAACCTATAATTCATCTACAGTAGAAATTATTCTAAATTGGTTTTTGCTCTCTCGCTGTGCATACGCTGAAACTTTTTGGTAGAACACATTAGTCACGAATCTATGACGAAAAAGGAACGCTACCATTGTGTTATGAAAGTAAAATTGAAATTAATCTAATTAGCAATCCTAACGCTAAGACAATGTTGTTAAGTATTGCTTCTAAAATGAGCTGATTCTTGTTAATTTCAAAAATTGAACTATCATTTTTGTGTTTATCGCAAGCATTTTTAAAATTTTGACACGACAAAGTGATGCTTATATGTCTTATGGTACAAATAGATGGAAAACGCGGCAAACTAAATAATGTTCACTCGATAGGCTTATCACCAAATCACCTTGTGCGTGATATTAGCAGTCCAGTTAGATAGTGATACTCTAACACCCCACTTAATTACTGGATGTACGTCATCTGATCTCGGGATGCGTCCAATCCATCCAATCGAACATAATTTTCGTGTTCTACCACCTGGCAAAGTGGTTTGTATGCTTAATTTAGTCGATCCTGGTACGAACCTTATTCATGGTCTCCATATTAAAACGGTTTACGTAAGTAAATACAGTGAAACGATGATGTCTCAGTGACATCGTGGCTAGACACCACGGTAGTTGACATAGGTTCTAATCCCTGTAGTGAGACGGAGATTTTAGTGAAGGAAAACATTGTGATGCATAGCATGATAGTAGGGCTGTTTCTAAGCCACTTAATTGACTATTATTTCCAAGCTGAAAATCGGTCGTCACGTACATGGGTACTATGGAGTAGTATAACGGCAGCTGCATTTTAAATTCAGCCTTTATCTAGGTTTACATTCGTTAAGTACAAACTTAAAAAAATAACAAATTCATTAAACATTTGTGAACTTTGTTATATTTGATACTAGACAACAACCTTCAAGCGTATCGACAAACCTAATGTATTTAACTTTTAACGGTGTCCAATTTAATAGAAGCATAAAAAGCCAAGTACAAAACTTTTCCATTCGCGTTCCCCCGCCCACTACACCGTTGCGTTTAATACTCGCTCTAATATGACATTATTTATGAATGCAGTGCGGTGTAGTGTATCGTGGTCCTTATCTGGGCTAAACCTTTGTTGTCGTGCTCGACTACAAATAAATTTCATGTTGAATTAGTTAATATGAACTGCTGGAAGACGGATTGGTCGATTTTGTATGGGTCAATTGTTTGGGAGGCCGCGGCCGGTACGGTCACTTCCAAATACAATTGTATTGTAATTTTACGCTTTATGGCGACGGTGAGTAGGTAGAAATTGGATTGTATACTGGTTTCTACGTTTTGAATTGAGACCCCCATTAGCGTCTTTAAAGACTGTCGCAACGGGAATATTTACTACACAGTGATAGCGTGCTCAGATGTTATTATGTTCTTCGTGTTTTGTTAATGTCCTGACAATAGTCAGACTTTTTGATTCTGCTTTGTTTGTAAGTAGAATTATGCAATAATGAATAAAAATCCAGCTTAAGGATCTACCTGTGATATGTAAATTAAAGATACATTCTCTTTTATAATATTTATCAAGGTCTGTAGCAGTTCTAAAATCCATAAACCTTTCTCAAGATCTATCACTGAATCTGCTGCTATATTTAGAACTTTGTTATTTTGGTTTTGTATAACTTTCGTTTAATCTCTTTAAATTAAATTATACTTTAAAACGTTTTTCTCCGATTGACCAATAAAATGATTAAGAACGCAGTGTCTATTACTGACAAAAAGGTGGAAAATTTCAATCTTCAAACGACGGTGTAGTACCAAGTTTTTTTTAATTGATTAGTTTCAAAGCAATATAAATAGCATATATTACTCCATAAATTTACGTAATCTATTAATTAAACCAATTAATAAAAATACGTGCAATATATACTGTTATTTATAAATAAAATTTTTCGCGTTGTGATTCATCACCGTGTAAATAAGCAATTTGGTGGCGAAACAAGAAAAAACAAACTCCGGGGTCAGGGCGAGCTTTGATTTATAACAAAAACAGTAATTTAAAAGTGGGACCATTTTGCATTCGCCACACCCACGTAACCACCTACACGCTCTTTGACAATCGTCATATTAACAATGTCGAAAATAAACCTGTTTCGTGATTTGAATTCGCATTCTTATTTTCTTCTAATTTGCATAGCTTCTGTTTCCAATTGTTTCCACCTTTAAATAGATGTCTCATATTTTTTAACCAAAAACTTACTGTTTCATGTTCGGTTTTCTAACTTTATGATAAATACTCGTATATGTGACAAAAATCAGCTGTTTCCTTAAAACAAAACTTAATCACGTGTGTATTCTAATTATAATTTTTCAACATAGAAAGCGATTATATCACGGTTCTACTGATTTTGTGATGTATTGAGCTTGCGCAGTCCACCATGTGTTTGATTAATCAATGAGATATATATAATTATTTTGCTTGGAGTGCCAATAAATGTAAAAAGAAGAGTAATGTTAATAATTTCAATTTACAAATTATAAAATTTATATAATTCTGATTGTATTTGAATTAAAAAAAAAAAATACAGTTGTTGCATTGTTTGGAGTTTTCACTTCTATCAGCATTTCTTATGAGTGCCTCGAATTTTTTACTCTGTGTATATTCTAGAGAGAGATTAGAATAATTTAATCATTTTCTAGATCACAATTATAATCAGAAGATAAACGATGAAACAATAAATCATACTAAGAATATAATCCAGTAACAATAAAAGATTAACGCGATATAGAAGGCGAGTTCGCGCGTATTGCGATAGTATCGCGCGGTCGTCTCGCTGCACTCGTTATAACATGTTAACAGATGTCTGCATGTCCTCATGGGCCATTGTACTGTCATAACTATAATACTATGCGCTAAATGTTCAGTCCTTTGTGTTGTTGCCTCGTTATGTGGTTAGCAAAAGAAAAAACGTTTACAGGTGCCCTTGGTAACAATAAAATTGTGAGGCTGATTAAATCAATTAGCGTTTGACTAATTAATATGATGTTTTTTACACATTATATTTATGATATGTGCCTGTGATAGTCGTGCTCGTGGTTTCGCTCGCCATGAAATTGATTGTTAAGTTGTTTTTAACGAAGTTTTTAGGAGTTAAATGGCTTATTCTGTAGGTTAATATTTATTGCAGTACATTGTATATATAATGTTTATTAGTTAAAATATGAGACCAAATAAATATAAAAAAATAATTATCATGACACAGTTATTGAATTCGATTAAGATTAATGTTTTACTTGTCATGTTTAATCTTCTTCGTTTGATTTGTAACATGACATCAGTCACTGTTATTTAAATACAAAAATTAGATTTATGGTATGCCGATTTTTCTTAATTTATATTCTAATCAACTGTATACTACCGTATATTACTTAATATTTAATGATTTTGGCAATATATGTCAACAGATATTGTACATTCTACCTAATAAAATCACTTTTAACTTAGTAACTAATTCAGAACATCTATAATATAAAAATGAATCGCTAAATGTGTTGCTAAGCGCAAATCTCGAGAACAGTTGAACCGATTTCGTTAATTCTTTTTTTAGAATATTCCTTGAAGTACGAGTTTTCAAGTCGCCATTAATGTGAGATTGTAATTTTGTTAAATATTCATATTAATGTACTTTGATCCCATTTTCAAGAACGTTCTAACTTATAGTACTAAAAAGAGTTACGATTTACTAACACATCAGAAAAGATTAACAGGTATATTTGCTCTCCCTTTTCTTTAGACAATGACTTTGATGTTAAAATTTAAAGTTAATGGAATATGTGCGAAATACAACATTTAAACTTGCCGCATTTTATTTATTTTTTTCAATTAAGAACGCCCAATTGTCTTCAGTATGTACTTTACAAATAATTAAGAATAACAACGAATTCGAAGAATTGGAATAATATATAATTAGAGACCACTTAAATCTGGCCTTAGGCTACGTAATATTTTGTCATGATGTCCGTAGGTCATACAAGTGAGGATTTTTTTACAAACCAATATTTCACTGAACATTTCGTTCATTACTTTAACCTATAAAAAGTTTCATTGCTTTGCAATCGTTTTTAATTAATGTTCTTTGTAAATAATTTCCATTTGATAACACCGCTACGTATATAAGATTAATCAAATTAACAATAAATTCTTGGTATAATATAGATAATCTTTCTTCTCGCGTACGTGATAGTGATTATTTGAAGTTAAGGCAATGGTTTCTTGTACTGTACTTATTATTGTATTATCCTATTATACGAATAATGGAATTAACTAGAAATACTTTTATATCGTTGAGTTTCTATCGGTTTGTACTTTAATAACATAACATCTCTTGCGGCGCTATTCTAGATTTGATTTGAATACTTCATACTTTGCAAAAGTCTTCGACTATTACTCTTCGATCATTTGAACTTGTCGAATAAGGAGTCTGTTATCAAATACTCTGATTTTGAAAAGGTACTATGATAATTTTTAACAAGCAGGCTTTGAAATGATTTTAATTGTTTTACATGTGTCATCATCACATTGCGACTAATACTTCTATGACATAATTATATCATTCTAATGGGGCACGTTAACAGGAAGAGGTGGTGATTTGTATTATATCGCAGTAACCTCTCTCTCTCCTTATATCTTGTTCACTCAATATGTGTTTTTGAAAAAAAAACATTAATAAAAAAATGCTAATTTAGTATACTCACTTCTTTAACGTTACGTGTATTTTTTGAATTTCAATCATTAGATTTTGGCTGAAGTTAACGCAATCTTAAACACCTCTGTCCTTAGAGCATAAAAAGTGTTTTATTCATATTTGTATTTAAAACCACATATACTATAGTAATAAATACTTGTATATGTCATAATTAGCTTGTATTCATTTTATTTATAGGAACCGTCTAATATTCTAATGACAAGCTAACTTTAAGGTTCTCGTGACACATTTGTTGTGCTATACTCTTGATCCCGCGTGAGCTACATGTGGCTGACAGCGGTGATGTAGAGGAGATATAACGGCGTAAGAGAGCGTCATGCCCTTTATCGTGACGGCCTAAGGGTTGATTTTACTACCAAGGTGCTAATAATTGTTTCACATCAAAAAGTACTGTTCCCGGGGGACACGGAAATATTTTCTAATACATTAAAGCCAGCAAAGCTGCAGGCAAAATGTAATCTTATATATATTAGCAGTTTAGTGACCTTACAACATAAAAGACTAAATTTGAAAGTAAATTTTATTTTTTTATGTTTAAACAACAGTGTATTAATTTGTGTTTCTATGTATTTCCCTACATCCTCCTAAATATTTTTGAAGTGAAACTTCTTATGGGAGGGCTTTGAAATTATGATTGGCAAGCGTTTTGTTTGACGAAAAGCGGTAGGGCTAAACACTGTGTCGAGTAGAGTGTTAAAAGTTGAAAACACCGGTTCCCCAGATCACCGATAAATTAAGCAATGTCGGGCGCGGTCAGTGCTTGGATGGGTGATCGCCTGGGAACACCGCGAGACGTTGGCTTTTTGTTGTAGATTTTTACTTAAAATTTTTCCCTATAATACAATAGTTTCATTTCTGTCGTGTATCTTTACGACACGCCCTGTTTTTTTATTCGTGGATTTCATATTCATTTTTTGCCGTGAAGCCTCGTGTAAACAACGCTAAAGTCGATCCAGCGGCCGCCACGCCATTGTGCTGTCATAATAATTACGTGTCACAGGTGTTAAATATTGGAGTTTTGCAGTTGATACTTTGTTCGCGTCGGCCATGAGCTCGTGTTATCCCGGATTATATTTATTATAACATTTTTGAATCGATATTTCATGTTCAGATATTTCATTTTCAATAGAGATATTTTAATATAAGCATATTAAATATTTTATTCTTGGTATTGGGTAGATGTTTGAGTCATTTGTTGTGGTTTGTAAGATAGAAGTTTAATTTGTTTTTTATCCTTGCATTATTGTATTAAGGACAATGTTGCTATCTATGTTAATGTGTGGAAAATTCAATGTATACTCAACTCAATTATACGACCCTTTTTTTCAATCATAGCTGTATTTTCTCTGACCCGGTTTTAATATACGTTTTGTTATATTGAACAAATTATGCGTTCATAAGTAAACTATGTCGATACATAATGACTACTAGTTAACATTGTTGCAATATTATAACTGACGAGTAACGTATGGGTGAAGGTGAACGATTTCTTTAAGTACATCCAAATAACAGCTCGAAATGTTTACCAGTTAAGTTTGTCTCTGTTGTTTTGACTTCGCACGCGCTTTGTTATCATTTATTGTGAAAAATAGTTGAATTATAGCAGAACTGATACTCTGCAAATACTATCCGTCTTCTAACATCTACGTACTTCATATTCGTCTTCATAACGATCGGATTCCCGGTATCGAAATTTCTTTACTACTCTGTCATTTTTTTTTTTACTTTATAGGTTAGCTTTTGACCACCATCTCATCTAATGTCGAGTAAATAGGGTCCAGCGCAACCTATAGTAAATCTATTTTAGCAAGCAGCATCGCTCGCATTAATTTTTGAACTAATCATTGGAAATTGTAGGTTTTTTTTCTAGGAAAAAGGTATCCTATGTCCTTTTCTGTACCTCTATCGTTTATGCATAATATCAAAACGATTGGAGTGGTTAAGGCGTGAAAACGCAACAAATGAACATCGAACTCTCATTCGCAATTATAATATTAGAATTTTATTTTGTTACGTAATTCGATCAGGTTGGATACATTTATACATTAGGGTCTATGATTATTAAAAAGTCAATATCGAAATAGATAAACTCGACTGTAAATTCAATTAAACCCGAATTATTATGTGTAACAGGACCAGGTAACTGTGTCCCATAGGATTGCAGCAATCATATACAAGGTGTAAAACATCTAATAGTATCAAGCTTAGCCGTGTCCCGTTTTATGATGAATCGCTCTATATACAGTAATCAAACGGGGTGGTAGGGTGATCTATACTCATTACTCGATCAGGTCGCTATATGACATACCAGTCATAGGGATTCACTTTTAGTTGTCCCATTTGAAAAAAGGTCAGTGTACTCGTATATCCAGCGACGATCTATAACGGATTGGATGGATTGCAGTGAATACTATAGATTGTCTCCGTTCTTTTTGGTTATGGTTACGATCAGGTACAGTTGTCTTCAGTTTTTTGGTCGCTCTGAATATAGCCCTATTTCAGACTTGCGCGTAATACAGTGAAGAGTTTAATATAAAACAAAGTTAAAATATTATTATAGGAATATAAAATTGGCATTTATTTATGCTTATGTTGTATCCATGATATATATGTAATATAATACGTATATATACCTATATTTGTGTTCTGGGTACTATGTCCCGAGCAGTCAAAAAGATTAGCGAGGATTGTACAGTATGACTACATTGTACAAGTGACTACCTTGTTATGCTACAATTAAAAAAACCATTGAAATAAATGTGTGGTACTCGGTATTGGATCGTGTGTGTTTGTAGTATAACTTTAACTGTTCAAAGTATGAAAGGCGGCTCATCGCAAATATTTATCGTTGGCGTCTCTTCCCGGCATACATCCTCTTAGTCATATCTCAGTGTTTGACGAAGCGACAACGCGCTACGCGGCGGTGTGATGACGCCCTGGGATTTTGTACTGACGAGTGGCCATGAACTTTGGAATCGGGTTGTCTTTTTTTTTATATACTACGCGACGCTTGGCCTCAGTCACACATGTTGGAAAGTGAGGAAGGACTGAAGATTTAGTAAAAACCTACTCGTTTATCGCTTGGAGACCGTTTATATATATATATATATATTACAAACAATTGCAGACAGCGAGTTCTATTCTTTTGCGTTTCGAATAATAAATGAGGATGCAAAGCGCTTTATACGAATAAATGGAAAATCGATACGAATTGATGGAGACTCGTACAGCGTCTGGTAGTCCTGAAATGGAATGAAGACGGTGGAATTAGCTGATGTTAGAAATTAGCTCCTTACTAGTTACCATCAAATTTATAAGAAAACGTTTCGATTAGATTTAATAAACAAAACAAATATTACCTACTTGCGATTATTGAAATCGGCTGACAAGTGCTCGATTTGTGTAGTTCGGTGAAGCTGTGGAGCCACCAAAACGTGTCAATAGCGTAGGTCCGTTGGGAAAAAAAGATCGATTTGTTGAGGTTAACTTTAAATTCAAACTAATATGGAATCACAGAGGTTATATAAAAAAATCCAAACTGATATGGAATCACAGAGGTTATATAAAAGAATCCAAACTATTATGGAATCACACAGGTGATATAAAAAAATCTTGTTACTCAGGTACTGTTTAAAGTAAAAATTGCTTCTTAGCAAGTATGTACAATATTGTCGGTAACATTGTCAAAGTTATTTTTTACGCAACGTTACTTTTTTGAGCTATTCAGATTTGTCTTAAAATCACCGTGTTCTAGAGACTGTAGAAACAAACATCGATATCTGTGTTGGAGATACAAATGTCAAATATTTTGAGTTTTAGAGGAGAAAATATGTACTTCATTTCGCTATCTCGAGGGCTCAGGCTTCTAGTTATTCAGATTTGAAGAGAAATGTTCGATGGTTTTCAAGCTCGAGGTTTTACTAAAATATCGTGATGTATTCAATTTACCAAAGTGTAACTTCCATCCAATATCTCTTATCGACATTCGTGAAGAGATGTTTATACCTACGTATATAAATTTATTGCTTTAGGCTTATCTGTACTATTTTAATTAGCTGTATATTTTTAATGTATAGATAATTTTATTAGGACCTGCTTGTACCGTTTCCCGTCACGCCGTAATAATATTATGTAGTTGTTAATCTTAAATCCCGTCCAACGAACAACTCAGTAATGCATCTCACATCGGTTTTCTCAGAGATAAGTGCACCCGTTCACCAAACGAGCGTGTTGGCTGTGAGGGGCGAGCGGCGAGGTGGTATCGCGTTCGCGTTTATCTCCCGGTCGTGTGCCGCGATCGCGCGATTGGGGTCCAAAGAGGCCGCGCGTTTGTTCCGAGCCGCGCGCATGAAACGCTGGAATTCTTTAGTCGTGTGGCGATATGGTTTTTACGTTATGACAGCTCTACATACTCGCCTAAGTTCGTGTTAATTATATGTTTAGATAAAATTATGATTATATTTTAAACCATTGTGAAGTTTACATGCTTTAATATTATTTTTTGATTAATTATATAATTATTAAGAAGATATAATATACCCGAACCTGACTATATCCAAATACGGTACGATATCAGACTTATTGTAAATGAAAATATTACATTCTTCAGTGATGTGATTGGAGTGGATCGATTAGTAGTCGAATTTCTACCATTAAAATATTAATTTTTCTAATTTCAAGATTAGTGATATAATTATACTAAAGTTTGTCAATAGGTACTATATAATAAATATAAATAAAATTGATAGAAAAATAAATGAGAAATATGTACTCAACTGTTTTGTCTCTGCCTAACTGTATAATAATATGTTTTGTTTTTTAGAAATCCAAAACATATATATTAAAAAAATCTGCAGATCCATACTTCAAGCGTAATTTCTCTAAGACGCACTACTTTACAATCCTTTTACATTTAACATAATGGAATAGAGAATATAGCACTTGAAAATTGATATTAAAATTATAATTGCATTAGCAGTAATTTGCGTGACGTTCGTTTACGATTTCATTCGAAATAAAATATGCGAACGTGCGCCGATAATGTGGGTCGTACTTAATTATTGTTTTACGAAATATGAGATACTGCTGAATGGAAATTATGTTGTCGGTAATGTGCATTGTTGCACAAATCTCGATGGTGAATGAATTCATATATATGCTTTTTTAACTTTGTAAATTTTAACATTTGACTACAATCTCACCTGATGTTAAATGACGATGTGGTCTAAGGTAGTAAACACGGTATATCTGGTGGAGGATTGGCTCTCAAGTGCCGCGGTAATACGTATTTTCAATTTGAGGGGGTGATTACCAATTAGGTGAACTTAGAAAAATCTCTACTAGGACCGTATTTAGTTTTTCTTTGTTTAATTTTAGTATTGATAAGGAGCGTTACACCGTCACAGTACTTGGAAACCGCCAAGTCGTAATATATTTTTACATTTACTTATAACCATTGCGTCATACTGATAACCGACAGCGCAAGATACCAAACACAAAGAGTTCCCAAGTCTTTACCACCGTTGGATCGTGAGAACTGCGTCACACATTGAATTTCAGTTTCATGTCACTATTCGTTTGTACTTCGAGCAGTGGTCACATCTCTTAAGTTAAGTGTTAGTAAGTTAAGTTTGTAGTATTCACTTATACTTCAACCAGTAGCTATTTCTTAGTTTCAGATTTAATAAAAGTTATTTCAAAAGTGTATTTATACATCTCGCGGACTTGCCCCACATAATTGGGGTAAAAATATTAATGTTTGACAATTGTGCATATTTATTTTGATTCACAGTATTGAAATTTGATATAGATAGGAGCAAGTTTTATAAAATTATTGTTACCCACATTGATTCTTGCCAATACAATAAAAGGCAGCCATTTGTTCGTAAATATGATTTAACTCAAAAAGTACTGTACCAGATTTAAATCATTACTTTTTATTTTTATTTTATTTTATAGGTGGTAGAGCTACGCTGAAGCTATTACTGGTTTCATCATGAATGGGTCAGCTCGCCCGGGGTAGTACCACCCTCCCACAGAAAACCGACGTGAAGTAACAGTGCTTGCACTGTTGCGTTTCGTTCGGTCAGTGAGAGCGCCGGAGACCCACATATATTAAAAGGCCGGCAACGCACTTGCGACTCCCCTGGTGTTGCTAGTGTCTATGGACGGCGGTGATCACTTACCATCAGGTGACCCACCTGTTCGTTTGCCCCCTATGATATAAAAAAAAAAAAAAAAAAAAAAATATTATTATGTATGTATATTCTTTAGCCTGATTTTTTGATTACATAATATATGCGACAAATTATAAAGTTAAAATTAAATTAAATCGATACAAAATGACTACACTATGTTGGGCGTTTTTTGTCTAAATCATTAAATATGAATACAATGCGATAGATAATTGTTTGAGGTTCACACGAGTAGAGTTGAAGTGATAATGGCTCAGTTGGTAGTGTGTTCGGACACAGCGTCGAAGCTCATAGGTTCGAATCCTGACAACTGAGTCGGAGCTTTCGGTGAAGGAAAACATCGTGATGAAACCATAGCATGGTGGTAGGGTTTTTTCTAAGTCTGTCTGGCTAGCTACCACCCTCAAGTTGAAAACCTGTAGCCAAGCTGTTGGTGCGTTCCGGCGGCTGCACTTGAGAGCCAGTTTCCTTCTAGGTTTAGCGTGACTACCGTCTTAAACCACATCATCATTTACCATCAGAGTAGATTGTGTCAAGCGCTAACCTATAAATTACAAAAAAAAAAAGTTTTAGTTTATCTGAAAGAGAGTGCCTATTTAATAGTTTATTTTAATCATTTATTATCTGTTTGTATCAGATTCTTAATGCGAAAACTTTTCAACATCGCAATAAATCGTGAGAAAAAATTGTATAGGAATTAATTTAATTATCTCTACATACATTGTAATTCCCATTGGTAACTGAACAAGGGCATAGAGCATTCGCCACCCAGGCTAGCTACCGCGTGGACAATTTATAAAGCCGGCCACGACCGCCCACCCGTTCGCCGGGAATCGAACCCCGCGCCCGCAATTAAATGACGCCTCGGGATCTCTCGCTCATCCGATACCATCTGTTTGACCCTAGGCCGCATGTGGTGATCTTTCAAACCCGATTTATACTTCAAACTTTTTTTTGTTTGTGTCCTGAAAAAATACCAATTGATTTAATTTTATTTTCTTTCATTAGTCAGTCTCCAGAGGGTTACTGGAGTGTCTCAAATTGATGTATATTATTAATGAGTTATTTTCTAGTAATGTATTATGTAACTATTTCGAATATAATGAGCCACTCTTAAGTCTAACCCTACCCTTCCAATACATTCTTGACAATTTAATCTATGTTCGCAAAATCTTTGAAAAGCTGGATTTCGTAATAGACCGGCATTATCTAAATACTATAAACTGTGACAAACTGGTCGTCCCATGTTTCCGAGTTAGTAAAACCCACAGTTTTTTAGGTAATTGTGTTAGGTTTTGTAACAAAGTCCCAAAGCATAGTATCGATTTACCGGACTGTAAGTTTAGGCGCCATGTTAAGCGGGTTTTGGTATCAAAGGTCTATTATACAGTGGATCAATATGTAAACGATGGTGATGTATGGAATTGATTGCTCTCTGTGCATTTACTAAAAACGATTGGAACGTTTAATGTATTTTAAATATACATCTATTAAATATATGTATATATATATATATATATTAAAAATATAAACCCGATCGAGTTTCTTGCCGGTTCTTCTCGATGATTGGGTTGTTTTCCGAACGTTCATAAGCGCCTCCTTAGGGCCTAAATTGAATAAAGTATTTTTAATTCATAGCCTTTCCTGTATGTGTATTTTATTATTTT
Organism: Antheraea assamensis; assembly: GCA_035772565.1. Classification (NCBI taxonomy): domain Eukaryota; kingdom Metazoa; phylum Arthropoda; class Insecta; order Lepidoptera; family Saturniidae; genus Antheraea; species Antheraea assamensis. The sequence goes on from JAQQSE010000012.1 coordinate 464,649, forward strand.
TTATACTTTTATATTGTACTCTTAGGGTAATAGGGTAGCCTTTCATTCTTACTGGGATCGTTTGCGACATAAAAACATAGTAATATAGAAAAGACAAAGTGATTCAATTCGAAGGGACACTTCGTATTCCTGAACTGGATAATACGACCAGTCGAGTTATTACTTATTTGAAGGTGTCACGAAACTGACAAAATTGAGACTCGCGTACGTGTATTAATTTGTATTTAATTAGAAACATAATTGAAAGTTGGAGAAATTATTTCATTCGTGTGGTTATTCATTCCACATTCTCTATTGGGAACGGTTTTATTTTAGCAATGTTTTTTTTTGTCATAAATACATGTTAAATTGCGAATAAACAAGTAATCTAAATACATATGTAAAATTACTGTAGCAATTATTTACCGGGCTAATTTACAAAACTGTTGAACCGATTTTCTCGAAACTTTTATGGATTTTTACTAGTATTTATTATCTAGATACATACCATTTAACAAGAGGTAACTTAAAATCTTTTAAAAGGTTGTAGGAGTTAAGTGCTAATGACAAAATTACAATACAAAACGTGTGTGAAGTGGGCACCGCGCCAAGTTAGAAACCAGGTTCCTTACGCTGTTTTTTCAACTCTAGATTTAATTCTACATTCTAATATATTAATACATTTTCGTCATTTAAGAAGAAAGCACCCCCTCCATGCGACTTTCTCTCTCTTTGTCTTTCTGTGATCTGTATTTATTGTCTCTATCTGTAAATATTTATTTCCATCATTTTTTAAATGCAAAGAACGTAAAGTATGGAATCAAATCGAAAAGTTATTTAATATTTTAGAAAAAAACATTAATTTATTAAATAGTTTATATAACATAGAGAATTAAAACGAAATAAAAATGCTAAATAAGAAATAAAGAAGCAAAAATAAGAAATATGTTTTATTGAAAATTCCACGCGTTCAGTACTGAGGTTATACAATCGGTAGCGTCCAATGCTCATCTGCTTAAATATCAATACTCGGACGCATACAATTTAGAGCGTGGGAGAACTACGCATGGAGGAGACATAACTCTTTTTCTTTATGTGATTATTTATAGCAGTCAACTCCTACTATGTAGTAGCCATGTTAAGAAGCTGAATTCTACAAAAGACAGCCCATACAGGAAAAACTCATCAGACAACAAAATGGTTTTCACAATAAAGAAGTAGCAAGCACTACATAGTCATACTACATATTTTTTTGTTTATAGGTGTTAGTATTTGACCATAAAGTCATGTAATGTTAATAGCTGTTGGGAAGTAAGATAGTAACACGATAAACCTAGAGACAACTGGATTTAAAGTGCAGATACCGGAAAACAGCTCTAGGTGCTCACTGATAGACTAAAAAGAGAAAATTTTTGTTGAGTAGTAAATATGCAACAGTGATTTGTACGGGAATTTGATTTAAGTATTTTTTGAAAACTCTCTTTAAATCAATTTTTCTTTAAAAACTCAGTCTTATAATTTTTTTAATAAACAATTTCGTTTTTTATAAATAAACTAAACAATATTTGAAAATCTAAGCTGTAGTGCTTCGTAAACTACTCACGGGTTACGTACGAGACCTGAGGCTAAAATATTGCCTCAAATAAATAATCGCTACAGATTATACAAACGCCAGAAAAGTCTTTAATACATTTGCCAGTCGTAGATTTTACAGGTTATCTGTTCTGTGTTTTACGCAGGACAAAGGCACGACCGTTTATGGAATCAAATCTATTAGGAGACAAATTTAAATTTACTTCGATAGCCTAATAATTTTATCGGTTAAACATACAGTGTGTTTTCAATATTATAGGCATATTATGAAAAACTAGCTATGCCCGCAATATCCTCGCGGTAACTAGAAAATTGTTTTTGAAGCTTTTTCATTTTTATCCGATTTCCAATAGGTGGAAGTTATCAATTCCGTTGTATTTTTTTTAAATGTTTTTTTCTCTTATAATTTCGTTAATGTATTTATGAATCGTTTTAGAAAATTCTTCTTTTATTGTAAAGGAGGTATTTTAAAATGTATCCTAGTTCCATTTCATTAATATTGAATCTTAGACTTTCAAGATACACCACGAAAATCCTGAAAATCGAAAAGGAAATGTATTGGTAGATTTATGACAATCCAAGATGCATTATGCATTTTATCGTATATACTCGTATATTTTTTAAGTCGGTATAATTACCTTATTAAAATTGTATAATTAAACTTTTTTAAACTACCTGGTTAATTATGTTATTAATATTTATTGCAAGACGTTTTTACACCATAATTAAATACAACAAAGTAACTCTTTAATTCTATTGAATAATCCAGTCGAGTAAAAATGGTCACTGTGAGTTAAATACCAACATTATATTTATATGACTGTCGACTTTATTTAGTAATTTATAGACAATCGTCAACTGTGTGATATTCGCTAGCATTTAACAGCTTAAGTGAAATATAGCAGAAAATGCACTGATACTATATTATGTCGATCTATTTTACTTTTAACGACAAAGTTGTTTTATATGTTATGTAATGGGACAAAATATTATTTTTGAGTTATTATACACGCTAGTCGCTAATGGACAGTAATATACTTTTTATAATGGTGGTAGGGCTTTTTCGAAGTTCGCCTGGCTATACCTACAACCTTCAAGTAAAGAATCTGTCTCCAAACACTTGTGGATGTGTTCGGGCTGCTGCACTTTGAGAGCCAGTTTCCCTCTTGGTTTAACGTGTTTACCATCTTAGACCACATTGTAATTTAAGATCAGGTGAGATTGTAGTCAAACGCTACAACCTACAAAATATGTAAGGGTAAGGATATATTTGTTTTCATAAGAGTTATTAATTTGTATTTATTCAAAGCTTAGATCACTATACCACCTATCTGAACAGGAAGTATATAACATTTTTTTTAAGGAGATATATTAGCTTTAGTACATGATAAAAATCCATTTATCCTTTTAAAGTTTTTATGTGGTCACTACTGTAATGAAGGACTAACTCTTAATATTATGACCATCCTTTTCAGTCGCTCATTAAAATTGTGAAATAAAATATCTGCCTCATTATTATATAATCTTTGTTACGATTATTTAAAAATATTAGTTAATTAATAACACCGACCTGTAAATGTCCCACTGATGGATAAAATAATTATATTTCCTCAGTAAAAGTATGGGGTAAATTATCACGATTTCAAGTACTTATTCTTCCCGTGCACGAGCAGCCGACTACGACTTCATTCTAGTTCAAATGTTAATAAAAAATCTTATCATACATTTTCTTTGTGTAACTAACGCTTTATGTAGTGCACTCCAAAATAGCTCTCAGATGACACGTTTGTTTAAATTGACTTGACACTTATCGTTGTATGCCATGGCCAATATTAACAACACATTAATAAAATGTAGCATATACTCGTAAGCTATATTATTGTAAAGTTTTATCAAAATCGGTTAGGTAGTTTGTGCGTGATAGGGTTGTTAGAACGTAATAATATTAATAGAACTAGTGATCTTCCTGTCTCTTTTTCTCTCTTCTTCTTCTCCCTTCGTGATCTTTTAGTGAATTTGACCATAATTCATTCATCTTTCAAGTTTCGCTATTAACTCTTTTAATTATTTTTTTTATCGTTCTTAAACTTACAAATTCTTACCTATAAATTGGTTTATTTTTATAATGAAAAAGGCAACAGGCACCTCAAGTAGTACGGGTGGTATTGCTTAGTTCTTTCGTGTAATGACTCATCGCGTACCTGGGATTGCACAAGCATAATGCGGGTCAAATTGTACGTCAACTCACGATGAACTCTCCAATCTATTATCAAACTTATTGTATTGTATTATGATAATCTACACTGAAGCTGAATTATTACTTACGACATTCTTCTCCTGGCAAATCGCACCGACGAGCTCGCAAAAGTGTTACCTTTGTCATTCTATTTTCGATTCTATTTATACGCGATAAGGGTGGGTATCTATTGTCGATTAAGTAAAGTTTGGTTAATGCACTGATTCGAACAGCTAGTTTTGACTCCCGTGGTGGCTTGTACAATGTACGGGCGCGTGACACTGCTCTATTTACGACCGACTCGCTCGCTTGTACATCCATAGGACTGCAATGTGGTTTGCGAAATATGGATTTTATTTTCTACAGTTATTCTACACGATAAGTCGAAAATAAATAATTACTGATATCAATGAATTTAATATGACTTTTGAATATTAGGGAGCTGGTTTTCGAATGTAAAATTTGCGTTTGTAAAAAAATAACGTATAATTCCTTTGCTCGCATGCTATCTCATTCTCACATCTCACACTCACACTGCGTATAAAAACAACAAACAAAATTTCCATACTTTCATTTACAAAGCCTTCTCTCACCAGCACTGAAGATACAGTGAAAATATAAATGTTATAATTAAATTTACTTATCGGGATATTACTTCTTTTTGACTTATCTTTGATAATTAACACAATACATACATGACCAAATTAATTACTTATCATACAGGATAATTTATTATTTACGTTATTCACAATAGTTGTTTTGAGTCTGTATCTATGACTTGTATTTTAGTATGTCTTAAAAAAAATGGTATACTCGCGGGTATTTCCATTTTCCGATAAAGATAATATACATAAATTAAATATTTAGCTAGTTTTTAACTTTACTTTTCTAACCGTGACAACTTTTTTTGAATAATTCTATGAAGAAAACTCCAATATTTTCGTACCCCGAAATAATCGGATTTAACTCATAATATGCGCGCGCGCAGTGGTATTGTGTGCCATGTCGACACTATTAACGGCCCTATTTATATGCCCTTAATAGCTACCTGTGGTGGATTTTGAATAATTATAAAGAGATGCGCTCGCGCAGCACGGATTTATGTAGATGTCGTCGTTGAGAGCTGCTTTATTGGTCGATTGGAATGTTTGATTTGTTCGAATTTTGAAATTATTTCTGTACGATTCTTTATTGTTTTCTCTATGAATTACTCACTAGTTTTTACCAACAGATCGGTTAGTATTTGTAAGTAAGAAGTGAAATGTTATTACCACAATAAAAAGCAGTTTTTTTTCTTTTCTTAGAGTACTTAAATGAATTAAGCTATCGTAAACAATATTTGCAAACGTTTGATTTAGTCGATCGATTGTCATACAATACTAGTAATTTCAGAAGGAAAACATCGTAAGTAAATCGTACCATGGTGAATGGTAGAATATTTTCACTCGCGGTTCTGTCGTCGGATCAAAATGTAATTAAGTAGCGGCCGCCTGAAAATTATCGCGGCCTAGTACCTCCTCCCTACGTTCTCGATAAAGCTTTGTAATTCCGATGTATTGTGCCACTAATACGATGTCTTGTTACCTTGACAATTTCCGCAATTTTCTTTTATTCGCGAATCACTTTGACTGTTTGTGTGTTTATAAGTAGCGTTGCATTTTAAAGCTCTGTTAGTTTACCGGGTGGTGTAGCGGAGGTATGTTAACATGTCTTTACATGGAGTATATTTACAGACCGCATTATTGAAGGAGATACATAAAAAATGCTATGCGTTTCAAATAAGAAGATAACTGTCAAGCTGCCATCTTGCTTCGCATATCGCAAACAGTTCCAGTAGAAAGTCTACGATAGGGTAAATAATAACATATATGTTGATTGAAAGCATAGCTAGCAGCAGATTAAAATACATGCAATTGTCAGAAAATGGCTGTCGCTTGTTAAGTATACTGTGAATATTGATCAGTTTTGGGCATCTAAATCTAAAAAATAATGTAATATAAATTGATTATAATTATTTTATACATGCATATCCAAATATGGCGTACCATTTTTTATATATAAACATTACCATTATTATTTTCGGTTTTCCAATTTATATAAATGTATTTATTGTGCTTTATGTTTTTTGTTGCTAGTAGTACAATTTTCACAAATATACAACAGTAGTACAATAGGCAGAGAATTTGACCACGATTATCTTCTCATTTGAAATACTTGAAAATGACTAGTTTGATTATTTTTCATATTTGACAATTTTGTGTATGGTAAGAAATATCCCAATACCCATATGTACTTATACAGTCTAGAATCAATTTATATCTTATAGAAACGTTGGGCAAGCCGTCGTCTTAAGAAATTAAGGCTCATTCATTATAAGATCCAAAACCTGGTCGAGCAATATTTACCCTGATGTGGTTTGATACGCAATTATCAATAAAAAATGGAGTAGGTATACGACCAAACTAAATTTACTTTTTTCTATGCTAACTAAGAAGCTCACATATCTATATATACATAGATATTAAATATTCAGATATGGTCTCGCAGCTAAGAGTCAAATTAGAAACAGCATCGCGAGGTGTGCGTTATTTGATCTATAAAGTGTTTTTGTATCTTTATAAATGTGACTATTGCGTATATGAATTTCGGCAAGTTATGTGTAGTTCGTTACCAACGCGAAACAATACATAGTTGCCGATATAAATCTCGTTTTTTCCACCAACCCCCTTAAAATTCACACCTCCGTACAGTGAAAAATTCGAAGAACTTAACGACCTATTGATTCGGATAAAGTTGTTGAAAAACGGCGGGTAAGTGGGCCCCGGCACTATTGTGACCGTCACAATAGGCCCTTACCGCTAATGGGGCGCGCTCACTTGAGCTCGAGTATTTCTAGGGTTAACTGGGATATACATTTTAAACAGCCTTTGGAAACTTTACATAATCTATGTTATTAAGTACGATAGGTAATTAATTTACGCATATACGTAAAACTGGAGTATATTTTATTTGTTCGGAGTTAAAATGTTTGAACCGATTTTGACGAGATTTTTATTAGTAAATGGACGATTTTTCGGAGTATTCTACATATCATTACGTTTCTCCGAAAGAGTTAAACTGTAATGATAAAATTTAATAATAAATTAAAATGGGATTGCTTACAATTAAAATACATAAAAATGCGGTTATTAGTTATTACTGCTTATAACTCCAAACTTAATAAAAGTTTTTAATTTCAAATTACCTATCATACCAAACAGGCATACAGTCACAGTAACTTTTTTTTGGCTATTTAGGCTTATCCAAAATTCACAGACTCGATATACATGTACGGGTTCGTGTGAGACATAATAATACTAATAAAAGTACTAACAATGTACCCATGTATGGCTTATGGTTAGCTTAGTTCAGCTCCGTTTGTTTAGATTGGTTCGATTCACGATTGTTGCATTCAAGGCAACAGCTCAAGCCGCCGGGATATTCGGCCACTCTGGCACCCTTGAACTTGTTGCTATACCGTTGAACACCTTAAGCGCCCGCCCGCCTAACATAGTCTACATAGTATAGTCTACATAATATTAAATGGTTATTGTGACTAATGTTTATTTAAAATCGACTGCAAATAGATCATGAATTTTTAAGTTACTTTCATTGCTATTCCTCAAAGACTGAGTTGAAAGATTTTGTATGACAGGGTATACAGTATACGTATTGCCAGTCTCACATTGTACACTGAAACAAAGCAGAATGTATATTGAATCTTTGCGGATAATATATATTCTTCTATCAATCAACACAACAAAGCGACTAGCCTGTACTTGATAATAAGCACTATCTAAAAAGAACGCAAATATAAATATAATACAAAATTAGTCTGCAGACCTCGATAATTGTATTCTGGATATACATGAGTCCATAATGATAGGAATTAAAAGATGTTCGCACCCTAGCATGTACTAGCAAATATTAGAATCTCACGCACATTTACAAATTTAATTTGGTAAATATATCGGCTGACTATGAAGGAAAACATCGTGAACTAACCTGATACTAAGAAAAGTCCTTGTAAAATCACCGTACCATTGTGGAAAAAATATAGTACCGTTGATTACTTTGCGATTATATACGTAATTTTTTCAGGAAAGAGACTTATCTAAACGGAGGGATGTTATCCTATAATAGTGAATTCAATTTGATCCTGACTCATTGTAAAGGGATCCTTAGATTGTGTGTGATTTCGAAAATTGATTGTGAAATAAAAAAGCCCGAGCCGATCGGTTCGACACGCCACGTGTTACGTGACGCGTTGTCGATGAGAAAAACCGACGGACGCATCGTCTGATCTGTGACGATTTCACACCGGGAATGTTTACGGGGAAAAAAATCGGCCGAGAAGTGCGAATAATTTTAAAACTGACAATTTTTTTTTGTTTTACATTCAGGGATAATCACAGAGGTTGTTATTCGCTTTTAAACTAAGTTGTAGCTTTGACTATCATTGTCACAAAGCTTTAAAAGAAGTTATACTATTGTTTATTACGCAAAAGTTAGAACTTTGTGAGAATTGGAGCTGTTATTTCTCTGACTATTCGGATTATAAAATATAGGAATAATTAACACGGCAACACCTTGTTATTTTTTCGGCGTTTGATTGTGCATGCCTAAGTTTTATGTAGACGAAGAATTAACATATTTTTTGTTTAAATATTTCACCAAATATCAACAGACAATGCACAATTCAATATACAACTTAGAGTTAATTTGAAATATTCACTAATGCACAATTAAGTAGTACTAAGAAAATATTAAGTACCACATAAATAATAATAAAGCACAGTGAAGAGTTGCATATTAGGCAATCGTGTCAAAACTGATTTGATGATGGTTTGTCTTGCTTTATTCACTGGGGTATTAAAAATATCTAAATTGAGTTCCTTACTGAGTTTATTATAGTTAAAGCTAGTTCGCACAATGTAACTATTACTTCTGTAGTTGGTAGTTGAGTGAGGCACATATATCAATGAGCTATGATGAAGAGCATTAGACGAAGCCTTTAAATAAATTTAAATGTATAGAATTATTAATTTACCTATAAGAAAACAATTATGTCTTATTATCGCATTTTATAATATACACAAAATTATAGAAACATAGCACGCAATTGATAAACTAAATCTTTAACTGTATAAGTGTTCTTTATATCTCGGTAGCTGGTTTACTGTTAATTCGGAGTAGGGATATATAACAACTCTTTATAGGTAATACAAGTGTTTTCCCAGTGTCATAGACAACAACAAAGAATTAGTTAAAATTGATATTCAGCTTTATTTATGTTATTAACACAAGTAACGTGCGGGCGGACACGCGCGCATTATAGATTAGTAAACAACCTATCAGACAGGTGAATAACGTTTCCGGGTGTAATAATAGTTCAGATGATATGAAAAAGTAGTATTCGTAAGGTCTAAGGCGGCGGGCGCGAGACGACATCGATAGCAGTCGCGAGTCGCGACAGTCCCACGCTGTCGCGCGACAAAAACCAGCCTTCATTATAATGCGACGCGCGCGACACGAGCCGATCCGCGCCAGCGGCATTGTACGCGGCAATTGCGCTTTTTGACCGACGCGGCCGCGGCAGTCCCGATGCACTGCCAGCGCGGTGGTTTTACATTTTTTTCCATCTTGTTTATTGCACCGAGCCTTAACAGTTTTATCGTAAATACTTTATTTATAGTTAAACTATTTTATTATATCATATTAATTTGAAGCGGCTTTGGCAGTGTCTAAGCAGTTATCGAACAAATAAGCTCCCGATTTATGTATTCTATATTTAGTAGAATAGCTAGTGAAGCTTGAAACTGAACCTGTAGATAACCGCTAGATAATGTCCTTTCTTCCAAATGTGGGTTATGTTCATAATCTCAAGTTCCTTTCTCATCGGGAAGGTAACTAAAAATCAATAGTAAAATTCAACCCGGACATACGTACAAGAAAACGTGTTCAGAGAATAATAATTCCTATCTAATTATGAATTGTAAAATTGCAAACAATTTTCCAAAGCACTTAAATTATTACCACTAAGAAAACCGTCCCATTGGAATAAACTGTATCGCTGTTAATTATTAGTTTAGTTTATTCATCCGAATGAAATTACGCCCTATTATTAAATCTGCTGCCTGTTGGTTGTGAACACCCGTAAGCTTTTTCGTTTTCAGTTGATTCAACAGAAGTGTAGTTTCGGCAAACGTTTTTGTGATTATAGCAATATATAGAAAACACAAAAAAATTGCACTTAAATCACACTACTTATATGGATAAAGATATCATTATATGTTTAGGTGTTAAGATAATATCTATCACAATGATACTTACAGTATTATTATATAATATACTCCTTCCTCAAAGACCGTAACGCTTCTGTGATGCCCCACGTGTCGCAGGTGTCCATGGGCGGCGATGATTACTAACCATAAGGTAACCCGTCTGTTCGTTTCCCTCTAATCGCATTAAAAATTGGATCAAACAAAATTGTAAAGGATGCTGCTGACTCTTGAATTACCGAAAGTTGACTTGAATTATTAAATTAAAACTAATAAAATTATGAAAAGCGTTTACGAGGCTGTACGTATCGGTTTTTCTAGTACGCGTGCTAGTAGGGTCCGGTTTTCACCGGGCAAGTGCGCTGTCAGTGGTCCGGTATCCGTACTGAGTAATGGAGACCCGGGGGCGCCGCAGACTACTTCCACGAAACCGACGTATATCCGTATTAGAAATTTTATTCCCGAGTTTTTAAGGTCAGTAATTGTTTTGCAGTTTGTATTCGATTTGACATCGAAGTGTTCTCACCGGTCTTCCGTTATACTTTATCCAAGGCCTCGTGGCGCAGTGGTAGTAAGACATTCTATTGAGAGGTAGCGGATTCGCGCATAACCAACTACTATCCCATGAACCCATCAGTTCAATGACTGGGCGTTAAAATCTATATATGTATATATATTAGCTATGTAGTTACTGTAATCGAAGCTTTTAGTTTGGAATTAAATGGTCCTGTGCAAAGTTACGTCCTCATATAAATTTCATTTAAAACTTATTAAAAAACTTCAATTAATAAACCGAAAAATACGTTTTGACTTATATATTATATATCGGAGACATAAATGAAGGTGTAGAATCAAATCCAAAATTAATGTAAAAAGGTGTTGTTTGTATGATGTCGATTCGGGTAAATAACTATAAATACTACCGCAATGCCTTTAAATCTTTGTAAACTTTTTTCATTCCTTTAATTAATTATCCTCTTGATAGATCAGTACTAATTACAAGTTCTTTTACAATTAGTATTTTTTTCTATGTACTTGCAATAACACATTGACGGAAATAATAGATTATCCTCATATATCAATCCTGAATAGGGTATAGCGATCTTTTATATTTTATTTTGTATACACATTACTGAATATTTAACTTAGTTCACATCAATCAGTTTATGTCGTCTAGTTGATATATTTCCACACATATTCGTTTAGAACAGGTATCATAAATTAACAAAATCTAAATCTTTGATAATAATAGTATTATCGAAATCATTTTGAACTTCTCTATTGTAGAAGAAAGTCAATGTTTGTGATGATTATTTTATTTTCCTTGACAGTTCTAGAGGAATAATTGTGTTAGAAGATAAATACTGAAGCATTTATTAATATTGTTGTAGAAGGAAAAGCTCAGTGAATTCAGATACAGAGTCGATCGTCGTAGCTTTTCGAAATCACACTGAGCTTTCAGACAAGGAAAACTTTATGATTAAACTATATCATGCTGGTAACGTTCTTTTATAACACCCTTATATCTATATATCTTCCTACTATTTTCGAAACGAAAATCTCTCGTAAATCACATACAGCTTATGGTCTCTACCATCTTGTCTACATCGTTGCATTACAATGGATGAAACTGTAGGCAAACGGTAAAATCTATAAAAAAATGATTAACAGTTGCTACTTCAGGAAAAGCTTCAAGGTGTCAATGTAATACTCTGTAGTCACTCACTGATGAGTTATCCATAATATGTAATAATAACTATGAGACAGTAAAACGCATGTAAGCACGTCACTAATTTGTTCCAAACGATGGCACGACCGCATTATTAGTCCCCGTACATACGATACAAATTAAGTCCGGTAAAAAGTAAAGAAAGTTGTAAAAAGCGTAGCCTTGAGCCGACGTACGGCGATGAATCTCTTTTAATTGGACTCCCCCTAGGAGTACGTAACGAACCGCTAAAAGTTTTAATTGGCTAAATCAAAAGCCTATAATTTCAAACGTCCACATTAATGTGAGAAAATCGTGAAGGACTGTTGCGTATATTGGCATAGAGTAAAAGTTTTTGTGGACGGTCATACCGTAGTGTGTCTGAATACGAGTAGATTGGTACTTATTTTTGTTATTTATACTGTTATATGTAAATACCTTTTGACCGTGGCTTTGCACGCGTCAACATATATATATATATATAAAACAGTTCCTCAGGCATGCATCTTATTTCCGAATGAAAGTCCCTTATACCCTTTTCTGTATGCCTGAGAATGTGTATACATTTTATGATAATCTGTTGTGTGGTCAAAGTTTGGAAGCGTAATATTCATTATAGTGGTTATATTTTGAAAATGTTTAATTATAAAGAAGAATTATACTTAGAATATTGCATGAGTGTAGACATTAATTTTGTTTCCAACTATATACAAATTGTATTTCGAATCTGTTACTCGTTTTGCCGATTTCATTTACTACATCAAAGGGAATTGGCAAAAATTGTTACATTTAATTTTCAGTACATATTGTTCAAGAATTCAACTTCTCTGGAGTAACTATTATTCTTGTTTGTCTCTGGGAGACAGCGTTAATATACCCAATCAAGTATACTCATTACTGTTTGACCTGTTTTTTATACACTGTGACAAGTCTGACGACCCGCGCATACTCGCGCGTGCAACTTTTTATAGCTACCTGCAAACCGCAAGGATGACTCGGATCTTTTCGTTTATATCATTATCTACCTACACAGGATTGATTGGTGGAATTGTTTGATAATTATGAAGGACGCTTATTAAAAACAAGTGTATAGAGTAAAGATGTAAATTATTGTTATTTTTTTGCATACACGCTGTTACAGGTACAAAAAAGGATATAGAGTACTTTTCGTCTAGAAAAATGTACTGTTCTCGAGGCAAATCTAGATAACCGCGAGCGAAGCTGGTAGCAAAAGCAATAATCGCAGCAATCATTTTTTTGTGGTTGTACTATCTTTAATACCTCTGTCGACGTGGATTCTAATCTTAAAATAAGCCCGGAATTTACACGAAGAAAATTGTTTTTTGTAACTAAATTACAAAGTGTAAAAAATTACAATGTGCCATATTCCGCAATATCAGTTAACATTAGGTTAGAATTGTGGTAAAAGTCTAGCATGTAAATCGATAAAAATACCAAGGAGTTTTCAAGTAACTTACTATTTCATGGGTTTGTATGATATAATTTATTCATGAAAGACAATAAAACAATCAGCTAGTCGATGTTAGCGAGTCGGGGGTCGCGGTCGTGCCGTCACCAGCTATGATCGCTTTTTGTTAACTCGCTTTTTGTTATCTCTGCCGGGAAACTTACTTTATGATAGTGTAGCGTCCGTATTATCAGTTCAAATACGTATAAATTTTTTATTTAATTATTTATAAGATTTTTTTTATTAAATTTTTATAAGAACTTTAAAACCAATAAAATGTTTAATGCATTTTTCTTCATAAAAATCTTTCGGAATGTATGTATTCGGAATAACATAATTTACACCTTTTTATTACTTGTAGGCTTTTTACCGTTTCACTAAAGTCTCATCTGATATTAAATAACGAGGTGGCCTGAGGTGGAGGTAATACGCTAAACCTATAGTGGGGTTAGTTTTTGAGAACAACTATCAGAAGATGCCTTTAATTTGATTGTAGTAGCTAGTTTGGAAGGTATTGCGAAAAGGCTCCAGCTGGGTGCAAGATTCGAACTTACGTCGTACATTGTTTTAAAACTTTTACTGAAAGAACTGTTTTATATTTTTCAAATGTTAATTTTGAATGGTTTACTGGATGTGAATGTAAATTATAAAGATTATATTTACTAAAATACATGACATTTCAATCTGCATTTGTAATAAAAACTCAGTATCTTATTAGCAAAACAATTATACTATTAAATGCTAGTTTGTATCTTACATTTGGGTAAAATATCTCTTCCCAAGGGAAGTTACGGTCGTAATCCCCCCGCCAACTTGCGACGTTTTAGTCATTTGAAATACGAAAAAATCTATAATTCTATAATTTACCATATACGCTAGTAATAGAAGAATATTCCTCAGGTTTAGGTTTTATCACAATTATTTCCTATACCGTGAACTGACAATGTTACAAATTTGTATTTGTAAATTAATGGTAATTTCGAAAAATTCATAGATAGAAAACGGGATTTAAACCTTCGGGCATCGAATCGATGTACCCCACTAGTTAAACCACTTCACCACCACGACCCTCGCAAACCAATTAAACTTTAAAAATGTAAAATAACTTTTCGAAAATCGTGTAGTAGTTAATGGCTTATTTGTTCAGTCGGTACAAATTAATTAATACAGTATTTACGTGAGTCAGTGGGTTCGTGTTTAAAGACTGTGACCCGCCCCGCTGATCCTGCGCCTGCGCACGATTTAAGGCGAAACGCTCTCAGAATGTTTTACAATGGATTCCATATTTTTTATGAAATATACAAGTTTTCGATCACGTAATCTTTGTAATGTTTGATTTAATAAACGCCAGGCATATTATAAAAACATAACTTATATTTTGTATGTAATCATTGACTGACATTCTATAAATATTTAATATAGTGTCTGCAAAACTTTCTAAACAAAAGACATCAATGCTTAAATATGTATTCCTTACATTTTATTAAAGGCAACAACGTCCTCCTTCTGTCTGTCCGTCAGTATGCTTATAACTGGTACACCACTGAATCGATTTACATGATTGATTTTTTAAATACTACGTGTATTCTTTAGTCGCGTTTTAAGATGTGTTCTGTTACATTAGGTAATAAATGAAACAAGTTACGTGGTTTAAAGTAAATTAAGTGTTGACAAAAGTATGTGATTCCCAATAGTTATGAAATATAGAAATAGAACAATGGAAAATATAGAAAGTTTGGCTTTGTCGTTTCATGGGAACTACTGTGTACCGTGTGTATCTGATTTAAGTCCATAATGCTTTTTACGGTTTTAATGATATGTAATAATTTTGAATCAAATGTAATAAATGTTCATCTTAGTAAGATTGTGAAAAGTCCTTTATCTGGATAAAATTGGTTTAGTCGATTCAGAGATATAAAACATATAGTTAAATTTTTTTTCTAAATTAAACGAATGGGCAAGATGGTGATACACCATCTCGATACATCTTAAGCTCTATATTAATATTGTATGGAGGTAAGTCAGTCAATATAATTTCATAAAAAAACCAAACGATTGCTCTATTTATACGCTGAATAATATTTCAAATATATTGCACACATTGTTGTATGTTTAATTCTATTTTCCCTACTAAAGCAAAATTATTACTTGGTCTACGCGCAAATTAGATCTATAATGGTTTGACGGCTTCGTTAGCTATGTTTGTATTTATTAAACTGGACTACAATACAGTATATAAGATATAAGTATAGACATATATAAATAAGGGAGTCATAAGGAAAGAGGGCGGTGCGGGCCGAGTTACGAGACCTAGCGACGGCCCGAGGCGCGCACGCGCATCGATTTACGCGCCTTATAGACGGTATAGTGATGTCTGATCATCGACAAGCAATATAAATAAAATGTATATCTGTAATGCCAAAAATGACTCTGTGTATTCTTCAATTGCATTGGATTCAGTAGAATTGGTCACTACATGTCTTTCTGTTTCTTTCATTCCTTTTAGCCTATGTCTACCATTCCGAATGTAGATATTATATCCCACTTTTATTTATTTCTAATCTTCTTACTTCTTAATGTCGTCGCACCAACACTTCCGTTATCTTTGTGTAGAGTTGATAGTGTTTCTTTTGTCCCCATAATCTGCTCAGTTTATATCAAGATTCGGGCTTATGGATCATGAATCCAGCCCATTGTCACTTTAGCTTTGTAATTTGTTTTAGTTATATTTAATTAATTGCAAATTAAATAAAATGCAAAATAATTGCTTCACTGTTTTAGATATTCTTTGAAATTTGGAGGTTATTTCGGATACAAAAACGAAAACCACAGAAAATATATTATTTATAAGGTTTTTTCGTGTGTTTCATATTTCTTTCTAGCTGTAATTTATTTTTTATCACGGTTATCTCTGCTAGTGTAAGTTGACATCATCCGAAAATAAAATCTGCTTAATTCGAATAATCGACTAGAAAATTATCGATGCATGGTATATCACTATGCCGCCCGTGGCAACCACGCGAGTTATCGTTACGTTAAAAATCCAGCGTGACCCTCGACACTAACCGAATTATTCTCGGTTCTAATTCAGAGATAGCGGGTACGATTCCTGCTCAGTTGTTTTGAGATCTTCTACTGATATCAGGTTCATTCAGTTAAGATGATATCTAGATATACCTACCATTTACTATTTTAACGATCTATTTATTTTTACAGATTCTGGTAGAACCTTACATTCAGTTTCCTTATAAGTGTAATTGTAGCAAATTTATACTTTAGGTTTGTTTGGCGTAGGGGGCTCCGTGATCATCTACAAGATGTGGTATACGAGCACCATATTCTGTGTTATTTAATCTATTTCAAATCCTTATATTTATTCTACATTTGCCAAATTATGTAAAGTACAAATGAAAAATACAAGCAGATTAAAAAATAACAAAAGCTTTCCAGTATACAAAATGCGCAGCCGCTTTTAAAAAGCTTCATTATTTATCTTAAATGAAAGAAATCAATTCATGTATAAATATTTATATGAAAAAAAAACAATCATTTAACCTACCTCTTTAACTTAGCTGAAACATCGACAATATAGCATTATATTTTTTTTTCAAGGAAGGCTCATTGTCCGGCACGCCTCGGATACGCCCTTACAGAAATAAAAACGAAAAAAATAAAAAGGCTGCATATGATTATAGCGAGCAATATCCGAAAAGATTACGATCTTATCTCGCGATCGGACATGAGGTGCATTTGTGACATTTTGACCTTACGACTTTTTTATACGACACGACCTTTAACCGATATCCAATTGCGTCGATATTGTAAAGCTCAAGTATTTTTGGGTCAGAAAATATTTATGTATCATTGAATTCATACGTACTTTCTCTCTTGCGTTGTGCTAAATAACCATAAATAAAAAAGTCATTCTTGAAAACGTTTTGTAATCTTTTTTTGATAATATAATAAACGAAGTCTTTGTCATAAAATTTATTACAGAAGATTACATGTAGGAGGTAAAACTGAAATATATTTAAGTGTCAATAGCGATTATAAGAATGGAGAGTGATTTGAAAAACTTTTTGATATGGTGCCTTCAAAACCCTTTCAATTTACATACCCTAAAACCCAGCAGAATAGTGATAACCGGCAGTTTCTTTAGACGTTTCATTATGCGCACGCTAGCATTGTGGAATGAGTTATTCGGTATGGTGTTCTCCCAGGGCTATGACATGGGGCTCTTTAAAAAGGGATTGAAACACGAACTTCAAGGTCGTCAACATATCAGGGATGTCCCTGGTGTTGCAGTTGTTCTTAGACGACGGTAACCATTTAACATCAGATGTGTCGCCTGCCTGTTTGCTGCAGTTAGGAATTAAAAAGAAGAAAAATATCTAATTTATACAAAACTATGTCACATATAAAAAAAAAATAGATTAAAGTATGGATATTTTACTCTGATTGCATGTTTTATCTTTATCTTTTTGTAATAATTTATTTGTATTTGAAAAACAGTGTAAATTCTTTCTAACGTTATTCAATATAATGGGAAAGTATAATAGGTATTATAGTTATTATACTGTCTTTATAGTACAACAGCGGATTTTATATTACAAAGAAACAATTTCATAATTTAGAAGACAGTATTTAAAGCAAGCATTATCAGTATTATTGTATATAATATTGATTTCAAAAGGTTTCGACTAAGTTTTAGCTTTCATCGTTGCTAATTTGCTAAGAACATTTATTGTGTGCTATTATATTTATTACTGCTAGCTGAGCCGGCACACTTCGTACCGCCTAACAGTCGATTCTTTATTTTTTTTAATACTTTGCTATTCGGGACGCTATCCTCGTACTTCCAGGAATTTTCTAAAAAAAGAATTAGCGAAATCGGTTCAGCTGCTCTCGATATTTGTGCTAGCAATACATTCAGCGATTCATTTTTATATTATATCTCTTAAAAATGTTGGTCTGCGTTACTAAGCATAGCGGACTCCTATATCTCCTATCTTAGATTCTCTATAAAAATGTTGGATCCTTTTAATCTTATTATATAGAATTTACACAATATATTCATATTTGTATATCTCTTGAAAGGAACATTATAATCATCTTCTTTCCCTTGTTCCACCTAAGCATGGTCGGCAGAACACGTTTGTCTTGTTGTGATGTATTATTTGGCTTAATTTTTACGATCGGCCGCCTGCCTGACATCAACTATACTCGGGATTATTTTGTAGTACTACTATATATGGGAAAAATATCTAACTGTTGATTTCTCTTCATTTACCACAATGATATGGGTTGAAGAGATGATTATGATAGTTGATTCTTCCTGACAGAAATTTTTACCCTTGAATGGAATAGTTAGATTTCTTTATATGTATGTATCTGTTTGGATTTCTCAGTAACAACATTTCCAGAATTTTTATTATTTTTAATCCTTATAGTGGATAAATTTTCAAAAATCCTTTCTTACTACTTATATGCACATTATATGTGGAAAAGCTGTGAAAAAAACCTACGAATAGTGTAACGGTTTGAGCGGTCGTTTCGCCTCTGCCTCTATGTTTCTAATCCCACGCAGATGATTTTTTTTTTATGTGCGATTTGAGGCAAACGAACAGATTGGTTATCTGATGGTAAGTAATCACCGCCGCCCAAGAATACCCGCGACACGAGGGGCATCACAGATGCGTTGCCAGTTTTTGAGGAAGGAGTAGGCTCCTTTCTTGAAGGCTTGCGGTTTGTATTGGTCCGGAAACGCTGCTGCTGGGAGTATATTTCAGAGGACCGACGTAAGTGGGAAAAACGCATGCGAGAACCGCACAGTAATCGACTTGCAACGATTAACAAATTATTTTTCTCAGTTTAGGTGTATTTATTATGTGTTCCTTATTATATGTTAGTAAAGTTTTCTGCGGCACAAAATATTTGATTCCTAGCGTGGTAGATGTTTATAAACAAAGATAAATAATGCATCTAGGTCTATCGCTTTAAGCTGAACGTTATTTGTAATTGTAAGTAAATCTATCTGTATACCGTTATGATTTCATGGGTCGAGAACGCGTTAAGTTAAACATTTACATTTATTGTTTGACGTTACCGCCTTACACAAGTCCCGGTCTCGAGTTGACTGATGTATTGCGGTGTCATCGTTACCAATTTTTAGGAGCTACTGCGATCTCCTCTCATGTAATAATTACCACAAGGAACGTTCCGATACACTCCACTCACTGAATAAAAGTTTTTTTAGCTTTTTAATTGTAATCGCTGTTCTTACCATCCCAGGGCATTATTAGAACTGATCTATGGAGAAGACTTTAGGCTCATGTAATTGAATCCAATGATTAGAACTCTGTTCTATCACGTATCTAAAATCTGTAATATCGGTCACCGTAAAGTTGGTACAACTAAGTCTTTTAATGGCGGTTTTTCTTCTTCTTACCCTTATCCCACCTATGTAGAGTCGGTACAACATGTTTCTCATGTCTCACATCAGTCCTCCTTGGGATTATTTTTGTAGTACCGCTATATATATGGAAAATATGTGACTATTGATTTCACTTCTTGATCATGTGGGCCGAAGAGTTGATTCTTCCAAGCAGAAAGTTTTGCCCAGCAGTGGTACACACACGTTTTGACATTATGTAATATTTCGGTTTTTGTTCAAGGATAAAGTAGTTGGTATCCTTCGGTGTATTCATTGTCGAACAAATCAAACTCATATACAATAAACCATTACAAATTATAAGATATCAAAATTATAAAAGAAAAATAAATCCTATTAATATGACATGATGACCTATTTAATGGAGGTTTTTATATTATTAATTTTACCATAACTTGCTTACAAGTCACTTTATGCTGTATTTTATTGTTATTATTATTTAACACGGACGAAGACTTTATTTTTTAACTGACTACACTGTTGACCTGGCAAGGCCTCTACAGTTTCACCGGACCGGATTAGACGGACGAAGTCGCTGGCGGTCGCTAATAATTTATGTTATTTATTGTTATATTGTGAACACATAAAAATAACGTGATGTTATCTTCTGTTAAATAATGTAATCGTATCGTCATCTGAACATATAAAAGTCATCTTATTAATGCGCCCCCTGTAATCTGTCTTGTGAAATCCCGCATTGTGTCCACTTTCCTCGGATCGTTTGCGAAAACGCTTCCCTCCGCGGGGACCTTTCTCTATTCTTTTAAAAGTCAAATAAAACATCCCATGTATATATAAAAGGCGAACCGATGCCGTGACTTTGATGTTTTAAATTTTTAATCACCGGAACAACGTCATTTCGGAATGTGAATAGAGACTTCAGAGTTTTAATTACAGGAGGGTCAAATTTATTGGATGGGACGAGAAGAGCAAATATTAATTAGCTGTGTCGTCAGTTATTAGTACTGCCATCCGTGCCTTCTCGAATAACCATTGGAGAGCTTTTATTATTATTATAAGAAAAGTTTGGAAAAACGTGGAAAATATAATATTTACGTGTTCTCTTCTGCTAGGAAGTAAAAGTGGTATATCTACTTGTTTCTCTCGTGAATTTCTTGTTAAAACCAATTTTAGAACTATTCAGTGCCCCTGAAGTTTTTCTCAGGACAACATTTTTTTGTTTCATGGGATTTACATGTTTTGTCCAAAGTAACTAGCTGTCTTTAATTTTTTTATTTATAATTTTGTTCATACTATTTAATTCATATGATTCTTTAATTAACTTTACTAACTCCTGTTAAATTTTATTATTACCAAGAAAAGCGTATTGCGTTATGTAGCCTCTATTTTACCCTGAAAATTTTTCTATCTGCTAGTAGAACTCTCGTCAAAATCGATCAAGTCGTTTCGGAAATTATATAATTTTTAACTATACGTATAGCGTAGTAAGCTCTGTTGTAAAAAGTTTCATAGAATACAATCATATCACTAAGTGATTAAGAAAGTCGAGTGTTTTATTGTATTTACCACAATCTCAGCTGATGTTAATAAATGACAATGTGGTCTAAGATAGTAAACACGCCAAAGCTAGATTGAGACTGGCTATCAAGGGTACCTGTCAGAATATACCTATCGGTTCTTGGCAATATTTTTTTTTGCTTGAGGGTGGTAGTTGTCCAGGTTATTTTTATTCACTGAAAACTCCGACTAATTTGTAATGATTGAAACCTACGTCGTTCGACACGGTTTTCAAACGCATTAACCATTGAGTCATGATCGTTTCAATAGTTTTTATGTTTTTTCTTTATTTTTATACTTTTTTATCTTTATACCTATAACAAACTTGTTATTTCTATTTGTAACTTTGGCTAAACTACTTACCATTAATGTTTCGTGATGGACAGAAACATCTGACAATCAAATTCAATTCTAATTTTGTAAAGTATGTTCGAGAACAGAATCACCATATGCAATCGTGTATATGTTACTAAAGTTGTATAATTATCAGATTTTCTTTTTATAATTCTATTATTATATAAACAAATTAAAAAAAACAACATCAAATACATTCTTTAATAATGTCGTGTTAGCTCAATTAAAGTGTTCTCAAGAAAGATATTTCGTACAAGAATTTAGCGCGCCCACTCGCGCAGTCGCCGTCTTGTCAATAAACCCTTATAAATTGCCTTTACCATGGTGAATTTGAATATAATAGGGCTCTCGGTCCTGTGGCTCGTTTTACCCTCTTGCCTTGAAGTCGGCGCGCAATCTGCGTACGATTATATTGTAAGCAAATTATCTATACGAATCTGGCGTTTCGATTGAAGGGACCCTTTTTGTATGATAAATTATTTTTATATTGTAATTTACCTTGGTTTTATATTATTATTATTATTATTCAAACGTCATTTTAATAGATGAATCTTATCTTAGTATTTTCTAAAATAATTTCTCGTCGTTGTTACCTCCGAAACATGACTAATTAATTTTACTAAGTCGTCTACGTGGGATTTTTTTATGAAGGTTAATCTCTAATTGTTAACTATATGGAAAAATATAGAAATTAATAATGTATTGCCTATCCGATATAATCCACTAAGTTGTCGAAGCAATTTTGACAAGTATCATATACAGATAAAAGACATTTCAGGCTATACTATCGCATAATTAAAACATAAATAGGAAAAGTCGAAGTGTATGAAGCCTATGTCTTTAGTGAGGTACATCTGACTCGTTTTTTGATTAATTCTAATTTTGGAACAGAAGCTCATGAGACAACATAAATCATCATTGGCAACACCTTTTTCCTGGTTCCTAATATATATAAAATACTGTAGCGATCAGTCATGACGAGTAAAATAGCATCTATAACAATCAGAACACCAATTATTCTCTCGCATATTGATCCGTGTCTCAACATCGACTACCGTTTATACTGCATGCTTGACCGCTTTATATTCGGTAATTGAGTAGGTTAATATTATCATAGATTTATTATTATTATTACTAAATGTAGTGTAATCCAAAAATACTAAAAATACGTCTAAGTGAATTTAGGTAATTCCAACGTTATGAATTGCTAGTAATTATTTAAGAAAAGAACAAATCAATTTTACTTCCGATTGCCTATTGCCTGTTGCCTATTGCCTGTTCGATATTTTACAACTAAAAATGAGTTAACAATACATATAAATTAGTATAGTGTACCTAACAATATAGTATTGACAAAAACGACAGTTCCGCTCCTATTTCTTTGTATGGCAGCATTTTTTAAGCAAAACATTATAGTTTTCCATGGAAATTAAACGGTAGTGATGAAATTAAAATAAAAGATACGCGATAATGGATTTAGATAAAATACTTAGTTCTTATGTAATAATAAAACCATGGTCAAGTAAAGACATTGATGTCCGAGTGGTTTGACCGATGAAATAACAATCCGATGGATGAATCTAATCGGAATTGGCGTACGTTGTCTAATTTAAATTGATAACACTGTCCGTTGATGGTGGAGGGAAATATCGTGAGGAGACCTAAATCTAAGAAGTGTTCTTGTAGTATCACCGTATGTGGGAGAATATAGAACTGTGGATTTCTCGGAGTTTGAAATCGCCAATACGTCGTGGGTTAGTTTGGTGATTATGTCCTTACCTTCCTTCGGAAAGAAGTCCGTGGTGACCATGCAGTGAATTTCTTACAGATGAATGATGATGAATAGAACTATTTACACATGATCGAAGCCGTGTGTATCAGTTAGTATGTAGATATACCAGAAATTTGCTTTGTGAAATAAGCTGTAGCATCCTCATCTCCTCCTTTTTGAATTCTTTGTGTTTGTTGACTAACCACTCATTTTCAAATTTCGAAACCCAATCAAACTGTGACAACAGTAATGTCGTTTAGATGGAATGTGCTATCTATTACGATCCACAAGCTACCACAAGCGAACGGACGGAGAAAAATGCTCTGGAAAGTTGGACAATGCGCTGAAAATATTCCTTGTAATTTATTTTTTAGTATTTTAGGTCATTTTTATTTTACTTTAGGATAATCTAAAAAGTTGGCCGAAAGGCAAATACAGGAAAATTCGTTTACACTGAAAATTTGCACAATTTTTACAGTCATCGATCCTTATTCCCACGTGTCGATTGAATAATTTAATCATTAATAAATACTCTGTCAAAATAACCTGTCGCGACGTTTCAACAGTTGGTGACCGTCGCGACATTTGCAGTGAAGTCACTGTGACGTGGCCAGTGATATTGTAGTCAATAATTTTACTAATAAAAATGTCCGAATTCTCATTTGTTGTAAAATTTATGTTTAGTTTTTTGTTACATATTCGGTGATATTCAGAATTGATTATGTATTACGATACATTGACGATCTCTTATTTATTTAATCAAAATTAATAAGTAACATACAATAATTTTGTCATACCATTTAATTACGTTTTATTAGATTCAGTAATATCAGAAATCACTACACACTCTATCACTATATATATATATATATACTATAACTCTAAAACTACTGAACGGTTTATAATCAGGTCTTCACCAATAGATAGAGTAATACACGAGGAAGGTTTAGATAATTTGTCAAGGTTTGTGTAAATTGGTTGATATATAACGATAATTTTTGGAAGTGTTGGAAAAAGTCAAACCGTCTGGGACCTTTCATTGAAACTTCTGCCTAATTCTTTTGAGATATTACAGAATAATGCATAATGCGATATTCCTCTTTTATAGATCTACAAAAAAGTCTGTGATGTCATATACCTGTCATTTAAGGATAGCTTACTATCTACTTAAAAATTGTCACATAAAATGAGATAATTGGAAGGCTATTTACACGGATACAGTATTAACCCTTTTTAAATTAAATACATTAGTTATCTTAAGCATTTCATGCACATAAGAATATATTTCGTATTATCAGGGCAGGACAACGTCCGCCGGGCCTGCTAGTATAAACATAGATTCCATAAATACATCCTTACTAATATTATAAATACGAATGTGAATTTGTTTGTTTGTTACGCTTTAATGCGTTAACTATTCATCCATTCATCTTGAAATATTGCATATACGTTGTCAGAAGAATAGAACAGGACATAAGCAAATCCAAAAATATTAACTGTTCCCGAGGGATATATCAAATCTAAATTAACATGAGAAAAGCCGCGAATGAAAGCTAGGAGTTCAATAAATATATACCTGAATTGATCGGAGATCAAGTCTAATATAAGTACAGTATGCATGAAAAGTTTTAGACAAATCAAACTATGTAATGTATTTCAAGATTCATTTATTTTAGATTAACTCTTTAATTTATATAAGGTAGTAGTTCTAGATATGGATTTTTTATTTTGAAATTTATGGTATTTAAAACAACAAAAATTAAAATTTGGCCGCGCCTACCACACTTCGTAATTGCGACCTTGTGCCAGTTTCATTCAAACTGGCTGTACGAAACGAACCCGTCGAAAACTGGAAACGAATCGCGTATTCCCGCCACGCGTCGCCTCACAACCCGCCGGCCATGTTCGAAATCGTATAAAATCATTCGTTCATGCAAAATTGTATATGATAATTAAATTAACCATGACAGGCGTGGTCCGCCTGTGCCGCGAGTGAATTACGCTAACTCAACATTGAATTTAAATATGTGTAATTTAATTTCGATTGGGAATTTCTTATATTTCTCTATAGTCTGTTATGATAAAGCCCCAGCGAGGTGGGCCAGGGCTTTTTAAAACTCGCCTCGTTAGCTACCCTTGAGTTGGAAATCTATCGCCAAGCTTCTATGAGTGTGTTCCCGCGGCGGCAAATGAGAGCCAGTCCCACTTGATTTATCATGTTTACTATTTCACAACACATCGTTATTAAACACCAGATGAGATTGTCAAACGCTATAACTTATAAAATATTAAAAAATAGCAAATGTATATATTATTTGCCTGAATAAGTCTATCGAAGAAAAGACTCGTTTCACAACTTGGAACCGACTTCATCACTACTATACTTTATACCTTATTAGGTGGTAGAATAAGATAACTTGGTTGTATGTGTGGGTATAGCGTGATCGTCATACACTAAGTTTGTAACTTTTCAAAGGGTCACGCGTACGCAGTAGCCGAGAGATGGGCCATCAATGTACCGGTGGACTTCGATATTTTTTGAAAGGTTCTGTAACCATAAATCAAAAAAATCAAAAGTAAAAATACTTTATTCATTTTAGGCCCTGAGAAGGCACTTATGAATGTCATAGTTACCACCGGTTCGGAAAACAACCCAGTCATCGAGAAGAACCGGCAAGAAACTCGATCTGGTTTATCTTATCATCAAAGATATTATAACTCATATTTTTAAAACATAGTTATAAGCATAGATAATTATTACATTCGGTTTGGTGGATGCACGGAGAGGGCATCATTTCCAGACGTCACCATCGTTCACATATTGATCCACCCTGTAATAATAGCCTTAAGGTATAGTATTCTCATTTTGGCGTGCTGCTATGAAAATAGCCTATGATATTTTCATTAGTTGTGGATCAATATGAGAACGATGGTGACGTCTGGAAATGACGGCCCGCTTTGTGTCTATGTATATGTTTATAACTATGTATGTTCTTAAAAATATTTTACTATGTCTATTATGTATTGTGAGAAAATAAACCAGATCGAATTTCTTGCCGGTTGGGTTATTTTCCGAACTCTTGCTAGTTTTTACGTTCATAAGTGCCTTCTTAGGACTTAAATTCTCAATAGTTCTCATTATGTTTCCTCGCACCGTTAACGCATATATTTATTAATTAAATTTGATTAGTACAATTACGTAAAAAAAAAAACAATAAATGTCGAGGCCCAAATCAGCGGACATTACATTGGCATTTAATTGCTTTTCATAACCCAAGGAAATAACTACAAACAGGGAGCGTTGTGAAATTTGTTACTTGTCAATTCAAACAGTCTTTTTTAATACATTAGAGATTTTTTAATTGCTCTCCTTCGTTTATGACACTATCTGCCACAGACAACGCTCACTCTGAATCTACATGACATTGGCGGAATTGTGTATTACCTACACACGGCGCCACAAATTAAGAAGAAGAAGAAGAAGTACATTAGAGATTTTAGTGTTTCACCACAATATGGTGTAAGACGGTAAATGCGCTAAAACGGGGATGGCTCTCAAGTGCAGATGCCGGTACACAGCTATCGGTGCTTGACAACACATTCTCAACTTGAGGGTGCTAATTTGGTAACTGGCCAAGAGGGATTAAAAAAAGCCCTACCACCATGGTATGGCTTCATCACGGTGTTTTCCTTCACCGAAAACTTTGACTCATTCGTAAGGATTTGAACCTACGTCAATCAACGTGCTGTACGAACATGGTATCAACTAAGCTGTCATCGTTTCATTACAACTAATATATTTCCTATGACTATTGTTTTATAATAATAATATCCAACAATATTTCATCGTGAAACCAATTCCGCTAGTTCGTGGCAGTCGCTGCTCTAGCCTTTGAACACGTTCGGCTGACATCGATATGATCACAGCTACAGTAGGCCCCTTGCTTATTTTGCATAGGATCGAATATGAATCTTGAATAATTATAACGTGCCCGAAAATTAAAAATTTATGTGATGTGTTATTAAAGTTTTCACATATTTAAGATATTTAGAATTTTGTGATTGATAGCTTCAGTGTTAACGTATCGATATAAACATCGATAATATTTTGTCGATATTAACGTTTCAAGCCTATTTGCAATTGTTACAAACGGTAATGGTTTCTTGTAATGCATTATATATTTTGTGATTGAATTATTTGATTTGTATCATGTACACAGTGTATGTACTGCTATATCTACACGCAAACGTAAAATATTAAGTATTTAATATTTACGACTAATAGCAATTAAATTTTTTACTTTAATGAGAAATAAAAGTTTTTACGAGTGTCTTAACGCTCTAAATTATTTTTATTAACAGCAGCAAGTCCGAAATTATTTGTAACAATAATGTTTATTTCTGACCGGCATAAATTCTATATTTTATGTATATAGCCACGACGTAACAGTTTAGCTCCTGTCGAATGCTTGTGTGATTAAGAATTGAACGTGTCTCGTCCCGTTCTTTTGGAATCTCGTCCTTTGTAAATGATACCTAGATACTGTAGGTCCAAACTCGTTGAATGTTATATTTCCAATTACGAAAAGAAATCTGTAGCCTTTTGTTCACAACAAACGTGTTTTTTTTATAATAAAATATTGAAGTATCCGATAATTCAGTACGCTATTTATATGTATTTTTCTATATATGAGCATTCATTTTTGTTTCTCTTTCCTCTATAATACCTGTCAGAACCTGTCGGTTAGTCGGAAGAAAATTGTTTGTCGCATTAAAATCGCCAATGAATGAATTAAAAATTGTAATATAACATTCATGCATTCAAAACAAAATGGACACCTTAGGAGGGTTTTAAAAAGAATTATATTTTTTAAATCAAATGATTTGTTTTGGGTTTTGGCGATTGTTCTATAATATAAAGTTATAAATTAGAATTCAAAAATGTTCGATTCCGAATAGGTAAAACAACGTCATTTAAAGTCGTTAGTTATTAGTTACTGAAGGATGGAATTGATTCAATGTTTATTCAACTCTTTTGTATTACAATGCTTAGATATAATCAGTTGTTCAAAGTTGCTTTGAAGAGCACACCTATATAATAGTTAACTGTCAAAAGTATATTGTAGATTTTTGATTTTTCTTGTTTATAGATTTAAGCACAAATTAAACTGAGGTGAAGATGTGACCCCAGATTGCGAAATGCTAAATTTAAAAGAACTCATTCTTTAGCGAAGTTGCCATAACACACCTACTACTTTTTGACGACAGGTCTTTAACTTGAGTGTGATAGTTAGCCAGCCGTGTACAGGAAAATTTGCTACAAACATAATATGGTTATGTTACGCTGTTGTCCATTACTGAAAACTGAAGCTTATTGTAGGGATTCTAAAGTAATTCTGTCGAGGCAGTGTACATATATGTCACATGCAATTCCTTTGTAGTTCGAATATAATGCCCTGATAATTACTGTATTATACTATGTATTTAGTATTATACTGTATTAAAATTATTATTGTTCATTGATCCAAAAGTCAAAACTATGATAGCACACAAAGACGTAAGAAATATGATAAATGCAGGGTCGATGAATTGGTAAAAGGTGTCTGAAGTGTTTGTGACCCACGAATGCCGTTGAAACTCAAGGGGAAGGTGTATAGAACTATAACAAGACAAGTCGTGTTGTATGGATGGCGCTGGGCTACAAAACAGACGGATGAGATAAGATTACATGTGGCAGCGATGCCAATGTTAAAATGGATGTGTGGTTTAAACCAGAATAGAAAAAAATAAGAATGAGTCAATAAAATTGAGAATATCAGAGGAAATTTGAAAATAACACCAGTGACAGAGAAGATGAGGAATAATAGGTTAGTATGGTACGGGTGTTAAAAACCTTCTTGTATTTTGTGTGACAAACTTCTTTGTGATTTTATATTTAAAATATATATTTAAAATGGGATACATTCGATGTGACAGTTTTTGAAGAAAAAGCGACGTGAATCGCATGTATGCATCTGCAAATCTATTATTTTTATTTGTAATTTAGTGTAAGTCTACAATTGGCGACCGATATGGAGAATTTAAAGAAACTAAGGTCAGTTGCTAGACGATTTTTTACTTGTGCCGAAAAAGGTTTGCAGAAAGCTTTACAAGATCAAACGCTTAATATTCACGCTCTATATAAGTACTGTTCTGACAAAGCTACAAGTTTATTCAAAATCGACGACCAAATTCAACAATTATGGTTTCAGTCAGAAGAATCCGAAGATGTTATTTTTTCTGATCTAGAAACCGCAGAGGAATATAAGCGTCGATGGATCGGTTTAAGCATCGATTATGAAAATGTCTCCCGATCTTTACCGAAACTATATAAGGCGGGAGCACATAACGGAGCTACGGTTCAGAGTGAACACCGAATTATGTCAGCGAAAGATGATTTTGATCAAAGACAGCGTAACTGGTACAAAGAAGCCACCGCAGCATGTTTAGAAACTATTAAAACCAAACCTGGTGAGGCGTTGCAGGGTTCAGTACCTAGCCTGTCAACTTACAAGGAAACTTTAGATGTTAGCGATCCGGCTGACTTTACAGATATTGAACTAAGTCAATACGAAATAGTTCAATTTTTCAAAGACAATCTGAAACAGGATAATGTGAATAATGATGAAGTACGTTTTCCTTTGACAGAAGGGTACACGGGGCATTTTATGTGTTACAACAATGATTTGCGATCCAATCAGTTGATTTCTGTTTCGAATAATATTGAGAATAATGAGGGTGGTTATGAAGTGCGCCTGCCATGGAAAGAATATTTCGAACAACTTAATTCTAATAATAAGCATTTGGCGTACAAGCGGTTCATTTCTCTTACAAAAAAGCTAGATTTGATGGAGAAATATATTAAAGTGTTGCATGATTGGTATATGGAGAGTATAGTCCGGGAGGTAGAATGGAAATTCTTAATGTTCCATGCAGACCCTGGTGGGGGAGGTTTCTGAGAATCCTCAATTGTATTTATTGGTTATTCATTTTGTAGAGCTTTAGGTAATACTTCTCTTATGCATCTTAATACGTTTATTAATTTTTGTTTTTTAATTTTGTATTGTTAACATTAGGTTTTAGTTTTTACTTTCACTGTTATTTAGTCCTTTCTGTTGTAATTGTTGTGGCCATATTGTTTGGGCTGGAGGATGTTAAAAACCTTCTTGTATTTTGTGTGACAAACTTCTTTGTGATTTTATATTTAAAATATATATTTAAAATGGGATACATTCGATGTGACAGTTTTGGAAAAAGAGGCAAAAGTAAATGCTTGTAAAATCTGGAAATATTTTATTGTACACGTGTTATAGTCGACTGACCTCAAGAACCTGAATTTTATAACGGGCATATTATTTTGAAGGTGGTAGAGCTACGCTGAAGCTATTATTGGTTTCAGCATGAATGGGTCGGCTCGCCCGGGGTAGTACCACCCTCTCACAGAAAACCGACGTGAAGTAACAGTGCAAGCACTGTTGCGTTTCGTTCGGCCAGTGAGAGCGCCGGAGGCCCACATATTTAAAAGGCTGGCAACGCATTTGCGACTCCCCTGGTGTTGCTAGTGTCTATGGACGGCGGTGATCACTGACCCACCTGTTCGTTTGCCCCCTATAATATAAAAAAAAATGAGAAGAGATGAAAGTCATGTAACAAGGAAAGTTTTGAGTTTGAAAGTGTAGGAAAGTAAAGGAATACTGAAAAAGGTATGGATGGATTGTGTGAAAAATTATACGCGTATAAAAGGTATAAATACTGACTTGACATCTGACAAGAGAGAAAGGAATAGGAAAACATTATGTGCCGACTCTTTTTAGGTGGGATAAGGGTAAGATGATGATGATGATGATTTATACGTGAAAAATGTGCGTCTCTCTTTAAATACAATAAAATCTTCGATTTATGAAACAAATGAAAGTAGCCCCTAATTAAAGTCTCGAAAGAATAATTTTGTAAACGTGCCGCCAATTAAAATGTTATTTTTTCTTTAAATTAAAAACGATAGCATTTCAGGGTTGCGTAAGGATACGTATAATTAACTGACTAATTTATGCAATACGATCGCGTCTGATAACCGATCCGGTTGCGGGAGAATTGAAAAAATATATTTAATTCTCTTTTACGCAATCCACGGTATTTGATTGATGAAGGCGTTACTTTGCGGTAATCCAGAATAAAGTATTTGATTAAATGTTACTTTGTACTTCCTACTCGAATCGATGCGAATACTGCCGTTACGTGTAATTGCAGCAAAACACGTTTTTTTTTTATTTGTCCGACGTATACATTAAAAAATTAAATCTAGAGCTTAAGTATATAAAGACCAACAGTATTGAGGGATTTAGCTGTTATTTCTATTGTTTCAGTTACTAATATATCGCGATTTTTGTTCCTTTTATTACTAAATTCAGTTTTTTTTTCTGGTACACATCAACACATAAATATCAAGGGGTTTTGTTGGAAGGAGATGTGACAGTACCTAATGAATTTCAGTTGAAAGTAGTAAAGTAACATCTTGTAAAGTAATTATGATGGATTTCCGCAAAATAACGCCTTCATCAATTAACATTTTTTAGACTTTTCTCTTTGAATTTAAATAATTTCAGTAACGTTCAACGTCATGAGTATTATTTACACAAATTGTATAACACAATAAATGCACGTGTGATCTAAAAATGAAAGTGCAAGTGCAGGTAAAAATAATATGAAATGAAACCATTTTTATAGACAAAGTTTTGTAGATTCACCCGATTATCTATGAAATGTTCATATAATAGTTCAATTTTAAGTAAATAAATTGAGTGCACCAAATAAATAAGAAAACATTATATTCTTAATTATATTATGAAATTCGGTTTTAAAAACTATAATAAATAAATGAGAGTCAAAAACTTGTATGCTAGTACTTACATTCGTAAAGGGAAGGTGACTACCATATTGCCAGCCAACATTTTCCGTCCCTATAGAACTTGCCATTTCAGTCCAATAAGACTGCACTACTACTCTGAACCTTAACACAAATTACTTACGATTTTTAATTAACAATTTAACGAAGATATATTTTTCAAATATAAGCGCTACGGTATAAATTCCAAGGAAACAATTTCTCTTTAAATTATATTTATGTGGTTGGTTCTACTTCCATCGTGTAAGAATGAATGGGTCGCCACGGGGCGCGCTGCCTAGACGCAGACCACACAACCAGGGCGTGCGGGTGGCTCATGCTAACTTTGTTTTAGTGCCTCAGACTCGAAATTAGTCTGAGGAACAGCCTATAAACATTATTACACTGTAATTATTATTTACTTGTTGTAATTCGTTTCGTCCGTTTGTTACATTTTTTAAATTACTACTATACCTACGATATTTGATATACGAGATGCAGGTGTGTGGAATAACAAGGCCATTTCTATGGGACGATATGGCGTTTGAAATGTAATGTTCATGTTAAATGCCAACATGATTTAAGAAAACTCCCGGAATAAATATCTATGGATGTTTGATGATAGATTTTCATACTTGAGTTTGGTAGTTGGCCATATGGCTATTAGAGTAATCCCTTCCTTTATAGTATGGTTTCCTCATGGTATGTTTCTTCATGGAAAGATTCAGTTCATTGCATTATTTGAAAATGTCTCTCAAGTATACACCCGTCTTCTAACCCTGCAAGGTTCCTGGAGAGTTTTTCATTTATCGAAACAGCGCTGGTGTTCTATTCTTGGGAGGTCTTTCATGACGCGTGGTATAATTTCTTTATCAGCTTTAGTAGTCTGAATTCCTGTTCCACTTATTGCATTAATGTTATTAGGAAAAAGACCAAAGTCACATGGTGCAAGTTCAGGCCAATAAGGCCGATGGTTTAACAGTGGACTTTTGTGATGGCTAGAGACATGTTGACAAGTTCAGAATGATTCGGATTTTCATCTTTGTGGAGAATCTATGACTTGTTCTTTTGTAATTAGAGCCCGATTGTTCTTATTCTTTCATAGAGTTGTCTCAAAAAATCCAGGAGCACATGTTCTTCCAAGAATTAGAATAGAACAATATTTACGTGTCATAACATTATTATTTTTTGTTTTCTAGTTATTTTTTTATTATATTTTTAATAATTTAATGGTATATTTTATTAAATTTTGATTTATTCGACAATGAATACTGCGAAAGATAGCAACTTTATTTTAATTCAAATCAATATGCACACCGATTTACGTGATACAAAATCCTCAAGTCGCGCAGGCGAATTATGTCATAACAGTCGCCAACGTTGAACAATAGCTATGGTACTACAAAATAATGCCAAGGAGGGTAGATAGCAGGCGCGCGCGGCCGATCGTAAAAATTAAGGCAAATCATACAACATAGCATGATAAACAAGAAGAAGAAATGTCATAACCAGCTTCACGAGCACTAGGAAATACCTTACGATGTTTCAAATATCGAAACCTGAAGATCGATGTAAGCCTCGAATATACGAGTATGTAATATGGGCGCATCACTCGTACCCGTTAAATGCGTTTCACAATCCGCAAACCTGTATAGCTTCATTAATTGAAAATATTAATTATAATTATGGAAAGTTTAATTTTAAGATTAAGTTCAATCATGGAGCTGAATTTAAATAATCGTTTATTCTTTACAGTAAATCCGTTTATTTATTCAACAGTTTCGTTATATTTATATTCTATAAAAACACGGGTGTATTTTCTTTGGTCAGATATTAGTGTATTACTTTTTTATTCTAGCATGACCAAGTAACGCCTTTTTACTTGATTTCGGACACAAATTAATCCAGAAATAATGATGACCACCAAGAGATTCGCTATTCTTCAACAGTCGCATTTGTCCTGTCAGTCTACGAACTTCAATTGGAGATAAACTGATTAATCTCGCATCTCAACAAAACAAAGCCATTATGACAGGTGTAGTAACATTAGAAAATCCTCATACCATCTACCATCCGCTAGTTAGTTGATATATACCAACTATTTCTTGAAAAATATATACCCCTAAGAGTAATTATTACAGCTAATTACACCTGGTGTATGATGGTAGCACTACAACTGGACAATTGGCGTGAAATAAATATATGAAACACGTTATGAGGTTAAAAGGAAATGGATTCGAGATAAAATGACTTCTAGTGTGTCCTGTCAAAGTATTATATCTAAACTATTCAATATATACCGATATCCAGTATAGAACTAATATAACTGTCAAGAATTTATATTAAAAACGTCGACGGTGTATTATTTTTATTTCCAAATCAGTGACCGGTTTTAAATGACAAAACAAACGAATAATAAATCCTCGCAATTAAATATATTGACCCGTTGCGACATCAAATTGTATAATTATTTAGGTAATGAATAATGTGTACAAAGAGACCTTGTGGTAAACGTTTTAGATTATATAAGCCATGTAGTGTTTCAAAAGATTTATAAAAAAAAATAAACACATTAACAATGTCGTTCGGACGAATGGAACTGCGTTCCGAACTGTTCGATATATAACGCAACTCGATTAAATTTTAAAATTCCCTAAATCAAAAAATAACCCTAATAATACTATCGCAGTTCACGCGAACAGTCGATGAGTTGTTGTGATGTCTCGAGGTATAATGTTCATAGTATACGGTCTTTAGAAGAAAAATGCTTTTGAGAAGTATTTATTCACCACCTAAACTCATATTTACTATAAAAAAAATATTTATATAAAACAGTACAATTACAACACAAAGACAATCATCGCGTTACAAAGTTTAAACCGCACCTTAATTCTTAAGATAGTTTTATAAGCGATTCACGGAGAGTAATTGCAAGTGACTGGAACCACATTAGAAAATCGTTTGTTGATGTATCTGATGTTATTGGAACGATCTGTGTTCAAAGAGTCCTGTTAACAGACCACCAACGGAGCCGGGCGATTATTCTGGAAGCTTCTTATGATTATGGTCCTTCGAGCGGAGACGACTCAATGGCAGCACGTCTGAATTTTTAAATGTTTGTTGACTAGCTTACGCCGTTATGTTTGCATCTTGTTAATATCAAATACGTAATGAATTGAACTCTCTAGTGATTAATAATAAAAAAAATAATTTGTAACGTAAAACACATGATAAATGTGAAACTTGTATATTACAGGAAAACATTTTAATTAAAAAAATACAACAAAGCCAACGTTCCGTTGTGTTCCCAGGCGGTCATCCGTCTAAGGTACTGATCGTGTCCTACGTTTCTTCACTTTGGTGGTCGGACGAGAACCGGTGGTTTCAACACAATACCCGACACAGTGTTAACCCACACAATTTTTCGTCGCACAAAAAGGTTGCCGGTGAGAATTTGAAAGTCCTCCCATTTGATGTTTCACTTCAAAAAATATTTATAATTTACCCGTCAAAAGTAATATC
The DNA here is from genome assembly GCA_035772565.1 of Antheraea assamensis. Classification (NCBI taxonomy): domain Eukaryota; kingdom Metazoa; phylum Arthropoda; class Insecta; order Lepidoptera; family Saturniidae; genus Antheraea; species Antheraea assamensis. The sequence continues at coordinate 500,489 of JAQQSE010000012.1, forward strand.
AACTTTTTCTTTCACACATATTCTGTGGTTTTTAACGTGCTTACAGAAACGCACACACTCAAGTGTTTGAATAAAATTAAGAGGAAATGGAATATAGAAAATTGTCAAGACTATTTGGTTTAAGGATTAAATTTCGTTCTGTGAATTAAAATCTATGCAGTTTAATTTCTCATAAGGAGTAGTTTCGATATCGTTTCGATGTAACGGAATAAAGTTTATACACGCAAACGCAGCAGGAGTTCAAACACGCTATGCGTAATTCATTTAAGATTTTTTGCCGTGAAATATAACAGAAATACGCGACAAACGACTTTTTTGTAATATATTTTATTAAAGACACATAATATATGAATTATTAATATTTATTTAGATACCTCGTTATTGTGCCGCAAAGAATTGTAATGATTGAACATGATATATGTGTAAAACGTGATTAGCATTACTGTATTTATTTCTAAAGGGTGTGGTGGTTGACTCATAAGGGATCCCAAGTATGCACTCATTCGTGGCGACTTTATCTATGAAGATTGCCTGGAAGCCTCTAAAAAGCAGCCAAAAATAAGACAAACCCTCTATACCTTGTTCGGTAAATATTCAGTGAATAATAACGTAATTCTGAAATGAGCTTTGAATGTTTTTAAAGTGAAACGTTTTTTCCATTGCCTCAAGTTTCTTTGTCCATCTGTCGTATTTTGCATTACAGTCTCAGAGTAGGGGTAAGGTGAAAGGCGCTCGGCAGAGCAGCCAAGGCCAATATGACGGTGCCCATGGCTCAATTCAAAATGATTCAAAGATTTAAATAAATATGTACTTAGTTTTTAAAATGCGTCTATCATCTGAATAATTGTATTTATTATGTATTCCGTACTCGAATTGAAATTTAAATTTATAGTTGGATATCTTGTCTACTACTGATTTACCATTATCATTAAACTAACTCTTAACACTGTAGTAACTCGAAGATATGAATTAAGGTCGAAGATAAATGTAAAAAGACAAGTAACTCGGTAGTAATTATCGATAGATATCGATCGAATAGTTACAGTTCGATCGTATCGATAGACCGTTCGAATCAATTACCGGTTAATGATCGGTAGGAGTGTGATCAGCGTTTCTCATTTGTCATTCACCGAAATTGTTCTGCCGTGGTCTAAGTTACAAGCGGTTTACTTTTATGTCATCTCAGTTATAAGCTTTTTTTTCCATTTAAATCACGATGTTGACTTTATACTTTGAAAGGTAATAGAAAGCCAATATATTTTTTTATTTTTTTTTAGGTTAGCGTTTGACCACAATGTCGTCTAATGTTAAATGATGATGTGGTCTAAGATGGTAGTCACGCTAAACCTTGAGGGCGACTGGTTCTCAAATGCAGCTGCCGTAACACATCGACAGGTGGTTGGCGACAGGTTTTCAATTTGAGGATGGTAGCTAACCAGAGGGAACTAGCAAAAAGCCTTACCACCATGCACCACCGTTGTGTCATATAAATTGAATACTGCTACAAGGACCTTTGGTTAAAGGAGAGGAACTGGGAAAACATTTCTTTAAAGGATTATGCGTAGATGTTAATATAAGTATGGGGGTATCCTATATTAGGGACAAAATCTCGTTGCAGGACGGTCATAAATCATACAATGCAAGTAATAAACCGCTCAGAGGTGGTGAATCACGCACATCATAAAGCACGCTCATTCATTTGTAAATTTGGTATCGCCTAATTTCTATCAATTATTTATTTGAATAGTTAACAAGATGAAGGCTTTACTTATATTAGAGCTGTACTTGGCCACATAAGACCCATAAGCACAACATAGCACGCCAAATACTTCGCTCTGCTCACATGTTTTATTGGCGCACCAGAGCGAAATTTTGTTTTTATTAGATATGCATATATAAATGTTAAAACTTCTATCAGTAGTAGTAGCTATGCCGTAAAAATGCACTGATGTCTACACTATGTTTTAAAGTTGCCAAAAAACGATTGATATGTCGATATTTTCAAAAGCGATTAGGACATTATTTTTTTACTCGCACCAAACCCTAACTGTAACCCATGACTTCAAAACATAATAGATTTAAACAAACATTCGTATTACGAAGTGCCGAACGGTTACTGGCCACCGATAAAAAATATCATTACGAACCCAGATAAAGCGGTTGGAAGTGATAATTTGTCTAATGATAGTGTTTAGTGGTGGCCAGTGATGATAGGTGGATCGCTATTAAATAATCTCAGGGTTCCTTTCTTGATCTAATAGTTAAACTTTTTACAAAAGAAAATAAACAAGGTGTCTCGTAAAGACACACGATATAAGTGAAACTTTTGTAATTTAGAGAAATATTTCAATTAAAACCATATACAACAAAAAGTCAACATCAAGCTGTCACCGATCCATGTACTGACCGCGCTCGTTGTTGCTTAACTGCGGTGATCGGATGAGAATCAGTGTTTTCAACATTCTACACGACACAGTGCTTACCCTAACCACTTTTCATGGTACAAAAACGTTGCTGATCAGAATTTCAAAGTCCTCGCATAAGAAGTTTCACTTGAATAATTGGAGTTTGGTTTCACAATCATTGGATAATAAAACAAATCTGTTGTTTTACTTACTTCTGTTACACGCGTGAAAATAGGCATGTAATGTAAAATGTCTAAACGAAACAAAAAGCAAATCAGAATCTGTTGAGGTAAAGTATGCATATTAAACGTTTTATAACTGCTGTGAATATTATAGAATATAGATGATGAACAGAAAATATATTACTAAATTATGAGCACAGTTTTAGCAAATAACTAATACTATAACTGGTGCACTACGCAATCTATTTAGATATTGTTTAAAAATGTATGGTTTTATGCTACCATGTTGGTTCTCGAACAATTATAATCAGTTTAAGAAAATCGTATGGAACCGCTACACAAACAGTAATCACGCTTGACCCGATTTTTTCTCTTCCCAACAGTACTTTCACGAAGACGCTCCTAAAAAGAAAGTACAACAGTGGAAAAAAGAGAATTATGGCTTACGCCCGCGGCACTCGATGCGTCTCAGAAACAAAATGTACAATTCATAATTATCGACCTTATAGTGATGTGATTGCATCGATAAAATGAGATGATAAATTAACTTGACATTGTCTTTTCGATCGATGTTGAATTTTCTTAGTGATTGCATGCGATTAATGATGACTTGTTAATTTCGATGACGCTGATTTGTTCTTTGGGGAATACAAATGATAATATTTTTTGAAATATTTATGATAAACATTATTATTTACAAATAATTTATAATTTATCACGAATTCTGATGTAGTGTTACCCAATCCCCATTGTATTTGGCCTATGTTTTATGTATCACCTGGTACGATGTAAATATAGACAAAACAATATATTTAGTATAAAATATCGAATTAAAAATGTTGTAAAATTTTGGTTGTAAATAAGACAGGATCTTCCGAGCCTAGTAGACTCATCAACTAAGTGCATTTTGTAAAATTACATAATAAGTATGTAAACATTTGCTTTGTTTAGGAACATTTATTTTACGAACTCAATCGTCTATGCAATTAATTAAAGGAATTGTAATATAATTGTATAGAATTTTATTTCATGAAAATTATTCATTATTTCATGACATTAATTTATCTGCGATGGAAATATTATAATGTTTGTAATAAACGAATTCAATTGAAACAGGCGATTACAAAAATGTTCAAATAGTGTGCAAATTACCTAATAGCATGGTTTTGTGGAGATTCGCAAGGTTGTTTATACAATATAAAATATATTAGAACACATGAATATATTCTTTTTTTTTAGAATTAGTCAGTCTGATCTTAGTAAATCAAATCAGATAAATGAACACAGGAACATCGCGCTACAGGGTGTTGGCCTCACGATACAAAATAGCACGAGTTAGCAAGTTTGGATTGTGTTTGAATTAATAACATATTATACCAAAACACTTAATATAGGTACAATAACACATTATTTGTATAGATGAACCTAGTAATTTCACATACCTAGTGATTTTTTGGACAATTTAATTTCACAATGAACAGAAATCTTATTTAATAGAAGATGATTAATTACTCTCTCTGTCTAATTCATTTGTTAAATAATTTTGGATTGTAAAATATAATGGAAAGGTAGTAAGTCCTTTGGTTAAAGCTATTATCGATATGAAGATTTCAATTCGATATCCCTATTGGCGGCAATTACCCGTGCGATGAGCGTCACGTTTACTTTGCACTCGAACATCAAAGCCTCCGCGCCGAGCCGCGGCCTCCAGCCGATATTCGCGACGAAATTCCGCTTAATCGACCACCATTTCGTGGCGTCCACGGCTTGCTGTCACCAACAGAGCCAATCTTAATTTACGCGACTGTTTGTTTGTTTCTTGTTTTATTTACTTATTAAATTGTCAAAGGTCAACGGTATAAACTTTCGATATTATTACCGTGTGATAATATTTACTTGTCTATATTAATTATATCTTGTATAATGTTTCCAATTTTCAAGTAGTTTACAATTAGTATATCTTGTCTGTTTTGAACTGAAATAAGAATTAAAAATTTTGTAAGATATTTTTGGAGCCACTAACTTAATTTTATTATGGTGAATAGGATAGAGATAACTATATAAGGTAGAAAAATAAGTGTCCGGAAATTGCTACGCTACTCTCAATATAAAGCTCCTTATAACAGTTAAGTAGCTTAATAACTAATTACTAACTACTTCTACTAACGTAAGTAATTATTTAATTGTTATTCTAATAAGAGCTTTTATTCCTTTTTTTTATTTACTGTCTCTACTTTAACAATAGTTGAAATTGTGAATCAAATATGTAAGATGAATAAAATCATGTTCGTTTTCTTGAATACAAACTGAATTATTTTAATTAAAACGTATTTACTTTAATCGAACATATAACTCAAGTTCATTTCAGGTTAAAACCAATATCGATTTAAAAGTAAGCATCCATAATAAAATATAATAAAGAAAGTATTTCATTTTCAGGTAAGTCTCGACAACCTGTCCCTTTATCGAGGTAAGCCAATTTTTTTCCTTTCTCCTCGCGAAACAATTATTTTGCCTTGTTTATAAAAGTCATTAATATCGCGCGCGATCCGTTGTAATCGGAACGATGTAATGAAAGTCTGGTGTGTTTGTGCGCATCACTTCGTTAGCTCGCTTGTACGCACGCGCGTCGCGGCACTGCATAGGTGACGTCACTCGATTAATCGGCCCCCAGACAAAATAATCGATATCAACAAACTACATAATAATTGTATGATGCGCATCCGTACACCTTAATTATTTAAAATTTATATTATTTATTATCTATATATACAAAGGAATCGCTGACAGATTGACTGACACGTCAACGCTCAGCCTAAACTACTGAGCCATGAAAATTTGCATGCGGGTTCCTTTTCCACTGTAGGTGAACACTAAATATGGATTTTCAGAAATTCAACCCCTAAAGTGTTGAAAAAGGGGATGAAAGTTTGTATTCTCTTTCATATATTCTCCGTGTAAATTAAGAACATAAAAATATCATCCACATAAAACTAATTAAATCTGACAACTTTCAAACTAATTGACCGAACCGTGTAGGAGGCTTGGAGCCTATCAATCTTAATTTTGATATACTCGTATCAAATTATTCTAGGTATCTAGTTTACATATTACTGACTAAGGCTAACGCATTTATTTTTAATCATCCGAACTATTCCAATAGTATACGAAGCAAATTCATGCCCAGTGGTGGAATGCAAAAGCGGTGTAGAAAAATCCTCTTAATCGTCGCAAAACAAAACCTCCTCGAAGCGAAGACACGAGACGCGAAATAATTGGAATTTACGCAGCAGACGTCTGTATCTAACGAATTTCTAATTTATAGTGAGCGATAACGAACACCCCGGCAGTAAATCGTGCGCGTACGCATCTAATCGGCTCCGACCGGTGGCGGTATCTAGCGGCGCCTTTGCGTACTAAGATGCACACGGCCGCCGCCCGTGCACAGATTGCGCGCGCGCAAATATTTCTATTTACTTTCTATTCGTATTATCTTTTTAGCAGTATTAATAATTCCTTGGTGTTGTTTAATTGTGCGGAGTACTAAGATAATTGTTTCCTTTACAATAAAATGATAACTCTTCAATAGTTAATGTTACTTATAAATAAATATTTATAACAATAAAGACGTATATTAATTATGAGTTACGTTTTTGTGTTATTTCCTATTAACTGTTGTCATTTATTTTGCTGTTCGGTAATTTGCTCTTTCGTATATCATAATTTGTAACAGTAATACGATAATGGAATTAACAGTCGTTGTTCGTATAGTGACTTTGAGTGTGAGTAACGTAGCGTGCTCTCTCTTTCATACCTATTGGTTGTTGTATATTGCTTAACTAAAACCTGTAAAATATAGAAAAAAAAGGGAAAATATTATACACACTATTAAAAAACCTATGCGAGACACCATGAATTACTCATGAGATGCAACAATTGCTCCTGGGAAAGGTCATTCGCTTCGTTTGATTTTTAAATTGAAAACAAATGTTATTCTAAACGTATTAAATGTCCTTGGTATTAAAACATAATAATTGCGACTGCCAAAAAGCCAGTTTTTTGTAGATTTAGCGTTACTCTAAATACGGTATAGAGTTCTTACGACACATTGTCATTAAGCACCAGATGAGATTATACTTGAATGCATCATCCCATCATTATCACAATAGCGTGTAAGAGGCTAATTGTAGTTGCATAAGCAGAGGCAGTGAAGGGTCCTATAGGAAGGTATGAGCATAATCACCACACCAAGCCAATTTGAAACTCCGAGAAATCCAAGGTTCCATATTTTTCAAATACGGTGGTATACTACAAGAGAATTTCTCGGATTCAGATTCTCTTCACGATGTTATCCTTCACCGTCAGTTGATAGTGTTACCAATTTAAATGAGGACATGTACGCAAATTTCGAAAAGTACGTTGGTAAGAACCTCCGAACATCGAATTGATATTCCACCAGTTAGACCACTCGACCATCATGTTTTCTGCATAAACAGAATATGCATGCAATATTGCATATTAAAAATTACATAAATACTATAAAAATATATTGCTAAGTTAATATGTTTCTTTAGAATGGAAGTACGATAGTGACTTAATTGTTCTTGGTGTTACACAGTGTAATCCAAAAACAAGTATGACTAACAAGAGTTCGGCAGTCCATCATTAGCCATCGATGTCATGCCATCCTGCAAACCTGTCAGCACCTATATATATATATATATATGTTAGCTGTTCCCGTAATTTGACAAATTAAAAGAGAATTTCTGTTTCGAGTTTAATAACTTGTGTAAGGTGGCAGCGATTTTTTTTTTTCGAACTAACTACTCTGTTGACCTGGCAAGGACTCTACAGTTTCACCGGACTACTAAGGGGAGCGCTTAAGGCTCTCACCCGATTTCATATAGGCAACCAGCACAAGGGCGTACGGCGCGCCTCGGCTTGGACTGTGACCAAATATCTCGAGTCTAACTTTTTTTTTTCGTGGGGAAATCCCTCATGGACACGCCACTCTCCCGGGGGAGAGGGTGGGTAGTGTGAGACTCCTACTCACTAAAACCTCACGGTGTTACATTACTAACAGGCTTTTATATTGAATAGGTATCCTATCCTAGATTGCAACCCGCATGGAGGTGTCACAATAGCGGGTGTCCTAATATTATAACTCTGAAATTAATAATTAACGCCTTTAACATCTTTTATCGATTTTAAGTTACCTCTGTTAATCTTTATCATAGATTTAATTGTTTTATCATTCATTGCTTATGGAAAAGCCTTATAATATGCAGTTTATTTAATGCTTTGAACACTCGTCTATCTGCTACTATGAAACTTCACTTGGTTGGGAGTTTAAGGTACTACAGATATTTCAATTATATAGATTACTAGCGGCCGCTCACGATTTCTCCTTCGTTTTTATATTTTTTTAAATGTTTATATAGAGAGATAGCCCTCCAATGGTAGATTTTTTTTTAACTTATTTGATATTCATCGCTATTGTTTTGTAAATTTAAATAATGTGTTATTTAATTTATGTGTTATTTTGGTGTATAAATTATATTACTATAAAGTTTCATAAGAATACGTTTAGTAGTTTTTTTTTAAAAGGGTACCAAATATCTATCCATCTGCATTTACCTTCTTGTATGTGATATAAATGGGATTCGCATAAATAAGTAATTGCGATGGTGATAAATTGAAATTAAGTCGAAAATCTCATATGAGATTAGATTGCAGTAGTACACTAGAAAGGCTTGCCTTTGAAGTATAGGTAATATGAAAATAAATATTTATTTTTTGTGTCCTGTTAGCTATAAGTAGGTATGAAATAGTTAATGTATTTTATTGTGTAAATAAATTGTGAAGTGATACTTGTAGTATATACAGAGTATAACACTTAGCCTTTAGAATATTTACAATTTGGTATACAGTACTATACATCGAATAGGACTTCACTTTCAGTAGGTAATTCTATTCAAATTAGCTAGTTTCACTCAAGAACAGTGAATATTCTTATTAGTAAAAGAGTTTTAAGAATCGAATCTGCAAATTTTACATCTTTGTAATAATTATAAGAATTTTGTATATTTATATAATGCATTAACCATTTGAATACATCGGTAATGTTATATTTTAAATAAAATTCCACGTATAATATTTACTTCTACATTTTACAAACAATTTTTGTGTATTGTCTCATAGTAAAGAAAAAAACAAATATAAAAGAAGTTATTCAGAAACGATTGGATTGTCTCTGTGTAGTAAGAAAACACTTTAAAAAACGTATAACGTGTAGAGACTATTATGTAATATTTAATTATGCGTTAAAAGTCAAACGGGAAAACACCGCGGACGCCGGAAAGTGTGGCGTCGAGTGACGGCTACATACACTGAGCGGCCGTTTGCCGCGCACTGAGCACAGAGCCCGCACCCCGTCCCGCCCCGCGACGCCCCCCTCCCCGCCTCCGTACCGCCCACTGCTGCTCGGCAACTTCACTGCGGTGGGAAAGTGGGAAACTCGTCGCAAGTGGGGCGAAGGTGCTATGGTCGACTTACGTGGTGGGGTGTCGACGTGTGAACGCTATTTGTCAGTCAACGAGATCGATCATGCCCGGAGACGATGACTTGTGTGTTTTTCACTTTACATCGTACTTGCGAGAATTCGAATTTCAAATGTACATGTTATTCCTGGAAATTTGTACGTACGTACATACATACATACGCGTACATACGTAGGAGTATTGCAAAATTCTATGTTGAGTACAATAGTTTGTTATAATTTTCTTTACTTAATACTGTGCTATGTATAGTAATATAAACCTGTTAATATCCTACTGTTGGATAAAAACCCCTTAGCGAGAGCTAGAAAGCGCTTAATCATAACGTCAATACCTAGTAGTAGTACCTAGCATTAGAACTATGATTTCAAACGTCGAGAAAATATATAGTCTTATTTTCCCAATACATGGTAGTAGTAAAAATATTTCCCAATGCATTCAGAATTCATCACGATATTTTCCTTCCTCATCATTCGATGACGTTAATAGTCATATGCAAAGGTACAATACGTATTAAGCGAATCTTGAGCAATTCGATACATGAAGTAAAATTGCAACTGGGTTTGTATCGTTACAAATGGTGATAACCTATTAAGATGTATACTTGCAAATGAAGTTTATCTACTTTAAGAAGAAGCGATAAAATTTTGAGGATTTTTACAAGTATTAATTTAATACTATAACATGTTCATTGTAAATACAGTATCTGTTTGAAGTGTATTTATGCTTCAGTAATGTGGTAATAATGATTTCTACATAAAATATAGATATATCCTGTCGCGTTTTAGTTTTTAAAACTGTTTAGGAAAAACAATCTCGCCGCATATTATCTTCATTATACTAACGATTTACAGAGCGCATATCGTGATATCTCTGGAGATTGCAGTATTTTGCCCAACTTATATCACTTATCGTTATATTGTGGTCAATTTAAAGAGTATATGTATAAATTATGGTAAATGTGTTATTCTAATGTATAAGCTGTATGTTACTGTAACGTTTTATCCAAATCGGTTCTGTAGTTTTTGTGTGAAAGAGTAAAAAAACATTCATCCTTTCTTACAAACATTCTTCTTCATAATATTAATGGAATATATGTTCTAATTAATACAGTATTATCAAAGAAAATATACCGAACAGTACCTTCAGTTATTTATAATAACACACAAAAGCGGCAGAACAATACAAAAAGCTTTTAATGGTTTGTATTTTATAGATTTCCCTAGAGTTTCAGTTTACTGAGTTGCACAGAACCTGTTCGAATTATATACGGACAACACTTTTTAATTTACACAGAGATTGTAATTTGCAAACGGGATATATATTTTTTTAAATCTCTGTTAACTTTTATAATGTACATATATATAAATAAATAAAAATACATTGCTGAGTCTATGTAAGCGTATTACGTCCAATCGGCAGCCCTATATCTAGGTATAGCTAATTCTTTTTTTTTATCGTTTGTAGTTGTCAGGATAAGGTTTGTACGAAATGTCACAAAATGGAAAATATGAGTTAAAAATCACCATATAAAAAGTAGGATAGAAGACAGCAAGAAGATCTTCAAAAATACAGACAGATTTGTCAGTTGACATTCGGTTGTTGGCACTTTATTTTATTACATGGTTGTACTGTATATAGAAGATTAGGTCTAGTTTTAGGTATTTGTTAGTACACTCATTTGAAACCGGGCGGGCAGCTAGTATATATTAGGGTGGCCAAAGAAATTTTTTTTTGTTTTTCAAGTCTCTTACGAAAATATGTTCGTTTATGATGCTTTAAGAGCAATTTTAAGAGGTCGCTCAAGAATTTTTTTTCCATCTTTCTAGCTTTATTTCTATTCCTTAGTATGCCAATTTCAATTAAAAACAATAAAAATCGTCAATATTCATGTGCAAAAGACGCTCAAAAATGTTTAAGGTGCTCTCTGCTTGGATACTTAAAAGATATTGAGCGACTTTTAAATATTAAAATATCAGTCCTAATTAGTTTAATCGTAGAAAATAGTCAACCATACCGACACCGAATTCCCAATGATACACGTGTTTATACGTTCCAGTGGGCATAGTAGTATCTCTATTTTTACGGAATTACCTTCCGTGTACCCACACTCATTGATATCTTCAAATTTCTTAACATTTTTGGGGAATAAATAAATTAACTGAACACTCTAGAAATTTTGGCAACCAAATTTTACAAAGACGTATGTTTTATTTCTTTTCGATGTCTATCTTTACAAGTACTCTGGATAACTTCATTGCCAATTTCTACTAGTATTTCTGTATGATTACGAGTTTCGATATGACAAGAGGTGTGTATCGTTATTAATATGGCCGTAACAATGAGAGCTATTCCAGGCCACGCTCCCGGACATCCTTGCCGGTGGCTAGCTAAAGACTAGATAATCGGATCACACGGGTGGTCACTCTCATTGCTAGTACTCGTATGATCTAATCGGTTAAATGGAATCCTTAAGGGCCGGTGACGAACTCAGTTCTTTTTAACATAGTTTGGTGCAAATATTAAAACCTTAACTTTCGCCGATTCGAAATCATAATGGATCAAAACAGGTGTTCTACTTCCCATATATTGTCATATATGTTCAATCTAAATATAGCATATTACTATCACCTATCGCAGCGCGTTTCACCGCAGGTCATATTGTAGTCGAACAGTAAAGTATTAGGGTGGTCGAATAGGACAATTTTGTCCTATCGGATTCCAATCACCATATAGCAAGTTTTATAACATTACCACGCATAAGCTAGTCGCTTTCCGAATTCAAGTGGAATAAACAAAATGGATTCTAAAAATTTAACACAGAAATGGATAAAGATATTTTTTCGAGTCACAAAAGCAATAATCAACTAATAGGAACGTCTGAAATAGTCTGAAGTCTTCCGAAACTTGAATACAATTTAAATTATAATAAAAGAGCGGTGAAAATAGAAAAGTGTTTTCTTCACACTGTTTAAACACTATATTTACTTTGAACTCCCGATAACATAAATTTCAAACTTTGACGTATTAATATAAGAAGTCTGTAAATAAAAATATTGACATGCAACGTATAAATATACATAAGAATTTTACGAAATGTAACAGAAGAACTGTTGACAGATGTCATTGCCCCGTCACCGGCGTCACTTGCTACTTGTAAACAAAACAAGTCCATTTCGAGATACTTTTTATGGTAACGAGAGCGAGCGATGGTCAAACCGATCGGATCGGGTGTTAAAATCACTGTTTCACGTGTGGGCGGCTGACTCAGGGACCATATTTGGCCATTTTGTCTCCTAGTCCAACGGTTCTCAAAATACTTCAAAGTCCATTATACATACTAATACATTACCTTTTATTTCGGTTAGCACATCAGATTCAAAAATGAGACGACCGGCTAAGATTGGCTTGCTACGATTTTGCAAACTGTATATCTCTATCATACAGTGCAATAATAGACAGAGATAACTATACATGAAAACTAACCAAATCCAAGTACTGTAGACACATTCGTACGCGGGTGAAATTTTATGTACACTCTTTACCTAAATCGATCATAATGTAACTTTTCTTTATTTCTAAGGTTTATATCTAGTGTCAGCGCTAATCCTAAATTAATCAGTTACTCTAGAGGTCATTTAGGTAATGTGCTGTTTAAAGATTATCCATAGTATATGCTATATCACCTATAGTAGTAAATTAATTAATGTTACGTAATACTTAGTAATTACTACTAAGTAAGTAGTAGTAAGTGGGTTTTATTGCCAAAGTGGTGCTATCGAAACTTGATGGCTTAATGGTAGTATGTTCAATTATCGCACAGATTGACGTGTGTTCGAGACCTACAGTAACACTGAGTTTGTAACGTGAAACGTCATGTTGAAACCATAGTATGGTGGTAAAGAATTTTTCTAATGCCCCTGTCTTTAGCCTGAAACGTTATAACTAGAGAATTACATTTTTTTTTTTTTTTTTTTTTTTTTATATTATAGGGGGCAAACGAACAGGTGGGTCACCTGATGGTAAGTGATCACCGCCGTCCATAGACACTAGCAACACCAGGGGAGTCGCAAGTGCGTTGCCGGTCTTTTAATATATGTGGGCCTCCGGCGCTCACACTGACCGAACGAAACGCAACAGTGCAAGCACTGTTACTTCACGTCGGCTTTCTGTGAGAGGGTGGTACTACCCCGGGCGAGCCGACCCATTCATTCTGAAACCAGTAATAGTTTCAGCGTAACTCTACCACCTACAAAATACATAACAATTTCGATCAATCGAGTGTATTACCACTCCTTATTGATAACGCAGAAATTTTCCAAACCGGTGATAGTTTTTCAGGGGTAAATTTGAACTACTCATTTATTTTTCATTCTCTCATAAAATAATCTTCCAATAACATGTGACATAGCTTTTAGTGTAAAAAGAAAAATATCGATATTAAAAATCCTCCATATTTATTACGCACTGTCTAGAAGTACATCCCCTAAACTGTAACTGGCAAAGATGATAACATAATGTGGAGCGTTAAATTGAGCGAATATAATGTTTTGTACTAGGTATTTTGCGGTCGTGAAAGCGATATACATTTCCCTATAAACATGGATGTAGCAAAACGAACCGAATTCTAGGCAAAGCCATACTAGTAGTGTCACGCGATCAATCGACAATATATATATGCTTGTTCTCGTCCTGTATTTACAGATTGTGTTCATGTTCGCCATAGTTTTTGGACAGAAGTATTAAAAAATAACAGTTTGCATAACTGTATGGGATTATACCAACATAACGTATGTGTTTTAATCAAATAGCTCGTGTGTTTATGTACTTGTTTCTGTACAATAAAGGTTGCTGTATTCCCCGGTTTCGCTCGCGTAAACTACTTAATTATTATTTAAGTGTATATTTTTATGAAACGTTGCATAACTTATATTATATGTGAATATGTATTTGTTTGCATGCATTTGCAGAGCTATTTTGTATAAAATATTTATTAGCTAAAAATAGTAACAAACTAGATGGCTTCAAAAATGCCACGGTGGTTTAAGAAGCTTGATATATTATATAGCTGATTTTTTAGCCATTTATATTCGAAACAATCGTCTACTACGTTATATCAGTTAGTATTTAATAGTTAAGTAATTCTATTTAGTAACTAAAAGTAAATATAGCAACAGAATATATTTATAATAATTTTATAACGCATTAAACCCTTGTCAGAGGTACTGTTTAAAAATCATCATGTAATAAATAAATAAAATAATCGATCTTCGAGCCATAAACAAAGTAATTGATACACAGACAGACATGTTGTTTATAAAGTGTAATAATTACAAAATTAATCCATTTTAGAACAAATGAGTCAGATATGAGAATTACATTTATAACGAGTTTGAGAACCACCGTCCTACATGTCCAAATCTGGACGTCGACAATTAAACGTGGTTTTTGTCCAAAATCTACACGCCGTTGCCTTTTATGTAGGCACGCTACCGTGTCCCAATGGGCCACTTAGGCTGTTTAGACAATGCAACTTTTAAATTACTCCTGACAATAGATGAATCACATAATGTTTGTTGTTAACTGCTTTTGGCTTGCTTTCTCTCGTTCGCCACTGACGAGATTAACTTAGCATCGTGCACTCTGTGGGACAATTGTCTCTTTAGATTGCGTGGTTCTGACAGGTGTTCTTTTGGTTAACGGATTTGGCTTTCCGAAGAGAAAACTTCTTTAGCCGTGTGGGGCGATTTTTGGTAGGGGAAAACTTATGGGTTTTTGTCACTTTATTGTTTTGAGTTTTCACTTCTGTCGGCATTCCTTATGACTGCTTCGATTTTTTTCTTAAGGAACGATCGTTAGTGTTTTGTTTTGGTGGCAGGTCTGTATTGTTAGCTATGGCAAGATGTGAGTTTTATACAAACGTTTTGGTGTTCAAATAATCGAGATCAAGGGAATATTGATCGACTTGACATACACTTGAGCCTTGAAATACATCAACCAACTTTTTTTTTTATTATACAGGTAACAGTAAAGTGACTGTACAGTACTTGATAATAAATGTAATCCAAAAACTATCGAGAATTCTACATTCGATCGGGGTAGTCTTTGTTGTCATGCCGGCCTACAAGTATCTCGCGATAAGCTAAAGGAATGTATGCATATTTATTGTGGTGACGATTCAGTTGGGGTTCGATACTTTACCCCGTTGGTTACTGAATATACACCGGCTGACCCCAGAATACGTGACCTACGCGTGTCACTAGGGGAGTGTTAAGTTACACCTGATCATGTTAGACACAACTGCTAAGACCTAGCACCCTTGTGTATTTATCAATAAAATTATCTGTTAACGGTATAGAAAAAAGGCAAAAATTTATTGAGACATTGTAACTGAGTTAAAGAAGGTACGTAATCTAATTGGTTCTTACGCAGTCTACGGCTGTAGTTTTATTGACATTCGGGATGTGTACAGGCGCCTTTGTCAGTGGCCCAACCATATGCTTAACCTAACAATGATATGTAAAGAAATAAATACCTCATTTTTTTTAAATCAATTATTCATTTATTTAAATATATATTTATCAATTAAATACAATATAAATATATGTAAGTAAATAATACATATACATATAATATGTATAAATAAACACAACACTAATAGGCCATGCTAGGATATATTTATATTGATTTATTAATTTATCAATAATGAATTAGTTAATTACGTCAGCTCAGAAGTAAAGGTATTAAACTCACTGAAACAGAAAATTCACCATGTGCGGTAATCGGAGTATTCACCAACAAATTAGTTCGTATTCGCGGCTCTCATATCAGCGTCGGCTTACTATAATGCGACATTCCTCCTTGCCTTTAATCTATATCCGACCATATCCAATATAAAGAATAGGTAGTCAGGATACACGCCGCAATGCTTGAAATAAATAAACCTAATAACATCGTTCTAACAAACTTCGTCGTCGGTTCACGATGCATTTCAAAATCAACTAATGGTGGGCAGCGGATATTATTGACTGAGTACCCAACATACAATGGCATAGCTACCATGGGTGGCACCCGGGGCGGTAAAGGGAAAATATATATTGACCTTCCAGCTAGATTACCTGTTTTCGTCACATACACTTGTCATGATGTCTTTCTCCACAGTACGATGTAATCGCAAACTAAAATATATGATCAACAGAGCCGGACGTCACTATGCCTCTGTTTTACACGGTTTTGTGATCTTCAATTTTAAATATTTATTCTTAACATCAAGTGTAAATGCACATATAAAAACATATACGTATGAAGATCTCGGGCCAAGTCGACCGAATATCAATGCAATGTTTTATGAAAGAACGTTGTACCCATATACGAAAATAATTATTTAAGTAGATAATAAGGTTTTAAATTTACAATAAATAAATGAAGTTATCGAAATTGTTTGTATCAAATGGTTGCCCGACGAGAACCGGCCATTGCCGAGAAGGACACCATGCCCCGAAGTTCAGTCGCGAGAACAGCTTTCTACGCTATAATTGTACTTCTTACGGAATTTATATAATTACGTTGTTGATAGTCTTTTTTTAATAACACGCGAGTAATATCGCGTACCACTGTAAATAAAAACAGAGACATAAAAAACCGCGGTCCAGAAGAATCAACTTTATATTATAATAATAGAAATTCCTCAAACCAATTTATAAGTATTAAAACTATGTTATTTTTAGCACGTACTGGCATATCCAGTTATAATTACTTCTTTGACTGTTTATCAACCGTTAAATAAATAAATATTTATACCAATTAAACACTTCCAACACCTGTGTCTGATCCGCATAAGAAATATTAACTTTACAACCTCCATCAATCAACGAAACTCGTTTCAAATTATCTTTTTACACCTTATTTAGCATTTAAAATCAAAACCGACAAATTAATATTTACTCTATCCCAAATATTACAAATACGACTTGCCCTACACAAATTTAAGGTTCAGTTTCAAACGGTGTCGCCGTCGGGTAATTTGAAATTAGAATCTTACGTATATGGCCGTAAGGTCGCCCGGTGACGTCACCGGCGCCCGCGCATCCCACACAGCGGGCCCCATTCACAGTCTAGTTAAATAAACATGATTTATTAATCACGACATTTGATAACTCGTGATGTGCATTTTGTTGAATGGCCTAGTTCAGTCTATGCTGGGATTGAGTTTCAGATTTATATATTCAGGTCTGAGAAAAGGGTTGCCACAATGGAAAAATGTCGACGAAATTTAGGAATATTTTTTTTCCCTTATTTTTTAATTAGATGAATTTATTTGACCCGTTTTTTTTTAATTGTGATTATATATAATTAGAACAAATGTCAAAATATATATCGGTGCGTACGAACAGGTAATGCCAGTGTTAAATTAAACTCCCGGAAATGAGACATAACATTACGCTTGTAGAGTCAGCATCTTCTTCTTTTAACCCATTTCTATCTTCCGGTGTAAATCTTCTTTAAGCTAATTTACGCTGCATAATAAAACAATATAATTATAAGCAGTTTCAAAATTTGAGCCCTATAACTGCAGCTCATAGTTCATTATGACTGTACAGTCTTCTCCCAATACAACTGAAATTATAGGTATAAATTATTAAAACAAATGCAGACACTATCACAGTAGCAATTTATAACAAAAACCGTATGCCACAAGCTTTTAGCGCGGTGTACTGGAAGGGTAGTTAATTTTCATTTTGTAAGTAATGGGATAATATGTCAAGCCTCCCGAGGATTTTTTTAACGCGTGGTATTATGCCATGTAAGAGAACGAGAGAGAGAGAGAAAGAGCCATAGATAGTATTTTTATATGGTGTAAATTCATATGGAGATGAAATGTTTGAAATTACAATTATCTGTTTATATGTATGGGACACGTGTTGTTGTTAATAAAATATATAATGTTTAAAGCGCGGCTTATTTACCTAATTCCATAGGTTCCCTTAAAATTAGTTTCACACTTGAAATTGAACAAAGTATGTGTTAGGAATGTCAGTTCAATAGGAAAAAGAGATATTTGCCATAATTATAGGCACAGTATACTTTTAGTATGGTTAGTAAAACCCATTGTTAAATAAATATGAAAGCATTTAGCATTATTTTTAAAAGTAGAAATATATCTGTTCAATTTCAACGAAAAAGTTAAAAAGTAAAATTTAATTTTTAGATATTACACTTCACTACGGTTCATCGGGCAACCCTAATGAGTATTAATTTGTTTCTAAGAATAATTTACAGCCAGTAATTAATGTATTAGAGATGGCCTTACTTAAACGGCTGTAATAACTTGAAAGATAAACGGGCTTAAAAATCCTATTATAATATTATAAACAACTCCTTCAAACAAAACCTACTGAACGGACTTTAATGCTATTTGGAAAATGAATTTATTTGAGGTATATCTCGAAGTGCGCTGCATATACCGATAGTTAGACGAAGATAATGTATGTAATTTGTTTGATGAAGGCGTTACTTTGCGGAAATAAGTCATTAAAAATTAGGAAGGACGTTACTTCGCACATCCGTTTGGAATAGACTGCCTGCTGTCATTTCTTGTTCTTTCAAATATCTTTTCAGTTGCAGTAACACGTGACAGCGGCCAATCAATTCCAAGCGGAAATGCGAAGTAACATAATATTAAATGTGAGTTTGCTTACCGTCAGATTCAGTGCAGTAGCTTCGTTGTACAATAGAGAATGATTATGTTACTAATAGCTCTTGCCAGTAGTTTCGCTAGCGCACGCGCTCTGTATTTGGCCTCGGGAACAGTACATTTTTCTAGATGAAAGTTATCCTATGTCCTTTTCTATATCCCTGGCATTGTGTATGAAAAATTTCATGATTAGTTAGTTAAGGCGTGGGACCGTAATAAGCAATCTGTCGGTTGCATTTTAGTTGTGATGATAGAAAAAGAATTGGAAAAGTCAAAGACCCCGGTAACGTAATATCCTGCGAATGGTATTAAAATAGACATTTTAACAAATGCACAATGTGTACCCCGTTTCCGCACAGACAGCGCTTCCGCCCCGAAAGGGGTCGTTGACGTCGCTCTTGAGGAAAAATTTCAAATGCAACGCATATGCCGAATTACGATTTTGAAATGACCACAGTATCATTACGGCGATGTGTCACCATGATTTTAGACTTTTGGGGACTTTCTGTATACCTACTTTATTGGAATTAATGAACATGGGTATATTGATTCGTTTATTTTGTCACGTACTTATACATTTATTTTGTCAGAATGCATGTATTGAAAAATGAAAGTGTAAAGTTCAGGACAAATAGTTTTTTTTTCATTGCAAAAAGGTTTTTTCTTTATTGTCAGATTTTAGAGAATAGTATATTAGTAATTTAAGTTAGAAAAATATTAATATAATGCAGAATTTATGTTTCCTTAAAAAGACGAAATTCAATGCATATGATAATATATTACTTGCCATTAACACTCTGAATCTAGTTATATGTATTATCTTGATTACATATGCAGAGTATCTGATGTATCTTTAAAAGCGTACTTCGTTGATTTAAATAAAAATAATAACTAGTAGGTTTTACCACGACTTTTACCTAATATAGATGATGTTTATCTACTCGTAGTCGGTAGATAACAACATGCTGATAATAGCTAACACTTTTAAATTATATTTGTTTATAATAATATAGTAAAATGGTCACCCCATGGTGTCCGAATATGAGCGGAAATGACCGAACGTGCGTCAAACGCTTCCGAACTCTAGCCGACGTCACACGTGCCCCGGGACATAATAATTACAACCACTTAATATTATAGTCATTCGTCGCTTTTGTTTTGTTTGTTATCATCAGTTACCTGCTGATTTTTGATGACGGATTAGTAGATTTTTTTAATGATAATTAAAGTACTGAAGTGAACACATTCATCAGCGTTAGTTAAACTTGGTCTGGTTCCGTAGCAGTTTAGATCAGAAACAGATAATCCCAACTGAAGTAGCCGTATCTTTTAAACCACTTCTTTCCTGTTTTTTATGTGGTATCAAGGCAATACTGCGATTATTGTAAATGAATAATCATGTTGCTGTGGTTGAATTTATTTTGCATACATCAAACAACATTCTTGCATTAGAAGCGTACCAAAATACTGTTGTTTATAGTTTAAAGAAGGAACCATGCAGTAATGTGCAACCAACCTCAAGATGTCTACAGACATCAGACCAGCTATAATATGAAGATGTTATTGAGGTTTGAGTTGTGCAAAGTTTCCTACATGTTGTCAAACACTGCCTTTGGACTGGAAAACAATACGTCGAGCACTGCTTCCTTGTTCCACAAAAAGGTTTAGTAGTAATGCTTTCCACTCTAGAAGTTTAATTGATCTATCATAGTCATATTTGGTTATCAATAACATAATAAAAGCTAAAAATCACACGATTGTAGGCACTATACTCAGAGATTTACATAGACATTATAAGTATAAATTATTCCTCTGACATCTACTGAAACATATTCAAATCCGCTGCAAATATGAATAATGGTTTCTGAATACAATAAAACGACTTCCTTGCCGACACCTGGTCGAATATCTAACAGTGAATGATTTTTCATATCACGTGTCGAAGCCCCGTGGTCACGTAGTCAGGATGGTCTTAATTGCCCAGTTGTACGTTGCATGGTAAATGCACCCGAAAGTAATGCCCAATTTCCTGGCGCCGTTGAATCAATCACAATATATATGAATAGGTGATACAGGATTCATTTATGTTTATTAATCGATCATCAATTGTTTTTATAACTTTGGAATCAATAGAGTTAGGTGAGGAATTGGTAGTAAAAAAGTGCTTATTTTATTACTTAACATTAGCTACTTTGGTCTTATTTTTAAAGCATCATCGGACGATTACAAGTAATGGAGTTTTTTGGGATATAACCAGAAAGAATATAAAGTTGTAAATGTAACATTGGAAAAATCTGGTTAATCTAAAAGTTATATGATACATGTTTCAAATTATTCCTTCGAATGTTAGTTTTTATGATGTTCAGCTTAAGTCGTCAGAAAATAAGGCTGTTATCTTTCATGTTTATTGGTCGTTCTATTCCGTTTAATAAAGTTAGAGAGATGAGAAACTGCTTACTTCGAAAAATTGACTGAATTGTATCTTTTGGGAGATTTTTATTGGTGGATTAAAATATTTAATTAAATAGGTACTTTATCACTTTTGATTATGAAAAGATGTATAAGACATCTTTTATAACAAAGGTACAAAGTGTGTATTAAATGTACGATATTCTCACCTTAGACTAAACTTAAATATACTTTCCTGAGGACCAAGCTAAATTATTGCATAGGTCATATATTTGCAATGGCAATTTACTTGCATCATAGAAAAAAAAGTAGAATTTTTGTGATATCATATTTAACCCTTAGTATCCTGATTTACGAAAGTGATTTATTTTTAATATTACTGTGTTTGCTTGAGGGTCTAGATGAAGGGAAAAATAGCTAAAAAAATCACAATATTTATTTTACATATTTATTTAGAAAAAAAAATTAATTTCGTTGGAAAGAATATTATACAACAGTAAAATACGTACAGCCAACCTATAAAAAAAAACTAATAGTAATGTGAACATTCGGTTTAAAAGATTGGTATCAAAATTGAAACTAGGTTATTAAGGGTTAAATCCATATAATTTCTACTATTTTTTCCTTTCTCTTTCAAAAGAAATTTAGATAGAAATTAAATGAGACATTTATTATTGATTACAACTGCCATAATTGCAAAAATATTTTATAGGAAGGTAAACTTTTCAAAATATGTTTAGTAAGTGTCATAGGAACATGTGTGTTAGTAGATCTGTAGACTTTATTGTTATTATGAGATTTTTTTCTTTTTTGAGTAAATTACATTATTTCTATGGTGGCATTGCCGAGACACAGTCAAAATCAATGCATCTTTTATCAATGTCCATTTATAACATCTGTTTAAAATTCAGATTACCAACTTGGTTCTAACAATGCAACGTCTGGTTTGAATGATGCCGAACTCAATAAAAAATTTCCAACATTCATTGTATCTCACCGCTCCGTAACAATTCCTTCCTACAAGTTATTACAGGTACCGAATCATTTATATTGCTATTTGATGCACGTCGTTTGATTATTCCAAGTACCTCGTCGTCTTCCTATATATGAAAAAAATGTACAAATTAAATTTATACACCATTGACTAGAACGAATATCCGTTAAAACCATCGAAACAAAGTTGAATATTCGTAGGAGTTAATATTTTTAACTGTCAAATTCATGTTTGCATTGAAGAAAGTTCACACAATACATCCGCTTTAATTTTGTATGCGAAAGACATTGGCAATCAGGAAGCAATGCCAGTACTTTTGATAAGTGACAATTATAAAGTTATGATTGAGACGTGTTGTTTTGGGAAAGTTATATACACAGTTATATAAATATATATGTTATTTTTACTTCATTCTCCAAACTAGATAATCATATACTACATATAATCATACACTCAATTTATTCTAGAGAGTCCACAAGCCACGCTATTTATGATATTATTTAGATGACTTAATAGTCCAGACATATGACATTGTGATACTTTTTTATTTTTATTCCCAGTTTTTATTTACATTACCAATGTGTATTAGTCTGTTTAGGTCAAATCTTGCAAGTTGAATTAGAACCAGTTGCTTTAGACCTACGACTTTGCAATTTTGCATGTTTGTTCAATCCTGATGAAAATGTAATGAAAAAAATTACGAATTTAATAATGACCTCCATGTACATAAAAAAAATAACCGATTAAGCTTTTAAGACCATTTGTGTAAAAGCTTTTTTCAAAAATATTTTTTAATGTCAATTTGTTTTATTATCAATCATTTTTAATACATTATCATCAACTTTTTTCTCTTCTTTTTGTTTATTTGTTATAAATTTATCAGTCAATTTTAAGCTGTTTTATTATTTGTCGTCATTAGAATCGTATTATGTATGATATTTAGGGTCGATTGCAAAATTTCAAATAAGTAACACAAAAAAGCCGAAAAAATGAACAAATATTTATTATATTTTTAATACAACAAACTAATGAAAAACATAAAGCACATGTAATATGTTATAATAATATAGTAGCTGTCGTTCAAACTTCCACAACCGTTTATATCATTTGCAGTTATCAATTTAATTGAACTATTCAAACATCAATTATGATTGATAATAAGTAATTATCTATTGCATTCATCCTACGTTTTTGTTTTCTTTTACATTTAAATTGCATTATCCTTTTCAGTTTATTATAAAAAACAAGATATTTTATTAAATATTTATTGGAATATTTATTCAACTTTCGTTATTGTATTCAGCGATTACGTAGGTAGTTTCATATATTTGCTTACCAAGAGTAAAACAAGTTAAAAACTAAACTTAACTAAACTTGACTTTCTGAAACGGAACTCTTGTATCCCATGGAATCACAACCACTTCACATATGAACCAAATAAGTTATAGTGGTTATCTTCGCAACGATTTCTCACTGTAGCATATACTATACAGCTTTTTTGGGGTAATATCCGTGGTCAAACATTATGTTTATAGTTAAACTCCTAAGAAGTAAGATAAGTTGTAATCTTAGAATTTTTTTATTGTAAGGGCTCAATTGTACACATTACTCTCTTATACTGTGTAATCGTGGCTATTGGATGAACGAGACCCTTGTTGAGGTTTTACAGTACGATAAAGTGCCAAGTATATCAGGTAGGCCGTTAATACATTTTTAAAGAGTCCAGTTGGCCCAGGCCCACCGTGTCAAGCGTTTAGAGGCTGCTGTGACCGCTTACAAAGTTTAGGCAGGTTTATTACCACCATCGTTTAATAATCAAATTTTCACAATTAAAATAAGCAAAGTAAGTTGTGTCGCTTTTTTAAGTTGTTCATCAATATATTTTTTGTAATGGGAATCGCACTCGCTTTATTACTCGTAGCTGTCTTCGTACGCAGCAAGTGCAAGCGGAATCGTAAAGACGTTTTGTACTATGAATAAAACATTATAAATTTATATATGAAGTGTGATTGAACTATGTAAAGGCGATATTTGGCGTCGCGTAATCCGCGACCTAACATGACTTCCGCTACGGGCGTTACTACCGGAAGCGACAACAACGTACCTCGTGTCGAATATCTAACTAAATGTAATTTTCTAAGAGTACACACCTAGTCTTATTTATACGTACGTCTTTATTTTTGAAACAATAATTTTACTATTCATAACCGATAAGATTTAGCATCAGTAACTATAACTGGCCAACCTGAATAATATATTTAATTTTACGATTGTAGACCCGGTATGTTGGGTGTATGATGCCTGGTAATGAGTATTACGGTTTTTTTTTAGGTAGAGATTTGAAAGAGACAAATACATCGAACTTATTAACAGCTTCCAAAGTATAAAATATCTAGTTATATTATTACTAGTAGTGCAATTTAAAATGACCAATTCAAAATGTCTGTTAGCGCAGTTAAGTTATCTAAAATCTGTTGAACGAAAACTTCGTAAAGGGGCCATTAATGAAACGAATTAATATTTTATTGCACCTTTTAGTTTTTACAGTGGCGAGTTTCTTCAAATAAATCTTTTTTTTCTAGCTAACCAGTGGTATTTTTTATTAAAATGTAATATCTGCGTACTTAATAGGGTAACACCATATGAAAAGAATGCATTCATAATGTGCCGACAGAGCGCATTAGCGTAAGCAATTCGATATACTTTTTCCATCAAACGGCTTTAACAAAGGTAATACAAACGATAATTCATTAATTAACTACACAATATTAATGAAAATAGTTCTGTAAAATTGTATAGACATTGTAAAAAAAATGTGTTAGGCACGAAATAAGCCAATTTAAATTTATGATTACAGTTTAATTAATCTCATATACCCAAAAAGGGCTGCGGGTATTACTGAATGTTATGTTTTTAATCTCTTATTGTAATAATGTTGCGGGTGTTGCGTGCCGCTGTCGCCTTTCATGTCGTGCGACTTCATCCATTTCAGTATTCATTTGTTTTTTTTTAATTATTACGAAATAGGTTTTACCCAAAAAGGAATAATAAGTAATCAATCATAAATGCGAATAATGAATTTTTAATGTGGCTACACCAATGGCCAGTTTCTATTGAATTTATAAAGTGACGGTTCGGCTTTGAACATCGAATATCGGAATATTCAGTAGGAGGTTTTTATCCAACTACGTACAAAGAGATTAGTTCTTTTCGAGGACATAAGTGTGTATTTCTTTCGAACGCTCTGTAGTCACTACATATTATAAAATAAAGTCGTCCACCGCATCTGTCTGTCTGTATATTCGCGATAAACTCAAAAACTACTAAACACATTGTAATTCACTAATAGAAAAAGTAATACATGAGAAAGGTTTAAGTATATAATTTGTCAAAGTTTGTGTAAATTGATTGAAATATAACGATAATTGTTGGAAGTGTTGGAAATAGTCAAGCCGCCTGGGAGCTTTCATCGAAAACGCTGTCTAACTATTTTGAGATATAACAAAACAATGCATAGTGAGATATTCTACTTTTATAGAGCTACAAAAAAGTCTGGGTTGGTGTATCTTTTAAGGATGGCTTACTATACCCATTTAGCTACTTAAAAATGGTCACATATAATAAGGTAATTGGTGCGCTATATAGATGGATACAGTATTAATCCTTATCAAATTAAATACATTATTTACCTTAAGCATTTCATGCACATATAATAGTATATATTTTTTATTATCTGTCTTAAATAATTCGTAGATTTTAACAAATAAATTGTCCATGGATTGGTCTTAATTATGAGTAGCTTAGATATTCAAATATTTAAGAGGGACGCCTTTGAATTGAATAAAAAGGAGGTTTAAAGTCAAGTTATTATTATTGTAGTTAATACAAGGTTCTGCGGCGATAATTTTTAATGGAGAATGGGAAACCAAACACACAGGCGTCCAGTCTGTGAACGTTCCTATAGTAATACTCCTAAAACATAAGAAATCGTAACAATCTTGATCTAAATGCTGTAATCTCTGAGTGTGATACATAAATCTGTTTCAATATGTTATTTGCGTAAAAGTGCGATTCCTGTTTTCGTATCTATCTGTTTATTTACCGGTATAAAGCCATAATAAATCGGAAAACTAATTACCTCTGACGTTAATCACTGTAGTTCAACTGAGAGACTGCTTTCGAGAAGTCACTAAGACTGGGAAGTTTATCCTTTTTTCCCGAAAACAGAACTAAATCGTTTTCAACAACAATATATTGATTTAGTATAAAAATACAAATAGGCTTATTCGTATAAAATATTATACATATTATTTTTGCATTTAAAGTGTACAAAACATTATGGAAACAACACACAGTTTATAAGCATCTAACTATGAAACTACGGTTTCATATATCTTAGTAGTTGAATTATCTTCGTAGAAAAACTTGAATAAGTCTGTCCTTACCTTTAATAACAAGAACTTACACGTCATAGTTACGTAATCGATTGTCAGTAATTTTTGCTTACACATTGTCTGGGGCTTAGAAAAGTATACAGGGTACCTTTCAACCAGCAAAAAGAACGCTGTTCCTAAAGGATAAGTCACACCCATTAACGTCAGTGAAGCGTGTAAAATATAAATGCGTGTTTAAAATACCAAGGAAATAAATTCAAAAGATAAATACATAATATGGCAGTACTTTGTTTCACTCGCAGTGTTTAGCTCACATAAACTATATTTAAGATAAAACCGTCTCTATTCTTTGCTAATCTCCGCAACGGCTGAGCTTACTTGTACGCCGTAATTTTACTGGCAGATGATACAAAACTATTAATATCTCCGTTAAATTTCATTACGCTTTTCCATAGACGCTAAAGAGAAATAAAAAAAAAATTATCCAAGGCTACACGAAATAAACAAATGAGTTAAGTAATAATGATAAAGAAAGTATATAAAAGAATAAAAGGCAATTCATAATAAATTTATGTACAGTTATTTCCTATAAACCAAGAAAATTTTTAAGAATTTTTAAGAAAGCAAAGTAGCCGTTGTATTTTTACAATCGATGTTTTATCAAAGCAAAGTCTCCTCAGTAATAGAGAAGTAAAATAGTGGTAACAGATCCTGTTAATATTCTAAACGAAAAAGTTTGTGAGGATGGATGGATGTTTATCATTCTTTTACCCAAAAACTACTAAACGAATTTCGTTGAAACTTTAAAGCAATATAGCTTAAACATTAGAAAATTATATAAAGTATAATTTATAAAGGTTCTATTTAGGTTGGGCAAAATAATAAGTGTCAAGAGAGAATCTCAGAGCTATTTCTGCGTGCGTTGAATTACCTGTTAAGGGTTACACGAAGATAATATACTGTATCATTATTTCTAAGAATACCAACGCAGACGAAGTCACGGGTGACCATTAGTTATTAATAATTATAAAGGTGATTTATCATAAGCAAAAACTTTGTTCTAAACTTCTTACTATATTAAGAGTGGAAAGAAGGAAACTTTAAATTGGGAACTGGCTAAATTATACTACGTATGTGTAACACCTACTTCATATGTTTATTCTACCTAGAACCAAAATTACCAAAGCGTACATTGGATACGTCCTTTCTATACAATTTGTATACAGGTGTCTCGTGTTTCTTTAGGGGTGAATAAATTCTTGTTTCCGCGGCTACGAGACGCGACCCCTCCGAGCGGATATACCCCGGCAGGTCTCATTGCAATATCCGATACAGCTCCGCCTGCCGGTAATCCAAGAAACTGAGGTACTGAAGGCGATTTCCTTTGAGACGTCTGCTCTCTGTGAATGCTTGTATCTGTTGTCACAAAACGAAAATGTAGTCTTGTTTAAACACAACCAAATGCCTGCGACTTCGTTTTTGTGAAAATAGTTTTGTTTTATTTTTACGATAACTACATGTTTTTTCTACAAATTTTTTTAAGCTTGTTTTTTGTAGTAAAACAAAGTAACGGCACTATAGCTGCATAATGCTTGTCTAATCTAAAAATAAATATGACCGTTCACAAATCTACGATCAATGGTTATACACTCGTTCATTCTGAAAACACATCAATTTTAAAAATCAATGTATTGTAAAAAAATATTATACATGTACATTCGTAACGTTGGCTAAATCTTATAAAACACAACTAAATATGATACTACAAAATTGTATATTTTAAAAATGCACCCAGAAAAGTCCAGGATGGTATACATGTATCTCTTAATGATAACCCACAATAACCGTTATTATTTTTATACATAATATAAATGGGTAATTTGCGACGCACTATTATGACCAATGTAGCATTAATTCCTATCCATTTCAATATTTACTTACGTTAGATATGTAATGGAGATCAAAATTACCCTTTACAACATATAATTTTTATGAATATCCTACAAAGTATCACGGATTTAAAATTATGCAATACAGAGTTAATTGCGTAAAAATGCAAAGTATCTTTGATTTGTTTAACTGGAAAAATCAAAGTACCAAAATATTAATAAATCATTTAAATCGCTTAAACATTTATGAGATGCCACGTTTTATATCAGAAAATTACCTGTGCGAAGCCAGGGCGGGTTGCTAGTTTTACAATAAGATATGTAAAATATATTAATTTAAATTGTTGGAACGATTATTTAATAGTACTGAAGATTAACGTACATTACAGTGAAATTTAAAGTTGATTTTAGTTACTTAATAAGGGTAATAAATAGTGTTGAACGACGGTACCTACACGTACAGTCCGGCGCCATCTTTAATGAAGCCAGAAGCGGCAATCGTCACGTGCTATTAGGTTTTATGTACATAGTTTGGAGATTCAATTATATGTTCTCTTTTTATGACTCTCCTTTCGGGTTCAATTGTTTTTGAATTCTATTACGTCACTTTTTTAACTGTAGTCTAATGACTATATTGGTGGTCTCGCAGTTTGTATTATAGAGTTTTGTTACCACAAAATAATTAAGATTCAAGTTTATGTGATATTAAAATTACAGCTTTCTACTAAGTGGATATGAAAGTATATGCGGCACTTATAAAAAAACAATTTTTATAATTCTTGTTTGTCTGTCTGTTTGTTCCGGCTAATCTCCGTAACGACCGTATTGATTTTGACGGGACTTTCACCTTCAGATAGATGATATTATAAGGGGTAACTTGGGGTACCTTAATTTTAGAAAAACAAGTATGTTTCCGCGCAAATATAGTCCTTTATAAATAAGATAAAGAACCCTTGCTAGTTTTAAATATAAATATGAATACTTAGATTTTCAAATACTGGTATAAATTCCTTAAACTTGGGTGTCAATTTAACTGTATATCGTAGTAATAAATGTTATATTTTATCTTAAACCGTATGCGGAAGATATCATTATTCCTACGAAGTAAGTAATGAAAGAAGTTTTCGCACTGTGACGCGCACTTCCATTTCTATTATTTAAGAGTATTGTACACTACAGAAAGTAAAGTGGTAGGTTTATGACTATGACAATATCGTTTCCTTGTGTGTATATTTTACAATTTATTTATTTATCATCAAACGATAAATTTATTTATCTATATTTATAAATTTCCTAATTTCTACAAATAAAATGATGGAGCTCTGTCGGAGTACCTGGATTTACGACAAAATTTATGTTCTAATAAAATCCCTTAGTTTTATTTTGAAGACACTAATGCCTTATCGAAAAAAAATTGTACGATATCTTTATTTAATTTAGGTTTAAGTTATAAGTTTTTTAAGAAACTACAATTGTAGAGACACTAAGCGTTCAGCTGTTTTCTTGCTGTGGCGAAACGGGCAAGTGGTCTGGTGCGTATGCGCAGAAAAGGGAAACTAAACGTTGTTTATAAAGAAATTTTGTAACTAAACTATATATTTTATTTCATTTTTTTAAGTCTGTTCCTATGTACACAAAATATATTGTTAAGATAATAAACAACACAGGCGAAACCGCGGGTATAAACTAGTTCCTACTTAAAGAAAACTCACTAGTTAAATCAAAAACAAAATTATTTAGTCTAGGTCCTCTAGTGGGCATCTATGTACATACGTCAAAATAGTATAGGTTCAGCAAACAATCCTGACGAAAAAAACTGGCAGGAAATATTATTACTTAAAAAAACTTTTATTGGATTTGCTCAGCCTAAATTATCGAATTTAATTTCGTGTATCGCTTATTTCGGAATCGCAACCGGCTCTAATAATTTAATTCGTATAGTTCAAACCATGTGTCTTCTCATCGCAATCCATTAAGTACAAATACGAATGAACGTATTTATTTATTTAAGAGACCAGTTCCAAAAATTTTAAAACTCGAATGTGACACAATTTAAAACGTACGTGTAAAGGGGACCAATAAAATCCCCTTCATTGTTTCATTTTAAATATTTCAAATAACTCGGTTTATACCGCGCTTAATTTAAGCATTTAATTGTTTAATAAGGTATTTTAATAAAGCTCTATATTAACCGCTCAGTTAACTTTTAAGTGCTTTACTTGTTAAATTATATCCATTGTTATCGTAATAGATGGAACCACCAGCGATGCAACGATATGTGGATGGTGTAGCGTTAAATTGGATGACATTCATATGTATTTTTTAGTTCAGTATCCAGTATCAGAGGCGTATTCGCCATTGTCAATATAGTATTTTTATGCAATAGCTAGCAGCTTCCCTAGACTCTGTAAATGATGACATCATACCCTCATGTAACTTTAACAACAATGTATTCCGAAATTGTTTCTAGATTACAGCATTTTTTTTCAAATTTACTTGAAACTAATTGCTATATTTTGGTCAATTTAAATAATATATTTACAGTTAATGTGTCGTTTTGATGCATAAGCTATACTGCTGTAAGGTTTCATACAAATCCCTCTTGTAGTTTTTGCGTGAGAAAGTATGAAATAAAGAAAGAATAAATGTTTTCCATTTTTAAATATCGTGATATTTCGCTTATTTTTTTCTATAATGGCAACACTGAAAGAATATTAAGTAATATTTGATTAAGCAACTGGGAGTTTTTGGCGGGATCTTGGTCTGTCATGTAGTGACTTTTATATTTTATTCATAATCTTGTGTTATTAGACTCTATATTTTGTAATATTGGTGGTGTTTTACGTAATATAGTTCGGTTATTATGCACAAGTAAAGTGACTGGGAAATAGTACCTCGTAGCATGCATTCTGAGAAAAGTCCATGGAAAGTTTTAACAAGGAAACTACCATCTTTTTAGAACATTATAATTATCACAAGACACTTACTTGGCAAAATCTTGTTACTTGACGCTAGATAGTGCACAAACCGTGACGGAGCCAAAAAATAAAGAAGAAGATTAAGCAACTATTTGTTCATGTGTAATAATCAAACTATGCCACTAAATAAAAACACAAAAAAAAAATCAACTAAGTGCTAACTAAAACTGTCTTGGTCTATACTACATTTGTAATTTTGGGGTTAGCATACGATCTCGCCTACTAATAGGGCTTGCGTGATAGCTTGGCAGTTCAACTGTCGCAATGTTATAAAGTAATAGATTTTTTATTAAGGGTGATTTTCTAATTAGTAGTACTTAGCGAAACTGACATTGGAATATTTTTTTTTACCGAAAACTGAGGTTCCTTTTAGAATTCTTTTTTTTTGTACCAAATGACAGCGAACATGTAAATTGTCCATCTAATGGTAAATTGTTATCATCGCCTATAGATAACTGCAACATCAAGGTTATCATTGTTGTGGTGTCAGCCTTGAAGAGCGTGTTGGAATTCCTTTTTGAAGAGGCCTATGTCATGACACTGGGAGAATCCCATACCAGCTAACTCATTTCACAACGCTAGTGTACGCATAATTAAGGTTCTGAAGAATTTTACGAAATACGAAGTATTATCCAAACACACTTGTAAATAATTTTAAAAAACGATATCAAAAGAGCTTAAGAAATACGAATTTGAATAACTAGTTATAAATTATTTTTTATTAGCTAATTTGAATCACGTCGACTATTTAGCATTGTCATTTGGTGACTATGATGACGTACTATCCTTTTAGTAACATACACACATAATTAATTCTTACTAAGGGTCTAATTCTGTCTGCAGATTTGAATATTTCTTACAATATTATAAGAGTTGTTAAATAAAACAATGTCTGTTTTCTGGAAGTGTCTGATTAATTCGTGGAAAGTGACATGTATCGATTCACTGTTAGTCTTCTTACTTCATAACCACTGTCTACGCATTTTATTTGAATAAATATGGGTTGTATTGTATTGTTCTTAATACGACGATAATACGACATTTTACAGGTATAAGTTGTTACTGTGTAGCTCTCATGGAAAAGAGTAATAATTTGTAAGCTAGTTGATTCTCAGGAAAAAAAATTATTCGTTATTAAAATTATTGTATTAATTGATTCAGCTTTTTCGGAAATTAACCCGGACAAACATTTACCATTCTTACTAATACAAGTTAGGTAATATGACTACACATTACTTTATGGAAAATACGGTACATTCTAGAAATAACGGCGACTGTCGGTGATATATTACATCGGCAGCCGTCGCCTTCTTCCCGGACTGCAGAAGTACCACTTTACGACTCGTTTGAAGAGTCCGATATCATAAGAGGAAGGGAACACGCCTGTCGGGAGACGATACCACATCGTCACAGTATGGGCGATATAAGAATTTTCGAACTTTTTAGCCCTTGCTGAAGTGGTTCCTATTGTGTCTCTGTGGTATAGTTGTGTAGGGAAAAGGAAAGGATGAGACCAAAATATTAGTGAAACTCATATCGAGAATATAAAATAATAAGACGCTTAAATTCTTGGTAAGTGTTCTTACGGTGAAGTACTTTTTGTTTTTACAAGTTACCTACATATTGTAGGTTGAAGTGGCAGTTAAACTCATATCTACTGCCTTTCCTTAGAAACAATGTTTTAAATTTATGTCCAATTGTGGAGAATTTAGCATCATTTATTGTTAAAAGGCCATAAATTAATTCAGAGTTATTAATTCAACAAATTCTCATTGAACATTACTTTTATTATAATACTACGATATATCAATGAAACCTAATTCCACCTTTAGAATGGGGTCAAATATGACATCGGCGTGCATAGCCGATCGATTAGACATAAAGGTACACGTTAATGTCATTGTTTATGTCGCGCGTCGCGTGCCAATATCGCCGGCGCGCGACGCTACGTGATCGCGGTGCTGATTTGTGCAAAATAAATATTAGTCATGCATCGAGTCAAGGACTCTTGTGGCTTTTGTCATCATTGTAATATCGGCTATCACCTGATAATCATATCTATACTTCGTGTATATCCGATGTAATTTTTTTATGAGCAGGAAGTAGCAAAAAGGTTTATAAAAGCGAGTTTTGTCATGACTAGGTCGCTATCCCTTAGAAATGAAATTGAATGTCTAGTATGTTAATTTATGTTGCCAAATCTTCAAACCAGAATACTTTAGGGCAAGGATCTCCTAAGACTATCTTAGCAGTAAAATTAGGTTTAGCGACGGTGATATATTAGCCGAACTTTGACAAAACGTTCTAAATCAAGACATGTATTTCTTGATTTTAAATATTAAACAACACTAATGATTGCTTTACATTGGCTTGCACAATTACTATATAAACTTTAAGGTAAATAAATATCTTAACAACCAATGACAGTGAAAGATCTAATTTCACGGTACAATCGAGAAGAATATTCTTCTTTTTTCTCATCGTAAAATCCTCGCTTGTTCTCCAGCAGAGTGTGCTAGTTGTAGGTATGATCGGTTTGTTTATATCCACATGTTATATGAAAAATTGAGTAACATTAAAATTAAGTAAAGGTTTTCTTTTAATATAGACACTTGCAACCTTTACCATTTATCTTCAGCATTTACACACTCTTCTTGAATAAGGTTCAATAGCTCAAGTATTCGCTAT
The DNA here is from genome assembly GCA_035772565.1 of Antheraea assamensis. Taxonomy (NCBI): domain Eukaryota; kingdom Metazoa; phylum Arthropoda; class Insecta; order Lepidoptera; family Saturniidae; genus Antheraea; species Antheraea assamensis. Next base: position 534,679 of record JAQQSE010000012.1, read on the forward strand.
TTCTTTGTCATCGTCCTATGGTATAGAAAGACGAAATTTATCAAGATCATCGCTTCATATGGATTAATAAAACAAAACACTAACTATAGAGAAACCTCCTCAAACAGGGACATTGCGGGATGATAGAGATTTAGACTTATGTATAGATTACTCGCAACACCAATACAGGTATTGAAATAATACGCTGATAATACTTAAACATCGAGCAAAATAACTGTACTCGCGATTTATACATCTTACAGATATGACTGTAACTCCATTCGATACATGCAAAACATATCATGTAATATCTTAAACAATTTTAAAACCATAAAAACATATTTTAAAACATTTCAAACGGCTTCATTACTATAATTTACTTGTCATAATCAGCGTTGGCGGTTGCACACGGTACGCTTGTCGATCGTTCGTTGCGAAACCTCTTTTATTTTGATCACAATAAGGTGTGAAATGATTTAATCGTTATTAAAATAAAATCCTTTCTGGTCGCACCATTTAAGGATATCGAAATTGAGGTTACGTTTACGTCTATAACTGTCGTCATCTCTTTCTAACTATGATTGCTTTGTTCTTTTATGTTATCGATAAGAATACGTGGTTGTAGTAATAAAATACTTTTTATTTCAGTATTTATTGTCTCTCATTATTTGTCTTTATCAATTTCATATTTATTTTATGAATTTTGCCGTGCCATAGATTTCAAATTATTAATCATAATCTCTAAATTACCAACTTCTTACTTAGATATATCCCAACTAAGAAGAGTCGACATAAAAAGTTTTCGTCTTTCACTCTCCTCTGTCAGCTTACAACTTAGTATTTTCACCTTTTATAAACATAACATTCTTCCAACAACCTATTTTTGCTCTTCCTCTACTCTTCTTTTTTTTTCTTCGAACAGACTACAAAAAAAAAGAATAGTAGAGGAAGAGCAAAAATAGGTTGTTGGAAGAATGTTATGTTGTGTCTTCTCTCCGTATACTTAACACTGTTGTAGCTATATGATTGTTAGTCCTACTCATAATATTCTCATACCACCTTCATTGATGTATTGATTTATACTCTTATCCATTTTAGGTATATCATACGTTCTACTTAAAATTCGAATCTTGGCCACAGGTTTTCTTTTTTCATCCGTCTCTTTCTTAGTCGAGGTTAACCTAGTTTATTATTTATATTATAAATGCGAAAGTAACCCTTTCTGTGTGTCTGTTTGTTACTTTTACACACTTAAACCGCTGAACCGATTTCAATGAAATTTGGTATAGAGGTGGTTTAAGACCCTGGAAGAGATATAGGATATTACATTATTTTTATCCTGGAAATATTTAAGACCGTGAAAAGGCGGGTAGAAGTCTGTATGGGGAATCAATCATCTCGGTAGTGAGGGATATAAAAGTTATTATAATTTTAGTTTTGCTAAGGAATAGGAAAGAAAGAAAGATTCATTTATTCGACACATACAACACATCTTTACGAGTATAGGTACATAAAATATTTTAAATGAGATAAGTGTTGCATGGAGTCAGATAGGTCGTTCTCTCAGCGTAAGGCTGCAGGTTTGAAGTGCAAGCGTTGCAGCGCTGCTTTTCAGACAAGACCTGCTGTATACACAAACCCATGGACGAAATTTCAAACATACAGACGAAACTTACACTGCTATTTCAAATGAATATAATATAGGTATATGTATGCTATAATATGTCAGTACTGCCCATTACGATTCGTAATTTATGAAGTTACGTATGCACTTCATGAAACAGCGAAGTTAGATATCACTTTTTAAAGACTACGCCTTAGCTCAAAGATCACATTGATGAAACCAGTTTTAATTTATCTATTTACTAAGTCTCATGTGACGCTTGCCATGTTAATAAATAGTTTTTTAATTGTGTTTTGAAACTAAAACGATGCTCTCGCGTAAGATTACAAATAGGAGGAGGTAGAGTAATAAATAATGTATTGGCATTTTTTAAACCAATCAAGTTAATTTGGGATGATTTATATTATCTGATGTAAATATTTTTCTATAGTTATAAATTACTTTGACATATTTATCTACATTTTGATACGTACATATATCCATTTCACATCAAAACCACTGATCATTTTTTTAAATTATTTAAATTTCAATTATTTAAATAGTAGTGCCGGTTAAATAAAGCTTCGTGAAAAAATAGGCTACTAATGCTACGCAGACAAAGTCTCGTGCAAAAGCTAGTACTCAAATATAATAATCTTTTCACCTACTTTATAGGTTTTAGCGTTTGACCATTGTCTCACATGATATTAAATGACGATGTAGTCCAAGATGTTATTACAATACACCTGTTAAGTGTTGCAATCGAGCTTCTAAGTCTTGCAGCTGCTGGATGTCTAATGGCTGATCCTGAAACATGACAAACTAAAAAGGAGTCTCCGTGATTCCTCGATATACAGGAGTTCGTTCCAAAATTCGATAGATTTTGTCGTATCATCGTGTGTAGTGTTCCAGCAATTAAGTTAGACGGATCTCTAAATTCATGTCAAAAAAATATTTTCTTCAAATTTTCAAGAGAAACGTATAACTTCATTCATTAAGTTCAACTTATTGACAGAAAAGTACACAAGCATCTCATAACCGAACAGTTCTGCTCTCAATGTGGACATCGCTTGACATAATTACGACACCCGCGACGTGTGAAATTAAAATAATGAACCGCCGAGTTCATCACTTCGTTCATTAATTCACTCGTTCATTAGTGAATGGTTAATGAGTAGGTCGCTCGGATGTGTTTGATTATGGCTTCTGAATGTAGACGTTTTATTTGGTTTTTACGATGTATTTTGTTCGTATAACATTATGAAATACGCAGGAACTATCTGTCCTGAGATCCGATATCTATGTTATGATAATTTACTTAAACCGTTCTAGATAAATATGCCACTTATATCAAGGTAATTAAAATCAAAATTAATTTCAATTAAACTTCGTACTAAAAGCAAACCTACATTTTACAAGTATGGAATAGAGGTTAAATTGTCCTGGTTCGGATTTTTTAATGGGACGATTATTTTCATGAAATAACTCAGGGAATCGATCGAAGGGAATTTAAGACATTAATACGGGTATTGTAACGGAGGACAAACGGTCAGACAAAAAGGACGTTTAAGAGCAAAGGCATTATACAAAACTTGGATACTGCGACCGACATATTTTGGTATTGAATTAATTTTGTAATGGAGAACTATGATGAGTTCTGTTCGATAAACGTTTTCGATAGACTTTCATTCTTCTCTTACATAGTAGCCTATGTCAATTAATGTTGGATTGAATACAAGGAAATTAATAATGTACATTTTAAAATAATCTATAGGTACTCTAGAAGCATTCGGCCCAGTGTATAATATTTCAATATTGTGTTATATTAGAAACACATCGTCTCTAATAGACGAAGAATTTCTACCCATCAGTCGCCTTTGATTTGAAATATGTCAAATTTATCATCTGAAGTATTGCAGTAGGTTTTCAGAATTAAACTTAGATTTCTAAAAGAGAATTAGAAAACATTCTAAACATTATATATTTTTTAATTTGTTTGAATAAGTTTATATCTGGAATTACAATTTTTTTATTAACGAAGGTTTTAACTTACTAATATCTGGCTCCTACACTCATCATACTATGACTCTTAGGAGAAGAGCAGTTACCATACAAATTATTAAGTTAAAAAGTAATAGTAAAACAGAACGAATTAATACTGTGAGAAGGCCATGTGACTTGACAAGGGGAAAAAGAAAATTACACGCGAGGAATAGCTAGTTTTAGACAAAAAATAATCCTTATGCAATAATTTTATATGCAACATGCAAAAAAATAGATTCTCGTGGTCTGAGACTTAATCAGTTATTTAACCTATATTTTCATTAAATTAAAAACAATGGGTCATATTAATTCAACATTATATTCCAATAAAATACTTCTCACTTCGTAGGATACAAATCGTATTTTTGACATCTATCTTATTCGAGAAATATCTATATCATATTTTAAACATAAACATGTGATAAATTAATTTTGTCTATGATAAATATGAAGCAACAAAAATGTCTACGTCGGCCAGAATAAGCGCATCACTTAAGATTCGTGCATAAAGAGACACGTTCGGGCATGTCAACAAAAACCAGAGGACATGTTCCAAGTCGTGTTAGAACCGTGTTCGCGACATTTGCGAATTTATTTTTGTTCTCTGTAAAACTTGTTAACCTGTGTTTCGGATGTTAGATGCATACGTAGCATTTCGTTGGTTGGAATTTAATTGTACATGTCTACACGGAATCCAGACGAAATGCCCTACGTTATGTGCTGTTATTTCTAGCACCAAATATATTTTGATACTTCTTTTATTGTCTTCTAATTAATATATAATTTATATATTATATGGAGAAAATTAAGTTTGCTCATTTTTATCCTGTGATATAGTATTTTAGAAACACATACTCGTAGACATACATAATAAGCGCTAATTTCTCAGTGGTAACGTATTCGGATACTACATCGATCGAATTTTATAATAAGCCGGAGTTAACGATGGAGGAACAACAACGTGATTTTTTTTTTTTTTTTTTTTTTTTTTTTATGTTATAGGGGGCAACCGAACAGGTGGCTCACCTGATGGTAAGTGATCACCGCCGTCCATAGACACTAGCAACACCAGGGGAGTCGCAAGTGCGTTGCCGGCCTTTTAAATAAGTGGGCCTCCGGCGCTCTCACTGACCGAACGAAACGCAACAGTGCGAGCACTGTTACTTCACGTCGGTTTTCTGTGAGAGGGTGGTACTACCCCGGGCAAGCCGACCCATTTATGCTGAAACCAGTAATAGCTTCAGCGTAGCTCTACCACTAATACCACTAATACCACTACATGGTGATAGAGCGTTTTTCTAATAATTGGCTGGCTGGCTACCATTCTTAGGTTGAAAATCTTCCACCAAATGCCTATATCTGTATTCCGGCAGCTGTACTTGAAAGCCGGTGATCCCTTAGTTTTAGCTACCATACCATTTTATATCATACTAGCATACACGTTTTCCAGTAGTTATTTTTGACTCTACATTTTATGCTTACTTATACTATATGCTATAATAACTGACTGACGGAAAAATGATGGATTCGCATAGACCCCCATTTTATATTCACCCCCTTTTTCGTTACCTTAAAGGTTAAATTTCCAAAAATACCTTCTTAGTGCTTACGCGCTTTGTAAAAGGAATCAGTATACAAATGTTTGCAGCTCAAACTACAGTACTTTGAGGTTTGCGATTATATGTTAGTCAGTCTCTTACATGTATATACATATAATTAGACTTACAATATTATGTGAGATTACGGTCAAGCGCAAGTTCAATTTTATTTTTATTTCTATTTTCTTTGTTTATTTTATGCCTAGAAAAGCATTTGGATCATGAGTAAGGTATCGGAATGTGCCTGAGAGCTTTTTCATTGAGTTTTCTTTTTTAATTGCTGATAAACGGGAAAAGTTAACTGTAAAAAGCATTGTGGATTAAACAGAAAAAAATGGAAAATTAAGTTGATGTTAAAACGCCAAGCTGTGAATTCCGTGGGAACGAAGTAAGTACATATTTATTGCATAGTGACATCTCTGAAGTTATATTTCCATTATTCTTTAAAAGCACCCGACTGCGAAAGAAATAAAAATTAATTATACTTTTCATTTGAGAATAATTCTGGAAACGACATACGATAAAACTTACATAATATTATGCCCGCCACAATAAAACCTTCCATATCTTAAAATTGGTTAATTTTATATCTGTAGATTTAAAATCTATATGTAAATGAAATTCCATTGCCATTTGTTTGTCTGGGTAAGTACACTACGTGACTGAACCAATTTTGGTAAGACCTTTATTAGCAGATAGATAATATTTTAGAGTATTATCTAGGCTACACTTTACGCTTATATATGAGGGTTAGGCAGTAAATATATAATTGAACAGAGATAACAAAAAATCGGTAAACTTGTAATGGATTGTGCAGTAAGAACAGAATTGCAATAAAATAATAAAAAAGCCCATAATTCATCCAGATACTATTCCAGATTCACGTGAGATAAAAAACATATTTTCACAGGAATCATGTCGTAAGTGAGAAACTATGCATTACATTACACGTTATGGGAAAGGAGAGAATTAACATAGTGTAACAACGTGTGGTAAGGAAGGAAGGGAGGCGAGTCATAACTTTCGTGACGTCATATGTATATTTTTAACATTCTGTAGGCTTTAGTGTATGACCACAATCGCGTCTAATGACACTATAATTAAATGACGGTGTGGTCTAAGATAGTAAACACGCTAAACCTAGATGGACTGGACTGGCTCTCAAGTGCAGCTGCTGGAACACTCCTATTGGTGCTTGGCGACAGGTTTCGAACTTGAGGGTTGTAGCTAGTCAGACGGGCTTAGAAAAAGTACTACCAATAAGCAAAAACTTCAAAGTAACATGTTTGATTTATTGTTAGCACAATGAAAAAATAACATTATAAGTAGTTTTGAAAATGGAGCGGAGATATCTAAATATCATCAAATTCATGTGATGTAATTTATAGTAATCCCTAATATGAATTTTGAGACATATAAAAAATTACCAAATAAATATATTGTCTGATTTGAATGTAACTTGTATTTAAAGTTATCCTCTGTGTGCAGTTTGAAACGCGTCACAGTCCCACTGGACACGCCGACTTGTGTGGTCTCATTGCTCGCAAAAACTAACCGATTCGCTTTTTACCATCAAAAACAACGTTAACTTTGCACACAGAAAAGTATCGACGCCTTTATTTTACCAGGACACGTATTGAAATTAACCGACAGACTAAATTTGTCCGGTGTATGAGACAAAAAGGGGAGATCGTCTTAGGACCTGTCAAAGTGGAATGATTTCGTCGCGATCGATATTTCCAATTAATCGATCGAAAAAAGGGTTTTTCGGGACAAATAAACGTTTCTTTCTCGGAAGACCACCCTGCACTGGCGCAGCGGGGGTGACATATCGCCGGTAGTTCATGTCGAGCGCTGATCAGTCCCCGGTGACATTACATTGTTTCGATCTTGTTACACGACTGGTTTTCGCGAAACTATTTCGGTAACGCGTCCGATCGTCCGGTGGTCCGATTGACATCTAATGAAGAAACGTAAATGTATGGTAAATGCAATATGCAATTAGAATTCTTATCATGTTTTGCTTAGTAGACGGGATGGGATCGCGCAGGTCACCCCATAGTGGTTACATTTGGAAATTGTTTCTCAGAGGCAGCTTGCAAATCTACGCACTAATTATGCCACTAATATCGGTTTCAAAATTAAGTAGATCAAACGAAATGTATTCGTTACTAAATAGTAGGGCTGTCAGTTCAGGGTAATCTGAATACAGATAACTCTAGATAATAGATAAACCGAACATCAATATTAAACTATATATCTACACCATAAAAACCTTGTAAGTTAAATCCGTAATCCGCCTACACTTGCCAATTGCCAACTGTTTATACAATTCATAAATTGTAATCTTTCGCCGTAACCGGCCGATTTTGGTGTACGATTTCATGTTACACAGAAACAACTAACTTCCAGTATTCTTTCAAGCGTTTGTAACGGATATTCTACTTGCGATATTAAAATATGCACTGTATACAACTTCCTTGTATTTTTGTACGTCCCTGAAAGAGTAATGGAGTATGATTTTTAGCATTAAACTCACCCATTGTCAACGTTCAATGAAGAAAGACAAAACAGTGACCTATTTTATTTACTTGTTAAAATTGTTGATTTATGTAAGTATTTGTAATTTTTATAAGTGATATGTATATAAGTAATAATGCAGTTATAAGCGAGCATCCGCTCACAGAATACATATATATCTATCTATATATGTACTGTCTATAAAAGTATCACTCCTTTTTTTAATCAGCGCCTCTAGCGATACATATATAAAATTAATAACTGAGAGGTATAGATGTGTCTATTTATGTATGTATGTACTCGTATGTATTAGAGGGGTTTTGCGCATGTTGTATACTAGCTTTTAGTAAAATTTTTATTTGAAATATAAATATTTTCATCTACTTCTAAAAATTATTATGTTTATTTTCGAAATAGATAAAAACAATACGATCAAATTATTTATCTTTCAGGAGGAATTATAACTATAACAAATAATACTAAGGCATAATTTGTACGTCTATTCGTGAAAATGTTGCTAGATAAAAAAAAAGAATTCAAAATGACATAACTGACCCATCTGGTGATGTATTCTATGATTATAATTTCACTATAAAATCTCTTCTAAATTCATTAATAAAGAAGTGAAAACATCGTGAATTTGCTCACTTGCCATATCACGGTGCGTTCAATAAACAGAATAATTAACGGGACTGACTGACGTTTAATTTATCACGCGCAAAACAGTACAAAAAAAAATTTTTTGGGTACAATCTCTATCGTTTATGGTTCTATTCACTTGACATTGGCGAAATTGTGTGTGCACACATGTTGCCATTTTAAAAGAAGAAGAAGAACAATCAATTATGGAGTTAGCGTGCGACTCTTTGATTATCATGCATTGAAACTAACCGCTGTTTTAATATTTCGCAACCCATCTTCTGGTAGATAGTGTAACATTACTGCCATTGTTGAATAGGTAATAATAAGTTTCTTGCAATAATTTCAATGAACTAACAAGATGCTAGCCGTCTTGCTAGAACTTTCCAGGAAGTTTTTGGCAAGTGAGAATCCATACTCCGTGGCATTATTTTCCATCCACTTCACCAAACAATATTACGTGTAGCGCAAACAATATTACGAAATATAGAGCCAAATAACAAAGATTATAAATAAAATATAAAATCCACTACATGACAGTCAACGATCCCGCTAAAAACTTCAACTAATCGTTGTTGTCCCGATGGACCTCGACAGCTTCGCCGGGTTTTTAGGGTGAGTGCTTAAGACACGCATCCAAATGTTAACAAGATGAAAGTTGCCAAAATGGTTGAACCTCGGCTTGAGTTGTTGCCTTTAAATGCAACAACACGAATCGAGCAAAATGATCAACACGAGCCGCCCAACTCACCATACGCTTATAAGTGTTATTGTAAACTAAAACTTATGTTGTTTCTTTCTAACGCGTGTAAACTTCTATCTATTTTGTCCTTGTTAACTTCACTAAAATATTATGTAGCACTTGGGTATACAAAAGTTGACAAGAAAAATGTAAAGTGCTTTATGATATTTTAATAAAGTTGAAAGGGTAAAGATAGATATAAATTTACATGCGTTCGAAAGAAACAACATAAAATATGGTTTACAGTAACACCCACAGTATGTTTTAATAATACGTTTTTAATTCTGGCTTTACATTGGTTCAAAATAAGGTATATTCTTGACTTATACCCATAGGTACGTAATTTAATGTTGTACACACATATGCTGTAAAATCAAAATGCAAGTCTTATAGATATATATTTGCCTTAGGGTTATTTAGGGTCGATGTACACATCCATAAACATGAAATAGTCTAAATGTTATCTAATTACAGGTTTATAAATTGAATATGGAACATGTCTGCTGCATCCACGTAGACAAGGAGTAGGAGAGCACAGTTTATTTTTTTTTAATTTTAAAAGTGATACTGTCTAAATAATTATCTATCTCATTTTATGACCTACATGTTCCTATATGATGCAAAAAGATTTTTTTTAATTTAACTGATACATCTAAATACTAGTATATTAAAATAAACAAAAGAATAAACAATCTTGAACTTTATAGTTTTCGGATTAAAGAACAATTTATTACAACGTACTGGTGGCTTATAAAATGACTTTGATTCATTGCAAATATTTTACAATGTATTCGTGTATAATAATTTAAAATTAATGAAAATAATAAACAACAAAAAAAACGAAACACGATACAATGAGGCTCCCTTTTTATAGTTTTCCAAATAACATCTTAATGAGACAGGATGATGTGTTACCCGCACATCTCCAGTGATGGAAGCCTCGAGACTGAAGTGAGAAAAAACTCGATTTTCGTACCTGATGATAAATCAATTTACTTTTGTGTCATCCACTATGAATCATATTTTGTGATGCCTGATTTAATAGGGGCGAGGTATGTGCATATGCACACGTTTCGTTCGGAAACGTGAATGGAACGTTTTGGTATCATTTCGTATATTTCTGTATCCGTATATTCTTGAATTATTTAGTCTTGCATCAACCTATTGATGGAACATATAATAAGATTTAATTCAAATTGTGGTATATATATAGTTTTCACTATTGTCAAAATTTTCCGAAGGTTTTAGTCCGTCACTGCCTTCGAGTTAATTTCTAAGTTTTACTTCACACTGTTTTATATTTTACAGCATGATCGAGAACATACACTTATTGTATGTATGTGAAGAGATCACCATAGGCTATGGACAATACCAGAATTGCAATACTCATGTCATACATAATCATGTCCAGAAGTGTCAACCTTAATTCGTCTAAAACGTATTAATCCCCGCTTAAAGAACCCGTAGGTACTATAGTTACACCCGTATTAAGTACTATAGTTTTCTATAAGAACCTTGAAAAAAATCTTATTAGAAACCACTCTGTAGACAATGATTAAGTTTTTATTACTTTACACCATTTTTATTGGAAAACAAGTACTTTAGTTATTGACAGAGTTATAAGAAAAGAATGAAAGGGTCTTCAAATTTGAGCATCTTAGAATAACATTAATACTCCTGCATTATGTATCTTAACTTTTCAAAAAAATACGTGATTTTTTACGTACATTATTATAATATACAAAGAAAATAACCGCCAGCGAAAGACTGCTTAAAATAAACTTCCGTTCCGAATACATTTCGGTGGGAACCAGAAATATTGAAATCAGACTGGGAGGAATATTTTTTGTCGATTATTATAAGGGCGTTTATATTTCAACACGTCTTCATTTAACTTTTATGATGTCGTCGTACGAATGCTTAATGCTTGCGTCCGTTCCTATTCAAGATTTTCTTTCCGTTTATTTATGAGGTTCATTGACGACCCACTGGAGTATGTGCCATCAGCGTCACAAGCTCCGATCTCTCATTCACTTAGTCTCAATATACGGGCAGAGGAAATATCTTACATTAGGACTGACTGTTATTGTTTGATATTTAGTCTTTATTTATACAAATAAATAAAATTAAAATATCTGCTTGTAACGACAATATGATAAATTTTTACTATTTTTTTATTTGTACTAAGTGGACAAATATGAAAGCATATATAGAACGTATAAGAAAAAATGTTATTTGTTGTCGGTTTATTTATTTGTTCCGTTTAATCTTCGAAGTGGTTTGACTAATTTTAATCAGATATACACAGGCATATTACTATTTTAGAAAAGAAAAATAATAAATAAATATAGGTGCATTTTCTAATGCTGCGCGCACTCCATGTGCGTGTTTAAAATGTTTTTTTTTTCTGCTAAATTCCACGCGGACGAAATCACGAAATACTCAAACGTAATTGAAACATAAATGGAAATATTTTGAAAGCTCTGTAACTATAAAGTAGAAGTGTATCAATATTCGAGCAATATTTGCAAAAGTCCTATTTTAAAGAACTAGGCGTTTGACTGTGGTCACACATTTTGTAGAAGTGTACTATTTCTATGATTGTAACACGCTTAAGTGAAGGCATTCATTTGCAGCTTCCAAAACGCACCTTGAATGCTTGAATTTTGAACTTGTCATTAATTAAAGCGACGTAAGATAAAGCTCTACCTACCACCGTGCTATGGTTTCGTCACGATATTTTTTTAGCGAAGAATACTCGGGCAACAAGTCGTAAAATGTACGTTTTAAGTTTGTATTATTTTGTGTGAAATAAATATTCGAATTTAAGTTTGGTGGCGCTTTCTATAAAGCTATTCCTCGTACAATAACAGAGGACATTTAAAAACCCTGTAGCAAGTGCATAACATTCTTTCCATCGACAATGGGTGAAGAGGAGCGATGCAATTCAATTTAAATTCATTCATTGCCGATTTTGTTCAACGTGGTTGAATAACAATCGTAATGAGGCGACGATGGATGTGATACATTATGAATACGGTGACAGACTAAGTGATAGTTTTATTTACGACTACAGAGCCGCTCTGTTGGATACGAGATCTCGGTATTTCAAAAACAAGAGGTAAGTGTACGCTAACCATAACTCATTTGGGATAATTTAAAATGAACTTAAAAATATAAGACATTTATTTGGGTCGAAAATAAAAAATTGTGCTCACACTTTATCTGTACCCCAGAAAGAGTTATTCAGAAATAAATTCTGTTCCCAAGGGATAGGTCAGATTTACTTAAAAGCGTACAAAGCTGAGGAAAAGGCTAGTGAAATATAAAATAATGATAAGTTTTTTTTAGTGTCACGCATAGATTTATGAAATATACTTATAAAGTATTTTGAAATTTAATACGAGTATTATTTTACTATTCATGACCGTGGTTCTTCCTGGGATTTTACGCAGTAATTATTTTTACTAATTTTATATGATTTCTAAAAATATTAATAATAAATGATAGAATGTAATAATTTTTAAACGAAATATATGTATGTATAAATCTTCATCGTTAATAATTGATAGATAACAATGTTTTTTTACTATTTTTAAATTATTAGTGATAATTCTTTACCCTAACAATTGAGGAATGATATAAGCTACTCGGCTACAAAACGTCACGAAAATCTATCAAACCGCTTTAGAGTTAAATCCGGATGAATTAACAGACATACAGGTGCATAACAATTAGTGATCCAAAAATGATTCCTTGTAGACTCCCTTCGGAAGTAAGGAAGCTATTCTAAAAAAAAAACGTTTACGGTCCAGGTACATCTATTAGGAACGAAGATCCTTAATTGAAATTAACGAATAAAATCAAAAACTTACATCTAATATTTTTAGAAAAGTTTTCATTTGTTCAAAATAAAATAGAGAGACAGAGGAGCATAACGCTTTTTCTGTACATGACGGTTTTTACGAGTCAACTCTTACCGCAAACTGCTTTAAGGGACACCGTGTCAAAAAGAACCGCAAAGTTATTAAGATTATAGTTTTGTTAAAGGGGTTTGAAACGGATTTATGTATCGAAAATGTTATCCTGGATTTATTCATAAGGTGTGTGGACAGCGCGGGTCGCAGGGTGAAACCGCCGACCGAGATGATACGTTGCGATACTGTACGCCAAAGGTCGCGGCTTCCACTGTTGAAAACTATTCTGTCACATTATTATGTTGAAGATACATTATGTATAAAACTAGCTACCCTCCCCGGCTTCGTACGGGTATACTAACGAAAAAAAATGAGACCAGATCTCCCTTATAGAGTACGACCATGTCATCATCATTAGCCTGTAAGAGACCCACTGCAGGGCCATAGAAGTCTTCCCGAAGGAAGGTATTGTCATAATCGACGCGCCAACCCACGACGTATTAGTGATTTCAAACTCTGAGAAAATCCAAGATTCTATATTTTTCCCCATATACCGTGGTACTACAAGAACATTTCTCAGGTTCAGGTATCCTCATTTTCTTTCCGTCACTTTCAGCCGATAATGTTACCTGTTTAAATTAGTGAATATACGCGAATTCCGAAATATTCGTTGGTACATACCGGGGTTCGAATTTAAATTTAAAATGTAATGTTCGAAATAAAATATTAAATAAATAACCGATCTTTCAATTCTGTTAATATATTCGAAGATCTCCCTTCTCTGTTTTGAGTCACTCATATTTATATGGAGATTTTTGAACTCGAATTTTTTACTTTTGTTTACGATTTTCCATACATTTTATTTTCTGCAAAGTACGTCCTGACAATTACAAACACAATAAAAAAAGAATCAACCAAATAAGCGCACCTGTTTTGAAGTGATTCGCTTTCATACATACGTTTGTTTTTTATTTATATCGATTTTTCCCGAAGAGAAATTGACATTTCAGTTTGGACGTACTGCAGTATAATTTTTGTAAATTCCAAGGTTCAATTTTCATCGAAAATCATTAGAATTATGCTCAAACAGGACGTTGATCGATGTAGGTTCGAGTCATATAATTAACTTAAAGATTCTATTATCGGGAACAAAAACTGAGGTATACTGTACTTAGTTTATATTATAAAATGGATAATTCGAGTATTTTGTTACACTTCACAGGTTTTAGCGTTTGATCACGTTATCGTATTTTTATGTATAAGTAGTTTTTACTTTAAAAGGCCACAAACATCAACTCGTTACAAACTTTCTCGTTTCTAATATTAATAAAATAATCAGAATGTATAACATAACTTTCTTTTTCAAATATCGATTGTATATTTATGTACAATAATCAACTAGCGTGGTGGACGTTGTTCCCTGATATTAAAAAAAATCATAGAATCAGAACACAGCATCACCTACCGGAGCCAGTTATGAATGTAAACTACTCTCGAATCTACCTAAACTCTCATAAAAAATTCACATACAGAAAAAAAAACAGAGAAAGAAAGAAGAATTATATATAGAAAGATATAGAATAATTTAATACAAAACTATGAATTTTATACGTTACGTATACGTATATAAGTTGAATTTCGATACTATCACAGGACAAAAATTTCGAGATGATATGTTATGACAAAAGGTAAGTTTTTGTCGGTGCGGCGCTAATGCAACGGAATCGCGTAATATATATATGTCGATTCTCTTGTCGGTCTGTAATATTAAACTTATCTTTTATATGAAAGCACAATCTCACGAATTAGTATTTAATTGCAACCTCGTTTTATGGTAGCTTAATAGCTGACATAGATTTATAATATATGATATACAACATGCGTAATATACATACAAATGTAAAATATATGCATAAATATAACGTACATGTGTACATGAAATACAACATCTAATAATATAATACATTATTCCTACGCAATGGATAACTAATTATTCGTTATCTGTTGCTCGTTATTATTATTAACAATGTCAATAATCGGCCGGTGCTATCAAAACGTGCGAGCAAGAAAAATAGGGCTTATCAATACATGTGAAAGGGAGAGTAACTCACATTACTCACTCTCAAAGAATATTTATTTCATTATATCATTGTTACAAATTGCAATACGATCTAAACAACAAATTACCTAATAGCAGAATAACCGATAGCAGCTTATAACAACAACTGTTGTTAAATAATACAGCAGCATAATTGATTATCGATATATAGCCGTTATTGCCATTTATAGCTATAAAGAGAATGTTTCGAGAACAAATGGTCGAGGTTCTTGACAACGGACTATCAACTTGAGAGTAGTAGTGTTAGAAAGTCGAGCATTGCCAATCAAAATACCGTATTCGGTATTATGTCTAAGAAAGAAATACTCCAACACCGTTTGACCATTCACTATGACATTTGGCAAATGTAATTATATGCTCACGGAGACAGTGTTTATCTTATCAATTTTACTATGACTCACCACTAGGTGGCACTAGGTGTTATTGAGTTTTACATTGTAATTTAACATGAAGTATATTCTAGAATTCGGAAATCAATTGGCAAGTATTTACTTTACGCTAATGCTGAGTTCTCATTATTTGTATTGAAAAAAATGTATGTTTGTCTATGACAGACAAACCATCCCGATTGGAAACCATAGTCTAGTTTCACGGTATTCGAAATCGATGCAATGCACTACAAAAATAGCCATATCTCGATGACTGGGTTCTATAATATACCTGAAAACCCATCTATATAATACGAAAATAAAATAACTTATACGTTTGTTCACGTATTAATTTCGAATCGATCGGCCATCAATCATAAATCGTTTGTTACGCGGACGCTATCACAAAGATGTATCGCCGAAGAATCGAATCCCATACTTCAGTTTCTTGTGGCGAGCCTTTAGCAACAATTAAGTATTGTTTATTGTATTGAGCTGAGATAGAAATGAGTTTTTTATGAGGGTCTTTATGTAAAAGGGGATTTTGTTTTATACGGATAAATTGTGAACTTCGATAAGCGAATTTTATATTTCGAAATGTTTATCCAGTTATGTGGAGGTTGAAAAAACAATTTAATTGATGTCACAAAATTCTACGTTATTTTCATTGACTCTGAGAGAGATTTTTTGCAGCGGCACGGCACTGACAAGTAACAACACTGTGTCTGTTGGTAAGCATGGTACTGTCTAAATATTTACTGAACTTACGACTTCAGCTGGTGACTGGATATACATGGTTGATCCTGGAACGCGACACGCGTAAACAAGTCAATATGGTTGATGTGATTTGTTTGAGTGATATGATGTGGTTGATATACATATTATATTTACGTCACCCAACTAAACCATACTATTAGACTTCACACTAATCGATAAAAAGAGTGTCGGTTTTGGAATCAATATTGTTTTTATTTTAAAAGTAAAATCAAAAATACACCTACAAACAAAACGTCATAAGTATTTAGAATAGAATAGTATAAAAGTCTAAACACATGCTAGAAACCGGCTTCCTTGTGCAAACCCCAGGATTATCAAAGCCTGTTCACGATTAAAATTTGAAAGTGCATCGTGTAGAGTGTGAGTGGGAGAGGAATAAAAAGAAAGAATATTATTTTCGTATCTGTAAGTTGCAAGGAGTTAAAGAATCAGGAATCAAGAACTCTACTAAAGGACATATGTAGATCCCTAGTACTTAATATAAATCTAACCACGCAACCAAAATTTCATACCCTGAGCCAGGTAAACAGTGGCAAATTTCTAATGCGAGATACGCTGAAGCAACGCATTCCACATCAGTCTACCTTTCGATGATGGTAAATGTCATGGCATAAATATATCTTAGTGCAGTATTTTTTAATGTACTTCTAATAGTGTTTATAATTCCTTAAGATGGCGCCAAACGCCTAAATGTGTATATGTGTAATTGCGCTTATTAGTCCTCAAGGTATTGCCTTATCTTAGACCGTGTGTATCCATACTACTAGAGGAATAACAACGAAGGCTTCTGAGTCCGGTGAAGGTGTGAAAGTCCATCAGGCCAACAGCATATAGTCAGTTCGAAAAAAAAACAAACGAAGGCATCTGGTTCGTACTTTACCATGAACTATTTTAATTTAGTTGCTCGCATTTTCGGTTTATGGTGAATTTATATTAAAGGAGGTCCCCTGAGATATCTGTTTTATAAATTTCTCGACTAGATTGTCATTATGATCTTAAGTAAGATTGATCTAAGTCTTACGAAGATTTAGTTCAGGCTTTCTGTTGAATAAATAACACAGAAACTCAGCTCGGACACAGTAAACAATAGTATACTCGGCGCTAGTATTCATTTATATATAATTTGACTTCTATAAACTATATTTGTATAATTAATTTGATTTTGACAATGCACTAATTGGAGTTTTTGGCGGGATCTTAATCTGCTATGTATTGAATTTTATATTGTATTTGTAATCTTGTGCTATTTTACTTATAAAATTGGACGCATTTTACGTAATATAGTTTGGTTATTGTGCATAAGTGAAGTGGATGGGAAATAATACCATGCTGCTTGAATTCTGAGATATAACCAAAATGCCCTGAAAAATTCTTAATTCTAGCATCTAGCTTGAACATTAAAATAATCACAAAACTATTACCTACTTGACAATGGCAGTAATAATCCAGAAGGTTGGTTGCCAAAAATAAATGAAAATAATGTAATTCAAAACTAGATATTCATACAAACTAATTCAGGATACGAAGTCAATGGAGTTAAAGCGTCACCGCACGACTCCTAACAAGCAACTCCAAACGAGAATAAATAAAATTGTATAAATTCAGGCTGTCACATTAGCGGGATATAATAAACGCAAAAATATTCGTATCAGTCGTCGCCGACGCAAAACTTTGGCCATTGTCAAATTTTTATATCAAATCGGCGACCGCTATGCCTCTCTTTGTGTATATCATTATGTAATTCTGCTATGCCCTCTGAATTGATATTTGATGGTTTTTGTTCACGTGACCAGTTGCCAATGTATATTTATTATATCTTTTGGTGTACTATGTTATTTCGATGTATAACCTTGATTTTCAGATGAAACTATTATGTGATTATTTCACTTTTTCTATCCTATAGTTAGACCTATTGTTCTCATTACAAAAGTGTCCATTATAGAAATATATATTGACTTTTTGCGGTTTTCCGTTTTAATTGAGAAAGGTTTTTGTTATTAGGTTTTGGGATGATAATCCTAAATATCTAATATCGGATGTATATATAACCTCAAAACTGAACACTAAGAAATTTCAATAAAATTGATTTGTTTTTTATTTCGTATTTTTTGTATAATTTATAATTCATTGTTTTATATCAATATATAATTTTTTATAGATGAATATTTTTCCCAAAATATTAAATTCAACTCTCTAATATGGTTTCTTACTGTGAGTTATTTGTATTGAAAGAATGATTGAAAATAAAAAATAATAGTATATATAAATTACAGAGAGAGAGAGAAAGTAGCGAATCCCATGGAAAAGGCATAACGCGTTTCCCTTATCAAATTACATTCTAACTTGAAGAAAAGCGTAAGAAACTTCATCGTCTGATAGCACACGTTTTTTGAAGTAAAACTTCTTATGGGAAGGCTTTCAAATTCTGATCGGCAACCTTTTTGTGTGACGAAAATGGTGGGGGTAAACACTGTCGGGTAGAGTATTGAAAACACCGGTTCTCGTCCGATCACTCAAGTTACAATGTAGGGCGCGGTTAGTACTTGGATGGGTGACCGCCTGGAAACATTGGAACATATTTTTTAACTAAATACAAATGTTAAACTTTTATCGTGGATCTTTACGAGACACTCTGTTGTTTTAGTTATTTTTTCTTGAATTTATATCTATTTTAACTCATTTTTTTATTATCTTGTCTAATAATAAAATAAAAACAGATTCGCGTATTAGTCATACGCTTTTATGAACGGACGAAATAATTAATCTGAAAATTATCGAAATACTACCGTGAATTCCTAAGTGAACAGAATCTAAACTGCATTTATGATATAATTTTTTGCCCGTATACACGGACGCAGGCGCCGATCGATACGCGAACGTGTTCGCTAGTTTAATATCAATTTATTAATAACTCCACGTTTTTGTTATATGGCCCTGGAATGGGGACATAAATATGTCATTATTGGCACCGGTCAATTAGGGAGATAAAACTTTTTTTATCAGGTTTTTGTAATGACTTCTATAAGCTAGAGTGGATTTTAGTAATTACATTATGAGTAAATTCTACATTCAAGGGTTATTTCACTTTAAAAAAAAATGTGTCCGCCGATCTTCGTACAAATCTATAGAGGCAGATTGGAATAGCATTGCTGTTAGGATTAATTAATATTGCTGAGTTCCTCTACCAAACGACTCGACTCGACGATGTCATCTAGATGGTTGAAGTTAGTTTACTGTGTGG
This sequence comes from Antheraea assamensis, assembly GCA_035772565.1. Taxonomy (NCBI): domain Eukaryota; kingdom Metazoa; phylum Arthropoda; class Insecta; order Lepidoptera; family Saturniidae; genus Antheraea; species Antheraea assamensis. The sequence continues at coordinate 554,225 of JAQQSE010000012.1, forward strand.
TCTTCGCAAGACTTTTTTCCACATACGTCAATTCTTTGGAGTGAGCTCCAAGCGGTGGCATTTCTGGACCAATATAACTTACAAACCTTCAAAAAGCGAGCCTACTCCTATCTCAAAGGCAAACAACACGTCTTTGATGCCCCTTGAGTCGCAGTTGTCTATGAGCGGTCTATTTGTAGTAAATTTTCCCACAGCTAATATTAAAGTTTCTAAATACTTTGTTTCAGGTAAGATCGTGCTAAAGAACGTTTAGGCAAAGACGAATAAAAAATTATAATAACCCCATAGTCATAAAGCACGAAATGGCGCAACGTGGTTCTTCGGAGATATTTCAGTATTACACGTAAGCTATATCTTTCAGCGCTTTTACGCCTATATCGCTATGTATACTTAAATCTTTAAAACTATACAACGAATTTTGATGTGGTTTTTTTTAATAGATAGAGGGATTGAAAAGGAATATTTATATGTATAATAACATCCATTGAATAGTGGAGAAGTACTGTTATTTTTGAGGCTTCTAATGTGATGTCGTAAATAATTACATTTTATCCGCTTACATTGCAACAAACGCAGGCTGAACCCTACGAGATTTATCAAGATAATGTGTGTGGGTCACGGGCAGTAATGAATAAATCAAAACTACTGGATCGATTTTAATCATTTTTTCAGTGAATGACATAGGCTATACGAGTATATTTTATACCCGTGCGAAGCCGGAGCGGACCGCTAGTTTAAAATAAAATTAAAAAATGTTGATCTCACTTCCTCCACCATATCAAAATTTATATTAAAAGATGTTTTGTCCCTTGTAAATTCTTATCCTCACTAACTTTTTCAAGAAAATTAAGAAAATGTTAAATACCAGCATACCTCCAACTCTATATGCTTGCTTACATAATATTTAAATTCTTCCTATATCAGACTATTTATATGGTTATATGCAGGTTTTCGTCGTGGTATTTGCAAACATGACGGCTCCATGTCATTGGTTACCGCTCTGCATCAGGTATATCGATCTTCGATCATAGATGAATTACACTAATAACCTGCAACTTAATCTGAATTTTATAATGTAAGAACTTGTAGATGGAACGCTCTAGATCGTATTACGTTTCTATTTAAAACCTATGGTATATTTAGCCAAGCGTCTTCTTAAATATTTATTTGTATAATTTAAAAATACACATGTAACAAGTGGAATTATTAATGAAGAGAAAAAATAACTACGAAAACAATGTAACCACACTTAGTTTTAAACATTATGCAACAATCAATAGGTGTGAAAGAGAATCTATTCGTAAAATAACAGATCAACATAATTTGTCATTGCCACTAGAATAACTACTACGTCCAACTTTAAAAGCTTATGGCGTTATAATTTTCAAACAGTGTATATATATACATATCACTTCATACATAAACCGAATAAAAATAAAGTATAATCTTGGTATTTCACGCAGCCGCATAACGTTAATAGGTTGTAATAAATCCAACGGTTATCACCTTTACGACAACCAATATCAAAATTGCCGTTTCGTGTAATATGTTAAATTAACAACGCGTCAAGTGTAAATCCACGGAGATTCTCCGTGCCTCGTGTATACCTACATCACGCGTGCCGCAAACTGGTCATTACATATCCCGGTAACATCGCGGAAATTATCATTCGGCGATAACAGAGCCCGATACATCCTCTCTTTAATACTCATAAGCCAAACAGTTATTTTTTAAACAACATGTACGAGGAGCATCATGCTCCACAGAAGCTAAGCGACGCTGTAGTCAGCGATAAAATATATCTCCAATCTTAAATTCTGTTGTATGCTTTATGCCTTAGCTAATCTAAAAGTAAGTGATTAAAAGTAAAAGTAGTGTAACAATAATGATATTAAAATACCAAATCAAACTACTTTATAGAGAAATCAATCAAACTTACTATTATAATAACTATATGTCACAATAAATATTGTACAATTTATACAAGAACTGTAACAATAAAAGTAAACACGAAAAGTCATTGGCAGTATTACTAGAGTCATGAAATATGAATTATACGTATTTCAGGCGGTTGCCAGACTACTGTCAACTAAATATTGTTGATGGTTAGAAGAAAGTACTTACATAAGTGATTTAAATATCCTGAGTTTTAAATAAAAAATATCATAGTCTATGTTTGTCCTTCAAAATTGTGTAAAATAAGACGAAACAATAACTTATTAATTACCAGAAGAGATAAAAATTTACAGAACATCTCTACAGTTATCAAACGTATGGATGCGTGTTCCAGAATTTATTTCTATATCTAACTTTTCATCTAGTATTGACATAACTCCTTAATTGTAAAATGGGTAATTAAATCCCGTTTAAAATTTTAAGACCATAACCCAGAGATGGTGAATGACACCAATTGACGCTGGTCAGCTACGAGACTTTAGAAGGACCTAAACTATAAAATACTCCCGGATTTCAGTATTCATGTACCCCAAACCAGCAAATGGTCTATAATCAATAATATATAGCCACTCATCGTTCTTCTAGAACTTCCAGCTTTCCGTGGTGGTTCAGTCGACATGATAACATAGCTTAGAGATATCACCAGAGTACTTGATATTGTGAATTGTAGCGCATGGCGTGGATACACTTTATTTTTGTTGTTGAAAGTCGAACACCCACGAGTGTAATGACTTGAAAATTACCGGTTCGACCGTTTAATAGCGTGTCACGACAGAGATGTGCCTTATTGTGTCGACGTTCATTCGATACTAATGCTGCTTCCATTGGCTCAGTTTGTTAATCTACATTATTATTGGAAACCCAACCAACAAGGGGTAGCGAATATTGAATACCCAGTTTTGTAATGTATGATATGGAATACCATTTTGTATTATTCGATATAAGACATAAAAATACTAGAATGTTCTTCATAAGATTTAACTTAAAATTGATCAATAATAGTTCATTAGTAATCTAGATATAAGACGTACGTAGTTCTCTTAGAATAAGATAATTATTTGTACGAGAATGGAGTTGCTTGAACCACCTAGTAGTGGAGTTAGTATGTCATTCACCGGGTGTAGTAAAATACATATCAAAAGAAGTAGAAGTGTTAAGAAAGAAAATGAAATATCCAGACCACAAAACGAATGAAACTTTTTTTAATTGTATAATTGGACGAGTTGTACCTTTCCCATTTTTTTGATAAACAGACATCATAGTTAAATATTATATAACCTGTACCACTTCTTTAATTAAGATGAATCTTACGACACCTTACATGTTATAAACAATTTAGCGGTTTAGATTATAGACCATGTTGAAAAAATGGATATATACATACACTTGAAAGAAATTATTTTACGCATTGGTATTAAAATAACATGTAACAATAGAAAAAGGGTAGAATATTTTCTAATATACAACTATAGCTGCTGATGGTGGTAATTATTACAATAACTAATGATGTATATTCTATTATCCCTGTGTAATGAATAACAATGTATTGAAAATATAATTATTTTACTATTCATCAAAAGTCACATCAAAATTATGGCATTGGGATCTATAGCATCGCATTGCCCATGTAGGCCAAACAAGGAAGAATGAGTCAGTTCTGTGGAGATATTTTTCGCATGTTATCTCCGAATCTGCGTGTGCGCAGCGTAACAAGTGTGATTAATTCCGTTCGTGATCTTCAGCCGACCCATCTGCCCCCGAGCAGGGCTCGTTCAGCGTTTACCGTTTCGTTTTAAAGTGTGTTTGTCCCTTTTATATGTGGCGGTGATTTTAAAATATGTATAATACAGGGTCTGTATATAATGTTTTTCGTATTAATGTTTAACATTTTCTATTTACCGCATAATTTGTATTTGATTAATATATTTAAAAACTATAGACCGTAATGGTATAGTCCTTAATATAATTAGTTGATGAATATAAGAGACTAATTAAAACACACATATTCTGCAAGAGCAATGCGATAGCAGAAACGGTAAAATACCTGTAAATAATAATCAGATTATGTCAGAAACGTTTTACAGTATTTAAATATCAATGAACTTAAGTGTAAAGTACTTAAGTGTAAGTTACTTAATTGTTTTTTTTTTTAAGTGAAAACTTCTTTACCCCCATTGTGGTTTGAAAGTCGATGAAACGAAAAAGTGATGTTAAAAAGAGACAAACATATATTTGTATACTATTTAACATGCGAGAGAATGAGATAAAATACATTATACGTTGTTTCTTATCTTCGCAGTCTCCTCATTGTATATTTCATTACCTAATACGTACTCTGGTCCTGGAGTTGTACGTGTCATAACCAATGTGGGATATTGTTCACGTGTATCGTTTATATGAATATGTTATCATTTTTTAAAGCTTAATTTTTACCCCGTATGAAATGCACAGATGTTTATTTAATGCTTTAGTATTTGACCACGATCTCACCTGATGTTAAATGACGATGTGGTCTAAAATTTTAAGCATGCTAAGCCTAGAGGAAGACTGGAACTCAAATAGACCTGCCTGGATACATCTATAGATGCTTGACAACAGATTTTCAACTTGAGGGTGGTAGTTAACTTTGCAGGTATAGAAATAGCTTTATTGATATAGTTTCGTCACAATTTTTCTTTCACCGATAGATCCGGCTCGTTCGCGAGTATTCGAACTATATACTATCAGCAATTAGTATGTTATTCATTTCCTGGTTTAAATATATCTACAAAACAGAGACAAACAACAAATCTACACACCGTGATAAAAAATAGTAAATTCCAATAGTGGACCAAACATTTTAAATACACGTTAAATTGTAGATAAATTGATGCCGTGGCGAAATGATTTTTGCTTGCTAATGGTCTAATATTAATAATCTATACATATAATAAGAATGTAAATCCAACGTGTCTTCGTTTGTATTCGTTTCTTACTTAGCGTCCTATCCTGAGGTAATCCTAGTCCACTTTTCATACTTATCATATTGTGAAGTATGCTTTGGCTTAATTTTTACGATCGGCCGCCTGCCTGTCATCAACCCTCTTTGAGATCAACACGTAATATTCTAAACATAATTAATCATAATCCTAACAAAATACATATTGAAATAAAAACTAATAATAATCACTAAATACGATTATAATTTTAGAGCTAGAAACTAATATAAATAAAATGAAACTTCCTTTCCAATATTACTTCGGATTACTTCTGAGCAGTGCAAACTTATATCATCAACAATCCTTGCTAAATATTACGGTTTGTGCACTTCGTACTGCTCCTTATAATCTCCAGTCAACAGTATGCCGGTATATAAGTGAAACTATTACGAAATATACCAATATTTTAGATATTTACTGCCAAAATAAATTTTTTAATGAATTTATAAATTATTTTACATGTTTGAAGTCGAACGTCAAACGTCATTAATTTCATAATATGTAAATTGTAATTATTAACATTATTCTAGATTTCAGATCTATTGGCACTCCGAGCAATAACTATACACATTTTTATAAAGTTTATTAATTAATCAAACATATAATTGGATGCACAAAGTTAATACAAAATATCAATATTACATGTACACAAACTGCTATACTACGCGTCGCTAGTCTGATGCAAGCGCAATACACCACGAGCATGTCGAGGTCATTAATAACGCGAACCCGTAAAATGTTCGCCTACCAAACATCGTTCAATACGGCTAAAGAATTTTCCACTTCAAAATCAAAAGAATAGATGATTACAATCATAGTTCATTCATGTATCCGTCGTACATTCTCCAATAATTCCAATAAATATGCAAATTACATAACAACACTAGAAAATCGATTGCATTTAATAATCGATCACCGGTGGGCGGCGCGCGCTCTGTCAACAGATTGCACCTTCATTACTATACGGGAGCGGGGGAGCAAATCAAACAGACCGACGGACGGACAGACGAGCGGCGGCCACAATAACATATTTACAAGCGCCCTGCATACGACCGATATACGAATGTGCATTGTTTAATCTGAATCTCATGAATTGTAAGGTAATTTCTGTTTTATAACATGCGTGCTCGAGTGTTTTATACCGATGTTTCGATGTGTTTATGCACGTTTGTAAGTGGTTTTCTCTCTCAATACAACGGTCGTTGGGGACGGTTACCATATATCATATATGAAAAAAATTAAACTCTGTTTGTGAAGTTTTCATAGCTACATCTTTAGACGAATGGCGATGAGATTTGGCGTAGATGTAGCACAGGACCTGGAGAAGAACATGTGCGATATTTAATCCTTAATATATAACTTATAACAGGGAGGTGAAGTCAACAATATAAATAGTTTTAAATAACGTTATACATTTAGGTACCACATCTAAATGCTAGATATAAATTCAGGCTGCCCAACTATGGAATACCCTACTCGTTTCTATGAGATTGGAGCAGACGATGAGCATTTTTAAAAACTCGTTCAAAAAGTACTATTTGTCAATTTAACATTTCGCTTATGTGTATATGTGTATTACTTTCCTTTGTAATGTTTAATATCTATGTATTATTAATATTATGTAGACTATGTATTGTATATTATTGTATTATATATTCATATATGTATGTTACAGTGTACGTGCTGTTAAATTATGCGGTATTTACTAGTTTTACTTGAAAACCCTAAAAACACCCCTATTCTATTCCATGGAACATACCCGTCCAAAGGTTGCCTAGAAGAGATTCCTAGTAGCAATAAGGCCGTCCTTTGTACTAATCACATAATTGTAATATTTTATAGTGTTTATTTGTAGTGATCTATCTACAATAAAGTTTAAACAAATAAATAAATAATTTCCTATAGGAACCAGGCTACCTCTGTGTCAAATTTTATTGCAATGGGTTCAAAGGTTCAAAGTACTTTCGCGTTTACAATATTAATGTACATTTGAATTACATAGAATTTTACACGTTTAAATTAATGATATCGCTATATTAAGAGAATATTTACATTTTATAATAGAAGATAAATAAACTGTAAGATTTTTTTTTCAATCCAACCGTCGTACATCATCCCAAAGCCACGAGTTACAAAGGTTATGCGATCGTTACTGGAATCATTAAAAATCCTTTAAAGTAACCCGTGTGAATTAACCGAACGTCTCCAGGATATGTCAGAGAGCAAGCTTCAATCAAAATCAACCCGAGTGTCACAACGTCACATTCTATAAAGGCACGACACAAAAATGTCCACCGTCTGTCTGTCTGTATTCAATCGGAGTGTGCCATCGGGAGCATCATTACCAATCATTATATCCAATTCATCTACGTACACTTTGATTTTTTCCACAGTCACGATACCACCTCAGAAATCTTAATGATGTTCTATTTTCAACTAAATCGTGCCCAAGAAACGCATGGAATTCATCGCACACCAGCCTTCTGTCTTGCAAGTAACTCCGGTACCAAAACGACATTAATATTAATGGTTTTAATGGATTTTAAGTCTATATTGTTGTTATCGTTAAAGCTGATAATTCAATGACCGATTGTTAATAGGTTGACAATATAATTCCTTTCAGTTGAAATTAAATCTGCAACAGCGACTATGTTCTTGTCTTCAATATTATGATTTAAAGCATTGGATCGAGGTTTAAAATCGTCTGAAGATTGGTTGGCATTTAAGGCTTTTTAAATAGATTCCATCGCGGTAGGTAAACGTGATTTGATAGCGGAGTGATCCGAAGTGCTGCGTCCATGTAAGGCGGTCGTGCGCCAAACGCGTGGCAACGAAACTTCTTTAAACCTCTCTAAAGGTTAATTGTAAGCGAAAAACTGCCTATACCACTCGCGGAATCCTACTGTGTAAGGCCACCTCCAAGGTTTTCGGAGTACACCATGAATATTAATAGGATCCAGAATAGTTTAGATTTCCTTAGTTTTTGAGTTAACTGACTGTGGGTGTTCAACCCTTTTTATTACGACAAGTGCGTTTATTAAATTGACAGAGATTTGTACCGTGCGTCTTTGTTTGCGGTGATACTGGTTTCAACTGATTGTTTCACAATTTTTTTTAATGATGACCATATAGGATCAGGAAGGTTTCGATTCAAATACATGCTTGTTATGTTTTTATTGTCGACTGAGTTACGCCACTGTGTTTGTTTGCACCTCGAAAACTGATAAGTAATTAATTATCTATGGTTTATATATTTTGTCGATTTTGATTACAAATATTATGTGTACATATTAAATTACTACGATTAGCGTATTTTAAAATTAAAAGCCATAAACAATATTTATTTTTATGTTTGCGTTTGTGAAATATTTTCGAATGTTTTTTTTTCTTCGTTATTAACTAAGCTGTATATATTTTTTTAATTTGTGCTAATATTTCCGACCAGCCCGTCATCTGTAAAATAGTAATTTTAAAAACTCAACATTTTAAGCTTCATATGGAAGTAAAGTTTTAACGAGAAACAAAGCTTTCGTTGTGCCTCAAAAATGGGGACACGCTCACGAATGTAGTTGAAACTGGAATAAAATGAAAATTTACAAAGGTAATTAAAATTGTTCATGACACCGTGCAGAGAAGCTTCTTCATATTTTCATATTTTTTTTAATGCATAAATGAAATTGTGCTTTAAAAAAATAGTAATAGTATTTCCATACATAATGTTGCAATTGAAGACTACATGAAGACAATCAGTTTGACATACAAACATACAACTAAATCATATGTTATATGTATAAGCTTAGATTTACACAAGGTAGTGCAAGAATCGTAGCAAAAAACCTTAAGCGCAATGGCAAACAACCTTCGAAGCCTATTTTGGTTTCAATACATAATTAAATCACCATAGGACTGTACAGAGATATATTGATGATCAGTTTTTCTTGATATCTCCAGGCTCTTGTAATTTTTTATTTCATATTAATCTACTATCTATATGTAAATAGATTTAGAAAAAAATATTTGTATTTATGCGTTATGCATTATAGTTGCTATAGTACCCATTAATATGTTAACCGTTGCCATGGTAACATTCTTGTAAACTATAAACATTGAAAGTGCATCTTATTAGTTAACTAGCGGCCCGCTCCGGCTTCGCACGGGTATAAAATATTATAGCCTATGTCATTTACTGAAAAAATTATTACAATCGATCCAGTAATTTTGATTTATTCATTACTGCCCGTGGCCCGCACGCGTTAAATTTGGAGTAACCTCAAAAATAACAGTATTTCTCCACTATTTAATTTATGTTATTATACATATAAACCTTCCTGTTCAATCACTCTATCTATTAAAACCGCATCAAAATCCGTTGCGTAGTTTTAAAGATTTAAGCATACATAGGGATATAGGGACAGAGAAAGCGACTTTGTTTTGTACGATGTAGTGATAGACAATAAAAAACTATTTACACTGAAAAGAAAACACGTGGATGACATTTTTTAATTATAGGTTATCTTAATCGGTTCATCTACTGTAAGTATCTGTTAATATATATATATATACACTGGTATCGTGTATACGCAAAGTTCATGTTTTGTAAAGAGCTTTAGTATTAATTATTCATGACAAAGATAGAGTCCGTCTTTTTTAATATTAAACAATAAAAAAATAAAGAATTTTAATATATAATGACACTTCATCAGTCGACGTAGGTTAGAATCCTTATGAATGAGCCGGAGCTTACGGTGAACGGAAACATCGTGATGAAACCTTGCATGATGGTAATGTTTTCTTTAATCCCCCTGGCTGACTACATTCTATACATCCTAAAGTTGAAAATCTATCGCCAAAAAACAATGGGTTGGTTCGGATATATGCACTTGAGAAACAGACCCTATAGGTTTAGCGTATTCACCGTATTGAGGTCAGGTGAGATTGTGGCCAAACGCTAAAACCTATAAAGTATTGGAAAAAAAACAAGCCAATAAAATAATGCTTAATGGTGTCTAAAGATATATATACCAGTGCTTTCAAAATGGAGTATAACATTGCCTCTAGGTTTTACAAAAGCGCAATAGCCTCATCAAAGTCCACCTTCATTGGCAGAATTGGTGAGAGACTGGTTCGTCTTCCTTCTGGAACTCGGGCATTCTAGTCTCTCGCCAAAACTACCTTAGGAAACTTCAGTCGGCCATCGTTCCCACCACTGCGGAAGGAAGACAACTCGTTGGCCTACGACGCTAAAGATAAAGTCGAATTTCTGGGCTGTTTTTTGCATCGAACTCGACTCTAGATGCCAAGGGGAAGTCACCGCCGATCATACCAAAAAAAGTGACCGCTGAGAGCCGTCGAACTATCGACCAATAGCCATCACTTCCTTGTTTTCCAATATAATGAAGTCCGTTATTAACTGCCAGCTCTTGAAGTACCTAGAGGAGAACTAGCTTATTAGCGACTGCCAATATGGCTTTCGCCAATGTTGTTCAGCTGGTGACCTTCTAGCCTTCCTGACCCATCGATGGGCGGAGGCAGTCGAAACCAAGGGGGCGGCCATAGCCGTAAGTTTAGACGTAGAGAAGGCTTTTGATCGGGTTTGGCACAAGGCGCTTCTTTCGAAGCTTACTTCCTTTGGACTTCCCGGAAACTTATGCAATTGGTTTTCAGCTTCCTTACGGGCCGAAGCAAAAAAGTCTTAGTCAACGGTGCATGCTCTGATTTGAAGTCCGTGAATGCTGGCGTCCCACAAGGCTGTGTACTATCCCCTTCTCTCTTTATTCCGCATATCAATGACATGTTGCAAGTAAGTAACATTCATTGTTATGCGGACGATAGTACTGGAGATGCTCTATACACTGGTCGTGCTAATATTTCCCGGGAACGCGTCGTTGAGTGCCGGAACCAACTTGTGTCTGAAGTGGAGACCTCACTCGAGCACGTCTCGCATTGGGGTAGACAGAACATGGTCCGTTTTAACCCCACTAAGATACAAGCTTGCGCCTTTACCCCAAAAAAGACAAAATTTGCCGCAATGCCTAGTTTTCAAGGAGTCCCCTTAGTCACCAAAGCCCAGTATTGGTGTCCTCGGCGTTGATATATCGAGTGACATTCAGTTCGGCGGCCATGTGGTAATCAAAGCGAAACTGGCCCCCAAAAAACTAGGTGTCTTTAATAGGGCAAGACAGTATTTCACACCAGAACATCGTTTGTTACTTTATAAGGCGCAAGTCCGCCCACACATGGAATATTGTTCTCACCTTTGGGCTGGAGTGCCTCAATATCAGCTGCTTCCTTTTGACCGCATCCAGCGCAAAGCGGTTCGAATCGTCGGCGACGAAGTGATATCCGATCGGCTTGACTTATTGGCATTACGTCGGGATATCGCGTCTCTTTGCGTCCTTTATCGCATCTACCATGGTGAGTGTTCCGAGGAGTTGTTTGGATTGATACCCGCCGCTACATTCTACTATCGTACAACCCGCCTGAAACTGAAATTTCATTCACACCATCTCGATGAGTGGAGGTCTTCTACAGTGAGGTTTTCAAGATCATTTCTGCCTCAAACTTCGACCTTGTGGAATCGTCTTCCAGCGGCGATCTTTCCAAAACATTACGAGTTACAAACCTTTAAGAAACGAGCGTACACTTATATAAAAGGTCAGCAACGCACTTGGGCCTCCCCTGGTGTTGCTAGTGTCTATGGACTGCCGTGATCACTTCCCATCAGGTGACCCACCTGTTCGTTTGCTCCCTATAACATAAAAAAATGCCACAACGTTAACATCATAGACACGAAGAAAATCAATAGAATTGTACGCTATTTATGGACGAAACTGGCCGTTAGATTCAATAACGTAGATTCCCGGAGTGACAATAAGCTCTAACGTTTCGACGCAGAGTAAATTGTAACAGAACCGCAAGCTTGCTCCGATGGTGATTTCGTCGGCGACAAGCGTGCTCGGTTGTCCGCAAACAGGGAACAAACGTCCATCGAAAACGCGCTCCGTTTCTGCAAAATTGCACATGTGTTACGTAGCCTTATTCTGGGTTTTTACTTCACGATATATGATAATTCTGATGAAAGGTTAACAAGCAAGCAGATTGAGCAAAATACAAATAAGGCTGTGTACGAATCATACATTTTTAAAGAAATAAATAAATAAATTGATTTCCTCCGATTAGTGATTTATGTGAATACTAGCTTTGTCCGCGGTTCCGCGCGTACTTTACGCGTAAATATTCTCCTCTCGTTATTTTGTGTATGTTCATGCGTCATTATTTCCAAAATTATTAAATCACATAATTTATTAATTTCGGTATGACGTATAATGTCTTTATACAAAATAGCATTCATATTAGTTGAAATTAAATACAATTTTATATTTTTCTAATTATAATTCTTTTCGTTTTCTTACAATATTATTGCCAATACTTGTATTATTTCTGTGTCGAATAACATCCAGTTTATACATATAACTACAGATTTATTGATGTATTTATTTATATAGTTTATATTTAAAACTTTATTAAAATGACTTACGTAAATCAACTTTAAACCAAAAAATCACCACGGTTCTGATAGTTTGACAAAAAAGAAGTATATAATTGAATATCTAGGTTGGGATCACAATCACATGATCTAGTAAGCAAACTATGAATATGGCGCAGAAATACTAGGAAAATTAAATGGGCATAAATTAAAAATTAAAGCTAGCAACAGAAAAATAATAAGGAGGTACGATATGTTAATTATGATTTATTTTGTTTACACAAACCTATTCTTCACAAAATACAGTTTTTGCGCCCTTAAAGATTTGTCTCTACTTCAGAACTTCGTCACCATGACTATTAACGCAATGGCTAACTTCATTAGAACTATAGAATATATTTTAAATCGTAAAATTTAACGGTTAGTTAAAGAATTAACAGAATAAGACCGCGACGGCGCGCCGGTCGAGGTTGCACTACGAAATATTTCAGTTCGAAGTTGGAACATATTTGTGCCACGAACAAATCGATTTGCGCCCGTTTTTACTTCGACATCAGAATTGTTTAGATAATTGTTAAATCGTACACGGTCGATCGGTCCCGGTTTTTATACCTACAATCGAATTTTATTTAACAAAACTACTACCTATTTGATATTTTTTATATATTAAACTATTGGAAGTAGTTTGTGAAATAGTGATCAGACAGTTGTGCTCGCAGCTCCATGTGACTTCATTATTTTCGTCTCATATTTTTGAAGAGAAAACTTCTTTAGCCGCGTTGAGCAATATACAAAAAATAAAGAAATATATTTGATACGGGAAAAAGTTATGGATTCGCGTCTCCGATGACCTCGACATACTAGCAAAGCGTCACCAATAATCACAACAATGCTCGTGATGTGTTGCGTTATTATAGTCGACTGTATTACATGTTTGTTTGAATTTTTGGATGGGTAAATTCTTGTGATTTCACATCGCCGACCGTCACATGACCTCGACATGCTTGTGACGTATTTATTGCCCTTAACTCAGACTAGCGACGCGTTGTATAGTGGCCTGTATACATGTACGTAATATTGATATTTTGTATTGAGCTTGTGGAACCTATAATATTTTTGATTAATTAGTAAACTGTATAAAACGTATATAATTATTGCTTGGAGTGCAAATACATGTGAAAATCAAACTAATGTTAATAATTTCAATTTATAAATTATGAAATTTAATTAATTAAGACTATAATTGATTAAAAATTCAAAAAAGTAAACAGTTATTCTATTGTTTTGAGTTATCACTTCTGTCGACAGTCCTTATGACTGCCTCGACTATTTTTTAATCCCATTAATCTATTTTTACAAGTGTCATTACTTAGATACTTATATTGTAATACACAGGGTACATTTCATTAAAATCAGTTGAGACTAATTACAATTTTAATTTGTTGAAGTCGTTTTCATCAAACAACAATAAACTCATATTCGCATTAAAAAAATTGATATAAATGGTTATCAGCAAATCTTTAAAAAAAAACATTTAGATACAGAGCAAAAGGGTTATTAATTTAGAATAGATCACATGTGTATTCAGCTGCTCCCGACTAAATATGTTCACAAATCGTGGTCATCGAACACTTTTTAATAAGGGAAATATGTTTTGTATATTTAAAAAAACGATAAAAACACACCTGCTAGTTATTTTTATTTATTTATTTAAAAAATATGTCGGAATTTCTATTCAGCTTCTGATTCCAATGTAATGAAGACCGTTACCTACTCACTCTGAAGGAACTATCGCAAGTTTACCTTGCAACATTTCCACGTAACAACAAAACTGTAAGTTTCTCGTAGTTGGAAGTCGACAATAACGTAGTAAGCTGGCTCGATAATCAAAAGCACATTTCCTTCGGGAAAGGTCTTTAGACCGGTGACGTAACATTTACAAGTTGGTCTAATCATTATTTAGGATTTGGCAAATTATATCCATGCCTATCTGATAATAGGTGTTTTACTAACATTGAAATATGCACATATGATTCGATAGTTGGTCTAAATTTTGTTATGTTAAGTACAATAGTTTACCTTCTAAAACGACTCAGAAAAAAAGCTTTACGAATTTTGTTTATGTTTTTACATAACAAACGAATAAATTGTTAAGTCTCTTTATGCCATTAACAGTAAAGTACACTTCGTTCTAGATATATAATAATACTTAGAAAAGGCCAATATTTAACGGTGAAAATCTCATCACAATCAGTTAAGGAGTTTCGGAAAATAGCACGAACAAACCGTAGACGCTTCAATTTTTTTTCATATGCTGAACAGATTTGTGAAGTCATCAACTATCTACCGTGCGATTAACGCATTATCGAAAGAAATAAAACATTGTGACTTCTTCTATATTCATCTTTCAGTAATTTATATTAGAGTCATTTCTCTATTTCTGTTATTATTAGGAATTGAAAATATTATCGACAAAGCATCTTATGTGCGAGTCTATGATTGATATTAATTGTTAGAATTAATTTTCCTCAATAACATCAAGTGGAGTGGAGTGGAGAGTCCAACGTGAGTGGAGCCGCGGGTAAAAGTTAGTTTTTTATATCTTATAGGTTTTAGAAGTTGACAACAATTTCACTTAATGTTAAATGGCATTGTGAAGTTAGATGGAAAGATAGGTACTGGCTCTCAAGTGTAGCTGCCAGAACATATCTATGACCTGTTTCAGAGTGCAGGGTGGTGTAGGCACTAGCGGAGGTGTGTATAGTTCAAATGTACGTAGACGCCGCTAGCATTCACAGTGATGACAAGCTCTCGCAACCCGCGTGACATGCCTACAAAACTTCTTTTACCGAGATATCCAGCTCATTGCAAGGTTTTGATACCATGTCACCAGGGCTTGAAGCGATGTCTGTCTGAACGTGTTACCAATTATAGAAATTAGATGTTTAAAATATTAATTGGCAAGGTTATGTGTGAGTGTCGTACCAGCATGCCGGCAGCCCTCAGCTCCGGCATCCTCGCGTACTCGCCTCGTACGCGCTCGTAACGTAACTTTTTTGTAGTGTTCGCGACACGCATCGAATATAAAAGTCTCCCGTGCTTCCCCGACCGTATAAGGCGCGGTCCTTACGCCGGGATTCCACGAGGGTACGTGTCCGTCGGGTAAAAAAGCCCTCTCATATTTATTTATCGGATATATAAAGCGGGCGATCGACCGGCCGCGACTGTTCCGCGAAAGTGTTTAAAATTATTATTTTCTTCCGTAACCCGTGGCTGTAGCGCGGCGGCAGAAACGAAGCGAGAATCTTTTTTTCCTTCAGTCATAGCGTTTTAGTCGATAACGTCTAAACTTGAACCAATACGTAAGTATATTTCCCCTTGTAGTAGAAGTCATTTGTTTCCCAATGGATCGCAATCACAACGCACCAAGAGTGTCATCCTGGATGTAATCAAATAATCAAGCGAGTGGTAAGGGTTTTTCACCCGAATGGATCGCGACCAACATGCGCATGGTGATAAATCAGTCACAGTGACTCACTTTAACTTTCTCACGTTACATAGCAGACGACTGGCTTGAAAGCGATGACTGCCGATGGATTGTAGATTCCTTGGTGGTCGCCGTTATTTTGGTTTGCTTTGGGCTTCTTATCAGGTACAGCAGTGTTTTATGCAGCTATAATTAAAAAAACGACAGCATTATTTGAATACTTACTTAGGTGTTTAGTTTTTTCTTCATATTTTTTCTTAAATATGTAGTTTATAGTAGATAACGAGCAGATATCACATCTTATATAAACTTAACAGTATATTTTATGTAAAATAAAAACATAAGTACCACACCACTTCTCCGCGACATGAAAACCACACATCGCTGAACGCTTAGTGTTTTTAAAAACTCGTAGTTATTTTTAAATAAGGACCAAGTATCGAAGAAATCAAACAAAGCAAATTGTTCGAAACGTACTATGCCGTTCTTGCGTGATGCGGCACAATGGCAGACCTCTTATTCTTCTTCTACCTAGCGCTTTCCCGGCTTGGTACCAGGGTTTGTTTTCCTACTTAATTTTTCCACTTTGCCTGGTCATTGGCATCCTTTTCTGTGAGGTAGTTCTCCATCATGTCCGCTATCACAACGTCCAGCCACTTTTGGGCCTGCCGCGAGTTCTAAGCTTATACGGTGATGTTGAGACATCTGTTCCCGACGTAATCTTATTGCCTTTGAAATTACCACATTCCTGTAGCTCTTCAGCAATCTCACGGACTACAAGGCTGCCACGGATGTGTTCGTTACGATTGCGATCTAGTTGTGTAATGCCACACATCCATCGAAGAATTTTCATCTCAGGGACGCGTAGCTGTTGTACATATCTATCTAGGACTGACCACACTTCGCTGCCATTCAACAGGAACGGACGGATGATACTCTTGTACACCAGGTCATTTAAGTATCCTATGATCGCATAGGATGCTGCATACAGCGCTTATCCGGGATTGGACATCGTGATCGATTGATCCGAACTCGTGTATCACAGTGCCTAGGTATATGAAGCTGTTGGTCTTCGCGACGCTTTCGTTAGCTGTTTCTAAGGGATCGGGATCCATACAAGTATCTTAATTTTGCCTCTATAATTTTAATTGGGTTAAGGAGGTAATAGACTGTAGTGCTATAAGTCGCCTTGCATGTTCAGTTAGGAATACTCCCAATATTGTATTGACAGAGCGAAGTGCATATGTATATAAGTGACTTCAAATGCTTTTTTATATTCTAAAGTTACAAAGATAAAAAAAAACAAAGAGTCACTGTAATAGGCTCCAGTGAACCTGTAAAGGCCCATCAGGCCAACAGCGTATAGTCAGATCAAAAAAAAACTATTTAGCTAATTCTTTTTATTGCATTTGTAATTGCCAAGAGACGGTTTGTATCAAAGAAAATGTTTGAAAAATTGTTCGGAAAAGTGAAAATTTTGGTATAACAATTTTACATATAAAATGTGAGTGAGACCGAAGACAGTAGAAAGATCTTTAAAATATTGAGAGACTGATGTTGCCATTTTCTTAAATCCATGGTCGTAGTGTCAAGGGAAGATGTGGTCACGTTTTTTGCATCAATACACCCGTGCGAAGCCGGGGCGGATAACAAGTGTATAAATAAATTACATATTTGTAAGCTAATAGTTAAGCATATCACAAATTCATACGCAATAGAAATGAAACAAAAAAAATGATAAAATGTTAATATATACTATAATGTATTCTATCTTATTTTCTCATACGTTAAATTCTATATAGACGTATATGTTTCGCTTTTTTTAACGTCACTTTCTCGTTTTATCGACTTTTTCGTTTCATTGAGTTTGAAATCGAAACGTGGTTAAAGGAGTTTTCACTTCAAAAATAATAACATTTTCTAGTTAGTGAGAGGGTGGCCTCCATCGACTGTTATCAGAACGTTTCATTTTTGCTATTACTTTATAAGCTTTGATAAAATAGAAAGAATATTTTTAATTTTTTTCTTATGAACTAGGTACTTGAACAATTTGAATTTCAAGCTTTTATTTTGTCTGTCGATGTTTGAAGTGTTACAGTTGGTATAAATGGTAAACACGCTTGATGATTATAAAAAAAATAATAATTTTCTGACGCTGGGTTTCTCTCGCGTAATTCATAAGACTTGGATAGTTTCTTTTATTTTAATCGTGATGTTTTGACGGGCGCAAGTTTGAACTCAGCCATATACAAACAAAATTATCGGAATTTGCGTACATTTACTAATTTAAACTGGCAACACAATCGGTTGACGGTGAAGGAAAACATCGTGAGGAAACCTAAACATGAAAAATGTTATGCTAGGTACCAACTAATATAGGAGAAATATAGAACTGTGGATTGAAACGTTGTTTCAAATTGCCAGTAAATCGTGGTCTAGTCTGATGATTATGTCTTCACCTTCCTTCGACCTAAGGCCTGTAGCCCAGCAGTGGGACATTTACAGGTTCGTTTTGCATATGATTAAAATGAAGGCTTTCTGTCTCGTTCTGTGACTTGGCCTAAAGACACACATTAGAAAGAGACGGCACGAGACTCCCTTCTATGTATCGCATGGTCTTTGTCCCGATTAATTAGTGCCTTTTTGTATTTTTATGATGTTTTCATTTCCCATTACCGGACGGACTGTCTCTAAATAATTACCGTCCCTCGTTAAAAACGAACGAGAAAAACATTCGTACGTAATTGTTAATACAGAATGCATAGTAAAGTTCCCACAACAGATGTGTTCCGGGTTATATTCCCGGTAGCACGTGGGAACACGGTGTCTATAGATCATCGTTTATTTTTTTTTATCTCACTCGATTGAGCTATAACAGTGTCCTATTGTAAGGTATTTGCGATGAGATATACTGTTTATACTACAAAGTGATTTAAACTGTTATATGTGAAAACTAGAAATAGTCTGCGCCTTCGTGTCCGTTTATGTCTTTTAAATGACTAACTTTTGCTCTCGGCTTCCCTCGTTTTAGTATAGATTTGAGTTATCTGTCGGAAACAGTGTTGTTTTTCTGGTTGAAAAGTACTCTTGGTCCTTTTCTGTACCCCTGAAAACGTTTATACAAAATTCCATTACAATCGATTAAGTAGGTAAAGCATGAAAGTGAAACCATTTATTTAATACTGTTCTCAAAGATAGGAACAATGTAAGTTAATGCTAGCGAAGCCTCAGGCAGAGACTAGTATCTTTATAATTTATAGTCAATGTGTAATTCTGGTGTATAAAATATATTATTGTAAAATTTCGTCAAAATCCATGAAATAATAGTATTATTATAGTATAGTATTATCATATATAGTATAATATTTATGTTGTTGTGAAAACTTGTAAATGGCCCTCAATCTAACCTACTCTTTCTTTTATAACATTTATTTAGCTGTAAGTTTTCCTAAGAATTGTAAAATAAAATAACAGTGATAATTCATCCATGATAAGAGAATTTCTTTATCGCTTATCAAGTTCTCACTCGGTCAGGTGTGATTGTACTATACTTAGTTGATAGTGTGACAGGATCCTAACAACGTCGTAGTGGACACGCTGGCTATTAGTTGCAACTCGTAGTTTTTATCACGACCGCTAGTTGGCGCTATCGTATTTAATCACTGTGTAATATTTCTATTGTACGGTGTTTATAGTCTGTTTACATTGTTATCAGACGGCTGAGCGATATCTTTGTTGACATTTTTTTTTATCTCGAAACTATATATTTCTGTTTTGTATTTAGTAATATTTCTGTCATGTGCTCAGCGTGTTCGGACACCGCCTCGATATACGTAGATTCGAATTCTTGCGAATGAGTCGGAGTTTTCGGTGAAGAAAAACATCGAGATGAAGCCATACCATGGTGGTACGGATTTCTAAGCCCTCCTAGTTACATACCACCCTCACGTAAAAAATCTCTCGGCAACTGCGGTTGAGGGCAAATCCCTATAGATTTAGCGTGCTTACTATCTTTGACCACAATGTCATTTAACATCAGGCAAGATTGTGGTCAAACGCTAAAACCTATAAATATAAAAAATGTACGCAACACTCACTCTATGGTGATCGGTGAAGTAGTTAAGTCGTGAAAGCGTAACAAACAAACTAAACTCACATTCGTATATAGTTGTAATATAATTTAGAATTCTTTCGGTAACGTGTGCACTTGGCTTACATTTGGGTGACTAAAATTTTATTTGATAGGATTTAAGACGTTACTATTTGCACTGAACATGAATCTAATCATGTTCTACCCCTTATCCCAACTATGTTAGGTGGGCGCAACATGTT
Source organism: Antheraea assamensis (assembly GCA_035772565.1). Lineage (NCBI taxonomy): Eukaryota > Metazoa > Arthropoda > Insecta > Lepidoptera > Saturniidae > Antheraea > Antheraea assamensis. Next base: position 574,464 of record JAQQSE010000012.1, read on the forward strand.
TTCCTCTTCCACCCTCCACTGATAGAAGTCATCTCAGTGTTCACCTTACACTATACACATATCATTTTTCACACAATCTATCCATACCACGATCGATCTTCCTCTACTCCTATATTCGCCCAATGTCCACCTTCATACTTAAAACTTTTCTAATTGCATCACATTCATCTCTCCTCATGACATGCCTGTACAATGTTAACGTATCGCTCCTCAGCTTCTATGCCAATTGTGCTATTTTTAAACTTCCTCTAATATACTCATTTTTAATTTTATCCATTCTCGTACACCTCACATCTGTATTACCATTTGTATTCCTGTCACATGTAATTTTCTCTCATCCTTCTCCTTCCTAGCCCAGCACTCAGATCTATACTTAATACAGTATACATACAACCTGAATCTAATATAGCTTATTTATACTTATATAAGTGAAACTTCTTATGAGAGAGCTTTGAAATTCTGATCGGCAACCTTTTTGTGGGACGAAAAGTGGTGGAGGTAAACGCTGTGTCGAGCAGAGTGTTGAAAACACCGGTTCTCGCCCGATCACTGAAGTTAAGTAACGTCGGGCGCTGTCATTGGGTTATTGACCGCCCGAGAACAACGCGTGACGTTGACTTTTTGTTGTATTTTTTTTTATTTAAAATGTTTTTCTATAACACAAAAGTTTCAATTTTATCCTGTGTCTTTACGAGACACCTTCTTTTTATTTCTTACTTTAAATCTTAAACCATCGCATAGACTATTTGCACTATGAGAAGGGTTAAATGAATATTTAATGACTCGCGTTATACTATGCATCCGATAAGTAGTTACTCATTTCTACTCAAGACAGTCCTGTATTTAAAACGCTCTAGGGCGGGTCGGCAATGTCGCAAGTTGGCCCGGGGTGGGTTCATGTAACAACTTGTAGTTAAATACAATGTATTGAAGTTATAGTACTAGAATTAATACATATCTTATAGTTTATAGTCTAACAAGCTTTAGTCTATACCACTATTACAAAGAGGATAAATTGATTTTTGTTTGTAATGGATAAACTCAAGTAATGCTTAACCTAGTTGAAAAACTTCTTCACTTATAGAAAATTATATTAACAACGAGTAACACGGGCTGTATTTTTTTTTTCAAAATTTACATTAACGTGAGATAAGCCACTGATATAAACTAGTATGTAATAAATTAAAAACAATTCCAATATTTTTTATACTTTATGAGTTTTAACGTTTGAACAAATATTCATTTAACGTTAAAAAACCATGTAGTCTAAGATGGTAAACACGCCAAACCTAGAGGAGATTGGATTGCAAGTGCAGCTGCTGGAACATCCAAGCCGCAACGGTACTTGGCGACAGATTTTTAGTTTAAGGGTTTTGGCTAGTTAGCCTATTTAGGCGAACTTAGAAAAATCCCAACCATCATGCAACTTTACTTTAATGGAAGGAAAACATGTGATGAACACAAATCATCTCATCATTATCAGCCTGTAAGAGACTCATTGCACCGCCATAGGTTTTTACCAAAGGAAGGAGTGGGGCATAATCTCCTTGCCAGCCCATGATGTATTGGCGATTTCAAACCCCAAGAAATCCATAGTTCCATATTTTCCCACATTCGGTATTACAAGAACATTTCTCAGGTTCAGGTACCCTCGCGATGTTTTCCTTCACCGTCAGCCGATAGTATTACCAATTTAAATTAGTAAAAGTACGCGAATTCCGAAAAATGTTCTGTTAATACATGCTGGGACTCAAACCTATGGCTATCGCATTAATATTCCACCGGTCAAACCACTAGACCACTACGACTTTTAACAAAACACTACTACATTTAAATTGAAAAGCTAACATCAAGCACCTGTCGAACTAAGCATGTAGCTACCGGATGAAACGGTGGTTAAAAGTTGCCCTATAAATTAATCAAAATATAATATTCCTAAATACGGAAATGAAAGAAGTACCGGTTTGTTGTTTATAAATCAGTTCGTCCCTTGACCGTCGGTCTGCGATGGTAAATGTATGGAGATAGTGGTTCGCCGGCGGCTGTGCTCGCGCGCACTCTCCCACGTGCCGGGACGCGCTGAGGTATGCTATAGGGATATTTTTTAATTACTTATTTACGAGCTGATGCACGTTACTTTGTCTACATTATTTATTATCTTAAGAATATAATCTATGTACAGATGAAAAAACATTAAAAAAAATCTTTAGATACATTGTTATCCGATTAATTCTTTTTTCCTACGCATGCACACCACACGGCTTGCCCATTTCTCTGTAGAACGTTTAGTGTTTATAAAAGTCGTAATTACTTAGAACTTTAAATACTCTATATGAAATGATGATATCGTGTTTTTTTAGATAAGAGCTAAGAGTCTAAGAAGTAAAATAAAAAGAAATATGTCAAAATCGATCGAATAGTTTCTACGTCATTCGTGCATAACGAAAGACCGTTATCATTTTACATATATAGATAAAAAACACACATGGATAGCCTCATATTATCTCGAGTAATTTCTCGAGACTAAATCATACTGTATTTCCTTGTGCAGCAAGTTGCAAATCCATCGCTGAGTAGATATATCTACGTGTAGATCGGCAACTGTCCTTAAAAGCCAAGAATTTTACTCATCATTCATAAACTTATGGGTGAACTACTTACAGACTGTACGCACAATGGAAAAAAAGGCAGGTACCATTTTTCATATTTAAATTAAAAGCAATTACGTTTTTTTAATATAATGAATCTGACGAAATCGATAAGAACGTATTCACAAGGATAGAAATAGTGCTTCAATCTTTCCAAGGAATTCAGTAGGTGATGTCATGACAGGCAATGTTATTTTACTACGTTGGAATACAAGTAGTCAACACTTACAGTTCACAGACAGGTCCTAACGATATCTGTATTGAATATTAGAAATTTAGGATGAAGTTATTTTGCTTTTCCACCTAGAATTAATTGGCCATTGCTACGTCTTACTGTAACAAAAAAACGTTTGATTTCATTCGCACGACGTGTACCTAAAAAAGTTAATACTGATACTAATTAAAGAAAGACCTAAATATTAGTAACCAAAACAATGAAAGTAATTATTTAACCCATCTTTAGTTGACGTTGGTCGATGGTTACTTGTTTTTCTTACTGTAACACGTGGTAGCTGCCAATTTGTTGCAAATAGAAGTACAAAGTAACGTTCTCTCTAATATTTATTGATGGATTTTCGCAAAGTAACCGCTTTACCAATCAAATGGCGTTATTGAATGAAAAAATATGAATAGTTCGTAAAACTGCCAGTATGTTACCATGACGCGTGCAAGTGTGAACTGTTTATACATAGCCCGAGCGTGCTCGATTGGTCCACAGTTTCATTTGATCCGTTTAGTTTCTACAACAGGCCTTGCTATACATCGCTGTTTGGAAAATTACAAATTTGAAAAACAGCCAAGTTAATTCTTAATTATTTAGCTAATTATGGCGTTCATTCAATTGTTGCAATGGCATAAAATAATCTTGCGATGCATTTGCTATTAATGAGTTTAATTGTTTTTTTTTTAAATAAGGTGCCTATTCACAATAACATGAAACTTAAAGTATTCTGAAAATAATTTTTGTTTTCCAAATCGTCACTATCAACATTTTCATTAACCTAAGATCTTATAATTGTTAAACTAGAAGTAAATATAAGTTCATGAGCATTTTGATCATCAGTAAGGGATCATTTTCGATTAGAGAATACTTGAATACGTTTTCATCAAATACGATCTTCTTTCTATTATTTCTCTTGTTCTATACCTAAGTGGATGCAGCATAACAAAAATTACGCATTTCTGATCCGCTTTATCGATTATCATTCCTGTATTCACATCTTTTATTCACGAACTTACTTCATAAAATCTAACCAATTTTGTTCAGTCTGTCCCTACTCGTATATCTGCCCATCTACATACTTGATACTCTTCTAATTACCTGATTAACGTTATCCTTCATAATATGTCCATAGCACGATAAATTATTACTCTTCATCTTTTCTATCACCAATGCTACTTTAATATTTTGTAAAGTTTTTATAAAGTGTTATACTATAAATAATGCATATAAAATATGAATTGCTAAAACGTTTCTTTGTAAATTCATTAACATTGTAAATTAATATAATGAATTCAAAAGCGTCCATGTATGATGCGCTATACCGTGGAATCTCTTGACTGAAGCGGTAACGTAGCGAGCCCGCGGGCGGCACGAAGGACCGATCGCCGGCTATCGCCACTGCGCCCGTGATTTGCGTTGTTTTGGAATCGATTCGGATTCGTCACGTTCTCGACGCGGCGTCGGCTCTCGCAAATTTTCGAGGCGGTGCCGGCAACGGACGGTGTGAACCCGCCGTGAAGTGTTAGGTGTTTTAAATCTACAGGACGTTTAAAAACCAACACTAAGCCTAAAGTTGATCAAATTCCACTATCAGGAATATAAACACTTCTAGAAAATGACAAAGATAACCTGATAATGACAAGGGTGTTTAAAATCAACATCGCAACGTATCATATAATAGTTGATATGATAACCTGCAAAATTGTAGTTTTACCATCAAGAACGGTTTAATTATTTATAGGAGGACTATCAATCAGTATTTAAATTACTTAACACAGTTATCTCTTTAAAATTTAGTTTCAATATCTTGTCCATTTGGTTCTTATCGTATAAAGAGATTTAATTTTCATTTATGGATTTTGTTTTTTATTTGTGTTATAATTTTACAAACCTTAAATAAATCTACTTACAGAATATCACTGAGTGTAACCCTTTAATAAACGGACAAAAGCCTGCACGGGGTTATAATTACATTGCAATCTCTAAATGACACCGACCGGCCAATAAAAGTGATGGTAGGTGTTATTCTCTCCATACACCACGTTAAAAATTCGGATATGTATTTACCAAACAATGTCACTAGAGATGTCTTTGGTATGCAATTATTATGTGATACCAACCCGAAAACGTTTGACATAAATTAAATTTAAACCATTTTTTCTTCGCTTCAAAACGCGAAGGATTTTGGAATAGAGAGTTAAGCCCAAACGGATCTACGAAAGTAGCGTAAAGTTAACAAACAAGAAGTAAAAAAGTTCGCCTTATTAAAATGAGGCTTCAATCCGCCGAAGGGCGGATTCCAATTTGCGTAAAAACCTCCATTTTTTCCCCAATGTATTTATTTACTCGTTCTCGTTGCAGATCTCGCTTCTCGTTCCCTTCTGTACCTCGAAAGCACCTACTTAGCTAAATGGATTCTCGCAAATCGTCTTTAAATGTTCACTCTCCTTTGTAAAATCTTCGCCGACTCTTAAATTACTATTACGTAGTCAAAGTAACTTCAGAGATAAAATGGTGACCTCAGATATACATTATTAGAGAATTTTTGGTTTTTAATATTAGTTTTGATCATTCCTAAATATGATGAAGTACACTTTTGTTCATTATCATTTGTATTAGTTATAGTTTAGTTTAGTAAATTAAGTTAAGGGTACTATGGGGCTAATATAACCATAAAAGCCCCTAAATAAATATAAAAAAAATGCATTGTCTTTTATGAATTTACTAGTAACATATAGATAAAGCATAAGAAACATAGACGGCAATAGAGAAAAAGAATGTTTTATATTATTCGAAAACTGTCCTTCATGATTCTAGTGAGAAATGTCAATCATGATTGTAGCGAGAAAAAATATATATTTCATTTTGATATTCCGTTTTCATTGTTACAAACGTTTAGCTTTCATGCATTCTCTTATGTAAATTTCGAATGTGTTTCATCGAAATTGAATGTTTTATTTATAGATCAGCCTGTATAGTTTTGGCGTATAGATATACCAATAGGGTTGGGATACCTTTAATTTTCTCGAATATAGTATCGATACCTTATTGTATGTATTTAGATGCCGGTCGATGTATGGGTATGGATGGATACACATCGTGCGCTGCTGGTCCTATAACTATAGATAATAATAAAAATCTGGTATTTCCTCTACTCCTATATCGTATAATTTTTAATAAATGGATATTATTTCCAGTATATTAAACGAAACTTTTTGATTCCTTCTTAATTTTTTTTTGCATTCAACTTATTCACTGTCTGGGACTCACTGACCGCATACGTGTAGTCCGGTGAAAATGTAGCGGCCCTAATAAGCCAACAGTTTAGTCAGTTCGAAAAAAAAAAGACCGCATACGTTATTTTTTTATTGTATCATGGCGGAGTGACATCACTGTATCAAAAAAATTACATGTCAAATTCAAGCTTACATAATAGATAATATAAAATGTATATAAATAATGCGATACAAGATCCGCCGGTGTGCGCCCAGCACTCAAAAATGACTGTATAAATTTTGATAATTTCTTATTTTACTACTTAGACATTCTGGACATTACGTCATTATCTGTACAAGATTATCGCGATAGTTTAAGTTAATATAGCTTAAAAGTTAAAAAATTTAAGTTAAAAAATACTACGATTTACTCGTTCAGCGATGTGTTTTCTTGCCCTGAAGAAGTGGGGCAAGCATTGTGGTGCTTATGTTGTTTCCTCTGTACATAAAATGTATTGTTGATATAATAAAAAGATAAACAAAGTCGCGGGCGTCAGTTACTCCAACATGAAAAATTGCATATATAGAGATTTATTAAATTTCGAGTTCAATTCAAGTCTTAATTGTAATAGATAATAATATAACTCGTTTTCATTAAAAGTGAAGTGTCGTGGGAGATAAATTAAAAAGCCATTATATACCTGGTCCCTCATTACGGACCTTGTGAAAATATCCCCTTAAGACCAGTGGATCCTACCGAATGTGGAGTGCACAATAAATCCCATAACAATGGATATAGTTTCATAACGGGATGGATTCACACTCTAATTTTAGGGGGGGTCGAATTATTTATTTGTAAAAAAATTTAAATAACTATATTCAGAATTTAGATTAAAAATTTAAGGGGGCTTAAAGTAAAATACTGAGATGAAATGCAAAATACAAATATGGTGATGGTAGCAAATGTCCGCCAAGCTAGCTAACATATACAAGTTAAAAACCTACCACCAAGCACTTATAGGTGTGTTCCGTTACGAACTACTAACACTTGAGAGCCATTCCTCTTCTAAGTTTAGTAATATGCCACATCGTCATTTAATATCAGGTGGGTTAGTTATGAAACAGTAAAATCTGTGAAATAGTTTAAAAAATCATTTCGTTTTATAGCCATTTTAACCGTACTTTTATGCATAAATTTTACTATTATTTAATAGTTAGGTTTTATTTATTCTGTTGCGAATTTTACGAGTCACGAAGGATTTATATTTCGCTAATTTCATGAAATCACTTATATAAGAATTTTGTTTTTCGATTGCGGCGAAACCATCGTCACATACATTGTTACTGCAAAACATTTTCTCACACTCGTCTATTTTGTTTGGAGGGTCAAGTTATAAGCATTTTAAGTGGTAACTCAGAGTGGGGATTAGATATTGGGCCCCAATGTCTAATAAAATGCATCCCATACAGCAGGCCACCATTAGCGGCGATTACGTCACGCATACTAAACGCGCTTTCATCTGGCCGCCCATTGTGCCCGCCACGGCCGTCCCAGGACTTCCGTGTGCCTTGTACGAGATACCTAGATGTGAAACTAGTATAAGTCTGGACTCATATAATATTAAAAATAGAATTAATGGAGCCTCTGTTGTATTTATTTGAACTAATTATTGAAATTTAACAATAAAGGTATCTTTATTTAGTAAAAATGACATTATAGGTCACAAAAATAAACTATAGATCCCCGTAATAGAAACCAAATCTTATGCCGCGGGTAATTAACCAAACCCAATTAACAAAATTTATATAGTGTCAGTGCCGTAAGTGGCTTACTTATTGTATACAGTAAATGAAAATACAATTTGAATTAAATAATGGGACGACATAGATAATTTATCTGTATTTGTTTTATTTTTGTAAAAACTGTGTTATGTGTAGTACACGAGATTAATAAAACATCCTTCATTTTGTTTCTGAAGACAACTGGCTTATTTTGCAACATACCTCTACAAACGATCTTAAATTTAACTACCTACATAACAGCTGTTTTGAGTATTGTTCAAATATCGTAGATTACTAGATAGATGTTAAGATCTAATTGAGGAGGTAACGAGCGTGAATACTTATATATAAATACAATAGACTCATGGATTACATGGAAAAAGTAACTATGTCCAAAATGTTTTTATTGGTAATCCTAAGCCTCATCAACAGCTAGTAAACAAAAAACAACGTTTACAAAAAGAGTAAAAAATTGTTCTGAATCGTTTTATTTTTGCCTATTTGTGTATCGATGATAAATAGACTAACTAACTAACGAGCCATTGGCAGTTTTTAGTCAATTAGTCTTTCAATTGATGTCATTAAAGTTTTCAACAATACTTTTTTTAAAGAAAACATGATAATATTTTTTATTTATTTCTACATTATTAATTTCGTGGTACCAACAAAGGTGTTATCGTTCGGTCACCGTCCGCTTCGAAGTATGAACGCATCACAGGTTTTTTAGGGATATAAAAATATGTATAAACATTTTCGAACGCTCTCCGTTGAGCACATTAATTTAATTATTACGGTAAAAATATTTTGTAGACAACAAAACTTTGCCCTTTGATAAAAATAATATCTAATAATAGAGATTGTACAATAATTTATATAAAGGATTTTTTATATAACAGCCTTCATTAACAAATAACCCTTGTAAGGGTAAATGGTAAAACATGAATTTACATTTATACTTTGTATTATTAGCAGCTATGCTGCAAGGTTTTCTACACGTTACCTTAGCATTATAAGTGGCACCAGTATCGTTTTTATTATAACTTGCTCGCACTATTACTTCTATAACACTTAACGTTTTTGTGTGCTCATTTCTCCGTAACTAAGTGTTTTAATGTGATTGTAGGAAGTCTAAATCTTTTCTTCATTGATATGCTATAAAATACTACGATTTATTTTTATATATGACTGCTAATTTCAAAGATAGGTGAGTTTAAATGAATAGTCTGTGAAGTTTTATAGATAGCAAATATTATAAAACAAAGCCCATTATGCGTCTTACTGTGTGTTCTTTTAATTCATGTAAAGTGCGTAACGGATTTGGAAACATTTACATCGTCATTTAGAGAATTTATTTTAAAAGGTTTGTATGTATAACAGAAATGACAGACAGTTAAGAATAAAAGGATGGAAAAGGCTGACAGTACTTAGGTTGGATAAGGTTAAGATGGTGATGAGACAGTAAAGAATAATTGATGTATTTTGGTCAAGTCTTAAAAATATTTTTCCGGTACTTACAATGCCAACGCTGGGTAAGCCTTATGAGATACAACAAAAGGATGTACTACAGAAGAGTATGGTCTAGAAAACCTACTGAAGAGTCCACGAAGATATACATCTATCTTGTAATGGTACCTCATAGTAATCATTTATATATGTTATGTGTTATTAATAAAATAACTGACTATTTGTAACGCTATTTTAACAAATATAGTATTAATTTATACCCATACAGTATAATTGAGTTTCATTGAGTATTTAAAATAACTCACAGTTACCTTTACGATAAAGAGAAAATATTAGATTTTTTGTTTGTATCGAATAAACTCGAAAAAGTAACTCGAAAACCTATTTAAAAAAAATCCTTGACTTATAAGATAGCTACATTATCAACGAGTAATATGGGTTGTATTTTATTTTCGATATCTACGTTAAATTAACCGAGACTATGAGTAAAAGCTAGTATTAGTGTAAATTACAAAAGTAAAGTTTGTTTGTATTATGGAATCTCTAGAACTATACAGGCGATTTTAAAAATTATTTGAATTATAGGAATACCCTTGAGTGATATGTCAATATCTTATTAGTATATTATCATTAAAGGATACGGAGTTGAGAGCAATTGTCAGTGTATTTTAATTTTCTCGATTCTGTTTAAATTACGACTTACGTGGTTTTACTTTTCATCCGACCCCGCCAGTTGCGATCTAGTTACGAACCGAAATTGGATTTGTCTTGTTATTATGTTATTAACATTAGAAATTACGACATCTTATTGTGTTATTATCGGTACAGAGTTGACTTTAGACCGATACTGTCCATTGCCTTCGTCGTGTTTATTTCAGGAGGCCATTCTTTGTAATAACATAAGGCTTTTGTTGTTTATTACAGCGTTCAACAGATTTATGTATTAAGATTTAAGGTAAAGTTTATTTTGTACCAATGAGTGCCCGCGACTTCGTTTGCTTTGTCATAGGGCCTAAGTGTTTTATTTCGATGCGTTTAGGATTACATTTTATTTGTTATTCTGTCAAAATTACTTACTGGTTAAAATATGTTACCTATTATATATTACCTTTTATAATTAATACGTAGACCATATAAAGATACGTGCTGATATGTAGGCTCGTGAATACTCTGGGAAATCCTCATCTCCCAATGAAGGTCTCGTCAAAATTAATTAAGCTGTTTCGAAGGGTTAGCCCGAACAAACATAAAATACTTTGATTCTATTCGTACGTCATCTATGTTTTTACCATAGTGGAATCTCGGATTATATTCTTCTCTTTGCTCTTACCCCATAGTGGTATCGGAATATATTTATCTCTTTCACAGTTCACTCTACTCGATCAAGTTTTATCTCTGAATTTGACACATTTAAAACGATTTCTTGTCTATCACCAGTCGTTTTGTTGTGGGCCGTATTGTATTTATTAAAAACCACAGAGTAGTTATGTCGTTAAGTATAGATCAGAGGTCCCCAAATATTTTTGTCTCGTAGACGACTTCTCACGTTTTTCGTTTATCTGTAGTCCCCTGCTTATCTGAGATTATTTTTTGCAAATTCTTAATTTAAATCAATTCTCATCTTTAAATATACGGTTTTATCATCGATGTAGATAGATATATGTGTTTCACTGTTTATATTGTAAGGAAGTATAATTTAAGCTTATAGTATGTGTACATAGAATTGTTACATTCACGGAAAAACAAAATTAAACTCACGACCGGCTTAAGTGACATCCATTATCGTTGGCTCCCAATTGCTTCTCATTAACACCCAAGTTTATTATCGCCAACATCGAACATAGACCACTTTAGGAATCACAGGTATACAGATCATATTATTGCTCTTTTTTGTAATCGTCGATAACCTTTTATCAGTAAATAATCCCTAAAAAAAAGAGTCCGAATGGATACAAAATCAAAATACCCTTTTTCATACTTTAAATCCAGCACAACTAATACGTACAGTTGTTAAAAATGCTCTTTTTACATATCTACATACAAAAGAAAATATAAGCAAATTAGAATACAATGCTTGAAAAAAAATTCATGCACAAGTAATTGGCACCTCCGGCTCGTAGTTTAAAATTCAGCTGTCACGTCAGCGTTATCTACCGGCGCGGGAATCGAATCTGCGTCCCATACAATGGACACGCGTCAACACGTCCCGCGACAGCTACACGGCTGCGTCCGCGCGTGGGTCCGTCCCAAATCAGATTTGTCTTTATTTCGTATTTAGAGCCTCAAAATAATTGATAACAATTTTGTTTCCTAATATAATCTACTGTGAGTAATAGGGCGAATTCTACGTGTCATTAATACTTAATTGAATTCTGATTAAACCATAATAAAATATATGCATCAAATCGATTTCCCTGATTACTAAAAATACGCATTAAATACGCCACTATGCCCGAATTTTATCTGTCTGTAGAATTTCTTCTACTTTTCTCATGTAGTTCAGGTCTACATGTAGCAGAGTGCGTTACATTTTGCTTAATACGCCCATCTGTAGAAGAATCGGTAGAATATTTCTTTTTTTAGCATTCTTGCCGCCTCTACAGCTTTCATGAAGTTCATATGCAATTCTGCCATATACTTGGCTAAATAAACCTTGGATTAGAAAGATACTTTATAAAAATATGCTTAACCAAAACTTAATATCTTGGTAATTAAAATATACATATTTTTTTATTTGTTTATGTATTTGTAAAAATATATTAAATATAAGAAATATATTAAAAAGACTATGTGGTTTCCTTGCACTGAATGGGTTAAGTTAAATGGTGAAACGAGATGTTGGACGATATAAACTCATACCTTATTACAAAGATCAATATCTTAAAAGACGGGTCAAAGTCACTATTCTGTGTAAGAAGATAATATACTATACTCTGCAATCGGATTTACTCACATTTATTTTCATATACGTTTTTCTGTAAAATAGAAATAAAGGCTTGTATCGTGGTGAGTTATTGAATATGTGCAAGGTTGTGTTGCGGGAGCATCATTCAAGTTGTGCACTGCAACAAAGGAGCAATGCTCACATTGCTGTATACCAACCTGTTTATCTTATTTTAAAGTATATACTGACGTTTGACGTGATACAATTTTCTCCTCATGTGCGTCGCGCTGTAGATATAAACCCTTGTTTGAGGGTAATTATTAAATTATAGACTCCAGAAATAACGTGATTATAGGTGATCATACCAAACCCTCTACAGTATTGTATGTCGTTAGCAATATGTTTTTTTAATTTGATTATCCAAATATCGACGATATGTTGATGGTGGAATGGCAGCGTTTTCAAAAATCTCGTATCTATCAACGTGGGTCCGAATTCGTATTTACATTTGAGAAATAATTGTGATGAAACCTTATCATGTTTGTGGGATATTTTTTAATGCTCACCGCTTTAGTTACAACGTTCTAGTTAGAAATCTGTTTCAGTAACTGGATTTGAGAGTCAATCCTTTGTTAGTTTAGTGTGATATCTTTTGGGCCACATTGTCACTTTACATAAAATACGACTTTTATCAAACATACGTCAATAACTTGTTAAAGATATACTATATAATTTATTTTTCGCCTCTATACAATGTGAGTATCATCGAATCTTCATTTAATATCCCATGGAAATTCCCTTGATGATCTTAATGCCGCGAATTATTCACCACCCACTCTGTCTTTAAACTTGACAGATTTTGTATTAAGGCAATGTACATCCCAACAGGCTTTTAATTATTTTTTTAATCTATCAAGTTATCTCGTTAAGGGTCTGGATAATTTTTAAGCTAATGCAACATCTAATATTTAAACTAAATACAATGTAGTTCAAATACTAAGTCACCACGACAGGAGGGCACAAAATTGTTTACTATTAAAATCCTGGCAATCAACGAGTACTAAGAAAGCATTCTATATATTTACCATAGGGATGCCGGGTTTTTGTCCAAGTGTATTTTTATAAGCCCCTATCTACCAATACATACACACTCACTTTCACATCCCGTACTCTTATTCCTGCCTTGCAAAATCTATTTCCCTGAAATGAATTTGACGAATTTAAGTTTCATTCGATAAATGAACATGTGAAGGAAAAACATCATGTTTGCTAATGAAATCCATAACTTTTTAGAGCAATTTTTTTTTTATATGTTAAAGACCTAAGCGTTTAACCACAATTAACAAATGTTAAATGACGCTTGTGGTCCAAGACAGTACAATTGCTAAATCTTCATAAAGACTGTCCCTCGAGTACATTTTTTTTTCAAATGAAATTGTCGTCAAGTGCAATGTATTTTTTTCTTCTTCTTGTACATTACCCATACAATAGACATGATAAGTGGCAATATAGTATTGATAGTATATGTTTTGGAATTTTCATTTCTATAACAATGTTTATTCTTGCTCGCGTAATACGTAAACATCACAAACTAATTTAATTCAAGTTACTTTGATATCTCGCTATGATAATTTTATTTATTTAAAAAAATCTTACTGTGCTTTATAAAGTAACTATTTCATTGGTCTGACTGTTACGCGAAGATGAACGGCGGCGACTCTGGTAGGCCATTTGTACACTACGTCTTTAGATGCTGGTTTGAGTAATGAAAAAGTCATTGCTGAAAATGTTTTTACGCATAGAATGATAGTAGGCATTTTGCTAGTGGTCGTCGGACTAACTACCTTACTCAACTTGAAATCATAACCGCTACATTTGTTCGAGCATTTAAAGGTCAATCTCTCTCATAGCGTATACTATATTGGGAATCATCGTTACGTGACATGAATTTTTTTTTGTGAACGGTTGTCTATGAAATTATTAAGAAAACATAATATCGTGCTCTTCATACTCCCGAAAAGGGCTTATATCGCTATTTTTGTCACGTTTTATTGCCCTTAATACATCGAAACGAATTGCACAGGGTCGGAACATTAGCGCGATTGACAAGTACACGGGCCTTGTTACCGCGATATCGAGATGCGTATCGTACGCCTTTGGGCTACTGTTTACGTATCTCTCCCTCGGATGTACGGAATCTGGATAAGACAGCTATAAAATTTGAAACGTATCATAACCTATGGGATGTCTTAATAATAAAAGAATCTGAATTAATCAAAGTGTTATAACTAGAAATAGTTAATTTCAGTCTACGCTGTCACGCTTGTTTGCAAGTAATAGGTAATAACAAAAAAATATAATACCAATGAAAATTGCCGCCTCCAATAAGTTTGTGTTATGAGGCTATAGTATATTTAGCTCTCCTGAAACTTATTGGAGTTAATGGCTGTAGGATCAATTTTGTAAGTAGTAAATTATTTTTAAAGAGACAACTTCGTTAGACGCGTTAAGCAATTTTTGGTAGGGGAAATACTTATGGGTTCGCGTTACCGATGACCTCGACATGCACGTGACGTATCGCGTTTGTGCTAGACTAGTAACACATAGTATTGCGGCCTGTGTACATGTAATATTGATTTTTGTATTGAGCTTGTGCAGTCCATCATATGTTTGAATAAGTAATAAACTATATAAAAATGTATATAAATATTGCTCGGATTGCCAATATATATCAAAAACAGATTAATGTTAATAATTTCAAACAATACTAACTATATTTGATTTTAAATTTCAAAAAAGAACACAGTCATTCCCTTGTTTTGAGATTTCACTTCTGTCGGTAGCCCTTATCACTGCTTCGACTTTTTTTTTTCTTATCCACTTCTGATGTCCATAAGAAATCCACACATATAATAATGAAAATAGGAAAATATCACAATATTATCCCTAAATGTTAGTGGCTCATAGAATACACTTAAAAATACATGAAACTAACGTAACATATATAAATCATTGTGTAGAATAAATAATTATAGCGCTAGTTTTCGATGTAGTGGTTATTTTGGGTAGCAGTAAGATTCTGATGGTTTTGAGGTCAGTTGTACACAACTATAGGTTGTACTAACTAGTTAACATCAAGTGGAGTATATGTGTGTTTGTTATTTCACTATATAAAAAGTTACGTTTTTTTAATTCAGTCATATCCAGCATCTTTAATTTCCAGTAAATTCTGGTGTAAATGGGTGCATAATAAGCGACCATTCAAAATCAAGCGGACACATTCCGGGCGCGGTTTATAATAGGAATTCTCCGTTGTACACGTGTTTGTTTGTTCGCGTGTGTGTACCGACGTTTGTATGGGACGCAATGAATAATGATTTACAATGTGTTCGGTCACTATTCGTTGATTTTGTTTGTTGATTTTGGTTACTGTTATCCTTTCGAAGTATTGCTGGGGAAAATGTACGCTTTATTTTGAATCTACTCTTATCGCGATAACTCAAATGAAATATGGACGGCAGCACACATAAAACATGAGCAGTAAAATAAATAAAACGTACGCAGCATCAAATGAAACATTCGCAGTAATATAATTAAAAAATGTACCGATATGAAGCGATGGGAAACATCTCGTGAATCGACGTAAGGTTCTGCAATGAGATGGAGTTTTTAGAGAAAAAAAACATGGTTGCATTGTAGTAAGGCTTTTTCTTATACCCGGTTATCTAGCTACCACGCTTGGCTTGAAAATCTATCACTAAGTACCTATACGTATGTTACTGCACTTGACAATCCTTGTTGAAGTTAAGGGTTCTTTAAGTCATGGGCAAGCATACATACATACATATAAAATAAAAAATAGAAAAATAAATGAAACATCAGTAGTAAAGTAAGTGAAATTGATCTCATGCCACTATGGATTATTGATCAGTAAGCAAAATTGTAAACTATTGTTAGTTTGAGATTATCAAGCCCACCAATGGTGTTAAACATCTCGTTGTATTTTCTGTTAAAAACTTCTTTGTGTTTTGCATGTATGCATCTGCAAATATATTATTGTAATTTGTAATTTAGTGTAAGTCTATAGCTGGCGACTGATATGGAGAATTTGAAGAAAGAAAGGTCAGTTGCTAGACGATTTTTTATTTGTGCCGATAAAGATTTGCAGAAAGCTTTACAAGATCAAACGTTTAATATTCACGCTTTGTTTAAGTACTGTTCTGACAAAGCTGAAAGTTTATTCAAAATCGACGACCGAATTCAAGAATTATGGTTTCAGTTATAAGAATCAGAAGATGTTATTTTTTCTGATCTAGAAACCGCAGCGGAATATAAGCGTCGATGGATCGGTTTAAGCACTGATTATGAAAATATCTCCCAATCTTTACCGAAACTATATAAGGCGGGGGCACGTAACGAAGTTACTTACGGTTCAGAGTGAACAGCGAATTATGTCAGTGAAAGACGATTTTGATCAAAGCCAGAGTAACTGGTACAAGGAACCCACTGCGGCGTGTTTAGAAGATATTAAAACCAAACCTGGTGAGGTGTTGCAGGGTTCAGTACCTAGTCTGTCAATATACAAGGAAATTAATTGTTTAAATACAAATAGTTCTTTATCACATTGTGGGGACTTAGAAACCTTTGTTGTTAGCGAAGTCAGTCGGACTTCACAAATATTGAACAAAGTCAATGCGAAACACTTAAGTTTCTCAAAAACACTATGAAAAAAAATACTAAAAAAGATTTCGAAGTACGCTTATCATTAATAGAAAGTCATACGGGGCATCTTATGTCTAATAACAACGATTTGCAATCCAATCAGTTGATTTCTGTATTAAATAATAATGAGGGTCGTTATGAAGTGCGCCTGCCATGGAAAGAAGAATATCTTAGACAATTTACTCGTAATGGTAAAGATTTGGCGTACAAGCAGTTGATTTCTGTGTAAAAAAAACTGGATTTAACAGATCTGATACAGAAATATGTTGAAGTATTTCGTAATTGGTATATAAAGACTGTATTACAAGAAATAGAATGGAAATTCTTAATGTTCCTTGTGGACCCTGGTGGGGGGAGGGTTCTGAAAATCCTCAGTAACATTTATATATCGTTTATTATGTACTGTTTATATTAAGTTTTTAATTTCTATTTTCACTGTTCTTTATTTCTCTCTGTTGTAATTGTTGTGGCCATTTTGTTTGGGCTGGAGAATGTTAAATATCTCCTTGTATTTTATGTTAAAAACTTCTTTGTGTTTTTCTATTTAAAAATTAATATTTTAAATGGGAAACATTCTATGTTACAGTTTGAAAAAAAGGCAATGTAAAACGCATGTAAAACCTGCAAATATATTATTTTATTATATACGTGTATTTCATCTAGTCGACTGACCACATAAGAACCTGAATTTAACAAATGGGGTAATTAAAAAGGCTCTAATTTATTAACTATTTGCAAACGTATTCAAGAACGAAATCGATAACTTTTTGATCGCTTTATAGAACGTAAACTTGTAAAATATTTTAATGAACCGAATACCGGGCATCGTTGTTTACGAAATAAAACATTATAGAAAAAGTCGTCCGCAGTACTGTATTGCGCATACGCACCCGCAACCACAATATCGCGCTAATGATCGGTTTTTCGCTAATCTCTAAATACCTACTTTGATTTATTGCTTGCTTTTTTCTTTGCAAAATTCCTAGTAATTAAAATATTTCCAAGACTTGAACATTCTTGTTTACTTATATATAGATAAAATTGTAGTGACATACCATTGTGTGAGCATCACTCAAAAACTACTGTTAATTTTAGCTTATTATAGTTTTAAGAAAGCGGTGTGGTACATATGTTTTTTTTTATTATACATGAAATATATTTTTAAGATGATAAACGACGCAGACAACGTCGCCGACATCAGCTAGTTTAATAATAATAAAAGTAAGACGCGCTTACAATCGGAGCCATCACGTAGTCCGGTGAAATGTAGAGGCTTTGCCAGGTCAACAGTGTAGTCAGTTCGAATAAAAAAAGGAGCCATCATATATAAGTGTAGCTACCAAAATTGTGGCATACCTAATAGTATCGCGTGTTGTGATGAGCCAGCGTACCTATATCCAACTCTGGGAATACGTGCAGGCCGACATGATATGACTATTGCCGATGTATCGTATTTTTTTATGATCATCTTTGTTTTTGGATTGCGCTATGATTACTATGAAGTAGGATGTAGACTGTAGCTCATTCTTTTTATTTCGGTAAAAGATATGAAAGAAAAATACCAACAAATATATACAATATTGAAGATTAACGAAATTGATTTCTATATATTATTAATTCTATTGCAATTTATTTTAATTATTTTTTCGAAAAAATCCTATCTGTAATTGATGTCATCTATGAGAATTACTAGTTTTAATACATTTCTTCCTTTAGAATTATATGTTACCACGTCAGTTTGGTTTTGAAAACTCTCAGAGCATACTTGTGGTCACAAAGGCTCGGGCGCTAAGTCACCGCTAAGCTAATAATGAGGCAAGCGGACCGCATTGTGACGTCACCGGAGAATGGACAAAACAGTCCAAAAATGGATACCGTACGACTGTTCAGTCCTGGACAATAAATAAATAAAGCCCGTTTCCCGGTACTGATTGCAAAAGATCACGGAATCAGCTATTGTAGTTACTGATTTGGTATCAAATTGTATTATAAGATCTAAAAACTATATTAAATAACGTCATGGCTTCTGCTGCGTCAACTCTAATAACTGACTGATTTTTAATATTGACAGTGAATGCCAGCAAAGTAACCATAAAAATTGTAACTAAACTTGCAGCGATAATGAGTTCAGTTTTAATTGCTAGCGTGTTTGGACACTCGTCGATCGAAGTAGCTTCAAATCCTTGGAACTGAGTCAGCGATTTTGGTGAAGGAAAACATCATGTTGAAACCATTGCATGGCGGTAGGGTTTTTTCGAAGTCCGTGTAGCTAGCTACTATCCTCAAGTTGAAAATCTATCACCAGACACCTGTTGGTGTGTTCCGGTAGCTTCAGTTGAGACCCAGTCCCCTTTCAGTTTTAACGTGTATATCATCTTAGACGACATCTAAGATCATCAGACGAGATTTAGGTAAAACTCTGAAACTTAGAAAGTATTGAAAAAATATGTCACTGAGTGATTGTCACTTCAAGATGAGGTTTTTCTTCAACTAAAGCTCATACTCACAACGATTCTCGATTCCAACTCGTCCGAACCATGTTACAAATATTTCATTTTATTTATTGGTAAATTATAATAATTACTTATAAGGAAGTGTACTGCTTCATCCGACCGTACAATTCAAGTTTATCAGATGTACAGAATAAAACAGAATGCGTTAAGCGGTAGTTAGTTAAGCACAATTATTATTATTTCGTGCTTCGGCGAATAAAGGAGACGCCCACGCGGGGTTTATAGAATCAGTGTTCGGTTAATATGGATAAACCTTCGTTTAAAATTTCAAAAATTTGTTTAACGTGATAACTTGCTTAGGCTATTGTAGAGTGGATCAATATGTGAACGATGGCGATGTCTGGAATATGCTCCTCTCTGTGCGTCCACTAAAAACGAATGTGTAATGTAGTGTAAATATACTTCTACTTAAAGAGATAAATCCGATCGACTTTCTTGCTCGTTCTTCTCGATGACTGGGTTATTTTCCGAACCGGTGGTAATTTTGACGTTGATAAGCGCCTTCTTAGGACCTAAATTGAATAAAGTATATTTTTTAGGCACATAAGATAGTGAACAGACACTTGCGGGTAAGCGACGGTGATCGAGTTTACTAGGCTTCAATCGATATCAAACGTACATACATTTCCTATATAATTTTGAGTATTTCCTAGTGTAACTTTGAATTCTAAAGACTAGTATTATTTAAATTAAAAGGGATACCCTTGAAAATATCTTCTGTCTAACAAAAAAATAATTATCCAAATCGGATTATAAATGAGGAAGTTCTGTGGTAACAAAGATTTAAAAAAATCCAGGCGATTTGTGAACCTCATACTTATTGATGTCGGTTGAAATATTTTAAGGCATATCCATATAATGCAAAAACTGGAGTGATCGTATCATCGCTCGCTGGTAATCATCCTCAGTAGGTATTTATTAACAATTGTACTGTTTGATTCGTACTGATATCAGTTAATTACTGTTCTCGTTCATTATTTAAGATTTTTACTTAAGTTCAAGATTTATCTCATTTCAATGGGAAATTAGGTCACCTGTTACTTTGTAGCGCGATGGGCTTACGAAGTTTTATAGCAACCGTCTGTGATTTCTGCCGTGTTAAAGTGTAATGTAAAACTTAATAACAATAAAATATAACCTACCGCCATCTAGTGGCAAGTTACAGTAAAATGGATGTCATAAAACCTTCTTTTTGAAAAAACACAACTGTATTTTAGTTTATCGAAATCAATCAAGAGACTATAGTAGATGCAGATTAATATTATTTGGTAAGTTGTTCAATAAAACGAGCAAGATTAAAAATAAATTGCAAAACGTGAAAAAATCCCATTTTAAATCAATGGAAAAGCTATCGTCATTTAGGCAAGATTAAACGGCATCGGAAAATATATTTTCTTCTTAAATGTTTTAGGCTATAAACTACAGATTTCAACGATACCCAAGTCAAAAAAGTCAATTTGCTAAATAACGGACACTCATACATGTGTATTATATGCATATATGTTTAAGTGGCAAAGTAAAATTAGTCTAAATCTTAGCTGTACAATGCGACCGTTAAATGACATTCTGTCATTATTTTTAATTTCCCTACTGTCGTCTGTCTCCTTCAGTCGTTCCCTTTTTCGTATGGGGATTTGTTAACCCAAATTTTTTACTTTTACCATACGATTTTCTAAATTCTCTTTCATACCAACCTTGTCCTGACAATTACAAACACAACAGAGAAATAACTGACTAATAGGTGCAGCTGTTCTGAAATACCTAATGCATTTACATATTCGGTGATTTTTTATATAGATCATTTGATCTATAAAAAGCCCATATATTATGTAGTAAAATGCTTGTTGAGACAGAGTACCGGACATGGGAATTGTGTCCAACGGAATGGCAACCATCACATACCAGAGGAATCATCCTCAATACTACTACTATAATATCATCATCATCGTCATCAGCCTGTAAGAGGCCCACTGCAGTGCCATAGGCCTCATTCAGAAGGAAGGCATGGGCATAATCACCACACCAGCCCACGAGGTATTGGCGATTTCAAAGTATGAGAAATCCACAGTTCTATATTTTCCCACATACGGTGGTACTAAAACAACATTTCTCAGGTTCAGGTTTTCTCCCGATGTTTTCCTTCATTGTCAGCCGATAGAGTTACGAATTTAAATTAGTAAATGTCCGTGAATTACGAAAAATTCGTTGGTACATGCTGGGGTTTGAACCTGTGAACAGCGGATTGATATTCTACCGGTCAAACTACTAGACCACTACAACTATTATTATTTACGATTATTATAATATACTACTATCATAGTACTATTCATGCTTACGAGTGTGGCGTTCCGGAATCAATCTATAGATACCTAGTAACAAGTGGGATTTTAAGGTGGTTGTACGCAACTTGACCAGTACCGCCATACACTCAGTGTTATACTGCATACAGTGATTCTCTTTTAATTTGTCGCATTTATAGACCTGCCAGATATGTCTAGCAATCGAGATACTTGTAGGATGACTATGACTAGGACGTCGTTATTTTTGAGTTGGACTCTGCTTACCACCATATACAGCGCTGCTACTTTGTCATGCTCCAAGACAAAATGATTTAGGTATTATTTCAGTACAGTAACGTTATATTAAACAAACACAGCTGACTCGATTCTGAATAACGCTAAGTGGCTTAAGTGGATGCTGCGAGATCTGTTTTTTACCTTCAAAGCTTTAAAGGGTCGCGTAAAATACGAGGAGACACCTGTGCGCCCTGGCTGTTTGCATGAAAAGTTAGACAGCCCTTTTAATGTTGCGTTCGATGTTTTCTATTTATTCTTGGAGACTTTATTATTTAATGCTTTAATTAATTATTATAATGGTACAAAATAATTACTATGTACTTTGTTTTTATTTTATTTTGGATATTTGTATAATAAATACAATATAAAGTACGACTGTTGCATAGAGAGCCAACCACGCCATTGGGCCTAGGGACTCTATCATGGGTATTTACAATTTGGCTTCTCTTAGTAATACACGGCTCTCGACAGCCAGCTAATCTGCCTTCGGCTCATGATATACTGCAACGTGCGACACAGCTCTCCAGCACCATTATTTTGTTTCTGTTTACCATAATTTCTAAGCTACAATTGATATGTCAATTGCTTCCCCAATAATTCGTACCGCGCTAAATGTTCCGCCCTTCGTTCTTACTTAGCATACATTATAAACAATTGTATAGTAGTTGATCTGTTCCTAAGAATCGTAGCATGATGTTAGATACCCTATATTATTGAATAAATAGGCTATAAACTGCAAACAGTACTTCCACGTCTGAATCTAAATTACAAAGATTTGTAAATTCAAACAAACAAGAAAAAAGAACAATTATTCTTATGTAAAAGTATAATCTAAAAACTTGACCAACTGTCATATAATACAATATTTATTCACTACGTGGTGATACTATGTCAACAACTTCTAAGCGTTACCGATTCTCCACGATGTTTTCTTTCACCGTAAGCTGGTAGTGTTACTTTATTAAAAGCAACGTATTCAGACGTTAACTTACCTATGGGAGAAAAATTAAAACGACGATGCACCAATGTCATTGAGCTGGGACACTTCGACGATCGATGCTGGTTCCAATTCTCCATTAGCTTGAGCTTCCGGTAAAGAAGAATATCGTAACGAGACCGACAAAGAGTTTCTTGCGTTCGCTTGGTTAGCAAATTAGAAATGAAAAACAGTTCATAAACTCGTTAGAGGAAAATAAATGATAAAAGAGTTTTATTGAATACTATAAGGGGCAAGGAAAGCACAAGTAAACGAGGTATCTGATATATACTTGTGGAAAATTATATATAACAATCAGAGAAAAAACTCCCGCCGCGGTTGCCTCATTGCTCATCCCACACACTATAACGTAATAAAAATAGCGACAACGTGTCGGGAACTTCAATTATGGAACGGTACGGAGTTCTCCCAGGGTTATGACATGGGGTTCTTCAAAAAGAGATTGAACCACGCTCTTCAACGACGACAACGCAACATTAATAATCCTGATATTACGGTTGTCCATAGGCGACGGTAACCATTTACCATCAGATGGGCCGTCTGCCTGTTTAATACCCTTTGGAGTAACAAAAAAACATAAATTGAAAATCTGTCACTACGGATTAGTTCGTTCTGAAAACTGCAGTTGAGAGCTAATTATACTCTCTTTCTCTCTAATCGCGCTAGAACTAATATAAAGCAATATAAAATTATCAACTGGTCTTTTTATTAATCCACTATGACTCTTTTCAGTGGAGCATTTATAAAAACATCCATTATTCTTGAGCAAATAATATAAAACTTATATCTAATTGGCATTCACAATGCTGTATTAATTTATTATCATCAGTGTCATCCTGTATTGTTACATTAATTTAAATTGCAGATTTAACGCGTCCTTATATAGCTAGATTTATATAAAATGTATTGACAACTGTCACATTCTCAAAGGGAAAGTAATCAGCTACTGATTTAATATTCCAAAATGAACATCACTCAAATATTCTTGAGTTAAATTAATCACATCACTTGTATGTTTATTCCTGTTACGTTCGTCTGTTTTCCCATTCTCTTTACATTACATTTCATTGCCAAATAATTCAAGATTGCTATTATTATCTCATTTTATCATCACATCATTAGTTTATGTAATATCAATATCAGAAAATCAATAAATATAGAACTTAAAGAAAGCACTTATCGACATTGAAATACTATCACCGGTTAGGAAAACGTCAGAGCAACACAGAAAAAGACAACAAAGAACGTGATCGTTTTTCCTTTTTTGTATATGATTTTATTAAAAGAATACAAGTACATATTGTTCACTTGTTGTGGAGGTACAGAGAGAGGTTATTTCAAAAGATTACCACCATTAACGTAATGACCCACCCTATAATGACCCCTTGAGAATAAAACCTGCTTGATACGGTGCTCAAACTTCTGGTCAGGCAAATCAGCATTGTGATTTGTATGCTTATACTAGAACCTAAAACTTTAAACACTTATGGGGCATGTTGAGTCCAAAATATAAGATAGCTAATTTTAGTTTTTCTGATATTAAAATATAGTAGTCGATTAATAAATTGTAGTTTATCTGTTTATATGAAAATTAATTATATTATTGATGATGTATCAGGAGGATAAAATTAAGATATTAAATTCCTTAAACTTGGTATTTAGTGATTAATGAGGACCCATATTATAAATTGCTCGAATTGCCCGTTTTTGTGATATCTATAAATATGGCATTTACCACAGCTACTGTCCTCTATAGTGAAGTGAAATTTAATATTTCAATTATAATATTGTTTCAGGATGAACCAGCTTCTTCGGGAGATAGTGGCGACGAGAGCGGCAGCGAACCAGAGTCACCGAGCGAGAAACTAATGCAAATACATAAACAAGACTGGGTTAGCAACGAACCCAGCGAGAGAGAAATTTCAAAGAGGTAAGAAGACTTATTAATGTGATAAAAAGGAAGAACCAGAATATACTTTTCATTTTAAATTTCATAAAGTAGGATTATTCGTTTAGTTAAAAACAGTGGATACGACGATTAGCAAAGCGATAATAAGCGATAACAAAATTTCTATTGTAACGCAAATCAAAGCTAAATAATTTTATAAACAACTCGAACTAACTTATAAAAGCATTTATAATCTTGTGTCTCCAGAGAACCCCTGCCAGACTTAACTGCATCCACATCATCGACAAGCCAAGAAGCCGACAGTAGTAAATCGAGCCAGCCTTCTATGCCTAAACTCTTGCCAAAACTGGATCTCCCGGGCGGCGCAATGCTTTACCACTCTGGTGTATTAGCTGGATTAGACGGCATCGGAAATAATTTGGGTCTCGGAAACCTGGCTATGAGCTACCCTCATAGTTTTATACTAGGGCTTGCAAATCAAGGACAAGAAGGTGGTAAGTATAAACCATGGATTCCCTATAGAGTGTCTTTCAGGAAATTTCTTTCATGTAAATATATATGATATGATATGGTAATATGGTAAGGTGTGCTATGTTACTTTACATTATTTGAGCAGGGTTGATGACTCTTAGTTCATTTAAAATTAAGTTGAAAGATATCCATTTGTAGATATAGTTGAAATTTCCTTAATAGAATCATTTATATTATTTATCGCTTACCAGTCAAAATTCGACCATTAATATTCGAAACAAAAAAAAAGAAAATCGGTTGACAAGCCAAAGGCCATAAAGGTTTTGAACTATTTTGTCTTCATATATTTGTATATAGACAGATACTAATAGTTGTAAAAATAAAATCCGTTCCATGAATGGTAAGATAAATTAAAAGCAGCACAGTAAATAATTCACTTAATTAAAAAACCTCTTTGAATATAAAATAATGTATCTTCCTCTCAAAGGATATCGAAAAGGCATAATGTGGAACGGTGACATTTTGAATTGTTCTTTTCCCTAGCAACATCATCGACTCAACCGCAGTTTATAACGATCCCTCTCTCGATGGCAATGGCGGCTGCTGCAGGAGGTCAGTCTACGTCCAACGGATGTCCCGTCAGCGCCAGCAGTGACGACAGCAGTGAACTTCAAGATCTAAGCACCGGGAGAAAGTGACCGACGGCTATGGTGAGATCGTTGGTAGTTTTTATTCGAAATGGTCTCGCAGCTTCTTTTGAATCGGGACAATCATCACTTGTACCAATTTGCTTAAGAATTGTTTCTGCTAGAATGCAAAACAATACTGTAATGCTCGTAGTAGAAAAATGCATAAAATTTTATAAAAAGTCATCGGTCTTTCACATGCTTCATGATTTTGCCATATTCCTCTGCACAAGATGACATAATTATTAAAATATAACATTATTTCCTCACATAATCAAGATATCCTATCATAACATATTTGTAATTATTAGCTTTTAATGATAAAACACAACGAGGTAAAGTAAAATATGTTTTGTTTTTCAGGTATAAACATATGAAGGCTGGATAGCTGTTTTTTATCTTTGTATTTTAATAAATAAAAAATATATTATACAATTATAGTCGATGTAACATCATTTACCAAAGTTTGGTTAAATTAAATTCAATGTGTATTTTGTAAAAATGCCTTAGATAATCTTAGACAACATTATTGTTAAAACATAAAGGCGTGGTCTAACTGCGAGCGATTTGACCAGCGTGACAGATATGGCAATGAAAACGATAAATGCGTAAAAATGATTTTCATGAACCTTAATTTTTTAACATATAGCTACGTCCAAATATATTAGGTGTAATATTAACTATTTAAAAATATTTAAAAGTTAAAAACACTACATTTTAAATGTTATAATAAAAAACATTTATGAAGAATAACTTTGTGTATATTATGTATTTGTGTAGTGCTCATCGTACCCTATTTTATTATTATCATTAAAAAACGACTGCAAAAAATCTATGAATTTTGTGTATTTTGCACTGCAAAAAAGTGGCAATACTTTCAAAGTCCAAATATTTGTATTATATTGAGCCTGACAATAGAACTTTTTAAATTTTTGGCATTATTATTGGATTCAGGTTGGTTCTAAACCAGTACTCCTCTAGATTTTGCTTGGTACTATCATGCCCAATGAGATTGTAATCGAACGCTAAAATATTCAAAAAAACAAAATATTTTTGGATGTAACTATATATGCTTCGATCATAAATTTAAATTTAAATTACATTTTTACGCAATGCTTGTTTGCCTTTTATACGACATACGACAATCGTTTGCTCTCTTAAATATTTTAAAGCCATTAATCTTGTCACTTTATAGATTAATTATCTGTAGGAATGTCGATTTAAAATTTCTATTATATCGAACTATAAATTCGACATTACGTTTAATTCGTATCGATTGCATAACCATCTATAAATATATATTGGAATATTAAAAGTAAACCTCATTTTCCGTGTAATAAAGTTTGTTGATATATCGAAATTTTGTTATGTGTACGTTTAATTTATTATCTACGTATAAGTGCAAATTAATTGTTTGTATTAAAAATAACAATAAAACTTCGTATTTTTGTACCAAACAACATTAATAAATAGACCCCTTTGAACTGTTACTGCTTAGTTTATAGTTGTAATATAATTTACACTTGTTTTAAGTGCATTTTTCTTAATTACAAGAAACTTTTTCTTTAGAATTGTTTTAGCTTATTGTACTATCCTTACTTTTAGTTATATTTATCCTTTAATTTTGTAACGTAGAAGCGGCCTGAAGCTGAAAAATAATGTATCGAACGAGTTATTTAAATTAAGTTTGAGATTATACTTTTTTTATTTGTCGTTTCTAATTCAAACTAATCACATATTAAGTTACTATTTCTTATTGGAATTTCGTTTCATTCAAAATTTTGAATAATTAATTATATTATTTGACAATAGAAACATACTTAACCAAGACATAAAAACATTTTTTTATACTTGTATTGATTTTTTTTTATTTTAATGAAATTTATACTTATGAAGGCTGCATTTGTAATAAAATTGAAGGCATGTCCAAAAGAAATGTCTGTTGGTTTGTTTGTACATTATAAATTACTTCGTCTGCTTCTCGCTATAAATGAAGCCGCCACAGTTTGGCTTCGACGTTACAAAAGAGCATTTATTATGAAACTTGTTTTGTCAGTATTCCTTTCCCTAAGCCATGTTCGTTATGTAACATTATTATAGAGTTTTTCTTACTGTAACAAAGAAAATAATGTTCCTTTCGTTTATTTTTTTTTTATAATAAAATACTTAAACATGATTTTGTTTTATATTTATTTTTTAAAAACAAACTACCTCCCTTTAAAGTACCTACTGATAAGTGAAGATGAGGTAGTATTCTGTTACTCTATTATACATTCTTGATCTTAAAGACACAATATGTTACTGGAGAAATAGGTGACATAACAATGAACGAAGAAATATATCACTTTGTACCAATATACAAACACTATCAACTGTCCGTGACTACATTGGTGTTAATCTTTTGTATTGCAGCACGAGCACAGGGACCCGAACTTCCCGTTTACTAGTGAGATCAATTTTAAAGTTATTTTTTAGTATTTCCAAAGAATAACCTCCTGCACAGGGTTCTATTTGCCGCCAAATCAGCAGTTTACATAATGGGGGCCTAGGCCCAAATGTATGCATATTAAATAAAATGCTCCCACAATCCCGTAGAAAGTAACATTCCCCCTCCCCTACCTACCTTCAACAAGTTTTTTGTGATAAAAGTTTGCTACGCTACACCACTATTGATACATTAACAAATTTTCTAATAATAAGTTTAGATAATGTCGTAAATGTCTCGACTTCTGCATTTATACGTTTGGATATTAGACCAGAGATCTTAGAAAATCTACAGAAATGAAGAGTTTTCCCACAAATTCGATTGTAAAATAAAGAACATCGAGAGGCAGGCGATCGTTTCAAACATTCAGCCGTTTTGTGGGGCTTTAAGTGGAAACATTAAGCGTAGCATTTCTATACAAAGAACTTGCAGTCAATTTCTTTACTGTGGATTAAATTAAACATTACATCAGGCGACTAAAAAAAGGAAGAGGTATGAATAAAATGAACATTAAATTGTTTAAAATATAGTAACTCCTTCTTGAATTATCCACACACAAATACTACAACACAAAGTAGCAGAAATCCATCCATCTGTGGATGCGCGTGGTTCTTCTAAACTACGCAACGGATTTTTATAAGGTTTTTACTAACCGGACTTCTGGAAAGATTAGGTATTATATTATAGTTATGTAAAGTAGTGAAAAATGTATTAATCATAATCAAGTTGTCAATAGCATATTTCGGGGGTTTATGTTACCAAGGTTTACTAAAGTTCATGGGATAAATCAAAATAATGTACAAAAATGGTCCATAATAAAATGTAATTGCAGCAGGTCTTTCTTCTAAAGATAATCCACAGTAGATATTATTTAAAAAAATGCCTTATTTTGACTAATATATCTACTATTAATTCTTATGCAATTAACAATTTTAGTCAAGGGCATTGAATGCAGATCAGAATTTACAATATATATTTTTAACCAGCTGTTGCCCGCAGCTTCGCATGCGTTTTTTTTATAATTGTAAATTACTTCTTATAAAATCAGTTATCTGTTAGTGAAAATTCCGTGAAAAATGGTTCAAACGTTTTGGAGATAGTACTGCAAACGAAGCCATGGGCAAAAGCTAGTCCAAAATAAAAAAGCTATAATTACTTTTTATAACGTTAGCTATCTGTCAATGAAAGTCCCATGAAAATAGGTCCAATCGTTTGGGAGATAGTACTACAGACGAAGCCACGGATGACAGTTAGTCTAAAATAAAGTAACCTATGTCACCCGCAATTTTAACTATCCGTCAGTGACATTTCTGTCAAAATCGGTCCAGCCGTTTCGGAGATTATCTGGAACAGACAGACAAACAAAAATTTTAAAAATTGTGCTTTTGTTATCAGTATCGTGTATACGTTTATATCCAATCAGTAAAAAGTCGATATTTTGATATTACATACAGACACTTCATTTTTATTATATGTATAGATGAATATTTTAGAAGATACATAGATTATAATAGATTACACGAAACAAAAAAAAAATAGTCTATGCGTTTAGACTCACAATACTTTTTGGACTGTTATCAACAATGAATTTGAAAGGGCCATAAATGGGTGAGGTAACAAATGTGTCTAAATCGTTTGTGTACTTGTGACGTCACATTCGTTTTTTTTTTAACTGTGTATTTAGCGTTTGACCATAACCTTATTTCATTTTAAATGATGATACATTCGAAGATAGTTATCATGCTAAACCTAGATAAACACTGGCTCTCAAATGGAGCTACCGGAACACACCTATAGATACTTGATAGTACATTTTCAGCTTGAAGGTTTTAACTAGCCAAGCAAGCTTCGAAAAGCCCCTACCACTATGCTATGGTTTGAATACGATATAGTCCTTCATTAAAATCTCCGGCTTATTGCATGGATATAAACCTACGGCGACCTACACAAAATCTGAAAACGTTGCCACTAAGTCGTAATGGCTTTGAAATCCCAAAAACATTCACACATGCAAAGCTAGATCAAATACTTTTTATATGCATGAAATATTTTATTAGGAAACCCTTCAAACAAGCAAATTGTTTTTTAGTTATTGAATTTAATGTCATAGCAAATTTTAAAGAAATATAAATAAAATGGCGTGCAAATACTGTCCTTGTTGAGTATCATGTCATAGAATTAATTCTATGAACAGTGCGAAGTACTATTTAATTACTAAAATAATTATCTTTAATTTAACATTATCAACGTAGGTTTCGATTCTAATGATTTGTTATAGCGACAAAAAAATAAAGCAGCGAACCGCCATTACTAGCTCTAGGAGAAAAAAAACACAACCGAATCTCGAAAGAGCTCGCAAAAAACTCGAAGCCAGTTAGTTAACGTTAACACAAAAAAAGGCAATAGCGTTTAACAATCGAACGACCAGTTACAAAGAGCCGTGGCGTCATCCCGATCTTTGTGGTAATACGTAGCGATTAAAAGTAATCATTCATTCCCAAGGATCATGTTTATTTAGCTTCTATATTTGATTTGACTATGTTTATTATTCAATATTTAATAATAACAACGTTCGTCGCTGATTGGTCGGCCGTCGACCAATCGGCTCGTTTGATTGATAATGACATGTACGTTCAATATTGACAGATAAGAAACTGTGGAGCCGCGAAGTTCATAAGATTTATATATACTTTTAAGTTCTGTCGGTCACAATTCTTATTTTTTTTTAATGAACTGCTTAAAGATTATAGTGTTTACTGGGTAAAATGAATGTACATCTCTTATTGGCATAGCTCTGGTGTGGACCTGTGAATATGACTGTCAACCTCTCAATCTACAAAACCTACAACATCGATAATCAAGACATCGAAGCGAATCACTATGGCTCAGTTACATAGAGGAAATGCGATATATGTTGCACTGACCATAATTTCTAATTAATAAACGTTTTAACATAATATTTTAAAGTTTATATTCAAAATTACTTAACAGTTCAGTATATAGATTTATATTTATTTTCATTTATTACTTTTTTATTATTGTTCGAAGATCTACAGTGAACTTTTTGGTTACTAAACCACATACACAAATTACATCCCAAATCACAATAGTAAAGTAAATATAAAATAAATTAACAACATTTTTACAGCCCAACGATACAGTTGCAAGTGACTCCACATCATCTGTAACCGATTTTGACATATCCCTAATAAGGGGACGCAACATTACGTACGCCAACCTACGAGTATTACCACTAAGTACAACCATACAACAATATCTTTGAATGTAATGAGTCCGTATATTTAACAATTACTGAAGCGAAAAGTCACTTCAAGTTCTCAAATCCTGCTGCTTCAACCCATTTATAAGTGACTGGTTTTTCAAAGCGGAAGCCAGAAAAGTGAGCATGCCCTTACATTTAAATAGAATTTGGGGCACTAAATAAGGTTTATTGAAGGAATTGAAAATAAACGCATTGACGCTACAGGTATTATCGCTTTAAGATGGTGTATTTCAACAACGAAAGGTCAATTCACAGCGGTTCACGATTCCAGCTCCTCCGAGCCACTACTACGGCAAAGTTGTTATGAATATTTAAATTTTATTTATTGACAAACGATAATAATTATTTCTTAGGAAGTAATCTGCTTCATCCGACCATACAATCTACGTTTATAAGACGTACAGAATATAACAGAATACGTTAATCGGTAGTTAGTTAAACACAATTACTATTATTTCGTCCTTTGACAAATAAATGAGACGCCTACCCAGAGTTCATAGAATCAGTATTCAATTAATATGGACATATGTTCGTTCAAAATCTCATAGATTTTGAAATGAAAACTTCCTTAGGCGCCATTGAACAGTACATGAAATTGAACCATAACGCTCGCATCAAGCGCGTTTACTGCCGGATAAGGAGTGCATCTTTCCAATAATTACATTTTCATTATTATTTATTATAAAAATATGATAATATTATATATGTATTATATATACATACACATTGTATATGTAGTATTTTAATTATATTCATGTATCATATAAATATTGATAATTGAAAACTTTAATATGTATGTATCTTTTTTTAGTTTTTACTTCTGTCGTGTAGTTATAACACACTGTATTATTTAATTTTCGGTTCAGTTTACGGTAACTATAATTCAATGTAACACTTACTTAATACCATATGTTTTACCAGTCATGTAAAATTGTATTATGTCTTATTTAGGTATAGTACAAGCTTATTAGTATATCTTCTTGAACAATAAGTTTCTTTATTTGCATTTAAATTATCTCTTACACGATAATTCGTCAAACAATTAACGATTGTTTCATCAAGGAAATAGAAGTATATATATATATATATAATTTTGCATGAATTTTGTCGTTATTTAGCCAATTGGATATGTTGTTTATTGACATTTTTTCTTCTACATAGCACTCGAGGTCGTATCCAGACGAGCCGAGTCTATGACAGTCTATAATGATATAGGTACACTGTTTCGGCGATATTCGTGTCACAAATACAAGCGGGGTTATCTTTAATTTTGAAGCTATGTAGGTACTCTGCAAAGCGTCCATGACCAGTTAAAATTTGTATGCGAGTTTATTAATTGTTGACATTTGATAAATTTATATCTAATAATTTTGGAAAAAGGTGGAGCAAATAGTTTTCAAATCATAGAAGTTTGGGTGTATTTAAAAAAAAACTAAGGATTGATCGATATGTATTTATATTTTCTGCAATATTATGGGTTTTTCCATACGAGTATATCGTTCCGTATTAATACTAATGGATACAGAATAATGGCTGGAAAAATGTAACAAGTTACGGTAACTACGATTACATTAATTATACAATCTAAAATCTTTGCAATTTACAATCATGTGTTTGTTGTTTAAACAATTATAATGTTTATTTGATTGTATTTAATTTTCATTTAAGCATTGAGCTGACTTAGAATTCTCACACAATAAGCACGTATCATGTTCCTATAAAACTAAAAGTTATTATGGTAAGCGTGAGCTTCTGACCTTACTGACGATGGCCCGTATTAAAAAAGGAGGTACATAGTTTTGTAAGGTGCGTTCGTTTGACTGTACTCAGACCATTAGTCCGGTGCATGACCGCTTAGCACTTCGTGTGCGTATGTGCTAGTTATAATACCTTATGATATAGATAAACTGAAGTATTTTAACTACATATCACCAATGACATACCTAAAGGAATAATTTTCTCTTGACAGGACATAAGTAAATGATATATAAAACGTTGAGACGAATAAATCAAAGTACTTTGTTCGTTTATCTTTTTATATACAGAACTCCTGTATGTGTGTATGTGTTCGTAATTCTTCTCCTGCTAATTTTGATAATTTATTTTGCAATTATGGAGTAACATCGATGGTTTAGCTATAGTTAAACCCAGTAAGTGGCAATGTTGTCGAGATTTCTTTGAATTTGGAACCCATACATCATTATGTTAATATACAATCACACAACGTGTAATCTTAAATTGTCAGACTAGACGCTTCTCAGTATATTTAAATATTCATTTTTTTATATTCTGAATGTATTGAGATATGTGGTAGGAAAATATCTGGGTCGCTATACCGGGGTCGCTAATTAAATCATAAAATGTAATAAATGACCGACTAGTCGCTGATGGCATATATGTATTGAACAGATTTTCAAATTTAGTACAAATTCATACATATTATAAAAGACATCTTCCAACGTCCGTGTGCTTGTACGTTAGTGTGATTATAATTCTAAAACCAGTGAGCTGATATAGTGGACTAGTTATCGTGGCTAAGCACAACTACAATCTTAGTCAAACTTACCTATTTAACTTAGTAGCTACATGCTCCATAGGTCTTGCCAAACTCTCATACTAGTATCAACCCCCTTAAGAAGCAGATACCGATTTCACTTGTACGTTGATATAACTTAACTTTGAAAAAAATCTACTTTCCTGTAACATTCTCATCAAAATATGTTCAACCGTTTCGGGGATTATCTAGGAGAAGCAACAGACACTTCCATTTTATTTATATTAGCAGCCGCCCGCCAGTCCATCTGCGTTTGTAACTCTAACTCTCTATGGACACAATTATTTATATTGAAGCGATTATGACTCAGTGGTTAGCCTATTCGGATACCAAAACTTCACTGTCCCAGAAAATAATGCATGAATAATAATTCTACGTAAAAGATGTTTTCTTATATTTTTATAAACCTATTTAATACAATATAATTCCAGATACTCTCAGATCACAGTATTTAATCCAACTTCCCGACACTTCTCTTCATATATTAGTCAGTTTAAGTGATATCTTTATAAATCATAGCCTATGTGTTATTTTGTTGTATAAACTATAGTACAGTACAGTTTCATCAAAAACCAATCGATAGTTTTCGCGTGAAAAAGTGACAAACATCCGCCCATCCTCACAAACTTTATCATATACAATATGAATCGAATGTATAAATAAAATAGAATTCAACATTTTCCTAAGTGTGTATAGAGTTACAATGTAAATATGTTATCTAAAACAAATATCCATCCCCAGTTTCTTCGAATCATTAACAAGGACGGTATAATTAAAAGTCTAAATAACAAATGGCTCGGTTCGTTTCTAGAATTCATAATGTTTCCATTGAAAACAAGAGCGTTGTTCATTTTTTCCCCTACAGTGTCTTTGTAATAGCTGTCCGTTACACTTTGTCACTGTATGCTCGAGACTTCGCCCTTGTTTAAGCGTAAATGATGCGAGAACGTAATTGCTCAATTTTTTTTAAACGTCACCTGACAGTGAGTTGAAATTCCGATATATAAACACGGAGAAAGCTTCTAGATAATTCGTTACACACCCTCGATCTAGGAAAGAGTTGTTACGCAGGGAATGTAAAATTCTTTAACCGCAGAATTTCTATGTAATATTCCTATATTGAAAGTTTACAACCCTAAAATTACACGGATGGTGTAGTTGTTCCAGCGTTCCCTTCGCCGCGGCCCCACGATTTTTAGTCTGGATTCGAATCCCGTATAGAATAATTATTTGCGTGATCCACAGTCATTATTTTGATTTTGGGTGGGTTTTGTGTCCATTGCTTGTTCGTTTTACATTCTTCCGCGACATAAGATTTAACCAGTAATGTGAGAGCTACCTAAAGCTACCCAAATAAAAAAAATGTTTTTTTTTCGCTATTAGTCTGACTGGTTTTCACAGCTTCACCGGACTACTAAAGCGAGCGGTTAAGGCACTCAACCGAATGGCAACAAGATTAAGGGTGCCAAAGTCGCCCAACCTCGTCTTGGGCTGTTGCCTTGGATACAATAACGAGAATCTATCTAAGGTAAGCTACAGATAAGAAAAAAAAGTAGGTGTACTTATGTACACGCGTTAGAAGTTATACTTCTTTGGCATAACAAGATAAAAAAAAAATATCTTTTGTCTTATTCTACGTTTGTAGAAAAATGACACTAACAATAGAAAAAAGATATTTAATACATACATACTTTTTTTGAATGTAATGTTGACTATAGCTAACTTCTGGGTGTCGGCTTATCGTGATGGTGTGGGCGCGCATCGTAAAAATGTACTCTCATCATTTTTTCCTAACGTGCCAAAAGAAGTATAACTTCAAAAAATGTAAAAATTGTAAGTAAACATTTGGCAAGAATCTCGAGTGCTCTTAACGCGATAAATAGAACCACTGGAATTGGTTTATAAGAAACCCTCCTACCAAATACATATCGGGGGCTGTTCATAGAATACATACGTACCTTATGGAGGGAGAGGATGTAGCTTATTCTAACAAGATGTGGCAGGGGGTTCGGGAGATCTTAGGAAAGGCGACGTTCGCAGCTCATCAAACAATTTTGCAAATTATTATAACGGTTTTTTATATTCTATTTTTTGTCTTACGATAGAAAATTACACGTCTCGTGTTTGTAAATATATAAATTTACTTGCATATATATTTGTGCATACATATATATGTACTTACATATAGTATATTTAATCAATATTGATAAGAGCGTTGTAGAAAATGCAAAAGCGTGACAAAGGGGAAAAGGAGGCTAAAAAGGTAACACTTTGCGTGTTATATTTTATGGGCAGCCTCTTTACAAAACAATTACTTCGAGTTATTGAACAATTAAACCGTTTATATATCGATTGTAGCAATCATAACGAACCCGATACATGGACATTAAATCAATGATGGTTGAATTAAATATTACCGAGAGACATTTATTAAATGGGAAATTAGAAAAGGTAAAGATTGGGTGAAAAATAATAACTAAAATTTGGTCTTGATAACCACACCACTTACCGGGTCCAACTATAGTTAAAAACTATCTAAGTGGCCCCATAAGTAGAAGAAAAATATCAAAATCAAATAAAACATTTTAGTGAAGAAGAATTACGAACACACGCACAACGGAATTTTTATAATTACTAACTGACTGGCACATCAACGCACAGTCTAAACTACTACACTACTATTACGCTAAATTCTACCCCTTAAATGGTAAAAAGGTGGATGAAAGTTTATTTAAAAATCTGTAATTTCTACCTCGGTCAGTTATGTATGGATATAAAATAAAGAGTTGACAATAATTACTGCATAGAAAACGTGTGCGCAGCCGCGGGGAATTGCTAGTGTAAATATAAAATAAACACGGTTCGAGTAAAATTGAACGGAAATATTTATATAGAAAATTGTTTGTACAGAATGTGAAAGTATTCCGTAATCGATTTTAAATTAGTTACAGTTTATTTGTTTCTCATATTGTGAATATTTATTGTTAATTAAGACAGATGTTTCCTTCGTCACCGGTTATTATTACTTGATAAATTCCAAAGTCCGAAAAAAATTCTTAACATATTATTATGTGAAACAAAAAACTTAGCATTGGTATTCTATAGATATATTATAGACTGGTAGTAATCTATATATACGTGTATATAATATACACGTTTATATATACATGAGTATATAAACTAGTAATTCTAACGATTTAAGACGAGAACTCGGAGATAGTTCTGAGATGACAAGATTTTTTCCAACTTACTTGGCACTTATATATATTTTAGCTAATTTAAATATTTTCTGCATAAATTATAGCATATGTGTTATATTAAATGGCCCATATAATACCATATATAAAAATTGTTACACGGTTTCATAGTATCTCCAGCTGTTGGTCTGATAGGCCTTCACAGCTTCACCGGACTAATAGGGCAAGCGCTTACGGTATACTCAAACATGCATTAAAAATATCCTTCAGTGTCCCACATATAGCTAGTTACACAATAAATCCGCAAACTTTTAATTTACTTTTAAACATTTAACCAACATTGTCCTTTATATATTGCTTTTGTAATAGTTTACGTTTCAAATTCGACATATTCTTTTGTGTTTGTTTGGTCTCGACCAGAAAAAAATAAAATAAATTATTTGTTTTAAAAAATCGAGTTGGCAATCACATGCCATGTCATTTTGTTGGCATTTATTATTCTATTATATTTTTAATATTATATATTAGTGTACTGTGTAATGGTTTATTGTATTCAATTTTGACGTTTTTCGACAATGAATACTCCGAAAGATACCAACTTTACTAATTCAAGTCAATATACAACGATTCACATGACACAAAATCCTGGAGCTCCGCTGGTAAATTATGATATAACAGTCACCACCGTTGAGCAAAAACAATGGTAGGTACTATAAAATAATTCCAAAGAGGGTTGATGTTAGGCGCGCGCGGTCGATTGTTAAAATTAAGCCAAATTATACATCACAACATGACAAACATGTTGTACCGACCCTACTTAGGTAAGATAAGACATCAAATATTTCATAGCTAAAACATTTTGTATTTGAAAATTAAATTTTCTTTTTTAGTATTTTCCTTTTTTATTATTTAATTTTCTCATCGTTTAAACCCTTACTGAATTTCCACAAATATTTCAAGATCTAAATTAGCCAACAACGAAACAAACGAACAGCAATTCATTTATGTATGTAATAAGATGAAGCTATTGCGATAATCTCTTTTTGGATAACAACCAAGTATCTAAGGACTAAACAACTACTAACGAATCCTATCGAGTAGTTTTCGAGTGATGCGCGAACAACCGCAGACCACTATTATTTTATTTATATAGACTAGACGAAGAATGAAATCGAATTAATCAAAACGGAACAGTAGAACAAAGGTAACTCGTCAAACGGTTAGCTAGTAAATGTACCAGTTGCCAGAGTGGATACAAATGGTGACTACGGCTCGTCAAATACGGCTATCTGAAATCAATGTTCGTCACACAAACACCGCTGCACTTTGCAAATCTAATATTTGTATTTATTACGTACAAATAGGTATCCGTTTCATTTATTATACAGGTCCGTATTCTGGGTGCACGCATCATTGTATCTTTGTGTTAATACGGGGACAGTGTGATAAAGAATAATGGAGAATCAATCCTCACAATCCGTTAAAGATTTTTGAAGTGATACGTGTTATGGGAGGACTTTAAAATTCTGAACCGCAACCTTTTTGTGTGACGAAAAGTTGGTAGGGTTAAACACTGTGTAGGGTAGAATGTTCACAACATCGATTCTCGTCTGATCACCGAAGTTAAGGAACGTAGGGTGCGATCAGTTCTTGGATGCGTTACCGCCTAAAAACACCTCGTGATGTTGGCTTTTTATTGTACTTTTTATAAAAGAGTTTTCAATTCATCCGTGTGGTCATTAGCACACTATACTTTTATTTAATATGTAAAATATGCTTAATATAATATGTGCCTAAAACTAACGCTAATATAATATATAAGAGCAAACAATTACGTACACATTAATTCTTGCATACATACATAAACACATACGCAGCCATACACATACACACTTATATTTTCGTTTTCGTTGCTAGAGTAGCAGACTTGTTTCTTACTGTTATTATTATTGACTATTGTTTCTCTTTTATATTTTTAATCCAGTTTCTTCATTTACATGTTATTCAATTTACTTATAGATTAGATAATTGATGTTTTACTTTATAGACAACATTTTGTTTTATCTAAATATATATATATACCTCTTAAAACTTATGATATTTATTACTATCATGAAATGGTAATATTTATTCATTTATTTATTTAAAAAAAATGCATCTATACATTCTCTAAGAAAAGAAAAACTAAATGATGCCAGTTAGGCAACGACTATTTCAATATATTTACACACATATATATAATTACATACATACATATACGTATGTTATACATACATCTATATAACAAGTAAATTTAAGAGCCTTATCAAACTTATTTTAGTGTTAATAGGCTATTATAAGGTGGATCAATATGTGAACAATGATGATGTCTGGAATTCACACCTCTCTCTGTGTATCCACTAAAAACGGTTGTAACGTGTAATGTATTTCAAATATATGTATATTAAATAGATAAACCAGATCGAGTTTTTTGCCGGTTCTTCTCGATGACTCGGTTGTTTGGTTGGTTTTGTCTTTCATAAGCGCTTTCTTTAGGGCCTAAGCTGAATAAAGTATTTTTGATTTAGAATACTGAATCTTGATAATTTCTTTAGTTATATAATGCAATAACAAATAAATCACAAACAAAATCTCAGAGTTTGAAAAGATTGTTTATATTTCTGTTCTTATCCAAATCG
The DNA here is from genome assembly GCA_035772565.1 of Antheraea assamensis. Classification (NCBI taxonomy): domain Eukaryota; kingdom Metazoa; phylum Arthropoda; class Insecta; order Lepidoptera; family Saturniidae; genus Antheraea; species Antheraea assamensis. The sequence goes on from JAQQSE010000012.1 coordinate 614,751, forward strand.
AGCACTTACGTTTTGGAAGCTGAAACAATAGTGAAAAGGTTCACCAGCTATAGAGAAAATTGCCTTATACTTTACAAACAACAATGGAAGCATTTTTTTATTTCTTAAATCAGTCCTAAAACAGTGAAAAAAAGTAATAGTAAAATTTTACTTTTTACTGTTTAATAAACTGATGTTAATACTGACACTGATGTTAACACTAAAATTACAATTATCGCCAAACTTTTAATCGCTCTATGTATAGATGCACATAACATAAATTTAATGTAACTTAAAATTAAATAAATTCCAATTTTAGATTCCTATAATAATATTTTAACTTTATTTTGTATTAAACTCTTGACGATTTTATGCGCAATCCCGAACTTACAGCCAGTGGCGGATTTGCAGTCTTGGCCGCCCTAGCCCCCAGGCCATGTAATAAGTACTACCCACCCCTGTCTCAGCACCCGTCATATTCAGTACATAATTGAGTACAGTAATGAATTTACTTTTTTGCTAATTTTTATCGAAATCGATTCATAAATTTAGTTAACTATAATATCTGCTGGTTTGTAATATTTTTCGAGGTTTCAAGGATAATTGCACATTTAAATAAAAAATATAAAATAGTTTTATTTATTCATATTTATAAATAATTACTTCACATTACATTATCTATATTTTATTTATAAAAAGTACAAAAGTGATTTAGGAAGATTATTGTTATACGATGCAGTGCAGTGCAGCCCACCATAATTTGCGCGAGCCTATACGTACTTTGAGTTATTTCTTGTTATCATAAGTGAATTTTTTGTCACGATTTGCCGTCCTAGGTCTGGGCCTCCTGGGCCTTAGGGTAAATTCGCCACTGCTTACGGCTATAGTCAGAGCAGCCAATAAGATTGACGCAGAATGTAATTATAGAAATGTTGAAATGTATAAATTCTAAATACCACCCTGCTTATGTGTCTTTCGGCCTACTTGTGGTAAAATGAAATCTATTTACTTACCAAATACATAAATGTGGTCTGTACAAATTACCATACATAGATGGTTAGATAGCTTTACTATTTAAATATATATTTATAAAATCTAAATTACATCTTAGTATAATTTACAGTTGAAACTGCAAAATTATTTATCCGATAGAGTTATGAAAGAATTGTGTGCCAATAAGTATTTTTTTAATAAAAAACTGGGCTTAGCTTTCCTTTGACGTCCGTGGAGTTGGGAGTTGATATATTTTTTAGAGAGGTTACATTATTATAAGCACACGTACGAAGTTTCAACGTGTTGAGACGCGTAGTTTTTGAGAAAAAAATAATTGAAAATCAAGAATTTTTGTAATATTTCCGCAGTAACTACTACAGATTATATAGAATTATCGCCATTGCAGGTTTCGTTTTACCTACGGTTATGTTGTCATACATTAGATAACATTATATTTTTCATAAAAAAAAATATTTTATACTTATTTCAATAGTTCTCATGCACACATATATTTAACAGTTTATGTATATTAAATTACATCATTATTTTCATTACGAGATATTAAAATTAAAATGTGTAGAGCTTACCGTCTTTTGCCGGCTTATAAAATGAAACGTAAAACTGACGCCATTTTTGTTGTTAGTGAAATAACAAATAAAATAGTTTAGGTTCAACTTATGTCAAAGAACCTGCTTGATAGACCCCGAGTCCACCTGGGACGAGTTTGTCTTACCCCTAAAGTGTTTTTATAGAGCCGGAGGCGCGTAGGGAGAGCAGCCTCCGCCCGCTGTAACAAAATCGTAGGCATTCAACTAGCCCGAATGCCTGAGGCTGGTTGCCGAAGGCGACCAACAAGCCGAAGATGGATGCCTGGGATTTATTACACAAGGATGTAGAGGATGCTCTTCCCGCAGCGCCAGTAACGTTGCAATGTCAAAATAGATACAGAAATCCGGCAAAAATGCTCAGAATTAAAAATTTTAAAAACTCTAAAAGGTGGGAGTTCCACAGTTTTCCTTTTAAGGGGGGCTAGTACAGATCCCATTTTCCCTCCCATCCCTATCCCAACGCTCAATTCGACGGACGTCAATGTAAAGTCGTACCGAAAAATGTATCAGAAATTAAAATATCGTCTAAATAAATTCCATATTTTTTGCATGAGTTTATATTTTCATGAATGTTTGTCTACTAATGCATTTGAAATGAAAAAAATAATCACGTCCACGGCAACTTCACTTACTACTTGTCAAAATTACTGCCAGCAAGATAAACATAAAATACGTTTTTTTGCTACTAAAAAGGAAGAATTAACAATTTAAATTTCTATAACTGAAAAATAAGCATTGTATTTAGATACGAATGGACATTGTAATTAAATTGTATTTAATTACTGTATTTTAGATTCAAAGGGGAGAAGACTTGGTTGTGTTCACTGTAGTATTAACGCGCGGCAGCCATTTTGTTTTAATTATTGAGCTAGTTATGCTTCCGACAGAAAATAAAATTTTAAAAAGAAAATAAACCCTTTTTGTATTATGAAATATAGACGGCGCTTTGAGGTACATCATGGTTTGCACTTGTCGATGTTATTTCGATTATACATTTAAATTTTACAACATGACGGTTTGACAAGTATCGTCCTATCTGAAACCATAGTACAATCCTTGGCAAACTTTTTTACTGCTCTGAATTTAGCTGCGGAAAACACAAACTTAGATATAAATACGTATTATATTTTATGTTTATATGTATAACAGCGAAACAACTTAAGTATAAATAAATGCCTATTTAACGTTCCTATAATAATAGTTTAACATTGTTTTGTATTAAACTATAGACTGTATTATGCGTAAGCCTGAACTCACAGGCTCTATTTAGAGTGGTCAATAAGACTGACAAGGACTGAAGATAAGGTTGGTTTAAATAAGAAATTTCATTTCTTTCATTATTATTACATTTACAATAATTAATTTAATAAATAAGTATATTCAATCACATTATGGTAATAAGACAAGGATAATCAACTTTTACAAGGTCTAATTTAATATGCTCAAACGGGTCTATACAAGATTCTTTGCGTTCTTTCATATATATTTATTCTTTGTTTAAGGTTAAACATTGCATTAAAGAAGGGAATCCTATTTAAATTATGTTATAAACATCTACATATTAATTATTTTAATTAAAGGAAGTTTATTTATTGTAAATATTCATGCTAATTAGATGTGAACAAATTTGATTTAAATTTTGGAATTAAAGTTTTGAGCATCAATATATCAATCTAAGTTGCTTTTTTAACTTTTTAAGCTTTAAAAACACAAATTCAAGTGATGTTAAGTAAAAAGATAATCAAATCATTATCAATCTTAGCTTCTTTTAACTTTATAAGTTTTAGTAGAAAAAATTCACGTGGTGGTAAATAAAGAGGTAGTAAGTAAGTATGTAAGTAGATATGGTAAATAGACTAAACCTGGAGGACTTCCACTCAAGTGCAACTGCCGAAAAATGCCTATAGATGTTTGGCGGCAGATTTTTATCTTAAGCATAAGATAAATTAAGATGAATTTAGGAAAACCCTTACCACCACCATGCTATGGTTTCATCGCGATTTGTTTCTTCGCCAACAGTCCAGCTCTTGCCATGGATTCGAACTTACGTCAACCGAGCCGATGTCTGAACACGCTATCGAACCATCACGGCTTCTAAGTAACAAATCACCATTTAAAATATGTTATTTTTTATAGTTTCTAAACGAGTTCTTTTTAAATTTATCACTACTATCAGTACTATTTAACTACTACGGTAAGCATGATGATAATAAAATGTAGGATCATCAAATTCAGTTGAATCATTTCGGACGTTATCCGGGAAAACGATGGATATTTTTTTAAATATGTATGTCGCATCCGATTCATGGATATGGAACGTCAACAACACACAAACGTCAAAGTGACGTGTACAGAGCCCAGATTAAGAGGGATGACGTTTATAAAAAGGAGTGTTTTCTTAATCGAACTCGCTGATCGTTCTGACTGACCACTCTAATTGATACTTGCCTAGAAACTGTACCGTATACCTATTTGTGTTACTTACTAAGTAAATAATACCTACCTATTGTGATTCACGATAATAGTTTATTTTAAACATACAAAGAGTTCATTGTCTCGCTCGGATCCCTGCTGATGCCCACAATGAGTGACCGTGCCGTTATATATGTATACGAGTATATGTAGTTAGTTTTATCTCATTTCTATATTTTTAAATTCATTTTACTTGTTGTTATATGTGACGTTACAAAAAACGATTTATTTTTTCAGATCATAAACATTTCCTTCTTTTTATTTGGCTTATTATAATAATAACGGGTAAAGCCGCTGACAAATGTTAGTATGCTCATTTAATTTTCCACAACAATGGTTCTGAGAAAAATAACTATTATGAATTCATTATTAGCGGCACATGAATATTTGCTGGTGCTCAAATTATGGCGACATTGTTTTAATGTCCGCCATAATTGGTGTAGCGCGTCAATACAGAATGTATTAACCATGATTTTCATGGGACTATATTTGAGACCGGAAATGATTCATTATAATAGAGATAAATACAAAGGGGTTTAATACTCAAGAGACATTCTCTAGATTAAGTGTAGCTTGTAGTATGATAAGCATCTTATATTCTATTTATATAAAATTAAAATGATACAAGTCTGCTGTTGTGCGGGCATTACGTAAAAGCTACACCTTAGATTTTGATAAATTTTTATAAACTTTTTTTCTAAAAAATATATTAGGACATCTTCATTTAATATACAATTATTATAGTTTTAAGACGTAGTGATAATTAAATGCACTAAGCATTCAGCGATATGTGTTTTCTTGCCATGTAGAAATGGAGTAAGCGCTGTGGCGCCTATGCTTTTCCCTCCGTATATAATATATTTTGTTAAGATAATAAACAACGTAGACGAAGTCGGGGGTATCAGCTAGTCATATATAGATATTGAATGTTGATATATTTAATGTCAATATATTCTAGCACCGTTTTTCCAATAATTTTGAAAGTCGGACACTTACTTATTTTTTCATGAAGATTTTTATGATTCATTAACTATAACTGGCCAATAGGTGTCGCCAAACTATGTTTTCCTATTGTTAAGTTTTATATTGTTAATTACAATTCGGAAAAAGCTGTGAATGGTTGCTAGTATGCATATCAATTTTAAATAATCAGGTACAAAAATAAAAACAATAACGCAGGAGAGTGCGTTAAATTCAGGCATAGATTCACGGCCTATCCGTAAAGCTAAAACTGCACTATAACGCCTGCCTCCAGAAATATATTTAGACATTCATTTTACAAATCAAAAGATCAATTCTACAAACTATGACGTAGCCTAATGATAGCAATATAGGAAACAACTGCAAGAACACTAGTTAAAAAAAAAGAAATTAACAAATCGTTAGTCATTAGTTTAATTCCCGTTTACACGAATTAGCCAGCTGCCTTATCTAATAAATTTACACAAATATTATAATAAGATCGCTCAAATATGTAGTCAAAACCAAACCGGCGATCTTCGAACGTGTCTTTGAATATTGACATTCGACGCTCTTAATCCTCTTTGCGATAGGGGGATTATAGTGGCTCCTAGTAGACTGTATAGGAATTTCCCGATATACCCCTTGCGAGAGCAATCACTGCGCATATTCTGTTATTTCTGTTAAATTAATTTGCTAAATCGTACAACTCTTTAGCTTATTATTTTGTATATTACTACTTGATATTATGTTTTTGTGTAAACTCTGTTTTAAATATCTGCGGATAGTGATTTGTGGTACCACAAAAAAAATTTCACTCTAGTGCCATCTTCAATATGAAAAACACTTAGGAAGGACACTTAAAAACACTTATGGTACCTTTCATAGGAGTTTCTCGATCGCAGATATACCGTTATCAATTTTTTCATATTTTGTTAATGCTTACGTTTAATTCAATTATTCGTCAATATACGTATAATCAGTCGTGTTATATGATTCAGAGTACTGAAGTATGAAAGAGACGGATGAAAAAAGGTTACATGGGGCAGAGATGCGAATGTTAAGATGGATGTGTAATGTAACCAAAGTGGCTAATATATACAATGAGTATATCAGAAGAAGTTTGAAAATAACACCAGTGACAGAGAAGTTGAGGAGTAATGGCCAATGGTTTATCAGAGTACGGGTATATAATGTGAAGAGATGAAAGTCATGTAACTAGAAAAGGTTTGAGTATAAAGATAAATGGATATCGACAAACAGCAAGACTGACAAAAGGTATGGATGTATTGTGTGAAAAATGATAAGTTGTGAGTACTTAGATGCCATCTGACAAGGGAGAGTGGAAAAATAAAACATATTGCGCCGACCCTACTTTGGTGGGATAAGGGTAAGTAGATGATGAAATCTGATTACATTATTCAAGCATTTAAGCAAATACTTTAAAACTACCAAAGGTTCCACAATTTTACAGTTTTTGTCTGATGATATTTTCTGCGTAAACTATCCATATAGATACAAAAAACACAGACGCACTAATTAGGTGTAATTGTATATGCCCGCGCACGCGCTGCCTAAACCGTAGCGTCCGCTCCGCATTAGGCGATCTGATCATTGTGCTGGGCACGAGTAGGGCGCATGGCATCGCCTGAAGGACAATTTTCCTCTATATTTCAGAGTATTATTCCTTCTGAACGTTTTATAATTGTATTATAATAGACAATTTCAGTTAAACTATAGTTACCAACACAAATAGTCTTGTTGATATTGCTTAAATGTACAATTATCCGACTTTAGGTTTCTTCTTGATTATCTGCTTTGTTCGGTTTTAAATTATAGAAAAGTGGATTTAGAAATCTGTCAACAAAATGTCAACGACAATACAATATTTTTTATATAATTTACAAATCACTATAATTTAGCTTTATAATAATACATTTTTTAATCAAAATTGTCAAGAAAAAGAAAAAAATGCCAGGAAGCAATACTCATGGTTGTGATAGACCTGAAAACAGAGCCTATGCAAGTGCCATTCACGGATACATCGTACACCACCGTATCATTTGAATCCTTACTACCTATTATCGAAGAGTCAAAATATCATTCATTTATATATAAATATCATTCATCGTTGGCATCCATAGAAGTAAGGAGGTTGAAGTCATAGTGGTAGTACAAAATAATCCCAAGGAGGGTTGATATCAGGCAGGCTGCGGATTATAAAAATTAAGCCAAATCATACATCACAACATAAGAAACATGTTCTGCCAACCCTATTTAAGTGGGATAAGGGTTAGAAGATCATAATATCTATTTGGTTATTGAAAAAACAGTTAATATCTAATTACTAGCTCTAAGCTACGTACACCGTATTATTTTTCATCTTATATCAATATTAGAGACATTGTTTCCAATTCTGAATGATTCCAACCTATCAGTAGGGGAAAACGTCATGATGAATTTCAAGAATATTGTCATGAACTGGTCAATTGTTCTGCCACGTACACTTGAGAAGTAACTCATAATATTATTTTCGATTGCACTGACATTCCACATAAAATTAGAGGAGTATTATCAAAATACTACAGTAACTACTTAAAAAATGTTTGTTTTATTTGTACGCTTTGTGTAAAGAGAATCTTTGTATTCTTTCAACGTCTGGTAGTGTCATAACTGTTACATGCAACTGGATCACGTTTACCATATATCAGGTGTATCATGCTCGATGGTCGCCTTCTAGAATCAGATGGTGTATAACCAGTAACATGAGCAGTCAATTTCAATTGACCGTCATTAACACTGGTTTTACTGGCCATAGTGACATGCTTAGGCTTATATAGTATATTAGTTAACTTATAGATATATTGATAACCTAAATTCTCTTAGTAATATATTCTGCTATAAGTCCTGGAGTATTTCCAAAAGTACAGTAACGCATTTTCTAACTAATAGTAGCTATTGGAAATAAAAAAAAAAACTATAAATATTCTTATCTCACTAACACTTTCACAAAAATCACCAAGAAAGATAATAACAAAATCAAGGTTATGATTTTTTTTTTTACTAAGCAAACAATGCATATCGTTAATTAATGAAATATTTTAGCAAATGTACAGAAAGAAGGGGTCATTTCTAGGCATCACTATCATAGATGTATTAATCCTAACAGATGATATATAAAACCTCGTGGCAGGGAAAACTACTCAGCACACTGCTTGAACTTAATATTTGGCAAATCATTAATGTGCTTGGGATACTTTTTGTTGAACCTAAAACTATTACCTAAGAAAGAGTTAGTCTTATTGAATTTATAACTTGGATTAATGAGTATTTTGGAATTATTTCTAACATTACAATTATACCAGTTCTTTACAAGAGCTGAACTTAGGAATCTATACGAATAATATATACCCAAAAAATTAAACTTTTGGCTTATTTCAACTTTTGGAAATACTTGTCAGATTTCAAATTTTTTCCATTATGTATACAATACTCTTTATTCAGGAAGGTTAATGAGTGATGCCACGGCTCTAAGAGCGGATCGTTCTCCACACAGCCGTGTAACGCGATGCGGAGTATCGTGAGCTGAGGCCGACCCTTTTTTTTTTTTATTCACATGGGGAGACCCATCATGGACACACCACCCTCTCGGGGGAGAGGGTGGGTAGTGTGAGACTCCTACTCACTAAAACCCCACGGTGTACAGACCGCCGGTATGGTTGAGGCGACACGGGATCGTGCAAAGCTATCACCATGTCGCCCCAGCAGTCAGCCCGGCGGAAGGTATCCTCCGGGCTCCGTCCTTATAGGGAGATAGACTGAGTACACAACCAGCTACCTCCCCTCGTCAGCCGAACCTGTGCAATGAGAGATGGGGAGCTGAGGCCAACCCAAACCAAGTATTGTCGAGAAATAGAGAATTGTAAAAACATAAGCTCAGCATCGTCTGCTCCCTACATGACAGTTCGGAATTCGTGTAAGCTTACTTAACTATGTTGACAGTAATTTGAATTTTTAGAATTCAATCGCATATAGAACCGCGTTCCATCAATAACTAATAAAAAAACCTTTTTGACATTTATGTAATGTCACCCTGTATCTTTTATAATTAATAGTGAGTATTACGTGATAATGCGCATCGCGTTCCGGGCAGCATGCGATACAAACCGGACCATCGTAACGAGCGCTGGAAGGCTAATGTGTGTATACCGCTAGCAAGCGCCGCGTCGCGACCGCCACTCAGAGCCCTAATTAGGTATGCGATATCATTAGACAACACCATTGTCATCTGCTTTCATAGCTATACTAGTTATAAAATTATTCTCGTTTGGCGAAATTTCAAAGCTAGACTTTATTTGGCAATTACACCACTCTTAAGAATCAAAATCAAATGGTATTTAACTTTCAACGCAGATGAATTGGAACTGTATAAAAGGCATAACGCAGAAGGAGTGAGAAGCTATCTCCTCGATCACATAACGGTAGCGAAGGATTCGTACCCCTCCGATTTTTCAACCAGAGCGTGTACAAACCTACGCTCGCACAACCACAAATCATGCCAACCTGTTCTGGTGGAGAATTTTGCTGTCGTACATTCGCCGCGGCCCCTTCGGCAGTGTCTTAAGCCTAGGTTAAATTTCTGGAAGTAAAGCCGTTGATCATGCCGCTAGCGGGATACACATGTGGTTAGCTTAAATATATTCGCGATGTTGTATTTAAGGCAACCGTCCAAGCCGTGAGTTCTATAAAGAGCTGGGAATATTCTCACCCGGGATATCGAGCCGTTTGCATCTATACAGATATAGTTTTGCCGTCTAGTCCACAAGCATATAGATAAATAATTTCAAGCCACTCAAAAATTTAATTGGCGCCAACCTTGACATCCTCAGATATAATTGTAAATCTAAAGTACAATCACATGGATTTATCATCATTAGCACTGTAATATAATACATAGCACTTAAAAAAAACTGTTAATGTTTTATATTTTATTTAAACATAATGTAATTTCTTACGATTTGAAAAGAAAGAGAATCGAAAACAAAATTATAATATAATTATGGTTTGTGCTGCGATAAGTAATTGTAATTGAAATATCCATTTGAAACAATGATCTGTCATGTCCTGTATGCTTATCAAACACATTCAACATGCTTATAAAAAAATCTGAGAGCTTAAGACCAATTCACATCCTTACCAACTGTCGCTTACAAATGTGACCGCATTAAAGCCGATAGCAATAGCGGCTGTCAATCATCTATCAGCAATAGCGCGACGTAATCAGGGAAACGATCCTTAATAAGGACTCGAGGATCGATTCGTATGAAAAAAGCTAAAATTATGAGATGGGCCGATCGCGTTACGAGCTACGGCAAAAACTGAGTGGGCACACATGCGGAGTACGATTCCAATTGTACGGATCGAGTTGCGGGGAACTCTTGTTTTAGGGTGGACGATATTTTATCGGGACAAATATCTTGTCGTGATCGTCTACGATTGGAGAATCGTAGAAATAATAATTTTTTTTTTTAATATTAAGCCGTATAATTTACGACCAAATAATTAATTGTTTAAAATAAATAGAAAACATGTAACACTTAAATTTTGAAATATGCAATAGACGAAAAAATGGTTTAATTTAACAGAAGGATTGTCAGAAATGAAAACGGTGCTTAAGTAGATTATATTGTTACAAAAATAGGGCCTTTAATAAATAATTTGTAATAACATTTCATTGATTAAACAGATACTGTTCTTCTTATGGACAATCAAATTCGTATCGTTGCCGGATCGTGAGGCGTAAGGAAGCCTAACAATTGTAGATACCCATTCGTCGTGTGTCGACGATATAGAGGGCGTAGTTCTGTCTCCCGTCGACCGTAGTAAAGTCACACGGGGTGATTTTTGAACAAAATATTGAATTATTTATACAATTTTCATTTCACTGCGCGCGTATACAATGTTATATCTAATTGGAACGATCTTAAAGGGCTTACGGGGAAAAAGTTTGTAAGTTATTCGTTAATTAATACACGAATTCTCACACCGTTGAACTTTAAATATTTATTAACTGTTTTCCGAGAAATTGCGCAAAACCTATAATCGCTCAACCCTAATGAAGATGCGATATTACTTGGAAAAACTTTTGAATTATCGGTTAATTCTGCAATTCTCACACTGTTGCTTCTTAAATATTTATTAAGTGGTTTCCGAGAAATTGTACAAAACCTTCTCTGTGCAGTCAACCCCAATGAAACTCGTTAGCGTTTTTAATTTTTATATAAACTATGTAAATGAAAAATTGACCAGTGAAAGGCGATCCGCACACGTAGCTTATGATATTCAGCGTACGCGATTGCGCAAAAAGCGGCCGCGGCCATTTTGGTTAGCGCGCGCACTCCCCGCTTTATTACGGGAAATCTTATGTTAATTACACTTATGTACCTCGTACGGACTCCGTCACATACGATACTCAGACAAAAAGTCACAAGCCATACAATTTTAATGCGCCCCGTGGAATTTACGGAAGATTCCACGAGTAAATGAATAAAAAAAAAAGATGTGATGTCGTATGTGAGTCGAATTTTGATTGTGTTGTTCGTATCTAGTACTTTGATCTCGTGTTTGGATGCGATGTAGAAGTTACAAAGTTTCCTGTAACAAAGTATTAAGTTAAATTCGTTTAACTTCTTCTGTGACGTCTAAGGCTACAACTTCGCTGTCAAACTTCCTTATGGACGGATAAGGTTATCGATGACTTTTTTTTATTCTGGTTCGAGATATTGAACCTCATTTTTTTTCATTGCACAGATGTACCTACTTATAGTAAATTACAGTACTAAAGCTAAGATATAAATTCAAAAACAAATGTTATATCATAAATGTTTACGTATTTGTAAGTTGAATATGTTAATATAAGAAATATTCCAGCCAAATAAGTAAGTGTATGAAAATACATTTTCTTCGCCGACTACGAAAATATAGTTTAAAGTTTTTCGAACGTAATCTTTTTGTCCGTTCTGAATATTCAAAACGAACAAAAAGTTTGATTACTTTATTTGTAGTCAAAACAGTTCGATAAATTTAAACATATGAGGTGTCGGTAGATGACTGTTCATTGTTTGCGTTACTTAGTCTACTTTGTAGGTGTTTGTGAGGTTGTTTTCATTTTATTTCATTAATAATTAATTATACTTGTCTTTTCAGGAAATTAACTATTAGTGAAAAATTATTTGTAGAAAATAATTTAACTTGATAACTTATTATAATATAATTCAATATCGACTGATGTGCTAAATATGTATTCCTTAATCAATTATTCGGATTACGAAAGATTATGATTTTATGAAGAATTTTGTCAACGAAATGTATAATTTATAGACATTTCTAAATTTGTCCAAACAATTGGTAGCTTCAAGTTCAATGTAAGTTAATTACTAGAAATATTTATACTATGCTTTCACTCGAGACTTCGCTCGCGTTAATGTACACAAACACAGACAAACTTACATAGACATTTATTATATTCGTTTGAATAGTTTGTTATAGGAAGGGTTTGCAACTTCGTTCAGTTGAAATTACAATACAAAATATTATTGCAATAAACACAGTTTAACATCATCTAGTATCAATTTTTAGTAAGCACCTCGTGTTTGTTTTAGTACAATAATTTTTCAACGTAACATTTATTTTTTGGCTTATCGTAGTTTTATTAAAAAGGGGCGTAGGCATTTCCACTTTGTAGAGACTGCCCTATTCGATATAAGACCCGTTTTATTTGTAACATGTATTTATTTACCACATTTATATAAATGAAATAACAACTTACATGTCTTCATAGGAATCAAATAAAACATTTAGTATTTTTATAGCGATGTATAGTCTTGAAATGTTTGTTTTAATTGCTTCGTTAGTTTCATCAGCGGTGCCGCTCTTTTAAAGTGTTTTTAACGGCTTCGGGTTCGGGTTTTGTTTGAATCTATTTTTTTTTAATTCATGTGATACTTTAATGATACAACGGAATGTTTAGCTTTGTTTGGACTCTGTGACGTATAGGTGTGTTCCGGCAGTTGCACTTAAGGGTCAGTTCCACTAGGTTTAGTGTGTTTACAATCTTAGACCAGAGCTTCATAGCATCAGATGACGTTGTGATGAAACGCAAAAAAAAATCTCCTATATTAGCCTAGACGACTGTTAAGTCATCTCCTGTGTTTGTATCCAAAATCTAGAAGTGAATATATATGTTACTCGTTACTTTATATTATGAATAATGTACTTATAAATGATCTTTAAAATGTTAGTCACAAAAGAATTGTTTTCATGAGGCGTGTAATAAATCTGAGCGTTTTGTTAGCTTTCTTAGTATTATAGTTGAAATACGATCCAGTATAGGCAAGAGTCTAATCTATTAATAACTGTTCAATTAAATATTGTGTTGAATATTTTCTTTACAGACATTAAAAGGATATATGTATTTTATGTACATATATTACATAATATTCAACTGTCGTATGTTTGGCACACTGTCTTGCCAAAACGATTTGATGAATTTTAACTTCCAAGGTGTCGTTAGAATCGATTTAATTGGACGACCGATTATGGTTATTGTACTATTTAAATATCTCTGTGAATCAAAACGACAGGGTTTTCGAGAATGTTTACTTTCCTTTATTATAAACTTCATTTATTTATCACTAACAGCCGCCTACGATTTTGTCTGCGCTTACAATTTTATAAATTATGACAAGCAATGCAGCGCATGGGAAGACAGCTCTCAGAGGGTAAGGTTATTCAAAATTCACTTCTAAGTTTTTGTTATGTTCAAGCCATTTTAAATAGTATATTTATAGAATATTGTTTATGTTATTCTCACGTATGAATTACTATTATAAAGAGAAAACATTCGTTTCTTTGCTTGTCAAAACTCTTTCTTTGTTTGCACTTTAAAAGTATTGAACCGATTTGAAAAATACTTTTACCTACAAAAAGCTACACTATTAACGACATATACATTATCAACATTGACGCCACCGAAGCTGCGAACAAAAGCTAGTAAGCTATATCACTCTAAAGTTTCATCAATTTTTGCGTAAGAGAGTAACAATCTATCCATTCTCACAAACTTTCTGGTTTAAAATTTTATCACGATAACCTTCTCGTAATTTATCAATTTATAATTATTTTTTATCATATCTCTATTATAAACAATAAAATTGAATTGAAAAAAAAAAAGCAGCTTACACTTCAGTGGAAGACTAAATAGAGCCTAGTGGCAAATAAATGTGACAGTTCCTGGAATAAGGCCTGTTATGTACAATTTGTAATTATTAATAATTAAACACTTGGCTTCCCTCGGAAATAAGCTTTTATTGGTCAGTATTAAATTTAGATGCAGGTACAAAAGTTGCGTGTGAATTAAAAGCTCACCTTTGTAAGGAGTTAAGTTATAACTGTTCGCATCGTAATACACTTTTATATGTACCAAGAAGTGTTATTAGTAAACAATTAAGCAATTCTAGTGTTAAACGACTTACGTAGAAATCGAATAGACAGTAAACAATTGTATTTTCCTTATAATCGCTTTATTTATTTATCAATATTTTGTTTTTTTTTTTTTAACAATTGATATATTTCTGAGGTGTTATTCTATATATATGTACAAATACAATTAAAGTGTATTTTGTTGTTAGTGTTAAACTTAGAAACGGTTGAACTCAACTTAATGTGGCTTATGTAGGAATACTGCCTTCCAAAGAAAGAAAGCCGTACTATTCAAAACTAGCTGGTGACGTGGTGACTTGGTCTGCGCTATTGTTTATCAACAATATATTTTAAATAGAAAGAAAAAACCCACATCGCTTTAACCACTTTTCAATGGCAACAGAATATGCAACGCTGAATGTGTAGTGCTTATAAATATTGTAGTTTCTCAAAACTTTAACAACCTTATATTAAATTAAGTTTTGTGCTAATTTTTAGATAACATGATTAAGTTTAGATATCTAAGATGTAAAACCAAACAAAAATGACCAAAGTTTATCGAGTAATTTTTGAGTGATCCTCGCACAACGACAGGTAGACAGACCTGCATAATTTTGTTTATAAAAAAGACATAAGACATAACAATTTTATATATATTCGGGATAAAAAAATGTACTTATAATTTTTGTTAACATTTAATGTGCTGTATAATGTATATGACATTTAATCAAAATACGTGTTATTTTAATCCGCTAATAGTTTTTGTTTTTTCTCCTATTTGTGTTTAGGTAAGTTTTCCCTTTTTCATTACAGCATCAAAATAACTATAGTTTTACCATAATACTAAACATAGATAATTAAAATCAACTGTAGGTTTATAGGGGATAAGTATACGCTACCCACGTACCCGATAAAATCGCTGCTCTTCAGTGATATACGACTCAGAATGTGTCTCTCTCTCTCAGTCAAGATCTCTCTCTCTTTCTTCGGGTCAGCCAGTGCCTATACAGCTGTAGAGAGGCTTCCAGGTAGGCATAACAGCGACGATTCAAAAACAAAATCGAAAATAATCAATATAGCCCCGGAGATGGCAATTATGAACATCAAAACGATCACCGGTTCGGACAAACAACGGTCATCATTACATTCGTTTTTAATAGATGCACAGAGAGGGGTATTAGTTCCAGCCATCACCACCATTTACACATTGATCTATCCTACAATAGCCTATTGACATGAAAACCCGTTTCGCATAGTGATTGCTTATGGATTGTATCTCCCTCTGATCGCCAACGACTTTGGATTAAACTGTATTTAGCACAAGGTTCATATAATTCGGTACTAAAACGCAAAAATCTTCAAATTTTACAATCATTTATTTATAAATGATTCTTTCTGTTTACAGAAAGATCTCAGCATTTATAGTCAGCACTTTTTAAGAGTTCTTTCTTCTTGCTATGCGTGGTTAGCACTGGTTATGTTTTATTTATACTTTATCGGTAAGTGTTTTGACCACAATCTTATTTGATGTTAAATGATGATGTGGTCTAAGATGATAAATCACGCTTAACCTAGAAGGAAGACTGGCTCTCAAGTGCAGCTGCCGGAACACACCAACAGGTGCTTGGCGACAGATTTTCAACTTGAGGGTGGTAGCTAGCCAGACAGACTTAGAAAAAGCCCTACCACGATGCTATGGTTTCATCACGATGTTATTTTCACCGAAAGCTCCGATTCAGTTGCTTGGATTTGAACCTACGTCCTTCGACGCTGTGCCCGAACACACTACCAAGTAAGCAATCGTCGCTTCGTACTTGTCGTTATTATATATTAAAATTATAAAAACGTAACCTGTTCCATCCAGTTCCTCATAAAATGCAATTGATAATCCTCAGTAGAATCTGAACAACTTCAAAAACATCTATCCAAATACCAATATTTTATGGACACTTTTTTATTATTTTATATTTACTTCGAGAAAGAATTGTGTACATTCCTTGGTCAAAAATATCATAATCCTATTACAACACAATGTTATATTAACATTATTTCAGTTTACAATAATCTACAGTTCATTGTCGTCCGTTGCCATCATCATCATCAATCGTAGACTGTTTACACACTGTTTTGATTAAAATATGTTCGTATTCTGAAATGAGGCGGCTGTTTCAGTGGAGATAGATATCGTCATGAAGCTGAAAAAGAAGCTGCCACCCATAAATTGAAAAAATATTACCAAGCAGGTACTAAGGTACTAGGTACTAGGATAGGGGATAGAATTCTGAACTAAAGATAGTACACATAAAAGTTTAGTATTTTATCTTAAGACACACGGTCATACATCATGTCTAATGATTATGGTCTAGTGTTAAAACCTATGAAACATAAAATTCATATTGACATTTGGGTAAACATGACAACCGAGAGACATAACTAATAATCGTATGTGTAAATAGTAGCCAGCCATTCAGACACAAGTATTATCCGACTTTACGTGAATATCCCGAACACCTGTGAGGTTAATTAACACTCATAGTGTGGTGCCCATTCGTCGCATTCGGTCACCCTAGCCACGTATGGAGAAAGAGGCGATCAGCTTAGTTTACTTTCCTCGCGTCCGCCGGATGCCGTACCGTTTTGCGCGCGGTTTAGGCCTAATTCGGCATAATTGTGTTGCTGCCTAAAAAAATTATTTATTACAAGCTATGCCTTCGGCTTCATGTGTATTTTGTTATATTTTCTAATTATTTAGTCTAATTAATATGTCTAAGTTACAGCGAATTGGATATTGTTTCAACTATATTTGTATTCAAACATCTACAAATTTTGTACTACAATCAAATAACTGCACAGAAGTTGAAGAGTGACAGCGTCCCCTAATGGCAAATTATAATAAAATAGATAGAATTAAAATTTCCTTCGCAAAAAGATATTGTGTGAGCCAATTTATTCCAATTTTATTTACATACTACTTGATACCTACGACTACGTCTACGTCTACGTCGATTATTATCTTTATATGTAGAAGAATAAATATAAGCACCACACCACATACCCCACTTCTTTCTCCATGGTAAGAAAATACATCGCTGATTGTGTAGAGCTCATAAAAACCGTAGTTTTTTTTTAAATCAAGCTATCATGATTACTACTTTTTAGATAAGCGTCTAAGAAATAAACTTATTTATTAAATAGAAATTATCTAAATCTATCCCGTAGTTTTTAAGGGATGCACGCACAATTGGTGACTTTTATCATTTTATTATATAGACAGCATTAAGCTTACAAAGACAAGTCAGTTTTAATTCAGCAGCTATCTTTATACTTGTACATAACTTTGAGCATATCAATACACACAAAAGGCGTCTACTGTAATCATAAGTAAAATAAATACAAAATCTAAATACAATAAAGTTAAATATTTTAATGATTTTTTACATGTATCCATAAATCACTGCATAGCGATACATTTTTTTTTAATGTTTTTACACCTGGAATTTATTAATGTTTTGCTTATACTTTTCTAAAAAGAGTAAACTCGCTAATCCACCTTGACAACTTGATGAATGATCTACTTTTTATGAGGTTCGTTATCAGGTTTATTAGACTACCTAATTTACCCGACCCTAATCCTATCGTGATTAATGTAGCGTGAATGAAACTTGTATTCGATAAAACATAAAAATTATTAATATTCATCATAAACTTTCATTTCATACCGTTGCTTGATGAATTTATTAATGATTATTTGTTTATACAAAGAAATAATAAACATAAGTTTCTGGGACAGTTGCTTTTTGCTTTCGTGAAGTGTAAAAAGCGATAATTTATGATATTACCCATTTTATTTTAGTAATTTCAATTATAATAGATAACTGATCTTCTACAATATATTGGTAAATACTTAGATGTTTAGAAAAAATATCGTAACAAAATGTACTTGTGGTCATTTTTTGTCGACTTAATTTACTTTAATTACATAATTACGTAATGTCACAAAATGTATAGAACGTTGCCAGATAATATGTATGTAAAAATGTATGTATGTATGTAAAAAATGTTATAAAACTGGTTCAGCAGCTTTTGATTAATAAACACGCTAACGGATATACGGACAGTCAAATAAATGTTTCCTTTTTAACCGACTTCCAAACAGGAGGAGTTTCAGGAGGTTACTATGTTTTATGGATACTATAGTAAAATACACATTTCCTTCTTTCATCGTATTAATTACATACAGTAACTAATGTGCTTTATCAGAACCAAACATTTATTATTTAATATCTCTGGATACTTTATTGTAAAATAAACTATGTTTACATGAGAACTTAAAGAAAATATTAAAGTCATTTACTTTTAAATTCATTATGTGTAACGTTTTGTTTTTCACGTTGGATATTTTTATTGCATTCTAATTATTTTAACATATAGAATTCATAGAACCCATGATGACTCAATATTTAACATGCTCGAACACCACGTTGTTGCATGTAGGTTCGAATCCTTACGAAAGAGCTGGAGTTTTCGGTGAAGAAAAACATCGTGATGAAACCATGGTATGGTGGTGGAGCTCTTTTTAAGTATGCCTCTGGCTAGCTACCACTATCAAGTTGGAAATTTGTCGCCAAGCACCTTTAGTTGTATTGTGGCAGCTGCACTTGAGAGGTAGGACCGTTTGTGCTTAATATGATCATCCTCTTAGACCGTCAAGTGAGACTGTCATCAAACACTAAAGCTTATAAAGTATAAAGAAAACCAGGAGTCTTATATGTATTTTACCATATTATGTGTATATATTGTACGTCTGTTAAATAAATTAAAGACAAAAAAAAAATTAACCAAACTACAAAATCACAAATGAGACCTCGCCTCGACCACACGTGCACATCCGCAAGATGGCGTTATTGTTATGCAATTGGCGCGAAAGTAACTGTCCGTGGTCTTCCTGTGGTACCGGAAATTAATATAAATAAATAATAGCGAACGTTATTGGTTTTCACGACACGTATCACGCGCAAATCGGCATACGAATTATGATTGACATTGAAATGATATGAAAGCATTCTTATGAGGTCATAGATTGCGAAATGTCAATTGCCCTTAAAATTAAAAAAGACTTCTTATGTATGATGATGGAATTTTGACAGTCATTTAGAAGTTTCCAAAAGGACAGTGACCTTAACAAATGCCCGTCACAATAGGTCGCTATTTATGAGGACTAGGTTAGGTCGGTTCATACACTAGTACGTGTTACCAATCACACCTTTAACACTGAAACTCAGCCGTATAAACACTTCTGCTTTGTGACAGAAATGGGTATGGTGTCGGTATTTACCACAGACGAAGTTTTGCAAATCGTACCAGTTAAAATGTGGATTTCAAAATTTGTGTAGTGATCGTGAACTCGCTAAAATTTTCCTAACATTTCCAAACGTCTTTCTTACTTTGAAATTATTTCCCTTGTAGTTATTGTGTCACGACAATAATTAAGTTATCAAATAATTTATTAAGTCCTTTTTTAATTAATATATTGAAAATGTGTATTTATTGTACGTGTCTACCAAATAAACATTCAAGTTTGCAAAAAAATAAAAGAAGAATTGTTAGTGAAGGGTGGAATTGTAATAACCCTACACAGGGAATAATTTTTTACACAGGAATGTAATTGCGTTTTCCGACTCAATTAGTACTAAAAAAGGAATTTCAGTATTAGTTTGTTCTTTTTTTCATTTCTAGCGTCATGGTAGTAAAACATTCTGTTGCAACATATCTAATAATCGAAATATAAAAAGTTCGGAGGTATTAAGAGATTGAAGAGCTGGTTTATATGTATTTAAAGGTGATAAATTGCAAAATAAAAAAAAAACTGAAATCTCGACAACAACGCGACCTTTTACTGTAACTAAGACCCATAGAGATGATACCATAATAGCTTGACTAAGCCATGTAGAAGGTTAAGAATAAGGATCAAATGCACATCGGAATTTTATATACAGAAATATCTGAAACAAGTTACATTCATTATTGAAATATAAAAAAACAAGAGCACAAATGAATCTTTCATTTCTTAATAACACGCTGTTTTCAATTAACATATATTATGTTATTTAATTAGAAACACAGCAATTTCATATCAAAGTAAGCATATACAAATAACTTAGCACCTTATATTCGTACACGTGTAGGTACCGATTTAAAACTGTGACGTAAAACTAACAATTATTGTCATCACATAAAAGTAATTCATGTACGGAGATCGAACCCTCCTATATTTCACCCAACATTAGGGCTCACTATTTAACTGTATATTTAAAATGATTATAAATAATATGTTGACAAGTTCTGATAAATTTCCGACGGAACACTTAGGCCTACGGAACACTAAACAGTTTAATACGTACTCATAGAATTATTTGCTTATTATTTAACATATTTTGTTTATGAAATAAAATGTATAAACAAATATTCGTACCTCAAAGTATAAAATGAGTAATAAAATTTTTACACCAGATGTGTATAAAACGAACAATCGAAAATGTAGTAGCATGAAGGAGTTTTTCGCAGATATTAGTGTCTTTTATTTATTCATAAATTTTGCGTTATTTGTTCTTCTATATTGAGTAATATTCATGGCTTAGAAAATGGACATGAATTCCGAGTCGCCGAAACTCCCTAGAAAGTTATCAAGTATAACAAAGGAGTTCGTTTCGCTAAAACACTGAAGCCCTCACTGTAATTATTACCCACTTGACACTCTCAACAACATTCTTCTATAGAAATGATAAGTTGCCATTGTCGGAAAAAAATGTTATCAATAATTTAATTATAAAACTTGTTTATGTACTATGTTTACAATTCACCATGGAATTAGACAGTTATCTTATACTTCTATAGATGGAAATTTGCAAGCTTCCATTGCTTTGCAAATTCCATTCCATCATAAAAAGCGGAGATAATATTCATTGTATACTACAATTATGTCCGACTGCCTTCCGACCACTACATACCAGGTGTAACTCCCGCTATAGCACGAAGCGGCTGAGTGGGAGTTTTCGTTAAAGGAAAATATCGTGATGTAACCACAGCATGATGGTAGGTTTTCTTCCAGGTCCACCTGGCTAGCTACCAAGTTGATAAACTGTCGCCAAACACCCGTTGGTGAGTTCCGGCAGCTGCACTTGAGATCCGATGCCTTCTGAGTTTAGCGTATTTACCATATTAGGCCACATCGTCATTTAATATCAGGTGAGATTGTGGTCAAAAAACTATAAAGTATATAAATAAAAAGTAATGAATCCGTCACAGTGACTCTTTTCTGGATTGTCGCGTTCAAGGAGCCGCCAGTGTGTACTATGCAGCCGAGAGGCGATGGATTGAGGATCTAAGTACCAAGCTATATTCACTATCAGTGTAAACAAATAGTAATAAAAAATACAGTACATTTTTTTATATTATACAATAAAGTTTCAGGAATAACATGTTAACATGACATAAACACGTTCTTCCGTATAGGAAATAAGCATAAATAACAAATTTGATCAGGAAATGTAACAAAGCAAATACGAACATAAAACATGGACGCAAGCACTCTGAAGAGATATTAATTAAATTATTATGCACCGAAGTTCATATAAAGGCAGATATAATTAATTGAACGTTTCCTATTCAATCATACGGTCGCATTGCGAAACAAACAAATGAGTCAGCCATTCATCCAAGTAAACAAAGCAAGAAAACCCCTACGAACCAGACGGATGGAAGGAAAGACACTCAGACACCACGTGCATCACCATACGGGCGTCGAGATGTCCATAATTTTGGATTCGATCCATAATCAAGGGCCCGATGACTTACTCCACATACGATGTACGTATTTAGTTAAGTCTGTGTAAGGTGGGAAACCTAAAGAGGTGGTCGCTAAAGATGCTCTTTTTAGACTTGTGGGATTTCTTTTTTGGTGTGCGTCGACGCCTCAAAAGGCTGCGCCGCGGCCGTTATGTCGCTCCGGCGACGAACGCTTCTTCGCTTTCAGTGTTTGATCGACTTTTGTTTTTAGCGACAATGACGTATCAGCTACGTCATTTGTGATAATCACTCGTACAAATAAACATAGGAGAAAAATTATGTAAAAATTTTGCAGTTCTGTTTACTATACGTTTTATGAATGCGTGTATAATTTATTTGCATGTCTGTTTGCGTTTTTGGTTATGTTGTTATACTCATGTTCTCATACAGTTCGGGTTAGAAGTAGTTCGAATTAATAACACAAGTAAAATATGGTATACAATTAGCTTTAATTGTTAGTTTGCATTATCGACGAGTCGAAGCGTTGTTTTATAGGTATATATTCTTCATACGTCACATTTTGTACGTCTACAATCCTTATCATTGCTAGTTCTTGTTAATATTCTAACGAATATGGGTTTGTTTATTACATTTCCACCCGATAACTACTTAACCGTTCATCATAAAATATTGCATACATGTGGTCAGGCATACACAAAAGACCATAGGATATATTTGATCCCGAAAAAGAGTACTGTTTTCCAGGAGTGACTCATGACCACACTAACGCAAGTCAAAATTAACTCAAAACTATAATGCATGAAAAGCATTTACACATGGAAGATTCTACATATCACCTATAAGAGATAACGTGTTTATTACAAAAAAAATCTTGACCACAATAAAACTTGGTAAAAATTCAGCCACTGTGACTCGTGTCTGTTCTTTTGAGATGAATACTGAATGAAGTGATGATGGCTCAGTGGTTAGCGAATTCGAACGCCGCATGGTTCGACATAGTTTCGAAACCTTGTGAAAGAAGTGGGGATTTCAGTGAAGGAAAACATCGTGATGGTTATAGCATGGTTTTGAGGCTTTTCTTAGGCTCATCTGAATGGCTACCACCACCCTTAAGTTGAAAATCAGATCTCGATTTTCCATCTTAGACCACATCATCATTTACCATCAGGTAAGTCGTGGTGGTCTAGTGGTGTGACCGGTGGAATACCAATCCAATGTTCGCTGGTTCAAACCTCGTCATGATTCAACGAAGTTTTCGAAATTCGCGTACATTTACTCATTTAAACTGGTAACACTATCGGCTGACGTTGAAGGAAAATATCGTGAGGAACCTGGACCTGAGAAATGTTCTTGTAGTACCACCGTATGTTGGACAAATATAGAACGGTGGATTACTCAGAGTTTGAAATCGCCAATACGTCGTGGGCTGGCGCGGTGATTATACCTTCCTTCGGGAAGACGCCTATGGCCCTACAGTGGGTCTCTTCCAGGCTGATAAACATTATGGTCAAATGCTAAAACCAAAAAACATATAATATAATTTTAATAAAAAATAGAACTGTCTTCAAAGATGTCTTCTACTCTAAGAAATACTTAAAATCATCCTTCACTATGTACGTACCTAGTCTTGGATTATCATAAACCTACCAATATTTCCATTACTGTACATTCCCTATTCGATTTTCATGAGTTTCTTGGTGTATCTTCGAAGTACAAGATACCCAATGCTACTGAAATTAATTGAGACTTCCTTGAAAATAAGCTCTTTAAAAAAATACAATCAAATTGAGAATCTTTTTCTTTTTTAAATCGGTTATAAAAACGGTATAGTAAGAGCTATGTTTTCGCATACTTTGAAGGTCGGTATGTGGACAGTGATCGTTAATAAATCCTGATTTCTCGACGGTCAGATGAACGTTGCCAAGTACGCATTTATAAAACAGAATAGGTATAACAATCTTGTAAACATTCTCTAAATTACTTCTTTCGTTTAGAACGAGCGTCAAGAAACAACATAATGACGACTCTAACAGGCTTTTTATTGGACAATTACCTGTACCTCCGATTGCCTGTTTGTCGTTACACAACCCTTATAAGTACTAAATAAAAATGTTAAATATACACGGTATTTTAGTTACAAAAAATATTAACTATCACTTAAATTATTAGCGTGCGGCGTTAGTACTGGAATAAATAAATACACTTAATATCTCTCGTATATCTTGCATAATAATTCCCATATATTTTCGTTCTACACAGTCTGTCTATTTCTTTGTGTACTTATAACTCGAAGATTCCTGCACCGTTATCATGATTCCTTCTTTACATTATAAGTTTATTCTCTGGGTATGTTTTCATATGAGTTTTTTTATACTCAGTGGTATATGAAACAAGTTATAAAGTTAAAGATAAAATAAGTACACATTACTTATAGTATATTCTATATATCATTCTACTTAATTAACCTTCAATAAATATTACCCAAAATAATAAAGTGACAGATTATTTAGAATAGAAATTACTGAATAAGAATTCGTAGTTACCTTAAATCTAATTTATTTATTGTAATCAGTAATCGTTTTTTTATGAGAGCGAATTAAATATGTTAATAGCGACATTTAAAGGGTTGATCAATGGAAGTAAATAATTTCGAAGTCACAATCCTTATACTTATGAATATTATAAAGACGAATGTTAGTTTGTTTGTAACGCTTTCACTCACGAACTACTTAGCCGATCATATGATTATTAGTTATACTAGTTATCATGAGTACGGAAAAAGACGTAGGGCACTAATTAACCACAAAAAGTATTATTCCCGAGGAATACGTCAAATCTTAAATAATAGTTAAATGTGATGATTATTGGCTGCATTGCCTATGTAATAAATATTTACATACAATAAATCATGTAATACTAAAAGATAATGTCATAAAAAAATTATAATAATAATTCTGTAATTCACGAGAGTCGCGAGCAAGGACAGATTTATTATATACTTTTAAAATTTAGACATCCATTTCATATTTAATGTAGTTATGTTTTTTATCTATCTCAGTAGTGTTAATGTATTTTTTAAATGTATTTCTTAATAATAGTCATTGACTGTGGTCGTAATTCGACCATATTTTTAAAAAATTTAATATATATTATATTTAAAAATTAAGGCTTTTCTTTGCCTGAGAATGAATGAGAGAATGAGAATGAATTTGCCTGTGTATGAATATTGTAGATTAATTGTTTTAAGGTTCATGAAGTATGACGAATAGAGACATTCGTTATTTTTTTAATTGAATATTTATAAATTATTACTGCCATTGTCGAGTAATCAATAATGTTACAAGCGTCTTGTGATAATCTCAATGTTCTAACAAGACGATGACTGAACCCTTTTCCAGTGAGTTTTTGGGGCATCTCAAAATGTATACTCCACGGTATTATTTCCCATCCACTTCTATTACGCACAATAACCGAACTATATTACATAAAACACCACCAATATTACAAAATACAGAGTGAAATAACACAACATTATGACTAAAATATAAAATGCACTAGACTAAGATCTCGGCCAAAACTATATTGGTGTAAGTGTTGTTATGTGTTTTTTTAAAGATTAAAGATTAGAAGAAGTAGCATTAATACAATTTTTTAAATTAATATGTGTAAGTTTAATTAGTGGTCGACTGGTGATCGAAAGTCGACCGTATTGTACTACTTTTTTTATATAGGCTTATAATTGAAGGTGTCGACTCGTCGATTGTATACAATAAAGTGGCAATTTCAAAATTGTTTTATGCATGACAGTAAAGATTTTTTATAGCCATTATAAAAAAATCAGTTGACAAACGGAGGAGAAAGATGTGTATCTGTATACATTTTCCATATTTATATATAGATACTACGTTATACGCTTAATACAATAAATGATATATTAGTATTTTTTATACATAGTGAATCAGTGACCACTGAAAAGCAGACCACTTGTACAAACCTTAAACATTAATATTAAAGCGGAGGCTTAGTTACTCGCACTGATATAATTCTAGTAAAAAGTAAACGGGATACTTATATAGATGTATATGTACTTATATTTAACGTATATGAAATAGATTAAGCGTATTTGTACGAAGTAGAACATTTTATTGTATAAAGAATCTTTAATTTCGTCTTCGTGTCGATGAATATTAAGCTTTAGATGCTTGTCACTCAGTCGTAATAATGATTTACGAAACCTCAAATCTAACATAAGATGCATTATGTTGTTTTTTTATTAAGTATTAATTCAATAGATACACTTGAACAAGTTGTGCAAAAATAAGAAATGGTTTTATCAATGAACATTTATAATTCGATAATTTTATATAAAACTAGCCCGAATGATAAAATTGTTGTCTAATATCCAGATATCTGCATTGAATATAAAGTTATTATAGTTTTAAGAAACTGTTATAAGCACTACGCGTTCTGCTATGTATGTTTTCTTACCGTGGAGAAGTGGGACAAACGGTGTAATGCGCATGTGTAGAAGAAGGGAAAACCTTGTTCACAATGAAATTAAGCAAGCCAAGTATATTTTTTATCTATCTTCCTCTGTATGTACATTCTAGATGCACGAACAATGCAGACAAAGTCGCGGGTATAAGCAAGCTATAAAGAAAACTTAAAACATTGAGTACACGGATTAATTTCATTTAAATGTGATATCATTAATTTTTTGTGCATAGAAAATTGCTAACCCAAAAATTTATCAATTTCCCGGACGATTTTTTAAGTATATTTTCTTTCATACAAACCTTGTCCTGACAATTACAAACGTAACGAAAAAAGAATTCGCCAAATACATTCAACCATTCTGATGTTATGCGCTTACATATCTTCATCAATTGAATTTTATTTATATACAAGATTATTATGTTAGAAGCTTTTGACAACCCTAAAATAAACAAACACAGGAGACATTCGGTTTTAATTTCCAGAGTACCTAACACGAAGACCATGGCGCCCGATTTACACAAGTAAAAACCTTCGAGTCCGACGTAGTGTTGTATGACATAACAATTCCACTTAACATCCATTCCGTCAAGTTATAGAGTTAACTTGTCACCAATTCGCATCACCATATACGACGATAAGTTTGAAGATGTAATTCATACGGGCCGGTTATGGTCCGCCCCTTTTCGAGCGTACTGTCTAATTAATGTAATTTGGACCCGTTTTGGACTGTTTGCGTAACACAGTCGGCGTGTTATCGGATTGTGACGTTTCAGGTTAATTTATATTTGTATTTAATATGTTTTTTCTTCTTCTTCACGGCGGCGTAGTCTTCTTCTCCTCTAGGTCGAACACGGTAATTGACCCAGCGTGTACAAAATCCCTGTTATTTATGCACCACCACCTTCACACATCATACCTTTCCTGATTAACTTTAGGACAATGGAAGCAAAACGGATTGTGACATTTCGGGTTAATTTATACTTGTACTTAAAATGTTGTTTTTCTTCTTCACGGCAGCGTAGTCTTCTTCTCTTCTAGGTCGAACACAGCAATTAATCCAGCGTGTACAAAATTCCTGTGTGAGTTTTTGTTGTTGTGTCCCATCATGTTCACATATCACACCTTTCCTAATTAACTTTTACAATTAGAAGCAAGACAGAAGCTACACTTGGCTTACTAGCCATATTTGCTATTCAACATAATATCAATCAAGATGCCTAATTACCTTTATAATATATTTGTGTTGACCCGAATTCTTAAACACCATAAAAAGACTTGCTCGCATGTATTTCTTCTCCCGCGATATAGCACAGTGGCTTTTCGTGGTCCTTTTAGATACGCGGCCACTAAGCGTTGGAAGGACAAACCTCCTCCTATTCGTAACCTTATACGAAGTTATCGTTTTAGTGTCAAAGCACAACTGAAAAACTATTTATTAACATGGAAAGCGTCGCAGTAGACAAAGCAAATTAATGAATATAATAAATTGGCTTTATCAATGTGATCTTTGTGGTAATGCGCAGTCTTTCGAAAGTGAGATGTAACTTCGTAAATTATGTTTTGTATATAGGCAGTAAGTACTTGGCTATATATAGTAACATGCGTATACCTATGAGTTAATATTTTAACTTGAAATTATAGTGTAAGTACGTCCGTCTGTTTGAAATTTCGTCAATCTGTTTTTCTATATACAGCAGGTTTGCTAAGAGAATCAACGCTACAACGCTTGCACTTGCAAACCTGTAGTCTTATGCTGAGACAAAGACCTTTTTGATACCATGCAACACTTAGTTATCTCTCTTGAAATATTTGATGTATATACTTGTTAAATATGTTGTGTACGTGTCAAAGAAATTTATCTTTCTTTCTTTCTCAGTGACCGAGGTAGGTATACAGTCCAACACCGATGTTATATATTAATATCTGGAAATAGATTTTGCATAATAGTAGGGTTTTTTCTAAGGCGGCCTGGCTTGCTACCCCCCTCAAGTTGGAAATCTGTGGCTCAGCAGCTATAGGTGTGCTTCGGTAGTTACCGTTGAGAACTAGTCCCTTTTAGGTTTAGCGTGTTTACGATATTGGACCACATTTTTATTTAACATTAGATGAGGTTGTGGTCAAATACTATCCTATAAGGTATGAAAAATATTTTCAAATGTGCATAATATTAGTTTTTGCTCGCGGTTTCGCTTGCAACAATGTAGATGTAACCTATCCTTTGGGAACAGTTTATTTTTTTGAATTAAGGTACTCTATGCCCTATCCTGTACCCCCGACAACGTGTATGCTAAATTCCATTATTTTGAACTGAGTAAGGACTACGATACCAACGATCTTAAGCGACTTCGTGCTGTTTAAATGACTGTATAAAACTTGATGACAACTAAATTTACCCTGGCGCCACCTAGTAGGTGGTTATAATTAAATGAATAGTATTTTATGAAAGAGAAAAAAAAAACATCTCTCGCAATTTTCATGGTGACAGTCAAATGTTGATGCAATTTATCGATATCCATTTACTAGAAAGATCATTGAACACTTATATATTTTATTTTTATTTTGGGTACGATATGTGAAACACCTTAGCCATATTCGAGACAATAAATTGAGGATGTTTCCTAAATTAATTGCCTTTTCTTAGTTTTTATTGCGATTTCTTCTCTAACCTACATTGCAGAAGGAGGCACCCCTAAACAATCAACTATTTTTAGTTGACTACATAATAAAGGTTAATGTTTCTCAAGTGTATAGTTTAATTAGCTTGATAGATTTTAACGTACGATGTGTTATTAAATTCATTTGATTAGATTTTACACATATCATTCAGTTCTTTCAGATCAATAATACAAAATTAAATACTCACATCACTGAGAAATGAAAGTCAAAATAATAGAAATATTGTTTTAAAATCACCGCTACGAATGATGTCATGTTTACTGCAAAAATCGGTAAAAATCAACATAACGGTTAACTAATGTTCTGATTTCCCTAAAAAATCTCTTTTCTTTAACTCGATATAGAGTAGAAAACGTTCGTAAACAACCGAATAAGGGTAACCGGTCATTATTAGTGCGTTGATACACAAAACAGACTTACCGATGTGGGATTAAACGGTTTTATAAGAGATCTTCGTACGGTAACCGATGACGTGTGTACAACCATATAGAAGCACGCGGATATTCTATGCAGAGTATAATTGGATAAATACATTATTCCCATAATCCTTACTAATATTAGTTAATAAGAGTTTGTTTGTGTATTTGTTGCTCGTTCACGTCTTAACTACTCAACCAATCATTATGAAATGGCATACACATTGTCAAGTACACAGAAAAGGACTTTGCTAACTTTTAAACTAGAAAAAGAATACTGTTCCGGAGATATAAGTCAAATGTAAATTAACACGAGTGAAGTCACGAGGAAATCTGATAAATATATAATAAATACGAATAAAACTCTGTCCGCTTGTTCGATTTTCGGGACTGTGTCTTTTAAAATGAACGATGTTTAAACCGATCTAAATGATATTTAGCATACAGATAACCTGGAACCTGTACATGAAAAAAGGCTATTTTCATCTAGAAGACACGTATATGAATTCGCGTGAAAAACAGGTTGTATTTAAAAATTAATTGCACTCTTCGTTTGCCCTATATGCGTTCATATAGTGTACAAATATCCGGTAGGATGTCGAATGGACGTCTTCGAAAATTTCTGATTTAGTACAACAATACCATAATAGATGGCGTGCTAGCCGTTTTAGCAGATTAATGTATTTCATATAGTTTAGTTATATAGCATTAGTTAAACAAACCTATTGATTATTGATAGCTTTTCCAACACTATAATGTTTTTACACTTCAATATGTTTACGAGTGAAGCTTGTAATAAATACAAATTAATACCTACACACATATATGTTCTGTAAAGGTACATAGACATCGTGCTACCGCTGTATTCTGTCTGGATTGGCCGGGTCATGAAACTTTCAGTGCTTTGACCCGGCGTACAGCGCTTTTATTAAACGAACGAAAGCTTCCATTGTGAAATGACACGTAATAATAGAAAACAAATAAACGGGGTTTATTCTAAGGATTTTGACATGAAAACTCACTTCAAAGTACTTCGTACATCGTTAATTTTGCTTTCAGTATATACTTATTGCATTAAATATTAAATGGAGCGCGTGACTTTGTTCTCTTGTAACTAGTTTTGTTGCTTCATCTCAATTACTAGATATCTTACTTCAATTAATTGTTGGTTGTACTCTTATCATTACTCTTTTTCTAGTTTTAAGTTGTCTCTGTTAAATTTTATCATTTCTGGTTATCTTCTATGAAGAATCGTAAGGATATGTAGCCCAGAGTATACTTACAAGAATTCTGTAACTTCTAGTTAAATTTAGTCAAAATCGGACGCTTTTATTTTATTTAAAGGTATGTATTTTAATGATGAACTTTTGAAAGTTTATTCATTTAGTAATAAAACAAATTTTAATAAGGTGCAGCTTTTTTTATTATGTATTATAAGATATTGTTATACGTATTTCAAGCCCGGAATTAAGTTGAGTCTGTATCCAAACACTAGTCCGATGGCTAGGTCGTAGAAAATGATATAATCATATGACAATACTGATTGTATTGCCTTTAATTGGTCCATGATTTATTATTTAGATCAGCTAAACTTTGACTTTTTACTTTTATCTTTGACACGAGTAAATTTTCTTTACATTATCTCTAGTGTAATTGGTTTCGCTGTTTAAGAAATACGTAATTGCGAGTAAACTGTAAACGAACCACTTATTCGGTATGAATTCGGTACACAAATTTACACAAAAAGTATTATGTTATTTCAAAGGATAATGGATTACAAGGAGTATAATAAGTAATAATACAGCTACATTGAAAATACGGAAAGTAGACAATCATTAAAAGCAACATTGAAAACACCTTCAAAATTAAGCGTGATGCTGTTAACGCCATCTATTATTTTATACTAGTAAACATACTATATAATCGATGCACAGAAACTCCATTGATTTATGAATTAGTTTACTAGTTAGTCGATAGATGGCGGTACAAAATACTTTTAAAAACGGCACATTTAGTACAATTTATATCATAATATTTGAAATATAATCAAGATATCATTTTAAATCATTAAAAACATCACTCTTTTTAATCCAAGTTCGATGCTTAAGGTAGTAAGTAAAATACTATTCATTCAAAAACATAATGAATAAGAGTCATCAACTCAAGGAATTTGTAAGGCTCGGTTGCACCAGTTAATGTTAAAGTTAAAAATTCGGTTAAAGTTATTGTTAGGCAAAAAATAGGTTGCACCAATTGACAATGGTTAAAATGACGTCACGATTTAACGTTAACTATTACCGCTCCATGTTGGCCGGTTACCGTTATTGTTAATGTCAATTTTTGAATCGGTTGTCATGTTCACTAGAAAAAACTTTATAATATCATGTCGTTGCTAAGAGAAATCCTGTGGGAAACTGAAAATAGTTCTTCCGATGACGAAATCAATATATTTGAAGATAATTTGCGTCTTAGAAAGAAAAAAGTTTAATTTCCTAGAATTGGAAAATGTCCACAGGACGACAAACGCTAACGTTTTGTCGTTGACATCTGAAATCTGTCATCAAAAATCTGTTGACAGTCACAGAATAACAATAGTGACACTTATAACAAAGTCCTGCCAAGTAAAATATATTACCCTTTTCGATTTTAGGGACTAATTGGCTTATTGAAGTAGCAACCCTAATAACTTTAACAATTACAAAATGTTTGATGGTGCAACTCGTTTTGGCAAATGTAACTGTTAGCAAGTCTTGTCATTGTTAAAGTTAACTTTAACAATTACAATAACCACGATTTTGGTGCAACTCAGCCTAAGTGTTGCTTACTTATGAATTCCTTGGTTCAAGTACATACATAACACTACAATTCTTGGTTTTTAGTGTTAAATAGATGGCACTAGTGAGTAAATATTGAAAAGAAATTACGCTGTACTATTTTAGTTTTTTATGGACCACTGTCAGTTGTTAGGCAATTTGCTTTTTTCTACTTATGCAACGACAATAAAATTATTATTTCTCATTTCTTTATTTCTTTCTTATTTCTTTATTTCTCATTTTGTTCTTTAGAGTAATGAAGTAAATAGTAACTTGTAGTTACTAGAAATAGTTGCAATTACACGGATCGCGTGACTGTGACTTGCTTTTTCAAGTGAACTGTGTTTCCTTCACCATACACACTTCACAATTTCAAGGTATTATTGTTACGTACTTATGTCGAACCCATTCCTAGAATGTTAATTAAATTCGTTCTAATTCAGCAGCGTATACAATCCATAAAATTAACTGGAAACCTAAATACAAGTCCGTAACAGCGCGTAGCCGCTGATACAATTATTAAAATCGATTGGGTTTTCCACAAACAAGTCAAAATATAACTAGACCTACGGCGTATTCTATGCTGTACCATGACAGAGGTCAACATGTTCTGGTCAATAGGATAATTCGAGGGGGTTGTGGGGCAGTCTACCATGGTATGCATTATGAAGCAGTAATAAATTGTAGGTGTCGGTGATTCCACGGTACAGTGATGGATCTTAAGAACTATGGAGTTGTGTTGTTTTAAACATTTATTTCTTGCTAAGAATCGCCCGCGACTTCATTTGCGTTAGGATTTTTATAAATGATGACATAATATATTATTTTTACGTAACTCAGCGCACACCGAAATAGCTCTCAGTTGGCAAAAATTACAATTACAATAACTGTATAAATTATAGCCTAAGTTATTTTCCTGTAAAGTTTCACCAAAATTCGTTTTGTAATTTATTGTTTAAATATAAACAAAGTGTATTTTTAAAATATTAATAATATTAGCTGTAGTATAGTATAACATATATGTCGGAGGAATTACTATTGACATGCGTCCGTACTATTGACTCGTACTAATTATCTATTTACCCTTTTCTGAAACACTATTGGCTAAAGGCACCTTCATTTCATAAGCATGTTGATTATTATTGGCTGTCAGCATTGACTGAATGCCTTAAAAGGCCTTCGACGGGCATTCTCGCTCAGATCGTTGGACTATTCGCATTTATCGATAATTCGTAACTATATTCAGTATTGATTATTTTCTATACTGACAAATGTTTTATTATTCATATTCGATTGGTCTCGGAGGATTCATCGATTAATTCATAACCATGGTGTCACTATGGACGCCACTTCACTCCAACATATATAACCTTTATGTCCAACAGAGAGCGCCTTATAGTAAAATGAAGAGCTTTCGGAAATTTTGAAGCGATGATGGCTTAGTTGTTCACGTTGATCGACGTACGTTTTGTAACGACCCAACCCTCTGAACATCATATCAACTAAATCATAGTTGTGAACTTAGCCGCTACTACACACCTCCTCTCAGTATCTGCCATAAATGAGCTAACCAAAGATATAATTATCCCGATTAAAGCTTTATATTTATATATTATTTATTACCATGATCATTTAGAAATTAGGACCCTTCTACGTTGTGAATTAAAACAAAGTTATAGTAAACAGATTCTTTTAATCTGGTACTCAGAAAACATTACATAGATCCAATCTAGTATAATTAGAACTTTAGGCCCATCCCCTCAGGTCCGGCTACGGAGGTGGAAGGAGGAGGGCAAATCGCCGCCTCCTTCCACCGGCCCTCTTTTGGCAGAGATGGCCACTGAGAAGGTCCGCCACTCGGGGCCTCTCAGCCACCTCCTTCTGCGAGATTACATCCTCGCAGAAAGAGGCCATCGCCCTCCAGGAATCTTCGCTGCCGAGCATGGCCGCAACCACACTCGGCAGCGACAGATTTCCTCCCACCGCCGCAGCCAGAGTGCGGCGCTGCACCTCCCAGGCAGCACACTCAGACAGTGTGTGCTGCGCAGTGTCCTCCTCAGCGCCGCACTCGTGGCATGCGGTGGTCGGCTCCATGCGAGCGATATGGTGCAGGTACTAACCAAAACAACTATGGCCGGTCAGCACCTGCACCAGCCGAAACGTCAGGGAGCCCCACTCCCTATTTAACCACTGCGGCAGGACCAGGCGGACGGCGTCCACCGTATACCGCCCGTACCGCGCGTTCGCCAGATCCTGCTGCCACCGCTCTATTGCTGTCTTCCTCCTCTCTCGCCTCTTTCCCTCTATCTCCCTGTGAGCCGGCGAGCGTGAAGGCCGCCGCCGAGGACACGGTGCGGCATCCCCTGATAGCCCTCAGTGCCACAATGCGCTGCGCAGCGCGCAGCGCCCGCACATTAGCGGTACCGAGGACATCGGATCACACCGGGGCCCCCCCGTAGACGGCCATCGCTCGCACGACTCCCATATATAGTCGGCGGCACCCGGCACTTGGCCCCCCGATATTTGGGAGCAACTGGCCGAGTACCGCCGCCGCCCCTGCTATACGCGGTCCGAGCCTCTCGAAATGAGGCTCAAACCGCCAGCGCCCGCCCAGGGTGAGGCCCAGATACTTCATCCGGGTCACCACCCGGATACGGGCGCCATCTATAATTAAATGGACCCCAGGTGGTGGCCCTCGCCGAGGCCCGTGGAATAGTAGGGCCTCGGTTTTATCGAGGGCCACCCTGAGGCCCAACCTACGGATGCGCCCGACTACGGCTGTTGTGGTAAGCCTACAGCCACATGGAAACTGTCAGTAACTTCAGCCTCGGACCTAAAATGTGCATTCGCTTGACTATACATACAACGGATAAGTTCTAAGTATTTCCCAGGCACTCTCTTCTTTTTCAACGCCCACCACATAACATCCCTTGATACTCGATTTATTACCTTTAGTATGATACTTATTTATCCTGATTTCTCTTATTTAACTTGCTTTACAAAGATTTTCAAAGTTGGCGCTAACTACGATAGCGTACTATTATTACGTCTGTCAAAATTTCGATTCATTCAAAAATTTACCAATAATCCAGAAATGATTAAAGTTCTAACTAGATGGAGCTTATATCAATTTATTTTATTTTTCATAATGTACCTAACACCTACTTAGATCCGTTACAGTTTGAATTCTTACAACTGAGTCGGAGCTTTCGTTGAAGGAAAACATCATGATAGGTGATATCATGGTGATAGGAGCTTTCCCTAAGTCCGCCAGGTTAACTACCACCCTGAAGTTGAAAGTCTGTTCAAGCACTTGTTGGTTTGTTCCGGCCACTGCACTTAAGATTCAGTTCTCTTCTAGTTTTAGCATGTTGACCATCTTAGACCACATTGTCACTTAACATCAGATGACATTATGGTTAAACTACCTTGAATATAAGTTACATAATTCTCATGAAAACTTGAGAGACAATTACCAACCAACTTCATGGTGTCGGTGTGCTCGCGCATCATGATTTTCCTTAAACGCGTCAAAAAGAAATATATTGGCTATTTGAGAGGCTATTGTGAGAAATACGATATTAATCTTTATTCGATTCGAATTAAATTTAGCTATGTACATTGGGTGTGTAATGTATACCAAAATTACCCTATACAACATATAATTCCAATGAATAGGTTAGAAGATTTCGCAGATTTAAAATTATGCACAACAAAAAACAAGTTGTGTGAAGATTCTAAAGTAGCTTCTAAATGACTTTGAATAATTGTAAATGTAAACTTCAAAGCCCCCAAATATAATTTGAAATACTTCTAAAGGCAACATTGGTACATGTACTCAAGTAAGTTTAGTTACTCAAGTATGCTTCCTGGGTAGTAGAGATTACCATGGGAGTTTTCATTCTGGGGTCATCAATGTTCAGCGGCATACACGTTTGCAAATTGGTATGACATCGACGACCGGTGTTTTGCTCGCCTCCTTCCACCGTCTTAGCTGGACCTGGGAGGGTGGGTCGGGGGACCCATCTTCCCATTGC
The DNA here is from genome assembly GCA_035772565.1 of Antheraea assamensis. Classification (NCBI taxonomy): domain Eukaryota; kingdom Metazoa; phylum Arthropoda; class Insecta; order Lepidoptera; family Saturniidae; genus Antheraea; species Antheraea assamensis. Next base: position 651,488 of record JAQQSE010000012.1, read on the forward strand.
ACAGGTCCGGCGGACGGAGGAGACGACCGGTGTGTACATGGTCGTCTCGTGACAAGGTCGGGACCCGGTGACGTTGTTTGACACCGGGCCAACCGCGGGGGCGGCACGATGAATGCTTCAGAGATCTCGTACCGCCCCAATCCCATAGCGGCAGATGTACACCGTGGGGTTTTAGTGAGTAGGAGTCTCACACTACCCACCCTCTCCCCCGGGAGGGTGGCGTGTCCATGAAGGATTTCCCCACGAAAGAAAAAAAAAAAAAAAAAAGTTAGATCGGGACATTCAGCGACAGTTCAAGCCGAGGCGCACCGTGTGTCCTTGTGCTGGTTGCCTATAAAATCCTTTTATGAACTTCCCGAGAAATTACGCAATTACGGGAATCCAGTTTTCTCACGGAGCGGAGCATAAAAGTCGTTGTTGACAGTACATGCTCTGATCTCAAGTCCGTGAACGCTGGAGTCCCGCAAGTCTGTGTGCTATCCCCTATCTTATTTCTTCTGCATATCGATGATATGTTGAACATCTGTAACATCCATTGCTATGCAGAAGATAGTACTTTAGATGTTTTATATACCAGTCGTACAGGTGTTTCTCGGGAACGCGTTAACGAGTGCCGGAACAAGCTTGTGTCCGAGATAGAAACCTCATTGGAGCGTGTCTAGGATTGCAGAAGACAAAATGTAGTCGAATTTAACCCCACAAAAACACAGGTATGTGCCTTCACCGCCAAAAAACCCCCTTTGACGCAATCCCTAATTTGTAAGGAGTTCCCCTAGTTGCTGAGCCCAATTTTAGTATCCTCGGTATCGACATGTCTAGCGATGGTCAATTTGGAGTCATTTGGAAGGTAGAATAAAACTGGCCTCAAAAAAGTACCGTGTCCTTAACAGAGCAGGACAGTATTTCACATAGGTTCACCGCCTTCAGGTGTATAAGGCGCAAGTCCGTCCACACATGGAATACTGTTCTCATCTCTGGGCCGGAGCGCCCCAATCCCATCTACTTCCTTTTGACCGAATCCAATGGAGAACGATTCGAATCGTCGCGTCGACCGGTTGCTTTTCTTAGGGCTCAACACTTTGGAGCTTCGTAGGGACGTTGCGTCCTTTACAAGATCTACCACGGAGTGTTCTGAAGAGCTGTTCGGACTGATCCCTGCTGCTGAGTTCCATTACCAGACGACTCGACATAAAATAAAATTCCATCCATGTCATCTCGATGGTTGGAAGTCGTCTACTGTGCACTTCTCACGTGCTTTCTTCCTACGTACGTCGGCCTTCTGAAATGAACTCCCAGCAACAGGGTTTCTGGACCAATACAACCCACAGACTTTCAAGAAACGAGTCTACTCCTTCGTCAAAGGCCGGCAACGCATCTGTGATGCCTTTCGTGTCGCAGGTGTCCATGGGTGGCATTGATTACTTACCATCAGGTAACCCGTCTGTTCGTTTGCATCCAATCGCATAAAAAAAACGGGTCCCCTAAGCGATCACCTTAGTAGTCCGGTCAAACTGTAACAGGCTTAACAAGATAACAGTCTAGTCAGTTCGAAAACGAAAAACCTAAATATATTAGAAAATTAAATAGCTCTTTAGTTTTCTCTGTTTTACAATAACCCGTAAAGGGGACGCGAGCTTGTATTGGCAGCTCTATATAAGCTTTGTTAGCGCCGAATATAGTAGGTATGAACAGTTTTGATCGTAGTCAGAGTATTTATATTAAATTTCAAAATATAAAAGACATTGTTAAATTATATTTATTAGTGTTAGTTGAATAGCAGACACTACCCACAGACTTCAATAAGACATGATTGCAATACTGCAATACATATTTGCAATATTATATTTAATAAATATCGAGAAGCTTGTAGGTTGGAATTTTGGAACCTTAGGCTTTTAAGGCGAGAAATTGGACAAAAATAATTACAAAAATAATTACAAAAATAATTCAGGGATGCGGATCTTGGCATTAGCGCTACCTGCCGGATCCACAATAATTAAGAATCATACAAATTATAATATAATAAAAAAAATAGAAATCAACCGCTTAGAAACTTAAAATTACAAACACAGAATTATTATATAAAGATAATGCAATCGGCAAAGACTGACGATGACCTTTACCAAGTATAATAAGCTATTGTAAATGTTGTAATTATGAATTTTAACAACCTGGAGGTACTTACTAATTAAATATTCTATTTACGCATATTATAAAATAAAACGACTCGTGTTTTATTGGTGTCTGTTCATTAGTGAATTAATAACTCGAGAATATTTTGAACGATTTGCATTTTTTTAACCATGCTTATATTCAGTATGATCCAATTACAGTGCTGTTTTATTTTAGATTTACTAATATTAGTGAACTAGCAATAGTTCGCAACTTCGTCCGTATTAAATTATAATATGAAACTTAATAACAACAAAATACGAACTAACGACAACCAGTGGCGAGTTATAGTATAATACATACCATATTAACTATTACATAACATAAACTTCCAATGTACATTATGTAATCCGGTGAAACCATAGAGACCTTACCAGGTCAACAGTGTAGTCAGTTCAAAAAAAAATCCTGTGCACGTCGTTAAAGACATTATTGAAATCCATTTGGGAGGTCCAAAAAGACCTATTTCTTTATATTCAAGTCTGAAAGGTCTCTTTCTCTTTTCTCTCTATCCAATATCATTTTTAAGTTGAAAATAATAAAGGTTATGAAATTTTCAAATTGGTATTTTGTTTACCAAGGGTCGTTTAATATTCTTATACTTTCAAAGTACTTTATATGTTTTCGAGTGACCTCTAAATATTGAAAGAACAATAAATATATGAACGAACTTTGGACATCTTTATTAAAGTTGACATACATAAGGGTATATAACAGAGACAAAAAAATCACAAGACGCTTAAAAAATAATCGTACAACTATTATCACTAATATATTTTAATTATTTTCAAATTTATGCTCGAAATAGATATTCATGCGGACGACAGACGAGTAAATTCTATTAATATTATAAATTCGAATGCGAGTTTATTTATTTGTTCGTTAGTTTTTTTACACTTTCATGCCGTAACTATTAATTTTAGTGAATTAGCTGATCAGCATAAAATTTTACGTACTCATTACTCATTTTCATGGGGAATCTTTCACCCAGAAAGAGTCCCATTCCCTGTTCCTGTTAAATTTAAGTTAACGTAAGTGAAGCAGCGAGCAAAAGATATTAGAATAATAAAAATTTTACGTCATAGTCGTTATTGTAATATATATCACAGAATTTTTGTCTTTGCTAAGTAATTTCAACATTAGCGTGTATTCGTGAAAATCCATATGTTACTCCAAGCTGCACTTAAGTTACATGTGAAATCCATGTGAAAACCTTATACTAAGCAGTTTTAACAGATTAGCGTTTTGCGACAAACGGGGACACAAAACATTTAGAAAATTGTCTTGTTGTGTTCTTTTGCTCTCTCTCTCTCTCTCTCTACATCATTATCAAATAATCAATTTTTGGGAAACATCTTTGAGGTACATACACTATGATTCCACAGTTTTATTATACTACTAGCTTTTATTCACAACTTCGCTCACGTTAATACAGATTTCACCCAAGTCACTTACTTTTACACATACTTTTCGTTTGATAAAAGGTAAAACTATCTCTTTTTCGTACCACTGATAATGTCTGTGCATAATTTCACGATGATCGATGTGAGTGTTTAAGTGTTAAAGTTTGAGAATTAAAAACAAATAAATAAATACACAATAATTTATGAAGATAATAATGAATTATGCGCACAAAAAAAATTACTACCAATAGGTTATTACGCATGATTTTATCCAAACAATTAAATATGACCAGTGGATAATTAGTTACAAGTTTAACAATTAAAAATTCAACGATAACGTAAATGAAATTTTAATTTTTATTCCATATTGATTTCTTTTACGCATCAAAGAGTATCTGTTAAAATGGACATAGAACACATCAAAATTATTTAACCTAAGACATTAAAAGATATCTTAATAATATCTTTGCAATATACGGAAACACAGGTACGGGTATAGTTAATATATTTTCAGATATTGACTTCCTCGTTATTTTATTTTTTTCTATAAACATAATTGTTGAGGATTTATTTGAATATCAAAAGCAGGAAACTGCTACTAGCATTGAGTAAATTTAATATTGAATCATAGACTTTTGGGTGTAAACAAACTAATATTATTTTTGTGAATACTTATTTTCATTTTAACACTATATCACATTATAAATAATACTATTCAAAAACAAAGATAACCACGGGAAAAATTCACAAATATGAAACCTATTAAGAGTGATATTATTATAAATAATTCTGGAAATTCGGTCGAATTTGAATTTAAATGATTAAACAGGTAAGGAAGTTTTCGAGTTATCATGTCTTTGTTTTTCTACAAGCATAATTAATTTTATAATTAACTAAATTTTTTATGTATAATTTTGTGTTTGTAATCATTGGCTATGAATTAATTAATGCTTAAATATTCACACCAGACGGCATTAGAGGTTGTAGACGATTAACTTGTGTATAGACAACATGAATTTGGAAGATAAAGTTGTTATCGTCACAGGTGCTGGTTCTGGAATCGGAGCGGCTACAGCCAACTTGTTCGCTAAAGACGGAGCAGTCGTCGTATTAATAGATATCAATTGGAAGAGAATTAAAAAAGTTGGAGACGAAATTGCAAAAAAGTACAAAACACCTTTATTGATAACAGCAGACGTGTCCAAAGATCAAGACGCAGTGAACATAATCAATCAGACTTTGGAGAAATTTAGTAGAATCGATATTTTAGTTAACAATGCAGCAATTTTGAAATTGGGAAGCATATTGAGTGGTAATTCAGTGAAAGTATTCGATGAAATGATCAAAATTAATTTACGTTCTGTTGTACTTTTAACTACTTTAGCGGCACCTCATCTAATAAAAAGCAGAGGAAATGTTGTTAATTTGTCGAGTATCGCTGCTTCGAAAAACGTTAAGGTACCACTATTGATGCCGTATGGTATATCAAAGATAGGTATAGAACACTTTTCGAGGGCTGCAGCAATGGAGTTTTCGCCGTATGGAGTCAGAGTGAACGTCATCTGTCCTGGTAATGTGAAAACTAATATTATAGGATTTATTGATTCAGCACGTATTGTGATATCTAATCCAGGTATGCTGGTATCGCCCTTAGGTAGATCTTCAAGTCCAGAAGAAATAGCTGATTTGATATGTTTTATAGCTAGTGATAAAGCGAAGAGCATTACTGGTTCAGTTTTCGTGTGCGACAACGGCATGCTTTTAAAATAATTTTGGTTGAACTACATATGTATATTGTTAACTGAAATAAAGTTTTTAATATATGTAATTATTTCACATATTATTTAAATAAACTAAACTCTTACGCACAAATTAATAAACATAAATAAGGGGCAAATTTTAATTATCATTCAAATTGTTTCATTCGAATTTGGACGACTCCAAGCCAGTCTATTGGTGATACTTTTCGTAATTTAAAAAACCTCGAAAATGTTACAGAAGGCTATCTTTATGTTCATATTTTCTCTAACAATTTTGTTATCATGATAACTTAATTCGCTATCTCCTGGGAACAACAAAATGCTTCAACAACATTCAAATTAGAAGAGTTTATATTCTTTCATTACATATAATTTCTATTATTTTGTACTTGAACCTTTGAATGAAAATTGCCTATGTTAATACGTTTTGTTACTATAAACCTACATGAATATGTACGTTTATTCAACACTAGCTGTGCCTGCGACTTCGTCCGTGTGGAACGGAATACAAAACACAGTGATTAATAAAACAATCTGAATTTATATCTGTATATCTTGTATATTTGTAATGTAAAGTGTCAGGTTAGAAACTAATAATGGTCACACCCCTTTGTCACTTCATCTATCATTATACAGTCAGATAGTTCGTAACATACGACGGTAATGTGTGCCCACACCTAAAGTTATTGTGAACATGGACAAAACTTCATGACGATACACGCAGGTATAGGAGTAACATAGCACTAATATTCTAATTTAACAACTGTAAAAACAATATTAACCCCTGGACTATCCAAAACCATAAATATTTAAGTTCTATACAAACGAATGTAGACCTGAGGCTCAATAGATTGTTGGCAGCATACGCTTAAAACATACCTGATTTATTACAAAGCTTTGAAAAATGACAAATGATAAATTGTAAAATAATAATTTTCATGTGAAATGTATCATTAAATTATTTTTTAATTTGTACGAACTTTTTTTACTAAACCATGAAATTTACAATGTACGATGTAGTGAAATTAAAAAATAATTGAAAACATAATCTGCCATTTTGAGATGAGTCTTAAAAAATCAACCGAGGGCTTATAATATTCATTCATATATGCTTCACATAGCTCATTCTTATTATGATTTTTATATTATACTTTCTTTTATTTGCACTGCCTGCAGTCTTTTTTCTCCACGGTACCGCTGGTAAGTATTCATTAATTCAAAGCGTAATTAAGACATTAGAATCAAAGTAAATTTATGAAAATTATAATTCGAAGTAAACCTAAAAAACACAGAAATTATCTCATTGTTACCTATACTCTTCCTTGCAATAATATTCTTGCGATAGTAATCTAATAAAATTATAAGTTTAGCGCCATCTGTTGTCGTCAAAAATGTAGTCTGTTATTGCTTCTAAAGATGATTTTTTCTTACATTTATGTTCAATGAACAATTGTAGTTTCTTTATGTTTTTATTATAATAAAAAGTGATAAGGTTCAATAACTTGTAATATTTACAACACAAAACTAATTAAAAATTTACAAATTTAATCATAAACCTTTTGCGATCGAAAAATCAAAATCATATTTTACTTATACAACGTACAATGTGGCCAAGTTTTAGATTGTATATTATAGTAGTAATAGAAAATGGTAGTTGAGCGCCATCTATTTACAATAATGCATAAGAATTAATTACTGAACTTCTTAGGTTATTAATATTTATTTATGTGAAAATAAAATATTAACCATTTTTCTTTCGTTCTATATCTTAGTAATGTAATACTGTGTTAATGTTATGTTATAAAACACCCTGGTTTTTGGATGAGGCTAAAGTTATCTACTTTTCTCTCGTAATTAACTCCCGTCGTCATTAAAATTACAATAACTTTTGATAGTGTTAACCGATTTTAATGAAATAAAAAAAATATGTTGCTCGGGAGTTTTATCAGAAACCTAGTACTTTACCAGTGATGCCTGTTCAAACAAACAGACAGACAGACATACATTTCTAAAAATGATCGAAATGGATTCTATTACTAATTCCTAGACACCTGCGACAGATTTTTCTCAAAAATCAAAAAAGTACAGACACGTTGAATTTACATTCTTATTATATGTATAGAAGACGAAAGATCCGAGGGTTTCAAATTTATTTAATAATAGTTCTCTCAAACCAATTCTCTCTAACAAACATGGACACTGCCGATTTTATTTTTTAATAAATTATATAAGAACACCAAACCAGAAACTGAACGTCTGTGTTCTAGGCTTAACATACTTCATTTCTTATGGATCTCATTCCTATCTGCCGACAAAACCATACCTCGGTGTTTAAGTATATTTAAAAATTTCGTTTGAATATTTTCAATTATTTGGATATGTATGTTGTTATATGGAGCTCATATCTGAAATCCCAATTTCAGAATACTCCATACAAAACACACAATAAAACTTTAACACTTGTTTTGTTTTTAAATGGGGATCTTAGTCTACTTATGAAGCCTGGCAGTTTATAAGAAGTTTGAACAACACTTTCCGTATGGAAGTGCAACGTAAAATCTATGAATGGATTTCCACAAAGAAACGCCTTCATAAATCAAATAGCATACATAAAGCACATTTATACGATATCAATATTTACTTGGTATATCTTAAACAGTAGGGTCACCAAATCTGTAGCATAGAAATTAGTTTTTAACATCCCTATTTCACCGTTCGTAAGTGATAAATTTCTGTATGGCAATCTAATCATATTCATATTTATATTTACCAGCTACGAAGAAATAATCAATTATATGGACTTACTAAACAAGGTACAAAATAAAAAAATATATATATGAAAAAGTATCAAAACGAGGAGATCCTAGTTAATGACTTATATTAGGGTTGAAAAAAATGTAGGTGATTGAAAATAAAAGCGTTAATCATTGGACAGTTGTGTTGCCGATGCGACAGTGTCCGCACAAGTCTACAAAACACGCTCCCTGACTTCACTGCTCCTTTATAATAATCAGACACATAAGTGTGAGCGAAATATTAGAAATAAATGAGGTGAGAAGACATTGTATTTATTTTCTCTATATATTCTCTTATGTGTGAGTGAGTGTGAGGAAGATAATTCATTTAAATATTGATGTTATTCGAAGGGCTAATATCGCTGTATTATTGCATCGATCGACGTGGAATATAGTCACTACAATGAGACTGAATTTTTTGAAGGAAAATAGGAAAATGTCGTGTTGAAGCCATAGCCAGCCTGGTTTTCTACAATACTTGTTTTGAAAATCTGTCGCCAAGCACCTATAGGTAACTTCCGGTAGCTACACTTAAAAGCCAGTTCCTTCTAAGTTTAGGATGATTAACGTCTTGGGCCTGATCATCATTTAACTTCAGATGCGATAGTTGCCAAAGACTAAAACTTACAATGTACTAAAAATTTGTATGCAATAATTATTTTCGACTCTTTATTTTATATATGTATATAAAGAATTCCTAAGTGACAGACATACGGAAAAATGCCTGATTTTCGTACTAGTTATTTTATTGCCCAAATGTTATTGTTTATTCCTAATTTTTACTTATATTTTAGGGGTCCAAAATTGTTTTTATTTTTACGCTTGCATATTTTTCTCAGTATTGTATGCACGTGTTCTGTTTTATCTCATTTAAACAAGCCTACTCGGTCCAATATACAATAAAGAACACATATGAAGATATGCATATATTATGTCTTACCAAAGTACTGAAGTATACATGTATGGTTAGCTTAGCTCACATGGTTAGTTTAGTTCGATTCGCGTTGTATTCCAGGCAACAGCCCAAGCCGAAGTTCGGCCACTTTGGCACCCTTAAACCAGTTGCCAATGGGCTGAGTGGCCTAAGAATTTGCCATATAAGCTCAATGGAGCCGTGTAGGCTCGTGAGACCAACAGCGATTAGACAGTTTGAAAAAAAAAGAAGGATAAATCTGCTAGTCTACACAATTGGAGTCAGATTTATAATTTCCTGCAGTACTTTCTGATAATAGCAACATGGTAGTCACTCTGCTACTTCTCACTAAGGCCTTAATGCCAATGATTTTGGCGGGTTGTGGCACTTTGGTATTTCGCACGCGATCACACCAACGAATCATTAGAATTGTCCGAAAACACTTCATGTGAAACCGACCCAAAGTGCTGATGTGAACGCGGTATAAAGTCCTAGTTTTCGCGGCATATGGAATGTTAGTCAGCACAATCATAACAATGCACGTGGTATATACACTTGTTATAATAAACGTATGGTTTATATTTATTAACTTTCATATTATGTTTTCCTAAAGATGCAACTATATTATTATACTAACTTGCACCGACAATTCCACCTGTTAAATTTCCTTTATTTCAGATGATCAAGCATGTTACCTCTAAGTGTTAGCAATACATGATGGTGACGACCCATTTAAATGTCTCTAACTTCGAAACCATCGTGACAGCCTTGCCTTTAATCTATTATAAGATTATCGTAAAGTTCTTAAAAACTACCTTTTACTCACAGCTTCGCTAGTATTAATGTACATTTGATCTTTTTTATGCCCCTGAGAATATACTTGGTCTGGCCATAAATACTGTTACAATTAAAAATAAGCAAAATGATATATTTGAATTTGGAATCTGTCATCTTTATATGATTGATCATTGAGTTTTCTCATTTTGGCGCCAATACATTGCACAATATTTTGCGATATTAAAATGGAGTGGGGTGATAAAGTGAACCGAATCGCTGTGATTGCATTATACAAAATAGGTATGGAGAGCCAAATGCAATTTTTAAAACTCTCCACACACTTGGTATTAGTAAAATGTTTGTGTCCCGGGCTATTAATAGGTACAATGAGACCTCCCCTGTTCGTGACAGAAATAGATTTGGCCGTTCACGTAGTGTTCGTACGAAAAAGGTGGTCAAAGCAGTACGGGAAAGAATTCGAAGAAATCCTGTCCGAAAGCAGAAGATTTTATCTCGGGAGATGAAGATAGCACCTAGAACCATGTCGCGTATTTTAAAAGATGACTTAGAACTTGCATCCTATAAAAGACGCACTGGACATTTCTTAACTGCTAATTTAAAAAAGAATAGGGCGGTACAATCGAAACAACTACTGAAGACTTTTCTTTTCACAGAAAACTTTTGTTTACGGATGAGAACATTTTTACAACTGAGCAACATTTTAACAAACAAAATGACCGTATTTATGCTCTAAGCTCTAAGGAAGCTTCCCAATTAGTCGACAGAGTACAATATGGGCACTATCCGACATCAGTGATGGTTTGGTGGGCTATGAAGGAGTGCCTGAGCCATACTTTTGTGGAAAAGGTATCAAAACATCGGCACAAGTGTATCAAGATACCATTCTTGAGAAGGTAGTGAAGCCCCTTAACAACACCATGTTCAATAACCAAACATGGTCCTTCCAGCAAGAATCGGCGCCGGGTCATAAGCTCGGTCTACGCAGTCTTGGTTGGAAGCGAACGCTTCGGACTTCATCAGAGCTGAAGACTGGCCGTTGTCTAGTCCCGATCTTAATCCGTTGGATTATGATTTATGGTCAGTTGTAGATAGTACGACTTGCTCTAAACGTCATAATAATTTGGAGTCTCTAAAACAATCCGTACGATTGTCAGTGAAGAATTTTCCCATAGAAAGAGTACGTGCTTCTATTGATATCTGGCCTCAATGTTTAAAGGACTGTATTGCAGCCAATGGAGACCACTTCGTATAAGCTTTCTATATTTTAAATTGTTTTACATTTATGTATTAAACTAACACGCTGTAAAAGTAATAAATGTTTTTTGCAATAGAAATTTAGTTTTGTATATGTTTCAGTATTTATGACAAGACTAGGTATATACAAAATTTCATGATTTCAACCGATCGATGTATAGTTAAGGAATGTAAACGGAACAAATAAACTGATACACATTCTTAATATTAGTAAGGATTTATCAGCTCTAATTGAAGATCTGTTGCTACCGCATTCGTACAGTTTTACTTGAAATCAAGTATCCTTTACATATGTTATGTTTTTTTAAAAACATATTACCATTTCGTATTAAGACTCTAAGGTTATTGTTAAGAGATCTGTGAAAAAGAAACTCTATACTTAGAAGAGAATAAAAATAAAACGACTTCAACACAATAGAAACACTCTAAAAAAATGCACTACAATGTCTTTGACTATAGTTCAAAATTCAAGGTTCAATGGTAATTAAATTAAAACGTGAGACCTCCTTAAGAATATTCTCTTTCAAATAGTTAAATAATTTATGTAAGACGGTGTTCTGAGCTAACAGATATTAAACAAATATAACCGAATTCCGAACCTTCTCCCGTTTCAAGTCGGATAGAAACAGAGAAAAAGATCTCGGGTATTTTAGAACTCCTTATGCTTCTACATATACCCAGAATATTTCCATATATTGCATAAATATCTACACGGTTAATAAAATCGACTACTTATTTGCGAGTTTGTAAGAATGATTTCATATAACATGGAAGATATGTTAGCTCAGTTACTAACCTTAATTAATATGCAGAAAAACATGCTCGAATAAAACAAATGTAAATATATAACACGCCGTGGATTAATTATATACTTGTTAAAGCAGAATAATAATTGTACACTTATATAAACAGAATAGTAATTATACTGTGATCGTATTTCTATTTATTCGACGTTTAACTTCGGTGAAGATATCATGAATTTAGAAAATAAAGTCGTCATAATCACCGGCGCCGGTTCTGGAATCGGGGCGGCTTCGGCTACACTGTTCGCTAAAGAGGGTGCAATCGTTGTCTTAGCAGACATCAATGAGAAAAGGATAAAAATGGTCGGAGAACAAATCGCTGACCGATATAAAACACCATTATTATTATTACAAGCAGACGTGGCGAAAGAAGTCGACGCAAGGAATATCATAAATCGAACATTGGAGAAATTCGGTAAAATCGACGTCTTAGTCAACAACGCCGGTATTTTGAAACTGGGAAGCATCTTAAGCGGTAATTTAATGAACGTTTTAGATGAAATGATAAATAATAATTTGCGTTCGGTTGTACTTTTATCGTGTCTAGCTGCTCCGTATTTGATAAAAACCAAAGGGAATATTATCAACTTGTCCAGTACCGCTGCGGCGAATTACCCTAACGTACCTGATATGATGCCCTATAGTATTTCAAAGATCGGCGTGGAACAATTCACTAGGGCCGCTGCGTTGGAGATGTCGGCTTATAGAGTCAGAGTGAACGCCGTTTGCCCTGGAGGTGTGAAAACTAATATTATAAGCGTGATTGACTCAGCGCGTTTGGTGAAGGCAAATCCGAGCATACGAACAACGCCGTTAGGTAAATTTGCAAATCCAGAGGAGATAGCCGATTTGATATGTTTTCTAGCGAGCGATAGAGCGAAGAGCGTTACGGGCTCGATTTACGTATGTGATAATGGTATGCTTTTGAAATAATTTTTGAATAGAAAAAGTAAAAAAAATAATTAAATTAAAATGGTTTCCATTTAATTACTTAAGAATTATATTGTATAATTTATGACATGTAACTCAGATTTTCTGCGAAGTTTTTGAGATATAGTTTTATATTCTGAGCTAGAAAACAAGACGACTTGTAAAATGTTCGAATATTAACACATTTGGGATTTTGTTAATCGATACTGGGCTTAACCTTCTAGAAAGTATGATGGATATTTATTTTTGATAATATTTTTTAGAGTAATATTAATTACCCTACAGACATGACTGGCTACATTTAATTATATATTCAAAAAAGATTTATGTTCACTTATTTTTCGTTCCATTACATTGACTTCCTTTCGTTTACACAACATTTTTTTTTACAATCTAATTAAGTTAATTCTTATTTTTAAATTGTTTTTCTTTATTCTAAACCAGGAACTTTATATATATAGCATTAACATACCATATAAAAAAAATTATATTGTATACTTTTTTTAACTGTTATTTTTAGCTAACTGGTTCCTATGCATAATACGAAATATAATAGAACAATTGACTTTATTGTTCATGGGAATCTTCAGTTGATGAGAAGGTTCTGGTATCTACCAGCTGTCAGCTAAAGCCTGCAACCGTGATGTTAAATATAACATCTACTAACAATATAAAGCCAATATATATAAATAATATTGAAGTTTATTTTTTCTGTCTAGAATGATCTCGAGAAAGCAGGAATTTATATTGATTAGACTTCTATTGGGAAATAGAGATCATTTAGAGCGTTAACTAAACTAGATATCATTATGCTGTTCTATAAGAGCTAAGCAATAATAATAAAATTGAAAATTGAACAGAGTTTACTGAGATTTGATAAAAGTTTGATTTGCCTTAGTAATAATAAAAATATTATTTTTAAAATAGAATACGGTACTCGATAAATCTAGATATAACACGTAAGTCATATACACGAGAACTGAATCGTGGACACCAGCTGGTCCAACTTAAAGGTAATTTATACAATAATGAAACTAAATATTTTAATTGGCTATCAATTAAGGTCAGATTGACATATGTTAATGGTTTCAGAATAAGATTACCGTTTCGTACTTTTTCAAATTTGGCATATAAAAAAAAAATTGAAATATTATGGTTTTCTTTTAAAAAAGGTTACACTCTAAAATTTGACATAACACAGGTAAACTTCAATTCAAAACGGCTAGTACTATCTATAACAATTGATATTAAAACCATATTACTATAAACATTTTAATTGGATAAAAGATCATTTGCAGAGTTTCAATGTAACTAAGGTTCGAATTTTGTGAAAAGCTAGTTTTGTTGAAATGTGTATAAAAAAAAACATAACATACTGATATCATATTGTTGATTGCTCACTTGGCGCTCCAACAATTTAGCATGTTTTAATAGCAGTTGAAGATGAGATATAGTTGCCACAAATTTTTTTTAAAGACAGTCACTGTGACTGGTGATATTATGGGGAGTTTAATCGAGTGGGGTATATACACTACCACCTCGCATAATGTTACCGTTATTGTTATAATTTAACATCAAGTGAGATTCATTGAATACAATCTGCATCATTTCTGTCTCTCTCAGTTTCTATATGGAGATTTTTTAACCCAAAATTTTCTCTCATATAAACTTTGCTCTGACAATATCACACACAACAAAAAAAGAATTAGTCCAATAGTCGTTCTGAAGTGATGCACTTGCATACACTCGGCAATTTATTTATATGTATATATATAAGATGTTTTCTTTAACGTTACTGCTTTTGTTATTAATGTATTAAGTGTGGTGTTTTTTAATATCGACATAAATGTTTTTTCTTAATCTTATGAACATTTTTGTATCAAGTCTTTCTATTAATTTTTTTATTCAAATGTAATCCTAAGCATTTCTTTTTTTGTTGTGGTGCCTGTTCGAAATAAAAATAAATATTCACTGAATTATTAATAATTGTAATTATTTTAATAGTCTAAACAGAAAGGTTTATAAGGATGGAAAAATGTTTGTTACTGTTGCGACCCAAAAACTACTAAAGGAATTTTAATGAAGCTTTACAGTGATAAGGCTTATATATCAGAATATCAAGCAAGTTATAATTTTTAATCATACTATTTGAATTTGTCTAAATATAACTAGAAAAACTCGTCCTATCTGAGAGGTATCATTAAAGACTAAGTTTCAAGAATTCGGTATCTTAACTCTGCCTTCCCAATACATTCTGGATAATTTAATGTATGTTCGCAAAAACTTTGATAAGCTGGAGTTCGTAAAACACAGGCATGATTTAAAAACTAGAAACTGTGACAAACTGGTCGTTCCATGTTTTAGACTCAGTAAAACCAGTAACAGTTTTTTAGGTAATATTGTTAGGTTTTATAACAAAGTCCCAAAGCATATTACTGATTTGCCAGACTATAAGTTTAAGTGCCATGTTAAGCGGCTTTTGGTGTCAAAGGGCTATTATAGAGTGGATCAATATGTGAACGATGGTGATGTCTGGAATTGACTCCTCTCTGTGCATCCACTAAAATCGATTGTAATGTATAATGAATTTTAATTATATAAGTATATGTTAAAAAGATAAACCCGATCGAGTTTCTTGCCGGTTCTTCTCGATGACTGGGATGTATTCCGAACCGGTGGTGGTTTTGACGTTCATAAGCGCCTTCTTAGGGCCTAAATTGAATAAAGTATTTTTGATTTTGATTTTATCTTCGCGTGCGCTGAATAAGCCATTACAGTTATAATAGACAGCGTCATTTGTAAAGGTACACAGACCAAGTCACACGCGATCGCTAGTAATTTGTTTTTTTATTGGAAGACTAGCATTTATATTTTACAATAATGAATAATGACACTAGAAACATCCAGCCATTTACAAGTCCTCGTCGATAAACAACAAAGTAGAAGCACCTGTGTCACTGGAAACTAAATTACTCTAAAGTTAAAAGATACAAAAATATTAACGGTATATCAATATTTACAGCCGTCGTTAGTAGATAACCTTCTACTTGAAAACTTTGCCTCATTTACGGTAGTATTGAAGAGGTTTAAATCATCAACCTCGCTCATACCATTGAAGAAGTGACTTGACGTAAGAATTAATTCTAACGGTAATTGTCAGAAACGATAGCGTAACGATAGGGGGAAGTTTGTACATAATTGCTTGATTGAGACAGCAATATATATTTGTCACAGGAGGTTGGGATAATCAACATTATTAGAAGTAATTTAGATCAGGTGTATAACATGAGCTATTATTTCCTCGTCGTTGGGGCAATAATGTTTGCTACAAAGATTTGTTATAACTATTGTAATCATAGGTGTCATACAAAGGGTAACATAAATATTTAATTAACTTACTTTGGATGTTTTCTAATCAATTTATGTACAAATTATATCTAGAATTCCACATTTGTCACGTATATTCCGAGTTATTGTGAACATAAATACAATACTTATTAAGGCTTTTTTTTATATTATTAAAGTATTTTTCATTATATTGTCAATGTTAGAGATGGAATGTCGAAAAGTAATTTGGAATCGACAAAGCAGTTGATCCAGAATTATACCTTGCCTTTGTAGTACAAAACTTATGATGGCCTTTTTAACAGATTACAGTAGTGACGTGAAATGTCGATTTATTTTCGACAAAAGTATAAGCAAATGCTATTATGTTTTGCATTAAGCATTGACGCGAGTTTGTTGGAGATTGTAGTTGTACTGGCCAGCGATCCTATATATAATAATAATATATAAAATATAAATATATATTACATTATCTCGAATTTTGAAAAATATTATACATTTCATTAAACATATTTAAATCTAACTTTTGTTCACGGATTCGCTCGAGTATAAATTATTTGGTCTATTCCTCGGGAATAGTACGACTTTCTGGATGAATCCTTTCTATCCTTGACAACGTATATACAATATTCCATGACGATTGGTTAAGCAGTCAGAAGTGAAAGCGTAACAAACAAACAAACCATCATTCGCATTAATAATATTATTCAAGATAAGAACAATTTTAAACGGCCCATATCATTTTAGACACCGAAGCGTACTTGCAGGCGGTGATATTTGGTAAACAAGTCTATATATTAAAAATAAGTATGGTGAAAGGTCAGCCACAAGTCTTCAGTGCGTAGAATTCCGTGGTCGAGCAATAAACATTAACCATAACGGACATCTTATGTTGTATTTACTGTATTAATTTCCATTGTAGTAGTTACACCAAACTTGTAGAAGAAATATACTTCAAAGAACCCGTAAACTAATACTAGTATTACTAAATAATGGCTTTCATATTTTAATTAAAATAAATGCCCATTGATAAGAAATGACTATGCATTTTATTTCCCTCTGAAGGACCGGGTGAATCGATCCTGGTCGCTCGCCTCGACACCGTGTCATGCTCTGTCTAATAACAAATCGTCGTCCTTTATCAAAGTGCACCTTGAACCGTTGATGGACAAAGTCCTTTGCATTAATTTGATTACAAATTTAAGGTTAATGGATTTGTAATTAAAAACGAACGGTTTCAAATTGGATTTTTACGAGGCGCGTTCAATAACGTGAATGTAACAAAGCTGAAATACAGCATGTTTATAAAATGATAAAATCAGTTTTAATTTTGTTTTCTTTTACACTAGTGGCCACAAGCGTTATCGCTTACGTTTATACCTTTATAACTCATTATTACATTATCTATTATATTACTATGATGGCTACTATAATACATTGTCTATTTATTATTCAAACGGCTGACGCACCGCTCGTCGAAATAGCTCTTCGATGACAGCATTTTTGCCAACGTACTTGACGCTTATTAAGCTGGATCATAAAACGTTTATATTTTAGTCAATTTAAATAATATCTTTATAAATTTATAATCTTAGTCTTATTTTGATTTATAAGATATATTACTGTAAAATGTAACAAAAATCCGTTCAGTAGTTGTTTTCATACATTCTCATAATCCTTCACGTTTAATATTCTTGTCATTATCATACGGGTTCATTAAAATAATTAAATGTATGTAAAGTGCTGTCCAAATACGTCAGCAAACTCTGAAGGACCTACAGTCATGTATAGTGACTGTACTCATGCAGCGAAATACATCGGGGACTGAATATACCTCTGATTATAATAAGCGATTCATATGCCAACCGAAGCCCTCCACAAGAGTCGTACATTCTCGTCAAGGCATATGAAAACGGTTCAACATCTGATAGAGTATCCGTAGGTATCAAAACATTTATCGGATATCTCATCATTAGATCAGTCGGCATCACTGCAGGGCCATAGGTCTCTTCCCGAAGGAAAGTATGGGCATAATCACCACGTTAGCCCACAACGTATTGGCGGTTTCAAACTTCCAGGAACGTTCTGTATCTATCCACAAACAATGGTATTATAAGAGCATTTCTCCGGGTTTAGTTTTCCTTATGATGTTTTCCTTCACCGTTAGCTGATAATGTTACCAATATTAAATTACGCAAATTCCGTAAAGTATTTTTGGTACATGCCATGATTCCAATTTGCGGACAACATTCTACGGGTGAGACCGCTGAACTCCACGACTTTTTTTATTAATTTGAATTATATCATTGACTTCGAATCTGTTATCATAAATGCTGCGCCTTTGCTGAAAATGAAGCATCTACCTAACAGTGGGTCACTTACAAAATTGATAGCAGTTTAAATATTTTATTATTTCAAACAGTTATCTACAATGAACAAGGACAAGGAAACATTGACTGTTCGTGTGTAAAAATGGGCTGCGGTTCATCAGGCACTGTGGTCAATAATCAACAGGATCCCAACACTCAGGGTAAAGTCACTAACGGGACCAACATGTCCAACGGTCACCGCGACGACGAGGACGATCTCCCGACTCTAGTCCTTCCAGAGTCACCAATACAGTCGAAACCTCGTAAGTATATGACACGAGTGAATACAACGCTAAATTAACATCTGACTCGTCATCATGATGATCATTTTCAATCCGTAATTTTTTTTTCAAACTGATTTTGTTGTTGTCCTGACAAGCCTTCACAGTTTCAGTGGATTAATAAGGCGAGCGCTCAACGCACTTCACCGCTTGACAACAAACTCAAGGGTGCCAAAGAGGCCGAACCCCGACTTGGGTTGTTGCCTTGAACGCAACATTGCGGGTCTGTCTCAGCTAAACTAAGCTAGCCATTCATACATATAAGAGTTTGTGAGACACACATATCGCCCAATATTGACCTAAGGGTATTAGTGTAGTATAGGATAGAATCTACTGCACATGCAGCAAATCATATGAAATCATAACACCAATCTCAAGGCCATATTACCTCGCACCTACGATAACTGATAATTTGAAGCGATGATGGGTCCGCAGCAAGTTCGTAAGGGTTTTCTTAAGCCTCTATGACTAGTTACCACCCTAAAGTTGAATATATTTGCCAAGCAGCTATACATACGTGCGTTCCGGCAGCTGCGCGTGAAAGCCAGTCTCCATCTAGAGTTAGCATGCTTAACATCGTAGACCACATCGTCATTTAACATCAGGTCAGATTGTGATCAAAGTCTAAACCTTATAAAGTATAAAAACAGGGTTTTATTGCTGTATTATATATCCTAGGCCGATGTTGCAGGAAGTAAAAACTCGCTAAGATATACTACTAACCAATGTGGTATTTTTAGTTATTACCCTCTTCATGACAAGATGAGTACGCAAAATTTGACAACGGTATCATATTTCAGAAGTAACTTTTATGAATTTACAACGGGCTTTATGTAAGAAGACAACAAACAAAACCGTCAACTTGCTTGACATTTCGCATACAATATTAGAACTAAACATACGATCGGAGAAATAGGACATGTGTTCTTGTTTCCAATTGAGTGCTAAATAACTTAAAGCGATGATGACTTACTAACAATGTGGCCAAACACAATGTCGATAGAATGTGACTTTGAATCCTTTAATGAGCCTACGTTTTCGGTTAACGAAAATGTCTCGGTGAAATGACATCATTTAACGTTTGCGCGGTTTTTTACCCTCCTTAAATATAAGATCTCTCGTCGAGCACTTGCACATTATTGATGGTTATAAATTATTTTCTGCTATTTTAATTACATTATAAAATATCCGTAATTTACGTTTTCAGCAATCGCTTTTGAGATACCTGTCGAAGAGTTCGACGGTAATCGTCGTCCTGCGAACACTCCCCCGGCGCATCTTCAAAGACTGTTGCAACCACCGCAGAATGATATCAGTCTCCCCGATATCGAAGAGAAACTAGCCGAGGCTGAACAGAGGAGGCTCTCGGTAGAAAATTACCATAATTTATAATATCATATGTTTTGTAAATAAGCTTATATTCTAAAATAATTACAAATAATGCCGGCTATGTGTCCCATGTTCTTCTCTTTGTAGTCCTCTTAAGGCATGATTTTGTAACATTTTTTTGATGTCCTTATCGATGTAATTTATTATGAAGTTAATATTAAGTCGTACTTCTAAATGTTTATCTGTCAGTCTTAAGAATATTGCTAAATATATGTCACATCTATTATAGATACTTCAGCAACGTGCCGTCTCTGCACAGAACAGAACACAGAAAATGATGAGACCTGTGAACAGTATCGAAACGATCAATCACGAACACGTAAGTTACCACACTTATTCTATTCACATTTATTATAAACGATACTAAAGTTTAATACAAACTGTGAAATTTTATATTTTATTTTATTTTTCAGGAGATCACAGAAGCGAGTAAGATAGGTTCGAAAACATTGACAATACCGCCCGAGACAGGAGTCTGTGAAGATAAAAATATTTCTTGAAGATTTGTTGAAAATACACCTATTACCTAATTTACTTATGTTTAATAAATTAACTTAAGAGGATGATAAGAAGGTACACATTAGGCTTTACCTTCTATTTGTACATGAATGGAAAAATTATTGGCTTAATGTAAATTACATTTACAAAGCATGGAGGTGTACGTAAGATATCTATTTTTTGTATCTTCTATCTAAATATATATTAAAAATAAAGTTCTTTTGGGGCTAAATCATAGTAAAACTACTGAACGTCTCTGTATAGGATTACGATGTATATGATCATTTGTTGCGAAACGTTTTAGGCTACTTATTTTATGGATTCAATTGACTCATTTCCATTTTTTAATACCCAACGAAGTGGGCAGTAATGTAGCTAGCTAGTGATGACTAAAACAGGTCTGTACCTTTTCTCCTTTACTTATCAACCGATTTTCTCAATAAAAAAAATACAATTAATAGACGACCTAAAAGTAAATACTTCTCCATACAGATTCTGTAAAAAAAGAATACCGTATATTACATTAATAAATATATGTTATATTACATTAATTCAATAATGCTGTCATGTAATCTCAAAATTGCTTTTAAATGAATTTAGGTGTCAATTTTTGCAAAATCATCCAGTAGCGTGTTTGCCTTTATTATTTTAGTCCAAAAATATTAATCGTTAATTTTCGAACTAATTCTAAATCGAAATCAAAATTATAAATCACGCTTTATTATTGTAAGACATATTGCATCGTTTCTTTCTAACTTAAGTAATTTGGTATTTTCTTTTTCACTTGACTGAAATATCTTATCGTTCGTGATCTGTTCATTTGACCGTTTTGTTATCGATTTTATATACATGTTGTTATAAAATATTTGTATGACAAATGGTTTATAGATTAAAACTTAAGTTATACGAATCAAAAATACCTCAAAAGCTCACATTTTTACAACAACAAATCTTATACGGTCACAACCACTCTATATATAATGGGCAAAGAAGATCACCAATTACGTTTGTATTTTAATAGACTCGGAATTTCTGAGAATAAAATTGTAACAGTTTGGCATTTGTTTTCAGCCGGTTCCAATAATCTATCTGATGTAAATGTTCAAAAGGTTCTATTTCAGGTAACTCATAACTCAACCGTACTGCAAGACAACTTAAAACTACTTACGCTAAAATATTATTTAATCTATATCTACTTACAAATGTTACACTGTCTATCTATAACTCTCAGTTAAAATAACTGCTAGAGCTATCTATTGGTCTGTGTATCTGTTTCAATAAACAGACAGATTAACAAAAAATATCTTTACTTATAAACTACGTACCTGTCGAAGGCTCTATCGCTTACCATAGAAACATAAGTTCACAGTAAAATGTTTTAATACTATTCTTATAGTCTTCTGTGTGTCATTTGTTCAATCTATCTTGTGTGATCATCAGGCTCAGGTGATGCAGAATTTGAGAATCGTAGATTTGATACTCAAATAAACTACAAAACTAAATTTTCAGAATCTAAATTTATTATTCTAAAAATAGTAGAACACTATATTTGATGAGAAAGCGCAAATAGCGGCAAACCATTTAGATTTTTCAACAATATCAAGAAAAGCGTTTTGTTATTATATCTTTTCAATTATGAAGATATTAGATTTACATGAAATAAATAATGTTTTCTTTATTTTGACTCTGATGTTTTCATTAAATATAGAAATTCATTGTATGTTTAAGTTTTCTTATTATTTGTTACCCACGAGTAAGTCCGATATAACTCCTATATTTTCTACATTTATATTGTTATAGCACGTAAATAAATGAATAATATTAAAACAAATCGAACATTAAATAGTATATTTCACATTTTAAAATATTTTATAACAGAATATATTCTGTATCACATATTAATAATACTAGATATGTAGAATAAAATAGTACCATTGTCCAATTTTGTAGCAAAGTAGCAGAGTTCGCTCAGTTTTCTAATTTAAAGGGTGTCTCCTAGTCTATGTTTTGGCCTCTCTAAATATAGCCGTAATATGGGGCATGCGCGTAATACGGTCAAGACTTTAATACATAACAAAGTAAAAAATTTATTATAATAATCTAAAATTGCCATTTATTTATCCTTAAGTTGTCTCGATGTTTTATACATATAATATAATACCTGTTTATACCCAAATTTGGGTTCTGCGCAGTTATATTCAGAGCGGCCAGAAAGTTTGGCAAGGAGTCCAGCTCACGCCACAGAGGTGTTAATCTAGTATTTGTTACCTAGTGTGAATTAGTACTAAGGCTGAGAGTGATTCTGCCGCCCAAAGGACAAGGGCCGCCTCTTTCCTTTTTTGCGATATCAAGTTTTATATATATTCGTTATTAGGAAAAAAAGTAGAATTTAATAATATTTTTTTATTTTGCTATGAGTTTATTTTCTCGAATTATGCTTGATCTAAAAACGAATTAGTAGTACTTGGCTATAGCGGTAAATGTTTCGAATTTTCTCCGATCTGTGTTTTAGTAAGATACGCCCCTTTTTGTTACTTTCTATATTTATATATAAATAGTTCTGTTACACTTTCTGTATATAATCATGTTTTTAATAGTATTTTAGTGTGTAATATATCTTAATTATTGTCAACACTATCTATTGTATTTCTTTATATAAATAAACAATAATTTGTAAAATCATATATTTACAGATTAATGTATCTAAAAGAATTTGAACACAGCACAAATTTTATAATAAATATTCGATGAAAGTATAAAACTTTTTTTAAACATCCTGTAGTATTAATCGAATAAGGAGAAATATTTAATACAATTCTATGTACAATACTTATTGATTATTTGTGCAATACCAAATATTTCGTTATTACTCATGTATGTTGCAATGAACAGTATCCAATTTTAAATACACATTTGCTATTTTATTATCTTATCTGTTATTTAATTATACTGTGAAATTATTTTCAGATTATTTTACTCGATATGGATAGCTCACTATGTGAGCCTTAGAACATTTCCTACCATGAGATAAGTGGTTTAAACAGCAGATTCAGTTAAATAAATTTTTGTAAGACAAATACCATTCAAATGTCATCATTCGCATGTGTCTACACAGTGATCATATATTTTTTTTTCCATTTTATAAATAACATCAAACAATTGTACTCAACACATAAAACAAATAAAATAAATAGTCGAGGCAGTCATAAGGACTGCCGATGGAAGTGAAAACTCAAAATAATGGAATAACCATGTTCTTTTTGAATTTTTTCATCAATTATAGTCTGAATTTTTTTAATTTCATAACTTGTGAATTTAAATTATTAACGTTATTCTGGTTTTCACATCTATTGCCACTCCGAGATATAATCATACACATTTTTAAATAGTTTATCAATTAATCCAACATATGACGGGCTGCACAAGCTCAATACACAATATCAATGTTACATATACATAGGCCGCTATACTACGTGTCGCTAGTCTGGCGCAAGCGCAATACGCCACAAGCCTTTAGAGGTCATCGGTGATGCGAAACCATAAGTTTTTCCATTCCAAAAAATCGCTCAACGTGGTTCAAGTAAATTAAACTTCAAAGAATATACTTCTTTAACAACAATTGCTTCACCGAAGTAGGTATACAATTCATTTTAGAGCTGTAATTAAAATAAAAGGATGATTGGTAAATAATAAAACAAAGCTAAAAGTATAGCATTAACTGTAGCAATAATTCGTATTACTAGATTCTGTTTAATGGTGCTGTCTTACAAGGAGTAGGCACAAAGATGTAAAGTGATCATAAATCATACACTTTAACCCGTCTCGCATCACACGTGAGCTTGAAATGAAGTACATCGACGTCGCCATTTTACCGGAAGCGTCTCGTATTTCCGATGCTTCCGGGCGATGAGCTGGGACATGAATTTTTTACGTTTGCACTAATTACGCGACTTAAAATGTCGTCTGTGTTTATCGAAGACACTATTAAATTTGTCGACAAATTTCGTATTTACTAATTATGAATTAAGGTCGTATTTGGCTTGACTTGACGTTCCCCCATGAACATAAAATAATGAGAATAGTGTTGGGATATGGAGATTTAGTGTACAGATGTTAGCAGACTGTAATATGTAACAGGACGCCACAGGGGTACTCAGGTTATTACCTCTTATTTCATCACCTCTTAAGAACCACTTTAACAAGGTGCCAATCAAATTTGACTTTGCACTGTTTAAGATCTATGAAGTCACTCATGAATGACAAAAATAGGTGTTTTATGGGTACCCATAATTAAAAATTAATAATTTTGAGAAATATTATTAATTAGCATAATATCTTATGATATCTAAAAATATGACTGATAGTTATATCTGTATGTAATATGCTTTATGCGTTCACATGTACAAACACATGTGTAACCCTTCATGGAAATCGGTTTAATGATTTTTTTTTTTTATTTTACGACTTGTAAGCGTATCATGTAAGATATCTATTGTGTAAAAGTTTCTTGCGTACTAAATTTTATGAAAAACTCAGATGTCAGAATAAAACTCTTTTACAAAAATTTCA
Source organism: Antheraea assamensis (assembly GCA_035772565.1). Lineage (NCBI taxonomy): Eukaryota > Metazoa > Arthropoda > Insecta > Lepidoptera > Saturniidae > Antheraea > Antheraea assamensis. Next base: position 676,767 of record JAQQSE010000012.1, read on the forward strand.
TCAAATTCAGTTGAGAATGAATTTGTAAATTTATTAATATTTCTTTCGAACTGTATGCTGGCTACCAAGATACAGGCTCTGCTTATTTGAAAGACATTGTGAAAAAGGGGAAAAATCTAATTGTAAATGAAATAAATATTTCTTGCTTTTTATTTGAACGCATTAGAACAAATTAAAAGTTATTTTTATCATATAATTGCCATAATATGAAACCGTGGAACACTCTCCCGGCCCGTGTGGTTCTCCTTTAATATTGATCCCTACTGCTTATAATCCTTCAAATATAATCAGGTGATTATGACAGCAAGAACTGACGACGGATTTTACATATATCGAAATGCACTGCGATAACTATCAGATACAATGCCGCCACTATGTCAAGCTAGAATAAAATAAATTATGTGTGTGTGTTTATTACCACACGAAAGAAGTGAAAACTTTTTTATAACAGTACTACATAAAGTGAACGTCACGCGGTGTTTGCAGCCTAGTACCTATCCAAATAATGACCGCGCACGACGTTACTTAACTATGGTGATTGGACAAAAACCAGTGTTTTGAAAATTCTATCCGACATAGTGTTTACCCTCACCACTTTTCGTCAAACAAAAATGTTTGAATTTCAAAGGCCTCCCATAAGAACTGTCACTTCTAAAATAATAATATTTTTCTGTTAAAACATTCCCGACACATTTTTTATAAAGTGAAAAGTTATTTTCACGTGTTCAGAGAAAACACCGAACCTTTTCGTTTTACACCAAAGAATGTGCAAACACTAAAGCGAGGTATGAAAGAAAAATAATAGAGAAATCGTCGACAAAGGCGCTCGTACGACGGGGGAGGCGATGCCAATTTCAAACAAAACTCGAGGAATATTGTAAAAGCGAACCCGATCTCGGTTGGAAGACGGTTTATCTTCTAATATAAACTGGATATTTTGTTTCAGCATATTCCTTTGACCCGAGCAATTTTATCGAAGTAATCCGATTTCGAACTAAGCTGGAACGAAACAGTGAGGTGACAGAGTACTGTCTACGACATATATAAAATCAGTCATAGTATCTCACCTCGGTATATCGTGTTTTGAAGTCGTTCAGTGTATGTATACCGACATAGAGACGCTGTAGAATTTGTAGAGTACAAGCAATGGGGTATATATCCGATAATTTAAAAACAATTCGAAACGAATGGGAAATAGTGTTGATATATTCAGAGTCATAAGTATGAACGGGACATTAAGAAAAATGACATTATAGAATTTAAATAGCAAAGTTATTTAAATTTGATGTTTTTACGGAATCTTAGTCTGGTATGTAGTGGCTTATATATTGTATTGATAATTTTATGTTTTTTGTAATAATGGTGACATTTCACGTAATATGGTTAGGTTATTGTGCACAAGTGAAGTGGATAGAAAATAATACCATGGACCATGAATTCTGGGATGCCGCAAAAACTTTTCCAAAAGTTCTGACAAGGGGGCCACCATCTTGTCAGAACATTGAAATTATCACAAGCCACTCGTAATATTATTACTTACTCGACAATGGCAGTAATAATCAAGGAGTTTGGTTGCCAAAGATGAAATAAAAAAAGTTTTATTCATAATGAACATTCATTTGTCTTAAAAAATAAAGGTAAATACAGCGGCGCTCACAGATCTTTTTAAAGGATTACTTGAGTTGAAATACGAACCTACTAAAATGCAAAAAACAGATAGATATTCACTATTATACCAATCGAGATATAAAATATAACAATAAGTATAAAATCTTACGAATAAATGTTGTATCTTAGAATAAACGAAGACTTTGAAATATAAAAAAATGTGCAAATGCTGTAACTAAAATTGCCTGATCTAGACTATTTACTATTATAGATAATAAATTACTATATTTTATCCTCCTTAACACTCCACAGTCATAGTACCTAAATTAATTAAAAATGTATGAAATACAAGAATCAACTAAATTATTTCTACGAAACCAAATTATATAATTTTCATATTGCATACATATACAGGTTTCTTTATTGGACAAGATTTTAAAATGAAAAACTTACAAATGAAATTAATTAAATTATTTTTCCAGAGCAGGAGTGAAATTAATACCATACTAACAAGACGATAGTCCTGCCTTTTATAGTAGAATAGCCATTATTTAGCATAATAACAGTTCAAATATGTCATTGAAGTTTGAATTTACAATACGAGTATACCTAATTTTCTATACTATAAATAACCACAACTATTTAGTACAAAAATAACGAACAGTGCAGAACCGTGGGCATACCTAGTGCGATTGTAAAATTTTATTTAATAAAATGTAGCTTGAACATAGCTTTCTGATAGCTAAATAATAATTTGAATCGATCCTGTACCTCGTCAAAATAGTAGTGTAGTAAAATCATTGCTCCGTTTAATTTCTATGCAAATAAATTATTCAAATAAGAAAAACAAATCGTTTGTATAATTGCTGACGATTTTAACTGGTCGATTACGTTTAATAACTGTTGTGAATTATTTACGCGCAACACTGAACATTGAGGCCGCTTTATAGATTAATATTATTAAATTTGTCAACACATTTAAATTATAACTTACGAGCCCGGTAAGCAAATCTTACCAGTCCTTAATAAATCATGAATATAAAAAAACTAAAAGGTCTTGGAATGCTATTTATACAAGAAGTGGTTGAAATACTAGTATGGTAAAAAATCTAGATTTGGATAATAGCGCCACCTACCGTAGCCAACCGTGGTTAAGAATCATTCACGTAACCCCAAAAGCCCAAGAAATATTTTGATAATTTCATTATAAAAAATATATCGTCGTTAATTTTTAAATATTACCGCAGCAGAACAATGTTTCGGAAGGAGTGACGTAACGCGCTATGATTGGTATTTCTATTCACGTGATCACATGATTTATTACGCAAGTTAAAAAGTTGCCATATTAAATTTTGTATTTTGTAAATTATGGAAAAAATAAAGTATGTACGTCATTATTTTCAATAGGGTTAGACTTGTGTGATAAAAAAGTTAAAGTATATGTTGTTAATGATATTAATCTGAATATTGGGTGTTATTAATATTTCCATAAAAACATGCCATTATGTTTGTTGTTATGCCATAATTTGTTTTGTTTTTATATGGCAGATGTAATGAAAAAACCAAATATGTGTGGAAAAGGCTGCATCTAATATGAGGATTTACAATAGACTAAGATTTATGAGATTTGAATACGCAATCCAATATACTTTTCGTGGTTTCAACAGCATAGTCATCAAACTAAGTCAGGTAATGTTGGCATCTGAGTAAATTGGTAAACCGTACAAAAAAACTGCGAGATTTTAAGCAATTGAACATTGTCGGAAATTATATGAAATGGCTAAATTTTACCTAGCTTATCAACTAGTTTCAAGTGAAGATTTTTTATTGTATTACGATAAAGTGACAGCACTATAACTGATGTAAATACAGCGTAATCCAAAATGAATGTTAACCATCGATAGTTTTACAATTCATCGGTAATCGCTGTTGTCAAGCCACTTCGCAACTATACAATGACGATTCTCGACAGGCGATGAAATTAAGCCGGTCCGATCATTTAGTATAATTTAATAATGCTATTCCCATCGAAGCTTCGATCACATATCGCGCTAAGATTAACATCAAAATTTATTCCGAATAAGGCGAATACTAAATGTCCCCTACATCTGTGTCAATAATTTAAAATTAGCGTCCGCTAAATTAATTTAATGTGTGTAAAAACCGCCAGTTCAGTTTTTGTGTTGCATCTGTCGTCACGTCGTCCGGCGGTAAGGTCTTCCCACACCTGCATTTATCGTGACCACAGACAAAGCATTGTTGCGATACAAGCAAGTATGAGAATAGCATAATAATGATTCATTTCACTGAAACTGTACTGGACTCGAACCAACATTAATGGATACATTGTTGAGCCACGATGCCACTAAGCCACCTCGATTCACGAATCGTTCTCGTATCGAAGTCATTGTTCGTCTATCAAGGATGTTTTATGCAAATAAGCCAGTTGGTTCGCGTGGTAGACATGCGTGATCAATCCACAGTTTACGGTTTCCGCCAGGATATTTGGTACTATTTTATGCTGTACTACGAGTATATATACTTCGTTCTGACACAGCATCAGTACACTTCGTCTGAAGAATACACATCATGAAGACTATTATCGCAGTAAGTATTATATTATGACAATATATTATTATTAAATATAGATAGAATAATTAATAAGATATTTGTGAGAGTTTTACAGTTCGGGAACTGCGTCGATCGATCTGGATTCAATCCTTCAATTGGTCGGAATTTTCGGGACAAGCAAAACATTGTGATAAAAGCATAGGACAGTTGTAGAGCATTTAGCTATTACCCGCCTCACTATCACCCTTAAGTTGTAAAATTGTCACTAAGCACCTAAACATATGTTCTACTAGCTGCACTTGACAACCTTTGGCAACCTTTCACTAGGTTTAGTGTGTTTACCACTTTAGGCTAGATCGTTATATAATCGCAATTGAAATTTTGGACAAACACTAAAGTCTATAAAATTAAAATTCTCTATAAAATAAAATTTCCATTCTTTTTTTACCCTTTTTAATATTTGTATCTTTATGTTAATTCGTACTTTCTCATAGTCTAATCATTGGCTATATATTTTTGAGAAATCTCATAAAAATAGGAGTTCGAATGTTCAAGAGCGTTTTAAAACGACGAACCGATTAAGTTTTAAAATATAGATTGACTCATAATGGTGGAGCATTATCTCTCACTACTAATTTATACGCGATGTTTGTCATGACTTCCAGATTTCTCCAGATATTTCTTCGAAAACAGTGGATTTTTATACAAGTCGTAACTTTATGCTCGATTTTAGATATGACAATTAAGTTTCGACACATGATTTGACATTTCACATTTTTGTTTACAGTTGGCCTGCCTCCTGGCTATCGTCTGCCTTAGCCAGGGCGTCGCTGTTGGCTATGGTTATGGATACGGTGAGAAAAAAATATTTTGTTTTAATGCAGTCAGAGAGATATATACGAGTATATATAGCCATGGAAGCTTCGCTCAAGCCTTCGTCGACCCTCGTTTAAACACAAGATCAATAGTTTCTAGGTCGTGAATATAGGCTAATCTTGAAATTTTCAGATGTACCTATCATGCTACCATAGAATACAGTAGTATGGAAATAATATATGTTTCAACAAGTCTGACGTCAGTGTAACGTCCAATAACTGTTTAAAGAGAGTCTCAAAGTAATTTATAGCTAAAAGAAATTTCATGTTATCAATGCTTAAAAAATATGACATAGTAACGTAGATTTATATTGCTAACCGTAAATAAAAGTCTCTAAAACAATATATATGTTCGTGTAATATGAAAAGGATAAAAACGACTGAACCATTTCTAAAGAGACATCACTTTTTCAGACTATTATGTGTTACATATACCCTTAAAAAATAAATCAAAACCAGTAAAAGTAGTTTAGTGTTCTTGACTTTTATTCTCAAAAGTATTGCAAATAATAAGCCAATTACAACTTATTATCACAAGACTTCAACATCCATTATTTATGTAAAAGTTATGATCTGGAAATTAACCACATTTGCCTAATTGTTATACTGAGGTATTTTCCCAAGATTACAATTTATTTATTCCTTATTGTTTTTATCACAGCCGCTCCTTTGGCGATAAGGGCTCCGATTATCAAGACCGCTGCTGTCGCTCCCTTGATTACTCCAGCTGTACTTAGAACAGTGCCCATAAGGAGTTACGGGCTCAACTATGGTCTTGGTCTCAGAAGATATGGTCTCGGTTACGGCTTAGGTCTTAGAGGCTACGGACTTGGCCTTGGTTACGGTGGCTACGGTCTCGGTCTCAAGCGGTTCGGTTACGGCCTTGGCTATGGCGGTTATGGATACGGTTTGGGAGGCTATGGACTCGGCTACGGTCGTGGCTATGGGCTCGGACTTGGACTCGGCTACGGCAGAGGCTACTATGGCAAATATTAATTTCTTGAACCAAACAATTTAGACGAAGTGATACTGTGTGTTCTAAATTAATGAATTATCTTCTTCTATTGGCTGTTGCTTCTAATAAAGATTCACTTATTAATTATCATATCTTTTTGATACATTTCAGTAAGGTGGTTCTCAATGCAGTTTTTATTGTAAAATATATATAGGAAACTAATAACTATACCAAGTCATTTTTATTATTTCAAATAGTATGACTAATAGTTCATTATATACAAATTTAGAAAAAGATAGGCTATGGGGCAAAACGTAACACTTGAACTGGTTTCATAGACTTAACTACAAGCTTCTTAGATAATTCAACTGTGTTGTATTCGATGTCAGCAAAACGCTTAGGCTCGGTTCAATATTAATTGTAGAAAAACCAAGAATTACACAGTTAAATTACTGTGTATTCTGAGTATGCAGTAAATTTAAGTTTTGATGTAATTATGTAAGAGGGCCTTAGGCTTTTAAAAAAGCAACACTGTAAAATAAGCCCGGAAAGAATCATATAAAATAAATGATTTCGTACAAGAAAAAGTTTTACATAGTTATTAAACATATACATTAGGATATTACAACTTCACACACGACCGTCTTCCAAGCTAAACATATATATATATATATATATATATATATACACTTAAACACGGAACTGACCATTTCATCAACAAGAGACCCCCTGCAGGGCGATAAGCCTCTTCTCGAAGGAAGCTATAGGCATAGTCACTGCGCCAGCTCACAACGTATTGGCGATTACAAACGTTCTTTTCTGAGAAATCCACAGTTCTATATTTTTCACACATTCAGTGGTACTACAAGAATATTTCTCAGGATCAGATTTTCTCACGATGTGTTCCTTCACCGTCAGCCGATAGTGTTACCTATTTGAATTAACAAATGTACGCGAAATCCGAAAAATTCATTGGTACATGACGGGGTGCAGCCCGTGAACATCGAATTGATATTCTACCGGTCAAACCACAAGACTACCACGGCTTCATGATATAAAAGTTTTATCGAACCCGTCAGATTTCGGCACCGTTTACCATCACAGCCCTATGAGGTTTGTGAAATACTTGTCTATGTATATTAGACAAATAGCGAAGTTAAAATACGGCCCCTTAATGAACATGATATTGTGAAACCACTGTACCAAGGGTCTATGAAAAAATAAAATAAATCCACATTATTTAATTATTTGTAGATACTAATAAATTTTCCCCAGTTTCTTCTAGTTTCAAGCTTATTTGTATTATCAAAATTACCGTTTTCTATAGTTACGTTTGATATTTTAATTGGCCGTTTCTCGGAAATCTAAATTCCGAAGCTGGCAACCCTGGTTATAACGTAAACATTTAAATTAGTTCAAGTTTGTGTTTGACAAGTTACGAAGCTATTAAAGTTTCAAATGAATTAGCGAGGAGTTTGATGTTTGCGCTAAGTTAGTTATTATCTGCTTTAAGGCTAAACCAGGTGAGGCTATACTCTAATTGTTAAGATGTTTGGCGGTGAATCAGAGTTCACTGTATTTTCATGCGAGTGCTTCTTAATTGAATATAGAATTCTGTTTAAGTTTTCTCGTAGTTCGTGACTCAGTAGGAAAGCTGAGATTGTAACAATGAATCTTTTGCATATATCATATGTAATGAAAATACGGTTACTTTAAGACTAAATGACGTCAAATCTACTGATCGTGTCGGCAGCACTATGGCCATTTTGCTATGAATTTTTGGTAGATGGTTTAGGCTACTTATTTACCATTGACCTTTGCCATTTTTATTGAATAAAAACTTTATTTAATGTGAACAAAGCGGGCGTATAACAGCTAATTAAAATATAAAAGGAATGCCGAAAATGAATGAACTGATATATTCTGAAATAAGTTAAACGCTATCAAATACAAAATATGCCTTGTAACGGCTCAGAGAAAGCATCACGGCAAATTATGATTTCTAAAATAATAAAATGAAAAATCATTTCTGGGCTGGAGTACCTCAATGCATTCTACTTCTTTTTGACCGAATCAAAGAAGAGGAGAAGAATAAATGGAGAGCGGCTCAAATCGTCTACGACTGCGTGCTTTCTTTAGAGTTCGACACTTTGGACCGTCGTAGGGACGTTGCGTCACTTTGCGTCTTCTACAAAATCTAGCACGCAGAGTGTTCTAAAGAGCTGTTTGCTGTGACACTTATTATACGAACGACACACCACCACAAAATAAAATTCCATCCTGGTCATCTCGATCATTGGAAGTCGTCCACTGTGCAGTTTTCGCATGCGTTTTCCCACGTACTGAACCGTAATTAATTCCCAACGGCAGCATTTTTGGACCAATATAACCTACATACCTTCAAGAAACGAGCCTACTACTCCCAAAAAGGCCGGCAAAGCAGCATTGATTACTTACCATACCTGACCTACCTGTTCATTTACCTCTTTATTTTTTACAGAATAAAAAAATGTAAAAGAAATGATATTTTAAGACAAAATGTTTATAGCACTTCCTTTGTTCTTTACAGAAATTTAGCATTTGACCACAATCACACTTGATTTTATATGACGATGTAGTCTGAGATCGTAAATACGCTAAATCTGGAGGAATACTTATTGTCAAATACAGCTACCGGATCACACCTATACATTCTTGGCGACAGATTTTTAATTTGAAAGTGGTATCTAGTCACGCGAGTTTAGAAATTTCCCCTATGTTATGATTTTATCACGACCTTTTTATACACCAAAAAGCTCTGGCACATACGCAATAAACCCATCCTGCGTCGATCGAGTCATCGGCTGTATACGATAACCAATGACTCACATCGCTTCATTGTATCTTCTTGTCGTATAATATTATTTTGATACTTTAAAATCAATTATTACATCAGATATAGCTTCCAAGAATATTACTAGATATACAGATATACCTACCTAATACTATTTTATTAAACTTATTTTTATAATAAATTTTGCACATTTTATGACTACAAAATTAAACTTTAAAAAAATATGATGTGTTTGGTTGGCTATATATTGTAAACCTTCCAAATAATAAACAAATAATTAAAAAACACTTTAAAAAAAAATGCTTACGAAAAATTCTACGAGAATGTCAGTAAATTACACAAGCGACTTATCAGCCATGTTTATATCTTGTCAGAACAATAAGATTGCAATGTTAAAGGATAATCAGGTACACAGTTAAATTATACCTAAAACTGATACGAGAATATACAAAATAAGTTAAAAAAATGATTTATTTTGTCACAGATTATTGTCATAAATGTAGTTTTAAAACATATAATAATATACTAGAAGGCCCGGCGGACGTTGTCCTGCCCTGATAATAAAAAAATATATACTTATGTGCATGAAATGTTTAAGGTAACGAATGTATTTTATTTGATAAGGATTAATACAGTATCCGTCTAAATAGCCTTTCAATTACTTCATTGTATGTGATTGATGTGTGATTGTTTTAGAAGATATATGGGTATAGTACGCTATCCTTAAAATATAGGTATATGATATCGCAGAGTTTTCTGTAGATCTATAAAAGAGGAATATCTCACTATGCATTGTTTCGTTATATCTAAAAAGAATTACGCAGCGTTTTCGATGAAAGCTCCCAAGCGGCTTGACTTTTTCCAAATATTTCCAAGAATTATCGTTATATTTTACACAAAGCCTTTACAACTTATACACATAACCTTTCTCAGCTATTACTCTACCTATTGGTGAAGACCGCATTACAGTCCGTTCAGTAGTTTTTGAGTTTATCGCGAACATCCAGACATACAGACAGACGCGGTGGACGACATTGTTTTATAATATGTAGTGATTAGTAAGGGGCGGGTTATTATGGGAATGATAGTGATGTTTGAAAATGAATTTCTTTTACGTAAAAAAAATATAATTAATGACTCTAAAGAATAGCCAAATCATTATAAAGGAGAAAAACTAAAGAAACAAGATATTTGTAAACCGGATCGAGCGCTTTCTCGTCTTCTTTCTATGACTAGCACGTTTTTCTAACAGTTTGTATTAATTATTATACTAAAATATATATGCCACTTTTATTTATAAAAAGTATTCTTATATAAAGTAATACGGATTAATTGTTTTCGTTACAAACATTTAAATGTGCTTTGTTCAAGTCAAGATTAGAATTTGTATACATTCAAATACACTTACGTTCGTTAAAACACTACCATCGGTATTGAAAACATTCCAGATTATATTCAACATTCTAAAAAGCTGGAAAGAAACTGAATCGGGTTTATCAATATTATTTTTAGTATATATTTTTGCTACACAAGTATTTTTTACAGTCGTAAATTATATTTTTTAGAGTAATCGTTTTCTAAAATAGATTTCAAATCATATAAGCAAAATGTAAATTGTATTTACATCAGTTGTTATAACTCAGATTAAGCGGAATGAATTAAAGAATAATTACTTTTTTATTATATCTTGTGTATTTATATTATTGGATCAAATAAACAATATATATAAAATTAAAATAAAAAACATCTCTTGTAACTAACATATATATATTATTTAGCGTAAAACAGGTATTTGTTGTGTGGTACCCACTTTTTCCGTAGATAACAACGCCTCTTGACATGGATTTTGTAAATAAAAAAAATCATATTTAGAAGTCAATAATTTTATTAAGTATACTGGAAGAGAGACAGTAATTTTGATAATTGAAGATAGATGACAGTTTCGATGGCAAAGTGTTAGTGGTAGTATTTGCCAAAGTGTCTGCCGTAACCAAGTCCATAGCCGACACCGTAGCCGAGACCAAGTCCTTTACCTAAGCCGTAACCGAGGCCAAGCCCTCTGCCATAGCCGTAGCCGCTGAGTCCGTAGCCGCGCGCCCTGTAGCCGAGCCCGTAGCCAAGACCGTAGCCAAGTCCGTAGCCGCGAATACCGTAGCCAACGCCATATGTTTTCATGGGCAAGGTCCGCAGAACGGGAACCGCTATAAATTAAATGTATGTATTATGTAAAATAAATGTATTTTAGTAAAATACTGGAGAAAAATTGGTTACATAATTGAGCCAGATGTAACACCAGCGAGATCGATACACGACCCTTATAATTTTAAAGAGAAATGTATTACTAGACCATGACCAGTTTTTATTAAGTCATTGGTACTACAATTAGTGTATGAAAATTGAACCACAAAATATTTTTAGAAGCTATGAAAAATTCGTAGTAAAGACAACGAAACCTGTCAGTTAACATAGTAATTATACAAAAAGAGAAACCTATTTGAAGTCATGTAACATATATTTCCATGATATAAATTCTTTGTAAACAATATTGGAGCTTACTGTAACCACCATATCCATAGCCGATGCCTCCGGCATGACTGAAGCAAATGACAGCCAGAAGGCAAGCTAACTGTAAAACAAATAGTTTGATTTAAATTCTTGATCATTTGGAATCTGTACTAAATGATAATTTTATACAAATTGGTTGCAACTCTCACACACCATATGCACATATGCTATTTAATGTTCTAATTCCAAATATTTTATTTCAGTATAAGAATCAAAACATTTTGAGAATAGGTATCAATAAAAATCTATTGTTTTCGCGTTTCACGTCAACTATCGAATAAAGTGTAAAAGAGACAACCATGTCACGGACTGATGTGTAGTAGAGAAGAAATTGTAATTTCATATTCCCCTGTTACTCCTTTTAAAACTGAACCCATGCTTAAATTATTGTTATCAATATTCATTGGAGAACCATTCGTCCCTAAATGTTTTCTTTTATTTTGTTGTATCAGACGAATGTATTTGCTGGATGCCTTATTAATCGTTATAATAATTCAGTTCTAGCAAAAATTAAATAATTAATAATTTGCTATATTGCCATCACGTAACGGTAAAATCGAGAAATATGTATGTGAAGAATAAACGTTACTCTCGTTCCCTGTTAAAGTATTTGAAACTGTCCAATCACGTGCTCGATTACTTTTACAATATTTCTCTCGATATTATATGACATTATCACTGTCTTTCTAAATTATTTATTCGAAAGGAATCAACAACAGGAAAATTATATAAATAAGTATTACATAAACGAAAATTGTTACAATTATATGGTATCTACTAATTAAAGTCAATTGCAATATTCATATAGACATACAATACAATACAGAAGATACAAATAAGAAAGGTAAAAATATATAAGGAAATAAAATAGAATAACTTAATAGTTATAGTGAGTTGCCAAATATGTCTATGGTGTGATCTTTTTAATCAGGTCGTTATATAGACGTGATAATTGGGTACAAAGGAAAAAACCCTAAATTGATTCTATAACTTTTATGACCAAATAAAGAAACTCGATATCACCTAAATAGATAGTCTGGAAGGCACATTAGTGATAAATTATTCAACTTGGTTATTTTAAAAAGTTTATATAAATATATCATGTTAAGCATAATTCTTCTACAGATTAATTAAAATACGGATTAATCACAATACGGAGCAAATTTTAGACAAGCAAGCTATAGTAAAACGTCTTTGAATACTTTTGATACTGTTTATATATAGTTGATAATGAGGCCACCAGACAATGCTGCAATATTCAAGCTGGCTTCTTACAAGCGTGCAGTATAGAAGTTTAATTAATCAATGTATATATTTTGCTGTTTTGAGAAGTTTGCTTGTATAAAAACCGATCGGCTATCGTAACGCAAAGTATTGTATTAAAAATTTAACTTACTGCGAAAAAGGTTTTCATTATTGTAATGTTCCCACGGACGATGTGTGCTGATGTTTTTCGAATTTAAGTATTTATACACTTCGGTATGCATGCGTTTTTACTGAAATCCAAACGGTTATCTTATAAACACGCGATATTAGCATAATTGTTTCAGCCCTGTGTACTGAATTTTAATTGGTATTACCTCGGAAAATGATCACAATTTGGAAAATGATGAAAATTCCGGTCACTGTAACTAACTTCAGACGGGTAGCAATGCTTGCAAATGTAGAACAGAATTAAGCACTGCAATGGAATTTTCCATTAAGTTAATAACAATATTATAAATTCCTAACAGCCTCTCGCGACTTCGTATACATTTGTCTCCATATAACCATTTACGCGCTGTAAGGCAGTATTTTTTTTTAAACTTCCTTATTACTTATTGTTTTATATTGATCAAATGAAACAATATCTTATAAATTATAATCTACTAGCAGGCTCGGCGGACGTTGTCCTACCCTGATAATAAAAATATATACTTATGTGCATGAAATGCCTAAGGTAACTAATGTATTCAATTTGATAAAGGATTAATACTGTATCCGCCTAAATAGCCTTCCAATTACCTCATTGTATGTGACCATATTTTGAGAAGATAGATGGGTATAGTAACCTATCCTTAAAAGATAGGTATATGGCATCGTAGAATTTTTTGTAAATCTATAAAAGATAAATATCTCACTATGTATTGTTTTCTTATATCTGAAAAGAATTAGGCAGCGTTTTCGATGAAAGCTCCCAAGCGGCTTTACTTTTTCCAACACTTCCAACAATTATCGTTATATTTCAACCAATTTACACAAAACCTTGACAAATTATACCTAAACTTATGTCATGTATTACTCTTTCTATTGGTGAAGACCGCATTACAATCCGTTCAGTAGCTTTTGAGTTTATCGCGAACATACAAACAGACAGACAGAGGCGATGCTCGAGTTTGTTTTATAATATTTAGTGATATTACCTTATTTAAAAGGTACATTAATATAAAGTTACATAAAACAAAGAAACAAACAAACATAAAACTGACAGACACTATCAGAATAATAACATTTATTTTTTGTAATATATGGTAAAACTAGCTACCCGACCTGGCTTCACATGTACTAAAGTTGGAATGTACTAAAGTGGCATCAGGTGTCCAAACAATTTACACCCATTCTCTGATCCGTTGATATTTACAATTCATTAAAGTCATGGAAGCTACGTAGGAAACTCCATGCAAAATATTTCTTTGTTGCCCGTAATTTTAAATATAAAAGATTTCTTTTAAGTAATTTCAATTGTTATATAATTAAATTGAATTGAATTAGGTAAGGACTAATACTATACTTATCAAAATAGCATCGGAAATAAGTACTTATTTTTTAACAACAAATAATAGATACAAGCGATTACTGTGAATTATCCTTAATAAAGAGGCATATACTGTTCAGACCATTTCTGTAAGCATTTTGAAGATGTGCAATTCTGTAATACATTATTTTTGTGTATATAATAAAATTTAGCCAGCGTTACCAATGTTGAGGCTCGAAGACCCTTTTTACGGCTTCATTAGAATACGTTGATTTTTTTTGGTAGCTGTGAATATAACTGTAAGATCGGGCTTGCGTATAATGCAGTCAAGAATTTTATACAAAACAAAGTTAAAATATTATCGGAGGGATTACTATTGACCTGCATCCGTACTATTGACTTGCACTAATAACTAGCTACAATTTACGCCGTTCTGAAACATTATTGGCTTGAGGTATCCGATGTTCATAAGGATCTTGATTATGATTGGCTGTAAGTTTTGGTTGAATGCTTTGCGACTAACGACTAGACATTGGACGATTCACATTTACCTATAATTTGTAACTATATCCACTATTGCATTTCTGATGATTGATCCATTAAATCATAACCATGACATCACTACGGAAGACGTCATACTTTTATATAGATGCCATTTTATTTCGAAATATTATTTATAGAAATCTAAAATTGCCATTTATTTACCCTTAAATTGTCTCAATATAATACATACTCGTATAATATCATACGTATTTACATGTATATGTGTGTACATAAATTTGTGTCTGTGTAACTACTTTCAAAGCTGTCCGAAGTCTGTAATATGTATGTGAAACACCAACTGGAAAAAATCATATTGGAAACCATATAAAATTTTGTTGTGTAGTTCAGAAGAACTGAAAAACGCACAGACAGACGTGAAAAATGATTTTGTTTTCTAATATTTGTACTTTTATATATAAAACACGAACATAATAAGAAAATACACCCGGCTAATGAAAATCATATGGAAAATGTAATCACTGCAGCAGTATCTAATTTAAATGAAATCGCCGAGGAGAAGATGAAATGTGTTCCATTTAACAATAATGAGAGACAAACAGCATGCACTTACCAATTATATAGAGAGCACCTCTCTCAAATGGAATTATGGACGACTGAGTGTCGAAGATTTATGATATGCGAAGACTAATTAATTCGCAGACGCGGAAATAGGTATTGAGGGAGGAATTAAAATGCTTCATATGCAATAAGCTTTTACAACGTACATGGTAATTGCGATCGAATGTGCTGCCATTAACATGGCACTAGTGTTATAACTGCTCTTAAACTTAGTTTAGGTCAAATCTTCCTATATTTTTCAGTTTAAACTTTAAAATATAACATAGTTGTTTAATTTTTATAGAAAATACCTACCAGAGATTTTATAATTTAACGGCAGATATTAGGGTTTAAGTTATATAACGTCAATATAAAATTGGAGATAATATCCAAGGCAAGAAGTCCCTTAAGCCTGCACTTAGGTGTCAAGCCTTAAACACTATCTCTGTATACGTGCCCTGCAGAACAATGGATTCTGCATCCATACATCTCTTGAGATATGTATTTGTTGTATCTTAGGAATACGTATAAACATTTAAACTATCTCCTTATAAGTGTTATTGTTAGTAAAAAAAGGAGAATTCGATGATTTATCTACTCTTGTATTCATTCAAGTAGTTAATAGTCACCCGCATGGTTCAGTATTAAATAATGGCAAGAATTTAATCGATTCCAAAATATAAATCACCTAGAACCATCTAAGAAAACTTCTTCATCGAATGGGCATAGTTTTATGCTGCCTCAAAGGAACTGTATTTTAATTATATGTATGGATATAAGTGGACATATAACATGCAATTCACTCTTTCACGTAACAACTGATCAACGTATTTTGATAAAAGACAAGTATCAAGTAAGTATGAATAAAATCCTCTAATTTCAATACCATCTCGGCGTTCGCTGCATAAACTATCAGAGTTACACGAAGGTAATGTGTTATATACCTATGTATGTATCATTTATAAATACATAAAAGCAGGCGACGTTGCGCGCTACTGCTAGTGATACACTTAATATTAGTCTAGAGTTTTCTAAAAATGCACGTTTTGACCTTAACATGAAAAAAATGAATATAATTACAAAGTTTTCTTTGTGCAAAATAATAAACAATCAATTTCATGCTATTTATACGTTCCAATTATTATTGTAATTATAACGTTATTAAATACTTCAATAACAATTATTAATTTCGTTGTATACGTTAATTAGCATATAAATACCCGATTCATTATATACATGATTTGTTTATATACAGTTCTACTTGAATGAGAACAATGACATAGATTTTCTTAAATAATTTGTTACATTCATCTCTCAAATAAGATAAACAAGTTATGCAAATGTTAATGGTTTGTGACGTCATTCTCAAGCTGTTATCTAATTGGCGTGCGTTGTTTATTGACCAATCAGTGACTACTTTTTTAAAAACATGTAATTTCAATGTGGCCTGAGATGGTAACATGCTAAGCCTGGAGGAGGTCTGGTTCTAAAGTGCAATGGCCTTTTGTGTGAAGTACATAAGCTGGCCACGAGACATTTTAAGTCAATTCTATTTTGGACATCGGAGCAAATGCAAGAAGAAATAAAATAAAGAAACCTATGAGCGGACTGCGACTAAAGCATTATAAGGTACAACCCATAGTGGTTATGTTTGATTTTTTACAATTACAATTACATTTATACTATATTCGATTTTCTTACAAACGTAACGGTATTTACTCAAAATATCACATCTTCCCCGTTTAATCTTTGGACACTACTACACGAATACGATCCTAAGAGGGTCTCCACCGTCTACGCTTAATTGAAAAAGCAATTAAAACCGTTCCCCGATCCTCTCTCGAATTCAGTAACTATCGAAACATTCCTGCCCGGTCGCCAATCATATTAGATTCTATGAAAATTAATTTCACTAGTATTCCGAATATCGGAAATTCTTTTAGCATTATAAAAGGGATTTTTTAATTATGAAATATTCTTTCTATAGGAGTACTGTTTTGTATTGCTCATTGTGTTCTAACTTCAATATCAGTTAAATCATTTTGAAGGGGCTGATGGGACCGTGTAAATAGGTCCCACCAGGAAGGATTCGGTGAAAATAAAAGTATGTAAAAAAAAATGCGAAAGGAACAGAGAGAGCGTAGAGCGGTAGGTGGTCTTGCCTATAAATAAATAAAATAACAAAGACCCCAAATAAAAAGCGTGCACTAACCTGCAAACTCAGCACCTAGTACGAAGCAGCGGCGTCTCAGGATCTCACTCTTAAGATACGGGTATCTGTAGAAGCTGTGCAATGATAATAGCGGATTTTCTTGTGAAAGCGTTTCGACGTCCACTGTGTATTAAACACTGATGTTGCAGTTCTTAGGAGTATAGCTTTCTCCTTTAAATCTTGCAATGTACAGCGAAGAATATATATGCGGTATAATATATGTGAGCGGTGTCAATAATTATAGTTCTAATAATTCTGATAGTAAAGCGGAAACATATATCTCTGCGGTATATAGCTGCGGTGACATTTTTTTTCGTAATTCTAATAGTGACATATTTAAAATTTTCTTCTCTTTTCGTCTAAATGACAGCGTTATAAAAGCGTCTGCATGCTCCGTACTCGATCAATGAGATGCAGGCCAGAAACACATCTCATTATCTGGAGCGCAGTCATTATACTTATTTAAGGGCGATCCACATTTTGTCGGGCAATAGAAATTGGTAACAGTATCCTATTGATTCGTAACTAGGTGTAACAAGGAGCATTTAACGAGAAGCAGACTACGAAAAAACTAGTGAGGTTGTGAAATTCATTAATATTCTGCCTAATAGTACTTGTAGTTGGTATGGATGTCAATACACATTTTTCGCCGGCATCAAAATGAATAAAGGTCTGAACTCGGTTGTGTTTATATTTATTGATTGTTATCTTAAATTGGAATGTGAACATTTTCAAGCGGCCCCTTTTCATTAGCCTTGAAATTTGGACTTCGAAGATACACTAGGGAAGTCATCAAAATTGAAAAGGAAATGCACATTGAGATATCAATAGATTTATGACAATCTAAGACTATAGTCAAAGATGTTAGTGAAGTTATTTAAATTCTGTTTTAAATTTTCTTTTAACCAGTATAGAAAATCCAGTAATCCAGTAAGTTTGTTACGCTTTCACACCTTAACTACTCAACCAATTATCGTGATTTTGTATACACGTTGTCAAGGGTACAGAAAAGGACATAGGATATTTATAATCTAGAAAAAAGTATTGCACCCGACGTCAAATCGACCTTAACGCGAGCGAAACTGTGAGCAAAACTACTTGATTCTAAAAGCGCCCAGAGTATTTTTTCTTAAGTATATGTATATACTAGATGACCCGGTGAACTTTCTATCATTTACATATATTTGAGTAAAATGTGGTCAAAACTTAATACACAATTTTTATTTACATTATAAATGCAATACAGTTATCCACTTAATCAATTTAAGGCTTTCCCATGTACTATTTTTATTTCTGAAACAGAACTGTTTTGTATTCCAACAAAACATACCAAAGAGAATTGACCTCATACTAGAGTTAAGAAACACATAAATTTCTGAACGCATCTATCATTATATGACAAACGAATGACAATTTTGTTCTACGAACATTTTGTGTTTGAAAATTAAACTGTCTTTTTTAATAATTACCTTTACTTATTATTTATGTTTAAAACTTCCCTGAACTTCCACAAATATTTCAAGATCAAAATTAGCCATATCGATCCAGCCATTCTGGAGTTTTAGCGAGACAAACGAACAGTATTTCATTTTTTTATAAACTACTAGCAGACCCGGCGAATGTTGTCCTGCCCTGATAATAAAAAAACATATACTTATGTGCATGAAACGCTTAAGGCGGCTTGAATTTTTCAGATTCTTTGAACAATTATCATTAAAAACCTTGACAAAACCTAAACTTGCCCCGTGAATTATTCTATCTATTAGTGAAGTCTTTGAGTTTATCGCGAACATCCAGACAGACAGACGCGGCGGACGACTTTGTTTTATAATATGTATTGATATACAAGATTTAAATATATTTATATATCTTAAATAAATATATATATAAATATTAAGATATATAAATATATTTAAGTAAAAATACTCTCTTTGGTCTTTTAAGTATAGATCATCGTAAAAAACTAATGCGTAAAAAGTATTTATCATTATTTACTAAGTAATTTTTATAACGTATATTTAAAGCGTAATAAAAAAATTCAACGAAATAAAAGCTCAGAACTCAAAAAAATGTATACGTTAATTTATTTCAACTCATACAAGTGAACAAAAAACATTTCTCGTCATGAACCGTCAAAACCGCACTAACTGCAACTCTCGAAACGCTTCACTTTCCACGAATCATTTACGCCATTTCAGTATCCTTTTCCTGGCAGGTGTTACTTATAAATGCTGGAACCTAGAGACGAGAGTTTATTTGTAAAATCTGTATATATAAATAAAATGGCACTGTCTGTTATTTATCTGAGTTAATCTTCCAAAGAGTAGAATCGTTTTAGGCTATAGTTAGGCATTGTTTCTAACTTAATCTTGCTAATCTTAGTATGGTGTAGTTATAAAAAATACAAAAACATTATTTACAGAAGTTTTTTGTTTTCCCCCTTGTTTGAAAGTTAAAAAAAATCCTTTTCAAGAATTACGACTTAATTTTTTTTTCTTCTCAATTTTTTAAACTCGGTGGTCCTTAATAAATCAAAAATTTCCATAATGGTATTTTGCAAAATGAGCCCAGCGGGATTGATTTTTTTTTCAATCGATAAAAGAATTAGAAGGAAAAATCTACGTAATCCATGTTAGGCGGCATTTCTTCCGGAATTGACCAAAGTTACTTTGAGTGAAAAAAAAAATTAAAAATGGCGACTTGGAGAAAAAAATGAGTTGTCTCGTAAAAAGTGACAAATGTTATAGAATTTTTAAAACTTACACTTTTATACATATTCTTGGGAAAATACATTTATAGGCGAAAATTTTAAAAAAGTAATAATTATGTGAAAAAAAATGGCTGAAAATTTTCTGAAAATTGTTTTTAATGCAGTAGAAAAAGAAAAAAATCTTCAACCAAATCCAAAAATAGTCTCGTATAAAAGTACTCGATTTGTCATGAAACTTTATTAACAAATAAAATGTCTTGACAAGCACATCGTTAAAACTTTGAAAATAAAAAAAAATTCACGACTTATCAAATTATGTTACATGAACTTTTATCCGCCGCTTCGCTGGCGTTAATGTACATTTTGCTAATTCCTCGGGAACGACAGGCATTATTTTTCTTGATAAAATAGTTATAATAATGCAACGAACAAACATATATTGTAATATTAGTTCGGAAGGTTTCCAAACGACTCAAAAATTTAAATACCTCCTTGCCAAAACCATTTCCACCTTTAATATAATGGTTTATTTTTGTGAAATATTTTTGGCAACATCCACCCGACAACTGTCGTGGGAATCGAATGTTCGGGAAATATTTCAATGGTTACTTTCATTAATTTGTTTGCGTAACTCTAATATTACCTTGGAGGATTCGTTGCACAGAAGTAATGCACAGGTTGTACACAGTGCTATTAAGGTTGAGTTCCACTAATAAGACAGTATTTTTACCCGACAGCATAGAAAGAAAGTTTTTTATTGCTTATAAGGTGTTTGCTTTTGGACACTATCTCATCTGATGTTAAACGACAATTTGACTCAAGAAACCATGCTGAGCCTAGAAAGAACTGGCTCGGGAGAGTAATTGTTGGAACACACCTAAACACGCTTGGTGGCTAATTTTCAACTTAGCATAGATTTTTAGCCTAATCCGTTTCATAGATTTTAACATATGAGTTGTTGTTGAATTTGTATCAGTGGTGGGAGCGATATATAAGTACTGCGTTTGCAAATAAAAAAGGTAGGCATTTAAATTTATTTAAACAGTTTTTTTTATATTCAATTCTTAGGTTTTTTGCTCAGCGATAGTCATATAAGTAACTCGTTCGTTAATGGAATTTAAAAAAGATTCAGTGTTTTTACAATCGTTTTTATTTTTTTTTTTAATCACTAGCTTTTTCCCCCGGCTTCGCTTATATTGATGTAGTTTTTACCTATAACTCGGGAACAGAATGTTTTCTGGATGAAAGGTACTTTCTTGTACCCCTGCAATATGTATGCTACATAATGATGATCGGTTTGACTAGTTCATAGTTACGTGGTGAAAGTGTAATAAACACAGTTCATATTCCCAGTTATAATATTAGTGAAGATTGAACTTGCTTAACTTCAGTGTATACCTTGTAAATCAAGGTATTTTTTATAGTATGCTCTTCACACGTCATTCCTGCTGTAAATCGCAACAGCGATTTTATAATGACTATTATAAACAGCGATTACATGGTGCAGAGCTGGGAATGTTAAGATGGATGTGTGGTGTAACCAGAATGCATAATATTAAGAATAAGTAAATCAGACGAAGTTTAAAAAAAACAGCAATGGCAGAGATGTTGAAGAGTAATGGGTTAGCATAGTACGGGCATATTGTGAGAAGATATGAAAGTCATGTAACAAGATAAGTTTTGAGTTTGAAAGTGGGTGGATATAGGAGTAGAGGAATCGTGTATAAAAGGTGTGAATACTGAGAAGACATCTGACAGGGGAGGGTGGAAAAAAAACATACTATGCCGACCCGGCTTAGGTGGGAACCTTAGTAAAATTTTGTTACAGACAGAAACTTGTGTACAGACAAACAGAAAATTGTGTTATTTTAGATCAGTTATTTTTTTTAATGTTGTTAATTATTTTGCTGATAGATAATATTATACTATTTTTTCGAGTTCGTCCTAATTCTACTTTTATCCTACAATTCGTGCCGTAAAGCCATTTATCTTATTGTTTTGTTTTCGTTGAAATAATATTTCCAAATCAATGTATTTGTATGTACTTCAAAGTCTGAGTGACTGTGAAAATAGGTAATGAAGTGATGTTATAGTAAAGAGGTATATTAATTGTATTAAAACGTTGTAACAATTTTGAGACAGCCAGAATGAAGAAAGACTATAATAATTCACAAGGACTCATTTTATATCGTATTATTATGAGTGGATTTTAATAATTCAGCGCTGTGTCTTTTTATCGACATTCACCCTTAACGTAGAGGTGTACAGCTGGTAACTTTTGAAACAAGGTTACAGGGGAAACAGAAACTTGCCTCGTAAATATCCACGCTACCCAGATTTATGACTATGAGTTTTCGGTGAACGATTCTCAAACCATAGATATTTTGTTGTAACCTTTTTTGATTATATGGTTTTACTTTTTATGTTTGAAAACGATCAGAAGTTGGAATGGAAACGACTGTATTTAAAAACATTATACTGAAAAAAGAGGAACGGCAGTATTTTAAGTATTATGCCAGCTTTAGCGGGAATATGTAAATAAGTGAAGACAAAACAGCTTTGAATGATTTGTAGAAGCTATATAATGGTGGGGAAAAAATTATACCCCTTATTATGACCGAATTTCGACTACCAGTAGATATTATTGTATATAAAAAAATCGAAGCGTCTGATCTTTGCCCGGGCTAACTTTCGGACCGGCTGAATATATGTTGATGAAACTTTCATTAAATTATAGATACATTTTCAGAGTAATATATAGGCTACGAATTATTAAGCTCTTCCATATGGGTTAAGCAGTAATCATACAATTGAACAGTAGTAGCTTAATCGCGCTAAAGGAATTCTAGATATGAAGTGTTAATGACAAAAGCATGATAAAAAATTTCAGACCATGACGAATCCGGATAAAACACATAGTTCACTAGTAAAATCATATCAATTTCCACGAGGCCGAAATTGCAGGCTCTAGCTAGTTCATAGGAAATATTTGAAATAAATAATAAATGAAAACAACTTTTGTTGAAATGTCTACTATCGTTTTAATATAGAGAGGTTTGAGAATAGGTCCTTTAGGGTTTCCACACGCGAAGTCTTTGCAATAACACCCCCATTAAATTTTCAGCTTTCACGTTACTTACCTGAGTGCGTTTCATTTCGTATATAAGTTTACCGTTTAAATAATTCATTTAACTGTTTCTATTACTTAGGGTCCTTGAATACGTAGTAAATTATTTTGTACTGACGGCCATTTTAATACTAGATTTTTTTCCAATACTTCGTTACGTATAACTGATTTTTACTTCAAAAAATATTAACATATCTATAAATAGCTTATTATTATTTTAAAACTCATTTTTAGTTTTGTTTTTTAGTTACTGCTTTAATTCATATAAATTCTTCTAAATATTTTTCTGTATCTATGTTCAGAAAACTTTAATATATGTGGAAAATAAGTCTAAGAAATTATATAAGATGTTTATTACTAGCGATTGCTTGCGACTTCGCTCGAGGTAATATATATTTGATCAATGCTTCGGGAACAGTATATTTTTTAAAGGTACTCTTTGTCCTTTTCGGTACCCCAGAGAAGAAGTACACAAAATTTTATGATGATCCGTTGATAATTTTATACTCTACATTTTGCGTTATTTTAATGTATTTATAGTTTACTAATTTGACAGTAATCTTTCACTTGAAAGGTAGATATATGCTATCGCGGATTTCTTTTAGAACTGTTCATGTAAAACAATCCTACCGTATATTATTTATGTAACACTATTTATGCGGTGTGTGTTGAGCTCTTAAATGACAATATTTTTGCTAACTTACAACAACACTTTATGTCATATTTTGGTCAATTTAAAATAATATCCTTGTAAATTATAGTATGGTATTCTTTTCCCTTCAGAGGTTTTTGTGTGAAAAAATAACAATAATTTATCCATTCTGACAAACTTTTTCGTTTATAACATTTAATAGAAATAGAACATACTAAAAAAATACTGTAACAGTAACATATGTCACAGAGCAGACTACTATAGACAACTATAATATATGGTTCAATGAACTAAAAATATATGGTTTCTACAGCTTTCGGGCTACCTATATGTCAAATTCCATTGCGACTCGTTTAAAGATTCATTCGTGATTAGGTAACAACCAGACAGGGATTTATTTTGGTATTTACAATAGTGTGAATTCATAATCGTTCTTGTCCATTTTATCCAATACTTTCATTTGTTTTTTATTAGTAAGGCTAGCTTTCGCTCACAGTTACGCTCGGGTCAAAGTAGATTTGATTTATTCCTCAGAAATAGTACATGTTTTCTAAGTTAAATTATCAAACTATGTCTTTTACAGTATCCCTGACAAAGTGTATGCAAAAATGCATTATGGTCGGTTGAGTGGTTAACGCGTGAAAGCGTAATAAACAATCTCTCATTGACATTTATAAAAATATTCGGAAGGTAATTTAGATAACAAATATTATCAATTTTCATATACTAATGTTGATAGTAATATTTTTAACGCTTATAATTGGTAACAAAATTGATACTGGGGAATTAATTTGCAGGGGCTTGCAAATGATAAACGCTGACATAGGAACGAGGTATGGCTCACTAATAGCAGCTGCCATTTATAACTTAAAAAGTCGTTGTGGTTGAGAGGTTTTACCGGTGGAATATCAATTCGATAACCACAAGTCCGCACCCCAGCATATACCAACGAACTTTTCGGAATTCGCGTACATTTACTAATTTAAATTGGTAACACTGTCGGCTGACGGTAAAGGAAAACATCGCGAGGAAACCTGAAGCTGAGAAATGATTTTGTAGTATTAACGTATGTGGGGAAAAATAGAACTTGATTTCTCGTAATTTCAAATCGCCAAAACGTCGTAAGCTGGCGTGGTGATTATGTCCCACACCTTCCTTCGAGAAGAGACCTATGACCCTGCAGTGGA
Organism: Antheraea assamensis; assembly: GCA_035772565.1. Lineage (NCBI taxonomy): Eukaryota > Metazoa > Arthropoda > Insecta > Lepidoptera > Saturniidae > Antheraea > Antheraea assamensis. The sequence continues at coordinate 701,897 of JAQQSE010000012.1, forward strand.
TCTCTTGCAGACTGATGATGATGACATAAAACTTAATATATAACATTGCCACACTCATAAATCCTTATATACTCTTGTTCCTTAACGAAGCTACGAGTTTAACCACCACTCGGATCTACGTGGTATAAGTAATTTCAATCGTCGAGAAATCCTTTTCTATGTGTTTTGACACACGGCGCTACTGTAACAAATTTTCTAAAAAGTTCAGGTTTCATCACGATGTTTTCCTTCAGTATCAACCGATAGTGTTGATAATCTAAATTTGCAATTTTAAGCGAATTCTGAAAATTCGTCGATAGGCGCCGATGTTCATATCTGAAGACATAAAATCAATAGTCCTCCGGCCTAAGCCACTCGATCACTACGGCTTTAATGACAGACTTTCAACTTGAGAGCGAGGTAGCGTGCCTAGAGTACAATGTAGTATAGTAAGATTAATTCCTCGTGAATCTATTTGGCCACTCTTAACATAATTCAGCCTGGACAAAGTTATAATATTATTATAAGAATTTAAAATTGGCATATGTTTATCCTTAAGTTGTCTCGATGTTATGTATATAAACATCATCTTCTTACTCTTGTCCCACTTAAGTAGAGTCAGCACAACGTGTTTTCCTTTTCCACTCTCCCCTGTCAGATGTCATCTCAGTGTTCACATTTTCTACACACATACAATTTGTCACAAAATCTATCCATACCTTTTTGATCTTCCCCAATTCCTATATTTAAAACTTTTCTAGTTACATGGCTTTCACCTCTCTTCATAACATGCCCGTATCATGCTAACTTTTTACTCCTCAACACTGTTCTCTGTCACTGGTGCTGTTGTCCAACTTTCTCTGGAAATACTCATTCTTAATCTTGTCTATTCTAGTTTAAACCACACATTCATCATAATTTTCGCATCTCTGCCACATGTAGTCTTCTCTTATCGGTCTCTTTCGCATTCAGCATTCAGATGCATATATATGTTATTAATATGTTTTTATGCCTAAATTTATGTTCTGCATGTCTATATATTCAGAACGATCAAAAAGATTGACTAGGACTGTAGTAGTGCAGGTACTCGCGTTTAATTTAGTTTGCCTACTGAGTGCTCACGAGCTTGGTATAAGATAGTTCACTGAAACTAAGAATAAAAAAATTTCGTTTCTTTTTAATTCCATTAGTTTACTTTACTTTAATTTTATTATTTGAAGTGAAAACTTCTTTAGCCGCGTTGAGCGATTTTTGGAAGGGGAAAAACTTATAGGTCCGCATCACCGATGACCGGCCTGTGCACAAGCAATATTGGCATTTTGTATTTTGAGCTTATACAGCCCATTATATGTTTGATTAATTAATAAACTGTATAAAAATGTATACAATTATTGCTCGGAGTACCAATAAATGTAAAAGACAGACTAATGTTATTAATTTCAAATTACAAATGATAAAATTGAAATACCTAATTCAAATTATAATTGCTTTAAAAAATCAAAAAAGAACACAGTCATTCCATTGCTTTGAGTTTTAACTATTATGACTACATCATTTTTTTTTATTATTACTACTTAGACCCAACAAAAAAGCGGAATAAAATCTAAAATTTCTCGATCACAATCGATTTAGCCGTTTCGGTAATAAGTTCAAACAAACAGGAAAACTAAATTTTATACATATGTATAAATTCAATCTTAGTCGAAGAAAAATCGACTGAGACATCAATCAGCCTACAAATATTCGTAGTGAAAGCTGCAAATTATCTCAATTAGAAAATCAATTGAAGATATATTAATTTACTAAAGCAATCGAGCTTCCCGGTGACGTAATGTGTCGTATTAGCTATGAAGGAAACCCATTAGCACTGGAGCAATTTCTAATAAACTTATGCAAATATAAATTAATAATTAATGGCCATGCAAACAGGGTTGCCGCTCGTTAACATGTTACAGTTGAATTTTGTTTAATCGAAAGTCAAGGGAGGCGGGAAAAATTCCAGTTACGGCGGTTTCGATTTACAAAAAATTTTAAATTCACTTAAAAGTTTAAATAATCGACTCGCTGAAGTTTTCGTTCCATCCTACGTCATTTTAAGTTACAGTTCACTTCTGTAGTAAGTCACACTTAAGTAAAATTTTTTTATTACAAACAAGACGAAACTGTATGTACTGGTACTCGGCGGTAACGTCACAGAAAAGGTAGTAAGGGAGCAGTGCGAAGTTAGTGATCATCGACAATAGACAAAACCGTGGGCGAGGGTTACTCGTTGGTGATGTAACAACAAAAGACGGTGAATTGAACAGTGAATATTGTCTAGTAATGGTTTGGTTTTAGAATAAATTTCACTATATTGGTTTGTACGGGAATCTATTCCCTAGTTTTTCTTAACTGTATAGTAATAAAATAGGGGGTTGATGTCTCAAAAAAAAAGAATAAAGGTGTCAATAATATGTCGATCGTAAAACATTATACCAGCTTTTTCTCTGTGAAAATTAAACAATTAAATATCCAACTCTTTTCGATTTGGCTGATTTTTTTTCTTCTCTACTCCATGAATAACATTTTTAAATTTTTTTTCCCCTACCCGAAGCAAAACTTATAACTTGACCAAAAAATTAATATTGGAGATGTTGTATAATGTTCGTCTTTAAATGTATCATCCAAAAAATATAAAAAAATTCAAATCTATGAAATAAGAATACTTTCTAGTAAAACCATATTTACTGGAAGTTGTAATTTTCACAACAAAAAAAAGTGTGTGTGCTTGTATACACGACACGAATAAGAGAAAAATTATTTATAAAAAGTACTACAAAACAAAGAGTAAAGTGTTTACCCCCCTCCCACTACTTTAGATACAGATACAGAGCTTAAATATATTTTGTTATTTCGATATTATCGAGAACTCAGATTTTGAACTTATTGTGTGAATGCTTTTATTAAGCATTCGGTTTGAAAGGAAACGAAAAGGTCATTTCTTTTGAGTTGTATAGATTTTTGACTTAACGAGTTTTCAACTAAAAATATAGTAACTGTGTACCTTAACTACATTACAATGAGTCACGATAACAATCGTTTTACATAGCAATCCAGCTGAAGGTAAAAGGTGATGAAACCTATCAATGTATACAACCGGCCTCAAAAGGTGGATCAAGAATATGTGGCTGTGATGATACAACTAACGAACCTCACATAGTTTCTTAAATTTTAAATTTTGATGTTCAAATTATACTTTTCTATGACACTGCTAAAGTCGAGAAATCAGTTATTCTACAAATTGTCTAGGTAATATACAAATGATCTAAGGTAATTAGTTAAAGTACCGATATTTTTTTCAATTTCTCATTTCGTTGGTGCGAACGTAGGACCGTGAGTGTTAATTCCCATTATTATTATCGTGACTTAGCAGTTGTTAGGTTAGGTTAGACTTGTGATTTTCACCCCCTTGGAATAACATTCTTGTAAATTGATACAGAGTCTGGGTAGAGGCCCACGTGAGATATCTGGTGATGTTAGTGCTAAGGTAGCGCTCGAACGTTTTTTTTCTTAACACCGTTCGCACGGTCTTTAAAAAGTAAACTAAAGCGAAGCTGGATTCTCTGACGTTTTGGCATGGCTGAGTGCATTCCGGACATCGAACGGCTCGTAGGGAGCCATCGAACTTGTGTCACAAGTGCGGCGGAACGTAAGACATAGTGCAAAGCATGCTTGGTGAGCGTACTGTTTGGGAGGAACAGTGCCACAGTCTGCGGTGATCTATATACACCTCTCACTGCCGAGTGTGATAAATACTATACTCCCCAGTGGGAAGACATAATAGAATATTTTATTTAACAACTTTCCTTTGCACTACATTTAACTTCATTTAATATTATAACATTATCGTATTATTAGCATCGACTGGAATTGTTTAGTATTGCAATAGTTATAAGTTACAATAACCTATTAGTAACAATTGAAAGTACTAATCTTTGAGTTACTATACTAGTTAATATCGCAAAAAAGAGCTCGTTTGAAATACTTCGATAATTTTATGGCCCAAAATTCTGTATAGCGTAACTACAAAATGATGTGTTTAATAGACGTAACGAACGTAAATAAAAAAAACATTTTTTAATTAAATTTTTATTGTCTTTGGTTATACAAAAACATGGATTAATTTTTAAAATAACTTACAAAAACCACATTAATTTATATATGTATATTAGTTTTAATTAAATACATTCTGAATGACTAAAATTGTACACGTATAATAATAAATCCTTTTTAAAAATTGCAATACTTAAGACAATACTGAGGGTTTTCTTTTTATTTCAAATAAAGCATATTTTTGTAATGAATCTTTTAGTGTAAAATTGTGCGATACGTTTCGGATACTTCAAAAAGGAATCGCACGTCCGATAAGTCGTCTAAAAAGAGTGCTGCTAGACATTAGTAATATGATTTTACTTGAAAATAGTTGTAACATGCGTACAATAGACGAATACTATATTTGCAAGTCTTCAATCAATACACACTTACTTTGAGAACTTTCGACCATATCATATTTACTGCCTCAATCCAATTTAGTCGGGTTGTATAATTAACGTGACTAGTTTGAAAATGACACATGAGTTTATAAAAAAATGTTTTGTTATATTGTTATGAAACAGAAATTTAATAAATAATAATATATTAACATTTTCTTTTGCTTTCTACGACACTGTTATAATTGTTTTGATGTTTGTCATAACAATACAAACAAAATGTATATGGTGAATCCTTTTTTATTATTAATGTGGGGAGATCCCTAACGGATACCCATCCGTAATAATATAGATTAAGCAAAATGTCAAAATGACAGCTCTCTCACTGACAAAAGATTAAAACCTGTTTTTCTTTGTCTTTGTTCATATAATTATAAAAAATTGAAGCTGGCATTATCTTTGTTCATATGATTTATTGTATTGGAGTATTATGAGTTTTACAATTCACTAAGCTATATTTTTGTTCTCTTTGTAAAGCTAATTTTAGTTATACCCCGTTTCCACTATATAAATGGTTAACAGACATATGTATCTGTAATTAATGTCCAGAAATTATAAAAATTCATTCTAGACAGGCTGAAATAATCTTTCACGTATATCATTATCATGTTATATAATAATTATATATTATAAATATTCATTCTTGTATTAACACCATCAATACGGACTTAAGAAAAAGGAGAATGATAGAGTGTCGTCTCATTGGTGACAATGACGATATTTTGATATCGTTTTCTTTATTATTTCTTCCTGATTACAAATCTACAGTAATATTGTTAGATTATAATAATATAATTTCCTAAAAGTTTTTGAAAGATTACTTCATTTGGAACCAGTAAAATCTAGACAATTATTGTTTGTTTGACCTGTAAATACTTAAATTATCGGTATACACAACGAAAGTTATAGGAACTCTGGAGAATTTAGTACTCCAGTGAAAAACCGAAAATCCATGACGGCTATAAAAAACTTAAAACGTTTTCATCGAAATTATTAGGAATAAATACTTCTGATATAATGTTTATTACAAAATAATTTAGATTGACTACTGGAGCAATACTACAGAATTCAAATGGTATATTTAGGTAAGAAAACAGTATAATTTTATTATATATGACGCTAGCAACTTTACACGTAAACTGTCGCATGTGGAGTTTTGGTAGCGGAGCGGAGATAATTGTTAAATAAGATGGAAAAAAATCCTGCCGTTTGAGAGCCACCATGACGTGTGCTGAAGAAACTTGGACTTACACGAGGATAATGTATTATGAAATATTTATAAACATACAAAAGCAGACAGAGTCGCAGGCGACCGACAATGAATTGTAAAAAAAAAACGAACCCGTCGCGTTGCAGGTTTTGCTCGTAACTTGAACACCAGTTTGTCAAACAAACAACTAAAAGCAGGCCACATAATTGTTACGAACCTTCGTCTTCCTTTCTCTCAAGTATGTATTCTTATAATGTTATCAAAACATTAATTAATGTTAATTAAATTCCTGAGTTAGATTATCTATAATGTTTCTAATTAACAGCGTCAATTGATAGTTTTTATATTTATTGAGCCAGTATTTGATTACGTAATAAATTTGGATACATAAACAAAATTAAATATATTAGACATATTTTTTTATAAACATTTTGGCACCACTACGCTTACATCATGCAAAATCCCACCGATTATTTATCTATTACAATATGCACTTATTAAGTAATTATACCAATTCATATCTCATTAATTATTAAAATTTACGCAACTACGAGACTTGATACATTCACGATAATATATTAAATACTATAAATTTTATTAAATACTTCAGTTCGTTTTACTCCCTTGTTTAATTAATTTTAATGATTAAAAACAAAATTAAAACACGACGTGTGACAATTTATAAAATACACATTTATATCAAATATTTAATATATATTTTTTTGGAAATTGATACAGACATTATTTAATAAATATACATGAATAATATACGAGGTTTATTATACAATTATTATAAAGTTTGAATTCTTAAAACAAATAATTGTCTATACCATTTCTATCATAAATTATAAAGTTACTAGCAAACCCGGTAGATAAACGTTCAGTCACAGACCTTAATAAGTCTTGCGTATAAAGAATTTTCGAAACAGCTTTTTTTATATGAGAGTACAAAAAAAAAACATTGTCACAAAATTTTACAAGAGTCTGGATTTCGACAACAGTAATACCTACTCGGTTCAACCATGAGAATTAATCATGTATTTCTATGTGCACAAGAAATATCAAAATCGGTCAAGTTGTGTACCAAAAGAAAAAACCGGAATTTATTTTTTAAACAGAGTGTACGTGATTTGTGAAACCATGCGTTTCGCATACACAGTGGCTTAATGAATGTAATATGAATATATGTAGACAAACAAATACATAATCGAAACGTATATTATCTATATAATACCTGAATCGTACAAATAACAAAAAAAACATTTAAAACTAAATAATTGTACATAATTATAAAAATTAAAATATTATAAAATCAAATTTTTAATAAAAACTCCGAAAGTTCGTTAAAAATTGTGAATACACATAACAGTATCCGGCCTTTGATTTGGCATGTCGGGGAGAAGACCGAGATATCCGGGTAAGTTCGGTTTCATATAGCGTTCTCTTTGTATGACAGGCGTTGCGCAGTGCGATAGAGACAAAAAACGCTTTAGATAACCGAAGTTGGTCTAGCTAAGCGTCGCACTCTTCTCGCCAACGTGGCAAGTCAAATGCTGAATACTGTATATGCAGTTTAAAGAACTGCCATGGAGTACACTCTTCATTGATTTCTTACAAAATTTCTTCAATTTTCACAATTTACTGATCCTTATTACGTATTGCACAAAAGCTAAGCGATAGCCTAATAACCTAATTAACCTTCCTAATAACCAGCTGTAACCGTATGTTAACGAAGCAACAATAGTGTTGCCTCTGTATACGCAATACCATAATCTCCTTACAAATAAGTCTGTAGTTAAAAATACACAGTTTACGTTATGATTCGTACGAAGACTTAGTTTTGATTTAGAAGCCGATGTTTCACCATTTCTTTGTCGCTTTGCTTTTATGATATACGTAATACACATGGACGTCCGTCTGCGCAATATCTTGTCAGATAAGGCATCAGTAAAATATTAACCCCAAAGACAAATTAAGACGGACAGTTAAGACAGTCAGACAGAAAGACAGTTAAGATAAATTATACATTCTTAATTCGTTCCATTTTGATTTTTCATTACCCGAAATCTTATGCACTCCCACAAATAAATAGTTGTTCTTAGAAATTAAACGGATAGCACGTTGTTGGCACATCGTTATTTTAATACTATTAATTCAATTTTTACTTAAGTCTATCACTTAGATTAGCAAAATGTTAATGAATTTACCAAAATAATTAACAATAATAAAATCAAAGTTATAAAATGTTCATCAACGAGATATATTTGTTTGAGACAAAATGTGTGACTTGGTCGCTAAATTTGAATTACAAATAAAGAGCGACAAATATTAATATAGTACGTAATACGTTTTTTGAATGGTGTCATCTGATTGTACATTTTGGAAGTGTTAATATATAGCAATAACGACGGCTTCAAAATATTTAAATTCAAATTATGTCCCATTTACAAATAAATAAACAGGGTAATACTATAGACAATTGTGCACCATTTTCGTTTTCATTATGGCCACAATACACAATCCGAGTTAAAACAATTTGAAGATGACATTTATCTATCTGTTACCAGTTATCGCTTTGCACTTGCCAATTACGTAACTAAACCGTCGGTGTAATAAGTGATTGCAACTAGGTGTCACCTTTTATATGCCAAAACTTAAACGATTTCGGAAGTCTTTAAAAACGCGCAGCTTAAATAAGCTCCGGCAAAATAAAGGGGTAATGGTCCAATGGTTTGACGAGTGGAATTTCAACTCTATGTCCGCAGGTCTGGATCCCAACATGCGCCTACCGATTTTTGGGAATCCACGTACATTTACTAATAAAAAGTGGCAATACTAACGATAGACGCTGAAACAACGTGAGGAAACCTGATCCTGAGACATGTTCTTATACTAACGCCGTGTTTGACAAAATATAGAACTGTAGATTTCTAGAAGTTTAAAATCACCAATACATCGTGAGCTGACATTGTTATGTCATCATGCCCATATCTTCCTTCATGAAGAAAGTTAAGGCTGGTGTTAAAATAATGCAGCGAATTCACACATTTTCATTAAATCAAAATACGGTGATAAGCTGATTATTGTTAATACATTCAAAGGGTATCTCAAGTATCAACGAAAACTCAATGATAAAGTCTTCAGACACCTCGTCGATCGACTTGGATTAGAAGCACGACATTTCTATGAAGTAAAAGATTATGATGGAATCAAAAAAGTTTTTTTAATTCCCACCTGGCTGGTTTCTACCGTCAGGGTAAAATATGTCGCGAAGCAGTTGCACTTGAGATTATAGTACTCTCAAAGCTTAGCGTGTTACCTAATCTTAAGACACTTCATCACTTAAGATTAGGTGAAATTGTGATTAAACAATCAACATCTACTCTGCTCCTAAGGGTTACAGGTTACAGCGACCACTAAAAGACTGAATCCTAATAATCTTCTGCTTTACCTTTTTATGTGCACGTACATTTCTGACATATACTACGTTTACGGTAAACATACGATCACAATTACGGCAAGTCACGACACCGTTACGATAATTGTAGTATAGCCGTAGGTGGTCTCAGTTCTCTGGCTTTCAGTTCATTACGCTTAATATCAAACTCCCATTTGCTTCTGCTCTCAGATGTGAAAATTTCACTTTTCAAAAAATTCTCTATTCTGATTTATATAAGGTGCCATATTTCGATGTATAATGCTAATGAGTTAATCTATTAGTCAACCTTGAATCAATTTTGGTTAAGTCTACATAATCTTATTCTAATCCCATAGCTACTTGACGAAGCTCCGGCTACTTGTCGCGATAAAATCTAACCTGAAAATTAGTTTCTATAAAGGTACACAATAACGTTGTCACCTCTTTGTCATTTTCGCAATAGTTCGTAAAGTATGACTGTAATGTCTGCCTCACCTAAATTTATTGCGATTATAGGCGAAACTTCGGGGCATTACACGCTAGTATGAGAGTAGAATTAATGCCTTAATATATGCAAAGTCTTTACAAATATTAAACAATTCCATCTTTATATTTGTCGCTCTATACTGCATGAAATAAATATTATAAATATTACTACAATCATAAACAACTAAGAGTAATTTTTTGTGCTGTCAATTATAATTATTTACATTTGGATAAAAAACTTAATGTCGGATTAAAAATGTCTCATTTAAAAACATATTACACCCATGGAATTTAAATGAATCAAACAAACATAGTGCTTAATAAAGATAATGACATCAGTTATTTTTTTTTTTATAGAATTAAGAAAATAATAAAATGTTATTGTTTCTAAATAAAGTTTATCAAATTAAAATCCTAAGTAATATTTTGATTACAGTTTCATATTTTAAATCAACAACACCAGATAAAATCTACACCATATTATCTACAAAGGAATTCACGGTTTAAACATCTAAGACACGGGACACTCACAAAAACGAAATACAATTTCAAAATTTTAAACTAATTTACTGTGCGCATTGACAATACGATTAGGAAGTATTAGAAGTATTACTCACAATAATATTACAAATACAATAATTTATTTTATTAATAACGGAAATGAATTTAACATTCACCGATTAAAATAATAATTCAAATTATGTTTAATATGTAATATTTTGCAATATTAAAAAGAACAACATTTAGAGATGATAATTAATAATTTGGTAAAAGAAATATTTGTGTTGGCTAATGGAGGAAACATGGAAATTGCGAGTTGTAAGTATAAAAGAGACGAGGTGATGTGAAGGAGAGATACAAGTTGAGGTTATAGATAGAGAGACGAATCAAGAAGAGTAAGGAATTGACTTTAGTTTTAGCATACAGATGACTAGACGAGGCGGCTATTATTAAAAAATAATTGGAGTGATTTATGTCTTGTTTAGTTTAAATAAAAATTCAGAAGAATATCAATTAATTATGTTGTATATAAATAAATAATACATACCTATTAACATAATTATAACAAGATTTTGAGATATATGTACCGATCAAGGTTAAGTAAGACTTGGAAATGAAATTTATTGTTTCGTTACTTGTGTTTCTCTAGTGACCATATATGAGACTGATATGCAAGACAGATTCAGTAATGACGATTGAAAAAAAAACAACACAACATACTGAGAAAACTTTAGCATCTGATTACAATATTATTTGGTTAGGCTTCTTCTAAACTCGTCTGCTAGCTAGTACTCCCAACGTTAAAAGTCGAACGCCAAATACCTAATAGGCGAGTTCTAGCAGATGAATTTGGCAGATAGTCTTGCTCAAGGTTTAGCGTGTTTACCATTTTAAATTATATCCTCATTTAACATCAGATGCGATTGTGGTCAAGCGCGAAAACCTACAAAGTTAAAAAAATGGCAATAATTCTTTTGTTTTGTATTATATATGTACATATATATTTATTTTTAATCGTTATTATTTTCTACATTATTGTATTTGTAATGATATTCTATGTGAATATTAGTGAGATGGAATTACGCATTTTAATTAAAGACATCTTCTTTCACTTGACTTTGAAGCCTGAAATAATATTATATTATTATGACAGAGATATATTACCTCTCTGGTCCAGTCCATAAAGTACTCCACTTTTTCATATGTAAACCTATATCTTTCGACTTAATAACTTTCTGGTTTGATTTGGTCATAAACAAAACAGAATGAAGTTCTACTCTGATTCATATAAGATATTTACCGTCTCTTCATATACCAGTCATGCAAAGTAGTGGGACAACGCAATCGTGTCTGAATGGATAAGGACTATTATACACTAGCCCTACCACATAACACACAACGATGGTGGATATGTCCGGTAATCAAACGGGATGGTTGAGATTTGTACGTGACTACATTGCGACCACCATTAAGATAGAAATGAACATTACTGTGATTCTTTTTTTGTTTGTCTCGTGTCAGGGTTAGATACATTTAACAGAAGAGAGGCTTGCAAGCCGGCATGATATCAATATAAATCAGATTTCTCATTGGTCACCGTTCTTATCATTGTTCTGTATTTATCTTCCAGTGCAATAACGTCACCAGATTTTGATTCTATAGAAAAGAAAAGAAAAGAAATGTAACTATACATAAAAATAACTAATGTTAAATGACAATGCGATCAAAGATGGCGGCACATTTTAAGCAATTCACAAAATCTGTTGTATTACATTAATGTTCACAGTTCACTAATATAAGTTCAGCTTTGCTATTCCACTGACTTATTATAAGTCAACAAATATACATCTAGCAACCAAACATTAGATACACTGTAGATACAGATTACAGAAGATGGCAACCCAGGGACATCGCACTCAAGACTATACCGCGTGTCTATCATTAAGACTTTATTGCAGATAGTTTATTAAAATGCGTAAACCCACCATGTATCGTATAAAATTTGGTTATATTCAATACTAGAGCTAAATATATAATTATTATATGATATCTACATACAACTACACGTACATTTTTATATAATATTTATAATAAAAATGTTTATTCACAAGAAAGGAAAGTTACACGACACATAGATTTGATGTATAATAATATTTACAATAAGTCGTATCTGAAAACGTTGTTTGTAATATTCCAAACATATAGACGGTTGAATAGATATTCTAAATTGAAACAATATATTAATAGGTGTGGGAGGCGAGTAAAATAATCCAGTTGTCAAAGACTAACAAAACAAACGCGACATTGAATGAAGTTTGAATAATTCGATGTTATCTCTATAGTATATTCCTTGCGCATGTCAAAGTACTAGAGCGCTTTGTGTTCACATCTGAAAGGTGTGGTGCTAAGAAGTGGCAATTGTGTCCGACTAAATGTAACCATAATACACCAAGTGTAACAGCAGCCTTAGCGGTGCACTTAGACGTGATACATGGTCATAAATCCATCACAGTGGCTATTAAACATAGTCGCGTTTCGAAAACATTACACAGTAAGTTTATACCCAGTAATCGGGAAAGTTCCTGTAACTTGCAAAGCATGACAGTGACGGTTTTTCTTGGATTGCATTGTACTTCGCCTTGCTACAAAAAAAAATAAGGAAGTCGATTCTAGGATTAAATTCATTCCATTTCATATAAATGTAGCTAAGATAGCGTTATACTAAAATAAAGTAACGGTGTGGGTGGGGGTAGACGAGGGCGAATTGGTCGCCCGACGAGAATTGATACGCGAAAAGGCCAGCTCGGTTAGTCGCGTAGTCGACTCCGTACGCAACAGACGTGCCGTATACACGATTTGTTCGGGTTAACTACGTTGATTGTATTTGAAAAGGTTAACAATTAAATATTTATGTTATCCCATATCAAACAACGTCTTCAGTACAAACCATGTCACATAAATACCCGACACACAAACACATATTTGTATAAATACGTAAATGTCATATCACCTAAGTACGTAATAATCGAATTCCCATACAAATGTTACAAACTTGCGAAATAAAGATTTTAAAAGTTTTATTTACAATAACATTAATAAATATAAATACGCGTAATAATTAAAAATACGATAAATAATAACATTCGTCTATTTGACACGAGATAATACGTTTCTCTATTTTAATAAAACATCTTGGGTTAAATTATTTAACAATGACTATTAATTTAATTCATTCTAAATTAATAGAAGGAGATTTTTTGGTACCTGAAATTGTCAATTGTTTTTGGAATGTAAATTCGGTTGCCATTTTCAGTCGATCCAAACGGGATAGATACAAATATTACATTACTTATAAATATATATTTTATTTAATTTCTCCCAATTTAAAACGAATCAAACTAATAAATGTTGGCATCTAAAGGAATCTAAACAGGATGTAATTTATCTAAATGATTAAATTGAGATCGTTGTACGCTTTTAGTAAGGTTTAGACAAAACACATTTAATATAATTTAACATTTTTACTTAAGTTCTTATCAATTAATAATTATAAAAAGTGTTTTAAAGTAAATTTATTTTTAGTGAACTTTATATGAATATTGCTTAGATTCTCTATAATTAATTTATAGACACACAAGACGTAATTATAAGGTCCAAGGCTCTCTCTTTTTATCGAATAACTTCGAGGTTATGTGTTTTTTTACAATTATATTATTTGTATATTTCTTTTAAATATTCAAATTATTAATAACATTTAAATTAAAAATAAAATATCACGTAAAACTACGATTTTAAATTGGAATGTTTGATTTTTTTTTCGTTTTATCGAATTTATAATGTAAACAAATTACGATCTTTTTGAATTTTTAAATAGTTTATAGATATCTATAAAATACATAGACAACTATAACTTGATTTTTCTGTAAATTAAACAAAGAGGTTTGATATAAGAGAAGATAAACTTGAGAACATGTGAACAAAAGTGACATAATAATGATTGATAACTAACTACTTCTCTCGTCCTGCGAATCGTTATTTAATTGATTAATTCGTTCCAGAATATACTATAAGAGAGGTAATATCGGTGATGCATATCAATCATAGAAAAATAATTAGAAGATTTTAATTAAAGGAGGTAAATAAATGTACAAGCCCCTTCCGTAGAATTAACATGAAAGTCTATTATCTGTATACAGTGACAATGACTAGAGGAAATATACAATAATTGTACACTAAATATATTATTTATGGATCTAAAAATGTATGCCTCATTACATCTTTTCAATAATAAAGATTAATCGTTATTAATATAATTTATTTTATTTTTTTAATTTATCTCATAGACCGCTAATATAAACGATGGAAGGGTGCGTCTAAGTCCACTTATTTCCCAAACAGTTTCCAAAATATCTTCGTCAATACAACAAGAAAATTTTAACAAAAAAATTAGACGACTTCAAAAAAATCTACTCTAAAAATATATCAAAGTATCTTTGACCATAGTTAGGTAGATAATCTATCAACACCTCAATCACTATACATTTTCTCCTCGATTGTGTGAAGGTCCCTGATGTATTTTCTAAATCAAAGGTCCAATGCTAATGAAATTAAAATGGGTTCTCTTGAAATTTGTGAACAAAGTTGTGAAGTAATACAAAAAAAGCCTAGTTAAGAACATACTCCTTTTTGAAGTTTTACACAAATTAGTGTACAAGAACACAGGTACAGCTACTCCTTAATAGATTGAAAAAAATTATATACGGTTTTTATTTAATATTTCAGTATTTCCCTCAGACACGTCCCTTAGTAGTGACCAATACATTGCATTTACAGGTCTATTCTCAATAAAATCTAATAATTAAGACCTTATATTATAGGTCACTAATATTAGCAACGCATAAATAGAAGAAGTAAACTTTAGACATACACTCTGGATCGTGTAAATTAGAACTCTATGAGATATTAATTTTAAGGTATCTTCTTCTTATAACAGGAGAAGAATACCGATTTCTGTTTTAATTCAACAGCGTTAGTCCATTCATAAGGCAAAAACACACTTCGATCATAATCGACCAGAAAGGTGATCTTAGATTGATATTTGAACATCGAATTAAAATAAATTTAAGGCATCCAGGTTTTATTAGATAACTGAATCGTTCAAAACAGAAATCGGTTTTTAATATTTAACAAAGCAAAATAAAGGCTTATGAAAATAATATCACATAAACGTATAAACAATACGACTACAAATGGACGGGACGATGAAATCACTAATGAAAATGAAACGATTCCAACCACATTAAATCAACGTAGAGATAAAATGTTTAATACATTTCATTTAACATTCGTTTTATATTATCATATTTTAAATCACTTTTAATTTAATCGTTTATTTACTAAGTCAATGCATGCACTTTTTGATTTAACACAGTATAATATTACAATATTGTTATTAAACTCCATATTTCCTTGTTTATTGCGTACGATTTGTAACCACTTTTCGACATATGTCTGAATGTTTTGTAAATATTATATACATAGCTGTCATTATTCAAGGTTAGTCAAATCTTACGTTAAAGTATTTTGTAATCAAGATCTGATGATTTCAGTTTTTTCAATCACATTGCATACATTAACTTATACAAAATTGGGCAATATCATTTTGGTACCGATATATAAAAGGATACAGCTCACACAGCTCAGTGGAGTACTAATTGTAAACTCCTCGAGTCATGGCTTCTCTGTTCCTATTGTGCCACTTGCATGTTAATATTCTAACGTAAGTCCTTCTGAACGTCGCATTGCATAAGGCATAACATACCGGGTTTATTGTGGAATTAATATAGCAGAGCGCATAGAAAAAAGACCAAAGTTCAGCTGGAATACATTTAGTACATGCGGTTAGAGGTTTTAGCAATACTAGGATATTGTAAGGCGTCCACGTTATTATAAACGATAGAAGTATAGCAGACAAGGTCTTCGCTGCTTTCGTCTCTTGTTTCTTCTCTTGCGTTTTCTTCTTCCTCGGCTGCTTTGATGTGATGCCCTTCCCAGCCAGTTGCTTTGGGATAATTTTAGCGTTGAGCGGTATCCGAACGTCTTGTATATTTGACGTTCGTCTTGTAAGTGCAGTGTGACCTGCCGGATGAAGATTGAGTTCGGAATCGCCTCTAGTAGGTCGATAGTGTGTTCTAGCGTTCGAAGGTGGTGATTCCTCTGTGATCATTTTGATCGTTGCTCTATCTGTATCGGCATCTGGCAGTTTTATAACAATCGTGTACACCGAGTCGGCTGAAGCAGATTTTGGTGCTGGTGAATTGGTGGCATTTATTCGAGTGTTTGGCGGGAGGGAGCGGCTATCTCTTGCAGTGGGAATGACGGCTGGTGGTTCATATGAACGACGAAGTGGAGAGGTTCCACCATCACCGGAACCACTAGAACCACCCCGTCCCGCGTATGGATCTCTGATTACGTTCAGTGATGTACATCTGTGAGAAAGAGATATATTGATTTTTTTGTATAGATCAATTTACACACTTGAATATTTTCAATGAAGATTAAAGATTGTTATTTTCTATGCTAGTTACAATGTATCTATAACGTTAGAAATATATTATACTTCTACCACACAAAGATAGGCATATAGCCCTAGAAAATCGGAAATAGTTGGAGAGTATGTATATACTAATAAAAAACTAATTCTAAATGCCAAGTATCATTTAGATATTTTATATTCAATTTGCTATTTTTAAACTCCTATGGGTTTTTACCAACTATCATCTGTAATAATATTAATTTATTGTACTTAACTATTGTAATTTAAATAAATCAAGATAATTACAGTAACCCTTAGAATCTACAAACAAACAATCACGTAGAAATAAGTTTTCACTTTATTGCTATAAATGGTTTACCTCGAGACAGTACTCTGCAATGGTGTTTCCACAGAAACAGGCGTCGCGTACCCAGGATCGGAAGGCTCCTCCTCAGGTTCCGTATCCTCTGTGTCTTCTCTACCAGAATGCCACCACGCGACACACCATGCCCTGACGGCACTCCAACCGCGCTTTTGACGACGGGAACTTGAATTCTATGTGAAAAGTTAAATTTCTGATCATAAAACAACCCTGAGATTTTAGGAAAGAAAGATTCTCGTCTCATCTGCCTAGCCTAATTCATTTAACCAGTTTTAAGTGCAATGTATTTGTGAAATTGCATGAATATCAGTGTTTTCCTGGAATCACGCTCAAGAACCAGAGCCATGTATTATAAGCATAATAATCTTAGACCACGTTGTCACTAAGTTAGGTAATGAACAAATATTGTATATTTTTTCACATAGGAAGTACACTGTAGCGTTTCTTGACGAAAAATGTTTCGTCAAGAAACGCTACAACACTATAACGATCAATGTCACCTTTATCTGCTTGTGGTGATCACAGAGTAAAAGCTATGTATATTTGGTTTTCTTCCATTTGTTTTTATTATCCAATCGACAAATTAACTGTAACATTCTTTATAGATTTGTATATAATTGAAGGTACCTTAAGATTTACGACAGTGCACGGAACACGGTAATACAGTTTTCCATTCAACATATATTTAATTCAATGGCATCACTCCTTATATTTGAACTCATTGTAAACCAATCATTTAGTGTTTGGAACAAACGATGTCAGAAGTTAGCAAAATCGGACAACGGGTTGGCCAATGTGGGTTCAAAATGAGAATGAAATTTAATGATTAATGGAATAGTAACATGATAGTTAGACATCTATCAATGTTTCCCTTTTAACAATTACATTTGATGCCCACTTCTCTTTCTAAGTTTGATACAGTAACCAATTCGACTACATTGCCACTTAACATTAATAAAGTTTGCAATGCAAGGCTAACCTTTAAAAAGCATGTAGTTGATTTTAACATTAAAAAAAAAAAACTTTTTTTGGATAAACTTATGATACAATTTTTGCAATCGCAAGTTGCATCAATCTAAAATATTTATAGAATGCTTGATACCTAATGAATGTGGACGTATACACAAACACTTCTAAGAAATTTTATTCGCTTTCTTCGTACTTCTGATGGACAAAAAACATCGACACAAACTTCAAAACACGTTTGTTGTTAATTAACATATATTTCAGGATACAATGCTTGGACAAATGCTGTCCGTACCTCATCCTGTGAATAATGTTTCAATAAAAGGTTTAAGGTTCATATTTCAACGTTTCAAAGTATAAAATGTTTTGGAAGCAAGAATCCAGAATTGGACAAAAGCCAATAGCGATATCAAGACAGGTCGCAATCATTTGGCGCGGAATGTTCGTGGCTTGCCGTAAATTTATTGAAAACTGATATACACTGTTCAGTTATTAGATTAAAAAGTAAAAATACGTTTGTTATTAGAGAGTAAGACAATCACCAAACACTTTTTAAATCAGATATTCGTGCAAATCGAGATTGACAATCTACTCAGCTAAATATTCATTCATTGTGACTCATTTAAACAAGCAAGAAAGAGTCACCTGTCTTCAATGCAGCTTGATATGTAAATGTGAGTATTGTGATATTGGTTTAATGGAGCTGTTGCCCCTAAGTATATTGCGACATAATGAAAAATTCGTTGTCATAACTGAACTTTTGGTATCGAGTTTCATCATTACCATACCATAAATCTAGAGACTTTTACTATATTGATTAATGCTTTATAGGCCCAATGATATCAAACGATAACACGGAGGAGCAATATCTTAAATGTATTCAATGACTTGTGTCATTAAGAAAAAAAATGGTTTTTAGGATATAATAAAGTAAGACATCAAAATGTTTAAATGGGGGTCACCGGGAATGATAGGGGCAATAATGTAGTGTAATTAGCGGTTCTATTCGCAATAACATATTCATAACTCTAGTAAACAGTAAGCAAGTTATGATTTAGATGGCTAGGTACTTAAAAGAAATAAGTGATATTCTGGAAACTGCTATTAACTTGCTTATTTATCTGTTTATTTGGCTATTCGGTACAGATGATACAATTCCTGTTGTTGCAAATTGCTGGCATTAAAGTGTAAAACAGAAAACCAAGGTTTAACTATCTAGTTGTCAGGTAAAACTGTAGAGGCCTTGCCAGGTCAACAGTGTAATCAGTTCGAAAACAAAAAAGTTTAACTACCTATTATTTTGTGGTTATTTTATTATGGGATGTTACATATAGTCCAATATAAATCAGTTTTCATAACTATTGATATTTCTGTTAGCCGACGCTTTTTACTACGTTCAAATATTTGGTATTCGTTGCTTTAGTAGTTCCGATTAATTAAAGCCGTCTAAGCCAGAGATTTGAGAACAATAACTTTCAGAGCGGCCGAATATTACACGCTAATATTAATTTATGAAAATCTGAAATATATTATTAAAGAATTCAATAATAAAAAGAAAACTACTTTAGGCTTCAATAAGAACTAAACTTTGATGTATTAGGATAATTATAGTAAATGAGAACGTAAATAAAGTACTAAATGTCCACTTTGGCATACGTAGACCATTCCTAAAATCCATAATTGTCTAATTACTCTTATCCAAAGTAAGAAAAAGCCACAATATGATTTCTTCTTCCCCTGTTTTCGATCAGCTTTCGACTTGGTATTCACATTTTTGTATAAACATCATTCATATCGCGATCTAGGCGTACTTTCATCAGACTATTAGTACCCTTGCGGTATATATAACACTCTCGATCCCTACGAAATAGCGTATTCTACTATATTGGCTTTTACTTGTTTTCGATCTCAGTAAATGAGATTAATAATATATTAGACGCAAAAAGCTTTATTTCAACTGCGCAAAGGTTATACATACCTTTTTTAATATTACTTATTCATAGAATCATATGGACATTGAATTAGTCGAAAATGGTCAAGGAAAACACCATACCAAAATACTGTTTTCACTAAGATTAATTTAGGAAGCTCAGATTTTTTATAATAAACGTCGTTCAGTGTGAAGTCCGAGCTGGTTGAAATTTAATTTGTGAAACTAACGATTAAAAGTGGTTTTGAGTGTCATACCTGGTTTTCTCTCCACCGTTGATCGTGTAGGGCACCTCTGACGTGATAAACTGAGTCCGTGTCACCGGATTCCGAGCGCGCTCTGCCATCTGCATCTTTCGTCTCGTCACTGCCACAGATACACAATTATTTGTCTATGTGTCTCTTTTATAGATTTTAGTCTGTGGTCACAATTCTACCTGATATTAAATGACGCTATCGCTTATGTAAAATAATATATTTTTAACATAAGTATTTATTTATCTTTTCAGTTTTGATTAGTTAGTTTTAGCCTAATTGTCAGATTCGAAATATTACTGACAACATTACTAATAATGCTGGTACACATGTGTGTTTCACTAAAGTATACCTGTATATTAGTATAGTTAGATTGGTTAGCTTAGATAACCTTGCGATGTTGCATCTAAGGCAATATCCCAAGCCGAGATTCGGCCACTTTGCTTGAGATTGTTGTCATACAGCTAAATGCCTTACACACGCGCCTAAAATCCCGGTGAAGTTATGGAAGCCAGCCAGGCTAACAGTGGCTACTCGGTCCAAAAAAAGATGAGATAGGTAATTCTCGTATGTATTGTTAAACCGTCCACATCTCGGCAGATGTTTCCCAACTATTTTCGAAGTTGTATTGTTGTATGCAATATTTAAGTTATTGATTTTTTAAATAATATAGGTAATAGGTAATAATAGGTCTTCTTCAACTGAATGATTAAATGCTAAAGATTGCTTGCGGTCATCCCTGATGACGTCGTACTTCTTATACTGACTCAATTTCGCTCCTTCGTTATACACATTCATATGAAATATTCAAAATGATATTAAGATTATTCACGTAAATCCCGCCGGGACAGGTGTTGATATGGGTTCCGATTCGCGCTGGAAAAATGGAGAATATTTACCGTTCGAATATGCAAGCAGTTACCAACTTTATGGCTTGTTAGTAAAGCCGATATCTGTTTGAATGATGTATGTATACATTTAATTTAAACATAACACTATGATAATAATATTTATATTTTAGAAAGGACATTAAAAACATTTTTATTCAAAATATAAATTTACATACCAAAACAAATATCTAATCTATAAACAAAATTACTAAAAATACTTTGATTTCAACATTTGTTTGTAAACAATATTATCCGTATACTTCCCGTCTCCTGTGTAAGCGCATCACACCACTTGCGCCATTTCACACAACACAAAACGCGCAGTGCTTATAAAAATCATAGTTTCTTAAAACTTCAATAACTCGATGTTAAATGAAGACATCGATTTCTCTTATTAATATTTGATAAGGACAAAGTCTCAAAGAAGTAAGATTGAAAAAGCATATTATCGAAATCTATCCAGTACTGTTTGCGTGGTACGTGCACAATGGTGGACCTATATCATTTTGTAGATATAGATCATATTTTAATTCATTTAACAACAATATAAGGAATAGATTAATGAAGCAGTTTTTTCTCAAACTACAACATACATTCTTTGGCATCTAAATATATATCATTTGTTTTATAGATGTAATAATATGTAGACAGTCAGATACAATGGTGTAACAATAACACTAAGGACAATTCTTGTACATTCACCGAACGAATGGGTTAATCAAACCAACATAAAGCGGTCCAGTGGGAGTGGCACTCCTCTGGCTTGATGCCAACTTGCAGCTATTTCACTTGGAGATATGTACCAATTTAAAGGATGAAGCGTTAATGTAGTTCAAGGGATTAATAGCAATGGTTTATAGATTTCTGCTGTGTGTATTGTAGCTCGTCACTGTAGCATATTTTTTGTAAGTTTTATAGGTTTAATATTGATCTAAGATGGTAAACAAGTTAAAACCTAGAGGGACTGACTCTAAAGTGCAAGTGCTAGAACACATCAATAGGTGCTTGCAACTTGATACTAGCTAAGCAGTTTTAGAAAACGTCCTACCACGATGCATTAAATTTGCAAATGGCAAAATAGAAGAGCAATCGGTATAAATCACAAGAAGATATGATGATAAAATCAAGGGTTTCTATACACTTCAGATTTAAATAAATTTGAAATGCGATAAATGATATTAGGAGGAAGATAATGCTCATTAATAATTTAACTTAGGCTTTTGATGATAACGATAATTTAAAACAAATCTAAAAGTCTATTCCGCGATATGAGATTCCAGTCCGTAAAGAATTACCGTATTAAAACAACACTAATCTGCTATGATGTTCCAACAGTCAATATTAATTATTATTCTAAAACTAACTACAAAAAAGTTAAAGTTGACAAATCGCTTACGGCTTTTGACTTATCCCTTATAATATAAACCCTTTCCCTAGTCGTTGAGAGTTGTGAGGAAATCTCTAGCAGATTACTCCACAGTGTACAAATTTGTACTGCTGCGGGAAGATAATTTAAGTAGAGACTCTAATGTGTTTTTAATTGATACAGAACTTAAGCCGTTTTTGTATACATTGAAGTACTTTCACCGGTGGTTATTATCGCAACAAGTAATAATATAATGCATTACTCCAACGCAATGTATAACAAATTATTGAAATCATCATTATCGGCTGTTTATTATCCGTGATATAGAGTGGGCATGCGGCATTTCCCAACGTACAAATAAGCAACTATTACGCCAATTATTACGTGTGAAAGAGTTAACACTCTCAAAGTCTTGTTCATTAAAGAATTATTGTGTAATTATTACAAATTTCCAGACAAAATAAGAAAATACCCAACAGCAAAATAATTGATAACGGTTTATAGTAACGATTGTTGATAAATAACATGACAATGTAATTCATTATTGATATATAAATATTGTTATTATTTATACTTGCTTTACCTGGCTTTACAAAAAGACTGCGTTTAGATTGAAATTGACATTCATAATTATGGATATGGATATGAGATTTATGAATTAACAAATAAAATGACGCATTCAAATGGTCCTTGTATTGCAATTTTTTCAGGATTCTCGAATAATTTTCTTTAAAAATCTTGATTTGAATGTCAATAGAAATTATCAATTTACAAAGAATTCTGTAAAGTTGCTCATCTAGATATGTTTTCATACATTTCTTGGTTTCATTACAAAGTTGTAGTTGTGTGAATTGGTATCGAAGTTTTGAATACTGAGACATATTAAATCTAAATTGGTTGTAAATGTTTATTTACAGATAACAGCCACTCAATTTTTTAATATTAATTTTAATTATCTCATTTTTGTAATAAGGTAATTTAGTTTTATAAAGCAAAGATATAATGAATCAAGTACAGTACAAAAGTCACGGTGAGTAGCACCAAGATGAGTATCCACTAAAAAGCACTTTCGATATACATACACTTGGGTCTATATAAACAATAGCTTATACAAGCAATTTATAAATAAATATACGTTGGCTAGTAGTTAGTATTTAAGGCAACACCTTCGCTTCATTGCGTGTGTTCTACCCTTTCTTTAATGGGATGCATCACAAAGGATTGTTCTACATGTCTATAACTACTCACACCAATGCAGTATTCACCCAGTAGACCTTTAAACCTTCGGACCTAAATTATTTTTTTCGAACTAACTACACTGTTCGCCTGGCAAGGCCTCTACAGTTTCACCGGACTACTAAGGGGAGCGCTTAAAGCAGTCACCTGAACCAAAATGATTGAAGGTAGTTAAATTTTATAGGAGTTTCCTCCCACTCATGATTCGGTTAATCAATGAGCTGAATGCTGAAATGTTCCCACTATGAGGCCAGAGAAATAAAATCTTATAGATAAGGTATAAATAACATGCACTGAAAATGATAAGCAACAATAATTTACTATACAATAACAACCTACATCATTTATTTAATGAACGTACCATGAGATTGATTACCAACAGACAAGCAACAATTGATAATGAAAAAATGTGTATAAAAAATATTGCACACGCGGATACATCAACGGTCATCACACACTTTGATAGAAAAAAATGCATTAATTGTTATTATTCTGTAATGATTCTAGTTTACGTAAACCTAGACATACTAAAATCTTGTATCCGTCAAGCATTCCTAAAAATGCGAGGCTTGCTTTCCAAGTGCGAAATAATTGTACAATTTTCATCTACATTCTCGTGGTGTTTCGTTAAACATTTATGAGCCTTCTTATATTACCTTAGGGTTCATTTTTGAATGTATCTACAACAATGTTACTACTTAACAAACCTGTGCGTGTAAATAATTTTCGATTCTATATCCATGACATAAAGTAAAAATTTGTTTGCGACAACTCTCACTTCGCAAAGACGTTACCGAATTTTAGTATAGTTTAAGGAGGTATAAAGTCGTAGCTATTAAAAAATTCAAAGTTCGTTATTCATCATCATCTTACCCTTATCCCACCTAAGTAGGGTCGGCACAACATGTTTTCCTTTTCCAGTCTCCTCTGTTAGATATCATCTCAGTATTCACACTTTTTATACACATATCATTTTTGACACAATCCATCCACACCTTTTTCGGTCTTCCTCTACTCCTATATCCATCCACTTTCAAACTCAAAACTTTTCTTGTTACATGACTTTCATCTCTTCGTTATTATCAACATATTTATTTATAAACAACATTCTGGTGTCCGTGTGTCCGTAATTCTTCTCGTCCTAAATGGCTTGACTGATTTTGATCTTTGTTATAGTGGGATTCAATAGGCGGTGTTGTTGACATGAATTGTTTTTTCATTCTCCTAGTAAATATTTTTGAATCGATAGAAATGGATTTCTCGCTTAATAAAATAATATGTTCCCAAATCTACAGATTGTTTTATATTTTACTGGGACAGTATGGGGAAATTCGAAACCATAGAAATTAGAAGGAAATTGTCTTAAGAACCATAATTTAAAATTTTTAGCTATATCTGTTTTAAGTATTTTCAATTCAATTTTGCCATAGTTTTTTGTTATTTTATTCGGATCGACTTAGTTTTATATAACAATAATTGCATTGTATAGAAAAAAAAACCGAGACAGCAGAAATTGGTAAAATTGAATATAAAATGTGATCATACAAGTATTGAAGTGAATAAAATATTTTTCATGTAAGTAACCTAGAAAAATATTTCAACCATCAGGAGAGTTATAATGTTTGAGTTGATCTTGAAATTGATGTCGACATTTTGATATTATTTACTCCAAGCAAAAATTAATATTATTGCGACCCTACCCATTGATATCACATGAAATATATTTATAACTCTATAGAAATGTTACATAAAGTCACCTGTATATATACCACTACTAAGCAAAACTTTCTTCTTGGAGGAATCAACTAACATAGTCATCTCTTCGACCCACATCATTGTAGTAAATGAATAGAAATCAACAGTTACATATTTTTCCCATATATAGTGGTACCATAAAATAATCCCAAGGAAGGTCGATGGTAGGCGCGCGCGGCCAATAGTAAAAATTAGGCCGAATCATTCATTACAATATGACAAACATGTTGTATACACCCGACTTAGATGGGGTAAGGGTAAGAAGAAGAGTTTTCATGGAAGTAATCTGTTATTTCGATTTTTAAGCCCCATATGAAAAAATCCATCGACTTCTTATCAATTGAACGCGGAGGCTATTCTTTGTGAGTATGTACCCTTAAAACAGCTTGGAAATGTGCATTTAAAATCTGTTTATTTGCTGTATTATTTTGAGGTCGTGCACGATCTTGTTTATACATAACATTTTATATTGCTCCTAGCAATAGAATAATTCATTAATTTCACGGCTGTATTTTATTTTAAATTACATATTTTATTCCGTGGTAAATGTTAGTGGCGATGATTTTAATTTTGTAACATAGCACACCAATAATTATCCTATACCCTCGCGTTGGTATCTGAAACCCACGACATACGTTTGACTCCTTTTTATTTTTTATATAAAACGCTAGCTTATTGGGCTTCTTAGTAGCTGCATGGTTCATGGCTTACTTCAAATCGGTGTTGTGTTAACATTCGTGTGTACATTACATGTATTCTGTACACGACGCAGATCGGTTCGTCAAACTGACGCGCGAGTATAGAAAAGATAAGGGAAAAGTACGCTTGATTACGCCTCTCTGTATGTGATTTTTAAGTGAATTAGTAAGCGATCAGTACTGGCTGATTCTCCTAATATAGGTTTCGTCATGAGAAAAATATATATTTATCCAAATAATCAGATTTAGAAAAGAACAATTTATGCTACAAATCAATGACAATATGGCAAGTTGCCGTCTTAAATTCATCACGAACAAATAATACCGGTATAAGCACTTTTTTTTCATAGTAGATTTACGGTCATTGATATTTTCAGCTGCATCTCGCAATTAAGCTTCTGAGTATGCTTCAAAGAATACTAATACAGCGATAGTTCATTTACGACTATTGTCCGCCTTTTACGTTTGGTATTAAAATAACCTATAATGTCTGAATTATTACTATAAGTTAATAATGTTCCGTATATATCTTTTAATGCAATGCAACACTTATTACATAACACCATAATGGATCACAGGTGCAAACTAATAATAAGAAAAAAAAATATGATTAGAATAATATCGTTTCAAATTTGTAATGCTGTTTTAAAATTTAGTTTCAACGTGACACAAATCTCTCTGGAAACTATTTGTGTACCAAAAAAATGTCCCATACGTGTATATAAATTTCGTATAGTATGGTATCGACATGAAATTCTATTACGCAGGTTTTTCTTCGTAATTTATAGGATTAAGCGTTTGACCTCAATCTCATCTTCTCATCTCATCTATAGGGAACTGCCTATCAAGTGCAGTTGCCGGAATACATCGACAGATATTTGGCGACATATTTTTTGTGTATGTGTGTGTATAGTCTGTCCTTTAATAATTTAACAATGATGGATTAGGATCTACGACCGTGTTACCAGAAACCAGTAACGCCTAGATCACACGTCAACAACACGAAAACGCCCCCATGAACTTTAGATGCCGGGCCAATTTAATCATGCCACTAACTTCTGTCTAACTACTAATCATTGTTGTGTTTTTATTTTATTTTGTTAAATGTTTAATTTATTGTTACTGTTTAACCCTGGTAAATAAAAAGGAAATGATGTAACCAAAAAAAAGCATTAACTAAAAAAATAGAAATAGAGTAAAATAACACTTCAGTAACTACTTTTATATGAATTAAATTTTCATAATAAAATTTAATACATTTTCATTACTTATTTTCAATGAAATTTCACTCATTTATTACTTTCACATTAGGTTACAAATAAAGTAATCAGTAAAGGTATCTTTAGAAATATACTAACTGTGGCCGCAACTACGTCTGCGTGGAATTTCAATTCTAAACACAGTGATTAATAAAATCATAGATAAATAGGCGTTTCAAAACTCGACATCGACGATTTAACTGGCCTCACCCTTTGTGAACGATTTTGTTCTTCGAGGTGTGGTGTGACACTACTGCTCATACTGTGACTGTATAATTCTCACTTTCGATACACGGTGTGGCACTCAAAGCAACAGACAGCCATGCCAAAATCTTTTTAACAGCTTTTGCGTAAATTGCTTCTCTTTTGTGTTTTCTTATAAATAAGATAAACATATATACATACGAATGTATATATATGTAAAACATGCCCTATATGTTACACCGGTGTATAATCTACCAACATACCAAATTTCGTTAAAATCCGTCAAGTAGCTTTTGCGTGATACGCGTACAAACGACAGACAGATAAAAATTTTAAAAACAATAGAAATGCGTTCTGTCGTTGATTCTCAGACCCCCAGAGTATTTTTTCTTAAATATATTTAATGTACAGATTTCATCTCGTTAGCCTTTTATTATATGTATAGATTATAATAAAGGCAAAGTGTCGTGTCTGTTTAATTACTCTATGTTGTTTCTGATACTTCACGGGAAATATAAAGCAACATAGACTTATTTCAGTTATTTATTTTTGGTGCTGATATTAAAAAAACGCTGTTTCATTTCCACATTTTATCTAAAATAGATATCAAATTACATTACAATATTACTACTTTACCTACTTGTGCCTTATTGTGCCATATGCTTTGTCAAAATATCATGTAGGTAACGTATCTACACCTTTCTACTTATATTTGAGAACAGTAGTAAAACTCTATAATTCAAATTAATCTTTTCTCGTTATAGAAAACTTTAACACTCCGGCCCACCCTAGTGGGGTGAGGGGAAACATATGGCCTCCAGGCTCGATAATAGCAAGCAGTTGAAATTCTGATATATCGATAAAGTTGTCACGGCCTAACCCAATTTTATGTTGTGTTACGAACATTTATTTATATGTTTGAGACTATTTGGATATTAGTAGTGTCCTGCGGTTTCCCTCGCGTTTATTGCCGCACCACGCCGCGCCGCACTGACTATTACTTCGTTCTAGTTTGTCGTATTTTCTGACCTACAATTTTTATGATTATTACTCTATTGCTAAGAGCCGTAGCATAATATTAAGTTGCCTATAACCTTCCTTAATAAATAAACTACGAAATGCAAACAAATCTTTTCGTATCTGAAATAACCAAATCTCTTGACCTTTTTTTCGTTAGTATAACTATAGATGAGTAAGTTACCTTTGTAAATGTCATGAAAAATTTACTTTTTTTCTTTAAAGATTTTAATTACCACTTCAAGACTTCTTTAAACCTCAATTATTACTCATATGAGATGCTAGCAATTGCTTCGTTTCCATAAAAATGTGATAGTTTTCTCACTAGAACTACACCTTTAACCCGAATTAACTGCAGACTATATATATACATATATTTTAAGTATAATAGTGGCATTAATATTTAGCGTCTTAAATTATTTTATTGATAACAAAACACCTTCGTTAAATTTTGTCATTACTGCTCAGCTTCTATGGAAAACTGAAATTATATACAGCCCAGAGAATAATAATACTCTGTAAAGTATTCTATATAACAGTTTTAGACGAAACTACAGACAGTTCAAATTTATTTTATATGTATAGGTATTTGTATGGTTTTCAAAGTTTGTTATATAATAATCCATTAAGTTAATGAAGCCAGGAAAATTTACAAGCTTTGTTAACAATAACAAATCTTTAGTGAACTTATAAGATTTCCCCCTTTTTAACAATAATTTAATTAGAAATGGATCGGGTTGCGTAATCTGGTTTTGATATTAGTTTTTTTTTGTGTTTAAACAACAATGAAAATGTTTATATAAAATTAAACGTGTTCACACAGTGGATTCTCCTCAGAGACGATGCTTCTTACGCTTTTTCTTTAACTCTGAATGTTATTCGATATGGAGATTTGATTGTATATATTTTCGTCAAGTAAGGAAAAAGCGTTATGACCCTCCATGCGACTATCTCTCTTTCTCTGTATATTTATTTTCAATTGTTTCAATGCAAATAACGTAAAATAAGGAATCGAATTAAAAAGTTTCATTTAAGATTTTAGAAGTATATTAATGTTCTCATTTCCTTAGTGTTTCTTGATATTGAAGTTGGTTTATTTTTTTCCGTAAAAGTAATAATATTAAAACATTAATATACTTCTAAAATCTTAAATGAAACTTTTTAATTCGATTCCTTATTTTAATATAATCAAATTTGATTAATGTAATTGTTTAGTTATTTTTTTATTTTTATTGCCTTCTCATTTCCTTAGTGTTTCTTGATATTGAAGTTGGTTTATTTTTTTTGTAAAAGTAATATTATTTTTCCATTTCTAGTGTAAATAAACGTGCGGTTTCTGAAATACAACACATTTTTTTTAATTGACAACTGAAGTAATAATGTAAAACAATATATATATCTTTCTCATTCTATTTTGAAATGCATAAGAAGGTTTCAATTCGTAACATTCCTCCACATCTAAATTGAAACTCCTCAAATAGTCGACGTGGTGCTCGTGCTTGACATTAGCTTCTCCGTGATTGAGGTGCATTTAAGAGGATGTGGATGATGGTAATGGATATACAGATAATGATGATGACGATGTGGAGAGTGGTGAAGAGAATGTTGCCGGCGTGGTTGTAAATGGTATAATTGCAGATAAACTAGATAGCGGTAGATCGACAGAAGAATTTACTTTGCATTCGAGAGATTCTGCAAAGTTTGGAGATATTGTTATAGGCGAAATTCGAGTTCTAATATGATCAGCATTTTTTCGCGTTTCCTCCCCACCAGGTATAGAAACTATATATTAGTATCTATGTTTACGGGCTCTAACAGTAGCAGGTTGCCATTTTATCTCTGGTTGTGTTTTTTATGTAAGTATCTTCACCTGGATGGTAAGTTAGGTCACAGTTCATAATATTTGTGTTGGTTGATGGATCAGACATGTCCTAAGAAAATATAGGACATGTGGGCTTCCTCACGATGTTTTTCTTCACTGTCAACAGATGGTAAATCGATAGACTAGTACATATAAATTCCACAAAGTGAAATTTACATTGGCACCGCCACACCCGGCGTCGAACCCGCAAACTCACGCGTTACAGGTCGCTTACTTTGCTACTCCGCTATCACCAATCTTTTCTATGATAATAAAGCTCATCAATAATATGCAAAAGTTTCTACCACCCGCTCGGCTACCACCGCTTCAGACATAATACACCTTAAGTAATGCAATTAAAATGCTTGCGGTTTGTTACAATACAGCAACAAACGCAAGCGCATTGCAATGTAATTACAAACAGTTAGAAATTCTGCCACAGATCACACCCTTGCAGTAAGCCGTTAACAAGTTTCATTGATCATCATATTCAACTACGACAATTACTTGACCATAACAACGATACAGTAGGCGACTCAAATATCCGGATAGAGTATAAAAGATTCTGCCTAGTACCGTTAATTTGCTCCTAAGAATTGGAGAGTTCCGTTACTTTGTCATGGATACCATAATCAGAACCTAACCAAACTCTCATCAAACTACCCTCGAATTACATCCTTGCCAACAAAAAATGAATCATCGAAATCAGTTGGCGTGATATTGAGTTACTCATTTTTGTTTTTTTTTTTCGAACTGACATACCCTGTTGGCACTAGAGCCTCTACAGGTTCACTGGACTACCGCGAGTTATTCGTCCACTTGTCGCTCATACGAGTATACTTAATACAAAATTAATATTTGTATGGTTTTCTTATGAATGCCATTGTCAAAACAAAACCAAAATGGGACCACGCGGGAAGTACCAGCTTTCAAATAAAAAAAAAATCATCAAATTCGGTTTACCCAATCCAAAGTTATGAGGTAACAAACATAAAAAATAGACGAATTGATAACCTCCTCCTTTTTTGAAGTCGGTTAAAAATATAGATTTAAAATAGTCAATTATAAATTACATACATAAAAAATTAAAGATAAATATTATCATCATCGTATTATAGCATAATAATTATAGGCTTCTGTTAAATATTATAAAGTACATGTTTGAGTAACAATTGTGTCCATGTATCTCGAAAAACAGCATGCATGCTGCAGTTTCTATTTCTTGAATCTTCATTGCAAAATTGCATTAATGACACAATAGTACTCGCATATGAGTTTACACAAAAACAAATAATAACTCAAATAATAAGGATCTTCGTTTCAAATATATTTTCCATAGGTTTCCGTGAGATCTATTTTAAATTATTATGAACTGAGCCAAAAATAAATAGATATAATGTGTGTGTGTGTATATACTCGTATAATAATGGATGTTGATATATTATAATAAAATAATACACTACAATAACGTTTGACGGATCACCAAAACATGTTGGAACACCCAAATATTTTATCATGGAGAAAGGATTTACTATCCATTATTTACTAGGGAAGCTCTCTATGCCACCCTATTTGTTGTCGTTACCCTATAACTTATTACTAGTGGCCACATCCGACTTTTTGTACGGTTTTTTTAAACTTACTTGAAACTTTTTGTTATACGTTTTCCAATTTAAATGATATCTATATACATTATGGTATTGTATTATATACTGTGTGTTATATTAATGTATAAACGATATTACTGTAAAGTTACATCGAAATCCGGCTAAAAGCGCGAAAGAGTAAAAAGCATCCATTCACCCTCACAAATTTTCTCATTAATAATAATTACTAGGAATATCAAGATTTGCATTATAATTGAATGCAGCTAAGTCACGGGTGATTGCTTATTATTATGGTATTTATTCGAAATAAATAATTAAGGTCACTCAAATAGACCTTAAACTCATGGAGACAATCATCAAAATTAACCGAAAGAGTATAAAAGTGCTCATTTTCAAGATAACAGTATTTAGAGAAAAAGATGGTTTATTCATAAAAAAAACCTACATCATTTCGTAATTTATTGTGAAGTACCAACATTGAAAAAAGGATTATTATTTACTGACCTCATCTTTCTTTGCGATATATAAATAAATAAAAGAGGAACAAAGCAGTGAACATAAAAAAACGAATAAACATCGAGTAAAATAGTTCTCGTAATGCTAGACGAATACCAGGCGAGCAGACAATAAAAAGAGCTTCCTCTCTGCATACAAAGTTGTAACAATCGAGCCACAACACAATGACACATGTCTTTCCTTTTCACGCATTAGACACGGGTATAATGCCGTCTCGCTCGATGACACGTCCTTCCTGAAACTATAATAGACACGGGCCGAAGGACGGTAGATTATATCGGAGGGCTGTCACGCAGTTCTATGAGTGTTGTATAGACTCTAGTGCCAATGGCTACGTGTATTGTTTGATTTAACATAAATACTACTTATTAGATATATTTTGAGTGATTGAGGTGTGGTTGTTAACTAATGCTATTTTCAAAGCGAGACAATTTAAAAAGTTAATCTTCACGGTTATATGGCAAGAAATTGATCGTTACTAACTGAAATTTTGGAAGTGAAACTTTCTTTAGCCGTGTTGAGCTATTTTTGGCTGGGGAAAAACTTATGGGTTTGAGTCACGGATGACCTCGACATACTCGTGACGTATTATGCTTGCGCTAGATTAGCGCCGCGTAACAAAGCGGCCTGTGTGTATTTAATATTTATATTAAAAAGCATGTGCAGGCCATCATATGTTTGATTGATAAATAAACTGTATAAAAAGGTATATAATAATTGCTCGGAGTGCCAATAGTTGTGTAAAACTTATGAGTTCCATTTCTTGTTTTCTCTCTGTCTTGCTCATTTTAATGATGTATTCGATCTGCACTAAATTTCAAAATAACTTAGATTTAAAACTATTTCAGAAAAAGGTGCGGACCAAAGGCCTTTAGAAAATATAAATAAACCAAACTAAAAAAATAAGTTCAATTCACAAATTCGCAAATGTAAATAATTTAGACTATAATTGATATAAAAAATCAAAAAGTACAGTTTTTTTCGTTGTTTTGAGTTATCACTTCTGTCGACCGTCCTTATTACTGTTTCTACTTTTATTTTACACAAAGAAACTTAATATTCAAGAGATAGTTATTGTCTTATATTAAAATAAAATAAGAAGTCACCCTTGAATACATTAAGTCCAATAATGACATATATAGATACCTAAAAAAACATTGACATTGGCAGATGTGCAAACAGCACAGTGTTTAACAGAAAAAAAAAAATACTGATTGAATCGTTAACGCTGAACGTAGCTACGAGGCGCGTGTGAAAATGAGTATAAATTATGATTTATAAACATAAATAATTTAAAAGCGTCTGGTGGAAGTAGTTTCTCATTACTGAAAGTTTTTAAAAAAATATGTTGAAAAAAGAAATTCTATAAGACTCTCTATTTTCAGACACCCAAAGGTTTAATAGGACTGACATCAAAAATCGCTAAATAGTGACTTGTTTGTATCATCCAGATATAATAAAGTCTTATCTAACAACGATTGTACTGTCTTTATTTGTAGTAAACATTACATATACTAACTACCGTTGTGATTGACCCATACCCTGAAATTACCATTTTAAAGCAATATTTAACTATTCCTGCTACCTTTTTTCTTCTTGAGAAATACGTATTTAATGGATGAAACTGAGAACGTTACTACTATATACAGTAGATTTAAATTTTAATACATTTCCATAGAGTGAAATTAATCGATATGACCCACATCATATAAACAGACATCAACTTTATGACAAAGGTGTAAAGTCGATAACAGCTTGCGTGTAGAAATAATGAATGACACTTGTCTGTTTCGTCATAACAGAAACTATACCCATGTCAACATACATGCCCCATGGGTATACATTCTGATGTTATGTCAAATGACTATTTTATATTCCCTGAAGTATTTTCGTATTTATTAAAAATACCTGTCTCTTAAAGTTATATTGAAGCACAACGAAACTTGAATAAATGTTATCTAAATAAGTAATACCCCTTAATCTTTTTTGAGAACCTAATATTTTTGGATTAAAACACCTATTGAACACAATTAACAAACACATTTTTTGAATTTGAATACGATACCACCTATATATACTTTCCTATATACCATACGTCGTATACCTAAGATTTTCACCAAAACCAGAGGCACTGTGACTAATATACCACCATGTGTATGATGGTAGTGATCTTTTCCGGGACAGATAGATACCCTGTCAAGCCACTTGATTACTGGATATTCCAGATTTATGCCAGTACGCGACACGCCTTAGAATAGTACTAAGATAAATATAACAGGCATAATTGTCGTGTAATTTTTCAAAATTTTTTACTTTTACACTTTGTTTGATTATAAATATATTGTTTTCGTAACGGCCATTTTACAATATCAAAAATGCCCAAAATGTTGTAAGTAAGATTTATATCCCTAACCTATTTTAAAATACAGTTTAACAGGTGATATTAAAGTTGTCATTGATAAATGTGACCATACACATAGTCAATTCGGATCTTGTACTTTAATATTCGAACTGCTGTTGATTGATCCAAATATCTAGTACATAAAAATAAAATCACCACACTTCTGACACAAAAAATGGATAAACAAATCTCTTTACTGTCATAAAATATTTAATTTATCACAGCCCGCATCTCACATACCTTCATAAACATAATAGAATACCTATCTAGGGAAGGCTTTTAAAAATTTCATCTCTCCCTCACACCGAGACGGGTCGTTTAGACCCCACTTGGATGGCCGTAAGGGTTGCTAACCCTTTGAAACCAAAATAACTCGGGATTTAGAGCGTAAGTTTCACAAACTCGTCGATGTAGTCGATAATAGCTTCAATACAAGTATCTATCGACACAATTAGCCACGACACCCGACCGAAGGCAATTTGTGTATTCGCCTATCACAAGTGTTCCGACTATAAGTAATTTTTGTTCAATTAAAATAAAAAAAAAGGGTGTGTGTACTTATGTACACACTTTAGAAGTTATACTTCTTAGGCGTAACAAGATAAAAATCTTTTCAAAAATTTTATCTTTCGCCTTATTCTACGTTTGTAGAAAAAACGACACTAACAATAGAAAATGGTATTTAATACATACACAGTTTTTTTAATAAAATGTTGACTAAAGCTAACTTCAGGGTGTCGGTTAATCGTGACGGTGTGCGCACGCATCGTAAAAATTTACTCTCATCATTTTTCCCTAAAGCGTCAAAAGAAGTACAACTTCAAAAAATAGAAGACGTCAATTACGAGTGAAGAATTAATTTTCTCGTATACGTCGTCATTGTCGAGAAAAATACGAGGCAACCCTGTGGGGAAAACACCCTTTCAAGGCGAAGTGAAAGACATTATTTTCTCCGGCCTTTAGATTTACGTGCTCGTACTGGCTGTGCGCAATGTACGAGAGTATTTTAAATTTAATTTGTTCTGCTTTACGCTATGGTCTCCTAGTAGTATTATTTGACACGAAACACAAAATATTTTCCATACAAATAATAAACAAAATTTTTGTGTCTATCTGTTTGTTATGACAAAATAACAGTTTTACTAAATGGATATGACAATTATACGAGTATATGGCATTTATAAAAAAAAAGCTATTTTTAACATTTTATCTGTCTATTTGTTTGTTTCGGATAATCCCTGAAACGGTTGAATCAATTCTAACGGTAATTCTACTTGGAGAAGATGTTACAAAGATTAACGTACGCTACTTTTATTTTAGAAAAAACAATTAAGGTTCTGCGGAAATATCTATCTGCCCTTAACCGTTGTCGGTTACAGCGACCACTAAAAGACGAAGTCTATATAGTCTACTTCTCCGCCCTTTCGTGCGCACGTAAATGGTTGGCATATCCTACCTTCGCCCGGAACGTGCGTTCACACTTGGGGCAGGTTAACACACCGTTGCTATAATTGTAATGCAAAGCCGTAGGTGGTCTGGCTTTTAGTTCGTTACGCTTCATATCTAGCTCCTCTTTTCTTCTACTCTCAAATGTGAAAATTTTTCTATCCAAAAGATTTCTCCACTCTGACTGTTTCGCAGCTGTTATTTCCCATACAGAGGGATCTATTTTGCAAGATTTCATGTGTCTCTTCAGCGCATCTTTATATCGTAATAGCTGTCCGTTTTGCTTTTGCTTGCCTTCTTCAAACTCACAGTACAAGATGCGTTTCATTACGCTCTTATCTGGTCTCCGAAATACGTGACCACATGAACGAAGTTGTCTTCGCATTAAATATGCTTCTATGTCCCATACATTAGCACGACGTAGTACATCAGTATTTCTAACATGATCGGACCAGTATATACGCATGATAGATCTTAGACATTGCATGTGGAAGCGGTCAAGTATGCCTTCTATATAAGCACCATGTCTCCGGTGAATACAATCGATTCGGTAGAACGATTGCCATATATACAGAGATTTTTGTAGCTAACTTGAGTTCATGAGAACGAAATACCTTTAAGCTTGACTTACCAAAGGAAGATGAAGGCACACCGATTCTAGTGTTAATTTTGGCATCAAATTTTATAGCGCTCTCCAAGTACTTAAATTTGTCTACTTGCTTCAGAACATCCTAACCTAGACATACTTGCACAGGTACATCTTGCAAGCCTACAGCCATTATTTCAGTTTTACTTATGCTGATCTTGAGACCAAATTTCTTACATGACTCATCAAGATTGAATATCAGTGCTTGTAAAGAAGCTGAAGAATTTGCTACGAAGCACAAGTCGTCCGTGTACATAATTTCCGTTACTCTATCGTATGAGGCTTTGGTGCTTGCTTTAAGTCTATCCGAATTGAAGAGGCCTCCGCGAATACGATAATGTACCATTATGCCTTATGCATTCGTCTGTAGCGTATCTTTGACGACAACTGTAAAATATAAGGCGAATAGTGTCGGCGCAAGAACACATCCTTGTTTGACACCACATGTAACAGGAAAAAACATAACAAACTAACGAAACAGATGCACGTTCCACACACACGTTTACACTGAATAAAATTTCACGCGGACACAGTAGCGAGAACGGCTTGTTACAAAAGCAGACGAAGTTGTGGGCGGCCAATAATGATAATTGTAAACTAAAGTAATTTATACCAGATACTTTGCTTTCATCAGAAATATAAAGAGGTAGAGTATCGTCTCCTAAACTCGGCAAATTTTAAATATTTTGACAGAGGCCTAAGCAGAAATATCAGTTTGCGAGCACGTCATTGTCCCTGTTAGCTGTGACAGACGAGGCGTAAACTTCGCTTTGTACGCTCGTCCGCTTTTATTTGCTACCCCGAATAACTATTGTTTGCTTGCACTACGAATAAATTATTACGATGTACTATTTCGAGATAAGTATATAGTATATATAATGGCCTTATAGCATAAACTGAGATAAGTAATTGTTGTTATATTTGTCATCTTTTGAGTTATCTATTTTTATATCTAAAGTTACATTTCCCGTCGCTTTGTCTATGTGGTTTAAATATATTCGGAATGAAAATCTCCGTCTGTAGCTCCCAAGATAACTTAATGTCAAAATTAATTAATTTATTTTCATTCAATTATTTAATTGATTTTTTTTATTATATACAATGAACAAAAATATATGTTCTGTCGCTTAATTAATTCTAGCCGCTTCTCGAAACTGCCGAAATACTACGACATAGTTAACTTGTCAGAGTTCAATGATTTATGAAGCGTCAATGAAGCGCTAACAGTAGTACTCTGTTGTCGAACATTGTATTCCCATTTTATTCATACTCTTCATGGCATAGTAAAGTGTAGTAGAAATATAGGTTACTAGAAATAGAATGACTGGAAGTCACTAATAGAAGACAGATCAAGTTCTCGATACAAAAAAATATTTCCAATTATAGAGAAAACTTACCTAGAATTGGACCTCTTCGACGAGTCATGTTTC
Organism: Antheraea assamensis; assembly: GCA_035772565.1. NCBI lineage: Eukaryota > Metazoa > Arthropoda > Insecta > Lepidoptera > Saturniidae > Antheraea > Antheraea assamensis. The sequence goes on from JAQQSE010000012.1 coordinate 740,419, forward strand.
TTTCCACCTTGAAGATTGGGCAGGTCCTTCTGCCGTTTCTTCGTCTCCCTCCATATCCTGTAGTAGAGCGTGCACATAACAGTGACCGGCACATAGAACGCGGCAATAGCTGTCCCAAATGTTATAAACTGATTCGTCTCTATAAACTGAATGTAACACTCGTGAGGAGGCACTTTCCTCTCGCCGTCGATATACGGCCATGCGTATATCCACGGAGGCCATAGAATCAAACTAAACCCCCACGCACTGCCTATCATGAAAGTCGCTCTACGTGTAGTCCTCTTAGCTCTGTACGTCAACGGTCTCGTCACACTGAAGTACCTGTCGAAACTTATTATTAAAAGATTCAACACGGACGCGTTCGAAGCGAGATAATCCAGCGCGAGCCACGTGTCGCAGACGTGCGGCCCTAGCGGCCAATAACCGTAAATCGTGAACATCGTATATAAAGGCATCGATATGAGGCCGACGGCGAAATCGGCGACGGCTAAGGAGAATAGGAAGTAGTTGCTGATCGTCTGCAGTTGCTTGTCGATCTTGAAACTGATCATGACCATCGAATTGCCGACGACGGTGAGCACTGAGAGGACGCTGGCGATGATGGCGATGACGATCTTCTGGGCGAGGCTGTACGGGCTGTTGGGCAGGTCGGGATCGTCCGTCGGGTCGGTGAGGTTTGCTGTGTCGTTGAACGCGATCAGCATGCTGTCAACTCGACGAGCCGCCGCGCGCGACGCACGCTCCGCCGCGCCGGTAGCGCCGACCGAGCGCACGCTCGCCTGTCAACAATACGTCCCTTTAATCATACTTGCGGTGGTCGTCCAGTAGTCGAATCTCGACCAAAATTTATTAGTAATTGGTTGCTATATTATTTCGCCTTTTTACCAAAAATTGCACGCATATCGTAGATTAATAGACGTAAGGATCGTCGAGTATAACAAATAGAGGCTTATAAATAAAAGCTTCAGCTCATCGATGGTAAAGAAAAAGATTAATTAATTCCAATTTTTGTCCTCGATAACACTGATTCTCATTAATATCTACTAAACAAAAACAAACTATAAATACTGTTCATAAGTGAAACTACCGATTTGAATAATGGATTTGCATGATGGATAATATGAGTTACATTTAATTGGATAAAATTTCTAAGGACTTTATTTTATTTTTAAACATTATAGAAAACCTCAGCAAAGAAGAATTGTTGAAGAAATGCTTTCCTAGTACGCCATTTAGCATGGCAAATAGAACTTTTTATCATGGTGATGCAGTTAGTTATCAGTCGAATACACTTCAAGCATATTACAGCTTCATTAAAGACGTTTTATTTAAAACACAATATATATGAAAATTATAAATTTTTAATCACATCGGTTTACGTAAATTGTGAGAAATATCTACCGAAATGAATTTTAATACTGAGACCAAAAGACAAACTAAGACCTGCCAGACACAATTACATAAACGTCTCCGAATCCTATCAGGCTTCCCCAATCAAGACATATTCATATACATGTGCAGAGTTATTCCAAATTATACATAATTTCGCAATTATTAAACTCTGAAATTTCTCAGAGAGCACGGAATCAATAACATGAGCCTAAAACGTTCTTAATTAGAAGCTATAGTAATAGTCTGACATGTCGATCTGAATTACGAATTCATCAACCAATAATATGTTTGTCTCTCTTAATTTTTAAATGTCATTGAATAAATCTTCATTATTTTTCCAAAACCCTCCACGAATAATAAGATGCCCTTATTTTATTGCCAGTTCGCCTGATTGATCAAGAATCACTATTAACAGTCAATTATTATAACAATCAAAATTATAACACTGTAAACACAGTTATTACTTGATACAAAAGAATTTAGTACGTCAAACATCACTGGTTGCCAATAACCGAGTTGTTTTGTTTACCGCACTACTGCGATAGTTTGGCACTAGTATAATTATTATCAAATGATTTTGGAACTAAGTTCCTTATCGCAACTTGCGATAGGAAAAAGGAGTTGACTCGTGGAAATCGTCACATAAGGAAAAGCTTTATGTCCTCTTCATGCAACTTCCTCTCTCACTTTGTCTTTTTCTATTGCATATGCGTGAGTCTGTTTGTGTGGGGGTGTGTGCAATATTGAAATTCGAACAGTCGAGCTTCGTGTGCTGCTGGTTGTATAACCTCAATATTATACACGTGAAAATGTCATTAAAACTTATTTTTATTTGTATATGTTTTATCTATATGGCATATTTTAAAATTATTTATATTCACTATTTTATATGAATTATTTAATAAATGTTTTTTTTTTTAATAAATTATAAAAAATATTACATCCAGAAAAGAGAGAGCGATGCATGGAGGGACGACAACACTTTTCTTAAGTTGCGAAATATAATCTATAATGTAAATCTCGCTTTTTATACCACGGCCTAGTTAAATTTGTCTTTATCGTGTTTAAACCATTGGATAGCAAACAGAATGTGACTTGCTACTTAATAGAAGGAAAGGTCCATCAACCTTATTACTGAGCCTCCAATTTGTACAGTGATTAATAATAGCATCGTGGTCAGTGGAATCCGCCTAATACGCGAACGCCCTCGAGACCGGCTCGGGCAAGGAATTCCGTGCCGTAATATTCCACTATATTCCCCTAAATACACGAACCCACTCTATAGTATAATGTGTTGTGTGTTAATTATGATATATTTGTATTACTGATTTCAATATTATTATGAATATTAAATATATATTGTATAATAAAATATTATTATAACAACAATTTATGCACAGTTATTGTAATTGTTTAGGTTTTATTGGTATATAACGTGTTTAAAATAAAAACCAAAAGAAAGTCCTTTTCAAGTCAAATTATAATATTTAGTTGAAATACGTCAATTTCTCAATACGTTAAATAGTCAAGACATAAAAAGACATCCTCAAGCAAAAAAAAGCATTTTTATGTCGATATACGAAAGCCTTTCACATTACCATAATTCCATTATATTGAATTGATATTCCACCGGTCAAACCACAGGATCATCACGACTTTATAATTTATTATCTGTATGTTATTGAGACGTAATACGTAAGCCATATTGTGAAAAAGTGTATTAATGTGTCAACTCAATCCATTCAGTAGTTGTTACGTAAACATCATAAACATTGCGTAACCATGTAAGAAACATCCGTCCATCTTCACAAACTTTCTCGATTATAATATTATTATGATTATTTGTTCCAAAATGCAAACTTGTACCTTAAAAACTCTTACAAAGTTAATTCCACCGACAAAAAATTTACTTACTGACAATACCCACCAAGGAAACCAATTGGAATCACGTTTTCTCATAAATTCATTTATGTGTAAAATAATAGGTGATACCCACGACTTCGTCTGCGTTGTGTATTATAAGCCACCCCAAACCACTTGCACCACTTCTCTATGGGCAGGAAACCTGAACGCGTAGTACTTATTAAAATCGTAGTTTGTTAAAGTTTTCATAATTTAATAAAGATATCGTGATTTTTTTTAAATAAAAACCAAATGTATTGGAAGTGTTTACATTTTTTTATAGAAATATATCGAGGAGTTTATGCGGGTGCAGCGGCAGACCACTATCATTTTTTCAGCCCAAACTACTGGGGTTATGGCCTTGTATACTTTTACATAGCATATAAGCACTAATGGAAGGTATTTAGAAATTCATCCCCTAAAGTAGTAAAAAAGGAGATGACATTTTTTCTCATTTTTCCGCCAGTCAGTTAGTCAGTTATTTATACATATATAGATATGAATTAAACAATCGACAATAATTATTACATAGAAAACGCGTGGGAAGCCGCGGGAAATTGCTAGTTAATAGTAACAATGAATACCTTGAACAGTATTTCCATTTATATAATCCCAAACACAAATCACAGAATGTTTCTCGTCTGAGATCCAGTCAATAGCATAGTAAATAATACGATCGCTTGGTCAATAGAATAACGTGATTTGACTTTAATCGTATCTGAAGGCAAATGGCAACATGGTTGAAAAGAATCACATAAAATATATAAAATCAATTAAACACAAAAATAAATAAATAAAAAGATTTCTAAAAGCAATAAATAACAATTCAAAGCGCTGCCTGATTCTAAAACAGGACTCTGATCGTAACTCCTTGCCATAAACCACTAGTTGATGAGACCTTACGACTCGGTTTACGGCCATCTTTATGACTTCCGACTGTATGCTGCCCCATAAACCTAATATTATAATATTTATTATGTGCTTATTATGTTAGTCAAAATCTTCAATAAATAATTCTCCAATGACATTTTAGCTAAATATAATAAAGGATCGCAGTGCTTTCTTTATGATTAAACCATGCTACGTCTGGCGGAATTAAGTAATTTAATTTAATAATAATTTGTATAATGAAACTTAGTTACTAGCTTTTGCCCGCGGCTTCACTCGCGTTAATGTAGATTTATCCCTTGCGAACTGTACTTTTCTCAAGATAGAAGGTACTCTATGTTTTTTTGTGCGTCCTTGACATCGTGTATACAAAATTTCAAGACGATATGTTTCAGTAGTCAAAGCATAAAGCGTAACTAACAAACAAACTTATATTCGCATTTATAAAATAAGGTAGGATTTTCACTTTTCTTCTATGTGACTCTATTAAGAAACTTTATTACATTAACGTTATTATTTCAGCGAAATTTGCGCTATGCCATGCTATATATGCTGTATAGATGCTATGCGAATATTCATTTCTTATTCTTACACGCGAAAACTACTAAACTTATTCTAACGAAACTTTGCTTTAATATAGCGTATACACCAGATTAACACATAGACTTATAATCTATAAATTTGTTGATAAAAGTAAACAATATATAGCGATAAGTGTCAAGTAAGTTGGGAAAAAATCAGATATCAGTCATGCATTCTGTAAACAGTTAGAGTTACAAGATGGTAATATATGACGTTATCACTACATAGTATAAAACAAAGTCGCTTTCTTTGTCCCTATATCCCTATGTATGCTTAAATCTTTAAAACTACGCAACGGATTTTGATGTGTTTTTTTTAATAGATAGAGTGATTGAAAAAGAAGGTTTATATGTATAATAACATCCATTAAATAGTGGAGAAATACTGTTATTTTTGAGGTTACTCCAAATTTAACGCGTGTGGGCCACGGGCAGTAATAAATACATCAAAACTACTGGATCGATTTTAATCATTTCTTCAGTGAATGACATAGGCTATATATTTTATACCCGTGCGAAGCCGGAGCGTTAGTCATTTATAAAGAATACAAACCCAGATTAAGTCGCGAGTGGCTATTACAATATTAAAAAAAAGGTACGCTACCGCGTTAGCAACTTTGCCTATAAGAGTACCACAGGCGCGCGTGTATACTAAGGACTGTTTCAGAATGCAGGCGGGTGGGTGGCTGGTGCTTACGCGAGCGCGGGCGCGTGTATCTCCATTATTAGTAGACGTCGCTTGCATCACTGTGATTACGGAATGCTATTGCGTTTTACTGTAATCATCGTATCTAACGCTTTTCATTTCACCTCTTCATCTTTCCAACGCTTTTCATTTTACCTCACGAGGAAATAAGATAGTTGACGTTTCAGATGGCATGAATACATGTTTATATCTTTAATTTTCAGGTATTGTAATAATTAACGAAATAAAGTTATTTCCAGAAGAAGGGTTATTCAAGAATGGAGAAGAGAAAAGTGTATCTTGCGTCGATTAAATAAATGTTTTTTATAAAAAGCAGTTTCGCTAGTTTTTGAATTAACTAAATGATCAACCTCAGATACACTAAAATGCTTTCTACCAAAATGTTTACATGTCATTTGTCGTCCTAGATTCGAATGCCCAGAAGGAGTCGTCCCATCTTTTGATTATAAACATTTTAATATTGAGAAATTTTTAGTGCTCGTTTGAAAATCACATGCTAAGCAGCATTCAGGCATTCCGATAGGTAAAGGTTCTTTGACTTATGTAATCTGTATCACCAAAGGCTCGATAGGCAGACGTTAAAAGCCATAATAAGTCATGCAGATAAAAAAAAAATTAACAATATTTAAAGATTCTTAAAGGTACTAGAAGGTTGAGAATTAAGGTTACGTTTTCTTTTTATTTGAAAAATCAAACAACATGATGGTAGAAAAATTAAAAAAAAGCAATGTAAATCTCGACAACAGGATTACCTACAGGGTTCATCCATAGCTAATAACTAACCAGGTGACCACATAATAAAAATAATAAAAATGCCTATCAATCCAGCACGTTTAGGCGTAGTAGAAATGGATAGAAAAAAATACGAAACGAGCACATGGACACCGTAATTATGTATATATACAATTTACAGAGCTCAAAGTATTATTTCTTTGTTTTTGCTTATTTAAACTTTCTAATTTTAGGAACCTACTAGTTAGAATTGACAATAGCCTATTTATTAAAGGAAATTATATGCAATATCACACCATTACTCTTAGGAGTAGGGTAATTACAATGCAAAGTATAGGTCAGAAAGTACGCCAACCTTCTACTAAAGAATAGTACGGGCGGAATGTGTGGCGTGGCACGGTGTATTGCGGGGCGTAGGCGGATTGATCGCTAGACGAGAAATAATTTAACCGTGAATGCCTTTTTTATCCAGGAGAAAATCCTACATCGAACACCATTCCACAGCCGGGGGACAGCGAGAGGGTTATGACGAACTTCTACCGGCTAAAAACCCCAGCACCACTATGTATGTATCGCGAATATGCTCCGCAACCTTAGCCACCCGCTCAAGTCGCCTGTAGATATTCGGACGGGAACCCTCATCTTGTGAAAAGACCATTAATATCTCTTTTGAATTTCTTCTAGAAACAGCGGTTCTGCGGTGTCTCTCCATGAGTTCTCCTTTAAATGGTGATCTATTATCAGAAGATTATAGTTATGTAGGTATATGATGAAAACGACTTCTACCTCGCCTTCTTCCACGACCAAATCCCCCACAACTAATAGTGGATGCCCCGATAATTAACTGTCAATGCTTTTTTTTTATTAACGTGGGGAAATCCTTTATGGATACCGGGGGAGAGAGTGGGTTATGTTCGATTCGCACGGACTAAAACCCCACGGTGTACCGACAGACCGTGTTGTTGGGGCGGCAAGGGATCATTCTCGCTAATCACCTTGAATAGCCGCTCCAACAGTCCGCCCGGCGGAAGGTGGCCGCCAGGCTCCTACCTATAGAGAGGCAGACTGGGTACACACCAGCTGCCTCCCCTCGTCCGCTGGACCTATGCAATGAGAGGATGAGTCCCCCGACTACATCCCTTGAGGTCCGGCTACGGTGGCGGGAGGAGTTGGGCAAAGCGCCGCCTCCTTCCGCCTGTCCTCCTTTGGCGGAGAGGGCCACTTAGAGGATCTACCTCTCGGGCCCTCTCCGCCGCCTCCTTTTGCGAGATAACCTCCTCGGAAAAGGAGGCCACAGCTCGCCACTCCTGTTCGCTGCCGAGCATGGACAGAACCACGCTCGGCAGCGACAAATCTGCTCCCACCACCGCCGTCATAGTGCGGCGCTCTCCCTCCCACGCAGCACACTCGGACACGGGCAAATTAGGTATTAGAGCCGTTAGACACTATACCCACAGAAAAATTTACCATCAGAGGCATAATACTTATGCCTTTGTCAATGCCTATGTCAGTGAAATTCAATGTCAAACGTCAAACGGTTGATCGGTTCCGTAAAGAACAATCATAATCTATATGTAATTTATTTAATTACATTAATAATAATTCCATTATAATATTATACAACACGAAACCTTGTTCACTCTTTTGAAATTCGAGTTATGAAATGAATAATCACATTTCTACGTATCATAATCAAATCATAATCAAGACCGCTGTGAAACACATCAACGGCTATTAACACATCAATTATGAATAAAGTTTGAAATCAAAATTTTCAGCGGAAAACAACTTCCGGGAAATTACTAAATGTGTATGATTAATTAATGAATTCCCACGGACCGGGTTCCCGCAAATGCTGAGCGCATTACAATGTTAGGGATATGGTATAAGACACAAGCGGAGATCACGAAAAAAGTTAAGAAATTAATTTGGCATGTGATAATTACTAACTTGATCATAAAGATCACTTTCCTTTATTAGTATTTAATTATTTAAACAGATTAATTAACATTGATATAAGTAAACCAATGGGAGCATAAAAACAGATCGCTGTTTAAGGCAGCTAATTAATAATGAAACGCTTTATGGAAAAGTCAGGAATTTGTTTGCTTGACGATAGTAAATAAGATCTACTTTGGTGTGGAAAAGGAAACAAGTGACACAGATAGGGACCGATGGGAACATATAAATCAATTATTTAAAATCTTGATTGAAATGAAATCAAAATAAATATTTACGTTTAATCACAAGGAAACGTAGAATCCGCTTTTGTTTGCAACTTGAGGTCATCTAACTTTAACAATAAAGGCAACCAGCAGTGACACGTCTGCACCAGACAGCTTGGCTTTGCTTAAAGCCGTCTGTAATTTAAACATTTCCCAATGACCAAATACTCAGTACACTTGCACCTAATAACGACTCTATATATACTAGTTGTGTAGAAGATAATTTTATAATAATAGAAATTTAATATAGCATATTGCCGAATATCAGCAGGGATCTTGTTTCCATCGTGACGGCAATACAGATGGTAAAATCCTCCATCATCAAACCAAAGAATCATTCACATGAAAATTCCTACTTCACCCACGAAAGGTTTTATATCTATAAATCAATAAAGCTTATGCCTTAAGAATTATGCCTGGCTGAATGAAGTAATATTAGTGGCAGGAGGTCTGCTCTCTCTTCTTTAAACGTGGTGGTCAAATATTTAAAAACTAAACCCGATTGCTGACGTTAACAATGCAATACAGATTGGCAAAGGCAGATGATCCGACCCCAAATATTAGGAAGAAGGATGAACAAAGAAATTAAAATAAAGCGAATTCGTCTCTGTTGCAATATTTTCTATGGCTGTTATAAAACTACTCTCTCGCAATCTTAATTATCCTGTAAAAAAGCACAGTGATTTATTTTAACTCAAATCGGTCGTCAATTCATAAGTCTTACAGCAATTAAATGAACAAGTTTTCCTACCGAATTTTAACTATTTTTCAAGGGCACAGCATTAGCATAGATCAGCATAGAGTAGTAACGAAGTATTTTATCCGAGATTAACTGCGACCTCGTAACGTCGGTGACCTAATTCCGTGCTCCGATCCGACTCTCCCGGTACTTCGATTTAAGGTATTAATCCATATTATATAGTTTATAGACGTTACTTTGAAGAAAAGTCGTAAACCGTTGCCAGTGGCCAAACGTGAAGACCAAAGCTAGACTTAATTCATTAACTAAAGTATTACTCTGAAGTGATTATAACTCAGTGAAAGCATATTTGAAAACAGCGTCGACTAACGTACGTTCGTATTCTTCAATGAGTTAGAGATTTCGGCGAAGGGAATCAGCGTGATGGTACTGTAGTATGGTAGCAATACCTCACGTATTGGGCTAGCTGTTAACTTTAAGTTGAAAATCTGCACCAACTAACTACATGTGAGTACCAGCAGCAGCGCTCGAAAATCAATACCTCTCTAGATTTAACGTGTTACCATTCTGAGCAATGTTGTTATTTAATATCAGTGGCAATTGTAATCAAACGCTAAAACCTATAAAATAATTAGGAATGATATGTAGAATCCAGACGAAAGCATCACCATAGTGATGTATTTTTCTTTTCGCATAAATGTATTTAAAATTAACAATATAATAGGAGAGTAAGGTCGTCGCAATTTGATACGATTCACTTCCTTTCCCCTTGACGCGTTGCATGAGCAATATATAACAATTTCACAAAGATTCCCCGGTCATGATTTAGGTACAAGTCAGAGAGTCGTGGTAATTTCAAAATCCGTTAAATGCCTTGAGATTAACGATCAAATGCTTTACAAAATTATGAAACGATTTGATAGCAGACTCCTTTTCCATCAAGCCCAAAAGATTAAAGAAGCATATATGAAGATTATTACAAAGTATTACATGCCCTAGTCTCACCGTATTAAGCCTGCGGTATTTTTGAAGCAGATGTCAAAGTTTTACACTGATATGTTATCGAAAGGGCAGATGTTATCGTTAATAATTATAAAACGATTAAGGAATTAACGAACCATAGAAATTACACTTCTGTCTTAAGGCGATAATATCACAAATTCTTTGAAATAATGAAAATGGCTAAACAAATTCATTTTTTTTATATTTAACAAATACAAAGTAACCTTCCTACGTTCTAAGCTGAAGATATTCCCAAAGTAATTATTAAGTATTTTAATTAAGATGATTGGCTAAGTAAATTAATATTTTAGTAGACTATCTCTTTTTTTTAATGAGAACTTTCAAGAAATAGGACAGTAGTAGCGGTATGTTATAAGTACGAAAGAGACGGTTATAAATAAATAATCCGTAGTCCAGTAAAACTGTAGAGGCCTAGTTCAAAAAAATAAATAAATAATCGTTATTATAAATCGTAACACTCATAGAATCGACATGGATCCTTGCCTCCAGTTAAGATTTATATACAGTACTGTAATAGAACTGAAAAAACATAATATATACTAAGAATCAAAACCCAAAAAACTCAACTCAAAGAATTTTTTATTACAAATTTATATATATTTTCGTAGGGATCCATGTCTATACATAAATGTATATACTATTCCGAGAAAAGTATCTGTACTTGACTGGTTTGCCATCATCACAAAAATGGTGATATACTCGTATCTATCATAGTGACACTACTTGAGTACGTTTCCTGATCAACTTCCAAACTGCGAAGAACTTTCAGGCCGTCATGACAACGGCGACTAGGTACATAATTAAAGATGCGAATTATTGTGATTAAAATTATTGATTATTATTATTATTTACGTCGATCTTAATATTATAAATATGAATATAAGTTTGTTTGTTTGTAATGCTTTCAGGCGTTAACTATTCAACCGATCATCAGCAAATTAGGCGAACACGTTGTCAGAGGTACAGAAAAAGACATAGGATACCTCTCATCCAGAAAAGATGTACTGTTTCCGAGGGATAAATCAAATTCACGTTAACGCAAGAGAAGACGAGAGCAAAAGCTAATTTGTGACTAACATGGTCACAGTAATATACCTGCTTATATTAAAGTTGCTTTTGCTAGCCTTAGATTTTGCTCGAGGTCGCGTTACAATAAAATATAATTTGTTTGTACAAGAAAAACAAACTTGGAAAATGTTCAAAAATTATTCATATAATAGAAACTAGATCGCGCCCATAGCGGAAAGCGTTAATGAAAAATGGTCTAATTTTGTAAGGATCTCTTTAGGGAATACTCGCCGTCATATGTCCATAATTAATGCCTTTGAATTTATTTTTATCTTCATCGTTATCAATCAAATGGAAGGTTCATCTTTATTTTTTCTTCTCATTATAATTCAGCTCACTATTAAATTTATTACTAACTAAATGTTTTATCAAGCAGTAATAATTTTAAGCACGATGGTATTATAAACAATCGAATTCAGGTTATCGATTAAATCGGACATATATTAGATAATCGAGTGTGTGCGATCGATTAAGCCGTTGACCTTTTAGACAATCGAATTCGATTGATCCAATGATCCGGTGATAATTTAAACAATCGAGTATCAGTGATCGATTGGTTATGTAATCAAATACTGATCTAGTGTGTGTTGATTCGATATTCTGATTTTATTAAATTTGAATATATATACCCATTTCAATTTAATCAATAGAACGTAAGTGTCGTGTGGAAACTTGACCATCGACATCTTCTCACCCTTATCCCGCCTAAATAGAGTCGGCACGACATGTTTGCCTTGTTGTGATGTATGATTTAGCTTAGTTTTTACGATCGGCCGCCAGCCTGACCTTTCAAAAAAAAGCATAAAATAATGGGAAACTTGACCGTTTGGGGTATATTATCGGAATAAAAAGTTGTAATAGAATTTAGAATTATAAATTACGCAGTGTTATATAAAACCCTTTAACAGAAACCGCGGACGGGCTATAGTTCATATAAACGAATCGCCTATTATATCCGTATATAGTGACACTAAAGAAAATATTTTAATACTATACTATCAGTATTTACTACTGCCATATCCCCGTGTTTCGATTTTTCATAAACTAATTATTACAGGAACTAAGAGCCTACTAAAATTAGAAAAATTACCCGATTATATCGTCGGTTTCAGGCAATTAGAAAATAAAAGTAACGAATATTTTAATATGATTTTTTTTTTCATCTTACACGTTTAACGCACATTAAAATAATCTCTAAATACACCTTTACAACACCGTTCCATATTTTGCCTATAATGTAGAAATACTACGTTTACCAACCAGATCCAAGGTTTAATCTACAATAGAGAATAACCATAAATTAAACACATTTAAACAAAGGTTTTCAGTTTGAGAGTTAATGCTAAAATAATGAAAATTCATTTAAAAAAAACCTTATCATTATTCTCTCCTGACCCTCGATGCCAGAGTATATAAATATGTTAGTAATTCAACCACTATGTTACATTATGCTTGTTAATTATGTATTCGTGAGTCATGTAACAATACCCTTATCTACATGTCGATGTCGTGATATACGATAAGCAATATATACATAAACATAGCTGATACTAACATAAAATGTATAACTATTATGTATACATATAATCATAATTCATTTTTCTTAATATAACCATGTAGTCAATAAGATTTCCCATCGAAATATCTCAGGAATTTTAAACATCACTAACCTGTGTTATTTTATTACATCACGAGAAAGTGAAAACACTGTAAGTGATGAGAAGGAAAGTTCAATGCAAAAATATCGATGACGAGAGTAAAGGATCCATAGTTCAACGGCAGTCTCTTTCCCTCGACGGGTGTATATAAGGCACTCCATGTCAAAACGACAACTTTTAAGCTCGCGAATCCACATCGGTTTGGCTGAATTTTGTTTTCCATTTATACCCCATTTAAAATATTCTTTTTCCCAAACTAAAAATGTTACAATATTTTTATAAAGAGGCTTTAGTTTTCAAACATCTACCTACACCTTTTTCAAACATTGAATAGTCGGGGGTTTTTAATGTTCGTCTTTAAATGTACTTTCTGAAAAAAGTTATTATGGGGTAGAAAAGCAGCAACAAATAATAGCTAAATCGAAAGAGGTCGGATTTAAAAGTGGTCGACTTGACATAGACTGACCACGTATACACTGGTTGATATCGAAACGTGAGAAAACAAAAGAGAGTCATTGTATGAGATACATTATCATATTGTCGTGATAGTCGCAACCCAGCAAGCTAGTATTGGAACGCGATACGATAACTTACAGTTATGACAGATTTTAACTACGGTGCCCTGTTTATCAACCATTACAAGTCTAAGTATATGTCAAGTTGCATACTGCAAGAACTTCTAGAAGTTCTATTATAATTGCATTTATCAAAAATATGGCTGTACGAACTCACAAATTAGAAGCTACAAGAACGTTTTAGTCAAATTTATGTAAACTACATTTTACAGACAATTTCAATAGATAAAATTCTGGTACAATGACTTATCAAGATAATTTTTCTTTTCCAAGTAATCTATTTTGTGTGTAAATAACCTATTTTATAGTCAACTGTAGCTTTACAACTTCTTTGTAACGAGTGGCTAGCTACAAAATCATTTATAATAAACAAAACCTTAAATACAAGCGTGAAAAGCACTTGTATTACAAGTGATATCACTTGTCAGCTTGTAATTTACACATGTAATTTTGATAAACATATTTTTGTAAAAATGCACTAAATTACGAGAGAAAACGCTTGTAATACAAAGCTTGTAACGTTTGATAAATAGGGCACGGGTATATTGTGCTCGTTGTCAATTGGACTAAATTGTCATATCCTACCGTCCGGCAAAAGTGAGGTTATTAGGAATACAAAAAAAAAAAACAAAAACGATATTTTGATTTTATACGTTTCAAGCTGCTTCTCATATAACACATTTTTTAGGACCTGAAATATCATGATAAATGAAGTAATGAATGATCACTGCATTTCTTCATACGAAATACATGAACGCTTATGTGCAACACATATATAAGGCATGCATATGGGTTTCACCAAAGGTAATAAATAATAGGTATATTTAGTTTAGCTTGCATGGTTACTTTAATTTGATTCGCATTGTTGTATTAAAGGTCGAAATAGCCGAAGCCGATATTCGGCCACATAGGCACCTTAAAATTTGTTTCGATTCGGATGTATCTCTAAGCGCTCGCGCAAAAAAACCCAATAAAGCTGTGAAGACACAGACCCAACAGCAGCTAGTCAGTTCGAAAGGAAAACACAGCAGTTTCTTTATAATTAACCATTACACCTTAAGCATTGTTGCGTCCTAAAGCATAGTGTTTATATATGTAAAAAAAAAACATAAAAATACCATTTTACTCAAACGTCTCATTTCCTTATATTCAAAATATTGTTACCCGTGGAGTAAATCTCAAATAACCGAATTTTTATTTTAATCAATAAAATATTTAAATCATTCTTAAAGATAATTAATTCCCAAGTTATATGCCCAGTAATAATACGGCATATTAGTGGTATACATAATTATAATTCATTTAATTATTTATTGCTAACGATGTAATCTTTCAAGGTAAGTAAGTAAGTATTTTTTTATCAGTAATTCGAATATATAAAATGAAGTATACTGTAGTCCAAAGGAAGAACGGCGTAACTCCTGCTTTTTACAATATTATGAAGGTCAAGACTTTGTTTGTCCGAACTCGCTGATCTATAGAACACCAACATGTGCTTGACAACAGGTTTTCAACTTTAGAATGTAACCTAGCCAGGCGGGATTTAAAAATAGTCCTACCACCATGCTGTGGTTTTATCACGATGTTTACCTTCACCGAAAGCTCCTGAAGCTCCTCCAGAATTCGAACCTAAGACGATCGACATGATGTCCGACACGCTATCATCTAAGCTATCATTGCTTTATACGTGCACTAACGCAACCGTAGTCACAGGAAAAAGCTAGTATTTATAAGACGGAGACAAAGGGAGATACTGTTTGTGCCTAAAGAATGGTTTTTGTTGTGTTTAAGTATTCTAGTTACCTATATTCATTTCACATTATACTTTAGTGATATACAATTTTACTACTAAATATTTTAAACCTTTTACCCCTCCCTCTCATTTTATTTTAATTGAAAATGACCACCCAGGACCCATTGTAACTATAATGTCAAATTTACGCTTCCTTTTGGCAACGCCGACATAGAGGTCATCGTATGTATTTTTGTTTTTATGTTTAAGGTTAATTTCGCCTTTATTATCTAAATTATAATGTTAATTGTCTGTCTCCTTTGTTTATTCTAATAAAATAATTTTCTTTTATCCTTTGTTTTCTCTCTTTCTTTAGGTGATAGTCTTCACACTGATCAATAACATGCTGGAAAATAAAATACAGTATTAATCAATAGTTATCTCGGTCTTCATATTACCACCATGGCCATTATAGTTCTCGTCAATCTTTTTTGGACCCTCTGAATATAGCCGTAAGTTCAGGCTTGCACGTAACAAACTCAAGAGTGAAATACTAAACAAAATTAAAAAGTTTTTATAGTTATCTAGAATTGGCACTTATTAATCCGTAAATAATCTCGATGTTATACATATAAAATAATACGTATTTATACTTAAATTTACATATGTTCTGCGCGACTACATTTAGAGCAGTCGGATAGTTTAGCGCAGATTGTACTTTTTTATATTGATAATATAAAATGTGACGAGTACGAGTATGTAACGAGGCGTCAAGAGGCACATTTGCAGATCGGTATGATGGCGACGACTGCCGTTTGTATTTAACGCCGACATTCGCCGTTGTTTTTGATTGTACCGTACTTTCTATCAAGTATTATACAGTAATTTTGCAGAACTAGATTTAAATAAAAATTGTGGCAGATTCAAAGATAATTAATTATATTTTTTCAATGTGCTTACATGAATTATATTTTAATAATTAATAGACGCAAAATAAAAGCCGCTAATATATACTGATTTTCATTTCCGCAATTAAACGAACAAACTAAAGTAATTATCAGTTCAGATAAAACCGGACAGCTGCTGTGTACTAATAATCAATTATGCGTAAATTTATAATATAGAGATATTGTCGAAGTCAGTTTTCTGAGGAGGTCAAATACAATATTTATTTTTAATTACCTTCATTGCTAGCTATGGCGTACCATCAAGGTAAGGCAACTCATAATTAACTTAGAAACTGTGTAGAAATATTATATCATTAATACAAATATTATAATACATTATAAATATTTATTTGAATAAATAATAATAACAAAGAAGATTTGACCTAACTATTCTTTGTAAGTTTTGTAGAAGGAGTTGCCACGTTCATTAACAGTGAGATGGATCGCGTGCTCGTGAATGAGGGTATTTTGGAAGGTGAAGAGGTTTTCTATGAGTACGGAGGACGATTCTATAGCTTCAAGGGAGTCCTTCTGCAGAACCTCTTTTGGCACTTCCTTCAGATTATACAAGTGTTTTTTTTATTACTGAGGAAGTTAGTTTTATCATGGCTCATACAAACGAGGAAGTTTTAGACATTATTTAATCACCATGAATATCAACCATTCTTACTCCTCAATGATTTTGTAATATCTGAGAATATAAATAGATATCAATATTGCAAAGACTTTTCACACATCTAAGTATGATCGAAAATTTTGTGCTACGTTAGGATCAAATAGGTTGTAGGATAATAATAAGAATATGTTAAAACTAGTATAATTCCAATAAACATTAATTTATACATTTTCTGAATGGCAGGCCCGACGCGCACCCAGTGGAATGGAGTACGAGATACAAAAGGAATACAATCCACTTGTATATAACGTAACATACATACAAATCAGACCGAAGGAAACGAAGACTGTCTATACCATAACATATATACACTAGATTTGAATCCTGTAAAACCTTTACCAATAATTTTCTGGATATATGAAGGTGGTTTTTTATAGGTACCAGTGCAGATGAATTCTATGGTCCTGAATTCTTAGTTAAAGAAGGTGTAATTCTGGTCATAATCAATTATAGATTCGGAGATTACGGTTTCCTTTGTCTGGATTCGCAAGACGTGCTTGGTCATGCTGGTATGAAAGATCAAGTGGCAGCACTAACACGGGTACATAAAAATATAAAAAAACTGTGGTGGGGACCCTGAAAATATAACAATTCTAGGTCAAAGTGTTGTCAGTGCAAGTGTCGGTTTCCATTTATTATCTCCAATGAGCAAGGGATTGTTTAAAAGAGCTATTTATTGTGCACAAAGTAGTATATCTACTTGCTGGTGGGCCAATACATTCCAGCCTCATAAAAGAGCAATATTTTCAGCCAAAACACTGGATTTTGACTGGACAATAAATAGTGTTATAAGAATTTTTCAATTCTCAACCTGCTAAAAACCTTTTGCAGATAGATAAAATCACGTCTATCGAAGCCTCTAAGAAATACTTTCAAATGTTTTATGGTGTCGTTAGTGAAATTCAATTTGTGCATACGCAATAACGCTGAAATTATAGTCAGTTATACCGAGGATCAAAATAATTAGACATTAACTTAAGTCGTAACTTAAAGAAATTATCGAACAGGTAAATAAATATATAGAATGTTTCATGCCACCACCTATTGCAATAAACAATCCATTAAATGATCAGATAGAAGTTGGAAGAGTAATAAAAGATTTTTATTTCAAAAATTAAAATATTTCTAAGAATAATTTAAGCCAGTTAATTAAATTTTCTTCATCAAATATTTTTTGTATTTTGGATCATAGAATGAGCTAAAGCTTATGCAAGTAATGGAAATAATAAGGTCTATTTCTACAAGTTTACTGCGAAAACTGAAAGAAACATCGCTTCATGCATATTTGGATTGGATAGAAGCAATAAAAATAAAAAAGTATTATCTCATTTAGATGACATCCCATATTTATTCCCCGTGCAAACTATGAACCCAAAAATGAATACGAGTTCCAGATGCTTTCAAATTAACCAAATCTATTGTTAAGTTGTGACGAATTTCTCTAAATTTTGGTAAATTTATGTTAAACGTATCAGCTTTATCTACTAATCCAATACTTACTAATTCTTTCAATATTCTCTCTCATTCGTATCTTTTTTAGCATTATATTCTTCATTTCCCATTACAAGGTGAACAGCATACGAGTTCCATAGCAATATTGTCGTATTTTACATACCTTAGCGAGCACGAACTTATTAAATACTTCCTATCATATCCTGCATACATTCACATCTATCAATATTGTTCATAACAAGCAACCAAGAGTAGTCTATAGGGACAAATGAAAATCTACGATAGACTGTGAATATCTCGTTGTTTATTTTTGAACTGTATTGTATTTACCGTCTTTTAAATTAATCTTTGTGGGCTATATTATGCTTAGTTTTTAAAAAAAGACAATTAAACAATATTTAATTATTTATTTAGGCAAATTATTACAGAAATGAAGATAGGTGAAATTGAAGCCTAGTCTGTAAATATTTCTGAAGTTCTCTTTACGGCCTTCTGTGTCCACTCTCATTTTTTATTTTATTTTATTTATTTAAAGAAATCAACAGCTTTTAATTCTATTTTACATACATAGTTATTAACATATTGGTTTATCCAAAACAGATTTCAATCACAGAAAAAAATAATTCTTGCTATGCATCCCTAACAAAATTATGTATACGATTATATTTAAAATGTTACTTTTAAAATTAACACTAGTACAATATATTCGGTTACATTATATATAATAATAATAAAACGTTAAACATATGTGAGTGCGTGTGCGCGCGATGCGTGTGTATGTGTATGTATGTAAGTACGTATGTGTGAGTTTTTGAGTGTAAGTTGTATATGGTTAACGGGGATTGAATATCTTCTTCTTCTTCTTTTAAAATGGCAACATGTGTGTGCAGATTGAATATCTTCGATAACTTTTTCTTGAAAGTTGCACTGCTATCAAAAAATACATCTAAACCACTTGCATGAACATTGTATGAATGTGTACATCTATTCAAAACTGAGTTACGGGCATAATTAGACTTTGCTAAGCGTTCGTGAAAGATCCGAGGATTTCGAGTCTTAGTAATAGTTCTCAAACCAATTCTCTCCAAGAGATCTGGACAGTCAATCTTATTATTTAGTAAATTAAATAAGAACACTAAATCCGAAACTGAGCGTCTATGTTCAAGACTTAACATACCTAATTCTCTAATGATCTCATTCTTATCCGCCGACAAAACCATACCTCGGCGTTTAAGTGTATTTAGAAATTTGTTTTGTATAATCTCGATTCTTTGGATATGTACATTGTAATGTGGAACCCATATCTGAGATCCAAATTCCAAAATACTCCTTACGTAAGCACAGAATAAAACTTTAATACATGTTTTGCTTTTAAATTAGACTGTTATTTTATTTATGAAACCTAGCATTTTATAAGCTTTACGAACAATGCGTTCATAGTGATCAACATATGATAATTTATGGTCGAGCATTATGCCTAGATCTTTAACGCAAGTTTCTCTGAAAACGACTGTATTATTGAGCCTATAGTTATATTTAAAGGTATCTTGCGTGTGTATGTGATGCACTGACATTTGGATACATTAAGATCCAAAAGATTTAGAAAGCAGTATTCGCATAGTCTATTTAAGTCTAATTACAAATTATTACAATCGCCCACTGAACGTATTGGCATAAATAATTTAGTATCGTCAGCATACATAGAGAAACTTGCGTAATTAAAGCTGGCACCTATGTCACTTACGTATACGTTGAACAAGAGCGGTCCTAAATGTGATCCTTGAGGAACGCCTGATGTTATATATGAAAACTTTGAGTGCTGCTTTCCTATTTTAACCACCTGGGATCGGTTATTAAGATATGATATAAACCATCGCAGCAAATCACCATAAATACCTACAGCTTCAACTTTTTTTATAAGAATTGAGTGAGACAATCGATCAAAACACTTTGCATAATCGGTATAAATTGTGTCAACTTGTAAACCCTTATCCATTATTTCAGAAACGTAATCTGTAAAACTCGCAAGATTTGTAACTACAGATCGGTATTGCATGAAACCATGCTGATTGTCAGGAATACGGTTTTTAAAAGAGGGTAAATTTGTTTGTGGACTATTGATTCAAAAAGTTTGCCAAATACTGGTAAAATAGACACAGGTCTATATGATTCAATTTTTATTCTTGAATCACCTTTGTGGATAGGTACGATCAAGGCTTCCTTCCATCTTTGCGGAAAAATTCCTACGTTGAGTGATTTATTAAACATAATAGTCAACGGATTCGCTAAAACCGCAGCACATTTTTTAGCAAAGATTTGAGCTATACCATCACTACCAGGGCCTTTACTGCAGTCTAGACTGTAAGTACTTAAAAACCTGGTCTCTGGTTATAATTATTTTAGATATATTTGCATAATTATATTTATGTGTACAGTTTGTAAACCAAATTTTAAAATTTTCCGTACGATTATTTTAAACATTATCTTTCATACAAACACTGTCCTAACAATTACATGTACAGCAAAAGAATAATTAGGTGCAACTGCACTAAACTGATACACGATGCATGATGTATTCGGCCCTTGACTTTAATTTTATAGTATAACAAAAAATATTTTTAATGCACACATATTTTCAAGAATCCTACTCCCGATAAAAAGTGAAATATTCATTGGACACCGTACCCAATAAATAAACAATGTTATCTATAGATCGGTACCAAGTCCATGGAAAAAAACACCGAGAAGGAGGAAATACAATTCTGGGAAGAGATTTTTGAGAAATATTTGCCAATATGTCTAGGCTTAATATATTTCATGTAACTTTGAAACTAAAGCTAAGAACACTTTTATCTCGATGCATATACAAAATTTGATCAGTTTTATTCCTTACAAATATGTGTTCTTATCTAAAAATATCACGATATATTCAGTTAATAAAAAGTTATTAAGTTTTAAAAAACTACGATTTTTATAAGCATTACGCGACCAGCGATATGTGTTTTCATAGCATTGAGAAATGGGGCAATTGTGTCGTCCGCATACGCAGGAGAGGAGAAGTAAACATTTTTTTTTATATTTAATCTTCTGGACATCTTTTACCTAACTAATATTTTAAATTCTAATGTGAGTTTATTTGTTTGGTACGCTTTTACAGCTTAACTATTCAACCGATCACCATGAAATTTCATATACACGTTGCTAGGGGCATAGAAAAGGTACCGTCATCGAGAAAAAAATAACTGTTTCTGAGGAGGCAATAACCACCTCTTCCTCAAGGGGATGGGAGTCTTATGTTGGATCTCTCTACGTTGAAAAAAAGTTATTTAAAGTTAGGTTATTCAGTAAACATTAAACTAGTATGTCACTTGAAATAATTGTGAAGTATAATAATATATTTTTGTACTAATATGTTGCGAGACAATAAGTATGCAAAGGTTCTTATCAGTTGTGAGGTAACCTAATAAACTTGTTGCAATATATTCATGCACCTATTGTAATGTTAGCAGTATTGGCAATTGTAAATGTTTTTCTGTTCAGAACATGTTCGAGTTCGTGAGGCACATATTATATGTGCTCACTAATTCGCATATGTATGATTAACTTAGATAGATTCGCGTTGTTGCAACCGAGCCAATAGCTCAAGCCGAAGTTCGGCCACTTCGGCACCCTTGAGGTTGTCTCCAAGCGGCCGAACGCCATAGACGCTCGCCCTATCAGTCCAGTGAAGCTTTGAAGGCCCATCAGGCTAATAGCGTATAGTCAGTTCGGACAGTTCTGTTCAGGTTAACAAATTTTTGCAATAAGCGGCAAATGTAGTGTTAAATAATAATGTGGTCATGTTTCTTTATTCTTTTTTCGGGATATGATAATGTAGGTTTTATTTATAAAATATAGAGAGTGTTATACTGAGAAGTAGAAAGCGTAGAAAATATATTTTGAAAGCGGTTTCCAATCTGAGCGACAATTGTATCTACGGTGTAATTGTAATAGCTGCGTACTATGGGATCAGACTGTATGTATTTTAGACTATAGACTTTGTGAGTTTTAGTTTGTATAAGTCGCAGTAGCTTAGAAAATCTCAAATAATAAGTATACGAAAGACAACGAATTACTTTTAATAACTAATCTTAACGATATGTGAAAAATTGTAAAGTTTAATAATACATTACTTTTAGCTAATAATTATCTATGCTTTCGATTTCGCACGCATTGTTTTTAATTGCTATAAGTACTATTTGTTATAATGATGATTTATAGTAGAACTATGTTTAATCGTTGGATCTCGCCAAGTAGGTGAACTAAATAAAATCTGTATATATATAATATAAAGTGCTGTATATTAAAATTTCACATTTCTTAACAAAACAATATAAATATGGATAATTTGCCTTTTTCTCACAAAATTAAACCACCATTTTCTTCATTAACTGCGTTTAGGTTAAACAGTTGATACATTTATAAATTTCTGTAACCTTAATTCATGCCACATTATTTAAAAAATGTATTGTATGAAAACCAAATTTCAAGGTGAAGATCAGTCGTTCGAGTTTATCTTTGTTTTATACTTATACGCTTTACTGTTTGACCACAATCTCACCTTCTTTTAAATGAGAGGGGACCAACTTGAAAATGCAGCCATCAGAACACACCTATCGTTTCTTGGCGACAGTTATTATATGCCGCTAGCTATCGGGCAGTGAGTTTAGCAAAATTCGTACTGCCATGCTATAGTTTTAACACGAACATTTCGGCTCATTCTTAAGGATTCGGAACTTCGCCGATTGACGCGGTCGGAACTGCAAGACAAAAATACTTACTATCTTCTTATTATTTATTATTATCATTGGATAGACATCTATTTATTATTGTTATTGCATAGACATCTACATATATATTTTATTTTACTTCATGAAAAAAAAGAAAGATATATTTATTTGGCACCTATTTACAACTACATTATACACATAATATTTCAAGAGAGAATAACTAAGTGTTGCATTGAATCAAAAAGGTGATTGTCTCATCATAAGCGTGCAGGCTTGCAAATGCAAGCGTTGTACCGCTGATTGTCTGACAAAACCTGCTGTTTACACAAACACATGAACGAAATTTAAAACACACGAATGAATTTTAACTAAAATTTCAAATTAAAATATCAACTTACAGGTATACGCATGTAAATAATATATAACCTCGTACAACATTTACGAAGTTACATATTACATTTCACGAAACTACGAAGTTACATACCACTTTTCAAAAGACTGCACATTATCTCAAAGATTACACTGATGAAATCAATCACTACATAGTATAAAACAGTCGCTTTCTCTGTCCCTATATCCCTATGTATGCTGAAATCTTTAAAACTACGCAACGGATTTTCATGCGGTTTTTTTAAATAGATAGAGTGATTGAAGAGGAAGGTTTATATGTATAATAGCATAAATTAAATAGTGGAGAAACACTGTTATTTTTCAGGTTACTCCAAATTTAAAGCGTGCCGGCCACGGCCAGTGATGAATAAATCAAAACTACTGGATCGATTTTAATCATTTTTTCAGTGAATGATGTAGGCTATATATTTTATACCCGTGCGAAGCCGGACCGGGCTCTAGTTATTTCATAAAACAAGCTTGCCATGTTAATAAGTAAATTTTCAATTGTATCTTAAAACTAAAAGGCTAACTACGTGTAAGCTTAGGAATAGGAGAAGGTACGTCATTCCAACACTTACTGGCCGCGTGTCTAAAAGAGTTACGAAAAGCTACTATTATATGTCGTCGTATATATCATAGATACTTTGTTCTTATCCAAAAAAAATTCGCGATAGCTTCATTTAATATAAAGTTTTCAGAAATTACGTTTTTTATAAGCACTACATGTTCAGCTATGTTTATTATATTTCAGAGTAAACGGTGTAGTGCTTATGTTTTTCCTTTTATTTAAAGGATTCGATATGTTATTTTAAAATAATAAACAAAGCAAACGAAGTCGCGGGTATAGCTAGTATCAATACAAATTGTTGACCATTTGTTTACAAATGTGTTTTCCTAGTTGCCAAAAAGTAAGTATTAAAAACGATTATATGGAGACAATATACGTTTTATGCCAAAATTAATTTTGGTAATATACTTCGAAGCTACCACTCTGACGATCAGTGTAGTTAGATCTAGTACACGTTACATTACGTGCTATAATGGAATGCTTCTCAACCGTAGAGAACATTATATGTATATATTAATTTTAATTAGTACCGGTTCCAATATTTTTTTTCTGTTTTCCTTCATTTATTTCTGTTTGTTCAAGTTTTTAATCTGTATAAATGGAAAACTATATAAAGTAACTCTAATTTATAAGAACGTAGAGTGAGTAGTGTTCTCTACAAGTAATCACGAAGCGAGTTCTGTGAAGTGTGAGCAGTAGAAATGGATTTTTTATTATTTATTCTTTTCACTATATGTAATCATGGAATATTGTTAAGGTAAACTAATTATGTTTTTACTATTATTTTCGTACAGTATACGTTTTAATATATCTATATATATATAGAATGGAAAAGTAGTAGCAGTAGAATTGTTATCTACTTTATTTAATTGTATGTCACTGTAGGTAGTTATTTTTATTTTATACTTTTATTGCAATTTTTTCATATATATGTAATGTAAATAAAAAAGATTGGGTTAGCCGCATAATTAAAAAACGTGTACTAAAATCACAGTTGAAGAAACTAATTTTCTACTTAATTTTCTTTTACGAACTATAAATTCTTTTGAAATAAATAAAGAACTTAGATATCAACAATAGAATAAACAATCGAGTAATCAATTGTAGCTAATAATCATCCAAATGTATAAAGAAATTATTAAAATAATTAAAAAAGTAGGAGAAGAGTTACGAGCATACAGACACAGGAACTTTCTATATATAAATAAAGTAATGCAAAGAGATATAACATACAAGTATTGTAAGCATCAAGAGGCTGCAGACTTAGAGGCATCACAGCGCTGAGAGTCTTATATGGCTTGAATATAAACAACCTCACAAACGGATTATTATATATATATATATAAAGTTCCCGTGTCCGTGTGCTCGAAACTCTTCTGCTACCGAACAGATTGATCTATTTTAATAATTTCTTCGTACATTTGGATGTCTCAGCTACAATTGGTTACTCGATTGTTCATTCTATTGCTGATATCTAAGTTCCTTATTTATTTCAAAAGAATTTATAGTTCGTAAAAGAAAATTGAGTAGAAAATTAGTTTCTTCGACTGTGATTTCAGTACATGTTTTTTAATTATGCGGCTAACCCAATCTTTTTTTTTTACATTACATATATATGAAAAAATATAAAATAAAAACAACTACCAACAGTGACATACAATTAAATAAAGTAGATAACAATTCTACTGCTGCTACTTTTCCATTCTATTAACATGAATACCCCACCACGGGATCCATACATATGTAATTATTTTTTTATTATGTCTCAAAACAAAAATATTATTGCAAATTTACAGCATCATAATAACTTACAATTTGTTTTTGTTTATTTTCATGACCTAACTACCTACCGTTCGCGTTCATGTTGATATTACTTATCCCTCGGAAACAGTACTTTATTCTATATAGACAATAACCTACGTCCTTTTCTCTACTCCAGGCAATGTGTATACCAAAATTTAATAAGTATCGGTTGAGTAGTTAAGTCGTGAAAGCGTAACAAGCAAACAAACAGACATTCGCATTTATACTATAAGTTTCATTTGTAACTGTTTTTTTTTTTTAAATCAACAGATAATGTTTTTTTTTTACAGAAAACTTATCAACTAATATTATTAATGGGAATGTGAGTTTGTTGGTTCCGCTTTTACGTTTTAACTACTCAACCGATTATCGTATAAGTTTAGAATAAACATCAGGGGTACAGAAAAGAGCATAGGGTACCATTATTCAGAAAAAGTACACTTCCCGAGGTACAAGTCAAGTCTGCATTAACGCGAGCAAAAATTTATAAAAAACACCAACACAGACGAAGTTGCGGGGCTTTACTGGTTTTTGATTCTGACGGAATCGACTTCGAATACTACTCGAATATTTTCGAATAGCTTATGATTAATACGAATTATTTATTAGATTCGTGGCAGGAGTAACACCGTTGATTAACAGCGATATGGCCAGCGTCCTCGTGAACGAAGGTATATTGGAAGGTGAAGAGATTTGTAATGAGTATGGAGGAAAATTCTATAGCTTCAAGGGGATTCCTTATGCTAAACCTCCTTTGGGTGATCTTCGATTTAAGGTTTGAATTTTCTTTTCTCCTTACGCTAGTTCTTTATTAAAAATTACAAATATTATACGCATATGAAATGAAAACTTCTTTAGACGCAATGAAAAATGAACGTTCGTGAATCGTCCCGCCCGTGTTTTTGATATTAATATTATACAGATTCAATAATGTTAAA
Source organism: Antheraea assamensis (assembly GCA_035772565.1). NCBI lineage: Eukaryota > Metazoa > Arthropoda > Insecta > Lepidoptera > Saturniidae > Antheraea > Antheraea assamensis. The sequence continues at coordinate 767,147 of JAQQSE010000012.1, forward strand.
TAATATTTAAATTTATTTGAAACGATGATGTCTAATTGATAACGTATATGGACATCACGTCAATCAACGTAGATTCGCAGCTTTGTGTCTGAGTCGAAGCTTTCGGTGAAGAAAAACATTGTGATGGTGGTAGGGATTTTTCTAAGCAGGGCTGGCTATGTACTATCCTCAATTTGAAAATATATCGCCAAAAATATATAGGTGTGTTCCGGTAGCTACATTTGTGAATCTCTATGTTTATCGTTCTTACCATCTTAGACCACATCGTCATTTAACATTAGATGAGATTATGGTCATCACGAAGACCTATATAGTATAAAATAAATATAATAGAATAACTGTTTATCATTACAATATGTACGTGAAATACATAGACATACTTATTCAAAATACACGTAATGAAAATATTTTGAAACAGCTACTATGCCCTAAATAAAATTTGATTTTTATGTTTTCTGAATTATAGGCCCCACATCCACCAAAACCCTGGAGCGGTATAAAGAATGCTACAAAAATACAATCCAGTTGTATGCAGCGTAATATATTTACAAATGAGATCGAAGGCAATGAGGATTGCTTATATCTCAATGTTTATACACCAGATCTGCACCCTGTAAAACTATTACCAGTAATGTTCTGGATACACGCAGGTGGCTTTATTATTGGTAGTGGTACAGATGATCTCTCCGGTCCTGAATTTTTAGTCAGAGAAGGTGTAGTTCTTGTCACAATTAATTATAGACTCGGAGCTTTCGGTTTCCTTTCTCTAAATTCGGAGAATGTGCCTGGTAACGCTGGTATGAAGGACCAAGTAGCTGCACTAAGATGGGTACATCAAAATATAAAAAAATTTGGTGGGGACCCTGAGAATATAACAATTTTTGGTCAAAGTGCCGGTGGTGCAAGTGTCGGCTTTCATTTATTATCTCCGATGAGCAAGGGGTTGTTTAAAAGAGCTATTGCACAAAGTGGTGTATCTACTTGCTGGTGGGCCAATACATTCCAGGCTCGTGAAAGAGCAATATTGTTAGCCAAAATACTGGGCTTTGAATCTGAAGACAATGGAGAATTGTATGAATTTTTAAAATCTCAACCTGCAGAAAAACTATTAGAGCAAAGTTTACCAATCACTTATGCCGAAGCTTCTAGGAATTACTTTCAATTATTTTTCGGCATAGTAAGTGAGAGCCAATTTGGTAATAAAGAAAGATTTTTTTACGGTGACGTATTTGAAAACCTCCATAGCAAGGTCTGCAATGATGCTGAAATTATGGCCGGATATACTGAAGATGAAGCTTACCTAGACCTGAACTTAAGCCGTAACTTACAAGAGGTACTTGAACAGGCAAAAAAATATCTAGAATTTTTCGTGCCACCACCTATTACTATAAACAACCGATTAAAAGATCAAATAGAAGTTGGAAGAATAATAAAAGATTTTTATTTCAAAAATGAAAATATAACTAAGAATAATTTGAACCAATTGATAAAATTTTCTTCGTCCAATATTTTTGTATTTTGGATTATAGAATGGGCAAAAGCTTATGCAAGGAATGAAAATAGTAAGGTCTATCTCTACAAGTTTACTGCTAAAAGTGAAAGAAATATCGCTTCTCGTATATTCGAGCTGGATAACATTATTGGAGATAAAAAAGTATCATCTCACGGAGATGACACTGCATATTTATTTCCCGCGAAAAGTCTGAACCCAAAATTAAATACAAGTTCAGATGTTTTCAAATTAACTGAATCTATCGTTAAGTTGTGGACAAATTTCGCTAAATTTGGGTAACTATTTTTTATACGTATGAACTCGTACTTTAATCCTTTAAAACTTCTTATTCATATCTCCTCTGGTATTCCATTATCCACTTTTTACCACTAGATAAAAAGCATGCGTGCACCACAGCACCTTTGTCGTATTTTACATACATTAGCAAACACAACCTTCTAAAAATTACCACATAAACACTTCCTATCATTGTATTTGCATATATTCTCATCTGTAGAAAATTTACCGCCATCCGGCAAAATTAATAAAAAGCACGCTTCCAACTATAGTTTTCAATTTTATTTAAATCTACTGTTTGTTGTATCGCATTAAGATTGAACTCGGTCATACTGTGAAGATTTTAAACATAGAAATGGAAAATTTAAAATTCGTCTTTATACTCATTAAATCACTGGACCAGTATATTATATCAATACATCAATTTTATATTAACTTATAAACCTTAAGCCCTAAGCTCAGAGATATATGTTTTATACACATATTCTATACACCAGTGGTGGGCATATCTACACTGAGGCCTTGCCAGGTCAACAGTATAGACAGTTCGAAAGAAAAACCTGCGCCCGGTTCAACATTTTCAAAATACTAATTTTACAATACCATAATTTTTAAACTTTTCGTAACTATATGAAAATAATTTTAAAGTAACAAATAATAATTTTATTTTTATCTATTTTTGTGATTAAGAAAGTACAGTTCTTTTGAGACTCAATCATGTCAAAACTACTGAACCCCTCGGCATAGGACAATGACCATTCGTTGTAGAATATTTCGTAGATAGTTCTAGGCTACTTATTTCCTAATAAAACCCATTTATCTTTTGCCATTTTTTAATGCCCAACAAAGCGGACGGGAATCAGCTATTGATTGGATATGTAAAAATATATTACACATACAAATAAAATTAAAATGCCCGTGGTTTTTCTGGACTAATCGACGAAAGCTACTATAGTTAGTAGACGAATTTTCTGAATATTACCTAGGTCACACAATAACTGCTATATATATCATAAATAAGCGTGGTAGTATAGAATTATAACGAACTGAGACGCGGGCAGCATACACTTGGTAATATACCCGCTACTGTGTCTCATGTTTTCACATTAGCCAGTCAACAAACAGCCAAGAGCAGTGTATCGTGGCAACTGAAATCAGGCGATAGATTGTGAATATCTTGTTGGTGGCAATTGTTTATAACGTGCTTAACATCTGCTAAATTATTCTTTGTAGACTGTATTTCTGCTTGGCTCTAAAAAAAATTTTTTTCGGAAACATTGAATAATTCACTGAGACAAATTGTAAGTTACAGAAATAGATAGAGATTTTGCAACTGAAATGTTACACTTTTCCGTACGATTTTTCAAACATATTCTTTTATATATTACCTTGTCCGGACAATTGCAAACACAACAAAAAAGAATTTACCAAATAGGTGCAACCGTTCTGAAGTAAAGTGCTTACATATATTTGACGACAATTTATTTGTATTTAAATGATAATAGATCAACAAACACTACTTTTAAACATTAATTTATATATGTACATTTTCAGGAACCCAACACCCGATCATAAGTTAAAGGTTCGTTGGGCACCGTATACGACAGATAAACAAGATTATCTAGAGATCGGTAACGAATTCTTGGAAAAAAACACACCAGAGAAGAAGGAGATTGAATTCTTGGAGAAGATTTTTGAGAAATATTTACCAAAATGTCTAGGTTAAGGTTTGAAAGAAAGGCGAAAAGCACTTTTATATTTTAGCCTACATCTAAATTAAATGCATATTTTAATAAAATATATTAGTATCATTATAGTATAATGTTCGTCATTCTTCTACTCTTAAAAGGTTTTTATCGATTTTGTTGACATTTTTTTTACTTTGGATGTTGTACCCGCTTGATGGTGCTGTTGTCGTGCTATAGATTTTTTTTCAATGTTCTTACGAAATTCTTTTTATACATTTTTTTTTAGAATTCTCACATAAAATCCTAGTTTTCAGTCTCACCTTTAAATATAGCTTAAGTGAATAATTCTTTCTATTTCTGGCTTATTAAAATTTGCGGCAGGACGATATTTACCTACTGAGGCCTCTAGTGAGAGTATAGATGTATTGAACAAACAAACAAGTGTTTTACGTCCATATATATATCAATACATGTTATAAAACAAAGTCGTCAACCGCCTCTGTCTGTCTGTCCGGATGTTCGCAATAAACTCAAAAACTACTGAACGAATTGTAATGCGGTCACTAATAGATAGAGTAATTCACGAGGAAGGTTTAGGTATATAATTTGTTATGGTTATTTTTCGTAAATTGGTTGAAATATAATGATAATTGTTGAAAGAATCGGAAAAAGTCAAGCCGCCTTAAGCGTTACTTGTACATCATTATATATTTTACGATTATCAGGGCAGGATAACGTCCGCTGGGACTGCTACTAAGAAATAAAATACATTTTTAAGTAACATAACAACGAGTAATACAAAAATAGATGTCCGTAGTTTTGATCTAATTTATCGAGATTAATTAAGTAAGTAGGTACACAAAGTAGTCAGTAATAGGTAAACGGACTCCAATAACGATATCATTAAAATTATAATAAAGAAATACAATGAGAATAAATTAACTAAAAGTGTAAAGTTCTGTTAAGTGTAAACATCGGAAAATATACGTTTATTCTTATCTTTGGAATTGTTCAATATTCAGATATAAGACATGAATATCTTGTATTTATATATGTAAATGAATATATAACTTAATATTAATATAATAATAATGTAAAATACGTAAATGAGGTTACATATGTGTAACCTCAGTTACTGTAAACAGAGATGACATTAAAAAAGTAAGAGATGTTAAATGATAAGGTTAAATAGTAATTACTTAACATGTATTGGAATAATTCAGTTGTAAAATTTACAATAAAATGAACTTGGTAAACACTCACATCGATAATTTGATTTTAATTTTATTTTTTAAATCACATCAATATACAACAGTTTTTAGGGACAAATATTTATTATAATTTCTGTCTTACTGAAAATTATTGTCGTTATTACAAATTACTTCTCACTAGCAGCCGTCAGCGACTTCGTTAGCGATTGTATCTCCATAAATGAAGACACAATACATTATCATCGGGTAAAATGATTTGTGTAGCGCACGCAGAGATAGCTGTCATAATACCAGGATTTTTTCCAACTTACTTGATATGTAACATTAAACACGTAATTTTTCAATCATTTTTAGAAATGTCTGTCAGTTTGTTTGAACAGGCCTCACTCGTAAACTACAAGGCTTATGACAAAATTTGTAAATATCTAATTAATTTTAATAACATTATATTATAAAATGTATTAATTAATTTTGTGTTGCAAATATTACAAGTTATTGAATCTTATCACTTTTTAGTGATAGTTTTTATAATAAAAAAATAAAGGGACTAAAATTGTATATCACTACATAGTATAAAACAAAGTCGCTTTCTTTGTCCCTATACCCCTATGTATGCTTAAATCTTTAAAACTACGCAACGGATTATGATGCGGTTTTTTTAATAGATAGAGTGATTGAAGAGGAAGCTTTATATGCATAATAACATAAATTAAATAGTGGAGAAATACTGTTATTTTTGAGGTTACTCCAAATTTAACGCGTGCGGGCCACGGGCAGTAATGAATAAATCAAAACTACTGGATCGATTTTAATCATTTTTTCAGTGAATGACATAGACTACTCGTATATATTTTATACCCGTGCGAAGCCGGAGCGGGCCGCTAGTTGAGCATAAATGTAAGAAAAAATCGTCTTTAGAAGCAATAACGAACTACATTTTTTGACGACAACAGATGGCGTTAAATTTATCGTTTTATTGGTTTACTGTCGTAAGAATATTATTGCAAGAAAGAATATAGATAACAATGAGATTATTATGTTTGTTAGGTTTATTTCGAATCATAATTTTCATAATTTTACCTTGATTCTAATGTCTTAATTAAGCTTTGAATACTTTTTGGTTTATGCATTAAGGAGCTAACATTTTCTTCCAGTGGTATTGTGGAGAAAAAAGACTACAGGCAGTACAAATAAAATAAAGAATAACGTAAAAATAATAATAAGAATGAGCTATAAGAAATATATAAGAATGAATGGATATATGAGAAAAATAAACTTAAGTATTATTTATAAGCCGATTTTTTAAGACTGATCTCAAAATGGCGGATTATGTTTTCAATTATTTTTTATTTTCTCAACATCGTACATTGTAAATTTCATAGTTTAGTAAAAAAAGTTCTTACAAATGAAAAAATAATTTCAAAATACATTTTACATGAAAACTATTATTTCGTTTATTATTTTACGTTTATGATTAATCGTTATTTGTTGTTTTTCAAAATTTAGTGATAAATCAGGTATTTTTAAGCGTATGCCGCCAACATTCTATTGACCTGTAGTCTACATTCGTTTTTATAGAACTTATAGCTTTATGATTTTGGACAATAAAGGGGCTAATATTGTTTTTACAGTTGTTAAATTAGAATATTAGTCTTATGTTACTCCTATACCCGCGTGTGTCGTTACAAAGTTTTGTCTATGTTCACAATAAATTTAGGTGTGGGCACACATTACCGTCGTGTGTTACGAACTCTCTGACTTTATGACGATAGGTGCAGCACGATAGCTGGGCCCACGGTTATTACACACATCAAAGGAACTTGGAAGGTCAAATTTTGAGTTATTATTGAAGTGACAAAGAGATGCGACCATTATTCGTTTTTAGCCTGACAAGTATCCGAAGTTTCGTCATGCAGGAATAAGACTAGCATTAGAGTGTGTGCTCTTAAATGATAGGTTTATAAAAAGAACAACATATACTTTTATAATTAGTTGATGCTGTTAAATGAATTATTTTAATAGTTTTCAATGTTCTAGAGTATTCAAAGACGAACATAAACATTACACAACACTAAAATTACGATTTTTTTTGTCTTATTTATTTTGATTTAAAACTTTCACGAATTCAGCCACGGAACTTTTTCTGTTAGCGTTTTAAAAAAATTAAATTAGAGTAATAGGAATATTTATTGTGTGGTTTCTACTAATCATTTGTAGTTGAATTATGAAGAATGTATCTGATATTAGGCAACAAATTATTATCTCCAATAAACACGGCTGCTTTCAGTAGGTTTTTGATTCGGTCTGTTGGATGAAATTAGGAATTTCCAGTTGGAAAACTAAGCTCTTATTAGGTACTAAAATATCTGAAAAATAGCTACTAATGTCTGTAATTATTGTATTTTGTTATTCTTTCGAATGATTGTGTCACGACGAGTTTTTCTTAAATTTTACTGATAAGTTTCACATTCAGACAATATCGAATTAATATTTGGTTTTAAGTAATGAACTGGTATAAATAAACGAGTATTTCTGATCTGATTTCTGAATAGGTAACAGTAAAATGGTTTGGTAAGACTTGCTACTAAATGAGACCAAAGTCTATAGCAAACGGTTCATTTATTACTTTAAATTCATACTTTCGAAGACCTACATGTCGATCATATACAAATAAAAAGGTGTTTGACGCACGGCTAACTGTTGTTTTGAGTACCGCCCCGTATCTCGAGAGTCAGATTACAAATATACAAGATATACAGATATAAATTCAGATTGTTTCATTAATCACTGTGTTTTTATATTCCGTTCTACACGAACGAAGTCGCGGGCACAACTAGTTAATAATAATTCGGATGTCTGAGCTAATTAATTGTCTGTTTTGTTTTAATTTTCACGCCATTGTTTATACTGCTACTGATATCAGGGTGAAAACACACATTTCTGAACAATTATTTCACGATATTAATTAATTTTAGAACCATATTTATTGGGAAAACCTAATTTGGAATACTTATTTAGTAACATTTTATGACAACGTGAAGTAAAAAAATGTAAAAGTTTCGTTTAAAATTTTTATTAACTTAAAATGAAATTAAAGTTACTAATATACGACAAATTGAACATAAGTAAAAAGTAAATAAATATCAGAAAAACATGTTTAATAGGAAGGAAGATTTTCAAAGGCGCTAATAAACTTAATTAACTATTCTTTTCATTGTGTACGGTGGTCATTATGAAATTCGCCATTTCGTTTTTATATAATTTTCATGCAAAATTGCAAAGTCGTAGATCTAAAGAAACTGGTTCTAATCCAGCTTCCAAGATTTTACCTAAACACACTGACAAATATTGCAAACTAAATAAAAGCTTGTAATAATAATAAATAAAAACTGTGGGTTACACCATATCGGTTGTTATTGGACTTATTATAGCTTGTTATTTGTAAAAATCAACTCTCTCTGTATAAATAGACAAAAGGAAAACATTTCAATACCTTTTTCTCCTATTTATCAACCGATTAACGTTATTTTTATTCAGTAACAATAGACGAGTTTTAGTTGTACCAATAAAAAAATTTGTAAAGTTTAGTTATACTTAACGTTCCTTAGCTCTACAATATTTGTACACTCCTTGACTTTAAAGTTGGAAAAACTATGTAATAAATGTAAATATGGTAGAAAACACTTTACAGTTTTAACATTAATGTTAAAAAACAGTGGTTGAATCAAGCCATGCTTAGTTATTTATTTAGTAAATACTAAATCTGTATATCAGTTGATACAATATTAAAGTATAGTCATATACTCTTATCAATAGTGACATAACTTAGTAAGGTTTTTGTAATAAACACATGGCTCTTTTGTATAGTTGACAATAATGTAAATTGTACAAATTTTCTTTTAAGACGAATACTGATAACATATTTTCGCATTAAACGTCAAGTGTAATGTTAAATGATCGTGTGAATACGAGTTTAAATTCTTTTTTCGGGATATATTAATGTTAAATTTAATGGTGTAAAATTGTTAGTATACAAAATATTAAAAAAATCTTGTCCAGAGAACGTGTAAGCTTAAAGAATGTATTCAGTAAGCGGCTTTCAATTTAAGTGGGAATTGTATCAACGGCGATTAGCAATAACTGGGTACTGTCTTATCAGATTGCTTGTTTTTTTAACTGCAGGTTTTGTTTAATTTGTGTAAGTGACAGTAGCTCTCAAAATCTCAAAAAATGAGTATACGAAAGATAATGTATCTAACTTACTAAAAATGTATAAAAATGTGCAACTCGAGAGCAATTTTAAATTTTAATAATGCTTGATTATTAACAAATAACTAGCAGTACTCGTGATACCGCGCGCATTTACTTTTTATTGTTATAACTACTATTTGTTGTAACAAATAATTTACTTTTGGCCAAATAATCTATTTCTATGACGATTGGTTACAACAAAGATTTATATTAAAATTCTGTTATTTTTTTGGAAGCGCCAAGCTGGTAAAAGAAAAAAATCCATTTATATCTAAAAAAATCAGACTAAAATAGGTCGAACACTTTCACGCGCACAAATTGCACACAATTACCCCAGCAATAGAGTGGTAGTAATTTGAAACCAATTTCCTGATGAAATAGTATCTGCTGATTCAGTAAATTGTTTCATAAACCGACTTAACAATTGGCTACGAACAAATATACTAACTTTAATAAGCAATTATGCTGCTCGTTTAAAAGCAAGTAAATAAAACTGTATATTAAATTGTTACGTTTATAACAAACATAAAAATATAGCAATTCTTATTCTATTCTACACTTTACGTATGACCACAATCTCACCCGATGTTTATTGATGATGTGGTCTAAGATGGTGAACATGCTAACCCTATAAAGAGACCGGCTTTTAAATACAGATATCGAAGCACACCTATAGTTGCTTGGCGACAGTTTTTCAATGTGAGGGCGGCTATACAATTATTCAACACGATGCTTTCCTTCGCGGAAAGTTCCAGCTCATTGGTAAGGAGTTAAACCTACGTATATTGACGCGGTAAACGAACAGGGTAGCCACCGAGTCATCTCATACATTTTAAGAAATTCTTATCAATATAAATTTATCAACTTTTTGTTAACAAATGTTTTGTTACGTGGCCAGCAAATATGTATTAAAAACTAACATATGGTGACGCTATTTGCTTAATACCAATACTAATTTTATTATTATACTTTCGCTATTTTTATTATTGTAGCACGACATACCAGCTGAATATTCGCTGGCCGATTGCGAAACGAAGGAAACTAAGAGATTTATCCCCATCCGGTGGTAGCGATAGGGACACCCTATCACCCCTCTCGATTTCTTGGTTTACATCGAATACTTCAAAGACGCGGCTCACCTTAGCGTTGCCACTATGACGGATTTTACATCTGACATACAGTGCTTACCGTCCGGTCATTGACAGCTGTAACATGCTACTACTCTGAAAGTCACTTGTACACGATGAATTGTGTACCATATCGAATGCTAGTCAGATATACGGAACATTGTATGTACATTTTACTTCTAGTTCGTACTTTTATTGCCAATTTAAATATCTTTTATTACTGTTTTGATGCTTTGTTTCTCTCTGTTTGTTCAAGTTGTTATTAGTACAAATGGAAAACAATGAAAAAATTAACATTTATAAGAATATGTTAAGTGCATCCATTTACAATTTACAAGTACTCCTGAAGCAAGCGCTGGGAGCAGCAGAAATGGAATATTTAGCATTTATTATATTCACTATTTACAATCGTGTGTTACTGACAAGGTAAACAAATTATTTATGTTATTTCTTTCATTTTCAAAGATCATGATGTGGTGAAAAATAAATGAAGTCGCTTCAATTATAATGTTTTAATTTAAAAATGTATAGTGTTAATCTCTCGGTGAAGATGTTTATATTCAAGCCATATCATAGTCAGCACTGTAATGCTCACGGTTCTAAGTTTGTAGTCTCTTTTTGCTTATAATACTGACATATCATATATATTTGTATTATTTTATCCTTATATATAAAATTCCGGTGTTCGTAATTTTTCTCGTACTAAAGGGTTTGACCGATTTTAATATTTTTTTTGTACAGCTGGATTATTCTTAGGCTCTGGCTCTATGGCTCTGTTATTGAGATCTAAATTTGTCATTATTAAACAAAATAATAGTCACATTCGCAAACTTGCAATGTTTTAAGGTGTCTGGTAGGACAGAATCTGCACACCGGGTCCGCCAGTTACTATATAGCCTTTTTGGATAATTTTTGTGCCTGTGTGTCAAATAAATGTTGCTTCTTTCTATTTGAAAATGATCCTCTCAAATATAAAAGCAATAAAACTGGAGTTTAAAAAAAATAATAATCAGAGGATGCTAATCAAATCCTAACTTCCTAACTAATAGTATTAATGCGAATATGAATTTGTTTGTTACGCTTTCACGCCTTAACTACTCGATTGCTCATTTTTAAATTTTGTATACACGTCTTTATGGATACAAAAAAGGCATAGTATACCTTTAATCCAGAAAAAATGCTGTTCCCAATGGATATATCAAATTTACATTAACGCCACGGAAAACTCGAGCAAAAGCTAGTAATATTATAAAAAGTTTATTAGAATGAATGGATACTTGCTACACTTTCACTGAGGGGATTTTGATAAAATTCTACAGTAATATAGCTTTTACATCAGAATAATTAAGATATTGTATAAACGGGCCAAAACATAACAAGTGTCAAGTAAGTTGGAAAAACCCTGCCATCTGTAAACTTTCTCTTGGCCAGCTGTATTAACCATTCAAAATACATGACAATAATGTCTGCTGTCATCTTTACCAATATTATAAATGCGAATGCATGTTTGTCTGTGTGTTGAGCTTACACCGTCTTAACTACTCAACTCTTCATCATGAAATTTTGCATACATGTTGTCAGAGGCATACAAAATACCATAAAGTATCCGTCATCAGAAAAGATATATATTTCCGAGAGATGGCTCAAATTTATTTTCACGCAAGCGAAACCGCGGTCAAAACATAGTCATTTAAAAAAATGCAAACAGACAAGCAGGCGGCTTCTAATTCCTCATTATAAAATTAATTATTGGGATGTGGTTGTATGTAGCATTCTGGCGGAATCGACATCCGATCGAGTTCTGTAGTAGTTAATCATAATTGGCATCAAAGAAAGTTATTTTTAAATTATGTATGTTCCGTCTGCTTCATGTTGTTTCGAGAACGAGTTACAAATAAATTTGTTTAAATTCCGTTTTGTTGTTTAAGACTTACTTTGTAGTATTTTCTAATTTTTAGTCGTAATTAGGTACAGGTTGTTTAGTCTGTCGTATATTTAGTAATAAAAGTCCTTAAGGATAATTTAAAAATACGTAATTGTCATCGGCTTAATGTATTTTTTTTTACTAGTTCCGTAGCTGAAGAGTCAAAGTTGACGTGCAGTAAAATACCCCTCGTCCTCGTGAATGAGGGTATTTTGGAAGGTAAAGAGGTTTTAAATGAGTATGGAGGAAGATTCTATAGCTTCCAGGGGATACCTTACGCGGAACCTCCATTAGATGATCTTAGATTCAAGGTTTGACTTTCTTGTCCTTATACTTTTTCTTCATTTAAACGGTTTGCAAAATATTGTTTACAAGAGAAATTTTAACTGTTTGGAAGTAAATAGTTCTTTAGGCGTATTGCCCAATAAACGAACATGAACCTTCACATCCGGGTTGGTGACACCGAATCTTGTTTATTGGACATTAAATGACTCGATGATGAACTGATTCGTGTATACTCGGTTCCAATCCTCATAAACCACGTTTACAGTCTAACAAGGTGTTATGAATATATGTGTGGTGGTTGTAAATCAGCTCTATCCGCAACATTAAATTATTTCTCGTTCTATTTATACAATACAAGTCGTATAGTACAAATGTTGATGTGGCTCGTTGACTCGTCGCTCGTAGAGTCGTTTGCCGTAGGTATTACTGTGGTTTGTCATCGCCGCGTATCTCTAATCTTGAACCTTTCGAACTATTTATCACAATTTCGCGTGTCTGTACTGATCAGACGCTACTCAGTCTCAGTCCGTTCTGATCAGACGCTATGCAGTCTCTGCCTTTTTTTCCCGTTTGTATTCCTTATTTAAATGCCACGCAGCTAATCCGCTAGCAAGCGCACTCCGCGTGTGTGGCCTCCTTCCGTATTTTTTCTCATCCCGACGCACGACGACACCCCGTGGACAGTGCTCGTAGGAATATTTTTAGTGAATGGACCCAATGATTCGATTGTCCATTTCGTTTTCTATGTATGACACCATTTTGTGCCCTGTATATTTATGACATCCTGTGCGACAAACTTATCCCTAATAAATTACGTGGTGTATTGTTCTTACAATCTCAATATTCAGAGTTCTTACTCACAAAAAACTTATAACTAACACATTTTGACTTTCTACGTACTCCGTAATAACAAAAACCCTAACCGTAATAAATTATCAATGTCCGATATTTCGTAAAACTAGCACATACAACTAATTGTCCCGCACATGTCTCGCTGTCCGTAACACAAGGAGTACATCATATAAGAATCGAAGTTCCTCGTTAAGCAGTAGCATAGTACATGAACAAATGTCATTTTTTAGTTTTATTTCTTTTAGTTTTATAATAGAATAAGTAATATATGTAATCTCAATGTGTAATGTATATTAGAAAATATATAACCTTGATCACTAGAAATAAATCATCATCATCAACAGCATGTAAGAGTACCCACTGCAGGACCATAGGTCTCTTCCCGAAGCAAGGTGTAGACATAATCACTACGGCAGCTCACGACGTATTACCAATTTCAAACTCTGGGAAATCCACAGTTCTATATTTTTCCCACATACGGTGATACTACAAGAACATTTCTCAGGTTTAGGTTTCTCCACGTTGTTTTCCTTCACCGCCAGTCGATATGTATTACCAATTTACATTATTAAATTTACGCGAATTTCGAAAAATTCGTTGGTACATGCCGAGGTTCGAACCTACGGAAATCGGATCGATAGTCCACCGGTCAAAACACAAAACTATCACGACTAAATAATTCAAATATTGTAAAACAACTAACATATCTTTTAAATAAATTTCGATTTTTATATTTTCTGAATTATAGGCCCCACTACCACCAAAACCATGGTTTGGTTTACGGAGTGCTACAGAACTACAATCCAGTTGTATACAACGTAATATACTTACATATGAGATCGAGGGTAGTGAGGATTGCTTATACCTTAATGTTTATACACCAGATCTGAACCCTGTAACACCATTGCCGGTAATGTTCTGGATACACGGAGGTGGTTTTATTAGCGGTAGCGGTACAGATGATTTCTATGGTCCTGAATTCTTAGTCAAAGAAGATGTTATTCTCGTCACAATCAATTATAGACTCGGAGCTTTTGGTTTCCTTTGTCTAAATTCGGAGAATGTACCTGGTAACGCCGGTATAAAAGACCAAGTAGCTGCACTAAGATGGGTACATAAAAATATAAAAAGATTTGGTGGAGATCCTGAAAATATAACAATTCTAGGTCAAAGTGCCGGTGGTGCAAGTGTCGGTTTTCATTTATTATCTCCGATGAGCAAGGGGTTGTTTAAAAGAGTTATTGCACAAAGTGGTGTATCTACTTGCTGGTGGGTCAATACATTTCTAGCACGCGAAAGAGCAATATTGTTAGCCAAAACGGTGGATTTTGAATCTGAAGACAACGAAGATTTATACGATTTTTTCAAATCTCAACCAGCAGAAAAACTATTAGAAGTTAATTTACCAATAACTTATGCCGAAGCTTCTAAAAAATACGTTCAATTCTTTTTTGGTGTCGTAAACGAGAGACAATTTGGGAATAACGAAAGATTCTTTTACGGCGATATCTTTGAACGTGTCCATAGCAACGTGTACAGTAACACTGAAATCATGGTCGGATATACTGAAGATGAAGCTTACGTAGACTCGAACTTAAGCCGTAACTTACAAGAGGTACTTGAACAGGCAAATAAATATCGGGAATATTTCGTGCCACCACCTATTACCATAAACAACCGATTAAAAGACCAAATAAAAGTTGGAAGAATATTAAAAGATTTTTATTTCAAAAATGAAAATATTTCTACGACTAATTTAAGCCAGTTGATAAAATTTTCTTCGTCAAATATTTTTGTATTTTGGATTATAGAATGGGCGAAGGCTTATGCTAGGAATGAAAAGAATAACGTATATCTCTACAAGTTTACAATTAAAACTGAAAGAAATATTGCTTCTCGATTATACGATTTCGATAAAGTTATTGGAAATAAAGAAGTAACATCTCACGCAGATGACATTGCATATCTATTTCCCGTCAAAAGTTTAAACCCAAAATTAAATACGAGTTCAAATATTTTCAAATTAACCGAATCTGTCGTTAAATTATGGACGAATTTTGCAAAGTTTGGGTAACTATTTCTTTTATACATATGAACTTTATTTAATGCATCAATTAATTAATTCTACTTTGTTATCCATTCATTCATATCACGCTACTAAGTGAACAGAATACACAGTAGAATAGCTACAATGGTTGGTACCTGAGGTGACTAAGATAAAATACGTTTTAACCTTCCATGAAACGCTCAAAATACTACGGCCGAGCTCAACAGAGCTCAACAAAACATGTTGCAGCTTTCTGATGGGCAACCATTGTACGGTCTTCTCAATATTTAGTTCTATGTTTGCATACGTTTCAATTTTTAGTTATTTCGTATGGTGGTAAAATCGGTGCGGACCGCATACATTACTCCACCCTTGCCGCACCATTGAAGGTGTGTTCTCCACTGTAAGTTATTGTATTTTACACACATCATCAAGCTTGAATTCAACTTCTAATGAACTCTTCTTATCATATTCTATATATGTTCTCATAAATACAAAATGGCAATTTCTCATTAAGTATACGTGTTACCAAAGACTAGTAAGGGTCACAAGAAACACGATTTTACAAGGTATTTAAATATATCTGGCAACTCGTTTTTCGCATTATCTTTTTATGAGAGTACATTAAAACCTGAAAATAGAATAAATTCCTCTTGCGTATACTCACGCATTTGTATAAACCGGCAACGAGATCTATATCTATAATATTCGTTTATAATATTCACTTCAGTAGTGTTTTCCGGAAACACAATTAATTGCTAATTTTAGGTAAATCAATTTTAAAGAAAATATTGTTATTGCAATAAATAGGTGTAAGATGTTACACTAAGCACTACTTATCCGTTTGTTTTATATTTACTTAGGTTAACACTTTGTATTCAGCGCATCTGGCAGACGCTTGTTCAAAGACAAATTGTTTACATGCTGTTATATACATTCATACTATATGATTATGATCCCTATGTTCGAATAATACGGGCACTAATCTTAAGTGCAATAACATATATCTTCTTCAGTAATCTTAATTTATTAAGAAGCTAACGGACTCGGTTGACAGACATTATGCTGCCACAGACCTTAAGTCTTGAATCAAAAAATATTTAAAGGTGCCACCAGCAGCAAGCAACAACAACTAAAGGCGTTAATCTTAAAGAATAGATAAAATAATACACTACTGAATATAGGTACGTTAATATCTTTGGAGACTGATGATCCGCGCGAGAATGTGTTTTTGAACTGATTAGGTTATTGACGCACGGACCTTCACGGCTTCACTGGACTACAGTTCCAGACTAGACTAAAACGTTAAGCACAAATACCCCATTCTTTTGTCACTACGCCTTTTATAGGCTTAGGTTGGTATTAAAAGGTAAGGCGTAATATTTATGTCAGAACAAATACTTCTTAGTCGTAGTAGTAGTAGTTTTTTTAGTCTTTGCATCGACATACAAATAAATAAATTGGCTTTTGTATGCCCGAGTTCATCTACGAAATAACATAACCGATTTTGACAAGATTTTTATTAGTGAATTAAGGACTTTTCAGCTTGTAATTTAAATCATAGTTAAATTGGACGGGAAGGTTTCCACAAAATACGTCTAACATTAAGACTTTTACTCATAATTTACGTTCACGCGGATTTTATTACTAATCAAAGAATAATTATATTTAAATATTAATAATATGAAATTTTCAGGAACCCTACACCCGACGACGAGCTAAATGTTCATTGGGTACCATATACGATAGATAAACAAGATTATCTAGAAATCGGTAACAAGTTCTTGGAAAAAAATACACCAGAGAAGGAGGAGATAGGATTCTGGGAAGAGATTTTCGAGAAATATTTGCCAAAGTGTTTAGGTTAAACTTTGGAAGAAACGAAAGTGTTCACCTTTTCACTACACACGAGTACACCTTTTCTTTGTTAACCTTAATAGCATCTAGTATTTGCTTAACTGCTGTAGAAAAAAATTGTAAGCATTTATACTATACACATCAGGTACACTGGCTCACGGGACACGTATTCGCAAATTTGAATAAAGACCCAAATTCCGAATTAAAAACTAAGAAATCTAAACCGAAACGTAGTCTAGCAGTCTTCTTCAATGTAGCCAAAAATTTGATAAGATTTGGCATACCGGACTCGTCTATAAGCTCTCACAGTTCCGCGTGCCCGATAGGCTAGTTTATATCATTCGCAATTATCTCTCTTCCTCCTACGTGATCCGCTCAGGTGTACCCTAAGGCTCCATCCTCGCACCTTCTCTATTTAACCTGTATATAAGCGACCTACCGCGATCGCCAAGGGTCGAATTAGGCTGTTACGCTGATGATACAGTCATCTTTGCTTCAGACAGGTATAGAGGTCACCTCAGATCGCATACCCAACGTGCCGTTCGTGATCTCAGCGAATGGTATCGTAGGTGGCGGGTGGAAATCAATCATGATAAAAGTTTCGCGATACTTTTTTATCCCTTTAGAAACCGTTATAAACTTAAGCCTCACAATCTACACGGAGTTCCTATTCCTTGGGTTTCCCAGCTTGAATACCCAGGTGTTCCACTCGATAAGGAACTCATATTGATAGAGTGTGAAACAAGGCCGCCATGGTCATGGATCGGTTACACCCACTGGTATGCTCGAAGAGCAAAATTTCCCTGGGTCATAAGCTCACGCTTTATAAGACATGCGTCCGTCCCATTCTGACATATAGTTGTCCTTCGCTTCCGCAGGATGCAGATTTTACAAGATCGCTTCTTACAGAAGGCGGTCGGTGCTCCATAGTTCGTCCTGAAGATCGATCTTCGTAAGGAGCGTGCGTCTCCGTCGCTTTGGGCATACGTAAAGTCCCTCACAACCAGTTACTCCGAAAAAACCGAACATCACTGCGGTATATTATTGGTATCCGGTACTACAGGACAATACCTGAATCTTCGCTATATAAAAAACGGCCTTGAAATATCTTCTCCGATTCTCCCGATAAAATAACGGCAGCGAACGTTCAGTACTTCTTCAATTCTTCAAATATGCGCGCCCTGGCAACAGTGAATTTTTCTCCAGCACACTCGCCGCGGCCCTCCTCGGCAACATCTCAAACCCTAGGTCCAATCCCTCAGAGTTCACTAATTTGTATATGTATTATTAACTTAGCTAGGTTTACTTAGATAGATTCGCGTTGTTGGATCCGAGGCAACAGGCCAAGCCGAGGTTCGGCAACTTTGGCACCCTTAAGCTTGTTGCCAAGCGACCGAGTGCCGTAAGTGCATACCCTATTAGTCCTGTAAAGCTGTGAAGGCCCATCAGGCCAACAAGTCGGTACAAAAAAAATACTTTTTCAATATATAAATATAAATAAATTAATCAACTTTTTATTAACAAAAATTTTGTCACGTGACCAAAAATATGTATTAAGAACTAACATATGGTGACACTATTCATTTAATACTAACATTAATGTTGATTTCATACTTTGGCCATTTTTTTATTGTAACACGAAAAACCAGTCGTCGTAATCATTCCGTCGTACAAGCCTTTCGGCAGCTGTATATTCACTGGTCGATCTTGAAACGCCGATAGAGACCTTATTATGCCTCTCAATTGGTTGATTTACATCGAATACTCCCGGAACGCATCACACCTTAACGTGGCCACTATGACGGGTTTTACATTAATATACAAATATCAGATATCAATACGGTGTTTACCGTCCCGTCGGTAACAGCTGCAATGTGCGAAATATGCGAAATGTTCGTTGAATTGTGTACTATATGTAAAACTACTCAGCCATACAGAACATTGTATGTACATTTTAGTTCTAGTTCGTACTTTCATTACCAATTTAAATATCTTTTATTGTTGTTTTTCTTTATTTCTCTCTGTTTGTTCAAGTTTTCTATTAGTGGAAAACAAACGAAGCAATTCTCATTTATAAGAATACTAGCGACCCGCTCCGGCTTCGCACGGGTATAAGATATATAGCCTATGTCATTCACTGAAAAAATGATTAAAATCGATCCAGTAGTTTTGATTTATTACTGCCCGTGGCCCGCACGCGTTAAATTTGGAGTAACCTCAAAAATAACAATATTTCTCACTTTTTAATTTATGTTATTGTACATATAAACCTTCCTCTTCAATCACTCTATCTATTAAAAAAACCGCACCAAAATCCGTTGCGTAGTTTTAAAGATTTAAGCATACATAGGGATATAGGGACAGAGAAAGCGACTTTGTTTTTCACTATGTAGTGATGTTAAGTACTATTAATTAGCATTACAAGTACTTATGAAGAAAGTGCTGTGAGCCGCAAAAATGAAATATTTAGTATTTATTATATTCACTATTTACAATCGTGTGTTACTGACAAGGTAAACAAATTATTTATATTATTTCTTTCATTTTCAAAGATTCTGATATGGTGAGAAATAAATGAAGTCACTTCGATTATTCTGTTTTCATTTAAAAACGTATAATATTAACCCTTCGGTGAAGTTATTTTTATTCAAACCATATTATACTCAGCGCTGTAATGCCCACGGTTCTAAGTTTGCAGACTCTATTTGCTTATAATACTTATATATTATGGACTCTTCGTATTATTTTACCCTTATATTTTTCATTCCGGTGTGCGTGTGTTCGCAATTCTTCTACTGCTAAACGGATTGACCGCGATTTTATATATTTATTTAGTTCTGTACTCTTGGATTGCTCTTAGCTATAATTAGCTATGTTGTTAAGATAAAATGTAGTCCAATTTACAACCTAATAATGTTTTATAATAATTATATATACATACATACATATGTATATACGATGTGTACACGACATATTAAGGTCTGTGACAGGACAATATCTAATTACCGGGTCCGCTAGTTAATAAATAAATTTTGTTAAAAATTGTGTGTCAAATAAATGTTTTTTTTTATTCTATTTGGAAAATATTCTGTCACACATAAGAGCGATAAAAAACGAACTTTTTATAGAATTCACAATTAGAGGATGCTATCCTAACTTCCTAATAGTGTAGATGCGAGTGTGAGTTTGTTATGCTTTCACCGCCTTCATTACTTGACTGACCGTAGTGAAATTTTACTAGTACTTTGCCAGGAGATACAGAAAAGGACATAGTGTACATTTCATCCAAAAAAAAAAGTGCTGTTTCAATTTGTTACATCCCTCCACATCTAAATTGCAACTCCTCAAACAGTCGACGTGATGCTCGTGCTTGACATTACCTTCTCCGTGGTTGAGGTGCATTGAAGAGGATATGGATGACGGTAATGGATATACAGGTAATGATGTTGAGCTTGCATCATGTTGCAATGCAACAACGTAAGCAAACGCATTGGAATTTGAT
The DNA here is from genome assembly GCA_035772565.1 of Antheraea assamensis. Lineage (NCBI taxonomy): Eukaryota > Metazoa > Arthropoda > Insecta > Lepidoptera > Saturniidae > Antheraea > Antheraea assamensis. The sequence continues at coordinate 787,680 of JAQQSE010000012.1, forward strand.
TACAGACAGTTAGAAATTCTGCCACAGATCGCACCCTTACTGTAAGCCGTTAAGGTGTTTTATTGATCATCATATTCGACTACGACAATTACTTGACCATAACGACGTTACAGTAGGTCACTCAAATATCCGGATAGCGTATAAAAGATTCGGCCGAGTATCGTTAATTTGCTTCTAAGAATCGGAGAGTTCCGTTACTTTGTCATGGATATGAATATTACGCTAAAATTCGATCTTTGAATTTTACTCCCTTCGCATCAGAAGAATATTTAAAATCAACAACTTGTATCATCACATAGAGACATATATAGCTCAAACTTTCAACGCCAAAAAAAATCTCATCTAAACTCAAACCTTCATCTTATTACAGCTATCTTTAACGCCACGGTACTTGTTAATAACACCAACACAAATAATAATATCCCGTAAAGATCTTGCAAATTCTAAAATGATTTAACAAGCGCCGTTGATGGAATGCGGTACTTAGCATGTGAGTAGTAAAGCCAATAAATTAGCAACGGTTAACTACATATCCACTGTGGACAGCCGAATTGAATTTCTGGAGCATTCCGGGAAACCACAGTGTATTGGTGGCGTAACTGGTACCTAACTCTAATAAATCGAATTGATTGATATATCGTGTGAGTTACATTTTATAAACTTGTGTAAAACGTTTAATTAGACAATAAATCGTATAATACGTGTTTCAGTAATTTTTTTACTACTCTCAATTGATTAAAAGGATGCGATTTAAGCACTAAAGTACTTCATTTTTTTGTAGATACAGGCTTAAAATTAAAAACTGTTTATACAAAATGCACACGGGTACTATGTATGAATACCTCATTTACAATTGTTACATGCTTGGAACACTAAAAATAAAAAGCTTATAAAGAAATTAAATACTCCATTAAAAATAGTCTACCGACCACAATATCTCTTCGATTCAAATGCATCACCAAAATATTTGAAATTCTTTTTATTTTGCAGTTGCAATTTAATTTTCGATTGAGCTTTTTCCAATACCCGCTTAGCTTACCACCAATAGGCTTAAAATCTCTAACCAGGCTACTGTAACTGTACTTGAAAGAAAATCCTGTAAATTCTCTGTGTTACCAACATAGGCTACAGTGGTATCTTCGGTATCTTAACTCTACCCTCCTAATACCTTCTTCATAATTTAATGTATGTTAGCAAAAACTTTGAAAAGCTGGATTTCGTAAAAGATCGGCATGACCTAAAATCTGGTATTCCTATATTTCAGACTTAGTAAAACCAGTAAAAGTTTTTTAGGTAATAGTGTTAGGTTTTATAACAAAGTCTCCAAGCATATTACCGATTTGCCGGACTGCAAGTTTAAACGCCATGTCCAGCGGGTTTTGGTCTTAAAGGGCTATTATAAAATAGAGCAATATGTGAACGATGGTGATGTCTGGAATTGACTCCTCTCTGTGTATCCACTAAAATCGATTGTAACGTGTAATACATTTTTGAATATATAATTGTATGTTATAACGATAAACCCGATCGAGTTTCTTGCCGGTGGTAGCTTTAACGTTCATAAGCGTACTTTTAGGGTTTAAATTGAATAAAGCATTTTTAATTTGATTGTTTTTTGATATAAAGTTATGGTCAAATACCATAAATCAAAAAACAAAAACAAAGATTTAAATTATTTACGTTTATATTCCACTGCCTAAGTTCCACACTACAATGAATCGGAAACTTTATGCCACCAACGTGTTTGCACTATATTTTAATTGAAAATTTAATAACTGCCGATTCTGCCGAACTGACATTGGGCACCCCTGGCAATACACATGAGTACCTTGTCATCTATGTTCACGCTTTGTCAAAGTTTGATTGTTTTTAAAGAGGCATGGCTGAAACATAAGGAGGGTCTTGAAAATAAATTTTAAGTACCGCACTACGACAAATAATTGTTGTTTTCAAAAAAAAATTCTGGTGATATACAGAAATGCATATTTCTATCCACCATGAAATTATGTGCTCACTGACGTTGTCATTTGGCATAAAAAATGCAGTTTTTCTCTAGAAATCTCTTCCGGTTCCTTTATATCCGTAAGTCTTACTATGTATTTATGTCGAACGAGTTCTTCACACTTTTCTTACGGTCTGTAAGTTGGATAAGTCCGTCTCGATTATACTAGGTTCATACTTACACAAATGATTGCACTATTTTATGTTCCTTATTATTCTTTCACCACTCATATGTTCGACATGTTCGAACCGACAAAAACAATTCTTCAAATATTATATTATTGACAATGTAGTTTAGAGCAGTCATTAGATAGCAATTTTAGTCCTAATACAATCTTCATATACGGAGCAGAGTAACGTAATTCGACTGTGTTTAATTCCTTTTGGCTTATCTAGGCTTTGCTGCTGAAATGACTTACATTTCTAGACCTATTTCCTTTCCATGACTTGTAAATATACAATATTATCAATATAATTATTTTTGTCTAAACAGTCGTCATTCATTGTTATCATACTCACTGTCCTTTAATCTCTATTATTTACATTCATACGGTGACCTTACACCCTTCAAAATTCGTTTAGAATCTGGTAACAAAAACACCATATAATTAAAAAAAAAAATCAAATAACCTATTCTTTACGATGCATGGCTTTTTTTTAATGTGGGAAGAAATCCTTCATTAGACACCCACAGCCCTGGGGAGCTGTGGGGTGTCAGACTCTTACTGACTAAAAAAACCCACGAGATACCGTCTGCCGCGCAATGGAGTGGCACAGGATCGAACAAGCAAGCACCATGTCACCCCGGCGACGAGACCCAGCGCGAACGCCCTGACCGCGACGACATCCCGGTCAAGCTGCCTACCCATCTACCGAACCAATGTGCAATGGAAAGTCAGGTCCCCAGCCCCTTCCTTCCTTGGTCCAGTTTGGCAGTTAAGAGGTCACCCCCTCCAACCACCAACACCTGTAACTTTTTTACGTGGTTTTCTACCACGGTGACTTTTTAACGAGGTTTTCTCCCTCTCCCTCCGCCCGAAGGCTACTCCTTTGTCACTTTTTAATGTGGTTTCCTCCCACAAGTTATCATTGCCTATGCTAGAATAAGAACAGGAAAAAATATTAAAATCATTAACTCTTTTTGCAATTTCCCGGTGTATTTATTTGACTCACGCTGAAATATAAAACCAAGGTAGCAATCCACTTAAATCTCACCGCACCGGCAGCGGATATTGCGTTTGTATCGAACGGTGACAATCCTAATTGAGTAACCGACGATCACCCCACCTTTATTTGTGTCAATGGAGGTACTTTAAAAACACTTTTAATATTCATACCTTTATTTCAAGCATTTAATATTTTATCTACAATATGGTATACTGTGAGTAGATCAAAATATACCAAATGATAAAAATAAATAAATTAAACAGAAAACCATTGCATGAATTACATTCCTTTTTGTTTATCTTGGGGAACGTAGTGAGTGGCCTTAATATTTCCTTAACTCGAAATATATTTTGAAGTTGGGGTCCTTCCAACAGTCTTGGTTATTTGTTAACCTAAACAAACACGTCCGATCCTTTATCTCGACTTGTATTAAAATAGAGCCTTTCGGAGGTTTATTGTTATTTTTGCACAGTATGTCCAAACAAGTTGTTCACGTTATTTGATAAAATATTGTCATTACAAATAACAGCTTCAGTTTTTCTTATTGCTACCGATCTTCTACGCAATAGAGAGATTTAATTTGAAACAGGAATTTATCTACGATTGGGGCAGTTTGGTTGATTAATTTGTGTATTAAAATATTGTTATTCCAAAATTTTACATTGTTTTTTTTATTTAAGATTAACTCTCATACAATTACGATTACTTGCTTTTTTGTTTATCGTCATAAAAATAAGCTAACTACCCCCAAATGGTCTTTCTTATTATGTCAAAAGAAATCATATAAATACAATCGATGTCGGAGCCCTGTGGCTTCCTAAGTTCAATTAACAGGCTTTCTGTGTTCCCTTAACTCTAGAATTGTAATAATTTACCAATGAGGTTTTAAACTTGATGAGTGTTGTATTGATTTCTTGCTAGTATATTATCTTCTTCTACAGAAATAAAAATTAATTGCTGTTCGTTTTTCTCGCTATAACTTGAGAAAGGCTGAACTAATTTTGATCTTGAAATATTTCTGGAAGTTCAGGGAAGGTTTAAACGGTGACAACCATAAATAATAAGTAAAAGAAAATACTAAAAAAGACAATTGAAATTTCAAATACAAAATGTTCCTAGTTATGAAACATTTGATGTTTTTTTGTCATTTTAGAAATAAACAGTTATCATTCGTTTGTCAAATATTTATAAGTGCGTTTAGAAATTTGTCTGTTTCATAGGTGTAGTATGACGTCCGATCTCTTTGGTATGTTTACTTGGAATATAAAACAGTTCTACACACATCAAAAAAGTCTAAGCAACATGCGTGATATTACAAATTTTACCATTTATATTAATTAATTTCTAAGTATTGACTCAAACAAAGTGCGTAGGTAAGTAAACCTTTTTGTTATTGATGACATACTGGCTGGTTGTAAAAAAAAATTTGATTATGTTTTGTTTTTTCATAAAATTCAAATGACTGCGAATTTGTTTGAATTTTAATTGTTACGTTTAGTCTTGATTTTATAATTTTACCAACCATTTAAATAAAGTTAGCGACAAAATTGAATTGCTAGATATTCTTTACGTCATGAAGCGACGTCATTTGATGGCAGATGAGATGCAAAGAACTGTAGGGATGTTGCAAGCGGGAAGTAATCAATCTCAGGTATCTCGACATTTTGGCATTCATAGAAGTGTTATTTGTTGTCTTTGGCAGCGCTACAATAATACAGGAGAACCCGCTGAACAGCATCCAGGCCGTAAAAGGAGTACAACCACTCAGCAAGACCGGTACATACAACTGACTGCAAGACGCCAACCGATGTTAACCGCTCGAGAGATAAGTTTGAGGCTACAAATTTCAAGTCGTGTTGATGTAAGTTCTCAAACTGTGCGAAATCGACTGCATGAGTACGGCCTACGAGCTCGACGCCCAATCAGGTGCCTACCAATACGACACGGGAATCGCGCTCGTCGATATGAATGGTGTAGAGAACGCATAACATGGACCCAGGAACAATGGGATAAAATTATGTTTTCCGATGAGTCGCGATTCGGGTTTAAGCCTGATACAAGAAGGGTGTGAGTGTATCGTCGATCCGGAAATACTGAAAGGCTCAGGTGCGTTCAGGAAGTTCATCCATACAGCGGCTTAACAGTTATGTTATGGGCGGGTATTATGAAGAACAGGCGAACTGAGCTCGTTTTTGTAAATGGAAACATGAATGCTGAAAATTACATTGAGGATATTCTCAGACCTTATGTCTATCCATTTGCACAAACCTTTGGCTCCGATTTTAGGTTAATGCATGACAATGCGCGTTCACATACAGCTCGGCGAACCAGTGAATACTTTGCAACGGAGAACATCCGGGTATTGCCCTGGCCTGCACAATCGCCAGATCTCAACCCCATCGAGCACGCATGGGACATGCTCCAGAGATGTGTTTTGAAGGATTTGGACGGAGTGACAACAACCCAACAGCTGAAGGATTTGCTACAATTTAATTGGGAGCGAATACCGCAAAATGACATAAACAGTCTAATTAATTCAATGAATAATCGTTGCCGACAAGTTCTGAATAGCAGAGGAGACCATACTTTGTATTAAATTGTTCTATTCTTTCACAATAAATACATTTTCTTTAGAAATTTCATTTTGTAAGAAAAAAGTTTAGTTTCTTATGTATCTTAGTTTCTACAGTATATTTTAATATTGTTCATTTCTGTTATTAAGAGAACTGATAAAGACAACAGCTGTTATTTTTAACATCATAGAACACTAAAGATATTATTTTAAAAATAAAATACAACGTTATAATGTGAAGAACCATCCCAAAATTTTAATTAGTACATGTTGCTTAGACTTTTTTGATGAGTGTATTTCAGAAATAAAAATAGTACATGACAAAGCTTTAATTTTATTAAGTGCATGACTATGTTGCATTTATAATATAAATAAAAATGTTGTACAGCTTAGCTTAGTTAGACTCGAGATAATTGGTGACAGTCCAAGCCGAGGCGCGCCATGCGCCCTTGTGCTGGTTGCCTATATAAAATCGGGTGAGTGTCTTAAGCGCTCCCCTTAGTAGTCCGGTAAAACTGTAGAGGCCTTGCCAGGTCAACAGTGAAGTCAGTTCGAATAAAAAAAGCAATAAAATTGTACATAAGATAAGCGGCGTTTAACTGTCAATGCGTTTCTGAATACACAACGAGTCGTAAAATAACTATGAAACCAATAGCTAATTCTTTGAAGTTCTTTTTACAAAGTGGTGTGTGAAATTGACTTTATCATTTTAATTCAACATTAATTGTCGTATTATTATTTGCATATATTCTTCCAATTTCGATACGCGGCTTAATTTAATTTTATTTATAATGTATGTATGATGACTTGTTACATAGTAGTTTCTCAAAGATTGTGTGAACAATATCATTCCCAAAGTAGCAAACGTTATAAAAGCTTTGGTTGTGTTGTTGCGTAAATGATACTATTATCATGCATAGTAATATTATTTTTGTTGATTCAGATATATTGTATATTCGGCAATCCTATTGCAATTATTATTTGTGTGTATGCTATAAATAGATTTTATAAAATACGAATTGTAATGAAGCACAGAAACGGTATTAAAATATTATTGACACAGTCGACATAAAATGATTTCGGAGTACAGACATTAGAAATGTTCTATAGAATTTTTATATTGAACTACGATGAATTCTGGTATCCTTATTCATATACTGACACATAGTAAACAATTATTTAAATAACATTTGTGCTCAAATCAGTATACCGACACGGGAAAAAAGTTTCACATCAGTTTTTGGCAGAGGAAACGTCAAGTAAAACTTATTGAACAGATAAACGCCCAATATTGGCCAGTTAAATTGAACCTGAGTTTAACTGACATTTATCGTATGATTGTGTATTCAGAAACCCAACAAGTTATTGAACCGATAACGCTATTGAACTGATAAACTAGAATTAAAAATACCTCAGAAGTCTGGTATAATAGATCGAAAATGAGCTTAAAAATACTCTGTAATAGTAAAGAAATATGATAGTTGAAAAAATATCCTAGATAGAGAGAAGATTCTGTAAAAGGTACTTAAGTGTTCTTTTCTCCGGTTAATTGTTAGGTGAGCCAAGCCACAGAAAGCTGAGTTAGGACTTTCTGAGATATTTTTTTTATTTTACCAAATAGGAGACAAAGTAACTATTAATTTTCTGTCTTCTTCCACGTTGTTTATTATCTTAACAACATATTTTAGGTACAAAGAATAAAACTGAAAAAAACTAAAGACAAGAATATAGTTGTCTTACAACTTTTTTTTGTAATCAATTTTATCCATCTACATCCCCTTTCCTGCGCATGCGCACCACACCGTATGTCCCACTTCATAAATCGTTAAACGAATAATGCATATTAAAATCATAGTTTCTTAAAATTATAATAACTTTACATTAAATATAGTATAGTATTACTTATTTAGGTTTTTTTGGATAAGATTAGAATTACCTACATTTCTCTCTAACTTACACTCACATTCAAATTACAATAACTTTTTAAAGAGTGAACAAATTTTAATAACACAAACGCTAAATGTCAGTCAAGAATATAATTTATGATTTTCTTCACTATAAACGTTACATTTTAACAGTGATACGTGGACGAACAAACATATAGACATTTCAAATAATGATTTAATTATATTTCATTACTTATTCTTAGACACTTGTAATTTTTTTTATGTATGTCTATAATTTATAGACTCGTTTCATTTCCTATTTTATTGTATATCAATACATATTATAAGACAAAGACGTCCGCCGCGTCTGTCTGTCTGTCTGGATAATCGCGATAAACTCAAATACTACTGAACGGATTGTAATGCAGACTTCACCTGTAGATAGAGTAATTAACGGGGAAGGCTTAAGTATATAATTTGTCAAAGGTTTTTTGTAAATTGATTGAAATATAATGATAATTGTTGAAAGAATCGGAAAAGTCAAGCCGCCTTAAGCGTTTCATGCACATAAGTATATATTTTTTAATTATCAGGGCAGGACAATGTCCGCCGGGTCAGCTAGTATATATACGATAATAAGCATAAGTATACGTAAACTTATCTATTTCTAAGATTAAAAACATTATAGAAATGCCTTTCTATTCGGAAAATATCAGATTTAAGGAAAATAAACAAGCTCGTCACTCACATCAACGGATACCCCTGTCTTAGTATATTGATCGATCCCGTGAGTCTGATAGAATGAGGAAAACAATTTTATTGGTTAAAATACCAATTGACCTCCTTGTTTACGATATAAAAGTTTTGTATCGCACACTACAGTTAAAGCCACCCAGATTTGATAGATTGTTTGATAAAAATCAGACTCAATTCTTAATGTGGAACGAAATTTTGGATCAAGCAACAGATTCATGTGTAGGCCTATGTTTAGACTATTCTAAAATAACAGGTAGAGATACTGATTCAAGCAATTATAATATTATAACTAATGGAGAATTTTGAATTTTATTTCCCTATTTATTCATTATATAGCTATAAAAGCACCACAATGGAGATTTTAAACAATTTTTCGTCTAAGTTCATCTAATTTATATACAGACACAGGTGACGCATTTCAACCCTTAACTCATCACATAAGAAATTGCGTGTCAAATCTCATTGAGACAGTTCTCGGCGTCTTTCAGTTGGAGTGGAAAAAAAAGAAAGACCACATGAAATAAATGAAAACTGCTTATGAAAGAGTACAACAAAGAACACACGTCACGCAGTGTTGTTACCAGGTGGTCACCGATCCAAAAACTGACCGTGTCCGACGTAGCTTAACTTCGGTGATTAAACGAGAACCGGTGTCTTCAACAGTCTGCCCGACACTGTGTTTATCCCCACCACGTTTCGTCACTCAAAAACGTTGCTTATTCAAAGAATTTCAAAGTCCTCCCATAAGAATTTTCACTTTAATAATTCTTCATTTCCTTTGCTTCTAAAGCACCATTAAATGGACCTTAATCCTTTGACACTTCAACACCACATTAGTACATTAATCCCATGCGAAACCGTGACGGATCACTTATTACTATTTAAATTACAATATATAACATTAGTACTAAATTATTAAGCAAATTGTATTCGTTTTAAATTAATTGTTATCAAAATCCTAGAACTTATATTGGTTTTATAATTTCAATTTAACTAGATGTGATGATATAAATGTATACAATGGTGTACTATAAATACATGAGCTTATATTGTATCATCATCAGCCTGTTAGAGACCCACCTCAGGGCCATAGGCCTCTTCTCGAAGGAAGGTATGGGCATAATCACCACGTCAGCCCACGACGTCTTGCCGATTTTAAACTCTTCAGAAATCCACAGTTTTTATATTTTCCCGTATATGGTGGTACTAGAAGAAATATTTCTCAAGTTCAGGTTTCCGCACGATGTTTTCCTTCCTCATATTGTATAATATATAATAAATATAGTAATAAATAAATATTCAATAGGTAAATAAGTAATATAAATTAATGGTGATTACATTACATATAGATAAATAACAACATTTTTTTTATATAAATAACACGCACATTTTTATTGTATATGCCAAAATTCATTGGTACGGATTACGCGAGAGTGATCGACACGTTATCCCAATTTTAATTAAATGTACGCTGACGATGCGATAAATGCTTCAATTTTTATACGCGCTCCACGCATTTTATACGGTAATAGGTTAACGAGTTTTTTTTTGTAATTTGGATCACACGCGTCCGTCATTTTACGCTGTTCTGTCACACTGAATTTAAATAATATAGAGAGATGCTGAGAAGTTAAAAATTTGAGGTTATATGTTTTTATGTGACTAATTCGAAAGATGTTTAAATAAAATTTGGTCAAATATTTAAAAAAAAAAACAATTTTATATGTAAATAGAAATCCACATTAATATTTATTACTACTTTTAATACTTTAAAGGTTTACTTCAATAATCAAATTTTAAAATAGAAATAACAGTTAAACGTCAACAACGAATTATGTTGTTGATTCTACAATTATTATTGTTACAAAGGGTTATCAGTAATTCTGCTGTTGCGGAATCCTTTTTATAATAATGAAATTTGTAATAATAACATGATAATGGAATAATATGAATTAATATCGTAAATTATTTAATAACCAATGATAACATTGGTAGGCCGTTGTCATTATCAATAATAATAATAAGCAACAAATAACGAATAATAGAATAATGCATTACTTGTTACAATAATAACTACTAAAGATGATAATTAGAATCATATCAGAATATCGAAATAAGCTGAAATGGCTCCCTGTGAAGCTTCGCTGGAATGGTCGCACTCTTTTTCTCTTAAATAGTAGTCCTTTTAACCCTATCGCTCCTTTTTACCCAAAAAAAACGTTTCAGGTTCCTATGTGATACGCATACTCGAGATTTAAGATCACCAGATTATATAACATTAGAAGTACCGGCTCATACCACTAATTTTCTTGCATTGTCCTTCACAGATCACGCTGCCCAACTATGGAATGCTCTACCTGTTTCTATGAGATTACCGCAAACGGTGGGCATTTTTAAAAACTCGGTGACAAAGTACTATTTGTCGATTTAACATTTCGCTTATATGTATTACTATACTTTGTAATATTTTATATCTATATATTATTAACTAGCAGGCCCAACGGACGTTGTCCTGTCCTGATATAAAAAAAAATAGACTTATGTGCATGAACGCTAAAAGCGGCTTGACTGTTTTCGATTCTTTTAACAATTATCATTATATTTCAACCAATTTACAAAAAAACCTGGACAAATTATATACCTAAACCTTTTCCGTGAATTACTCTATCTATTGGTGAAGACCACATTACAATCTGTTCAGTAGTTTTTGAGTTGATCGCGAACATCCAGACAGGCAGACAGACGCGGCGGACGACTTTGTTTTATAATATGTATTGATATTATGTAATCTATATATTGCATATTATTGTATTATATATTTATATATGTATGTTACAGTATACGTGCTGCTAATTTATGTGGTATTTACTAGTTTTGTTTTACTTATACGCCCTAAATACCACCCACTCTACTCCATGGAACATATCCATCAAAAGGTTGCCTGGAAGAAATTGCTATTAGCAATAAGGCCGCCCTTTCTAGTAATCACATAATTTGTAATGTTCTATAGTGTTTATTTATAATGGTTTACAATAAAGATGAAATAAATAAAATAATAATTATTGCGGTTTTCACTTAGCACGCTAATGCCCGGTTTCTGAAGCCGTCAATTAAACTATCAATAGCTATTGATTCAATAACGTTATCCATAAGACAAGCGGCTAACTGTCAATGCGTTTCTGAATACAGAATGAGACGTAGACTGACATTTCTCGTGTCATTGTGTGTTCAAAAACCCAATTTGACAAGTTATCGAACCGATAGCGCTATTAAACAGATAAACTACAGTTAAAATGCTTCAGAAACCGGGCATAAGTGCGAAATTTTAGTTTTATATTACTCGCGATAAATATTGCTAAAACACGGAATAGCTACGAAGTATAACGGCTAATTATTGCGACAGCAAAATAGTATTTCGCAATAATCGCGGAAATTTACGAATTGAGTTATAAAAACTAAATCTTTAACCAATGAAATGCATTTCATCGTAGTACGTTTTCGTTTAAGATATTGACACATGATTATTTTCAACCAATCACAGTAATTTTTTTTGTTTCCTTATTTATTGCAAATCGATATTCTAAGTATTTAGTTTGAAATACGTTACATGATTATTTTCAACCAATCACAGTATCTTTTTTGTTTCCTTATTTATTGCAAATCGATATTCTAAGTATTTAGTTTGAAATACGTTACAATTACATCATATTTATAGTTTATACATTTATAACGGATATAACTATTTCTGTAATTCATGTAATATCTCGATGTGAAATATCTATATATTCTACTAACAGCCGTCCGTGACTCTGTCTGCCTTTGTATCTTATAGGCGATAACACATTACATTACAGTCGTGTAACTGAAACGGTTTTATACGATTCACGCTTAGAAAGCTCTCAAATGGCAGGACCTTTTGAAATTTACTTGACGTTTCGGGTATTCTTTTTGATTTGTCACGAATCGGCACTTATTATTTTGTTGACAAGTCTAAAATAATAAAAATAGTAATAAAATTTACAACTATCTATCGATTTAGTATACAACCGGCAGGAATTAGATAATAGGATACGCTAAACTAAATGGAGCGTCCGCTCTCCGATAGCTGGTTACGCAATCGCTACTGGTCGGTTTTCGGGATATTCGTTTATCTTAAATTGTTGGCATAAATATGTTCTAAATTGACTCACACTATATAATATCATGTTATCTAAGACGCTTCTGTCATCGCCATTATCCATTCTTATCCCACCTACGAGCGCTACGAAAACTATAATTAATTTAATTTATTATTACCTATTTGAAGATTTATTTTATATTTTTCGATCACAATATTTACATAAATGAAAAAATATATATAATAGGCTTATGCTAAGCTAAGTTGTTTAACATGCTAAATGAGTTGGCGCCTTAAGGAGTTTGGTGACAAACATACAACTATCGTAAAAGTTCCATAAACTTTCTTTATAAGTTATTTCACAACTTGGCTGATTGCAAGTTAAGAATGTAATACCACGTCCTGGAAGTCGTGTATTTAATAGGAACACTTTCATTAGATCCCACTTCAGAAACAATGTTGGCCAACACTCTCCTCTGTATCGTATATTTTCCGGATAAAACGCCATAGACCAGTCTGTTCATATATTTAGTTATTACTTCCAGTCATTTAATTTAAAATTGGAAGCCTATTTCTAAACACTTTATTAAAAAACAATTTGCCAAAACTCGTAATGGATTCATTTATATTTAAGATTGGCTAATATTGGTGCATTATTGTTGATGAGACGTCTGGTTTGTGAAGCAATTATAATTAAAAAAACCTACAGTGTTACTAAAAAAACAATTTTTTAAATATTTTGTCTGTTTATTCCGGTTAATCTCTGAAACGGTTGGATCTATGTTAACGGGGCATTTACTGGCAAATGTTATCAGAAGGAAGAACAAAGGCTTTTAATTTAGAAATAAAGAATTAGAAAATTTCAGAACAACAATTTCTTTGCGAAATTCCACGCGAATGACAGACAAAGTAACAGCTTGTATAAAAGAAAATAGACAGTTAATCACATAATTGAATTGAAATAAATTGTAGAAAATACAAATTGACACTGCTGTACCGATTGAAGGAAAACAAGAGAAAATCAAATTAACCAAGCAGAAATAACGTGTTCCCTGACACAGCAGTTAATATAAACGTAGCCTAAGATATCAAAGCCCGGGCACCCGCATACGTCTTGCTAAATTTACAGGAACTTTTACGGCCCATGAACTCGCTCCGGTTCGCCGCCCTGGCAATTCCTTGTAAATTAGATCGAATACGAATGTATATCGCATTTTATATGCAGCTACGCCCCTATAATTCCGTACGTGTTGATTGAATTTCACGACCCCCGTCTGGATTTCAACGGCTTACTGCGTCTATTTGGAAAAATATTTTATTACTACATTACGAAGCAAAATGGCTTAGTGCTCTACCTAGTAAAAGCTTCTGCGTTTGTATCCTAACAAATGGTGTACACTATGTTATTAATATCTTTGTGTAATTTTAACTGTTTACGCAACGCACACCGAGACAGCTCTCAGATGGCAAGGCTTTTTCCGATTCACATTTAAAAGTGAAAACATCTACAACAGAGTTGAACGATTTTTGATAGAGGAGAATTATTTGGGTTCGCGTGACCTATGACCTCGACATGCTCGAGACGTATTGCGCTTGCACCCGCTAACCCGCCGACTAGCGACCCGTAATATAGCGGGCCTGTGTACGTGTAATATTGATATTTTGTATTAAGCTTGTGCAGCCTATCATATTTTAAATTAATAATTATAAATATTTAAAACGTAAATAATTTCAACTAACAAATTATGATATTGAAATACTTCAGACTACAATTGATTTAAAAATTCGAAAAAGAACACAGTTATTCCATTGTTTTGAGTTTTCATTTCATTCGATAGTCCTTATGACTGCCTCGACTTTTTCATTTAGCGTTTGACCATAATCTCATCGAATGTTAAATGAAGATGTGGTCTAAGACTGTAAAGCTGACTCTCAAGTGTAGCTGCCAGAACACACCAACAGGTGCTTTGCGTAGGTTTTCTACTCGAGGGTGGTTGATTGCCAAACGGACTTAGAAAAAGCCTTATCATCATAATCCGTTAACACTTATTGTAATATTTTGGTCAATTTGCACAATATCTTTATGAATCATATATGTTAATGTATGTTTTTTTTTGTTATTCGTTACTTCTATAAGCGATTCTCTGAGTTTGGTTAAAAAGCAAGTCTAAGGAAGCGTAAATATAAAGAGTGGGAGCATATACATTTATAGCAATATATACGAGAGTGACTAAATAAACAAATATATAGATAAAATTAATCTGGATATCCAAGCAATATGTCACACTTTTGAAATTTTAATTCGCATCTCAACAATTCTACTGGCAGTTTGTGCTACTACAAACAATACAATATCTTTGTCATTTATTAAAACAAACCCATTTAAATTATTATTATTCTTAAGAAATTACTTTCAGCAGTCCGTCACAGAACAGTAAAAGATTGGCATAGTTTTAACAAGAATGAGAATAAAATAAATCCTATACCCCCTAACACATACAAATAAAATTAGAGAAACTATGTCCTATGTGTGTTCCAATTAATTTTCGAAACCGCTGTCTGATTTCTATGAAACTTTTACAACCGAATACAAGATTTTTCCGAATATCGTTACGCTTTTACATAGAAACTTATAATACAGGAATGATAAAATTTTATAAAGGTAAATGATAATTAGTGAAAAAGTGCAGAAGTAATGGTAACCGTTGTTCTTTTGCTTTTTTTAAATAAAACCAATAGTTTCAATAGCAGCAAAACTATTTTCAGAAGAACCAAGTAGCGTAATAAGATAAAATATAAGATGTATAACAATTTTTACTCAAATACCAACTACATAATAAAGTAAAACCAAAAAAAAACTAAACACAATCCCGTGTAATATAACAAAAGAAAATTTATGCGTTGTCAATTTACATAATATTTCACAGTCAAAATGAGAAAGAATTCCTGACAACGTAAAAACCGTCTCCGCATTCATTATAACATAATTGTAATCTTTAACGAACCATAAAATTGATTTAATTATATACGTTGTACTCATAAATTCATGGAGACTAAAATGACTTTTCTAGTCCAATACTTTGTATATCTGAAATAATAATATCTTATAACTTTAAACGAGCAATTCTTCTATATGTATTCATTTATTTCATGTATCACGGAAACCGCTCTAACGATTTGTATCAAATTTTATATTCAGATCAAGGTTTACATTTTAAGTCTATCTATAGGTTTCTTTCCTAAAAAAATGCAATTTTATACAAAAAACCTTTCTTTATATCGTATTATCAAAGCCTAGACAAATAGCGCCATCTCGTAAATGAGTGATTACCTACTGGTACCTCAAAAATTTGCAAGATGGCGTTATATGACATTTTCCGAATATGTTCGGATTACTTCGAACTAATGTTAACCAATCGAGCGAAGACTATTTACAAAGACTATATACTAACTATTTATAATAACAGATGTCAATAACAACTATATTTTAATATTGAATTGTGCCGTTGTTCTTTTGCTATAGTTTTCCTTACAATATTTCAAACATTTTGTTTATATCTACGTATAGATTATGTTACCGTTTTAAAACGGATTAATAAGTAATTATCACAAGTTTATTTCCAATAGGGTTATAAAATACAAAAGGTTTATTCAGCGGTAAACTATATTTAGTTGTGACCTATTAAGATCATGCGTGACGCGTCCCCGTGCCGGTGGCTAACTGGGACATTTAAGTATAGCCGACGCGACGTCCACACGTATCCACTGCGAAGGTGGTATTAGTCTACCTCCTACACCTCAATACAGAGCTGATTAAATTTACACAAACGATATCCATATATACGCATACCTTATCAAGCCTCTTAGAACAAACGATATTTTTTTATGCGACTGCCGGTAAACGAACATGTTGGTCTCCTGATGGTAAGTGATCAGCGACAAGAGGGAAATTACAGATGCGTTGCCAACCCTTGAGAAAGGCATAGACTCGTTTCTTGAAGGTTTTCAATTGAATGTAAGCTTTGTTAAATATCAGCGTTACTATACAGTATCTATAAAAAAGCTTAATGTTGCATCATTTAAATAATAATATAAAAGTTCCTCTATCAACGTCTAAAAGTTTCGTCAAAATACATTCAACCGTGTCGCAAATTAGATCGGACAAACTATAGACACCTCAATCTTATGTTGTATATATTGATACTCGTATTTTTTTTACATAAACCGGTTTCGGAAGTTATCTGATAACATCGAAGATAATCCTAAAACTCGGGATGCATCAATACGCCATTTTACCGATACACGCTTTTGCTAATGAAGAACCGATATCGTTTTATTTTACTCCCATACCTTCGTAACGAAACATCGAATAGACAATACGACGGTGAATAACGATCACGACTGTAGATGGAATCAGTTTTAACGGTCGCCATTTTAATATTTTCAAGAGTAGTGCACGAGTTTACAAAAGATATGACATATAAAATAGTTCTGGTATTGTAAAGTTATTTCTGCAGACCGGCACGGCAGCGACAACAGCCGATAAAATTTACCACCGATAGTTGAGATTGTTTCTGAACTGTTCCGTACTATGCAGTCATTCCACCGAGCAATAAAAATAAGAAAATTAAAAAAGTGGGTGTGTGCTTATGACCACATGAAAAAGTGAAAACTTCGTTGTAAAAAGTACAACAAAACAAAAAAGCCAACGTCACCCATCCAATAACCGCGCCCGACGTTGCTTAACTTCGACGATGGACCAGAACCAGTGTTTCAACACTCTACTCGACACGATGCTTACCGCCACCTCTTTTCGTCACACAAAAAGGTTGCAGATCAGAAGTTCAAAGTTTCACTTCGAAAATCGATATTCCATCAATTTCTTCACAAATAACAATAAAGAAAATGAAAATGTATCCCTAAGGGGGTGAAAATATAATTAAATTGTATAAAGTTAACATAAACTTCAAGCGGGTCGATTCAGTTTTGCTGTCCGAAAAAGGAGAGGTGCATCTGACGTGTTTTGCAGTATTCAATATATTTTCTATCTGTATGTACGTATATATATAATGAAACTGAAATTAAATGAAACGAAGTTACTTATATAAGTAACGCGGAATAAACAACTATCTGAATTTACACGAACAGTCCGTTTGTAATGATATTCAGGTATACACAAGAAAATAATATTTTTTAAAACAAATATTTATGTATTAGGAATGACTTTATTTTTTAACATAGTATCATATTTTTCTACAAAAATTTTCAACAATATATTCACTAAAGCTGGTTTTATTCATGTAATTTAAACAACGTATATAGGTATTTCTTATTTCTTTACTTCATAAAGGGTGTGATTTGGATTTTTATTTTAGTTGCCTACTTACAGTCTCCGCCAAACTTATTCACCGCTCTGAATATAATTAGACGGAATATAAATTTAAGTATAAATGCGTATTATAGCACATTTGTAATATTGAGACAGCTTAAGGATAAATAAATGCCTATTTTAGATTCGTATAATAATATTTTAACTTTGTTTTGTATTAAATTTGTATCAAAATTGTATGGTATTTATCTTGACTATATTATACGCAAGCCCGAACTTACGGCTATATTCAGAGCGGTCAAAAAGGTTGACAAGGATTGTAGATAAATAATTTCGTATACAAAATAATATTGATCGTTAACAAGAATGCATAAAGATCTTATGTATTTCATTTTTTGCTATAAGTCCTAAGAGAAATCTTTTCAAAATCAAATACTTTTACTGGATTTATGTTCATGTGATTATATTGCCGATATTCATTATGACGTCGCTCTCTATGCTACCAGCACTTCAGTCGAGCTCATCAAATTCATGACAGTCTTATTCCAAACTTCTTCACATCTTTTAAAACACACAAAAGTCGCTATTGTGTTGGATTCAAAATTCTAGACTTGAGAGATGAAAAATTAATTATTCTTACATATACTCAAAATAAGACGACAAGTAAGAATAATGACATTCTATAACATATGAACACTAGCTGCGCGCTCGGTTTTCCACATGAATATTTAAAAAAAAAAAATGATTACTACCAGCATATAACCTAAAATAAAAGTTCCTTTCTGAAACAACAACACACCGAAGTAGCACGACACGGCTTGACATAGGTATTCACAATGCGCCGCTTTTTCTCCTGTGACCAAATCACCCTCTGCCCTTATACCTCGCACCCCGCACGCCAAACTGTCCGTACGCACTATTAAGTCTATCTAGTATACTTCCTGTCTTACAATTTATATGATAATAACTTCGCTCCTGAATGTCGTAGCATAATGCTGTATAGTCTGTAGCCTTCCTCAATAAATACGCTATACAATGCAATAAGATTTTTTCAAATTTGTATTGTAATTCCAAAGATAAGGGAGTTCAAATAAGTAGATAAACAATCTCTTGATATTTATAATATTAGAGACACGTAATATTCAATCTCTCATGGTATCATCAGTAAAAAAAGTAACGAAATCAACCGTTTCCGAGCCAAACAATATAAAAGCGTATAACATAATTACGAGCTAAGTCCATAAATGATATTAAAGGCAGCAATGTGGACGACAGCTGAGAGATTATTAGTAAAGAGATGATATTAAATAATGTACGTTCACTTCCCTAAGTGACATCGTTTCGAACTTTTTTTTCTACATTTTAAGAGCTAGGCCGTTAAAACGGTAAAGTCGCTGTATTGTACCTATTGTGAAATACGATTTCACGATGTTTCACAATGTAATTAGTGATTTTATACAGTTCAATCGCATCGTTGACTATTCAAGAAGACAGAAAATTATTACAATAAGCAACATCAAAAAGTCTTTAAGAATCTGTTTCTTAAACATATTTCCACGAAAGCATTCTAATCGAAGTACAATTAGTACACTCAACTTTACCCATCGTGAAAATAAATTTATTAACTGGCGAATGCCGTAACCGAAATGCTGTTACAATATTTTCCCTGCTCAGAGAACAATTATCAACACAAGAAATTGCTGGTTTAGGTTGAATAGTTTTATGCCATATACATTTTTGATGAGACCTTTCGTTAAAATACTCTTTCCACAGAATCTGGCATTTGATTGATTTAAGACAATTGGTGTAGAGAGGTAATATTTTTAAAGGCAATCCATCAGATGACGTTTCTTTAAAGGCTTTATCCGTCATGATTAAAAGATTCAATGAGATATCAACCCACACTACAGGCCAAACTACTGAAGCCAGAGCCATGAAAAAGAGTTAGTAGGTTTGTATGAAAAATAGTCACTTTTCGCGCGCGCAACCGCAAACCGTTATCATCTCATTTATTTACGATAAACATTGATGGCATAATAAGCAGTAAAATAAAATTCTGTCCAAGTTACGTGGATTGGAATAGGAATTCTTAGACATCACAAAAACTCCCAAGAAAGATCTAATTCGTCACAATTTTGTACGAACACTGAAGTCACCACACGATATTAACTTTGTAATTCAAAAACAATTACTCACTAGACAATGACTGTTGGTTGCACGAACTAATATAAAAATAAAAAGAAGTCATATTTAGTAATTAATTTGTTATGAGCTTACCAAAATAGGATGGTCGTGTCACCATGCTAACTATATTAGAATAAAAAACGTTTTCATTTTAAAAATGCACTAATGGACGCGGTGAGTAAACATACTGCGACAGCCTTTAATGAAACTCATTAAATTAAAATAAATGAGAGGTCCTTGGAAACCGAAAATTTGGAATTGTATATTTTTCTTATTATGCGGGAAATCAAGAAAAAACTTGGTGACAAAGTTAAAAAAATCTAGACGTCAGCCATTGTGGCACCTACCGGCTCCAACTATAGATAAAAACCACCGAGGTGACCCCACAACTACAAAAAAAAAACCAAAGCAGTCGAGCCGCTTATGGAGAGGACAATGACGTACACACATATAACAACATTTTATATGTATTTTGTATACACAATATATACATTTAATTATATACATGTGGCAGAGTTGCGAATTTTAAGATGGATGTGAGGTGTAACCAGAATGGATAAGATTACGAATAAGTATATCAGAGGAAATTTGAAAATAGCACTAGTGACACAGTAGTTGAGGAGTAATAGGTCATGTGACAAGAAAAGTTTTGAGTTTGAAAGTGGACAGATATAGAAGTAAAGGAAGACCGAAAAAGGTGTGGGTGAATTGTGTGAATAATGATATGTGTATAAAAGGTGTGAATACTGAGATGGCATCTGAGAGGGGAGAGTGGAAAAGGAAAACATGTTTTGCCAATCTTAATTAGGTGGGATAAGGGTGTGATGATGATGGTGGTGATATATTATAAATCACAGTTACGGAAAAAATTTTTTGTAATGCAAAGTGCTTATTACCTCTACGTAAAGCCTTAGCTATTTTTTATCAAACTTAATCATGACCAATTATGCATTTATAATACTTTTTTTTTAAATATAAATCAATTTAAAATATTTGTTAACAACACCAATTAGTATTGCTTCACAGTAATAAAATAATATGTAACAGTGTAGCATAAATATTCAGGTCTTAAATTATTATATATTCGTCGCCAAGACCCAAGCTATCTTTATGCGAAATTTGATCACAATTGGTTAAGAATTTGAATCCTCAGAACTTAAAAATAAGATAAGCCAACTTATGGTGTTATATTACATTATCATAACGTGTACCAGTGTTTGGTCATTACTAAATTAATTCATCCCTGTATCTGTTCAAATAGCTCATAAAGAGCTCCAAAGGTCACCAGCACCGTATCATTAACGCAAATGTAAATAGATAAAACCCTATTTATCTGAATAATATAAGTGGTTATAGAGGAGTTAGTAAGTTTTATATTAACAAGCAAGGAGATAAAACTAACCTTATACAGTTTTACGACGAAAGAAAAAACTAACGTCGCAAAACATGCTCCATAAAGTAAAGCCACGGTCGTGTGCTTGAAGCGAATCATTTGGAACAATCTTTACATCACAGTTTTATTGGTTAGGTAGCATAAAATTGGGTTTAATAGCGAAGGTATTAATTTTCGATCTCAATTTAACGAACATACGTTTGGTATAGAAGTAGTGATTATCTTGTTTCTTTACAATCCTCCACCGAATGATATTTTCTCCAATAACTGAACGATACCAGAATTAGGGAAAATTACGGCATAAAAATTTTAGATCAAAATTATATATCGGTCATAAGCAATTTAATATAGCATCAAAATTGCTTTTTGTTGTACTCTTTTTTATAGTTTATCGGCTTTAGCGTTTGACCATGATGTGGAATGACGATGTGGTCCAAGATGATAAGCACGTTAAACCTAGAGGGCAATGGATCTCACGTGTAGCTGCTGGAACACACCTATAAGTGCTCGGTGACAAATTTACCACTTATCGCGGATAGCTAGCCAGGCGGACTTAGAAAATGCCATACCATCATGCTGCGGTTTCATTACCTGTGTATATGCAATACAAAAATTTCCCTATAAATAAATCTATAAGCTAGAGAGAACAATTCAGTTTGCACTAAGGCCACATGGATACAGAATCTGTATAATATCACTTTAAATTTAATTTTGTGCCATTTTTTTTTCGAACTAACTACACTGTAGACCTGGCAAGGCCTCTACAGTTTCACCGGGCTACGAGATTTTGTGTCACTTGCGTTTTTCTTGTACATTATGTAAACAAGGAATCGAACATCTAAAGGCTTTTACCGACTACTTCTATACATTAGTATGGTAAAAAATTTCATCTCATCTGATCATAATTGCATCCGCCTGAATCTAAACCAGTATACATTGTACGTCATTATACGTCAAATTAGCGCACTTGCGTCTGTTGCATTCCGGTGTCAGCCTGTGCATATCAAGCAGCGTGGTAGCGATCCTAACCCTACAGGATCACAACCATCATGTATAATAAGCCCGTCGTAGTGACTCTTTTGGTTTGAGCGTATAGAAAACTCTGATGATTAATTCTAAACGCCATCCATATTTTGAAACCGTTGCGTTTAAAATGTATTAGTATTTATATTGTAAAACTCACATAACATCTATAGGTATTTCGCTACTGTATAAAGATTCCACAAGCGATTACAAACACTAAGTACTTTTTTAGGATTTTTTCTAACCTTCGTAGCAATACTAGACAGGCGCCTCGCAGCCGTCACTACCCTAAACTTTATGACTTTGGATCTCAAGCAGTACAACTTTTTGTGTGATAGACAAATTATAAAAGACATTATTGCTTTATAGTAAACGTGTTCGGATATCATGTCGCTTGACGTGGGTTAAAAACTTTGTGAATGACTCTCACTTTCGGTGAAAGAAAACATCGTGATGAAACTGTAGTATTGTGGTAGGGCTTTTCTAAGCCACCCATCTAGCTACCATCTTCAGATTGAAAATCTGTCGCCAAACACTTAGGAGTCACCCTCTACGTTTAGTGTGTTTATACGTGTAATTTAAAATATTAAATCACATTGTCATTTAACATCAGATGAGGTTGTGGTCAAACGCTAAAACATATAATGTATTAAAACCGCGTTATAATTTAATAACAATAAAAATTCTACAGGTTAGTTTCTTTATCTACATCTGACAGGGAGACTAATTAATCAAAATCGTTAATTCTAAGCGGATTATACTCAATCCATCGGTATTAATCTCAATAATTCAAAAACAAATACTCTGACGCATTTTAAGGATAAAGTTTAAAAGATGATTTGGCAAATTACATGGCATTTGTATTTTACGTGACTGTTGAAAACATCGCAATAACAATAGTAATAATGTAGGTAAAATACCTAAATAATTTAATTACAAATATTGTTAACATAATACGGAAACCTTTACATGCACATGCATTACATCATAAGGAATGTTTATTTATGCGATTCTGGGATTTTTATTTTGTTCTTTATAGCTTTAGCATTTGAACACAATATGATTTAAAGTAACGATATACTCAAAATGGATAAACATAGCAAACTTAAAAGGATAATCACAAACATTATACTCAATTTAGACCCCGGGAAGGCGTTTATGAACGTTAAAACTACTACCGGTCCGGAAATCAGCCAGTTATTGAGTGGAGTCGGCGTGAAACTCGATCGGGTCCTTTTCTTGTGCATTTTCTTAATAAACCTATAAAGTACGTGTTACTTATTAAAATTTGAGCTAGTGTATAGAGAAGCAGTCATTTCCAGATATTACCATCGTTCACATAACGTCCATCCTATAACTTTGGCAGTAAAATCTACTTGCCATTGTATTCAAAACTTATTGTCAGGTAAACCGGTAATATCTTTAGGACCTTATTTTTCTATCACTATATATTGTGAAGGCTATTAAGTGAAAATATTTTATTGGTTTTACGGAGAGTAAAACATAAAGCGGGTAATTTCTGTTATTTTTTCTATAATTATGTCAATCGTTTGTTAAATCTATTTTACCTAGGTATTTGCTAAACTGAACGGCGTGGGGCAGAGCTACCTGGACACACCTACAATTAGTTGGCTATAGAATTTTAACTTTTTACCGACGTAGATCAACGTAACAAATCATTCTACCACTATGCCAACATTGATTGTACTGTATAAGTTTTAGTTCTTCAATAACGACATAAAACACCATAGATACAAACAGATTAAAAATAGCTCTCATGGCCAAAGGTGACAAAATGTAATACGCCTTTAAATTTTTACCTGGATATAGTTTAGAAAATTAGCAACAGCCTGCGACTTCGTCTGCGTTAGTATACTCGTAAAATGTAATAGCAATAGAATTTAATTCTATATCACTTGGCTAAAACGAAGGTTTTTTTTATTTGCGAAAGAATTTTCTGAATCGGATCATTGGTCCCAGCGATTACCTGCTAGCAACCTACAGATGGATAAGAGATATAGCAATGTATATGTCAAAGAAGTTATTTGTTTGATTTATTGTTTTTTATAACATAACCTAATTTTACTATGAAGTAAATTCCCGCATTCGAACGCAGTAATTTTTTTTAGTTATATTATCATACGAAATTAAATTGTTTACTGGAATATTTATTAAAAAAATTATAACAAATTAATACCGCCTATAGAACAGAATCAACATACAACATTCAACATATTTAGCCTTTCAACCCTTCAGTTCAGGCACTAAATTCTGAAATTTCGATAAACGAATTTGAGTTAAATTTTAATCCGAAACTGCGATACGTAGCCGAAAACGTGAAGGGGTGTCACCAGGGAACTGTTTACCGAGTGACCTTGAAGCCCGGGTAAAATGCTTACCTACGTGGGCGCGCATCGTTTGTACTGGCCGGGCTGCGTAGAGCGCGCGGCCATCGCGCCAATCACACGACAAACATCACAACACTACGCACACCGCCCGGCGTCACTCATATCAGGCTGTTCAGGGTTCGATGGCGGGCCGCGGCGGCTGACGTGCACTCTCGGTAGGCACGCTTCATTCACTGAACAGCCCGGGCGAGTGGCGGGCACTGCGCAGGCTCGGACATGCGTTCGGGAGCCGGCTGGCTCCCTCTATTATTCGGGCACGCATTGTCCCGATGGCGGTGGGCGAGCCAGAGGTCACAAGGTCGTAGGTAACCGTGATACCATTACGATATCGTTGTAAACAGTCGCCGACTGTCGTCGCTCGGAAGTTAGCTGCGTTTGTTGTAAACTAACTGACATCAACAACTTCACCTTTGGACCCAGCTGATTTCAAGTCTCCAGGGTGAAATTAAGCATCCATATATTTTTTCTATTTCAGAATTCCGTTTCCAAAAGAGAAAACCTATTACTAACTCTTTATACGTACTAACTTTAAGGGACTATATTTTTATATATAATAGACAGCCGGTAAAATAACCGGAGGAGGTACAGATACAAGAAAAGTTTAGAAGCGACGAAGGTTTAATAGCAGTGTGTTCGAACATCGGGTCGATCGACGTGGGTTCGAAACCTGCAATGAACCGGAGTTTTCGGTAAAGAAAAATATTGGTATAATTATATGGTAGATTTTAAAGTAACATAATATATAATAAAAACCGACTAAGCGTAACTCGTCTCTAAATATTTGAAATTAAACAAAAGATAATATATCTTTCAAACATATTGTATCCGATGCTACCCGCGACTTTGTCTACCTTTGTATTTTCGTAAATGTATACGTTATGTCTCCGTGTAACTGTAAAGATTTATGCAGTTCAAACGGGAAAAACTCTTACATGGCAGGCTTTTTTTTCCAACTAATTTGACACATATCATTTCATTTAGATTAATTAAAACAGCCTCTTTATAAAATGATGGAGTAATACCATCGGTGAACAAGTGTTATTCGCAATTGACTGATAGTTTTTTTGTAAAAAAATTTCAAAATTTACGTACACTAGCCACTGTCAAATATTAAACTGAACACCACTACAACGCGACGCATCTAAATGAATCACTGTCACAGATTTTTCACTCAGTGTATGGTGGTGGTATACAAAAAAAAATCGAGTTGTCTGACCGTAGAATATATCGCTCAGTGACTGCTAATTCGAACCCTAAAAATATTGAATTGATATTAAATGAACGAAGGAACGTTCGTGAGGAAACCTAAGCCTTAAAAATATTCTCGTAGTTAGGCACCGTATTTGGGAAAAATATATAACTCTGGATTTCTTGTAGTTGAGAAATCGCTTATACTTTGTGGCTTACATGGTGTTTATCCAAATTATGATGCTTATCTCGAAGCTAAGCTCGGGAAGAGGCCTTTGGCACACCAATGGGCGACTTACAAACTGACATTACGACCTGGCAATCTGCTCTTCCACTTTCTCGACTGTTGCTAAACAGAACTCAACCCGTATGTAAGTCTGGTTTGGATGCCCCAGGATGTTATTTCAGAATCATTATCGTTTTTATAGATTTGAGGGCTTAACAACAATCTCCCCTAATACTAAATGCAAGTCAACATTTAGTTAATATGCTAATATATAGATGAGATAATATGTTAATATGCAAAACCTAAAGGAAGACTAGCTCTAGAGGGCAGCTGCACATATAAGTATTCGGTGACAACTTGAAGGTGGTAAATCGGAATACGGACATTATAAAAAGCCTTACCACCATGCTACAGCTTCTTCATATCAAACGCACGTAGGTCGATGGGATATCTGACCACGCTACTGACTGAGCTATCATGATTTACCAACACAAAAATGACTTACTACCACATAATGAGTATTATTACTTCTCAATATTCTCCTTTCTCATGATTATATTTAATATATTTATATATTCTTATCCTTATATATATCATTCTCCTGTTCGTGTGTATGTGACTGGACTCCTCCTAAACTGCTGGACAGATATTGATTAATTTTTTGCGTGTGTTCCAGATGGATTCAAGAATGGGTTAGATTAACAATTGAATCTGGTTAATGGTCCCACAGTCAGATTAAAAGTTTTTTTAGTTTTTAGGGCATGACAACTTCCGCAGGACACGCCAGTATATACATAAAATAATACTGGTTTCCAGTTGTGCGCGCATCACGCAAAATTAAATATCGCAAGATAAATTTCAATCCTTTTTTTTTATTTTACTTCTAAGAGACTTGGTTATTATCTAAAAAAATATTATCACGATATCGTCATTTAATACGAGGTTATTAAAGTTTTAGTAAATTACAGTTTTTATAAGCTCTACGCATTCAACGATGTGTGTTTTCTTGCCGTAGAAAAGTGGAACAAGCGGTGTGATGGTTATATTTATCTACATAAAACGTATTAAAAAAATAATAAACGACGCAGACGAAGTCGCGGCTATTAGCTAACGATACCATAAAAATGGGTAGGTAATAATGAAATACCGGGTCAAGGTATAGGGGTTCAAAGTAAATCTTGGTCATTTCCTACAAGCAGATACAAGGAATCAAAAAATATTGGGAGACAGTTTGGAGGATTATAGCTTTACAGCTCCCACAGCACCACATAAAGTTACTCAACCAAGGACTGCAGGAATACACGATAATGCAGTACCAATAACCTCCAGGCCTTCGCAGAAACCCAATATGTACGATGATACAAAGACGCTTTTTGAAAGTACCCTGCCTAAAAAGATTATCAAGCCTTTTTTTGAACGAGGGGAAATCCATCATGGACACGCCACCCTCCTGAGGTAGAAGTTAGGTAGTTGTGAGACTCCTACTCACTAAAACCCTACGGTGTACATCTGCCGCTTTTGTTGGGGCGACACGAGATCTCTACAGCATTCATCGTGCCGCTCCAGCGGTTGGCCTGGCGTCAAGTTATAGGAACCCTTTCGTAGCATATTGTTAGGTTACGACGCGAATAAACATTAGGTAGTTGTATTTTGTTCTGTAAGAGTTAGCAATAATTGTTCAATCAACGCTTATCGGTTTTTTTCGGAAATATATTTGACTCTCATTTGACTGTGTCATTAAGGTGTCTAGAAAGAGATTTTCTTAGTTTTTAAATAGGAAGCATCAAATATTTTTATTTGTATAGTGACTCTTAAAGCAGCGTCCTGGTAGATGAACCCAGTTGTTAGCGTAGAACGAAATAGTCGGACTTAGTTTAATCGATTAGATCCTTTTGATCCTGTGCCTATTTTTTTTATTATTCCAGGAACATGAGCGCCTAGGCATGCCATCATAACCAGTGCTACATCCGATGCATGATGGTCACGATCCATTAGTACACGATTTCCTGTCCCGCCACTTAAAATAGTTGAACACATATCAGTTATAAATATTAAATGACAGTAAGTCCGTTGGGTCAATACGGTGTGTAAAGACAATTGACCAAAGTGATCATCACACACGGCCTCGTATTTAACGGGGCATCATGCCTTAAAAGTAAGCAGATTCCTTTAAATAACGAAAAATATTTAGCATGAAAAATATGCTTTTTCTAAGCCTGATTGGTTAGCTACGAACCTCAAGTTGTAAATCTATCGTTAAGCATGAATAGATGTGTTTCGGTAACTGCACTTAAGAGCTAGTCCTCTCGGACTTTAGTATGCTTATCATCTTAGATCACATCGTCATTTAACATCAGGTGTGATTATATTGAAACGCTAAAACCTATAAAGTGAAGAAAAAAAAATGATTAAGAGCTGCAACTGCGTATAAAATATTTATATATCTTAAAGAATTAAATTATCTAGGTTAGCAAGCATTAGACAATAATATCATCGTGCTTCTATGCATATTCTATCGAATGTACGATGAGGAAGAGCCACTTTTGATATGGTACTCTCATGGCCGTTCTAATTTAGCGCATACCGATATTGGTTGGTTATTCATGACCACACTCTAAAACCTAACAAAACCACGACAACATTAACGTTTTCTAGAACCTTCTTGACGCATACGTGGTAACTGTGGAATGGATTACCCCACATAATTTTTCTAGAAGTATGACATTGGGCTTTTCAAAAAGCAACTATAATTCAGTCTTCAATTCAGCAACATAACAGTACTCCTTGTGTTATAGTTGTCCGTAGACGAAACTAACCATTTACTATTAGATGGACCATATACTGTTGTACCCTTTATAAGTATACAGGTATTTATGTGACCAGGGCGTACAACGTCGTCTGAAAAGAGTTTTTCAAAATTTAATATAAAAAAAAAAACAGCGTGTGCAACACAATTTGCGTTAGTCAGTAAAAGTCTGACACCCCACAGTTCCCCAGGACTGTGGGTGTCCAACGTAGGATTTCTTCTCACGTTAAAAAAAAAGCCAACAGATACAAAATACTTGTTTGAGTTCGTGAACTACACACGTTGGTATATATGTGTACCTCAATAATTTTGATATGTATGAATAGCTTACTTTAATTTAGCTTAGAAAGATTCAGAACGTTGCATTCAAAGTAACAACCCAAGCCCAGTATCGGCGACTTTGGCACCCTTATACTAGTTGCCAATGGGCTGAGTGCCTTAAGCGCTCGCCTTAGTAGTCCGATGAAGCTGTGAAAGCCCGTCATTCAGACCAATAGCGAAGTCAGTTCAAAAAAAAAGTCATATAATCTTTGAAAACTATTAAATCGACGTAAAATGGCAAGAAAAATGGCACAATAAATATTTTTATAATACTTTATTTCAGAAAAGTTGCCTTGAATAATTTTATGTATGAAATATTACTCCAAAATTCTTCGACCTTAAAACTTAATTCTCACGAAAGAAATTTCATTACGTTTTTTTTTAAATGCAACGAGTCAGCAAATGCTGTCAACTTATGCAGTTTTATTTACTCAATTTTATACAATATTTGAAGGGTATTATTAGGATATAGTAATTTATATTTATTTCAGCAAATTTAAGAGAAGGAAATTTCTGTTTATTTAAGTCTCAACTATCAATTATTACATTTTTAAGTTATAATTATTGTATTGTTGTAAAGAACAATTGTAAAAAGTTATTTATGAATACCATTCTCTTACGCCTTATAATAATAAGCTTCATAAATTTGTTTTTTCCGCACCAAATTTAAGTCTCATCCCGCTACGGGGCAATTTTTTTTTTTATTAAACAAGCTTGTTCCTGCAACTTTGTCTGCGTTGTTTATTATCTGAACAATATATTTTATGTACAGGGAAAAAAAATGAAAGCGTAAAAATTATATTTTTTTAAATCGTTATAACATTATATTTAAATAAAGATATCGTAGCAATATTTTTTTTAGATAACGACCAAGTGTCGAAGAAGTAAAACTAAAAGAATTTGACCTACTTAGTAGTTTTGCGTAATGCGTGCACATGGACAGAACTCTACCATATTTTTATTTGTATAGAAAACCTTTGTACCTATGCTTTATCAATGATGTTATTCCACAGTTATTTGCCCATATTAATAGTGTTATATAAATTGGTTATTTGTATCCGCCTCGCCGCACCACGGCTGTTAGCAAAAATGATTCTCTATAAGTAAACTAAGAAGGGCGTATTCATAATTCTCTGAGTAAGATAATTAATTCACTTATTTTTTATTACAGACAATATTGTCTATATCTGAAACAGTCAACTGTAGACTGTATTTTTTCGGTGTGATTAATGTAAATTATGATTTCTATTCTTCTCTATTAAACTTAACAGAATACACATCCAGGTTTGAAATTGAACTGTTAAATGATTATAGTAATGAATCCTATAGAATTACCGACTTATATAGTAACACCATCTTTCTGCTTGTTTAGGAAGTAGAACTTCAATAGTTAAAAAGTTCAAAATAACATAAATATCAACATTATTATGATTACATACTTTTTGTCTTAAATTGTATATAAATAAACACTGTAGATACTGTGTAAATATTGAGATGACGTCTGACAGGGGAGAATGGAAAAGAAAAACATGTTGTACCGACCCTACTTAGGTTAGATAAAGGTAAGAAGATGATGATGATAAATAACAAGAAAACATAAAACATTCCTATCTACTTATTGCAGTTGTTAAACTACTTTTGAAGAAATTAGCCAGCTATAAATAAATCTAAAAAGTTTAACTGAATTAAAGTTTTTAAAATTATCTTACATTGCCAATGAGCATATATGCAATTTTGTTTTATTTCCGAGTGTGTTTCAATTTGTAATTAATCATTGATGATGATTTTCCTTCAATTGTTCTTCCTTCTTCTTATAATATATAATGTTATATGTTATATAATGGTAATATGGATGCGCACACAATTACGCCAAACTTATGTCAATAAACAATGGTATTGTCAATTATTGAACTAATAAGGTAAATAGTATAAGGAAATGTACAGATTAATTTAACTATATAAACTTCAAAATTATAGAATATAGGGCAGAATAACGTAAATATGTAAATTAAAATAAAAATAACCTCTCGTAAAACAATATTTTACTAAAATGTTAGTGCAGAGACTCGTTATATTTCGGCTTTACATAATCTATGGATTTTTCAATTCAGTGTCGCCTAATCTCTGTGTACGCTTATATAATAATCCTAGAGCGATTGTTTCTCTGTCTACATAATAACAGTAGTACACTTTTCTGTCATATGTAACGTTGGCAAATTATTTACAAAAGCAGAAGCCATTTCAAAAAAGTATAAATGACACTTAACTATGTTGCCATAAATGGTACCTATAACAAAACAGTAATTTATTTGAACAAACCCTAAATTCTTACTCATATATACATACTCATGAAGTATCCCTTCTTTTTAGTTACTCTATTAAATAAATCTAAAAATTATAAATAAAAATATCATAAACTAACAAATAGCTGTCAAGATTTAGTAAATTTAATCTTCCGTTTATGGCAACACTGAGTGTAGGATTCTTTTTAATTTTGGTTCTTTGCCGTGTTGTTTAGGGTACGTTGCTTAATCCGTGAAAATCATGTCTTTAATTTAATTTTATACAATAAATTTCTTAAAATTCCAAACTATATTAGTTTCTAAGACTACTGCAATGGATATTTTCTACATTGTTATTGATAGTGTTCTCAAAACATACCGCGGCAAATTGACATTTAGCACGCAGGAAACAGTAACCTAAACATCAGAGGTGAATAAACGTGATATTTTCGGTTTACAGTGAAGAAACAACAGAATGAAGTACAATAAGCTCGTGACGTCGTCCCGAAGGAAAAACAGGAAGAGGCATTTTAGTGCACCTTCTCACATCAGGCGAGTACTAATGTCTGCACCGCTCTCCAAAGAGTTAAGACAGAAATTCAACGTGAAATCTATGCCAATCCGCAAAGACGACGAAGTACAGGTGAATATGTTTTCTATGTTATTTCTGGTGGCTATAATATTTTTGTGAGTGCGAAATGAAGTGATGATGAATAAACCATTCACAGACCGCAAACAACTGCTAACATGCTAGGAACGACTTGAAGGTTTTCTTCAAGAAGTTCTGGGCGCGTCTAGCTAGTCTGCGCCATGGTTCAAAACTTGGCTCTGATCATTTTTCGCCTCACATTTAAACTGTTGGGAAAATTAGGTACGACTTTCCATTAGCGTCCGTCGAATTGACGGTGGGGAGGGGGATGGGAGGGAAGGGGATGATCAGTACTAACACCCCTTAAAAGGAAAAGTTGCGGAGCCCCCACCTTTTCGAGTTTTTAAACTTTTAATTCCGAGGAAAAATTCCGAATTTCTGTATCTATTTTGACTCTGCAACGTCTCCGGCGCTGCGGGAAGAGCAGCCTCGACGCCCTTGCGTAACATATCCCAGGCATCTATCCTCGCCTCAGCAGCCTCGGCTTGTTGGTCGCCTTCGGCGACCAGCCTCGGCCGCTCCGGCTCGTCCAATGCCTACGATTTGTTACAGCGGGCGGAGGCTGCTCTCCCTACGCGCCTCCGGCTTTTTAAAAACACTCTAGGGGTAGGACAAACTCGTCCCAGGTGGAGTCGGGGTCATTCAAACAGGTTCTTTAACATAAGTCGAACCTAACCTATTTTATTTGTTATCTCAATAACAACAAAAATGGCGTCAGTTTTACGTTTCGTTTCACAAGCCGGTTGAACGTCTTTACGAGTCATAAACTACACATTTTAATTTTAATAGTTCGTAATGAAAATAATGATGTAATTTAATATACATAAACTGTAAAATATATGTGTGTATGAAAACTATTGAAACAAGTATAAAAAATAAATATTTATGAAAATTTATAAAAAATTAAATTTCACGTAACTTATGACAACATAACCGTAAGTAAAACGAAACGTTCAATGGCGATATTTCGCTATAATCTGTGGTGAAAATTACGTAAATATTGCAAAAATAATTGATTTTCAATAATTTTTTTCTCAAAAACTACGCATCTCCGCATGGTGAAACTTTGTGTGTGTTCTTATATTAATGTAATCTATCTATAAAAAAAATATCAACTCCCAACTCGACGGACGCTAATGGAAAACTGAGCCGAAAATTATACTAAGTCTTTATTGTATAATCAAAAACTTAATTTCAAATAAGTTAGTTAAATATTCGGATTAAAATATAACAACAATAATTATCATACCTAATGTTAGCAGAAATTTCAAATATAGAAGTTATATTAGATATAGAAAACACATTTTATTGATACAAATGCCTTCTTCTATAGTTCTAAAGGAATGTGTACAGAGTCATAATAATATATAAGTAAATTGTGCACCCACTTGCAAATCTATTCTTGGCATATTCTTTACTAACCTCATCATAAATAGTGTCTGACTATTGGTAATTTATGTAAGATGACAATGTATCATATTGACTTATACCAAAAGGAAAAACTGGTGGGCTGCAAGATATAATTTCAGTCCAAAATTATGAAGAGATTCAGATATCTTGAAAACACGTTAGTTATTTTTGTACATATCTAATAAATATGATTAAACAATAGTGCTTCCTGACGCTATAGATATTGGCCTGTAAAAGCCACTTTTAATTAATGGTCATTAATGTTATAAAGTAAGGTATTATTATAAGTTTTTTCATAAGTCTACAATTTACATTGCATTTAGGGCTATACCTAAATTGCTATATTCTTATTCTATCGTCCAAGGGAAGGTGGGTGTATGTGATGTTTTTTTCTATATAGAATTTTATATACATTTGAAATTACAGAAAAAAAGGTACATGTAATCATTTCTTTTTTGTTTGCCTATGAACTTCTTTTCACAAATTACACTTGAATCTAAAAACAAATTATACATACTTCATTAGAGGTAAAAGTTATAGACTTTTCAACTTTTCTTTAATTTGTGTTTTAATTAGATACACCTGTCACCTTGTGGTGGCAGTATTGTAGTCTTTCTTATACTTAGTACCATTATAAAAAATTTGAAAGTATCATGTATTTCAGGTTGTTCGTGGACATTACAAAGGTCAACAGGTTGGCAAAGTTGTACAAGTGTACCGTAAAAAGTTTGTTGTCTACATCGAGAGGATCCAACGGGAGAAGGCCAATGGAGCCAGTGTGTATGTCGGCATCCATCCTTCAAAGGTTATTTTTTATTCTACTTTACTAGTATAATCTTGGAAAAGTTATATATATTATAATAATAAGAACAGTTCAAATGACTAAAAATTCAATTTTAATTATTTGCTTAAGATTATGCATTATAAACAACATGCACTTGATTGGACTCAAATGAGTCTCTTAGTAAGGTCAGTTACTAAAGTAAGCCATTGCAAGAAGAGGCTGAGGAAGCATGCATTTTTTGTCACCATAAACTCTTATGCAAATTCTATTGATATATGAAAAAGGGTTGTAAACTTTTTCAAAGCTTGTAAATAATTAACAATTTTTTTTATTATAGACAACATTGCTTTAAAAGTAGTATACATTTTGTATTATATTTATATTGTTTTTTCAATACACAAATAAAAATGTCCAAGAGGTCGACTAGTGCAAAAATATTTTTACATTCAATTTCAAAATAAATGGAAACCACTTAAAAGTAATGGTCTATGGGTCATCATAATCACAGTAAATATATAGTGAGGTACCTGGATGTTGTTGATTGCTCTCAAATTAATGTGACAATTAGCACAACCCATTTTGAGGTCACAAATATTCAGTCATGAAACTATTTTTCTTCAATGGGGTATCTATTTATTACGAGATCATGTCAAGATTATCTTTTTAATTATCAGTGCTCCACTAGCACACAAGGGTACTAAAATTGATGATATACATATTAAAATGTATAGTAGACCTCAAATTTACAGAAAGAATTCATGTGACATGGGATTCCTTGAAGTGTAATATAGTGAGACATTTACTCTCATTGGCATGACAGTGACAACTGGCTATATGGATAGCTTGTCTCTCATTGAT
The DNA here is from genome assembly GCA_035772565.1 of Antheraea assamensis. Taxonomy (NCBI): domain Eukaryota; kingdom Metazoa; phylum Arthropoda; class Insecta; order Lepidoptera; family Saturniidae; genus Antheraea; species Antheraea assamensis. The sequence goes on from JAQQSE010000012.1 coordinate 823,040, forward strand.
CACAGCTGTTTTTGGATTTTACTTTACTTACCATCAAGCAAAATGTAGTCACTTTGCTATGCTATAATAAAAAAGAAATTACACAAATTCATAAGTTTCCATAATTTATTAACATGGTTTCAATTAACTCTTTACTAATTCATCTACATATACAATTCATGAACATTCAGACATAACTATATATATTAACAAAATCATACAAGTTAATGTGATGATATTTTCATTGCCTAGACTCTGCTATCATGTCTTGCTCGCACCTAACAGAAGGTTTGGGTATGGCTGATGCACTGCTAATGCTGTAACACTTCCATGGCTCTGATTAAACATTGAATAGGATACCATATCATTGCTCCACCAACTAACAGCATATTATTGACGCGTGTACCATCTTTCAGTGTGTGATCGTCAAATTAAAGATGAACAAAGACCGTAAAGCCATCCTAGACCGCAGGGCGAGCGGCAGGCTCGCAGCTCTGGGTAAAGACAAGGGCAAATACACGGAAGAGACTGCCACTGCTATGGAGTCATCTTAAAAACATAGATTATAAGAACAATAAAAACGATAAAATGCTTTGTTTGTTTTATTCAAGTTCTGTGTAAACCTACTAATTTCTGTAGCTTTCTATAAGCCTTTCATTAATAATTTTATTTTGTATATGAATAAAATGATAGAGAAGGTATGCCGTGGTGCGCGCATCACTCAAAACTACTGGATAGATCAATTATAATTTTTTTTACTTTCACTTCATAGACACTAAGCAGCAATAATAAATAGTCACGATATCTTACATACAGTATTAAAGAATAGAAGTGCAAGCGATGGATTCGCGTGAGCAGGTGGGGAAGAACGGATAACGTTTACAAAGTTTTATAAACAAAACATTGTTTCATTATTTTTTTTCCTCTATACACTAAATTGACTGTTAAGATAATAAACAACAGATGAAGTCGCGGGGTATCAGCTAGCACAAAATATATTAGTGTTTGATTTTAGAAAGAATTTTATAGACACTTGCAATATTAGTTTTAAATACATATGTTCTGAACACATTCAAAAATGCTATGTAACCATGGCGAAAACGTTTTCGGGTACCTATCGGAGCCACGCAACTGTCTCTGTGTAAACAATACGTGAAGTAAAAATTCATCGATGTAAGAAACAAATCGTACATTTTTATAGTAAAAAACTTTATTATCAAAATTTATGAGTAATTCAGCCTCACAAATTACAACGGCTTAAACATAGATTTAATACATTCTATCACACGGCACCGTGAACGCTATATACTAAGTCTATGGGCTAAAAGTTCGAGTATGATATCTCGTAAAGATTAGTATAAATGACATTCATGCCACTAAACGAACTTATCAAATTTAATGATAAACTAATACGACTAAAAACCAACTCAAAATGGCTTAGCATTAAATTTTTTTTTAATATTTCGTCATTTATCGCATTTATACCCTAACATACATATAAATGAACGATTAAAATCAATATTTACAAATTAAGGCCATTACTAAAAAAATATATTGGCAGTTTATGCCTCAAACTCGGAATAAAGATATTTTACAAATTAGCTACCATTGAAATAACCTGAATGTCATCAAATTATTCAATAAAGATATTGGCCTATTTTCTATAATATTCTTGATTTGTTCTCTTATTGTAAGGTATTAATAATTCACAAGTTTCTGTTCTAAATAGTGCAAGAGTATTAATTAAAAGACAGAACATTATATCATAACTGACAACTTGTTCTTAAAAAGAAGAAGATAGTCCTGTTAAAATCTACATTTAATCAACTGCTAGGAAACTAGTTAATTAACTAGTAATAATAATGTTTGAAAAATAATTCAAAGTTAAAAAATTGTGGCTTAAATATTTTGATATAGTGTTATAAAAGATCAAGCATCTATTTTAGGCAAATACATGTCTTATACAGAAGTGTTAATTATTGCTAAGGTTTCATAGTAACTAATTACTAATGTACTAAACTGTAATTTGAGCTTGTTCCTGACTTTCTAAATTGGCTTTCGACGCGCATTTGTAAAGTTTTTTCACTTCGTTATTATGATTTTCCCTGTTTCTCGCAATCTCTATAGCGTAGAATTGTACTCTGGGCACGAGAATTGTATTTGGTTCTGAATAATCGCCCTTACAGTCGGCACGCATCAGAGTACCGAAACTGTAGTCTTCTATGGTGTTTTTGAATTTCTCACAGAACACCCTCCATTTCGCTTTGTTTATATTATTCTTGATTTCATTTTCATTTATATAAGTTACATCCATATCCGGAAAGTCTTGCCTGAAGTGTGTATAGATTAGGTCATCGTGTGGTGTGAGCTGAAGCCATCTAGTATCCAATGAACATAACATCTGCAATTATGAAATAAAGAAATTTAGTTACATTTTTTTATAGGTGACACCGACTGTAATTTCATTTGACTTTAATTGATGATGGTAAAGAAAAAGGGGTAGTTAGTTAGGTAGTTGTCCCCCGGCCGCCATCTTAGAAAAATGGGTGGAAACACCTTTTTTGCAATATCTCGGAAACTGTGTCCTACAAAAAAAATCATAAAAACACAATTTGTAGCAAATCGCTTTGCCTACAAACATGTCTATATAACTTTTTGCCCTAAATTTAAATTTAAAGAAGTTATAAGCAAAAAAGTGAGAAAATTTCTATAAAAATTTTCATATTTGCTCTATAACTTTTTTTTTATACTTTTTACAAAAACATTACCTTAGACCAATCTTGTAGATGGTCTTTTGAAGAAAATTTTCAATTCAAAAGAAAATCAAGGGTGCCAAAATGGTCCTACCTTGACTTGAGACTGTTGCCTTGGATGTAACAAGGCAAATCTTACTAAGCTAATCATACATATAAGAATTAGTGAGGCACACATGTGTGCCTCACGAACTAAAACATGTATTTGGTATCTGTCAAATCGGCTAAACTAAGCTAACCAAGTTCGAAAAATAAAGGAAAAGATAAAACCTTTCCACCATATGTGTCCTGTCTGTGTCTTTGTGTGCGCAGATATGTGAGGGTGATCTGTGTATGTGTTAACCTAGTGAGTGAAAATGTTCAGTGTCACTGTATCACGGTAGTAGCGTGCTCAAGAGCTCCACTCTAGGGGACCGAACCTAGGCTTGAGCCACTACCGAGGGGGTCACGGGGAATAAGCATTATGTCTTCAACATCTAACTATTATTACTATACATTTGTTGGTAGAATCACTGTTGCCTGCAAAACTCTTTGATCCTATTTTGCGAGAATAAATAGGGCACACATAAAAGAAAACAAAATACTTTAATAATTATCCTATCGCCTCTTTCAGACCACAAAATGAAATATATTTTTATTACTTTTTTTAGACATTTTTAAAAGTATAAAACAAAAACAATATTATACCTATCATAGTCACAATACGTATTGTCTTTGCGACCTAATGTAATAAAATTATACTAAAACCTGACCACAGAACCTAACTGTGACTAAAAAACATGAATGCTTCTTAAATTCTAAATGCGTTATTTATACAAATACAAAGAGAAAAGATTTGCATATTTGTGTCTGAATCGATAGACTCTATAAAACAAAGTAGATTTTGAAATTCTTTCAAAATCAACATTAATACAAGCAGAGCTGTAAGTAAAAGTTAGTAATAGTAAAGATAGCAAATAGTAGTTTTAATTAATGAATACTTTATTACGCATTTTAATTTGTACACTGGCGAGCTTTATGCCACACAGCTAACTAGCGGTATTGTTATGAATCCTAAAAATTTTATTTAGTGCAAAACTTTTTATCTCTTTGATTTTCTGTTTACACTATTCTGAATTTCAATTTTTTTTTGTTTGTTCAGTTCTTTTTGAATATTTATGAGGAGCATTCATAATTTCTATCATGGTTTCTGCTTTGTTTTGATGCACATAGCACCCTCTCATAGATCTTGACATTATTATTTTATTGTTATCACAAATATTGATAGCCCTTCTTGCGATCTTGATTTATCTTTAAGATAAATTTGCCGAATGGGCAGGAAAACACAAAATCTTGAGGGAAAAAGTGAAAAGCCAAAAAAGAAGAATGCACTTAATGGAAATACATGCAAACCAGGGTACATTGTTTTCTTTGGTATCGAGGAGAGTTAATTACACAGTATATGAGAAAATATTATAATTACATTTATAAATAAATAACTCTTCATAAAATTAGAATACTGAAATTTAGAGGGAGTGTAGAGAATGAGGAAAAAGGGGGAGAAAAGCTGAGGTCAATAATTGTAACCTTTTCTACCCTTGGCATAAAAATCAGCATCCGTACCCAAAACAAAATATTGTAAGACACCTAATACCATACAAACAATAATTATCCAAGAGATGTATTAAAAAAGAGGAAAGAACTTCACCAAGATGCAAATCAAAAGTTGGAGAGAAACGATAAAGTGACAATTATATACAGTAAATTAGTTATATTAAAATCAAATAAGAAAAATGACACTACCAACCACACCAGAGCCTAATTTTCAGTCAATAGATTATAGCAATATACTCGTATAAATCAACAAAAAGGATAAAATACAATGGTTAAATCTATCTGTAGGCAGATTTAACAGTCTCTCAGGAATTCTAAAACCAAGTGTTCTAAACTATACAGTAGATAGTAACATCAGTAATAATTCAAATTTACTAAACAAGGACAACAATAATAAAGTAGGTGGCTATCCCTAACAAAAGTTAAGAGACACATAATGTTAATAGGACTGGGAATAGAAGAAGGTAGGGAGAGAAACTATTTCTAGAACAATTAAAAAATGATCAGATGATCCATCCTCAAAGCCAGATTCACCAACAGAGTGATCCCTAAACTTTAGGTTAGTAAAATGTATGGGTTTGCGGTCATAACCAAGGTGAGCGAGTGGCAAATGATAGAGGTAAACTTTTTGCTAACATTTCTAAATTTAAAAGCCATGGCTTTTGTGGGATATTAATTTGCAAAGTGCCATAATGCTTGCACTTTAATTTCTGAGACAAATTCCAACTCTTTTGCCATGTATCAAACAATACTGATTTAAACAATAAGCAAAAGTCCCTCTCATAAATACAGTAGTGGTCCAAGGACCCACACTGGATAGAATATATAAGTAAATATGTTAGAAAAGAAAAACCCACATAGGTTAAGGTAAAGATAAAAATTTAAACTAAGAATAATATAATATTCTATTTCCACAAAATATAAGGCATTTTATTTTATTAATCCATTTCCATGATAAATATGTCTGGGTGGGTCTCTACCACCATACAAATTTTTATATATGAAGGTAATGAAGGCGTGCAGGCCAGCAAGACAAAACAACCGATGAAATTTTATAAATCTCTTGCAGATTGGCAATATTTCGAAATTATAATATGCTTACTTTAAAATAAAGTTGAATAAAAATAGATTATTTTCTCACATACATTAAAATAAATGTCACTGTGCTCCATGGCTTTCGTAGCCCATAAGTGTTCGAGAGTTTCATCGTTAGTAAATTCCTCGGCCGGTCTCGACAGCACGTCCTGCAATAAAGAAAAAAATCATGAGCACACGGGATAAGGTTATGTATTACAGATCACGAAAGAATTGAGTATTAGATATTTTTAAGATTTTCCTTTGCAAATACGAGTATAGCTGTGAATTATAAATTCTGTTTTATTGACGAACCTTATATTCAAATAAAATTAAAAGTGATTCAATAATAATAACACAAGCAAAATATATAATTATACATACCATACTCTGTGATATTGGTGTTTATAATTCAGACTATAATGTATTGTTATATTAGTAGTTTTAAAACAGAAATTTTTACGTGAAATTTGTACCAATCCGCTAGCAAAAAATAAAAATGCAGTTAGAATATGTCACACAACAATTATGTTCTTTTATTCAACTTTATCAACCCAAGCTTCTATCTGTCTACACTTCGCTTATTACGATTTTGGCTTGCTAAAAAGTGATGCCATTAAGCTATGCTAGAATTATAAATATACAGTAGGTACGAACTACAATTCATAGTAGAGAAGTGTGTGTTACTAGAGATGTCAATTCTTCCCCAAAAAATACATAAATTGCAATTCGAAATAAAGTGTGTATTAAATCCATTCACATAGAAGTGGATGCCTAAAAAATTGACCTTTCGTCGAGCTTCTATACGTATAATAATAAAAGAAAAGCGTATAAAAAGGCACCAAAATGATTAGTCATTTTTTACTTTATCGGAATTATAAAACGTTATACATAAAGTAAATAAAATTAGATATTAGTGGTAGTCCGGTGAAACTGTAGCGGCATTAACAAGCCAACAGTGTAGTCAGGTCGGAAAAAAAAAGATATTGTTGGTGTGTATTAGTCTTTGGTACAATATTTAAAATAATATAATATACATGAATGCAGCAAACTTTATTAAAATAAATCGAACTACCAAAACACAATTGGTAAGCCTGTTGATAAGCGACTTCTACAAGATCTCAAATCATAGACTAATATTTTAAAAAATTGGTTGTCTGTAAAGTCAGTTTACGGACGACAATTTTACGTGATAACATCATAAGACAACATTGATTAATAAATGCATATTTTTGCCGCAATTGTTGTAATAAACAATGGAAACTATATTAACTTTTCACTTTACTTTATAAACAATTGACAAAACAGTTCACGTGTAGTTTGTGTGCTACTGTCTCTCTTCTATTCGGACGCATCGGCCGATGGAGTGGAAGAGAGATAGATGTGTCACCTAACGCTTAGGCCGATCGTGCCTCTCCTTAGCATGTTCCGTGCTCTCGCTTGCACGCTCCGTTCAGGCAGAACGTGACAATGACTCATGCATTTTAAAAAATTGGTTGTCTGTAAAGTCTGTTTACGGACGACAATTTTACGTGATAACATCATAAGACAACATTGATTAATAAATGCATACTTTTGCCGCAATTGTTGTAATAAACAATGGAAACTATATTAACTTTTCACTTTACTTTATAAACAATTGACAAAACAGTTCACGTGTAGTTTGTGTGCTACTGTCTCTCTTCTATTCGGACGCATCGGCCGATGGAGTGGAAGAGAGATAGATGTGTCACCTAACGCTTAGGCCGATCGTGCCTCTCCTTAGCATGTTCCGTGCTCTCGCTTGCACGCTCCGTTCAGGCAGAACGTGACAATGACTCATGCTTTTTTGTTCGTGCAGCCGGCGTTCATAAATTTATAAGACGACGATTTATAACGTAAATAAAATAATAATAATATACTGTTTACATCAGTACACTACAATACTCCCCTCTCAAATATTTTATTATTCACAAATTCAATTTATTTTGAGGTTTTATTGTTCTTTGAAATCGCCCTAATTCAGACTTAACTACCTAAGCAGGTGGATTAACAGTAACTACATTACAAACACTCCTATCTGATATATTATCAATTGACCTATTACTATATTGTTCTTCCTTTGTTATTACGCGTGCTTTATCGGGAATACAAGTATACAGATGTTTTCCTTATAAAATATTGCAAATATCTAATTCAACATGTTTATTGGATAAAAAGTGTTATATGGTTTATGGTTCCCAGTACTCAATGTACAAGCTTTTGATGAACAGTAGTCTGTCCAGTTCACTGGGATACTAAATTACTAATGGTTCCACTCATTACTTTCTATGTTGCCGGTAATTGAAAAGGGCGTTCGAAACGAATACAGAATTCAAACATCGATACACATACGTATCTTGACCAAGAGCGTTACGAGAATGGAAAAATGTTTTTGTTTTGTTTTAGTTAGTGAATAAAGAATAGGATTATACTTTAGACACACAATTGCTTTAGATAAATAATATTTAAATTCGTCTTTGAAACCCTCACTTTTCTGTACATATGCGTTATATGCAAAGACTTATTTTTTATCAATAATTTGTAAAAAAACGAATTCCTTTCTCCTGATCATAGAATTCTATTTCTGCCTTATCCCTACTTTTTCAGTGTGGATGTTGAATTGATTTTACATTTAAAATTAATGTATCCTATTTTACTAAATATAGCAGTTTATCGAGTTTATGGTTAACAAAGTAAAGAAACGCTCACGTACTTGAGTATTTGCAATTAATTGTAATTTTTTTTATTACTTTATTCTTATCTAATCAGAAAAATAAAATCTGATTTTTTCTCTGTTTGACTCTGCCTTTGAGATCAAAGCACTGAAACGACTCATTGTCCAATATTATTAAAAATCGATTTTAATCAAAAAATTAATTATTTCATTAATCGATTTGAGATTGCTAGGCCTACGTATGGCTCAAAAATAAACTCGAACCAGACTTCTAATCGTTAAAAAGGATTCAAATAACGTCTAATTTGTTTTATATAGAAACATCACGAGTCTTTTACGTTTCATTACATTATGCTGCACTCTCTTATGCCATATATGTATCTCTTAAAAAAATTATGTAATTGATAATTTCATTATATATTCCATATATCCTTGAAAGCGCGTATGTAGTAGATCAAATATAAATAAATCACAATAATCATAATGTCAACTGAATCATATTCGTTCATTTTTCAGAATATGCATTTTACGAATTTCAGAAAACTGCTAAAACACAGTAATCAAGTTATGTACAAGAACTCTTAAAATCTTTAAAAAAATATCAAAATAGTAAGAAAACACGACATCTGTTCACACTGTAATGTGTGGTTATTTCTTACATTTTATACACACTTATTTATACCTTTAAACCATGCCAATAATACTTTTAGGGGTCACTAGCTAATTTTTTATTTATATTTAATTACTAATTGTATCTAAAAAAGTTACATGTGTGTAAAATAAATTTGAAATTAAACTCGAACTATGTAAATAAATTAGAACGTGCCTAAAATTTTAAAAATAAGAAAAAAAAGGGATAGCACTATATGCTATAGCTTGGCGGAAGGAGACTGACTTCTCGGAAAAATTCGTTTGAACCTCGTTTCGTCACACGTTTTCATTGGTCAACATTGGAAGAGGGTGGCGCATGCGCGTTGTGCCGACGCCATCTCTGTAACTACTGTGCCTGTTATGTACTTGTTCTAGAGTAAAGTGAATGCTAATTCGTGGTTGAAAGTGTGAACAAATGATGGAATTTAGTGTTTGATAGTGAGATCAAGTGATTTTTCAGTGAAAACGAACAAGATAGTGTTCTCAGTGGACTTTATCTACAGTGGTTGTCTTGCGGAAGTTTCTTGCTATAGCAACGCATTATTTTTTGCGGCTATCTCTGGCTCGGGCCGTCATTCGTTTATTTCATGGGCCTTTATCGACGATAAAGTTGGTGGTAATTGTCTAACGTTTAATTATCACCGCGGTTTGTAGAAAGCGGGAATCCAGTCTGACCGATTGCTGCCCGCTCAGTTACGCGCGCCCCGCGCATTTCTGTCTCTTTTATGTATGAATTATTGTTGTGGGTCAAAGACATCGCGTTGCTTTGACCTGAAACTATTATTACAATAGTAAAGTTGTGTTTATTTTATGTTTCAGCTGGTGATCGGAGGTAACTTATATCGCTATGAATTCGGCTTTAAAACCGGTGCTACCACAGCCGGGGGTTCCGCAACCGGGTGGACAGTCTAGTCCCGCCAAAGGTAACGTGGCCACTGTGAATCACGCAGTTGGACACCCGCAAGGAGCACAGAATTCCCTCCATCACGGCACTAATAACTTGGTCGGACAAAATCTGACACATCATGCGCCTCCACCGCCGATTCCCCCGCACGCCGTCCCTTCTATGGCTCCGGTGTCCGCTAATATGGCTCAAATGGCACAAAACATGAGTCACCATGGTAATTTATCACATGTAACTCAAAACTCTGTGGCACCACCTACCACAGGGAGTCCGAGCAAACCAACCACTTCACCTCTGAGCTTAGTACAGGACAAAGTAAATGTGTCTCAACCACTTGCACTAACACGTACTCCAGAGAAAAAGGAACCTGATTCAACAGGTCCTGCAAATGGTACCATTGATTCAATGAAACCAGGATGTAACACGTCTATGAGCTTAAAACCTCAGAACCCTGAGACTAACAATGATAAGCAAGATATTGCCAAAACTTCACCAAGTACACCGAAACCTCCTGAAAAGCCTACCATTGCTCCGAATACACCACAGAAAGTTGAGCAACCTAACCTTGTGAATCAGTCAGATATTTCTGTTCAACCAAAAGTCGCAACTGCCAATGAATTGCCAGAGAAATCGCCTTCAAAACCAACAGAACTTAAACCTTCCCCGGCAGCTGATGTGGCACCGAGTCAAAGTTATAGTAAACCTCCAGAAACTGCCAATGCCAGTCAAGTACAAGAAAAGCCATTGACACCTGTCAAGGAAGATGTAACTCTGACAGAAAATGTTAAAACTGACTCAAAACCTGAAGACAAGAAGGAAGAAGTAAATCTTGAATCACAAAGAATGGACGAGAAAAAAGAAGAAATGAAAACTGAGTCACTTAAAACAGAAGAACCAAGTGAAAAATCTCAAAATGTGGAAGAAAAAGTTGAGGAGAAGAAAATAGAACCAAAGTTGTTGAAGGTGGAAGCTAAGCCTAAATCGACATTAAAATTGGCCACAGTTACACCTCCCATGAGGAAGAGAAGGCAAATTTCCCCAAGTAAAGACGGCTTGAATTCTGCTAAGAAGTTAAATGAAGGTGACGGGACACCTGATACTAGGATGAAGAGAAATAGAACTAAGGTAATGTCAACTTTTTTTACTTAAACAAAGGTAATAATTATACCTCTGTAACCTTTGTATTGGACAAAACTTTTTTCTTAATAAGAGTGTTAAATTCAAAGTTTATGAAAGTTGTGGGTAATGTATCCTGTATCCATATAGTAAATTGATCGGAATGTATACATTCAAGTCCTTAATAGTAAATAGTAGTTCTTAATATTTCAATTGTATATATTTAAAAAAAATTACATATTTAACCATTCAATCATTCCCAAATTAATGACATAATTATAACTGTTTGTCTGGTCATAGTGAAAATGTGGACACCTCGGTATATTCTTGGATGCCATATGCGAAGCACTATACTAATCAGGAATTATAATTATTAACAGTATTTTTCACTTTCTTAGGTTTAAGTATTTGACCATGGTCTCACTCGATGTTAAATTATGATGTGTCCTAAGATGGTAAACATATTAAAGCTAGAACAGGACTGACTTCAGTTGCTGAAACATACCTAGAGGGTCTTGCCGGCAGATTTTCAACTTGAATGCTGAGGTTGTCCAGGCAGGATAACTACTTTTAATCAAATATGCATTTGTGAAATAACATACAAAACCAATGAAAATTTGTTTTAAAGTTTCAACTTTTTCATTTATTGAATCTTTACAAACTATTTTGATAATCTATAGAAAAGTTTGATTCAAATATTTAAAAAAAAAATTATGACATATCCTATCTTCAATTAATCTTTGATAATTTTAACACAATAATAATATCTCCTATTTAAATTCCTTTGTAATTTTGTAATTGTTTTTCGATTATGTAATGAATTCACGACCAAACGGGCCTCATTAGACATATTTGACCACCGAACTCTCTAATACAAAAGTATATCTACATACATATAGTCAATAATGTTTCAAGATTCTATTTTAATCTTAATGGATTATGTATATCACTAGCGACCCGTCCTGGCTTCGCATGGGTGTAACATAGTTGTAATATGGTGATATAAGTGTCAAAACATTATAGATATACTTTTTACCACTTTGATGCTTACAGTTCATTGGTACCTGGACTGTCCAAAATAATAAAGATTTAGTATTTTGATATTTATTCCATACAAACAAATGTAGACCTACAGTTGGCAGTCTAAGCTTGAAAAAATTCTTGATTTATTACAAAACTTTGAATAAATTACAAATTATGTACTGTAAAACTTTAATATATAAAATGTATTTTAAATATTTTTTTTATTTATAGAACTTTTTTTACTAAACCATGAAATTTACAATGTAGGATGTCATGAAATAAAAAACATATTAAAAATTTAATCTGCCTCTTAAAAAATCAGTCGAGGGTTTAAATTATAGATATTAACACAAGAATATTATATTTTGATCGCGCGTAATTTTAAGGCTGTGATAGCTTTTAAAATATCAATTGCAATGACATTGTAAAGCTCATTTTTGATCTACGTTATATGCTCAAAATAACTAAAATATTTAATTGAAATAAAATTAATAATATGTCGGTCTAAATAGCATTGCAAGTAACTAACCAACAGTTAAACACCCAATATATATATAGACAAATATTATCTGGACTTTTTTGTAGGCATTTTTCAAATTATGTAGTATATCAGTATTTGCATGTCATAATGTCAAAGTTAAATTGAAGCACTCAAAAACTTTTTCCTACGACATAATTAGAATGCGTTGACTTTTCTCTACTTCATATAAATATAATTACATTTACTATACATATGAACTTTCCAGAAGGAATTCTATAAATGATTGGAAACCGTATTAAAACCCGTTCTGTAGTTTAAAAGAACTAAGGGAACACAGACACGAAAAGTTACGTTGTTTATTAATAAATATACAATTTTTTTTTCCTTTTCATAATTTAAATTTAATTTTTTGTTTCAATATTATCATTGAAATCAAAAACTTTTCTATTTATTCTTATATAATACTTTTTTTTCTAGTATGTATAGTGTAACCTTTTTTGTGTGTGAACGTTTTTGGACAGGAGTTCAGTTTTTTTTTTTTTAGTATCTTTATATATTTTTTTATTTTACATGAATAAATAAATATAGAAAATTAGAGTTGGTGTAAAATACATCTATGTACTATCAAATACTCTACATTTAATTTTTTGATACTACCTAGTAAATAGCCCACTGGTAAGGTCCTTGGTTCAGGCAGGCACGGCTTAATCACTAAAACAGCCAACGAGATTTTGGAGATTGTTTACACATTTCCGTGTTTTGTTTAATTCTGACGTGAATCTACATGAATATTTCTTAAGCGTTTAGGTTCCTTATATGTTTCCCTTTATTATGAAATTGTGTTAATTAATTTTATATAGGTTCTGATAAATTCGTTGATTTGTAGCGAAACTTGAACTTGTGAATATCTGACTAATATTAAACCGATATTAACCTTTACACCTTTTCGCTGTTAGAGCAGGATATGGTTAAGCGTGAGAACAGTACACACTGAGTAACATATGTTGGCTGATTCACAAATATTTTTTTTATAGAAAACTTAGTTACGTTTATAAAGATCCCTTACAGCTTATGTATTAACCATCAATATTATTTATTCAACCTATAAATGTCGGTGATGTCAAATATCTCGTTAGTACCCAGTACCTTTTCACACTTGTGCAAATTGAATTATGTCACAACGATATTTTTACTCGTGTAAAATACACGTCTATAGTCATATGGAAGTTCTAGATTTTTTTGTATTTAACTAGATTTTTATCCATTTCAGATTTTATTGCTTTTATTATAAACTAGTTACCCGTTTCGACTTCGCATGGGTGTACTTACGGGGATAATCAGTGGTTTAGTTCCCACTTCAAAACTGTTAATATTTTCTAAGATTTGCCTAATGTGTCTTCTGTCCCATTTACTCATTCGCTTTCTATATATTATTTTTTAAAACCATACTTGAAATATTGTATCACTATAGTCCTCTGTAGTAGCAATGGCAAAAATAACAATGACTACTGACTAATCGAAAATCCTTTCTTGCCGATTACTCCCATATTGCTTTGTAACTCTCTCTGCTTTTAGATATACAAGTTGGTTCCAAAATATGACATATTAAAAAAGAGTCTTTGTGACCGGTTTACCACATGAACCTCGAACTAAGTGTAGTGCAGAGCCCTGGCACCGTTTTGATTGACTAGTTAAAACCCTAACGATGACTAAATGATTAGCGTGTTCGGATACAGTGTTGAATGACGTATATTCGACTCCTTGCGAATGACACAGAACGATAGAATTGTGGTAGGGCTTTTTTAAGCCCGTCTAGCTAGCTACCATACTCAAGTTGAAAATCTGTCATGAAGCACCTACAAGTGTGATTCGGAAGCTGTACTTGATAGCTAATCCCCATCTAGATTTAGCGTGTTTACCATCTCCGACAACACTGTCATTTAACATCAAATGAGATTATAGTCAAACGCTAAAACCAATAAAATATTTATAAAAATTCACTCACTGTTTGGTTTAGTCGGGTGAAAACTAATTCATTTTTGGTTTAAATTGAATTAGTTTTCACCCGTTGAAACTCCCCTGCGCAGTGATCTGAATATAGTGGGTAATAACAGAGTTTTAACTCGGGTAACCACGCATCACTCGTTACTGGATATACCAAAGCTCCTTTTGTACATGATATGCCTAACGAGCTGATGTACTACACCTGGTATATGGTGGTGTGTCGCGAACAAATCGAATATAATTGTCAACACACCACCACACATCGTAAGTCGAACTCCTTTGTATTTCTATTATATCCGCAACACATTCAAGTATTTATATCAAAGAAGAAGTTTTTGGCGGGAACTTCGATTTTCATGTAGTTTTTGTTTTGTTATTTATACATTTGCTTTATCTGATACTATTATATTATGCAATTTATTTTGTCTTGTAAATTTCATTATTTGATACAGATAAAATATTAATTCTAAAATATCACAGCAAATTCTCGTAAAGTTCTGACAAGCGAGCCACCATTTTCTTAGGGCACTAAAGACTTTAGAGTCTTTTATAAATTATAAAAATACCCGCTTTATAATAGCGGTAATGATCTTCAATAACAAATATTGTCAAAATAAAAAAGAATATGAATATCAAACGGTTAACCTTATATCGTTAAAAAAAAAGTGACGTCATAAAAACTCTGACCGCTTTAGCTGTAATTCTTATTACGTATTTATAATGCTTACTTAAAAAAATCTAAACTTATAAGTTCTCATTTCATATTAATAAGGTTCGTTAACCCTCGGCCCTTTTTATTAAAGTTACAAAAAAGTTTTCTCCGAACAACTCTTACGCGCAGTCTCTTCCTTGTGAACGTCAGAATTTCTATAAATAGATAATTATTTTAAAGTACACGTATACCGAATAATGTATTTTTAAATATAATATGCACTAATGTCATAAAGGTGGTGGGTTTCTTTGTTTGAACGATTATTTCGACCTTGGTTTTGTGGCGAATGTAGGAGACACTCAGCGGAGAATGTTTAAACGTACTAAGTAGAGACACTCGCAATCCGATTTGAAAGAATAATTTCCGTTACTAAGGATGTTTATTGAAGAAATTCCTAGACTATATGACTACATCACTACATTCCAGGCAACTTAGACAATTTTTTTTTTCGAGCTGACTACACTGTTGACCTGGCAAGACCTCTACAGTTTCACCGGACTACACAACTTAGACTAGTAGACTATAATATAATACTTTACAAGGTTCGATTGTGGAGTCACCATGGCTATACCTA
The DNA here is from genome assembly GCA_035772565.1 of Antheraea assamensis. Classification (NCBI taxonomy): domain Eukaryota; kingdom Metazoa; phylum Arthropoda; class Insecta; order Lepidoptera; family Saturniidae; genus Antheraea; species Antheraea assamensis. The sequence goes on from JAQQSE010000012.1 coordinate 838,599, forward strand.
AGCAAAGCAGCCGTGCTCGCACTGCGATGTTTCTGGCTGAGGCTTGTAACCACACTTATACACCCCATCATACATACAGACATTGACATGAGACACGTCAACTGTATTCTAAAAGTTAGTAATCTAGTACAGCGGTTCTAAACCTTTTTTACTCGGCGCCGTACTAACATACTCTTTACAAATTTGCCTTACACTTACATACTTACATGCAAAATTTTCCCGTGTCACTTTCGATAAAAATATCGTATTTGTAAATCATGCGACATGGTGGTTGAGAATAGCTGATATAGTGTAAGAGCCCTTTAGATTGCTTTATTATTTTGTATGTATATAGCTATTGTTTGCAGTGACCACTTAACATCAGGTGGGACTGCATGCTTTATATTACTTAATAACAAACGCTACAAACTTTTAGGAGCAGAGTAAAACTTTGACTTGAATGGAGCCGTCGGTTAAGTCTAGTACTAGAAAAGTAGCGTACAAATCCATTACCCTTTATCAGTTACAATTTAATCGGTCAAATACCTCACATTGTTCTGTACTTATTGTTAATACTAGATTTTTTTGGCAACTAGGCTTATATATTGAAGATGACTATCGTATATGTCTTGTAATTATCACTGAGTGTTATAATTGTAAAGGTGTACTTATTGTAAAGGTAATACTAAATACTAGATTTTCCTATTATTTAACTACCGGTTACCAGCCATATTGTTCGCGAGGAATGTAGCAAAATAAATGTGCAGTATAAACCTGTCCGCAATACTTATTTAGTACCATTTTTGGTTTAAAAGAAAATAAGCCTTTTTTTTTTTTTTTTTTTATTAGCGTGGGGAAATCCATCATGGACACGCCACCCTCTCGGGGGGGAGAGTGGGTAGTGTGAGACTCTTACTCACTAAAACCCCACGGTGTACCGGCCGCCGCAATGGTTGGGGCGACAAGGGATCGTACAGTGCTGTCACCATGTCGCCCCAGCGGTCAGCCCAGCGAAAGGCGTTCGCCGGGCGTCGTCCTTATAGGGAGGCAAGCTGGGTACACAACCAGCCGCCTCCCCTCGTCAACCGAACCAGTGCAATGGGGAGATGGGCCCCCGCCCATCCCCCCTGGCTCGGCTACGGTGGTGGAAGGATGGGGGCTAGGTGCACCCCCCTCCTTCTGCCAGCCCTCCGCTGGCGGAGAGGACCGCTTAGAGGGTCTGCCTCACGGGCCCTCTCCGCCACCTCCTTCTGCGAGATAACATCCTCGCAGAAGGAGGCCATCGCTCTCCATGCTGCTTCGCTGCCGAGCATGGCTCGTACCACGCTCGGCAGCGATAAATCTCTACCAACCGCCGCAACCAGAGTGCGGCGCTGCCCATCCCACGCAGTACACTCGGAAAGGGTGTGCTGCGCGGTATCCATCAAAGCGCCGCACTCGTGGCATGCGGCGGTGGGCTCCCTGCGCGCAATCCGGTGCAGGTACCACCCAAAACATCCGTGTCCGGTGAGTACCTGCACCAGACGAAACGTCAGGGAGCCCCACTTCCTATTCATCCATTCCGGCAGGACCGGGCGGACGGCGTCAATGGTATATTTACCATAACGCGCGTCCACCAGGTCCTGCCTCCATCTTTCTACTTCGTCCCTCTGGACCCTCGTCCTCAATTCTTCTATTTCCCTGGGAGCTGGAGGCTCCCTCCGGCGCTTCTTAGCCGCCGTATATCGATATACGGCGGCAAGAACTTCCGCCTCCAGCTCCCAGGGAAGGGAAAAGAAAATAAGCCTAACTTATTCCTTATTAGATGAGCTATCTGCCAGTGAAAGTCCTGTCAGAATCGATTATCCAAACAGACAGAGTAAAATTTCAAAAATTGATCATTTGTTATCGATGCCGTATATACTTTTATAGTCATTTATTAATAAGTTGTTATTTGTACATAACAAACAGACACTTTAATATTATTTATTTGTGTAAATGTTTTTTGTTGTTGTAAATATTGCGATTGAATTTGCATGTCATTAAATAATTTTGAGATAAATTCAGAAACACAAACCTTCACTTTGACAAAATCTTAACAATATTCTAGTAATCACAGGCTTGGGGTAAAGCATAACTGTGAAGAAGACATAAACTCAATGACCTATCTTCAGCTGACGATCGTACTATTCAATGAACTAACAAATATACATAAATTGCAAAAGATTTGTATTCGACATTGGTATTTCATAGAAGTTAGATTTTGACCGCAGCCTCACTCGCACACTTAAACGTATGTTTATTCTCTCTCTCGGGAATAGTACGTTTTTTCTGGATTTCCTGTTTTGTTTAAAGCTATATCAGATCAGAAGAAAAAATTATGTGTTCCTGTTTAACCCTCAAATAAAAACAACGTAGCAATGTTTTACTTTAACAATTAATAAAAGAGATGCGTCTTTGTATTTCAAATAAACTATTAGACGTGTCTGTAATTGTTCAATTTACGTGCAAGACACGGAATCTTGTTGCTGTGCCTTGAGTAACGTTAGCTCTTTGTATTTGTACGCTGTCCTATATGGTTTCGAACGGAAATTTACTATTTAAACGAAGCATTACCACTCGTATATATATGAGTGTTTTTCTTCGTTTAGACATTATTTCTGATAATTACGATTTGCGCTTTGGCCAGTGTCAGTGATTTACTTGTATCGTCACTCTAATACAGTAATACTTACACTAATATAATATACAATACAATACAAGATATAAATATATTAAAAGGCTCTATTATTGCGTAATATTATTACTTTTATACATTAATGACTATTAACTCTGACATAGTGATCATAATTGTTTTAGACCTTTATACATTTTAGACCATTCGTTTCTGTGCCGACGTATTCGCTTACTTGCTTTATTAAATAGTATTTAACGAATTATAAAAGTATAGAGCTTACATACGTATCTTTATTTGGTATTTACTTCGTATACTTTAATAGAGGTGAAGTGATTGCTTGGCTGCCGGGTTAATCAAATTACAGGATGAAGATCACGTTGCGATGCTCAGGGCTTGTGACCTAAGTGCAGTTTAAGATGCTCCTATTGACTTACATCAACGCTCATCTCCAGTGTCCGCACTCCACTCAGCCTTATCAGATATAGTAAGAACGTAATAGTGCTACTTTAGAGATTCCAAAAAGAAGCGATTTAGTTGGCATATACCTAGCTCCCATTTCCATTTCGTATAATCTGACCCATAACCATTTCTGATTAATTCTTTAGTAAGATCACAGTATTTATTAGATTTGTTTATGTACTCTATGGGAATTTTCAATTCACATGGTGCGTAGTCCGGTGGAACTGTAGCGGCCTTGCCAGGCTAACAGTGTAGGTCAGATCGAAAAAAAAAAATCACATGGTGCAGTGACCTCTACCAGTAATTTATGATGTACAGTCCGCATAAAACTTTTTGACCGTTCTGAATATAGACGCGCAAAACACATAAATTTAGGTATATTGACGTATTACATTATATGCATAACATTGAGACAACTTAACGATAAATAAATGCAAATATTAAATTCTTATAGTAATATTTTAACTTTGTTTTCTTTTAAACTCTTGAGTATATTACGCGCAAGCCCAAACTTACGGCTACATTCAGACCGGCCAAAGAGATTGGCGAAGACTGTAAGTTTGGAATTTCTATTCCTTTTTCTAATTACAATATTTTCTTTTATGAGTTTGGTCTTGGGACATAAGCAGTTGGTAAATTTGGGAATGCCCAATTAAGTTTTTTGTCCTCGGCCGGAACCTCTATATGTATAATCGGATATCAAAATGTACTCGCATAGTGGTGATCACATCCTGTTGATTAATATTACAAATATATTTACCTAAAATTATTTTTAAATCTTGATCTTGATATTGTCAAAATGTTTTAATACCAAGCATGTTAAAATTAGGTGTTAGTATTTTCATTTCATTTTACAGTAGGTTTTCTGTAAGTCGGTTCAAGAGGGACGCCAAAAATTCGTGTTATAGAGTTTTCGATTTAGGCGAATTATGTAAGAATATTTCGACTTTAAGATCCATTCTTACTAGTTTTACGTTCCAATTTTTCTTCGAGCTATAGTAATAATAATTTTCTAATGATCAAATTCTTAGACTGTAATGATATAAGAGGTCCCAATATTTTTTTCGACTTATACGAGGGTTGAAATTTTGAGTAATTGCGGATTTAGGGAGTGGAAGGAAGTGAACAATATATTTTCTCGAGTTTTGGCGATTTTGCGACTTCACGATAGGGGCGGTTTTATTACTATACTAGTTTTTGCCCATGTCTTCGTTGTCGTTAAAATGTTTTTGTAGTTTCATAAGAACTGCCTTTTGTCTGCATTATTTTTAAATTGTCTTCTTTAATTGTAATTTTGTCAATAGGTACTACCTAACTTCTACCTCCCTCTTAGTAATCCCTATTAAATGTTAACATTACTGCTTAGCTTCTATGGAAAAGCATAATAATCGAAATGGTATTCTGAAAAGTTTTCTATCTGCGAGTAAAATTTTTGTTTGAATCGGTCTAAATACGGTCTAAGAATGATTGATGATAAGAAAAAAATACAAAAAATTCAAGAATTTAATTATCGTATCTAATTATAACCTAAAAGAGCTTTTGAAGCATACCTAACCCACATTCCTGTACAGTTTACATTACATACACATTTTGTCAAAAGAGGAAAAACAAAATATTTACTTTTTTCACTAATTGTGAAAATTTAACTGATAAAAAATTAAGTTCGAAATTACCCTCCATGACGATTATTTATCGACCCTTAATTGTTCTGACATAATTTTCTCTTAATTTATGGAATGTGCATATTATTAATATCCACATTTTGTTCCAGTTCTTCATACAAGAACGCGGTCTTTACGTCGAATGTTGTTATATTTATAGTGTTTAGAAGCTGCAAGTGCAAATAATGATTTAAAACTTGGGTGACTGACAACTGGATTGTAAATTTCATTGTAGTCTATACCATTTTGTTCAAATCTTTGTACGACAAGTCTAGCTTTATAAGCCCTATTATCTTTATATGCATTGCGTGATCATTGATATATTTATTTCAGGTGCAACTATACCAGTCTCCCACTCCTGAATTGGCGATGGCAACCAAATTATCAGCGTCTGCTGGTCGAGCAACGCCGACGAAGCCTAATGATGATAAACTTATTGTGTTTTACAAGTATGTTTATAATATTCACTATAACGCCATGCAAAGATTGCTTATAAAACTTAAAAAAGTGTATGTGTGTGACCACACGAAAGAACTGAAAACTTCTTTATAAAAAGCCAACGTCACGCGGTGTAAGCGGTCATCCATCCAAGTACTGACCAGTTAACTTCGGTAATCGGATGAGAACCTCTATTTTCAACACTCTACTCGACACAGTGTTTATGCCATACAAAGGTTGGGGATTAGACTTTCAAAGAACTCCCATAACAAGTTTCACTTTAAAAATATGTTTAAGTCATAATACATTTTAAACTAGTGTCTACTTGGTACATCACAAAGTGTTTGACAAAAATATTTATTATTGTAGCTTTAACCGAGTAATATGCCACATACGGAGTAGTTCAGTGTAGAAATAAAATGAGAATCATTAGTTTATTAGAATGACTTAGGACCAATATGACAGTTCTGCCGTCCAATACATTCTTGAGAATCTAACGTATGTCCGTAAAAATTGGGGAAAGCTTAATAAAAGTCAATCAAGTACTAGAAACAGTGGTAAATTGGTTATTCTAAGTTTCAGGCTCAGTAAGACCAGTAACGGTTTTTTTAGGTACTAATAATGTCATGTTCTACAACAAAGTCCTATAGCACATTACTGATTTGCCGGATAGTAAGTGCAAACACCATAACAAGCGACTATTATGGAGTGGATCAATATGTGATCGATGGTGACGTCTGAAAATGACGCCTGAATGATCTGTCTATCCGCAAAAAACCAATGTAACTATCTATGTTTGTAAAACTATGTTTGATGAAAAGATAAATCAGATCGAGTTTGTTGGTGGTTCTTCTGGATATGGCTTGGTTGTTTCTTGTAGCGATACCAGTTTTAACGTTCTTAATCGCCTTCCCAAAGCCTAAATTAAAAAGAGTATTTTTGATTTGTTTTGAACTTTACACAAGTCCTACCAGCCTTATTTATCTTCTGGACTTCTTAAAATGTTCGGTTGTTTAGATAATTCAATTAGTATTAAATATATTGTAAAAAAATTGTGCTTTATGCGAGAGAGAGTTATTTAGTAATCAGTACCCCTAGCCGGAACATTTTTGCACATTCGTATAGTTAACGTGACTGTTAAATTTTGTATGAAAACTTAAACAGCGCCACGTGAGCGTATTTAGAACTAACGTTCGGCAGCCTAAACGTCTCTGACATAACTACAGTTTGAGTTCCGAGTAGTTTACATGTAGTAAACGGCACAAATGTATGGAAGTCGGCAGCCCGAACATTTTTTTGACGTCACGTTACGATACCTAGCCTCCGAGAAACACATAAACGTTGTCACGGACATTTTGTCAGTGAGAATACTATCGACAAGTAGTTTTATGAATTTTGTTATTAAATTAAGTATAAAATATTTTTGTTAAGGACATATAGAGCACGTTCTATGGATTTTAATTATATTTGTGTTGTGTTTGGCAGAAGAGAAAAGGAAAAGAGGACGACCTTGATTAGGTTTGAAAAATATATCTACATTTTTTAAATTGCTGTATGAATCTTCTATTATTATCGTATACTATATAAATAGGCAGAAAAAACACTCCTCTATTACGTAACCAATTTTATTTATTCTTTTTTTGTTTAGTACATATTGACGAGCTTTAGCGACAGGAAAAAAATTGCACATATTTTTTATTTCTGTATTCCTCATATTTCACAAATTTTGCAAAACATAAATTGTGACGAAAGTTACCGAGAGATGTAACGATATAGTAAGAAGATTTATAAAGTTCTCCACTTCAAAAAATGAAATAAATATCATAAAACAAAAGTGCATACAAATTATACTTATTGAGATTTCTTTGTTATTTCTTCTTATTTTCTCGACACTAATTTCATTTAATTTTCTGGTTTTTAGTAAATACAGAATCCATACGGGAGGTACCCTAACTGTTAAGTAGTTCTGTCAACTCCTTCTATTTTCAATGACACCACTGGCGGCTTTGTGGCCAACTTATGGTTTTGACAAATCGACCTATCATTAGAAAAATATAAACTTATAAGTTTAAAACAAAATTATGCAAAATACTTATTTTTCTGTAAACTCCACTAGCACAAAAAACGGAACATTCTTGTTGTCATTTTAAACTTAATTCAACTAAACAATATATCAAAGGACGCGCGACGCGGAATATCAAACAAATTGAAACAATTAAAACATTTATAATATAAACATATGGTGTCACATTCTCAAACTCTGATATTTAAGTACCGTAAATTATACCATGATAGCTATTTCTAAACAAATCCTTCGGTACATTCGGTCAATGAACCTATATTTTGTTTAACTATAGTCAGTCATTGTATCGAGTTTACGTGAGTAAGTTTATAAGGTTCGTGCTGCCGACATCTACGGTGATAGTATCGAGTATAGTTATCTCGGTACGAAAACTTGACGTAAACATTGATTATTCCGGCTCGCGGTACTGACCCAAATTACGCTACCCATGACTTTTATAACGAATTACCAAATGTTATATTAGCCGAAACTCTCTCTCTCTCCCACGTGAAATTTGGCTTGATCTCTTTCCCCCTACATCCCGTCACATAATGAGTGGACGACCCTTTCATATATATTTTTTTAAAAACGTTCGTTTTTTCTTTAATATTCGAATTTTGACCTCTACGACGATCAGTAGTTATTAATTAATTGACCTTATGGTCTCGTTCCCTTAGGAATGAGTACTTAGCGGTGCGCAATGCAGAGGGCGGTTTCTACGTGTGCCAGGCGATGCAGAACGTGTACCGTACCACACGCAAGATCAAGATACGCTGGCTCTCGCAGGACAAGTCGCTCGATCCTTCCGGCGAGACGTACAAACCTGACTTTTATGATGTCACTGGTATAGTGTTTTTTATTTTCTACTAGCTTGTTTCCGGTTTCGCTCGTGTTAACACAAATTTGATCTGGGGTACAGTACCTTTTTTTGGTACAAGGTACATTATGTCCTATGGCAATGTGTATACAAAATTTTATTATTGTTATGTTTGTAAATTACTTTAGAAACATTTGTATTGGTTTGAGATGAATGAGGTAATTGATGTATTCGTGTGGTGTAACGGGAACAGATATGGAGTGCGTGCTGACGACACTGTCGTTGTCGCGCGCGGCGGGAGGCGGGGGGGCGCAGGTCCTCAAAGGCCCCGAGCAGGCGCGCGCCAATTCCATCCTGCAGCGGGCCTTGCGCGCCGAGCGCTCCGGTACCGACAGCCTCGACCTCACCGAAGAACATCCCGATGGCCGTCAGTTCACTTTAACTAAACCCTTCCCAATACCTGCCTTTATACGACACGCTCTTTCCCGCGTGAAAAATTGCACGTGTAAAGGTAAATAATCACTTGTGAATTTGCGTACACGCTTTCTCGTGTTCAATCCCGAACACTCCAATCGCGCGTCAAAGAACGTGTCGTGTAAAGGTAGGTAATTTTTTGGCCGCTCTAAATACAGCTTAGTCTTGCGCATGAGATAAAACCTTTTAATACAAAACTAACTTAAAATGATATAAGAATCTGAAATTCGTATTTATTTATCGTATATAATATATACGTACTTATACCTACATTTGTGTTCTGCTAATTTACATTTAGAGCAGTCAAAAAGATTAGCAAGGACTTAACTTACTTTATGCACAGGCTCTCAAACTTTTTTAACTCCTTTTCTCATTATGTCGATAAAATTTTAACGCTCCCGGAGTACATATTTTTATACTTTTAAATAGCAATAATAAAAGTATAATGATGTGACTTCAATTGAATAGAAGGGATTTGAGGGTTACTTAGTAATTTGAGAAATAAAATTAAAGAAAACTCTCAAATAGTTATAATTATATACGAGTAGCTAGTTCCAATGAAATAGCAAGTGCTTTAGAAGCGACGATGGCTCTGTGGTTAGCGTGTTCGGACACTGCATCGATGGACCTATATTCGAATCCTTGCCAATGCGCTGGGGCTTTCAGTGAAGGGAAACGTGACGATTAAAGCATAGCATGATTGATGCTTTAGGGTTTTTTCTAAGCTCTCATAACTAACTACCACCTTCATGTTGAAAATCTGTTACCAACACATAAGTATATTCCGCCAGTTGCCCTTGAGAGCCAACCGTCATCTAGGTTTAGCGTGTTTACAATCATAGTCATTTAATGGTTAAAATCGATCCAGTAGTTTTGATTTATTCATTACTGCCCGTGGCCCGCACGCGTTAAATTTGGAGTAAAACAATTCCCCTTTCCCTGTACCATGAAGATTTCCTGCTATCTTTGGAATATCTAAATTCATACACTACATTTTTACTTATTTACTTTTTACATTTTTACCTATTTATTTTATTTTTACAACAATTAATATATTACAGAATTTCTTTATATACAACGTTCACAGCTTTCTTGTCATTAGACAATACAAACATGTTTTCTCTAGAGGTTACTCTTGAAAGAGCGACATACAGTTGGCCATGTGAAAAACAGTCAACGCTTAAATCTAAGCCTGCAACGTTGAAGGTTTGACCCTGCGATTTATTAATGGTCATTGCAAAAGATGTCTACTTGAAACTTTAACGTTTCAATTGGAAGGGTAAATCCGATTGTATCAGAGGGTTTCGGGGAACAATTATTTATCGTAACTTACTGTCGCGCTGAAAAGCACGTTTTTATTAAGTATTGTTATTTTTCTCGCTAGAGAGCTTCGATAGTAAATGCTACGTCCCGCAATTTTTAAATCTGTAATATCTTCGAAAATAATATTTTAAATCATATGCTGTAATGTTGTAAAGGGCCATATAGATCTATATTAAATCAACAATGTATTTAAGGTATTTAATTGGATAAGCATTAATGCTGTATTGGTTAAAATCGCTTCGAAAATTAGCCATTATTTGTCATAAAAAGTAAATGACAAAAAAATGTTATATTGGGATATCCATAAGAGATAGACATATACCATCACGTAGTTTTCTGTAGACCTTTTCAATGTGTGCAATACTTAGTACATTATTTTGATAAATCTCGTAGGGTTCAGACCGCGTTTGTTGCAATGTAAGCGGAAAAAATGTAATTATTTACGACATCACATTAGAAACTTTTTCAACTCGTCAGCTTCCTAACTAATTAAGATTTGGGTCTTACAATAAATCATTTCTATATTTTCATTTTCTACCGCATACCGTCGTATCCGATATTTCCTTACATACTGTAATGAATTAGGTTTAATTTGATATATATTATTGTATGGCGCGTACGCCCTTTTGTCGTTTGATACTAAGTAATAATGAAGGGAGGTGAGGTGTTAAATATTTTAACGCTTATTTGGTTTTGTTATTACAAAAGCTCATTGGGTACATACTAATTTTGAATACTCGACTATTCAAATTTTCAGTCGCCAATATAGAAAATGATCATAATTGTTTTTAAGCTAAGCAAATTCAAAATGAAAAAAAAATTTGGTATGGGTAAAACTTTTGGGTTCGCATCACCGATCAATTCGACATGCTCGTGACGTATTGCGCTTGCGCCAGACTAGTGACGCGTAGTATAGCGGCCTGCGTACATGAAATATTGAAATCTTATATTGAGCTTGTGCTGCCTATCATGTTTGATTAATTCATTAAACTGTATATAATTATTGCTCGGAGTGTCAAGAGATGTGAAATCCAGACTAATGTTAGTTCAGTGATCACAGTTATTTGAGTGTTCACTTCTATTAGCAGGCCTTATATGACTGCCTAGGCTTATTTTTTTTTTACCCGTGAACAAGGAAACCGTGGTTAAGGGGATTTGAATGTATTAAATAATGGATAAATAATCTGAACTGTGATTAATATGTTCAAGCAGTGGATTTGTCATTATATACGGACGAATCGCAACTCGAGAAGAAATCCCGTAAACGGAACAGTTCGAAATCTTCGCCTCGCGTCAAAGAGGACAGCGCTGATGAGACTGAGGTAAGAATCATTTATTAACATTGATTTATTGATTCAATAATGGCAAAGTTGAAAACATCAATCTACAGAATTGTTAAAACGAGCTTAGTTTATTTTGACTGCTAAAATAATCCGCAAGATGTATATAATGTTATGGACTAAGTAATTAATCGAGGCATTCTTTACACTACCCGGACAATATGAATAATGAAATGTCTAATCAGGTTACGTAGTTAATATTTATTTAAACTATATTTTTGCGATTTTTTCAAATTTTGAGGTTATATCTATTAATATTAGAAAATGCAAAATATTAGTTTGCTGCGGCTAATTTATCGTTGTTTCAACCTAAACTAACTAATCTCGTGCATAATTTAAATCAGTGGTGGCCAACCTTTAGCAAAGCAAGTGCGCAATTAAAAATTTTTCAAATGATTTAATTTTTAAAAACGTGGTGGCACCATGTTTGCTTTTTAGGTGTGAAGGAAAGAGAATAAAATAAAATAAAACATTGCTTTTGTTATTTAATTAATTTTAATTGTAAGTTTCCTTAATATAAAAGTAAGAACTTAACCCCTCGGCTGATTTTTTAAGACACAGATCCGAAAATGGCGGACTATGTTTTTCATTTCACTACATTGTAAATTTCATGGTTTAGAAAAAAAAGTTCGTTCAAATCAAAAACGAATTGAAAAATACATTTAACATGAAAATCATAATTTTACAATACATAATCTGTTATTTTTCAAGTTTTTGTAATAAAACAGTAATTTTATTAAGCTTATGCTGCCAACAGTCTGTTAATCTATGCCTCATGAGGTCAATATTCATTTATATGGAACTTAAACCTTTATGTCTTTAAACAGTCCAGGTGTTAACAAGATTGTTTGCATTCCAGAAGGAGGCACCTACGCCTGTTAAAAAAGCTCGAACAACGCCGAAACGCAGTCCGAAAAGCGCTCGCAAAACAAAATCGACACCGACACCGACTAAACAGTCGAATAATAAGAGAAAATCATCAGGTAGTACGCCCGTTGTGGCGACCACAAGCAAGGTAGGCATAGTACAACGGATTTATAGAAATGTACGTATCCGCAAACACCACCCATTCTACATTCATGTCAGCCGAGTGAGTACGTGTAAACTGTATGGAGATGTGCTCTGCGCCGTCGCTGTCCCGCTCACGCACTCTTGTGTATGTGTGGGCGCGAGCGAGACAACGACATGTCTCGCAAGGACCACTACGTTTATTCTGTGATAACCGCGCGATCGGTTTCTCTGTATGAAATAAAACGAGGTATTTCTCTTCCCGTAATTTCCCAAATACACATCAATGTTACTAATAAATGTCTATATATATAGATTAGTGCAAATAAAACAATTTTCTATTTTTGTCTCCTGTTTGTTAACTTTTTTTTTTAATAGCTCTTGATGAGATTGAGTGTTATCAATAAAAAGGAACCTGCAAAAATTATAAATATCAATATGAATAATGCACCCTGCTCGTTACGGTATCACGAAGGCATGGCATGGCGCACATAATAATACTACATTACGTTAATGTTTTCTTTGTTTTGGTTTCTACATATTGCACTGTGATTTTCATTCCGCCCCAAAATTGGTGCTGAATTACTAGAGTCTTTTTTTTTTAAATAAAGACTATGTCTATGAAATTAGTTTAAAAATGATATTGGTTAACTATCATATCTACTGTTTTACGAAAATTCCGATGGCATCACTATTTTCAGTATACAATTAACTAGCAACACTTATAATGTCATGTCATTTAGAAAACGAACAGCAGAGTTCACAACATTGGGGTTCCTTCCAAAATTAAGGGGGAAAACAAACGAGATGGGATTTATTTAAACGCTTAATAATTTCAGGGGTATGTTTTGGGTCCTTTATATTTACAATTATATACCTTGAGATAACGAAATCTTTTTAAATCATTTAAACGAAGAAATTAATATTAAGAGAAATATTTGTAATGCACAATTTGTAAATACATGCAGAAATTGAAAAATATTTAGTGTTGTTTTTAAAATTTTTGGTAGTACACTTCAAGACATCTGTTAACATTACTGTCATAATTATCCCTATTTATTTTAAGAGGGTTTTCAAGTGTTTATTGCAATTTTAGCGAGTTTTGACGTTGACTTCAGGGCTAAATATTCTTTTGGAAATTGGTAACTGTGACGAACTTACAATAATAACGATTAGCCTCACATTATAACTTTTTTATCTCTAACATATGCCCAGGTTATTTATTGTTCCGTCTATATTTATATGTCCGCCATTTAATTTTATTAGTTGACGTAATATTGGGACAATGAAAATATCTCGTTTTATACATGCGGATTTTAAAATGGTGGTCGCGCTTAACTAAGATGGCGTCGCACGATAATATTTTAATGATGTCCTGAGAGATAAAGGCGTAGATAGTTGTTTTGTTTATTAAAAGTGTTTTAAATTTATCTCGATAAATTTGAATACGAATTTAATTCTAAAAATCGATTGAGATATATCGATGGATAATTATTTTATTGATGTGCATGCCCTGAGAATGTAATAGGACAATTCCGTTGTCGTCTTGTACTGGAGAATCTATTTTTGATAATGAAATTGGCTCTAATCTTGTTTTTTTTTAATTTATTTAAACAGTTTATCTGTTTATTGGGTGATGGGTATTTGTTTATTTATTTATTCATTTCCATTTTTACACGCCATTGGAAATCATTTCGTAATTGTTTATTAATTCGGTTTTATTGGATTCTTATAACTAACGGGGGAAGATATTGCATGGTGATTGTATGAGATTGTATTCCAAAACTTTTAGTTAATTAAAAAAATCCAATTGGTGATTGATTACAATTTTAACAGAAACAGATTATTTTTATGTGATCATTCAAGAAATTATAGTCGTCAGTATTATTTCTCTTCTCCAACTGAAAAGAGTTGAAAAACATATTTTGAACATAAAAAATAATTGTGATGAATTTTAATTGTATTTATTAAGAAAAAAAATCTTGATCATTATCCTGTGACTCCACCATTCATCGTCATTCATTATCATCGCTTGCTTTTTGTGTCGGATTTGAGTGTTTATTATTTTTTAATTTTGTTTGAAATTTAAATGCCTAATTTCTTCTTTGATTTGCATTTCTATCGAATTTTAAGCATGACTTGTATGTATCGTAAGGAAACTTTTTAAGAGATAATGTTTAGGAAAAAAAAATGTTGATGGACCAAATAATTATGTTTATAAAATTTAAACACTGATTAAGTATTTCCCTCTCGGTCTCATTCATATTTTATGAAGAAAACAGAGCTACAGATAAGCATGACTAATGTCTAATTAACATTTGTTTGTTTGTTGGTCTATGATATGTATGATTTTTTTTTACTTTTCTGTGGATAAAAGTATGATTAACGAGAGACAGAAATAATTCGAACCAAAACTGAACGTTACTTTTGTGTTGGAAAAAAAAAACGTTCACATATAGTTATTTGGTGCGTCTGTTAAAAAAATCTGGTACTAGAAAGCAAATCATAATGATATTGTTATATTATGAAATCGTGAATTGTTTTTGAAATATTTCCCGCACAGTACAAAAAATATGTATTATTAATTAATAAATGAAGGGATATTTTTTATTTTAAATTTCCTGTTACTGGTTAACGGTTTTCAGAATAAATATACTAAATGAAGCTTTTTGATACCCAACAAACATTCCATTTTTTTCATTATGGTTTACTTAATTACGGGTTAAAATATAGTGTTTTGTTTTAAAACAATCGAACCAACGAGACACTATCGGTCTTATTACAAAAACAAAAATGAACACGTGTTTAACATGAGTTTTACTAAGCACTGTAATTTTAAACCTTGTTAAATACATGCTTAAAATATTTTATTACAAAAGAGTGTCCAAGCGGTTTCTAATTAAACATCTGGTTTAAAAAATTTATGCAAGCGACTAATTATCATTCATTCAATTCAATCTCGACATTCAAAAACGTTCCAACTTACATATAATATTTCTATTCAGATCTTCATTAAGAATAGTTATTTATTTTAAGTAAAATCGGTTATAATTATTGTGACATTTGGCTTAAAAAAAAGGATGACATTACTAATATAAGTAATATATAAGGTTAAAATATTACGCCAAAGTGCGTAAAATGGAACAATAGCATAATCTCAGAATAAATACATTGTGAAATGTCAATAATGTCATATAGTTGTGATTTACTTGTGAATCTTCAGTTTTTTTAAATGTATCTACATCTTCCAAATTAATTATACCCACGAAATCCATAATTTACTACGAAACGTCTTTTGCTGGCAAAAAGAATTGCAATAAATCACAACAATAAAATAAGAACTTTGAACTTAGACAAGTGTTATACAATCTTTAAATTTAATTCTAAACAAGGGTAAGACACTCTTTTGTGACCAAACTTATTTTAAACAAGTGTTCGACGCGTATTTAAGTTTTTTGTAATAACACGACACTATTCTTTATAGAAAATTATAGGTTGAATTTTTTTTTCTTTTAAGGGATCGTTCAAAAAATACGTTTGCACTTATAGGGGGTAAAGGGTGTCGCTTATTGTTACAAGATGTGACAAGGGGGTAGTGGGATCTATAGAAATGTTACGTTCGCAACTCATCAAACAATTTTGCAAATTTTAATCTCAATATTTTTGTTCCGATAGAAAGTCATTAGTAAGAAAGAACTAACACGATTTGGTTTCATATCTGTAAATATTTCATCGTGAAAATGTAACATAGCGTGACAAAGTGTGGGGAGGGAGAATCTAAAAAAGTAAAGCTTTGCGTGACGATTTTATGAACGCGTCTTAAGATATCTATTACAGGTATAGGTGAATTGAAAGTTTAAACAGTATGAAGTATTATATTCAGTATTTTATTTCAGACGGCAACCGCTGTGACGGATAAATCGAGTAAGTCGAAAGGGACGCCAACAAAACGAACGCCGACGAAACAAAAAACGGAAAAAGTCGTTACACCTGTCGCGACACCTACACGTAAAGGCAGGAGACTTACTAGAGGTACTTGTCTTTTAATTAAACAAAAATGATACGTATTTGTGTGTACTTATGTACGTATTTGAGCAGTTATATTTCTTTAGCTTAAAAAAGACATTAAACGCAATTAATAACGTTTTAATTTACAAAATAGGTATTAAAAGCTTTAAAATTAAATGTATATATCTGTATACAGAATTAAGTAAGATACCAAAAATAACGAAAATAAATCAATTATTAAATAATAATCTTATAATAATAGTTTATAATGTAAACAAATAAAAAGAATACATAATGCCAGTTAACTTCAAATTTTATAAACTCGCATAAAAAAAATAATAACATAAAAAACCATTTTTATCACAAATACAATAAATTATGATTCACCACCATATATCCTTTAAAATAAGACAAAAATAGACATGTATATTTATGTATGAATATATTTTTATCTCTATTCTATAAAACACATTGTAGATTCATATATGGAGGGCGTTGATATCTGTGATACAGTTCAATACTAGTACAGATATCAAGGATAATTATTACTGGTACCTAATATAGGTTATGCCTTTCCTGATATTATTAGGTTTACATTTTATTACTCTATATTTGTTATAAGCAACATTATTTGTAATGTTATAGATTAAGTACCTGTGTCATTTTTGTTTTGTTTTTAATTTAAAAAAAAAATCATAATATAAATTTGAATATAGTTATGAGTTCTCACTATAACTTGTCAATTACCAACCAACTGCATGGTGTCGCGTTTAGGTGTCGGTGTGAGCGCGCATTGTAATACATTCACTTTTATCATTTTTTCAAAGTCACCAAAAAAGTATAACTTCAAAATCTGAACAGGTAGAGTATTGAAATCATCTTTAACTTCGTTTGTTAATTAAAATGTTACCCTGTAATACATAAGTTTTACTTCTTTCATGTGTTTCTACAACACATCCTTTTTTTAAATACTTATTTTACCAACGATCTGTAACAAATGATGATATTTTCTACAACGACCAAATAACAATATAATTACACTACTTATCCCTACTTTTAAAATTTACTGAAAGTGCTTCATTTCTTTTTGAGTTACTTTAAAAAAAAATTAAAAGTGCGATTAATGTTGCGTAATATTGTTGACAGAAGTAAAATCGTCTCCGATAGTGCCGACTCCCTCCACGTCGACAGGCAAAACGACTCGCACACCGCGAAAGCCTCCGGCAAAGAAATAATACACCGTCAGTTCGTCTTGACGTTGTTCAAGTGATTGGACCGCTGTGGTGCCCAATGCACGTTACAGAACTAACGGACTCGTACTCTAAGTGTCTTACCTGAAATTTAAAATAAGCTGCCGGGGCCCTGGGATAACTTATGCCTATGAGAGAATATCGATATATCATTTTATCGAGTTGGATAAGTCGATGGACTAGTGGGGGTTACAAAGAAACATCGATGTAAAAAGAATTTATATTGAATGAGATAATGGTGCTTCCACACAACACTCATATTAAACATTCTACAATCAATATTACATTTTGTTTTTTTTTTTACTTAGCTTTATAACATAGTACAATTTTGTAACTTTGTTATATTATAAAATGATAATTAACAAACTATACCGCATTAATTACTTACCATGTGAAAGCACCATTACATTTCTAATAATTAGAAATTCTTTGTTTTAATTTTAGTATTTCGTTAATTTTTTTATCTTTATCCTTATTTAATTTACAGTTAAAACTCTATTCCGTTTATTGTCGATGGAAATTGTTTTTAATTTTTTCATAGTTATGATCGTGATGATAATATATTTTTATTATCAACACAGCTTCTGTAGAAAAAAGCTTATTTCATATATACTTTTTTGTTATTATAAAAATTTAAGTACATTTGTAATTATAAAACGAATAGCACAATTTAATGAATTAATTCGCTTAAGATTTGATTTTAGATGGTACAGGAAATTTTCAATGTTCATTTCTTTCATATCCAAGAAGCAATAATGTATGCCTTCCTGATAAAATACCCCTTGGAAACCGACCTTTAATTTCTAATAAATCAATCAATTTAAAGAGAGCACTATAAAAATGAAATCATTTATAAATAAATCTGGTTAAATTATAATTTTATCGTTCCAATAAGATTGTAAAATATCACGTGTTGCTGTAACAGAAAATTTCAATATCGAATCGATAATTTAATTGTAAGTTTTACTAACGTGAACTAATAGGTTTCTAGGAATCATTGTAAATATATGATTAACTGAAAAATGTTAACATTTTATTATGAAAGCGCTGAGTTTATTATTTTGGAGTACATTTGTTCGTAGTTGTCATAGACGCTTGTAGAATTCGCTCGGTTCGTTGCGATGACATTAGGCTGTTTTATAACATACACTATTCTTATTTGTACTGAAATATTCATCAGTTTTATAAGAGGGGTTTGTTGGGAAATAGTGGGTAAGTTATCGACACAACCTAATGAATTTAATAAAAAGCAGTATGTAAAGTTGCAAGACATAAGTTATTAGTTACGATTACTGAAGTAATGTTTTGAAATGGGCTCGAATATTTTTTACTCTGTGATTATTTCAAATCTCATGTTCACACAAATATCTATGATCAGAAATATCGATAAATGAGATTGACAAAGGTTACTCGATGCATTTACATTTGTATATTCGGTTTTCTTCGATCTAATCCTCCGGCGTAATAATCGTATGTTCTGATATGTAATTAATTATAATGCATAAGCGTGCTAGTTTATTTAGTACCTTATAACAAAAGTGGCAGTGTCATTTATTCCGGCTGTCTCTCGATATTTGCGTCTGAGCTTACAAAATTAATCATAAACATATTTGTTTAATGATCTAGAATCGACCAACTAAGATATAATTTTACATACGAAGGTTGAAAAATTTATGTTTTTAGGTTGTTAATATCTGCTTATTTTGAAGATAAAAAGTATGGAATTCAAGCAATTAAAGTTAATAAAAAACTACGAGGAAATGTAACTCCCGAACAGCGCCAAAGGTGAGGTTATAAAGAGGTACTTTTTATCTCTGTAATCATAGATTGTTTTTTTTCTATTAAGTATAGATTAAAATTTTTACAATTTTAGATGTTTCTATGGTAAGTAATCTTGTATATCAGTACAAAGAATAAAATTAACATATGTACTACAATTATCGGATGTTTTCATTTCACATATATATTTTGATATGATCAGCTTTATTTCTAAGGCGTAGATGTTTGTTGTCGCGTTTAAAGATTATATAAAGTTCTTTTGTGAATCTGTGTTTCTTAACCTAAATTTCGTCGTCAGAAACTGTTAATTGAGACCTACAATTGCATCGGTATTATGTCTTCCAATGAAAAACGAATCAATCTTGCTACATATGCTATATAGATTATATAGAATATGTTTTGATTTATAGAAAAAATGTATCCAATTTTTCATATGAAGTCTTAACATATAGGCGAAGGTGAAAATTAATTCTGTGTCGAATAATATTTTAATTAATTTGTCTCGTTTCAGAGTTTATTTCGAAGGTCCGTTTAGAAAAGGTTAAGAAACGCTGGTTTAATATCGTTGAGGTTTCAAAAATGTCATCGATAAAACTTCCCCATAACTGTTCGGACCAAGCAAAAATTAAAATGTTTTATGATGAGGTCACATTATCTTATAAAGTTTCATTGTATAAAAAAACACTGCCAACTTTAAAAAAAAAGTTTCATCGATTAATCGAAATCACTGATATAAAAGAATTAAAAATTATCTATTCTCTAAAGTACATAAGAACTCTTATTTTTAAAACGTAACAAATTTGTTTTCTATGTCACTTATTTCGTAAAAGTTTATTTTTATAAAATTAAAAACGAATGAAATAAATAAAAAAGAAACACGAAATATCTCACAGAAATATTCTTTTTGATTTATGTACTTTGTTACTTTAAAGTGCTCTACGCGAGCTTGTGTGAATCGTTTAGGTAATATATGTATGTACCTAATTTTTAAGTAGTGTTTCTAAAAATAGGTTAATTTTTAAAGAGTATATTGTAAGGTTAGATTATAAATTATTGTGTGTGAATTTTATGTTTGTAACGTGTACGTAAGTTGAGAGAATGTTTGTGACACGTTCAGGCAATCTGGTACAATAGTTTGTAAAACATACTTTAAGGTTTTATACAAGAAGAAAATATCATTACAAGAGTACTATTGTAACAGAAAAGTCCACAAAAATTTATATGCAATTTCAAAATTAAATATAATAATATAAGAAAAAGTTACTGCTGTTTTTATTACATTTTCAAGGTGTAAACTTTTTTGTAACTATTTATCACATATACACTTGTAATATCGTGATATATAAATAATAACAGAATCTTGACAGAGAATGTGAAGTTGCCCACCCAAACCAGTGATGAGCACCTTTTCAGGTCAATAGTAATTGGTATTTTTATGGTTGCCAATCATACTTTATATTATAACGTATCCTACTTTATTTTTGATATCCTTCTATATTAACATACATAAAATGAAATACTCGTATGGATATCGTATTCAATTCGGCTTGACGTCATGAACTGTGATTGGTGTTTCAGTTGACATGGCCGATTGCAGTATTTTATATTTGAATTTTATTGAAAATGTTATTTATCTAAATGGATTTTATTAATATTATTTCATTTTTAAGAATTCTTTGAACATATATTTTTCTGTAAAATTTTTTTTTTATTTAATACTGTCGTCATACATATTATTGAACTATTGTTTATTGATTCTTTTGCTTCAATTATACTGGATATCTATAACATTATGGATAGTTTACAAAACGAATTAGAAGAGAAAAAATTGATAAGTAATTTAGTTATGAACCAAAAATAAGATTGAAAAGTCATCACGAGAAATATCCAATACAATTATCTCTAATTTTTCACATTTTATCGATATGTGTTTAAGAAATTGATTTGATTTTCAATACTTAAATATAAAAAAAAATGAAGTTGAATTTGTTTCAATATTGATTTAAAAACTAGCTATGAAACTTCCAAAACAACAAACAATTGTTAGGATGTGGAAAAATCACACAAAAATATGTTATTATAGGAGTAAATTTAAAAAACCCTTTTTTGTTCCAAATACTTTTTTTTAAATCAAAATAAGATTCGTTACTTTTCTAAAAAAAATGTTGGCAACCCTAGGTATTTTACCAACCTCAACTTGTTATTTTCTAGGCAAAGATCTAATCAAAGAGTAGTAGTAGGTATTAGAACTATAATTTTGATTTCTTTTTCCCCTTACATAATTATTCTGATTTTTTTGTAAATTTAATTCGTTTTTAATCAATTTATATTATGTCGCGATTAGTTTCCTTCGTTTTTTATTATTCATAAACTGTAAATAATTGAAACGGCGAACTATAAAAAACTTATTACTTGACACTTGGCTAATGCATAAACCGTGCCGGAGCCAAAAAATAAAGAAGAAGAAGAACTAAGTATTCGGGAAGACCTAATAAAAGATTGCCTTTATAGATCTTCCCTATATTATAAAGTACTCTGTGGATAGATCTGTTTTGGTATCTGTGATAGAGTACTATATTATTATGAATGTCAATGTAAATCATCTAGGCCAGGGCTGTCCAAACTACATGGGACCCAGGGCCAACAAAAATGACTCAATACATTGGGGGGCCGCAAAATATTTATAAAATAAAATACAAGTAAAATACGTGTCATTATTTTATTATCTACTTTTTCATTAATTTGTCTTTTAAAGCCCAATAAATGAACAACGCGCGGTGTCGGGTGTACCTATTATACGTTCGGGGAATTCCCCGAGTTCTCGAGTGAATAGTGTTGTGTGCGGCATAATCGAATACATATCCAAAACATTTGAATTTCGTCGCAAGAAAAATAATTTACTCATTTAATGTATTTAAACAAAGAAGATAAAAAAGATTCTGCGGGCCGCAATAATTCATGTCGCGGGCCGCGGGCCGTGCTTTGGACAGCCCTGATCTAGGCTATTGTAGTCTGGTGAAACTAGAGGCCTGCCAAGACCACAGTGTACTCAGTTCGAAAAAATAAAACATCTAGTATATAGAACATTTTTTTTCGAACTGATCTACACTGTTAGCCTGGCAAGGCCACTACAGTTCCAACGGACTATCTATAATTCTATAGAACATCCCAAAGAGATAAACACACATTACCTGCATGCACATTTAAAATTGGTTAATAATTGTTATATGCATGTTAAATAAAATGTAAGGAGAAATAATTAATTGCAACATTAGTACTTGATGGGCTTGACATAAAATCCATTTTTGTTTTGATATTGTAAATTTCTGGATGGATCTCTTTATCTAGACATATATCACCTAGTGGACCACAAGGGTGTTGGCCACATTTATTATATTAAAACAACTAATCTTAAGGATACAAATTCGCTTCTGATATTTTATAACACTAATAAAAATTTAATAGAAAATATACATATATTTTTTATTATAAAACGTAAATAAAAATAAAAGTTGTTCATAATATTGAAAATTACTATTTGAAAAAGTTTTACAAAATAGGGTTCCCTCCTAAGGCCATATTTTTTTTGATAATTGCTTTTATTTGATACCCTTAAATATCAAGTGTTATTGACAACTTACTAGGAAATATCACCCCTATTTTTTTCAGATCCTGTAATTAATAAATGGCCTCCTAAGTTTTTTACCTAATACATTACTTTTCTCTAAAAAAAGTGAATTCTATGTAATTTTATATTTTTATAGTAATGCATATTATGTCTTCACAAAAATATAATAACTTATTGCAAGCAAATCTTTTCTACCAACATTTCTTACTTAAATAAGACAATTATGAATTGAAAGACATTTATTCTCAATCATCAAGAGTTGGTAATGGGTACTCGGTCATAACTAAACCTCTTGACCATAGTGCCTCAGCTACTTGTAGCTTATCCGAATCATTTGGTAAATCTAGATTTTCCACAGACACATATTCTGGATACGTTCTTATTAGTGTTTCTATAGCTGGGGCAAAGTCCTCCTCAATTTCAATATATGGCAATTCATTTCCATGATACTCTAAAGAGTTTTCGAGATAATAATACAACCGAATCTTATCTTCAGCTACCATCCTTAGTATATTTTTGCGTAGTAATCGTATTCTTGTATCGATGTTCAACTCTACACGATTTGTCACTATACCATTTGCCACCATGACATCAGAATCACCGAAAATGGTTACAGCTTTTTCTAAATCACTTAATACTGGCGGTAAGACATCCTGCTGGTAATTTTTGTGCATTTGATCAACTGCATCATCAATTGGTAAATGATTTTTTATTTTATCGAAAAGAGACTTTATAATATTCTCTATTTCTAATCTTCGTGGGGTGTTCAGGTCTGAATTAACAAAACCAAAATTATCATAGAGATCGAATGGTAGTCCATGTCTCAGTTCTACATTTTCAGTTATGGCAATTTGTAATGCTGCTGGAATCATTTTTTCAAATAAATCAGCCCAAGAATGCTTTTGGTACATACTGACTGTAACATGCAGGGAATGTTCTCCTTCAATTGTGATTCCCTGGTGTATATAACCACGTGGGAAATAAAGCATATCTCCAGCTTGTAAGGTAACTTCCATTATTGGCTCACCAATTTCTGCTTGATCATAATTCTTTGATGAAACTCGTGGCAATACCTCATTGTCATATAAAGGTTTGTAAATGCGCCAGTGTTTTTTCCCTTCGGTTTGTAATATGAAAGCTTCTATGTCATCATAGTGAGGAGCAAAGCCCTGACTATCAGGTGGTGTTAAGTAAGCATTGGCTCCAACAAACGAGTTGAAAGATTCTTGTAGAGTTGCATTCAGTATATGTAACTTTGGTATATATGTTTGTGGGTTCAGTAATCGAATACTGCAACCATTTAAGTAAAAGTCCCAAACTGTATGAGGATATGCTCGTCCTTCTGGGTTATGTGTATCTCTTTTACCATCAACATATGATGTGATATCAATGTTTTTTGTAAATTGAACATTTTCAGTCCTTAACATATTATCAATAATTGGTGTTGTTATTATTTCTTTATAGTAATCACTTTTATTTCTAGCAATATGTAAAGGTTTTTTCTCCCAGACTCGGTTTAGAAAATCATCAACATTATAAGGAGCAATCATCCACTTAAATACTTTAAGGCCTTCTTCTGCACTATCAGTAAGCACAGGATCAAAATCAAAACTACCATTACTTGATTGTGCGTCTGATTCATTATAATTTTCGACAGGTTTCGGTGCGGGTATAAGTATTGGTACCTCATCATTATCTGAAATTACAGGGTCAGTTTTAGTATGTGATTTATTTTTTTTACTAATAGACACAACTTTCTTTACTTTCTTCTTTTTATGCGTTTTCTTTTTTATTATGTTTTTTGTTTGTATCACTTTCTTTTGTTTCTTTTTTATCTTCTTAGCAGCCATTTTCTTCAAATTCTCTGGAATACTTTCAAATGTCATTTTTGGAGAAGTTGGTGCGGTTTGGGATTTTTTCTTTTTCTTTTGTTTATTAGATATCTTTTTTGCTTTGTAAACAGCAAAAGCCGACACTGGCGAATCCATTGTTATATCTTTTCGTATGTATAAATTTTTGTTAGTTAATAAAATAGAATTAATGTTATATGAGTTTAGTAATGTATTTATTTTATTAATTTAAGATTAACTTAATTATAGTTATTGATTTTGTTTAACTTTCTAGTAACGAACATGACGCAAATGATTAATTATTTTAATAATTTGATATCAATACAAACGACTCCCGGTTTGCGTTGAAATTTGAAAATTGCAAATCGTAGGTTATAAAATTGATAGGAGGGGTGCGGGTGCACAGAATAATATTACTCCTAGCGGATGACACCTAGGGATGTCTTTTTCTTTCTTTTTCATTACTGGCAACCCAGCCCTCTTCAAAGCCTATTAAGACTTTTCTCGTACCTTTTTACCTACTAAATTGGTTTCTTCTGCTTTATGTGATTTTCTTCTTGTGAGAATATGATCCATGCGTTTAGTAATGACTAATCGCGTTTACCATTTCTGGAGCATGTGTCTTATGATCTAACTAATAATGTTCTAATAAGATGATAGCTCTCTTGTTAGAACTTTCCATACAGTTTTTATGGCATCTTAGAATTCATGCTCGTTGACATTTTTTTCCATCCTCTTCACTTGTCAAAATAACAGAACAATATTACGTAAAATATCACCAATATTACAAATTAGAAACTATAGAGTCAGATAACACAAGATTATGAATAAAACATAAAATTCACTACATGACAGAACACGACCCCGCCAAATCTTCATCTAGGGGTCTTACAGTTTAACTTATTTTGTACTGCCAGATAACTGAAGTCATAAGAACTAACTTTGGCTATATTATTTTACACTAGACTTTTTAGATTAGACTGCGTAAAATTTAGCAAGAATATGTTATTTACTGTATATATGTGCGTGAGGTGTGCGTTGTACTAGATTCCAAGAATTCATATATTTGTATATATGTACACAATTTGAATTATATTATCTTTTTGGTCAATTTGTCCCTCATTTTTTTTTTACCATCCTTGGGTCTACATAACTCAGTAACCAGAACAACATAGGAATATTGCGTCGAGTAAAATAAGCACTATTATATATTATAAGCGTTATAGTAACTATTCTATATAATATTAAAAACTGCTTACAGATAGATGTAGAGTTTTATGTCTAGATTTATATCTATGGAAAAAATTTATGTATTTTTAATTAGAAAAATAATTTTAAAATTATCAACCCATTGTTTACAATTCAACATTATTATTAATAGTCATTATGAAGTTAGAAGAGAATTTTCTAATAAGATGATCAGAACGATTACTTTTTGTATGGTCGCAAAAACTTAATTATATTGACAATATGGGAGTGCTATATCTATATAAAAATATTTTAAAAACATGTTCTTAGAACACGTAACCTTGAAATTTTTATTCATTTCTTATATGAGCACTGAGGGGGTTCTATAGTGGGTTAAAATTTTCAAACACATTGCTGACGGTAAATCCAATCCGGCACATAGTTAGTATTTAAATATTTAATGTACACGTTTCATGTTGCAGTAGGTGGCGTGCGTGTTGGACTTTTTATAAAGCATTTCTGTAATTTTTGATCTTGTCACAATTTTACATTTCTTTCATACAATTTAAAAAACGTATTTGGAGCCACGGGCATAAATTAGTTTGTAATACATATTATATTAAACACTTAGTAGAAAAGCAAAATTAATAATCGAGGAAAATAAATTGGTTTGAATGCTTAGCAACTCAATAGCACGCTTGAATTCTCTTGAAAATTATGATGACGAGAAATGCTTACAAGATTTTTTTTGGTACTGCTAATGTCGTGTCCTACTTTAACTTTTACTCGATGTGTAAGATTGATTTAGAAGCATTTTTTATTTTATTTTAACCGACACCAAAAAAGGAGGATTCCGTTTACTTATTTTTATGAGAAACTATAACTTCAAGTTTTGTTATATCACATGTATTCCTTTATTATGTATAGACTGGATATATAAAAAGTGCGTTTATTGATGATAAAATACACAAATATTAATGATAATATCAAGGATTTTTTTTATTTCATTTATTCTGTTATAAATTAATGCTACTATTATTTAAAGTTCTTTAGGTAGGTTACGACTAAAGAGATACTAAGAATTTTCATGACGTCGGTACTAAAATCTTTCGCTATAATAAATAACAAACTTCAAAATGGTATACAATATTATAATAAAATTTAATTATAATTATACAACGTTATTCTGTTGGTATCAGTGCTGTAACGGCCCATATTACAAAATTCTTTATTTTTTGATTAGGTAAATAAAGAAGTAGGTAACTGCAATGATGGCAAGAAAGTGTTGCCTGAATAAGTTTGTTTTACGATATGCTTAGATATTTTGTGTTAAACTAAAAGTTTACGAGCTTCATAGGTATCAATCAGGAAAATATTTCTAATAGTGTTGCCCATTAGGATAATAAAAAAACGATTTAAAAAAAGTAACAAAATAAGCGTCGCTCGGGCCTTTAGAAATAAAAAAAGGTGAACACACGATAGAAGTGAAACTATAGTAAATCGACAAAAGAATGAGATGAATATATATAACAGGGGTAGGATAATTACAAAGTTTATTTGTTTAAAAATGAAAGCATTTTGATTAAGTTCAAAAGATTTTTTTTATTTTATTTAACATATGTTACATAATTTATTGCTCAAGTTCCATATTTTCAGTTTCAACAAACAAGATATAAAAATACTCACAAACACTATTAAATAATAACACACCACGCTGACTTCCTACTAAAAAGCTGTAATACGCAGCCGCATACAGTGTACAGTAGTACACGTACTTTTCACATATACTAACACACGTTAAATGCTCAAATACAAGTAAGTATTAAACAGTGTGCAATATACATGCACACCGACATTTGCTCTCTCGCTCTGGCTCACTATTTCACTTCAAAAATAGTATGTACATTTCTGTCTCATACTTTGCCGGCTTCATCCTACACATTTTTGTATTTGTGTCTCTTACCTGTCGTTTTTCCGTTGTATCTGTTTTGAAATCACAATTCTAATGAAGTTTCACTTCAAAAATAGTATTTCTTTTTTAAGCTTTTCTTTTTTCTTCTCAACGACCGGTGGTAGTTTTGACGTTCATATGCACACCCTTAGGACCTAATTTAAAAAAATGTTTTGGATTGATTGATTGAGGTATTTGGGAAATAAAACGATTTAAATTATACATATATATATTTTGTAAAGTGATTTTAATGTATACTGAATATTTTGATAACATTTATAATTTGTGAAATATCCACATGTGTTAATTCTACTTGTACAAGTTATTAATAAAATGTATTAGTTTTTGTTGAGCAAAACTAAAATGCAAACCACTACAAATTTTTATAGTCTTTGATAAAACAGATTTGAAAACAAAGAAGAGAGAAAAAGCGTACAAAATCTTTGCATCTGATTTATTATTCTGTTAGGACAGAAACGTCATTTTCTCTGTTTTTTTGCATAATGTCGTATACATTCTCCGTTAAGATTTTGTTTGAAATAGCTGTTTCAACTTCCAATAGAATAATCTCATGTTACTGTATAATTCAATGTACATACGGGGCGGTTATATTAACATTCTTTGCATCACCTACATACTACTTGCTATTGGCTCTTTTTTACATTTAGAAATTTAATAAAGATTACACATTACGATTCTAATAGATAAGCATTAATTCTAACATTCAGTATATTGTATTATAATTTTTTTATTTTATTACAAAAATTCATAAATTAAAGACGAAATCTTTTACTTCTATTATAAATCTTTTGATAACAAATATTGATACTAAAACCTATTATGTAACAAACATTAAATTGTATTTATTATATAGTTTAATACACACACATATATATATAATGTATGTATATATGTGTGTATATATATTCGTATATTTTAATTTTCATTTTTAAAATTATGTGATTTTGTTCCTAGAAGCATAAAAACGTGTTAAAAATACTTTTGTTTTCACTTTTGCTTATTATTTCGTTAATTGAACATTAATAATGGTGTACGATATGACAAATGAAGTTATATATCATTTGTTACGTTATGAGAAAGCATTGAGAGTGAATTTTTCGTTCAAATTGGAGGTACCTTTGTAACACACCATTAACTTGAAGTGAATTTTATCATAAAACGGAATCTGCACGTGCCGACATAAAATACCATATAAACCTTTTTATTTTTCAATATAGATAACGCATATAGATAACACACAATTAATTCAAACTTTTTTATTCATAATTTTTAATGTCGTCGTCCGAAGTTTTCATTCGATTATTGAAGATTAAAATATATTAAATCGTTCTTTTTTATACTCACGGTAAAGAAATATAACTTGTCATTTACGTACATAACTACATATTACTTCGTTTTTTTTTTAATTAAAATATTATTGTAATGTTGCTAAATTAACTATTAGCATATTGAGTATAAAATGCATCGATTTATTAGTATCGAGCTTAGTAAGTTTAATAGTAAAGTAAAGTTTAAGTATAAAAACATTCTATATTAGATAACTTTATCATAAACTTATAATGTTGTCATCGGTTATAATTCGATTCGAAATAAATACCGGAATACTCATTATGGATATAATTCTCCATTGGGCTTACTACTATTATTATTATTTCAGATATAATAAACTTCCACACTAGGTACTATTACAATGAGAATCATTTTTTAAAAGCATTGTTAGACACTGCCTTAATTCTGACATCATTAATTGAAAGAAAGAAATAGTACAAGCAATGGTAAGCTTGCATAGTAGTAAGAGAAGTGAAGTATTTGAAATGAATGAAAGTAATAGATATAAAAATTGTTCTATCACGCTCTCGTAACTCATTACTAATATGGAAAATGTCTATACGGAGTTGACCATCTCTAATTTTTATGTGTCTCGTTAACATTTTTCAGTATTTTTATATAGCAGCCCATTATTTCAAGTAATAAAATGTGTTACAGTTACAAAGTTATGTATTGAAAACAGCAAATCACAGGCATTTAGGGGATATCTAAATTAGCAGAATTGTTCTAATGATGATGATTTACAACTTACATAATTAATATGTTTACATAATCTGTGAATTAAAGCTTTATAAATATTAGTTAACGACGTCTTGGGTAAAGAATAAATAATTTAGCGGTTTGTATTCTAATTATTAAATTTATTTAATTAATGACACACACTTTTTACACATTAGGGATGTCATTCCCAATTGTGAGTTTTTAAGTTAATTATAATAAACGCTACATAATTTGTTAAATTTACTCTTAATTACATATATTTGAGTGCTTATTTATTTATATTTATTTTAGATAGTACACAATAGATTGGTATATTTATTAAATCCACTGATTCTACTATAAAATATAGTATTGTTGGTCATCTATCACACATAAATGATACGTACGTCAAACTTTATACTAGTGATAGACACAATTAATGAATCAACTGAAATTATTTTACTGCTAACCGTACTTAACAATGAAATTAAGAGTTGATAAGTTGTCAAATTGTTGTACCCACTAGTTTTATTGAAAAATTTAAAATTTGAAAATAAGTTATAAATATTTTTTTTATTCATGCAACTGGATATTCGAAGAATATTGAAAGGTATATATATACATAAATATGATATTATATCAGTTTTTCTTGGATATATCGCACCCTTAATAAAGTAACGGAACATATCGAATTTTTAGGTATTTTAGTTTTTGCAATAGAAGGGCTCATTATAAATAGTTCACCAAGGTGTATCTCACAAAAAGAGTAAATTTTCATGGCAATGACTTTGTAAATCAGGGAGTTAGGGCTAATTTTGTAAAAAAAATTGTGATCGTCTGTTTGCTTTTTGCTGTTTACCAAAAAATTACTTTTCTAAGTTAAGTGTTTATTCACTAAGGTTGCTGCGATATACATATTCTTTCTAATACATAAATAAACTGTTTTATCTTATAATTTATTTTCGATTTCATATAAACCGTATACGTAAGGACATTTTTAGTCAGTCTGATTATGTATTACATTCTCTCCGTTTTAAGTATTTTTTATTTTCGTCCGCTGCATATTACATTTTCGCGGTAATATATTATAAAATGCATTTAGAAAATTTTAAAAACTCTTCAGTCTTATTACGTGGGAATCTTTTAAAAAATTAGTATATTATTATATGTGATTTTTCTGCTTTAATAAGGAGTCTCATTTCATTTACATTTTAATTTATCTATTTTTTTTTTAGTTTTAACAACTGAACAAATGTTAGGTTAGGTTATACCTAATACTAAACTGATTTGACATATCAAACTAGTAGCATAGCTAGTCTTAAAGGTGCCCGTATTAAAATTTCATGGAGGAACTTCTGTTGATTTATGACATGCTTTCCACGACTTATAACGTAAGTGTTATTAGAACCCAGGAACACTATTTTTATTTTCATTGTTAATTTATTAGAAGCTCCTTATTAATAAGATTTGAGATTATGAATAACATTTTTCGTTTTTTTTGCTTACACACGTCCGAATCCCTATAGCTTTGGGAGCACCATATTTTTAGCTGTAGCTATAGTTATATATATATATATAATCTAATACAAACACTTAATTGAAATAAAAGTAACTTAAATTGAAAAACCGTGCGTTAAATTTCCATAATATTTTTAGTATATCATAGTATTATAGTATATTACATTTCATAGCACATATAATATGTATAATTTTGCAAATATAGTATAGTAGGTAAAAATAATTTTATTTCAATAAGTTGATTACTTGTAGAAGCTCTAGTTACTAAGTAAATATTAAAAAATAACGGCGTGACAATCGTTTCTCAAATTATATTGCAGGCGAATTGCATAGAACAATTTAGCCCCTATGATAACGTTTTATTCTGTTTAAAGGCAGTCTTTGTCACTATTCAATAGCTATTTTGGTATAAATAAATATTCAAAAAAGTGTTCTATATATCTTGTTAAGTATCTGTTGAAGGACTTTTGTAATTAAGAACTACTCAATTTTTTTGTAAAACGTTTCTTATACCTTATAGATATTAGCGTTTGACAACAATCTCGCACGAAAATAAATGACGATGTGGGCTAACACGGTGACACGCTAAACTTACGAGAGACTAGTTAAACTGAAATAATTTCCTAATTCCTTTATTATACAGGCCTATTAAAATTCAGGTGTAAATAAATACATTTGCCATAAGATAAAGAGTGAAGCTTCGTTATACATATCTCAACCCTAGTTACAGATTATACATGTAGACGTATATGACAGTTTTCCCGTTCAGAAATACTGAAAATCATATGTCAAAATCTACGATTAAAAAATAAAAACAAAATTAAAAGTATAAAGGCATAAGTTAGGCTAAACTAGTTCTAATTTACGCCATCACACTTTTAATGTGTAGAAATATACATTCATATATATATATATTAATTATTCATAAACAATCCAGAAATCTTTCCACAAACCTAGCACCACCCTTTGCGAGCCGATCAGACGTATTTATATTTATAGACTTTAATTGTATTTCTATATGCATAATATGTGGTAATGGTAAAGTTTGAACAAAAATTTAATGTTATTTTTAATAATATTTCTTGTAATCGTAACATACTAAATCACTATTTTTAATTTATTTACATTAATTAAATGCATTTAATGTTATCAATTAATAGGCTATAGTAAGTTTAAAACATTAATTCATTAGCAAAATACCTCCTGAAATAATCTTTACCATTGTCACCAACAGAGTAATATTTTATAACGGAAATCTTGTTTTATGAATATCTGGACTTAGTGGACTCTGATATCTCTAGCGTGGACCGGAGTAGTATCTTCAGGGCTTGGACTATCGTCCAAATGGGGTCTGATGTGCACGATGGAGCGACGCTGGTCACGAAGGGCGTAGTCATCCCTCATCACCAGCCCTCCGATGCCGTATCCCGGCCCCATCGCTCCAGAACCACTTAGGCGCATCTTCTCCGGATCCTCATCAAGTTTCACCGATGAGAACACCGTACTCAGATTCAATTGGGGGATGTCGTAGAACACAGTCAGTGTCAACATAAGGAATGTCAGGCCGACGATTAAGTAGACTGGAATATGTAAAATATTTATTACAGTGGTGAAATTCTTCACCTTGAAACGATTATGATTTAATGGTAGTCTTCAAACGAGACTGAATTCAAGCTTTTGGTAAAGAGAAACGTGATGATTGAGCCTTTAAGTTAAAAACCATTCACCAAGCACAAGTAGTTTCGGCCACATTATCACTTAACAATAGACGGCATTGTAGTGAAACAGTGACCTCGTAAAGTGAAAAAATTCGAGGCACCTATTTCCACATACTGTGCGAAGTGCTCTGGCAACTAATAGATTGTCCCATTTTGAAGTCATCGTACATAGTTACTTTATACATATGATTGTGATAATACTTCATATGGTACTTATCTCCCCCAAGTAGGATGGGCGTAACATGTTATCCTCTTCCACGCTACTTTTTCAGCTGTTATGCCAGTATTCACACTTTTTATATACACATCATTCTTTCCACAGTTCATCCATTCCTTTCCCGGTCTTCCCCTATTTCTGTTTCCATCAGTCATCACACTTAGCACTCTTTTAGTTATTTTAACTTGTAACCCCCTTCATTACGTGCCAACACCATACTAACCTAGTATAGTACTTTTGATATAATGCCTAATGTTAATCCTATATAATTTTTCTCATGGTGGTTGAGTTTTTTCTAAGTTTGCCTGGTTATCTATACCCCTCAATTTGAAAATCTAACGCCAAGCACCTGTTGGTGTGTTCCGCCAGTTGCACTTGAGACCCAGTTATGCGTGTTTACCATCTTAGATCACATCGTTATTTAACATCTGGTGAAATTGTGGTCAAACGCTAATACTTATGGGCTATTAGAAAATTTAATAGTTAGTAACTGCAATGCGTGTGTAACTACACCACACGTCCATATTAACAAAATCATATAAGAATATACAAAGATACTAACAGGTTGTAGCGACTTTATATAAGGGACGGTATGGTTGGCCGGGGGAGTCGCCCGGTATGTAGTCCCCAAGGCCGATGGTGGTCAATGATATGAAGCAATAATAGAACGAGTCCAAGAAGTCCCATTCTGGTTCCAAGTAAGCGAACACGCAGGCGGGTAACACCAGAAAGAACAGCACCATTGTTGCCACTGATAAAGAAATTAAACTGTTTTATATCAACAGTAATAATCATCAAATTATTACATTACATCAAAAAACGTTCTATACACATAAATAAGATTGAAATGTCTGTTTATATTGCGAAAATAATAGTTTTTTACTAAAAGGATATGATAGTATATACGATACTTATAACAAAAAGACAATTTTAAAATTGTTGTCTGTCTGCTTTTTGGTTCCGGCTAATCTGCGTAACGGTTGGACCAATTTTGACGGCAAATACCTGATGTTATAAAAAGTAACATTGGCTACTTTTATTAAAAAAAAATTAAGGTACGGTGCAAATATAATACTTTTTTAAGACACAAAGACAGAAGAAGTTACGGGGAGTTGCTGGTATTTAATATCTTTGAAGAGAAGAAACTACATTACATTATTTTTAAATACTAACATGAACGTTATTAGAGGGCATCCATTAATTGAGGCATTTTTGTAGTTCAACTTTTCACTCCTCCGTCGGTAGTAAGACTTGATAAGATGTGGTGCGAAGCCTCTTCTACCTCACATGAGATAGGTACCCTATACTTTTTTTCATGCAATCAAGTAATTTGCTTCATGATACTATATCTAAGCATTAACACTTATATCATCTATGGTAATCTTGGTGATATAACGTATCAAGTTTAACATGTTTTCTATATATATATAATATATATTCTGTGAATTTCAAAGTTCACGTCAGACTTTTATTTACCTTCTCTATTAACGAGATTTGGTGAAATGTATGTGAACAAATCCCCCATCTCCCATTGTAAATACACATAATAAATGGACGCCCTTTATGAGAAGGTTATAACCTTCAAAATTCATTTATTTTGTATACTCCTACTACTACTACTTCTTACTTTTACTATTAGCTACTTGCTAATCATTTTTGATCAATCATTTATAGTTACATTTAAGAGTTAGTACTCTTTTTAGCTTAGACTGACAATAACTTTAAGAATACTATCATGTAACATCAGGGAACGTTGTGATCCAAAGAGAATGAGCTGCTGTGGTTGTGGAATGAGCTCATTGACAAGGTTTTCTCAGGTGACTACACTATAGGATTCTTTAGTTTTGAGAGTTGTTGCAAGTGCCCATAAACTGGGATGACGTTTACCATGAGATTCCTTAAAAATGTGCCAACATATTGAAATTAAAAAAATATATACCAATAATAAATAGATGGACGAGTCGAATTGTGAATGGCCGATATAGGTGCCCGAGAGATGCGTTGAGGGCTCGGAGTAACGCCGTGGCTGGTAACAGAAGCCGTTCTACTAGCGCAGAAAGTAGTACCAGCGTCAATGGGATGCCCAGTAACGCATACACCATACAGAACAGCTTCCCCGGTTTCGACAGAGGAGTTACGTGTCCGTAGCCTGTGATGAGAGACATTGAATTATTTACAGACTAATTCATGAAGTCTAGGTGGCAGATTTATTGACACAAATGATTTATAATTTTTATGCCTTCAGTGTCGAGCCTCAGTATGTACAGAATAATTTTAAGCCTAACCTTTATTAATTTTTATTTAAAACATGACCGTACACGAACGATTGCTTATGAAAGAAATTTAAGAAACGTCCCATCATTTTTTAATGGTAGAAAAACTGAACTAAAGATTTTGAGGCCTAAAATTTTGGGCAGACATGGGCCCGTGGTTATTAAGCTAGTCAACAGACATACGAGTAAACAGGTGAATATTGTTTACACAATAATATTGTAAATGTGAATATATCCACTTGTCTAACTGTTTGTTATATTTTAAAATTAAATCGGTAAGCCGTATATAGACAAAAATTACAGCAACTGAAGAGGCCGCTAGTATAATGTTAACAATAAAAATAAAACTCTAGGATGAGTCACAGTTGATAGGTATCTTTTTCATACCTACAATCTAACACTATCGTTGTCTCTTTTATATGCTTGACAACACAATACGGGTGGAAACTATTTTTAAATCTGAAGCAACATTTTGATACATTCTCACCAATGGTAGTGACCACGGTTGAAGAGAAGAATAGGGACTGTCCGAAACTCCAGTTAGGTCCACCGCTGACGTTGCGAGACGCGGATACGCCTCGGTTGCTCGCGCGAACTACTTCGTTCAGCAATGCTTCTAGGTCATCATCTGGCGACAACATAGAAAAGTTAACTGTACTTATCATAATTTCAAAAAAACAAGATCATAGTAACTCAAAATTGTATTGTAACATAATTACCAATAAGATTAATATGTTTATGCAGACTGTAAATAAGAAAAACAGGATGTGTCGTAAGGACACGACAGAAGTGAAACTTTTGTGCAACAGGGAAATATTTTAATTAAAAAAATACAACAAAAAGCCAATGTCACGCTGTGTTCCACCCATCCAAGTACTTACCGCGCCCGACGTTGCTTAACTTCAATAATCGGACGACAACCGGTGTTTTCAACAGTCATACAAAAAGGTTGCCGATCAGAATTTCAAAGTCTTCCCATAAAAAGTTTCACTTCAAAAGTATCATATATATCTCTATTCCAGGATAAATATGCTGCTGTCGTACAAAGAGGGGCGTATCTAACGGAAATACTCGTACAAATTAAAAGAGAACTGAAATTTCTCCAACCTAGGGCTTTACGTCTAAATCTCTTTTTGATTAAGTGTTATTTGAGAATACAAATTTAGCCGTGAACAAAAAATATAAATACTTGTTTTTTCTCCTAATTCCGAATTTACATAAACTTAATATTGCCAAAAACGGCAGAGATGGCCCTCTTTCTTTGGACCGCAGTATACTTCTGCGTAAATTTCATCAGAATCCGTTCAGCTAGTAATCTATATCATTCTACACATTTCATTTTACACGTCAAATAATTTTAATAAAATGAATAATAAGCATAATTAAGACTGCATCTAATTATTCGCGTCTAATTTTTCACGTTTTATCGGTAAGTAATGTTTTAAAAAGAAGACTTGTTGAAAGCATGCGACGCATAATAGTGCTATTTTACGGGAAATACAGAATCTATTGATTACTGGGAATTTGAAATCTCCAATATCATAGATGCTTTTGCTGATCATTGGAGGAGGTGTTTTAGGGGATAATTACTAAGATCTCATTAATACATAGCACCGCTAGCTATTGACAGGGATGTAAAATGAAGCGAATAGAGTTATTATTTTTACACTTCTGAGTTCACGTTTCCTTGAAGGCGGTTCGTTTTTCTTTGAATTTCTTTTTTACCTAATCGTCCGGGTCAACTACATAAAAACTGGCTTAACATAGAACAGACTTAATAACTTTGTCTTGTTTTTTTCTATAGTGATAATTATTTCTTAACATCGAAAGAAATATACGATATGTATGACCCAGAAAACAATTTATATCTTATCATAAAGTATATTTATTATCTGTAATTATTATACGGTAGGCCCTTGTTATCTATCTGAGTATATATAATTGTGTTAGAAATATTTACACATTCATCTATAAAAATTGTGACAACTATATGTAACTTACTGATTAATTATTGGAATAATTGTAGTGCATGTTTCTAGCAAAAAGGTATCATTTCAAAGGAATATTAGAGGTTATCGAGAATATTAAGAAAATTTAAAATCAATGTTCCTGTAATTGGAACGCAGAAGGAGAAGACCTTAAAAATGATATTAATGGATCTGTAACTATCATTGCTTAGACACAAAGAAGTAGTTCCCAAAGATGATTGACCTTAGGCAGGCGGTCATTACATAATAACATATCTTAGTAGAAAGCACGTTGTGCTGAACTGATTATTTTTTGTTTTTTTTATTTTGTAAATTTTACCTTCATATCTTGGCCGCTTTGGGTGTATACTAAGTCATTTACATGGCATTAATGTACATAATATGTATATATTTAACTTTAGTTACAGTTGCTTGCTCTGTTATTTACGACAATAATAAATTGTAGGCTGTTATCAGTTTATAGAAGTATTGAGAAATCCATAATTAATTATGTGTAATTCAGAGAACTGTATTTTACATCCATTAAAAAGGTGTCTATTGCTAGATAAAGTGCAAGTTTATGAATGATTCATATAGAGAGACATGATTCATTTAGCATTCGGGTGCAAAATTGAAAATATGCTCCAAGTTCTGATTTAGTCTTATAACACAATGGCAATATGCTAAGTGATCTGAAACTATTATCTTTGGGAGCAATCCAAGTTATATCAGTCAAATGTATCGAATTGCTTTCTAAATAAAAACGATGGTAGATAATTCGTTCATATTCATATTAATTGTCTACCTAAGAAACTTGGTTTCCGTCGCATTTCATTCTTAAAATATTGAATAATTGTCAACGCAGGTAGCTATCCAAGTTCAAACAAATTCCGAAAAAGCAAGACTGTTACTGCAGAGAACCGATCACACCACTAGGTATAGTATTTCGCTGCCACGGGCGTTTACAGTTTGCTACTTCTTGGCAATCCTCACTTTAAATTGCAATATCTATCACCACGTGGCATAGGATTTACGGATTGCGTACTTTTTTATTTACTCTTTCTACGGTAATTGCTGAGCTTCTAAGGGGGGTAGCGTGACTGTAGATGGCCAATAACCTTGCTCAATAAATGGGTTACAAAAAACATACGTATCCTTCAAATCCTACTCTGATAGTTTCAAACAATAACGTGCTCGAACAAACAAAAAATAAGCAATATCTTTATCGCGATAATAATAACCTAAGCTTTATTGCCAATAATACTAACGGGTGTCTTATATTGTAGATTATTACTGGTACATATACATTACATTATTTATTTATTTTTGAAATGACTACACTGTTGTCCCGGAGGCCTCTACAGATTCACCCGACTACAATACATTACGTTATCTATTCACATCTAATCACTATATAGAATATTTTCCCAATTCTAACACGCTTATACCGCTTATCCTATTTTTCTGGTATTGTGCCCCAGGTTTGGAAGGAGACTAATGTGCAACCAATCCCCAAAAAAGGGGACCGTTCAGACCCCAACAACTATCGCCCAATCGCCGTAACCTCAGTGTTATGCAAAGTTATGGAACGGATAATAAATATACAACTTATTCGATACCTAGAAGAGCACTCCTTAATTAATGATCGACAATATGGATTTCGTCCGAAACGATCAACGGGTGATCTTCTAGCGTACGTACTGCATCGCTGGGGGGAAACGATTGATAAACATGGCGAAGCCGTGGCAATTAGCCTCGATATAGCAAAGGCTTTTGATAGGGTTTGGCATCGAGGTCTTCTATCCAAACTGGAGGCATACGGTCTCCATGACAACCTGTGTAGATGGATCTCCAGCTTTCTGCATGAACGCAGAATACGTGTTCTTGTCGATGGACACAGTTCGCAGTTCATGTCAGTTAATGCAGGAGTTCCACAGGGATCTGTGCTTTCACCAACCCTGTTTCTAATGCATATTAACGATATGTTAGCCTCCGGTTGCATTCATTGTTATGCTGATGACAGCACAATTCATGGTGGGTATAGCAGTAAGCCCTCGAGTGGTCGTGGCGAGACTGAGAAAATGCGGGCTGATCTTGTCACTGAACTCAATCAGTCCTTGGAACTCCTATCTCTATGGGGAGCAAGCAACTTGGTTGAGTTCAATGCCAAGAAAACACAGGTCTGCGTGTTCTCATGCAAAAAATCCCCTTTTTCTCCTCCCTTCACTCTTCAGAATGACTCGCTTGCAAAGAGTGACAGCTTAAGTATCTTAGGGATCGATATCTGCTGTGACCTTAACCTCAGGGACCATGTTGTGAGTGTTATCTCCGCAACATCTAAGAGATTGGGCATCCTGAACAGAGTGCGACGGTTTTTCACGCCCGGTCAGCTAAACCTTCTTTACAAGGCACAAGTTAGGCCGTGTATGGAATACTGTTCGCATCTCTGGGATGGTTCCGCCCAATACCTCCTCGATGCCCTAGATAGGTTGCAGCGGCGGGCTGTCCGCATTGTGAATGATACAGACATCACTAACAACCTTGAACCGCTACAGTTACGAAGAGACATCGCCTCATTGAGCGTGTTTTATCGGCTGTATCATGGCGAGTGTTCTGAAGAATTATTCAACCTCATCCCATCTTCTCCTTTCCACTTCAGAACCACACGGGCGGGTACGCGGCTCCACAGATTCACAGTAGAAACCTTCTCGGCAAGAACGAAGAAGTTCGAAAATTCTTATCTTTGTCGTGCTGTGAAGATGTGGAATCGCCTCCCGACTAGTGTGTTCCCTCCCTCTTATGATATGGGGTCCTTCAAACGAGGCGTGAAGAGGCACTTTTGCAGGTCGGCATGATGACGACGACTGCCGTTGGTATTTAACACCGACAGTCGCCGTTGTTTTTGGACTGTACCGTACTTACCATCAGGTATCGTACAGTCATTTTGCCGAACATATATATAAAAAAAAAAAAAAAAAAACAAAATCGCTTTCTCTGTCCCTATATCCTTTTATTAATAGATAGAGTGATTAAATAGGAAGGTTTATATGTATAATAACATAAATTAAATAGTGGCGAAATGCTGTTATTTTTGAGGTTACTCCAAAATTAACGCGAGCGGGCCACGGGCAGTAATGAATAAATCAAAACTACTGGATCGATTTTAATCATTTTTTCAGTGAATGACATAGGCTATATATTTTATACCCGTGCGAAGCCGGAGCGGGCCGCTAGTTTATAATAAGCAGAACTGTTGACAGTAGTGTATGGGATGCATTACTGAAACTTTTTATTATTAGTATTTAGTATATATATTAAAGTACCATTAGTATACCTTCATTTTAATTTCGGAATATACATATTTTTAATATGTATTTAAGTTCATGTTATTAATATTATATTGTCGGTTATCGACAATACATATTTAAAATATTGTATAGTGCCTGTCATTTTATTTGACACGTCGGGGAGAAGACCGATGTAGTCGGCTAAGTTCAGTTTCGTGTAGTTATCTTTGTCTATTTGTGCGACAGAGATGACGATTTATAAAATCAAAGCGAGCTGATCTTAGCCAAACGTCTCACTTTTCTCCCCGACGTGCCAAATAAAATGACGACTACCATATACCTACGTCTTGTTGTCGTAAAAAGAATTCATTACTTTTGTTTCAATTCACAAATATAACGTTCAAAATAATTTCAACCTGTGAAATAACATAAATAAATAATACAGTGAACATATGATATTTACAATAATATAAGCTCGTGATACGCGATAAGGGGAAATATTAAATCATTATTATAATAATTGCAATTGATTGCACTATCAGTAATGTAACAGGCATATTGACCTAGCGAGCAAAGAAACCAGGGGGTAAGCGCACGCGTGCCGATAACCTCGCATTGTGACGTGCCCTCCGATATCAAAACACAACATACAACGTGACGTCGTACATACAAGAGTAGGAAAATTCCAACACTCTATTGACGTGAGTATTTCTGGTTGATTTTCCATAAAAATCCGTGTATAAGATTCATTTGACATTTGCGGGAGTCCTTTATAGAGATCTTGAATCATCTATCCTAATGTTTCTAGAAAATTTACCGTCAAAAGTATTTTACGATTTTTAACGTTTCTAGTCTTAAAACCTCCATAAGTCCAAGAGAGTGTTTTGATCCTTATTATGTGTTAAAATAACAATTTTCTTCTTGACAACTTTTTTAAAATCTATGAATATAGGTGAAAATGTTTCAAAAAGTGATAGACAGTCTCCTGAGAATGTTCTTTTGAAACAGTAACAGCTAAGGGTAAGTAAGTACCTTTACTGCTTTATTTCAAAAGACCATTATGTATATTCTATTACCTTAATTAAAGAGTTTACATGTTAATTTAATTAGTGCACCTGTGTCCACCAGCCTTTAAACGAGAATTAGTGAGATTTCCACTTATTTTGAGCTTATGTAATATATATGCACCAAAATTTTATTTTATTTTAAATACTGTATAGGTTTTAACGTTTGCACAAAATTTCACTTTTATATAAATAAGCGATCCGTCCCCGGTTCGTATGAGTGCAATATACTAAAGTGACATCATAAGTGTAACTAAAGTGACGTCATAAGTGTAACTAAATTGACGTCATAAGTGTAAAACCGATTTAGACTCATTTTTTAGTATTTTGGTATTCCCGGATCTTCAAAGTTATTGAGCTACAATAAGAATCTTCACACAAACAACTATTTTTGTTGCTCGTAACTTTAAGCCTGTGACATGTTGTAAGACATTTACTACGAAAATATGCTGTAAAGGTCAATTTGGATCCACATTACATGCTCATCATAAATAAACTATTTCATTGTGTTTCATTTAACACTATGTTAATGAAAACAGCATCGGTAATAACCAGTTTTTTTTATATATAATAGTCAAAGAGAATTACCGAGGTTGTCCTTATTAGACAAACAACACAATTGGTAACTTTCTTAGGCATTATAAAAATGCACAATTCTGTAGTAAATTATCTCACAAGGATTAACCAGCGTTGTCAATGTAAGCGCATGAGGACTCTTTCGTATGACTCCATTAGAATATATCGACTGTTCTCCGCTATAAATAAATATAATGTCCATTTATTATACACGTCAACCTTCTGAAATTCTTTAACCGGTAATGTAAACCTAATTATTATTATTATTCTAAAGGGGGCTATGCAGGCCTTAGTCTTGTATCACTTCGACCAGTATGATATATTGTGATCGCCCCACATTGCTAAAGCGCCCTGCCTAGTTCTATAGCATTTATATACAGCAGGATATTTTTGATCGCTAGTACCTGGAGATTATCCGAGTCCAATACCTGCTTTTCGAGAATTCGGTTGCGTGTAGGCTTCAGTGAATCACATTCAGACAAGAGATGTTTTGGAGTCTCATCCACGCTGTTCAAAAATATTCACTCTCTTGTGCTCTGGATGCCCATGTTGTACAGATGTTAAGTAAAAACCGTAACACATTCCTTTACATAGTTTAAAAGAACTATAGAAATACACATACAGACACGAGAAGCCGGTTTGTTTTATAATATTTCTACATATTATTCGAATAGGTAACGCACTAAACCTAGATGGAGACTGGATCTGGAATACAGCTGCCGGAACATGCTCATAGGATGTGTGATGACCAATTATTGAGGGTGAGCTAAACAAGCAGGCTGAAGAACCCTATCCCGTTGGCTTTCTTGTGATATTTTACTTCACTATAAGCTCAAGCTTAACATAAAATTATTCAAACGCCTATCACTCAACGGGGTGTCGGAATAGCACTAATGAGGCATTATCGCTTTGAATATACTAAAGGGTAGTTTAAAATGTAGTATTTTTCAACAAAAAAATTTGAAAAGCATATTTTAATACGTATAGTTTTTATTTTCTTTTATTACTTAGTAATTATATTTGTCTTGTTAAATAAATAATATTCCCCTGACATTTTAATATAATAATATCTACATACAAAAAGTGGGAAGAGAAGAAATCGTGTTATTGTATCGGACGTTATCCAATACTACGTCGAGTAGATAGTATTGCAGCGCCGAGATAGTACCGGCTCGATGCATTTCCCAGCCGATCTGTGTTAATGTCCTGGGCTAGGTCAATGCGGGACTTACTCTATTGGTAAGCGAAGCGGAAAGCGGAAATTAATAGTATGCTTATTTCTTACTAACTCAATATCAATTGAGTATCGCCTGTAATATGAATGTGAAATATCTACCCTTAACATTGTCCTTAGGAATAACCAATAAGTAGTTGGTCGATAAAATA
Source organism: Antheraea assamensis (assembly GCA_035772565.1). Taxonomy (NCBI): domain Eukaryota; kingdom Metazoa; phylum Arthropoda; class Insecta; order Lepidoptera; family Saturniidae; genus Antheraea; species Antheraea assamensis. The sequence continues at coordinate 882,525 of JAQQSE010000012.1, forward strand.
TTCGTATATTCCTCTGCTACATGCGCAATATTTCTGCCATGTACTGATCGTTTTTTCTGAATTCGTGTAACTACAATGTATCATTACTAGCATCGTCATTAAAAACACAGAATTATATTATTTGGAACTCAGAACTAGTCCAAAGGTTATATAATGGGTTGTTTTTTTTCTCTCTATAAGTTATAGTATTTCACAACAATCTCATCGGATTTCATGGCAATATAAAAAGAGCATTTTATTTCAAGCACAATACATCTACAGCAGAATACATCAAAAGTAGAAATTCATCTACACATGTTAGGTGATACATTTATATCTTGATGATATCACCATACCATGGTTCCATGATTATAATTTCCTTAAGAGCCGGTTAATTTTTGAAATAACTTAGCACATCGATTAACACAGTAATTATGCTACGATAAAGTTTGCAATATTCAATATGTCTGTTCTGCATACGAATCGGAATCCGGATCAGCGAAGGGAAGTTCAGGGAAATTATATTGGGATCATACTAAAAAAACAGCTAATGCTAGTTAAAATACACACACACACACATATAATTAAACTTGCACAATCTATCATATACTCAATAACTGTGAAATATTTTAGCTAAAAAATGAAAATCTATTGCTGCCTATAACTTTTGTTAATATACATACATTTTTTTGTTACACATATATATATATGGCAAATTTTATGAAGAGGATCGATAGACAAATTAGATAACATATCCCCGTTAGAATTGCTAACAAGAAACGTGCAACCAATGAGCTTATTCCACCTATATTCTACGAATAAAGTTTACATATAGAAGTATTTTTAGCTCTCCATAGTAACTGTTGAAAAACAAGGAAATTGAGATCAATTCTTATCGAATTACTGAGATAATGCAATCGCTGTACGCTACGCCCGCTTAATGTACCTCTTCCTTATTACTTCGAGATTGTTGAGGTCAACTTATCTATATAAAAGAGGGGGTGTGTCAGATATTAAATGACTACTTGAATATGTTCTTACTTTTGTCTTCTTGTTCTTTGTAGTACATGTTTGTTTTTATTTATGTATATTTTCTTGTAAAATAACTTTGGTCGTTAGTTAACTATAGATATCTTTTAATATAACAGACCTTGTAACGCAATGGCAGTAAATCTTATGAGTTGAGAGATCGCGGGTTCGATCATCGCATATACTTTTGTGTGATAGCATGTCAATTCTTTGAATGCATATCAAAATCAAAATCAAAATCAAAAATATTTTATTCAGTTTAGGCCCTGAGAAGGCGCTTATGAACGTCAAAGTTACCACCGGTTCGGAAAACAACCCAGTCATCGAGAAGAACCGGCAAGAAACACGATCTGGTTTATCTTTTCATTAACATATTGTAACTCACATTTTTAAAACATAGTTATAAATAATTACATTGGGTTTTGGTGGATGCACAGAGAGGGCGTCATTTCCAGACGTCACCGTCGTTCACATATTGATCCACCCTGTAATAGCCTTTAGATATTAAAACCTGCTTGACATGATGCTTGAAATTAGTATCCGGCAGATCGGTAACGTGCTTTGGAAGTTCTATGTAGAGTATCACGAGAAGTATCTATGTACCAAATGATTAATCAGGGCACTATTTACACTACTCGGACAATAAGAATAATCACAGTTCCAATCGGGCTACATAGTTAAATATTTACTATCTATGGTCTAGGTTAGATAGGTTAGGTTGGAACTGTGATAAATTCACATTTTACAGTTTCTATTATTAATAAACTTAACCTCAAAACAGAAAAATATTTTTTTCAAAGAAGTATTTATTAGGTGGCCTGGTCGAACTTATCATTATTTTTTATATAAAAGGGATAAGGACTCAGTACTATTAAAGTTAAAGTTAGATTAATCAAACTCACCCTTGAAGTTAAGTAACGAAATGAGGGCATCTCATTAGGCATAGAAAGAAGACGAGGGTTTTTGAGAAGATCTTAACCTGTCATGAGGTTATTTTTATTCATAAATTCGTAATTTAGCCTCTAAAAAACTCTCTAGTTCGAAACAAGTTAGCCACCAATTTGTTAGAACAATTATAAGATTTTATAACCCAAACGCAAAAGAAGAGTATGCAGTGGCTTTGATAATAAAAAAAATGAAAGAAAACTGACTCTCGAGTACAGTTGAACGAAAATACTAATAAATTCGACTTAAACGTTAAGATATAAATCTAGCCAAGTGAGAAATTATAAATATTCCAAGTACCTACTATCTAATGGAATATAGGTTCTGTCATTGTGAGAAATATCTGTGACAGCTCTGAAGTGGTTCAATTTAAAAAAAAAGAAGGAAAATATATTGTTTGGAGAACAAATCTCTTTCAACTCCCACGTGACGCTGTCATAGGGCTTGACGAGGGTTAATCGTTTGGGAATTTACCTGACTATGAAAAGTAGATCTTGTTTGGGAGTTATAATAAAATGCCTGAAATAAATTCCAAGTACTTAAATCATCTATATAAAATACTAGCAGGGAAGGAGTTTTTATACTCGTGAAATAGTAACTCGATGCCGATTGAGTCTAGGCATATATCGGATTTTTTTATTAACGGATTTGTCTCGCAAAGGCAAATAAGGTACCATAACTGTATTCAATCATTTTTTTGAAACAATTTTTTTTTTAAATTTAAAGTAGTTACCCTAAGTCCTTATCATGTCCTTCTGAGAATGTTCATGCAAAATTTCATGATAATCGGTTGAATAGTTGCGATATAAAAACCTAACAAGCTCACATTTATGTTATTAGTTATGATTATTTTTAGGATATACGTATAGCTCTATGGCTCACGAATGTCATCTTTAGGCAGACAGGCTGAAATGTATTCATTTATGTACTATATTTGACATATGTCAAAAAACATTGACATTGGCAAATACTTGTGAGTATAAAAAAAATGTGAAAAATTTTGTGATTATAAAAACCATATACTTATGCAAATATAGTTCAGTCTTATTCACGAACTCTGAACCAATCTAGGCTCCTATAGTGGTGACCCCGAGGTAAGAGCACGAGAAGGAAGATGAGAAGTGAATGATCGGTTGTTCTTAGTCCTAAAATTGTATTCGCATTATCCATGTGCATGTTACTATTTTCGTGAGTTCGATCCCGCTTATATTTGAAGCCGCCATAATCTATATATATATATATATATATAAGAATGAATTGATGTTCGCCTGTCTCGCTAAAAATCAAGAATGGCTGGACCGATTTGACTAATTTTGATCTTGAAGTAATTCTGGAAGTTTAGAAAAGGTTTAAACGATGAGAAACATAAATAATAAGTAAAGGAAAATACAAAAAAAGACAATTTAATTTTCAAATACAAAATGTTCCTACCTATGAAACATTCGATATATTTTGTCATTTTAGAAATAAAAAATTGTCATTGGTTTTCAAATATTTATAAGTGCGTTTAGAAATTTGTCTGTTTCATGGCTGTAGTATGAGGTGGTCTGTTCTGTTGGAATACAAAACAATTCTATTTCAGAAATAAAACAGTACATGAGAAAGCTTTAAATTGATTAAGTGCATAACTGTGTTGCATTTATACTGTAAATAAAAATTGTGTATCAAGTTTTGACCACATTTTACACAAATATATGTAAGTGATACGAAGTTCACCGGGTCGTCTAGTTATTAATAAAATTCAGTTTTATTCAAGAACTTCGAGTTTTATTATTACGCTTTTCAAAACAATCTAGACTCCTATATACGTATACATATTTGGATAATCAGATTCGGTTTCGCAGGTCTCGTATGCAAGTCAACTGTCCAAGCCGAGGTTCAACAACATTCTATACCGTCTATGAAACTGTAGTAAAACAGTCCACTGTTTAAAATTATTTATGCATGTTTCACTTACTTTTTTTAAAATCTTACTATCTTTATTCAGGTTTAAAATTGTTACGATACACAAAAAAAATGAAACTGATACAAGTTCTTCATTATTACACGTAGAATAGAGTCAACAGAAGAGAACGCATTAGACATACGTACATATGGAACTATTTATTTATTGATATCACACACTACACGATCTTTATTCTATGATAACTCGGATTAATATTAGTTTAACGGGTTCTGATAACAACGAATTTTATTTACCAAATGACGTGAGGAAACGTGAAATAATTTCTATTACTTTAAAAAGTGTCACCGATTTCCCTTGTTTTTTTTTTGTTTTGTTGAAACCAATTCAGAACCGTCACGTATATTCCCGGATATGAATATATATTCATTATCATTCACTGATTTTCCTTGTTTTCTTTTTTAATGTTTCCAATTCAGAACCGTCACGGATATTCCCGAATATAAATTATATTCATAATAAGGAAAATCGGTGATACTTTTAAAAGTAATGGGAATTATTTTCGTTTCATTCTGAAAGGCTATTTTTTTATTTGCTGACACCCTGAAATATCGTTCTAGATGCCGAAAAAAAAATCTCTCAAACTTTGAGCCCTTAATTTTAGTCCTAATTACTTTCCTTTTTTATTTTAATTTTTTCCATTTAAGAAGCGTGTATTCCAAATTACTTTCTTTATTAATTTCTATAACATTGCCAGATCTTAAGCTATCATAGTAACAAGCATAATTATTGTAGTATATTTAACATTCTTCAAAAGATCCTATGACAATTTTACTCTAACTCGATTAATGTTATTTGTATCAGTTCTGAAAAAAGTAATTTTTTCTACGTTATTTTGTATACTAATGAAGATATTAAAATAAATTTATCAAAAAATGTGCAAAGAGCAAAGTTATAGGAAATTAAATTATCTATAAAATAGTCTTCATAGTTATATCGCAAAAATGCATAGATTTGAAGAAATTAGCAGTTTCATATTTGTATCGATTTTTTAAAGTTTCTTGAGCCGATCGTTTCGAAATAAGAAATAACGTAGACTACTCCTTAACGATCAGCTATCTGTCGGTGAAAGTTTCGTCATAATCGGTTCAATCGTTTCGAAGATTAACCAAAACACATAGACGTATAGAAAGACATTATACTTTTATATCCATTTTGTAGTTCGTTGTTATTTAGACATTATAAACTGACACTTCAATTTTATATATGTGTATAGAAAAAAATGGGCTAAACGTAGGTATAATAGACTAAAGAAGCAGAGAACAGATCCGCGCGCGCTCCACGCGCTAGTTAACACTGAACAACAATGTTTTTGCTAAATTCCATGCGGTTGAAGTCCCAAGTAATAGATAGTTAATATATTAATAGTTTAACTTCAATGCATTTGGATATCAATAAAACACACAAGAAGCAATTTTTAAAGAACACAACTGATCTGCATTATGTTTAATATAATTTTACATAGTAACAAATTATTTCGTGTCCTTGGCAGTGACATACGAGCCTGTGTTGCAAAATACACTTAGAGGACTTCAGGGACGCGACGGCTTAATTAGATTCTCAAACAAAACCTGTGTTAGTTCGTCGTAATTTACGCACACAACATTAATTATATTTACGTACATATTATACGGGTAGACAGACTTGTTATGTTTATAACTAGCTTTTCTGTGGAGAGATAATTTCCAATTATATTTTTGAAACTATTAACTAATATTATAAATTCGAATGTGATAGACGTTTCCACCTCACTATCCGAACGAAACTTTTGCTGCAATCCTTAGTTACTTATAAAAATAAACAAACAAACGCGTGTTTGCTTGTTACACTTTGATGCCTTAACTGCACGACCGACCATTATAAAGTTTTGATTATACGTTTCCAGAGGTACATATGATGTGCTGCACAAGATCAATACAAATATCAATAATATATGTACACAGGCAGCTATACTGCGCGCCGCTAGTCCGGCGGAAGTGCAACATGTCACAAGTATGTCGAGGTGATCGGTGAAGAGAGCGCATAAGCTTTTTCCCCTACCAAAAATCAATCAAGGCGGCTAAAGAAGTTCTCGCTTCAGAATGAAAAGTAATTAAAGATGACACTTCCCGTATACATCGTTAATTTTTAGACTTCATGACGACTTAAATGGAACTATGATCCTTTCTGATAAGAACACTATTGTTTTGTACTCGAGTACATTTATACAGAGTGTCGTATCGTAAGAGAAATATTTGTACAAAGATTATTATGATTCACAAGTTAATGACTCCTGGTGGTTTTTTTCTTTGATCCTAGTTAGTTCGGTAGATTTATTAAACCGCACCTTTCTCGTCGTACTTAACCACAATTAATTTGATTTATGTAAGCCTGCGCGTAAGAAATGTATGATGTTATACTTATCCTAATTATTATTAACAATGCGAAATAGAATGTGTTTGTTTATTACACTTTGACGCTTAAAATACTTTAACTACTCATACAATTGGTCATCGTGAACTTTTCTACACACGTTTTCAGAAGTACAGAAAAGGGCATAGGATATACTTATAGCCGCGAACACAAACTAGTCATTGAAAAGCTTGTAAAGGCTTATTCCGCAGGGAAGGGACTAAATTAATCACAACGCCAGACTATGACGTATCGGCATTTTAGACGTTGAAAAGTCTATAATTCCCTTCGGGGCTTTACGAGAACGTTATTCAAAAGGTCACCTCGCGATATTTTCTTTCATCGTCAACTGATTTTGTTTATAATTAAGTTCAGATTGGTACGTAAGTTTTGGTGAATTCGTTCACAAAAGGCCTCGGAAGCAAACATCGAATCGTTATTCCAGTGATATTAAAAGTCAATACATCAATATTTCTCGTTCTAACAGTGCAAGAAATTGTATTATTTTGGACATAATTTTGGGTTATTTTTATACTTTACGGGTTTTAGGGCTAGACCCACTATTTTACATAATATCACATGACTATCAAGTTACCTGCGACTTCATCTGTGTTTGAAACTCTATCAATGATTATACCATTAATTATTTCGTGTAAATCTTTACAGTTTTCGCAGCGCATGCCGAGGTAGGTCTCAGACGACAAGATTTTTTCAAACTTCCTCACTAACTCACTTATAATTGCATTTTGGCAAATTTAAGCAATATGTTCATAAATAATAACTTATGTGTTTTTCTGATGTATAAGCTACATTACTGTAAACTTTCATCAAAATTCATCAAGTCGTTTTTGCATGAAAGAGTAAAAAAAACATTCATCGCTGCTCACAAAAGTTTGTCGTCTGTAATATTTAAAAGATTTTACAATATAGGTATACAACATTTGACCCGGTGTGACGTTTTGGCTTCAAAGACACACCAAATTCACATATTTGTATTCTTTTCATAACGTACCTGTTATGTCTGGATGACGCGCCATGAAGTCTTGTTTCGCTCGAATAACATCAAGTCGTATTTGATTCTCGAAAGGCGCTTCCAAAGCCGAAAACACTAGAGCTCCAGATACCAAATAAACCGCATAGAACAGTATATACACGACGAGCAGAAATGTGAATCTGGCTTTTCCAAATAACCGGGTAGTCGCGAACAACGGCTGGAAGGGTGGATTCTCCTCTTCGTACAATATCTCTCTCTCCACTACCATCTTCTTCGGATAAGGATAGAGTTGACTGTGGACTGTCATGTCGTCGTCGCTCCTCCCCGAGCACATACTACCATAGGATTGAATTCTTGCATATTTCGGTTTCTCCATATCGTAACAGTTTAAGAGTTCAAAATAACAAAAAAAGAACACAATTCCACGTTAAACTTCCAAACAAATTAGTTAGCAATTACACGCGCGATACGTCGATCGGTCAATTTGGGGTAACTATGGATCCAGGACGCGAACGATTTATCCCGGAATGTGAACCGTTGGTCAACTGTACTTGAAGAATCGCTTAGGGTGATTAGGTTCGAAGAACAATGCGAATAACTCCGTCACATTAGGGTCGCGGCGACTATTTCCGAGTTTAATAATCACCATTTTGATGCATTTTAGTTGGGGAGTTATGTTTCTATATGGCGGATGCCTCGTGTAAAGCCGCGACGTCCGTTCGCGACTATGATCGGTTACTAACTGATTGACTGACGGCCGGGTAATTAGAGTGATTGTCAGTGGTTGCTATCTCCTTCTGGTGTTGCTAAGTTTAAGCTATTAAATAACTTCGGACAAAAATCAATCTTATAACGCCACTTTGAAGTTCAAAAGGATTACAATACGTGGTAAATTTTATCTCGAATATGTTAGTTTGAAGCCGAGAAAACCATGCCTTTATGAATATACTAGTAGTTACCCGCGACTTCGTCTATGTATACATTTTTATAAATTATGTCAGCATACATTATCTAACCCTAACAATTTATGAATTATGAATGGTTATTTTTTCAACTTATTTGACACCTATTATGGCCAATTGAAAGAGTATTTTTATGAATTAAAGTTTATGTTTATTCTAATGTATACATGTATGTAAGATTCATCAAAATTTGTTTAGTAGTTTTGGCGTCCATCCTTATAACTTTTTCTTTTATAATATTCATAGGATTTATTAATGAAATATTTTTGACTATTAGACATTTCCATAACTATAAAGTGAACTAATAATCCTTAAATTCTGATTATACCAGAATAAATATTTTCTTTGGCCCTATAGTCAATGTATTTTTACATTAAATTAACTGCGCCCGCAGTTACGCAAACTTTCGTTGTTATTTTTCGAATAAATAGTTGATTTACAGAAAAACGAACAGCGCGAAAATATTTTCTATATCATCATATGGTTCGGTTAAACGGTATATTATTTGATGTACTGTAGCGACACCTAGTAGCGAGTTATGAGAAAGTGTATAACATAAAAACTTTCTCCATGCAACAACACTTATGCGTGGTAATTTTTATGGTGATCGGTCAAACGGTTTTGGAGTTTATGGATCTCAGATATACTAAGATAATTTTTTATGTTTATATACATAAAAATTAATTTCAGAATGTATGCAAGTGAAATACTTCAGTGTAGCTTATCCTATTTCGCTGGTTTTTTTTTGTGGTTTGTCAGGTCAAGGTTTGAGTGAAATATATTTGAAAAATCATAGGCAAAACTAAAAAAAAAGTTAAAGAATGTTTCCTTAAAAAGTGTATGAGTGAGAAAGAAGACAGTAGTGAGATCTACAAATATATTGACTGAATGACGTACAGTTGTTTAGTCGCCGATTTATTTAAATTTCATGACCGTTTTGTCAATATTTCAAGTAATAGTTTTGATTTTATGTTTAAAATTTTCTCATAATTTAAAAATAGATTTATAGAATGGCAACACCAATTTATATGCAACAGTTAAAGTTCATCTACCCACCGGATTATATATTATATTATGATAAGTATCTTCGTGGAACTTACAGCGTATTTATTTGTTATTTCAAACACTATAAGTATGTTTACGTAATTTGTTACGAGTCCCAATCAGCATAACCTAATTTCACGGTGGGTGTTTACCATTTTTTTTAGTTTAGGTTGGGAAAGCGTTGTACTTAATTTGAATCCATTTGAATTACAGTCGATCGGGGATTAGAAAATAGCGTATAAAAGCGTACCACTACAAAAAATGGCACAAGTAAATCTTAATATAAGTAAATAAAGTTCGAGATTCTTCCTTATAACGAGCTAATTTATGTAACTACCAGTGAAATCTTTTTGTATATCAGAACATGCTTATTTAGGATACGTGAAACGGACGACAAAAAAAGACAAGGTTCTGGAATTTGTTCATATTCATCCTAATTGGAGGACGTCTTGTAGATCCCGAGTGTGAAAACAATTTATTATCCTATCATGTTTATTTCTCAAGTTATGGACTTCTAAGCAATAGTAGTATTTTAAATTAGGATGAAGATTTTCAAATTTAACTTTACAATAAAATATCAAACGCAGCAATTTATATAGAAAATGTACTGCGCTTTTAAAAAATAAAACCAAAGTTGAAAAAAAATAGAAAGTAAACATTTCAAAACAAAATATTAATAACTTGGACGACCGTATTTTGTTTTATTTTCAAATATAGTTTCAAGTATAATTATAACATACTACAACTTTTTAAGCGACTTCAAAAAAAGAGGAGGTTCTCAATTTGTCTGTATTTTTTTTTAATGTTTGTTACCTCATATAACTTTGGATTGGGTAAACCGATTTTGAGGATTTTTTTTTATTTGAAAACTGGTGCGTCCCGTGTGGTTCGATTTCATTGGTTTAGTTTTGACAATAGCATCCATGAGAAAACCATAGAAAACTTAATTTTACATTAGGTATATGAACGACAAATGGACGAATAACTCGCAGTAGTCCGGTGAATATGTAGAGGCCCTAGTACCAACAGGGTATGTCAGTTCGAAAAAAAAAAACAAAAACGAGTAACTCAATATCACGCCAACCGATGCTTCATTTTTTGTTGGAAAGGATGTACTTCGAGGTTAGTTTGATAAGAGTTTAGTTAGGTTCTGATTATGGTATCCATGACAAAGTAACGGAACTCTCCAATTCTTGGGTGCAAATTAACTCGGCCGAATCTTTCATACGCTATCCGAATATTTGCGTCACCTACTGTATCGTGGTTATGGTCAAGTCATTGTCGGAGTCGAATATGATGATCAGTGGAACTTCTTAACGGCTTACAGCAAAGGTGTGATCTGTGGCAGAATTTCTAACTGTTTGTAATCAAATTGCAATGCGCTTGCGTTCATTGCTGCATTGCAACATGACGCAAGCATTATAATTGCATTACTTAAGGTATATTATGTCTAAAGCGGTGGTAGCTGAGTGGGCGGTAGAAACTTTTGCATATTATTGATGAGCTTTATTACCATATAAAAGACTGGTGATAACGGAGTGGCAAAGTAAGCGACCTGTAACGCCTGAGGTTGCGGGTTTGATGCCGGGTGGTGGTGGTACCAATGTAAATTTCACTTTGTGGAGTTTATACGTACTAGTCTAGCGATTTACCATCAGTTGACCGTGAAGGGAAACATCGTCAGAAAGCCCACATGTTGTAGATTTTCTTATCCATGTCTGATCCATCAACCAAGACAAATATTATGAACTGTGACCTAACATACCATCCAGGTGAAGATACTTACATAAAAAACACAACCAGAGATAACATGGCAACCTGCTACTGTGAGAGCCCGTAAACATAGATACTAATATATCATTTCTATACCTGGTGGGGAGGAAACGCGAAAACATGCTGATCATATTATATTATTGAACTTCGCCTATAACAATATTTCCGAACTTTGCAGAATCTCTCGAATGCAAAGTAAATTCTTCTGTCGATCTACCGCTATCACGTTTATCTGTAAATATACCATCTACAACCACACCGGCAACATTCTCTTCACTACTCTCCACATTCTCATCACCATTATCTGTATATCTATTACCATCATCCACATCCTCTTAAATGCACCTCAACCACAGATAAACTAATGTCAAGCACGAGCATCACGTCGATTGTTTGAGGAGTTTCAATTTAGATGTGGAGGAATGTTACGAATTGAAACCTTCTTATGCATTTCAAAATAGAACGAGAAATATTTATATATATTGTTTTACATTATTGCATCATTTGTCATTTAAAAAAATGTGTGAATGTGATTTCAGATATATTATTAGGTAGCGAATATACTAATATTTTTTATTTAATTTGATTAATGTAATAGTTTAGTTATTTTCTTATTTTTATTGCCTTCTTGTTTACTTAGTGTTTCTTGATATTGAAGTCGGTTTTTTTTTGTAAAAGTAATATTATGGTAATTGTTGTCACCAGAGGTTTATTTCATTTTTCTTTTTTTTATTTATTTTTATTTGTCACAAAAATTTTATTGGAAGGTCTTTCATAGTACATCACTTGCGTAATAACAAACTCGTTGAAAAGTATATGTCGTGAGTTAGTACTAGCGTATATTTAACACGTTCCGTGACACGTATATCACCGGTAATACACGTTAAGCGTGAGTACAAATTTATTAAAGGGTTCTTATTGTCCCATCCCGAAAAACGCCAACCATTATAACTATATTTGTGAGTTTTTTTTAAAGTAAAATATTTATCTCAAAAGCTGGAAAGACAGGCACCACTATCAAGTTTCTGCAATGCGAAAAAATCGTAGATCCGGGGCTGGATTGTATAAGTGTATATGATTTCCCATGTGCAAATGTAGGCGTTGGTGTATGTGTGCGTATGTTTGCATCGCTTCAAGCGCTTTGTTGTATAATGCAAGTATAGCCGTTGGTGAATGTAGGCGTGTGTGTGCATCGCTTCAGACGCTTTGTTGTATATGACTTTCCATGTCCAAATGTAAGCGTTGGTGTATGTGGGCGTGTATGTGCATCGCTTCAAACGCTTTGTTATATATGATTTCCCATGTGCAAGTATAGGTTGGTGTATGTAGGCGTGTGTGGGCATCGCTTCAGACGCTTTGTTGTATATGACTTTCCATGAGCAAATGTAAGCGTTGGTGTATGTTGGCGTGTGTGTGTGTCGCTTCAAACGCTTTGTTGTATATGATTTCCCATGTGCAAGTATAGGCGTTGGTGTATGTAGGCGTGTATGTGCATTACACTTTAGATATTAAAGTTACTATGACTAAGACTACGTAAAACTTAGGTAAGAGAAGGTCTAAGACTAGATAGGTACCTAACTATGGTCAAGGACGTTTGGTGTATTTTTTATGGTAGATTTATTTAAAATGGTTTTTATTTTCTATTAACATTTTCATACCTATTTAAAAAAGACTTGGTTCTTTGGTACTTCCGTCTTTATTATGTTTAATTAGATTCATCACAATATGCTAATTATTTTCCATCGATAAGACTCTATTCATCCTTATTCAACATGCAAATTATCAGTTTGAGACATTCAAGAAAAGAACAATATAATCATTAGTCCCTTGAATATAATAAGTGTTCGGTTTTCGTTACAACTAATAACGTTTAAATACTATTATAATGGGATTATATTTTATGAATTACAGTAATTTATTAACCAGATTAGAATCTTTATTCTTCAAATAACAAGCCTTGTTTTGTATCACGGGATTCAATTATTTTTGCATGCTCATTAATGTTTATTTACACTAGTTTTACCTCGACGATGTACATTTTAAAAACACTCTACCGACGAATACATTTCTCATGTCATCCTGCTAATAATAATAATAACATTCGAAGCGATTATGGCTTAGTTGATAGCGTGTTCGAACACCGCATCGACCGACTTAGATTCGAATCTATGTAAGTTAGACGGAGCTTGCAGTGAAGGAAAACATCGTGATGAAACCATAACATGATGGAGTGGCTTTTCTAAGTCCGTCTGAGTAACTAGCACTCTCAAGTTTAAAATCTGTCACCAAGCACCTTTTGTTGATGTTTTTCTGCAGCCGTATTTTAGAGTCTATTCCCCTCTATATTTAGCGAGTTTATCGTCGTACATCGTCATTCATCAGATGAGATTATGGTCAAACGCTAAACCAACAAATGTATTGATAAGCCCATTGCTGGGTTAAAACCCCTTTCCTGAGGAGGGTACATACATTCCGTTTGTTTACTACTATTAGTGACTTCACAGCGATACCAGAATGACCACATTTTATTACGATCTTATCAATAAAATATCATACGCTTAAGTAAAGTAAAGCATAAACACATGTGACTAAGTAAAACGATGGGAAGTTAACGGGAAAATAATTAAAACTCATAAATATTACCACTATTGTATTATACTGTAATTATTGTATTGTTTTCATACTATAATAATTTATATTATTATGATAACATTTTTCTGAAAGTAATAATTCAAAAATACTCATCATTATTATATCATTTGCAATTAACTATTATTTATAATTTATCATCTTAGACTCCATGTTTATTGAACATTAGGTGAGATTGTGGTCACACGGTAAAAACCTATAAAGTATTACAAATATATCCTTGGTAAAATATATGTTTAATATTGGGTGAACTTGTTAGTATTGATAATGACTTCATTCAATGCACTTTGAAGGCCGTGAAGAAATGAAGAGGAAGTAACTCACCTGTCACGGATGAATGATCTTTTAGGAAGTTCGCCTTCAGTAAGTTTATTTTCTCCTTAAGCTTCAGTTCCAGGGGTTCTTCGATCGCTTGGAACACAGACGCACCTGTCAAGGGAAACCAATCTTTCAAATACAAATAAAATAATAGAGGACTTCCGTTGTGCGCGGATAACTTACTAGACAGATTTCGATCAAATATTTTTTATTTTAGCTTCGTGTAATATAAAGTTATTACAATTAAAAAGAAAATACTATTTTTATAAGCACTACGGGTTCAAAGATGTGTGTTTTCTTGCCGTGAAGAAATGGAGTAAGCGGAGTGGTGCTCATATTTTTTTCCTCTGAACATAAAATATATTGTTGAGATAATAAGCAACACAGACGAAGTCGCGGATAAGTCCGTTGTTAAACACGTTGTACGCATGGAGAAGTATAGTAATTTGTTATTGTTGAAATTCATATTATGAAAGAGAGCGGAAAGGTAGAATTGATATCTAATACATTAAATTAAATAAAACATTAATTGTCTGTGTCCATGTAGTGTCCAAATATTGTGGAGTAAATACGAAGTGAATGTAGAATTAATGACTAGTAATCTCTCTTCACAATGAAATCTATTCGAATTATTTATAAAAAAATCTTCGAAGTGAAATACAAAATAGTGATGATTTAAATCTGTCAACGTAAAAACATTATTATTCTGTGGACAAATATTCGCATAGAGCAAAGATTGCCTCTATGGAGTTTAAATATATATGGTGATTACCGTCCGTTTCGTTGGACATTTAAAAAATGGCAAAGTGTTGATCGAATCGAAAAAAAATATTACATAGAACTATCTACGAAAAATTCCGCATGTCGATATGTTGAGCTGTTTTAACGTGAGGGAGTCTCAGAAATACTGTATATTCATTATAGATATATGGGTTCTTTCTGACAAAATAAACTTAAAAACGTTGAATCTTAAAAATGTAATGGGTTACCGTTGAATATTAATCACTGTACGACAAATATGTAGTACATAAAAATAATTGGTAATTTTATAGTAACCTGGATGGATACCCTTTTAATTAAAAAAAAAATCAAGTGGAAATAAGGATATTATTTAGGAGACAGACACATGGTCATTCTTACACAGTGTCATTACGTTATTATTAGTTACGATTATTGCGTATATTTGAATCTATTTTAATAATAAAAACACAATTCAAATGCACCGATTCCAATGTAGACACGATATGATTTAAAAGGGCTGTGAAATATTAAAAAAGTTATCTGTATAACCTTGGAACTGTAAATAAACTGAAAAGAATTTAGATTAGATCTTTAAAGGCAGATGAAGAAAAGAAAAGTTTTTTAACGTGCGAAACGATTTATAACGCTTATCAAGCCGACAGGGACGGAATAAGAATTATTTTTTGGGTACGATGACCGCCCCTCACACAAGTTTTGATAAAAATAATACTTGTATGATTTATTTTAAAAGAATTTATGTATTAATTTCATATTGTCTTTATTATTGTTTTTTAATTGTTACGATGTATATTATCGTTTACCGGTGTCATTTGCTTATATTCCTGTTATCTAAAATTACTCGGCGCATCAAAATCAAAACACAAAGATTCGTGCAATTCACTTATTAAAAAGAAATTAAGAATCGATAATAAATTGTAGTTATAGAGATCCCATTACTGGACTGGACTTAAAAATTGAATAATAGATATAAGTTTAAAATGAAAAAAATTGAGGGATACCAAAATTTTTTTAAACTCGATTTAAAATTCAAAATTCTTTATAAAAAAGGTTTGAAATACTTTAACTTTATTTTTTTCTACAAAGGTCATGTAAAAACATAAATTAAAAAAGATCAAGTTTTAAGAAAGTTATGAACGAACAATTAAGAAACGCAACTTAATTGAAAATTCGTTATCTTTTAGACGAGTAATCATAAAAGAAAACTTAAAATTTAGCAGTATTTAAATTTAGAGTTCTAAAACAAATGACAAAATTGATAACATGCAAAAAACATTCTCAGGACGGCCTATTTAGCGTGGAACATCCCATATAATATACATCTTTATTTTATTATAATTCTGATTGTTTTTATTGTTTAACTTCCAAATTCGTGTTTTTTAGACACATATTTTTGAAAAAAAATTACACTTTCATTAATTTTATTTTTTGTTATTATATTCTGTGCTTACTTTGAAACTGTTTTTAATGAAGTCTGTAATTAACTGTAATTAGTAACACAATTCTACTGTCTATAATATTCATTAAATTTTGTCTAGTTATATATCATTGTTATTGTTAATCCATTTAAAATAAATACATTAATCCAAACTGTATATTTCATTCGTGCTCTTGTAAACCGCTTATAAATAATTGAGTTCATATATATATTGGATATAACTAAAACAACGCACTCTCCTACATTACTGTAACATACCAAGAAATAAAAAGAGAATCAACAGTGCACATTAAAATGTTATACGCCCACCATAAAAAACCGCGTACCCCCCAGTATAAATCAAACGGTGAGGTAAATTGGAGAGGAATCGAGAAAGTTTGTTGAATTGATTGCACGATGAATCGCTATCGTTATAGAGTAAATGTCGAGGGGTGAGGTGACGTAATACTACGAATAATACAGCAATTTATTCGTTTTGAATCGCAGATCTTCATATTTCACTTAACACCAGACTTGAAAGTCGCTTTGAGAAAGAGACGATTTTCATTGGATGACGCCGTTCTATGATTTTCAAATTTTGTAAATTTTTATTTCGAATAATATCACTGAACCAGAACCGTGGTGATTCAAAGACTTTCTAGAAAGTTTTAGTACGGCAGCCATTAGTAAATTTTATTGAAGCAGTCCAAATGATATCAAAATGTCCATACGACAGTCGACCGCTACGTCGAGGTTTGTGCGTCGAGGTCTGTATTTGAATAACTCATACGACATTGCGTTTTGCCAGCTACACTCTTAAACCTGTACTTGCACTATTATAAGCTGTACTTATTTCGTTTGTTAAGATAAATCAATTTTTACATTATACTAGTTGAAGATTGCGACGTTCTCTGCGTTTATATCTTTCTTTCATAACACATTATATTCCTGTAACTGAATCGTTTGAGCTGTGCAAGCCTAGATAGCTCCTTAACTAGCAGGATATTTTCAAACTACTTGACACTGTAGTTATATTTTGGTCAATTTAAACTCTCTACAAGTTATAACCTAAGTATATATTATTCTGATGTATAAGCTATATTACTGTAAATTATGATAAAACTAGCAGGCCCGGCGGACGTTGTCTTGCCCTGATAATAAAAATTATATACTTATGTGCATGAAATGCTTAAGGTAAATTATATGCCATAGCTATAAGTATATACCATCGTAGAATTTTTGTAGATCTATAAAAAAGGAATATCTCAGTGTACATTGTTTTGTTATATCTCAAAGGGATTAAGGCAGCGTTTTCAACGAAAACTCCCAGGCGGCTTGACTTTTTCCGATTCTTTCAACAATTATCAGTATATTTCAACCAATTTACAAAAAAACCTTCACCGTGAATTACTCTAACTATTGGTGAAAACCACATTACCATTCGTTCAGTAGTTTTTAAGTTTATCGCGAACATCCAGACAGACAGACAGACGCGGCGGACGACTTTTTTTTATAGTATGTAGTGATAATGTTCAGTGGTTTCAGAGTAAATGAGTAACAAACATTCATACATTCAGGTGGTTCAGTCATGAAGATATTAATTTGAGATTTGATACAGTCACCATCTGCGTCTGAATTTCTTGAGCGATATGAATAGCTGATGATAATACTGACATAATGTGATAGAATAAATAGTTGTGATATATAGATACGCAATGATAGAAAGTATATATGAGAATAAAATTCTAATTAATTTTATATGCGATTATAACGAACATAACCAATCTTAATATTATATGCGAATGTAAGTTCATTTTTTTATTAGCTTGTTACGATTCCACATCTTAATTAGTTAACCAATCGTTATAAAAATTTGCATACCCGTTGTCAGATGAACAGGAAAACATATAAGGTACTTCTCATTAAAAAAAAACTGTTTCCGAGGGATATGTCAAATCTATATTCACGCGAGCGAAACCGCATGCAGTAGTAATAGATACAGAAGACTAGTTAAAATAAGAAGCGTACTACTTACTGTAAGCGATGCTTATTTGTTTAATAAATTGCGCAAAAATTACTCCTTTAAAGATTTTTAGCTACATGTCAAGTTGAAGGTATACTACCGTTGTCATGGATCTTGTCACTTCAAGCAGTGAGTGGAATTAAATGGAAAAAGTTCTAAAACAAATTAATGCCGTAATTAGACCAAGTTACGAGAAAAAGCAACAAAGAAAGTCGACTGAGTTTTTGACGACAATAATTCTTTCTTCAGTGATCGTTATTTTTTTAAAGTTAATGGTAAGTATAGTCTAAAATAAAATTGTAACGATTCATCGATAAGAATTTTCGACAGCTGCTATAATGCCAATAATTCTCACAGGAGAGTACCCCGAGTACTCTGTCATTGTCTGCGTAGACAATGCTTGATTTCTAAACAAGTTAGAACGGTAAAACACTTAAGAATTTTTCCATTCGTATAGGACATCTGTCGTCTTACCAGTTGCAAGATAGAGGCCCATACAGATTGCCAGAATCAGCACCCGCACTGAAGGGATGGTACGAAGGTCGTTCACACACCCTGGCATCACCAACCTCATGTTGAATAATCTGCAATAGATAGAATTATATTTTAATAGTGTTCCACTCGCTTCCGGAAGATATACCTAGTTTTCATACGGTAAACCTTATTAAATTAACAATAATATATCTAATAAGAAAAAGAAACCACATGTGTATACTTAGGTATGCACATAAGAAGTTATACATCTTTAAGGTAAAAAAAAGACATTATAACCAATTTTAAACTTTAATTTGAAAAGTTTTTAAAATTATTTTTCCGTACAGAAGCAAGTAAGTTACCGAAGATAAGTAGAATCAAGTATTTCTCAAATAATAATGCAATATCTTCACTGTTATAAAACACATGTTGTAGATTCATATATAGATTTGAATGATTAACTTAAATATAGTTATCAGTTCTCACGAAAACTTTTAGGATTCCGTATGCGCGCGCACCGTAAAAGTTCACCCGTATCATTTTTCCCAAGCTCGCCAAAAGAAGTATAACAACAATACTTTATTTAGTTTAGAGCGAGTCAAATCTATCACCTGTCAGGAAAACAACCGAGTCAACGAGAAGAACCAGCGAGAAACTCGATCAGGTTTATCTTTTTAACGTACGCATTGTTATAAAAATACAGCTAGGTGCATTATATCGACTTCGAAAAGTCTTTAAATATCTCAATTAGCACTATAAAACAATATAAACCACTGAATTGAAGACAAATAAACATAATTACATTGAACAACAATTATATCCCACTGTCAAAGATAACCCGAGTGACAGTAACTAAATTCATACATGAGTTTTACTTGATCTAGAATTAAAATATCTTAAAAGGCAATTCGGTTTACTCGTGATTTTATTATTTAAGATAATAATCGAGTATAAATAAAAAATATATAATAAAAATCGATATAATAATAAAATAATTGAATTCCGATACATTTTTTCCTTGATGGAATAATATATGCTCTAGAAATAATTGACAATTGTAAATTACATGTACACATTTTTATGTTCTACTAGTTGGCGTCTGCAACTTCGCTCTAGTGACGTTATTTTTTTCATACGTGGTCTATCTGGTTTAATTTTGCATGGTTTTCTTTTAAGGGTTATAATTTTGTCACCACCTCACAGCATTTTTTTAAACTTTAAAATACATCTATTAAATTTTATCATTACTGTGTGGTACCTTTGGAAAAGTGTAGTGATATACCTATAGTTTATACAATAAGTTGAAAATTTCTCCATCTGGCTATAATAGTCACATTGTGTTGTTCATAGCAGTTTATTATCTTTGAGTAGTTACAATCGATAATGTAAACTGAAAGTGAACTAGCAATACACGTGGCCTGTTGATAAATTCATAATTTTTTAGTACGTCCATATGTACAGATACACTTCTTGCGTCACTACATAAGTCTGATTGGTCGATTAAGTTACATAACCTGTTTGCGTAACTTATTGTTGTAATTTGTTCCACATTTATGTTATACTAGCTTTGTCCGTGACTCCACGTGCGTTTTCTATGTTGTAATTATTTCGGACTCGTTATTTTGTTTTATTAAAATGCGAATACATTTTTTATTTATAAAATTAAACGAATCATTTTTATAGGGTATCAATTTTTGTACAACATACTTCCCATGTGTGAAAATTGCTCGAGAACATGTTTTTTATCACTTTATATACTATACCAATAAGCAGTGGCGGATTTGTCCTAAAGCCCAGGAGGCCCGGGCCTAGGGCGGCCAGATATTAGGGGTGGCCAATCGTGACAAAAATTCACTGATGATAACAAGCAATGGAAAAGGAAAGAAAAGGGGTGGCTGGTACTTACTACTAGGCCGGCCAAAACTGCAAATCCGCCACTGCCAATAAGTGCTTTTGTGAGCAAAACTTTATCAAAATCAGTCTAAATGAAACAAATCATTTCAGTAGGTATACATTTTATATACTAACAGACATTTCTAATTATATTCGTATTCAGCGATTTTTATAAGGTATATATGTCGAAATTTAAGAAAATAAATTAAATGTACAACAAGATATACTGAATTATTAATATAGATATGTATAGATTCAATTTATTTCCAAGGACTTTTCAAAGAAAACTTTATCACTGTAATAGTAGGGAAAAATTCTATTTAGAATTATTCATAGACGTTGCTTAAATATTCTTTCGCTTAATGGAAAAACTTGCTTATTCCATATATCTACATACATATTGAAATACTTTGATGTGTTTTATAAGACATTAGCAGCCGGCCGCGACTTCATCTGCGTTCGTATATTTATATAGAACTATATATATATAGAACTATATATATATATAGAACTATATATACATTTATATGATATATTAGGTAGATAGGAAATCGAAAAAAAAAAAAACTATGAAACACAATTCTTTGATTTGCTATATAGCAATTTTGAAAGATCTAAGGTGAAAAATTACGGATTTTTATACAAACTTTCATTACCTTCATCATCAGCCTGTAAGAGATATATTGCAGTGCCATAAACATTGTAAGAATCTAAAATTGGCATTTGTTTATATTTAAGTCTTCTCGATGTTATACATATAATATAACACATACTTACACATAAATTTGTGTTTTGCGCAACTAAATTCAGAGTACATAATCTTTATTTATAATTGTAATTTTTTTTTTCATTTATTTCAAATCTTGTATTTTACACGAAACGACCCCGTTACCCATTCGACACATATCCCTATGTTTTTAATTGTTATCCAAGACACATTTACGATGATGTACATAAACGATTATATCTTGTTTTAATAGTACTACGTCAATAAACTGGAAGAATAATATGTTTTTCTCTTTACGGCATTTTCGTCTACCTTGACAAGGTTAAATGCTTATCGAGCACAAAGTACTTATTGAAATTCGTCATAACTCAAAATAGAACGGAATCGATATTTTATATAGACTATTTTCTTAAGACAAGAGCGTGTTGATTGATTTATTAATGTCAGAAAATTATCAATACGATCTCCGCTGGATTAAAGCCTTGTATTAAAGATTTTTTCTTGGAAGTTAGGTTTACTGTCTTTAAAGTGATTTTTTACATTTTTATATTTAATACATTTTTTACATCGCCTCTAATTTTTTTGTCCCTCTTTCGCATGTCGTTTAGCAGAGCAGCTAAGGCCAATGTGTTCAATGATTTAAATAAATATTGTACTCAGTTTTTAAAATGCGTCTATCGTCTGAATGATCTAATTGTATTTATTATTTATTCCGTCTTTAATACGCTGATTCAAAAACGTGATTTTAATACTCTAAATCGAATAATTTTCCTACAATTTTCAGTTAAATTTCTACCATCCCAAAAAAAGTTTCACTTGCATCGTGGTTTCATTAAACGACATATTTTTTTTATGCTATAAAAGCATCTCCTTGGTTCTTGTTAGTATTTACACTTTTTAGTCGAGTTCAATAATGTGAAGGTTCACAATTTTTTTTTTTTAATTATGTTTGTTACCTCACAACTTTATCAGTTATGAACCGATTCAGAAAATTCTTGTTTTTAAAAAAAAAAGAGATATTTTCAAAGAAGTTTTAATTTCATTAGCAATCTAATATTTCAAAGATACAAGAGAAGAGTCCTCAGAATTGACTACCCTCTTCTTTTTTAAGTCGGTTAATAAAGTAGCCGCTTATTTTGCTTTTTTTTACTTTAAAGGTTACCATAAGTCCACAATCTCATCTGATGTTAAATGATGATGTAGTATATAAACACGCTAAACCTAGAGTGGGCTGGCTCTCAAGTGCAGCTGTCGGAACACACCAACAGGTGCTTGGCGACAGATTTTCAATTTAAGGGAGGCTAACCAGGCAGACTTAGAAAAAACCCTACCACCGCGCTATGGTTTCGTCACGATATATTCCTTCACCGAAAGCTCCGACTTAGTTGCAAGGATTCGAACTTACGACCTTCGACACTGTATCCGAACACGTTATCAACTAAGCGATCATCGCTTCGTATCGATTTGCATTTAAAACAATAAAATGTCTCAAAAACTTATTACTCTTTCACTTCTCTGCCATTGGTTATAATCTCATATTTTCATTTTTGCCCTCGACCTTCGACTATCGACTTTCTACAGTACATTATAATGAAGAGTCTTTTATTAATTAAACGACACAATAATTTTCCTATTTCATTTCAATGCTATAAATAATATAATATGTGATATAAATAATGAAGGTCACGATACAACTCGTCGCAGCGGGTCATTGACCATTATACGTATATTTTTTAAATAATTTTCATTTCTACTTTTCACAACAAATTCTACTATGAACATAACCTTACATTTTCTATATCTTTCTCTCTTTAGCAAGCCGCGATTTGTACATCGCTCACTGTTAATTTATTGCTCCCATAGGCTGAATTAATAAAAAAATAATTGTATGCCTCATTTACATCTATTTATTCTATTGTACGAGTATACTCGACGCAATATACCCAAGCTTTAAGTAAAATTAATTTTTAATTTGTATTTTTCATTATACCTCTCCGCTAGGTGGCGCTACGCTTGACGAAGTTGCGTAAATGTTAAAAATAAAAGTTTTCTCTTTGTTACAGTCAATTATAAACGAACTTAACAAAGTTTTCGACATCATAGTTGATTGATTTATTAATTAGAAATATGGCGTCATGCGAACACGTCGTTAGAAATAATTACATTATGTAAATTAACTTGTACCCATTTACTGGAACCGATTTGGAGTGTTAAATCGACCTTTTTTATCAAATATCACGATGTAGCGTTTAGAACATGTAAAGAGATGAATGGCAGGTAAAAAAAGAGAAGGAAAATTTTATGGGTGACAACATCGTTTATCAAAGGCCATCGTCGGTGATCTGCTGCTTTCCTTAAGACTTGACCCCTTGGCGCTACGTAGGCTCGTTGCGCCACTTTGCATCTTTTATAAAATCTACCAAGGATAGTGTCCCGAGGAGCTGTTCGGACTGATATCTACTGTTGAGTTCCATTACCAAACGACTCGCCACAAGTCAAAATTTCATCCGTGTCATCTCAATAGTTTGCGCCTCACCTTTAACTGTGCGTTTTTTCCACTAACGTTAGTTCTTTGAAATTAACTCCCAGCGGCGGTATTTCTGGAGCGCTATAAATTACAAAGCTTCTAGAAACGAGCCTATAACTTTCTCAAGGGCCCGGCAACGCATCTATAATACCCCTTGTGTCGCAGTTGTCCATGGACGGCGGTGATCACTTATCATAAGGTAAACGGCATTTTTTTTTTAGTAAGGAAAGAGACAACATCGTTTAACGAAAAATGTTGTAGCTCTATGAATCTAGAATGTCATTTTAACGCTGACTGGCTGAAACGTTTTAAATTTATTATAAATTGAGTATGTCATTCGAACAATTGAAAATATCTCTTGTAAACTATAGATACCATGTATGAAGTCAGAATGAACAAAGTTTATTTTACACACTCTGAATTTCACTATTACTCTCTCTGAACTAGCCTAGACTCCTACAATGTCAATCGCATCTGCTGTTATTTGCAATATTAATTTTTATATACATTCATGCCTAGATTTATTTACTGTCCGTTAATTGTATGTTTTGTAATGTTCCTCACGACACAGAGCCTAAAACATAGCGCAAAAGCTGTCTTAAATAAGAAAATCAGCTAGCGGTTACAGATATGAGATCATTTATACATAACTGGATCGTCACAACATAAATCACTTGTCATTCCCACAAAGATTCACTTCAGCAAGTCGAATTAGTAATTCAAAGAATAAATAATTAAATAACAACATTCGTCGAGTTAAATTTATAAGCTGGTAATTTGCCCGCGTAGACGAGTAAAATGTCAGTTGCAGGCTTTATGTGATTGCTCAGTGATCTTGTTGTGCATGAGGCAGCTACTTTTCAACCCGTTAAACACATTTAACGGGAGAATATCATCTAAGTAAGTGTGCCTGCGTCTCCGCTCGCGTGTCTATAATATTATTAAGGACGTGTTTTTTAAATCTAAATGTTTATTTCAGAGTCACTCATAAAAATGATTTTTTTTACACTTTATAGGTTAGCGTTTGACCACAATCTCCTCTGATGTTAAACGATGATGTGGTCTAAGATGGCGGTCACGCTAAACCTAGAGGGAGACTGGCTCTCAAGTGCAGCTGCCGGTACACACCAACAGGTGTTTGGCTACAGATTTTCAACTTGGAGATGGTAGCTAGACAGGTGGAATTAGAAAATATCCTATCACCATGCAAAAAAAATCTTATAAACAACGAGATTATATTGGATGCGATAAAGAAATATTATATTTAACTAGCTTTTCCAAGCTGATTCACTCGCGCTAATGTGGATTTGACATATTCCTGGGAAATAGTACTTTTTTCTAGATGTATTCGAGTTATAAGTACACTCACATATAGACAGGCATACTAGGATATTGCCTTTTATTATTTATATAATGTTAAAGAGAAATCATATAGGTGGTAGGTGATGGTAAGGCATTTTGCATAATGGTAGGGCTTCTTCTAAGTCCTATCTTCCTTCTTCCTTCTTATAAGTACCATTATTAAGTTAAAAATCTGTCGCTTAACACCTGTTGGTATGTTCCGACTTCTACACTTGAGAGTCAGTACCCTCTAGGTTTAGCATGTTTACAATCTTAGACCACGTCAACATTTAACACCAGATGAGATTGTGGTCAAACGCTTTATAAAGTATAAAAAAGGAAATAAATAGGAAAATTATTATTGTAAAATATAATTAATACCTCAACCTCTCTTTTTTATGTTTTTTTTTTCTGATTGTTTTTAAAGATAGCATTGTACACGACAGCATTGTGGTTATTGTCACCGAATTAGAAAAATAATCTATGGGCGTAGCTCTATTTTCTAAAGAGTTTAGTTCTATAATTATCGAATAAAGTAATGAAATGGCGTAATTTGTTCTTATTTTAACTGCACTGACAATAAAGGTAAGAGATCTAATATTCCAGTCGAGCTTCTGAGATGCGCTCGGAAGGGTCGTAAAAAAGCTTTATTATCCAATCCGATGAAAGATCAAACGTTCCAGGCATCACTTATTTTATGTTGTATGTAAAATAAAAGCAAAACAATTGAAATTCTAAACTGAAACTGTAATCTACAAAGTGTTTATTTGTGTATGGACAGGCAGACGAAATACGAATTGACCTATATTAATAGATACAACTCATTCGGAATTAATTCTAAAATTGGTTGTTCCATATTGACATCACTGGAGTCTTCTGCAGCTTAATTCTAATTAAGTTAATTCATAAAATCGACTGACGTAATTACGTAGAATATTATAATGCCCATCAGTTAAGATTATTTTATTATAATCAGTTAAGATTATATTTATTATAAACATATACATTAATATAATAAATATTTGCCAGTATAAATGTTAAAGTACTATAGATGATTTTGTTCAAGTTACCTTAGTTATTTTATAGTCAGATTTTTATAAAAATAACAAATCTTTAAAACCTCATCATACAACATTTACCGATACACATCACACAAAAATTTAAATTCCTAGAATTAAACGACTGATTTTAATAAAGTTCAGTAAAACATTAAAAAATAAATAGAAACTCTATAGTAGGAATTATTCGACCCAATTGTCTATGGCAAACCAACATAGTTCGTCTTTCATTTCACTTTGCAAATAAAAAACAAATTAACCGGGTAATGGTGAGGGGTAATGGGTATCCGATGTTATCGATCAAATATACGGAGGGAGCCCAAACGAGACTAATGGAAGTAACGGAAGCTATTTATATCTACATACGAAATAAATCGATCGATATTAGCTCCTCATTATAAATAAGGCTGCAGAATACGTAGGAAAGGTATATTTGGGTCTAATGTATCAGACTTTTTTTTAAATTATAGCGTCTGCTTGCGTATGCATTTTCGCCAATGTCTAATATGACATATACGTATTTTAGAACTTAGTTGTCAGGTGTTCAATGTAATGTGGAATTCTATAAATTATTTTTATTGATAATGCATGGGGTTGGAGAACTTTGTGACTGGTTCGAATGTGGCCCATTGGACGGATGATTTGGATGGCTCTGTGGCGATCACGGTTGGCTCGGGTTCGCTCCTGGCGGTTAAAGAGAGAGGGTCGGGATTCGTGGCGGCCGTCTGGGGAGGCTACGCCATTGTGGGGGCGTATTTCTCCCCCAACAGGCCCCTGCGGGAGTTTGAGCGCTTCCTTGACTCTCTGCAGGGAGCTGTGAGGCGGCTGTCGCCGCTCCCCGTGGTCCTGATGGGTGACTTGAATGCCAAGTCAAGGACCTGGGGAGCGGCAGCCACGGATCTCAGGGGCCTAGCCGTTGAGGAGTGGGCAGCCGAGTTGGGACTGTCCCTCCTCAACCAGGGGAGCGTCCACACGTGCGTGCGATGGAACGGGGGGTCAGTAGTGGATATCTCCTTTGCCACCCCGTTTATCGCACGCCGTGTCCGGGGGTGGAGGGTGCTTGAGGAGGTGGAGACCTTATCGGACCACCGCTACATTAGGTTCGAGGTCTCCTCCTCCCAAGCCAGCAGAGTTACCCACCCTCGGAGAGGCGCGATGTTCCCCTGTTGGGCGATGAGCCGCTTCGACCGCGAACTAGCCGAAGAAGCGGCCATCGTCCAAGCCTGGGCTATGCCCCCCCCGACTGGGGAGGACGTCGACGCGTCTGCTGCCCGCCTCCGTGATGCTCTCACGGAGGTATGCGACGCGTCGATGCCGCAGAGTGTATACCGCCCGAACAGAAGGGCGGTGTACTGGTGGTCGCCAGAGATTGCCGATCTCCGGGCGGCCTGCTCCGCGGCCCGGCGGCTGTTCGGGCGCAGCCGCCGAAGGAGTCGCCGGGACTTGGAGGAGGAGGCCCGGCTGTATGGTGACTACAGGACCAGGAGGAAGGTCCTGCAAGCCGCCATAAGCCGGGCGAAGGAGGAGGCATGGGACGAGATGCTCCAGTCGCTGGGGAGGGACCCGTGGGGGCGTCCGTACCGCATGATGCGGGCGAAGCTACGCAGACGGGCGCCTCCCACCACGGAAACTCTTCAGCCGGAGGTGGCAGAGAGGGTCGTGGGAACGTTGTTCCCCGACCCTCCGAGTATAGTATCTCCTCCCATGCCTCCACTTCAGGCAGCAGTTGCGGAGGAGCTCGTCGGCCCTCCCCCTCCAGTCACGGAGGAGGAGATGGGGAGGGCGATTGAGCGCCTCCGCAACAAACGGAGAGCGCCTGGCCCTGATGGGGTCCCGGGCCGGGTGCTCGCGCTTTCGATGGGCCATTTGGGAGGGTGGTTTCGGGAGCTGCTCAGTCAGTGCTTGTCGACTGGGCAGTTCCCGATGCCTTGGAAGCGGGGGCGACTCTGCTTGTTGCAGAAGGAGGGCCGCCCCCCGGACTGCGCGTCCGCATATCGGCCCCTCGTGCTGCTGGACGACACCGGGAAGGTGCTTGAGAGGGTTATTGCCTCCCGGGTCGTCCAGCACCTGGAGGGAGCGGGACCGAACTTGGCGGACTCGCAGTACGGCTTCCGGGCAGGGCGCTCAACGATTGACGCCCTGACCCTCCTGAAGTCGCTGTCCGCAGGGGCGACCTCCCAGGGGGAGAGGGTTCTGGCGGTGTCCCTGGACATCGCCAACGCCTTCAACAGCCTGCCGCATGTAGTTATAAGGGAGGCACTCCGATATTTCGGGGTGCCCTCTTATTTGCGGCGCCTGTTGGAGGCGTACCTCGAGGACAGGGAGGTCGCCTATGTGGACAGCGACGGAAGAATGGTCCAGCGGGAGACAGGGTGTGGGGTTCCACAGGGGTCGGCCTTGGGCCCACTCCTGTGGAACCTGGGCTACGACTGGGTGCTCCGCGGCACGCTCCCAATCGGAGCAGGCATTATATGTTACGCGGATGACACCCTAGTCGTAGCCCGGGGGGTGGGAGAGTGGGAGAATTTGGTGCGCCTGGCCACGGCGGCCACAACCGTTGTGGTCGGGCGCATCCGGACGTTGGGCCTCAGGGTGGCCCTCGATAAGACCGAGGCCATATTTTTCCATGGGCCTCGGCGAGGGCCACCTCCAGGGGCCCACTTATTGGTGGACGGCGCCCGTATCAGGGTGGGGACCCAGATGAAGTATCTGGGCCTCACCCTGGATGGGCGCTGGCGGTTCGAGCCCCATTTTGCGGGGCTCGGACCGCGCATAGCTGGGGCGGCAGGGGCACTTGGCCGGTTGCTCCCCAATGTGGGGGGGCCTAGTGCCAGGTGCCGCCGACTGTACATGGGAGTCGTGCGGGCGATGGCCGTTTACGGGGCCCCGGTGTGGGCCGACGCCCTTGGTGCCACCAACGTGCGCGCACTGCGGGCTGCGCAGCGTGTTGTGGCGCTGAGAGCGATTCGGGGATACCGCACCGTGTCCTCGGCGGCGGCCTTCACGCTCGCCGGCTCCCTGCCTTGGGAGCTGGAGGCGGGGGTTCTTGCCGCCGTGTACGAATTCACGGCGGCAAGGAAACGTTTGGGGGTGCCTCCAGCTCCCAAGGAGATAGAGAGTAGGAGAAAAGAGGGGAGGGGGGCCGCTATAGAGCGGTGGCGACAGGACTTGGCGGACGCGCGGTATGGACGATATACGGTGGACGCCGTCCGCCCGGTCCTGCCGCAGTGGTTGGAGAGGAAGTGGGGCTCCCTGACGTTTCGACTGGTGCAGGTACTAACCGGCCATGGCTGTTTTGGCTGGTACTTGCACCAGATCGCTCGCAGGGAGCCAACCGCCACATGTCACGAGTGCGGCGCTGAGGAGGATACCGCGCAGCACACTCTGTCCGAGTGTGCTGCGTGGGAGGTGCAGCGCCGCACTCTGGCTGTGGCGGTAGGAGGAGATCTTTCGCTGCCGAGCGTGGTTACGGCCATGCTCGGCAGCGAAAACGCATGGACGGCGATGGCCTCCTTCTGCGAGGAGGTCATCTCGCAGAAGGAGGCGGCGGAGAGGGTCCGAGAGGCGGATCCTCTCAGCGGCCGTGTCCGCCAAAGGAGGGTCGGTGGAAGGAGGCGGCGATTTGCCCGCCTCCTTCCACCTCCGTAGCAGAACCTGAGGGGATGGGCCGGGGGGCCCATTTCCTCTTTGCACAGGTAGGTTCGGCTGACGAGGGGAGGTAGCTGATCGTGTACACAACTACCTCCCTATAAGGATGGAGCCTGGCAGCCATCTGCCGCCGGGCTGACCGCTGGGAGCGGCATGGTGTTAGCCTAGTACGGTCCCATGCCGCTCCAACTTAAAGCGGTGGCCGGTGCACCGTGGGGTTTTAGTCCGTGCGAATCGGACATAACCCATTCTCTCCCCCGGGAGGATGGGTATCCGTTAGGGATCTCCCCACGTTAATAAAAAAAAAAAAAAAAAAAAAAAAAAAAAAAAAAAAAAAAAAAAAAAAAAAAAAAAAAAAAAATGGTTCGAATGTGGCCACTATACATATGGTTAAAAACTCGATATAGTGCATTACCAAATAAAAATTACAGCTTTCTTGATTTTTATTCCCTCAAAGCAAAAGCTCAAAGCTTAAAGTCTGGCCTGATACAGCCCGCATTCGGCTTTTGTATTTCAGAACCTGGCAATCCTATACATTACAATACACGGCTAATAACAAAAACATAAATAACTGGATTAATAGAACGGCTTCGTTTACCGACCTTTGTTCCATTTAAATGTGTGGGTATAGCTTTTGAATGGGAAATTTCAATTTACTACCAGAGTTATTTTCAACCCGTGTAATTACATACGTGAGGTTTCATTTCAACAATTGGCCTTTATACGTGTAGCTTTACCGCAATTTACCGTATTTTTATTCGAATATTCGTTTTATCCGAACACGGGAAAATGACTATTTTCTTTTTTTTTGTAACCTAATCGTCTAGATTATTACTGCCAGTGTCTAGTAGGTAATATTACAGGAATATTATAAGTGTCTATTGATAATTTCAATGTTCTGACAAGATGGTGGCCCCTTTTTAGAACTTTCGAGGAGTTTTTATTGCATCGCGGAATTCGTGCTCCGTGGTTATTATTTTCCATCCACTTCACTTGTACACAATAACCAAACTATATTACGTAAAAGCCACCAATATTACAAAATATAGTCAAATAACCCAAGGTTATTAATGAAATAGGAAAGTCACTACATGACAGATTAAGATCGCGCCAATAACTCAGACTGTATTTACATAGAAGACTGTAGAAGAGCAATAGTGATAGTTGACAGTTGGGGATAGTCACAGATGAAGATTATATATAGATAAGGTAACAAGAACGGCCATTTAATTCCATCTTTGATGGTATCGCGTATTTAAAAACGCGTTGTTAAAATATAAAATAAATTTAATAATTAATTAATTTCACACCGGCAAATGCTTGTGTGGCGCCAAATACAGGAAAAAAACAAGAGATAAAATATAATCTAGCGAATCTAATGAAGCGATTGTTAACATTGAGATCCTAACTACAAAAGCTTCGAGTAGTTTTGTCAAGATCTTTTTAATCACTCAATTCCTTGTCTCTTAAATTTTGTACGTCCTTGACCCGTCTTCTTATCAACAACTTGACCTATCGACAACCACTTTTAAAAGAATTCGTTTATAAATTAAATTTTGAAGAGTTTTCTTTTAATGTATAATTGAACTTTGAATTATTAATTTCTTTTAACACTTCTTAGGTTTTATCGTTTCACCTTAATCACACTTGATGTTAAATTTCGATGTGGTTTAATATTATATACACACTAAATTTACAGGGGGTGGTTTTCAAGTGCATTTGCTGGAACACACCATAGCTAGGGCATCAGATTTTTTTACTTAAGAGTGGTAGTTAGCTTAGCGAGCATAGAAAAAAACGTACCACATTGCTATCGTTTCTTCACGATGTTCTCGTTCAACAAAAGCTCCGGCTCATTAGCAAGAATTCGTATCTACGTCGCTCGATACGGTGTCCGAACACGCTACCCATTGAGCTATCATCGCTTGTGTATGTTTTTATAAGTTTTCCCTTCTATCGTGTGGTAACATCAACTTTCTTTTGTTGGGGCAAATGTTCGCAACGGCTAAATCGATATTGTCGAGATTTTTACAGGCAAAGAGAGGATTTCTCTTAGTTCCTATAGGGTCTAAGCAGTAATGATCAAATATCTCAGAGACGTCTTAAAATCGGTAATCGGTAATTTTCAACGAACTTCAAAAAGAACTCTAAGTAC
This sequence comes from Antheraea assamensis, assembly GCA_035772565.1. Taxonomy (NCBI): domain Eukaryota; kingdom Metazoa; phylum Arthropoda; class Insecta; order Lepidoptera; family Saturniidae; genus Antheraea; species Antheraea assamensis. Next base: position 914,594 of record JAQQSE010000012.1, read on the forward strand.
TATTTAATAATAAAGCAGTAAAGTTTCCCGCTTTACGATAACAAGTTCGTGAAAACGCTTTGAATGTCGAATTTATTTATCAGTAATTTTATATTTTCGTTTATATTCAAATCGTATTCATCATTCAATGTTTGTCAATATCATTTTGTTTGTATAGGATCTTTATACAGCGCCTCCGAATTTAGTTACGAGGATCTCTTTAAATTGTAAATTTAATAAGAATGATAACCGATAAACACTGACACTGGCAAATGGTTTTAGGGTATACAATGACGTGATAATAGTTTTAGATTGAACACTTAATACTGTAAAGATCACGTAACAAGCACAACGTACGTGCCTTGAATATGAATCGGCAAGATTAATCGATCGGCCTCCACAAGGTCAGGGGCAATCGTTCCGAGTCCGTTTGATGAACGGTCCGTTCGTTCGCAGGTGTACGGGCGGGCGACCGCGGCTACAAATTACGTCTCAGTCTCAATTGCCTCACACCTCGTTAGTGACTCGATTACGAGCTTAATTATGAGTTTGTAGTGTTAACTACCATTTTTGAGAATGAAAATAAAGCGTAATATTAATTTATCACATATTTATTCTATATTCTTTACTCGATTAATTTATTGTACTTGTAAGATTGTAGGTCTTCGGGTTCATACAATTGATCAGTAAGCAGAACTTTTAGTATATAAGCTGTATTATTATATAGTGAACCTTAAAGATTGATTTTTAAAATAAATGTTAGTTTTTGATTTTGAACTACACAACATCAAGGTTTTTCGAGAAAAGAGGGCTTTGATACATGGATGGAGATGGACAGACAAATAGCACAATGATTATATGAGAGTTCCAGTTTTATATTTTAGATTAGATTAGGCTAGCAACCGCCCGCGTCTTTCGTTAAATTACATTTCCAATTTTAACTTTTTCCTAACTTGATTTCATAAATGCGTTGTTTGTTATGCATAACTACTCAAATGATATCATAATCAAAAAATTTGGAATATATTTTATCCGGGGTACAGAAGTACTATTTATTCCCAAGAGATGACATTAACGCTAGCAATGCCGTGGGTGAAAGCTTGTTAATTATACAATGACGTAATTAATTACCGGTTATAGCTCTTATTCCCATTTATAAAATTAACTAGAAAATAAAAAATAAAAAGTACATAATTATACTTCTAAATTACGTAATAGATTAATTGAAAATGCATCATAAAGTATTGTAGAATAAATTGAATTTTAATTAAACATACAATTATATAAACATAATTCAAAAATAGTATATATCACAGAGTTGTTCGGTAAACATTCATCGCGCGGTTACGATAGAATGTAGAATCGATCCCGCCCGTTGACGTCAGAGGCGCCGAAACTACCTCTTTCTATAGACATGTGGTATCGTCGTCGGTCATTAAATATGGAACGTTCGGATTCCAGACATATGGATCCACGTATTATTATATCTACGTTTTATAGTTCCCCGGGGTAACTGGGTAATCATTTCTTTTTTACGCCGGTTTATGGAAGTGTTTGACAATTTTTTTTTTATATCCATGACTTATTAAAGTCTAAGGCACCCGGGTCCTCTGTTAGTAGCTATATATCAAAATCTAAAAACGTTTATATAATTATACTTTTTCATTTGAAATATTACCTACGAACTTTGCAACACGGTCATCTGTCACATCTTTAACAATGTACTTTACGTGTACTTTACAAGGAAAAACATGAAAATTTGAAAGAATAAAATATACGTTGCTCGCAAAAATTTTTTAATTTACGAGATACATTTATATGTACATATAATAACTGTTTAAAAAAAACACGAGTGGAAGCACGGGCAGTTGGCTAGTAGATTATAAAAAGTATTTTTTTTTTCATATCTAATTTTCCCGATTGAAGGATTATAAAGGAAGCGTAGCGCTGCGTTAACGTTCGCAGATACTTGTTCTAAATAAAATTCATGGGGAGGTCCTAAACAAACAGTAAAATTCCACAAAACATCCAATAATTAATAATATTATTAATGCAAACATAAAGTTATGACTCGAATATCAATTGAATTTTCAAAGTGTTTTAACAGAACCAGCGCCATGTTTTGCAAGATTTTTTTGCAAGTTATTACTCTGTGCCTTTATGTTGGACTAGGAAATGAAATTAAAGTATTAGGCATTTATTAACGTCAAAATATTTATTACCTCTGGTTCTGAAAACACCGCGGTCATCGACAAGAACCGGTAAGAAACTCGATCGGATTTATGATTTTTCTTTTGAGATTATTTTTAAAACCACTTCCATTTCCAGGTATAACTATCATTTAAACAATGATTCGCCGTGTAACAAACTTTGAATAATAATAACATTTTTTTTATTTGGTATTCGAACTTATTATTCTGATTATATTAGATACAATTATGGGAAATTTATTAAATTGTCGTTTTATCTTATATAAAGCTTCAAAGATTGTTTGTTTGTTTTAAAACACGCTCTTTCCTAAACAATCAGTGATTCTTTGAAGCGAAACAATTATTCCCCAAAGATAGGTCAGAATAAACAAAAATGAAATAATACTGTGTGCGAGTCGAATGTCACAGCGCGGACTGTGTGCCGAAGGGAGGATCGACCATCCGACAAAACCGAGCATTATCGAATAGGACCAAACTGTGAATGCCTATATTAATATATAACAAGGAACAACACCACTCAGCTTAGTCGTGCTTTATAGAGCATTTGTTTAAGCTTACCTAACTACGTTCACAGTATTTTGAAAATATAACCTTACCAAAATAAACTTGTGTCAGAAATAAGCCAAAGAAAGTTATATAAAAAATTAACATTCTGTGATATAATTTGTATTGGATTAATGAGTAATATAATATTAATAAACACATTATTAAAATTAATGCGAATCAAAATTGTTCTAAGAAAAATAAAACTGAACAAGTCGTAAATATAATCTGATAGACTCGAACGAAATTGGTTCTCGAACCATCCATTGGCCATTAATTGTATTAAGGGAAATTTCATTAATTCCATTCAAGTCTCGTCTCTCATTAGAATTTCAGATAACTCGCTAAGTAATCCACAATAAAACAAATTGAAACAAAATCTTACGGCTCGGCAATCCACCGTTGCGATAATAAATGTTAGGAGTGAAACCGTATGTCTGTCACTTACCGTATTTTCTAGTCTATGAACACCTAAAGGTAAGAGGATAATTAATGCTGACTAACCACATTCTTACTCATGTACCTATATGTATTGGTCATTCATGAAATGATTTGAGTCTATATAAATCGAATCGAATTGTCACCCGTCTTTACGATCACCTCGTCCATTTAAAGAAATGGATTTTAAATAATGGTAGCATATGTAGGATAAAGTATGAACAGTGTTGGTTTTGGTATCATTAAGGTGATTATCATTATAGGAGGCCAAATAAGAATGAAACGATGGTCTCAGCTTGAATGCGCTGCACGCTTTTTCTCGAAATGATTTTAGGGTGTTGGTGGCACGAGCCTTCACAGCTCTCCGGGGTTTTAGGATGGACGCTAAAGGCACTCAGCTCAATAGCAGCAAGCTCGAGGATGCCAAAGTGGCCGGACCTCGCCTTGAACACAACAATTTTGATTTGAACTAAATTATCCATACGGGCTAAGCCAACCAAACATACACGTATATTTTAGCGAGACACATAAATATGTGTCACAATTATACGTACAGGTATTTTGAATCTATCAAATTTGGCTAAATTAATCCAAAAAAGAAAAAAGGCGCCTTACAGAATCTATGTAACTACCGTGTGTATAATAAATTAGTGAATACCATGTCACTATATCGCATGAGCAGCGAGTTTGAAGGTTTGACTCCGGGGATCGATCCTAACAGAATCTCCACCACTTATGCACTAAGTCTTTTATACCTTCGCTTTCTGCCCAGGTTGAAGGGTTACGATGAACACTCCTTGATCGTAGGAGCTCTTTGAATATAGTGTACAATTCTTCAGACTGTCGAGCGAACAGTGACACAGCTACCATAAATTAACCAATCAAATGCGGTAATAGTTTTTTTCTACCAATGAGGTGCGAGATGTTTTTAGCTTTTAAATTTGTTCTTCGTGAACTTAAATTGTGTTTGAAATAACAGACACGATGTCACCTCTATTTCTTATAGTTTAATTAGAATTATTGCATTTTGGCAAGGGTTTTTGTAGCTGGTTAGCTAAATATAAGTTTAAATACGTGTCGCCAAATACCGACAGCTGCACTTGCGGGCCAGTTCTTATCTAAGTCTATCAGATTAATACCTTAGGCCACGTCGACATTTACAATCAGATGAGATTATGGTCGAACGCTAAAGAACCTATATAAATGGAATTTTATAATATAACAATACAGAAGCAAAAAAATTGCGCAAATGGTAATAATAGAATTGAAATATGATTTATTAAGTCGTCCGTGCCTACGTTCTTGGTAACGGAGGACTCCAGCCTACTTACCTTCTACATTCTAAGGTAGCCACCGTATTAAGTAAACGAAGTATAAAAAAGAATTATGAATCACTATCTGTAGCATATTAAACCTAGAACAAATGTTTACGTAATATCAGCCTGTAAATACGTAGTCTCTTATTGGAAATTTGTTAACCACTAATCACACTTATTTTAACAAGTGACTCCAAAAGTGAGTTTCATGGAACCTAATGGTTTCGTGATTAAGTCTCCAGAGTTTTGTGAGTCAGATACATTTGTCACTGAATTATTGAATTATACGGGCTGTTAAATAATTGCGTTGTTTCAAAATTTATTTTTCCTTCTGCTTGCACGCGCGACTTAATTTTCATGAAAATGGGTTTTCTGCCTCATGAGAACTGTGTATCTTATCTGAATTATTTATGGGCTGTCTTCTTTTTTGGTCATTTTGGCTTACGTTCTACTGATGTTCCTATAACGTATTCAAAAGTTTTAAATTACTACTTCTGTTAAATGATATCAATACTGCTTAGATATTATTAGTGTACCCTGTGCCCCAAACTCATTTGTACTAATCAATATGGATGATGCGGAGATTGAACGTATTATTTTAGCGTCTAGATCTAATTGTACGGTTGGATGGGATAGAATCCCTATGTCATTAATTAAAAAATATAGACATATTTTAATACCTTATCTCATTTTATTCCCTAACACCTTTAAAAAGGCTATTAAACATCCAATACATAACAGATATTGTATTATTAACTTTAGGCCCATTTAAGTTTAGCCATCTATTTCAAAAATTTTAGAACGCCTAATAAATAACAGACTTATACATTGCTTGGAAAACAATAATATCCTTAGATGCAATCAGTATGGTTTTCGCTCTAATAAATGTACAAGTGACGCAGTTTATTTAGTAACAGACTATATTGTATGTAACCTAGACAAGAAGAGTAAATGTTTGGGTATATTATTAGACTTGGCCAAAGCATTTGATGCGGTCTCTATTCCAACTTTATTGGAAAAACTAGAAAGATTGGGTGTATGGGGAGTACAGTTACAGCTATTGCGTGATTATCTTTCCCACAGGACATATTCTGTTAAAATTGATGAAGTTTTAAGCGAAGACAGCGCTGTAGAGAATGGCGTGCCACAAGGCAGCATTTTGGGTCCAACTCTATTCTTGGTATACATTAATGATCTATGTGCAATGAAACTAGAGAAGGGACGAATAGTCTCGTACGCAGATGATACTGTGCTTTTATTTTTCGGTCATACATGGCAGGAAGACTTTGAAATTGCATAAGAAGGTTTTAACAGGGTAACACAATGACTTAATACAAATTCACTAATTCTTAATACACATAAAACAAAATATATCACATTCACTCTTAACGACAGACCTTCCACAAGCAGGGACATTAATGGCTCATACCTGTAACGATTTCAACGTCTGCAACAGTTGTCATATTCTTCAACACACTGATACTGTTAAATACTTGGGTGTAACATTGGACAATAATTTCTCATTTCATATTCAAATTGAAACGTTAACTTCTCGGGTACGTAAACTGATTTATATTTTTTTAAATCTTAGGCATGTGGCAGGCTATAAATTGCTAAAATCCATTTATTATGCACTTTGCCAATCAATAGTTACGTACTGTCTTACTTCGTGGGGAGGAGCAATCAAATCAAAATTAATAATGCTTGAACGAGCCCAAAGAGCTGTACTAAAGGTAACGTATTTCCAACCTTTCCAATACCCAACTTTCCATGTATATAAAACCGCCGAGGTCTTGTCAGTTCGCCAATAATTTATATTGGAATTAGTATTAAAAAGACATTCAACACTGACATATGACCCTAATATTAATGCAACTCAACGGCGTAAATATTTGATATGTAATACTAAACTATGTAATACTGCATTCGCACATAGATTTTGTTATTTCCTTGGGTAACACTTATATAATAAAATAAACCGGGACATTTCTGTCTATGGAATGACGAGCTATCAATGTAAAAAAGCAATAATAAGGTGGCTTATCATTAAAACCTACGACGAAACAGAAGAGCTTTTAAGAACACTTGAGTAAAAAATAACATAATAATAAAAATCCTTTTAAAATGAATGTGCATGCACACCTGTATACAAACACAAGCGCATATATAACTTATACTCACACGTATATAAACACAGACACACAGACACACACACACACACACACACACGCACACACACACACACAAACATGCACGTCTACTAACATGATGCCACTCATAAACAAAATTCCTCAAATACATACACGCACTGTATACACTTCAGGTACCGATCAATTATTTATTTACTAATTTTGTTTATTTATTAATTATATTTATTTTAGTATTCTCTTTAACTAATATTTATATTTTAAGGATTATTTAATTCATATTTTATTTCCCTTAAGCCACATTTTCATAATAAAGGAAACGACAAACATGTGTACTATGTCGTCGGGGGTAAACCAACTGCCAAGATACAGGGCAACCTAGTTTGGTAGCTAACGGTCAAAGAGTGTGTATTCTTTTCCATATAGTGGATAGTTTAAATATATAAGCTAAAAATGTGTAAAAATGTAAAAATATGTGTAATAAATAAATTATATACATTATGATAAAAGCGTAATTATGTGTAGCCTAGATAACACTCTGAAATATGCTCTATTTAATGAAAGCCTTGTCAAAATCGGGTTAGTATTTTCTAAGATTAGCTCAAACAAATTACAAACACTTCAGTTATATATCTATATATCAGTTATATATATCTATAAATTCCAATGACTGTTGTTTAGTACTGAACTAGCAGCTTTTCGCGACTTTATCTACGTTTGCAACTTTATAATGGTAGATTATCTTCTTGTAACTCTCACAGTTTATGCCCACTCCGGGATAGCTGTCAGATGACAGGATTTATTTAAATTTACTTGACACTTATAGTTATATTATGGCCAATTTAAACGGTATGTTTATAAATTATAGTCTGTGTTATTCTGATATACAAGCTATGTTTTTATGAAGTTTCAAAAACCCTTTTACTAGTTTTTTTTTGAAAGAATAAGAAACATCTGTCTATCCGCACAAACTATCTTGTTTATAATTTTAATTATAATGAACGATTGTATAAACTAAAAGGTATTTTTCTAGTTTTATTTAGCTTTAAAAGTTTAGGAATCGCCGATCTGTGCAATGAATAGACGGGTACTTTGAATAAGAAGTAATTATAATTATTGTATGTAGAATTACGAGTATATTAGTACTATGCAACCAATCCGCTTCATTAAACTTACTTGGATAAATAAGCAGTAGTAATTTTAAATCGCTTAACCGGAATATGGTGTCGGTGATTAAAAGTTTTTATTCATCTTTTGGACGGTAAATAATCAAGTAAGTACTGTAACTATGATGTGTTAAAGATTTGCGAGATATTAAATTAAAGGAACACAAGTATGACGTAACGTTTATTGTATAAAACTTGTTATAGGTTGTATATCATTATGTGAACCATAATAACGTTTGGAAATAATAACCAACTTTTAAATGTTCTATGATAAAATTACAATCGAAATATATACTATATTACAAAACAAAGGCGTCTGTTTGTTTTTTTTTTTTTGAAGTGCAACTTCTTATGAGAGGACTTTGAAATTCTGATCGGAAACCTTTTTTGTCACGAAAAGTGGTAGGGGTTAAGTGTTAAAAAAAAACAGTTTTTGTCCGCTCACTGTAGTTGAGCAAGATAAGGCGCGGTCAGTACTCGGATTTGTGACCGTCTGGGACCGTGTAACGTAGGTTTTGTTGTATTTTTTAAATGAAAATGTTTCCCAATAATACAAAAGTTTTACTTCTATCGTGTGTCTTTACGATACATCCTGTTTTTTTTTCTTCTAAGTTTTTTCCACCTTCTTTTCTCATTAAATGTTTTTTTTATATGATTAAATAATGTAGATCCGTGTTTTGGTACTTTGATGTTTACAGTTCAATAAAATAATAAAAGCTAATTAAGAATAACTGTACAGTAATAAAACGCTACAGTTTATCGCTCTGTCTATAACTAAAATCATAACCTTACTCCTATAATTGTGTTATCGTCGAAGTTAATAGATTTTAAACATAATTATATATTGCTATCACATCGCACCGTTACATTAACGAATCGATAAAGTCAGAGAATATAGTCATAGGTATGTATCGTGGTACATTTACTTTATATCAATGTGTGTTATTAATGTGGGATTTTTATCTGAAGAATAAAAAAAAATGTTGGTCGGAAAGTTCATAGAAACGTGGATATTGATCACAGCGCCACGTAACGGATCCGACTGTAACTAAGAAGAACTATCCAGTGGATACGAAAAGTACAAAAAAGTTATCATAGTTTACGCCCCGGATTCACTCGCGTTAATATAGATTTTTTTTTTGATAAAAGGTAACCTGTACTCTTGATGATGTGTACGCAAAAGGTCACGATGATTGACTACTCTCAGTGTACTCATAGTTAGGTGGGATAATGTGACAAACAAACAAAGTTACATTCACATTTACAATATTAGTTAGAATTAGATGGAATAGCTAACTCCGAACACTTTTCTTATAAATGTTGTCATAAATATTTGAGTCACAACAAAAATGCTATCGTTTAAATATTATCTTCGTTCAATAATTTGTATTTAACAATGTACACGAAAAACGTTTTGAAATTAATTTTTTCCCCATATCACCGACGAATTTATTTATAAACCTCCATTCGTCATACTTCATGCGCTTCATGCTTTTAAGTCTATAATCTAAAATATTTGTACAATACTCAATGCAGTTGTTTAGATTTAGAAAAATAAATCAAAAAGAAACACTGATAATAATATCCATATATTAAAATGTCGTATCTAAAGGAATACGAAAAATATCGTAAAATACGTAAGAGAAATAGTTATTGTCGAATTTTAACCACCGAACGATCACATTAATCCGTGTGTTACGTTTTTTTCATAGAAATATAGAAACAAATAAATTTTATTCCAATTAATATAATTGCAATACTAAGATTTTTTTATGAAATCGTACCTTAACGAATAATAATGTACAAAATGTGCCGGTGTAGTAGCGCGCAGCGTCGTAGCACTGTTACCGCGTAACCGTATCGCAATCGCGCTACGCTCCGTAGGCCGTGAAATTCGTGTAATAAAGTCATACTCTCTTAGGTAATACGCTCCATAAATAAAATATCATTTTTTATGCTTTTCGGTTACCTACTTTCTGAGTCGTATTTACGAGGCTTATATTTTATTAGCTTTGTATATAAAAGAATAAATGAGATGATGCAACCCAAACTACTGGGGCTAGAGGGCTGTGAAAATTTGCATGAGGGTATCTTTTAGATTGTAGGTGAGCACGAGGGAATTACTTTTTGATAGTATCTCCTGTAAGGATGTGAAAAAGGAGATATAAAATTTGTGTGAAAATCTGTCAGTCAGTCATTTTTTTATATATACATATACAAAATAAAGATTCGAAAATAATTACTGCATAGAAAACGCGTGCGAAGCCATGAGAAATTGCTAGTTAACATATATCTATAAGTGGCAATCTATAAATATTTCGATAGATGAACATCAGAGCTTCCAACTTTATTTCATCTCCATACAATTTAAAGGACATATAATAATGTCGTATTTCGATAAATCATAACATCAATATTACACCAACAGTTTTATATCTTTATGTATTACTTCTCTTGAAAATATTTTATGTATAATTAAATATTTTAATGAAACAAAAAAATGATGTATTTACACTAAAAAGTATTTAAAGTGATTTATGAATGTAACTTTTATAATTGATTTCAAAACCTCATAAAAGTTCACTTACGTATATGCAAGAGTTTTCTCTTAAATAAATAAATAAAATACAACAAAAAAATAATTATATATGGAATATATATTTCGATTACAATTTTTTTATTTATTTAAAAGTGAGTTTATTAATAACGTTATTCAAAACTTTTCGTAAAATAGAAACTCACCAAAGTATTTCCAATTTTCGTAACTCCTCGATATCGGCCGGAAAATAAATTGTTATTTCTTAATCATAGACGCGCAAAGAGTAAAAAAAGTACGATTTGTATATCGAAGTCGAGTTCCCCCGAGTTAATAAACGTCCGTCCCGTCAGCGTTCAGGGCGGCATCTGATACAGCCTACATAATTTCACGTTGGGCGCCAGTTATTTAGAGGCAGGATCTTATATTGCAAAGTTCTTTACACGTCGCGACACGACCTTGTTTTTCTTTATATAACTACTAATTATACCCTGCAGTTTCACTTGCATTTCATATTTTCTGCCCTCGGCCCCCACACCTGTCTACACTATTATTGTACTTTAGGTTAGCATACTTTCTGGCCTACATTTTGTATACAAATTACCTTTATAAGGATAAATATCCTGATATTAGATAACTATAAGCTATAAAGTTTAACCTCAACAATTTTTATTAATCGAGAAACTTTGTAAGAATGGATGTTTTTTACCCTATAAATAAAATGTAGGTATGGAGCTTTACAGTGATATAGAGTATACAACAGTATAAAAGATTATAAATTAAAAAGATATTGTATAAATTGACCAACACATAACGAATGTAAAATATTTTTTATTGAAAATTACTAATGACAGCTCTGTATGCATTAATCTCTTACTAGTAATAATTATTGTTTTTGATGAGGTTAGTGTATAGGTCGGCAAGTTCTCTGTGAATCTGTTTTAAAGGTGGTATTAGGCTATCGGGCAATCGTATCGTAGTGGTATCGTCACGTTAATAAAAATAGTGTCTCGATATTGTCGGATGGTATAAACTACCTAAAAATATAATCTCAACTATCAATGGATGTATATGTGTTCGGTCGCGCGAAAAGCGCTTGCGCGGCGCCCCCGCCAAACATTCTCAATGGGGCGGACATCTTACTGACGTCATTAGCATGGCCGTCCAACCAATGTTTGTGTTCGTCTTGGTAAATTTTATGAGAGCGTGAACCTTGTATGATATTTGGTTCGCTTAATTAAACCGATTTTTGAAATTTTTTCTATATACTGTTTGTTTTGTTTTCATTTATGGTGATCAAAGTCCATTACGACGCAAATGTTATATATGAACGAATAATAAACTATTTAGGACTTGTACATACACACACAAATACATACATACATACACATGCATGCATACACGTATAGATCAGACTGGTTTAGATGTCTTAACACTCCCTAATATAAACTCTACATTACTTTTTATATATATTTCTTTTTCACTAGTAATCGCACGTGGTTTTACCCGAGTTAAATTATAATATAAAATTTAATCACAATAGGATATCGCTCAGCGCCCTCTAGTACCGAGTTAGAATAAAATGGAGAGCATAAATATCTTCAGCATTACAAACGATCAGGTATGTCAATTTGCATTGTAATCAGTTAGGCGGAGTCGAAGTATGTATCGCCTAAAATTAAATTTTATAAATATGATAGGTTAATAGCATTTGATTACAATAATAATGAGGCCTAAAATGATAATAGAAATGACTAGATGGGAACTAGTTCTCAAATTCTCAAGTTTTAGGCAGATCAGAATACACCTATAGATTTTGAAATTTTAGAGTATTTGTTAGACAAACGGACAGTTTCTAAATTCCAAGATTTTTTAGTTCTAGTTTCATCACGATATTTTTCTTCATCGAAAGTTCGCTTATCGAAGGATACAAAGCTACGTCTTCGGATTGATCTATCATTTATTTAGCGGCACTCTATGATGCCAGTTTTGACACATTACTATAGTGACGTGAAATGCCGTTTTATTTTCGACAAAAATACAATCACAAGCTGTTTTATTTTTTGCATTAAGCATCGACACGAGTTTGTCAGAGGTGGTAGTTATACTTACCAGCAATCATATATTATATATATATATATATATATATATATAATCATATATAGGACATAAATATATAATTTCGAATTTTGTAAAATATATATGCCGAGCTGTGTTGTGAATAAGTACACTAATGATTATAATCCGTTAAGGATTCTGTCAAACGGCGCTGTTTTATTATTAGAAAAAACGTGAAAAGATTTGTTCGCTGGACCATATTAAACAGTTTGATATAGTAGTAGTTAAACAGATATATAGTATATAGTTATACACATATAATTTAGAAATCAGTGGACAAAATTCATTTTAGGTTCTATAATTCTATATTATAAAATTCGATAAACTATAGGACAAAATGCACATCACTATAGACAATAAGGAACAGCAATTTGCCCCTTCAAACATAGTTATGAATTTATACGAAACTTCATAAGCGTAAAACGTCAAAACGGCCATCATAATATGCCACTATTATAAAGTAGTTAAACATAAGAATTAATCCAATGATAACGCGCTTCGGACACTGTCGCGTTCGAAGATTCGAATCCGTACACCTGGTTGGATTCTCACGAGAGCGGAAAACATATAAAAATGATAAATAATATTATGTCAATAATTACCAATCGTTAGGTTTGAGTCACACTTGACTGTTCTTTTTTCTAAGGATAATATAATGCCCATTTTGTAACGTAATGTCGTAGCTTATGTTACTTAGCTCATTACATAGTATTTAGCCATAATTGCTTCATTACGATCAAATAGTAATTAATAATCAATGAACAAGTATGTATATAAAAAAATAGACCACGAAAACAGTGAATCAGTTCTACCCGACTGCGCTTAATGTTTTTCGGGTGAATAGCAAAAGTCATTTTCTTCCAGGTAACCAGAAAGTATATTGTAGGTAGTGCGAATATTGAAAAAAAAATAAAAAAACTAAAGTCATAGTATTACAATGAATACATACACGACATTAATCTATTTTTATATCTACACAGCTCATTCCCGCGACTTCGTTTGTGTTGTGCTGCGCATGCGCACCACGCTACTTGGCCTACTTTTGTTGTTTAGAAAAATTATTGTTTCTTAAAACTTTACATTAAATTAAACTAATAATAATTTTAGATAAGGACCAAGTATTTAAGAAGTAATAGATAAAAAAATGGATTTCATCCAGTAGTTGTTGAGTGCTGCGCACACAACGGCAGACTTCTCGTATATATAGATTATGAAGTTTTATTTCTTCCTACAACTTTGAATAATTACAAGCAAATGTAGTTGCTGGAGCACACCCTTTCCAAGATGAAAGTAGTACCTAACCGAGGGGGCCTTTAGAAAGCTTTGGCTCATCATTGTTATTCGAATCCACTTAGATCGACACGATATCTGACCACGCCACCACGGAGCCATCATTATATTCTATCTGTCCGAGCTGATTCACAAAATGGCTGAACGGTATCAGATGAACTTCTTTCTGGTAGATATAGGACCTATCACGGGTATTAGTTAGACTACGTAACATTACCTTTTTACATAGAGTCTGAACATTTGAATCTGGACATCGGCTTTCCTCGAGATGTTTTCCTTCACCGTGATAGTGTTACTATTTTAAATTAGTAAATATACGCGAATTCGTTGGTACATACCGGGGTTCGAACCTGCGGGCATCTAAACTTCTAATCATCTAATATTTAAACTACTAGACCGCCACGCCTATGTGCTAGTGTTTAAATGATATGAACTAATTACAATATTCTTATTTTATGAATAAATATTAGCTACATATATAATAATATATAAATAAAATGATAGAGGTATGTAGGTGTCTGCGTAGTATCACTCAAAAGTTGCTGGATAGATTTTGATTAATTTCTTTTTAGTTTTACTTATTACACACTTAGTCCTCGTAGATAAAAAAAATACCACCATATCTTCATTTAATATAAATAATTATAAGTTTCAGTTTTCAATTTTTTTTAAACACTACGCATTTGCGATGTGTATTTTCTTACCGTGAAGAAGTGTGGAAAGTGTTTTTTATCTGCATATAAAAGATATTATTAAGATAATAAACAACGCAGACGGAGTAACGGGTAAAGGCTAATTAAAAAAAAAACTAGGAAAACTAAAAGAATATCCAAAATAAAATTATAAACAACGTAGTTCCCATGAAACAACAAAATCATTTACACGAGAGTAAAGTCACGGGCACAAACTAGTTATAACGTTAGATGCAATAAAAATTAGCATGTAACGCTCACGAACAATGTAGCTTCCTTTTGGCGAGAGAGTTTTCAGAATCGAATCCTTTTTTCCAGAGACTACAAAGAAACAACCTCATAAATTTTACCTGTTTATAATAATAACCCAAAAAAAATAATTGATTAATTAATGTCCTTCGATCATTAAAATTGAATAATGATTCAGTCACTATTCATTTTCCATGCAATCGAGAAATAAAAATTTAATTAACAGTCTGCATCCTAAGGAAATGTATCCATAATATACCCGTATGAAATATCCCGTGTAAAATTAAGCCGATTGAAATCGCCCCTCTCACTCTCCGTTTTCGGATGAGCCAGTTAGAGTGAAAGAGAAAGCTCAACCCTCTTTGTAACGTAACCCTTGTTGAGGGTTGCGAAATAATTTACCGCGCTTGCGCGAATCAATAATTTTCTCCGTACCACGACACTGTTTGTCGCGTCGAGACGTCGACCATTACTATTATTTGTAAATACATCGCCAAGTTAGTTGTATACTGGGCAATGAAAATAATACACTTCAAAAAGTAGACAATTGTATAACGGTTTGATGAAGACGTGGTACGGTGGTACGCTTGCGCCTTGTACTTACACAGCGGATTTGAGACAAGTGTAACATTAGACGTCCGCAAAGTGCATCCATTTTGTTTGGGATCCAGCGAAATTCTAAAAAAAGTGAGTTAAACGTTCTTTAAATTATTTATAAATTACTAATTTATTACAAAAATAACTTATTACTGTGAAAGTTTATTTGTATGTCGTATTATTATAGAAAACAGGGATATAACAGTTAAATAAAATTAGCGGTGAAAAAACGATTGTTTAGGTATTGTGTTACATTGCTCTTAGTCAATCATCAAGTCTTTTTCGAATCAATTTAAATTTGATGTCAAGTAAATGCGTCGGCAGCTTCGTCTGCATTTTTTTAGTAGGTATTTCTTCTAGATTGTAGTAAATAATTGAATTATACTAAACTGGATATTGTGCAAATTTTCTCCGTATTCAAATATCTACACAGTAATTTTTCTGATAATCGAATGAACGGTATAAAACTTAGTGGAATGGCAGCGCCATCTAGCCAGAAATATATTATATAAAAACATTCTTCTCCGCCAAAAAACTCATTAAAAGTTGTAAAACTGTATTAAAATGTATCACAGATGCTTAGACCAAAATCTATATTTATGTATTAAACTAGTAAGTACCCGTCATTTCACCTGCATTGTTTATTATTTTAACAATATAATTTAGGCACAAAGAGAAAAACGACAAAAAAATTGAAGCCCAAAATTTAATTTACTTACAAAATTTCTTTGTAAACAATGTTATCCGTTTATTTCCTCTCTCCCGTGTATGCACACTACACCGCTTTCGTGGGGCTTACATCGTTGAACGCGTAGGGCATATAAAAATCCCACTTTTTAAAACTTTAGTAACGATATATTAAATGAAGTAATCTTTATATATATTTTTAGATAAGGGCTAAGTATGTAAGAAGTAAAACTAAAAGAAATCTCGAAATGTATCCAGTAGTTTTTACGTGATGCGCGTACAACTGGAGACTATTTATTTATATAATAAGAAAATAAATAAATAGAAAAATAATATTCAGATCGGCAAAATAATTTAGTAAATAAATAAGATCCAAGTTCTGTTTTGAAATTATAATGTACTAATTCAATAAAACAGCCAAATAGTCAAATCATACAAAAGTCGCACATTGATGGCGTACGAAAGTCGAACAGAGTGTAATTTTCTCTAATTTAACCAATCAGATGCGAGACCTATTTTGTTTCGAACTGATTGGAACTGATTACGCTGTTGGCCTGATAGGCCTCTACAGCTTCACCGGACTATGTGCTATTCACATTTTTTCCACTCTTCATTACAATCCATAGGTTGTAAATAACAATGACACCGTATTATCTGTGTTCCTTTCGTAAATCATGAAATGTTGCTAACATTTCTTAGACGTATCCAAATTATTTATGTATAAGGTGGAAATGTTAAATTAAAAAATTCGACTACTCTTTTATTTTCTCATTTGTTTGATTAATCTTTTCATGAAATTTATGAAGAAAATAAAGTAATTGAATAAAAAACTAACAAATTTTGTAATTATGAGTATTAAGATCATCGTGATCTTATAGATCCTTGAAATTTTGCCTGACCTGTTACCCGATTGTTACGCCACTACTAAGGCTGCAATTGGAAGTATACAGTCAATAAATATTATGTTATTTACATATAATTTAGTATGTAAAAAGTTTATTTTCATTCCTCGTCCTTTTTATGATTCCCAGACATAATACTTGAATATTATACAGATTATTTGAGTCACACAATTAAGACAAATGTTATGACATTTCATTTGTAAAATTCTATGAAATTGTTTAGGCTGCAAAGTGAGAAACACAATATAAATGTACTCATAAAAAGATATTTACATTAAAATTCTTCCAAAAATATAACTGAGATGCCTTCCAAATGAATACTTTCTTCCGTCTATTGTATTAAATGGGTTAATAAAATTAGCATGACGTGTGGGGCGGAATGCCTCTCTCTCGGCCCCCCGCCGGACTTCATACTTCACATGCCTCCACCGCCACTGCCATCGTTTTTGGCAAACGCTGCCAACCTGACACCACCGTGCCGGGCATCCAAGTGCCCACCGCTGTCAAACAATGAAGAGAACGCCTTGTTTCCAGGAGTCGAGTACCATGAACTGCCTAGACACGGTGAGACCGGTTTATATTTTGACAAATATCTGCTTCATCTAATGGTAATAGTTAACGGTAATTGTGTTCGATTTATTTGTTCCCACTATACACCGGGTGGCCATACTGATATGGTGACGTGTTCCGGGATCAATCGGTGTATCCATTAACCAGAGGAATTGGACTAGATCGCTACCACCACACATATGGTGATAAATCTATGATGGTGATTCTCTTTTAAGTTGTCGTCAATCAAGAACCTCCTGTATATGTGCTATTGAGAAGTGTGTATACTGAGATGACAGTGACAACTACTGAGATATAGTATATTTCTGGATGATGACCATAGGTTTTGAATTGTACTGTGTCAGGCATCAAGGTTTAGGGTTGTCACTTTGATTTACTAAAAGAAAAAGGGTAGAATAATTAATTACAGAGACTAAATATAATTCATGATATCAAACAAACATACAGTGTAGTAACTTTCTTAAGGAAAATGTAAAAAACACATGATCACCTATTCAGCCAGTTTATTCTAAATAGTTAGAATGAATTCATATCAGCCAACGTCAGCAGATGGTAGCATTTGTCCAAATAACCTACAGCATATTTCTTTAGCAACATATTTGTACGTATTCTGCTCTCGTGTGAATCGCGGATTAATACCATCGGATAAATAGAGCGGAAGAACTAAATTAAATTTTGTTGTCAAGATAAAAAAACGTGGTTAGTAATTCTCAGGCGGAGGGCATTTATTGAGGAATACAGGAAATCTTGTGCAACCATAGATATAAGGCTATCGAACTGATCAGGAAGGCATCCAAATATTTTGAGGAGACTAGTGAATTAGATTCCCGGTATTGGTAATTTCCATTATCACACCTCTTATTTCGTCAATCACTAGTGTAGCTTTGTTTTGATCAGATGGGTGCATCTGATAAAATGCACTAGTAGGTATATGAGCCGCTAGAAATTATTCATGTCCAATACTCACCTATTCGACTGCCTTCGTTAGGATCGAGGTCCTTTTTGTAGTTGGTAATGGATACTTAGGATGTAATAACCTCTTTAAATCGGGTGAACATCGTTCCCTTTTGATATTTCACCTTTGATAGGTGATAATAGTAGATCCATTACAGAGCCAGCCACCAACGATGATACCTGGTTCCTGGTACTGATCACGTGCTGCGTCGCTGTACTCTGCATTGCGGCACTCCTGGCTCTATTCCTTCTTAAATGCCGAGAGTGAGTCTATCCATGATTTGAATTCTCTTTTTTCTTCTACTTTTTTATACTTCCTAGGTTTCATATTTCGACCAGAATGTCACCTGATGTTAAATGACGATGTGTTCTAAGATGGTAAGCACGCAAAATCTAGAGGAGTATTGGTTTTCAAGTGCACACGGGCGCTTGGTGACAGGCAGTCAAGTTGGGGGTGTTCATTAGTCAGGGGGACTTAGAAAAAGTCCTACTACCATGCTATAGCTGTGTCACAATGTTTTCCTTCACCTTAAACTCCGGCTTATTTGCAGCGATTTGAACCTGTATTTAACGACGCAGCGTCCAAAGACGCTAACCACTGGGTCATTATCACTTATAATCTTCTTATATAAGAAGTTAATATAATTAACTCAGCATCAAGGAAATTCAGCCACATTATTATTTATTTGAATATGAATATAAATACTTAAAAAATGGTCTGTACAAGATAATAATGTAATTAGTGACCCAATTCTGAGAATACTTTCGCTAATAACAAGCCACAGTATCCTTGTGTGATTTTTTATCGTTATTAAAATGTGACACGACCCAAATCACGGAGAATTACTAGTTAATTTAATAAATACAACACCCAACAGGAAGCATTGTACATTTAATTGGATTTTATTAATTAATTAATTATTCAAGTCAACGTTAATCAAGCAATAGCAATAGTATTATTGTATCTCTCGTATCTGCAAACTCATTGTAATGCTACGAAAGTCCAGTGGCTATGTTCTCCATTACTCTCAGTGGAAATAAGCAATGTTTTTATATATACATAAATAATTTTTAAAAACTTAGGCATAGTTAATATTTTTCTGAGACAAAAAAGATTTTTGGTTGATGCAGCGCTTTTGTACAAAACATCTGTTGAATCGAATCCTTCAATTAGCCTAAACCTTCGGTGAAGGAAACCATCATAACGAAGTCACAGAGAACTAATAAAACATTTAACTTAGTTAAGACATATTTTTATTGTTTTAAGTATAATTACACGTATCTTATTAACATTATCCTCGTTACATGTTCACGAACTTGTATAAATGGATGATTTTTTATGATGATATTTCGTTGGCTATTTAAAAAAAAAAACCTAAATTTTAAATAAAATGTCATTATATTTTATTGTGTTGCACATCAGACTTTAAATGTACATTTTGTATAAAAATTTAATTAATATATTAGGGCACGAGGCGGTTGTAAAAGCGGCACGGGTAAGGCTAGTGGTTCCAACGCTCTATACGGCGGTGCTGCTCTCGACTCCCGAGTGCTCTGGGCCGCCCTAACCCCGAGAGGTACTCGCCACTTCGTCGCGGACACTTACCCGCATGACGAAACAGAGGACCACCATTACGAGTGCGTCGAACCGCCACTCTATAAGCTCGGGCCGCCGGAAGACCTGACCATCACGCGACATTTCAACGTAGAGTACGAGGACCCGGCGCCCTTAATCGAGACGTACAGCGAGAGGAACGAAGAGTACTTCCGAAGCGGCGTGGAGACGTTGCGCCGGACGCGCCCGCTGGTCTCCTCGCCGACGAGGATCGAGCGTCCGAACCTGCCTCCGTTGAACCTGCAGCCGCGGACGCTGAGACGCGCTCCTCACTCGCGCCGCATCAGCGACGCGAACAATCCAGAAAAATCGGCCATCTGAACCGAGACTGGCGCGGTATTCTCCGTCGCCGATTCAACCGATATCGATTATGATTGGCAATCGATTGACAACTTAAACATCGATCGTCTCGTTTAAGAGGACTCTAATTCTTTTAAGCTTACATACAACTCTCAGACATTGACACGATATTTCGAAATGATATATTAATAACAATAAATGTTATTATTAAATATTACTTGATTGATAGATGCGTTACCTTGCGAAAATCATAAGTACTTGACTGGATGTTACTTTGGTATTCCGGCTAGAATCGATGGTCTGTTCCCACGTATGAATGCTATAAAAAACATTTGATTTTATCTTTTCAGGATTATCTTCTTCAGGTTCTTCGTCGTCAACTAAATAAAATCAAACATATCTTTATAGCAATAACTGGTGACAGAAGAGGTCAATAAATTCCAGTCGGAAGTGCAAAATAACATGCAGTCAAGTATTAAATATTATAAAAATTCAGGCCGATACTTCACACTTTTTCAGCAGTCATTTTATGGAATCTAGTCGTTTACAATTATGAATAGTTTCATAATTCGTGCATATACTCACAAAAAAAAACATTTTTGTCTTATTTTTTTTATTACTGTACAGTTAGACCCAGGTAGAATATAGTCGTTTACATAGTAGAGATTCGGTATATCGAACTTTGGTAAAAAAAATGGAATCCAAAAATTTTTTCATGGTACAAAGTTTTGAATCTCGAATGAAAAGTTACTGTATATATATCCCACTAGAACCAACTAGACTAGATAAACTTAGACAGGTATAACTCTATACTACCAAATTTTCAGTTATGTATATAGGTGAAAGAAATAAATATTCTCGTTTCAGAGGTAATGTTTAAAGTATAAATAACTTCTAACAAAATATGTATATACTGTCGGCAATATTCTTAAAGCTTTTGTCTTATTTATTTTTTCTTCAAGCTATATAGATTATTTATATAAAATGTAATTATAAAGGTTGTAGATAAAACATTTATGTTTTCGAAATATAGCGGTATCAATATATTTTTCTCGAATTATAAAAAAAAAAAACAAAAATACATTGTTGGAAAATACTGATGACTATCTTGATATATATAGTTTCGAGCTATAATTATAGTTTACGACTTAATACTTCTAATCACTGCCAAGTATTTACTTTGCTATTAAGAAAATATATGTGAACATTTAGTATCTATAAGCATAACACTTTGTATTAAAATTAGCAGATAGTTATAGTCTATGTCATTATATGAGGCATTAAAAATATTTGTTTGTATTTAGTATTATTTTTAGAGCGTAAACAAAAAAGCAATTTTATTATAGATTAATTAAAATATTTTTTGTAATATATAATACGAGTCCGATATAACGAATTTATTGCAAAATAGTGTAAATAGTTTTACTGCTAAAAGAAGCATAGGAGTTAATTAATATAAATGCTGATATTATTATTAAGCATATCCTTGTCATATATATCTAGTCATTTATAGTAAATACACATTTTCTAGTCATTCTTAGCACTGTATGTAATTTTAGCTGCTATAAATCGATGTCTATGTTAATTTAAACAATAGGTACAGCATAAAGCTGTGTGTAATATAATTAATATTAACAACAATTATCAAATTTTGTACTTATTAAATGTATATTGTGTAAATGGCATTTTATTTTCCATCCCAATTTGTTATCTTACCGTAGTAGTAGTAGTATATATATGTAATATATGCAAAGTTAAAATGCGGAATACATCAATGTGAATATTAATAAAAAATAAACAACAGGTACTGATATTTCACACGAAATAGCGACACCTATATTGATATTTTTTATTATTAATTTACCATTATTGCTTAATAGGTAGTGCTTGCTAAGGAGGCTGCAACTGAGATATGGTTAATTAATAATATAATTACAAATGGTACTATTACTTATTTCAATCTATTATATATGTATACATTATTTTAAAAATAATTTGATCGACCTTTTCGAATTGACTACACTGTGGGCTATACATACTTCTACAGTTTCACCGGATTACAAAAGCCAAGATTTACAACTTCTACTTATATATGACTGGAATAATCCAATGAAGTGCTTGGTTTGTAGAAAATAACCCTATGATTTCACTTCAGATTTGGCCGTACGAATTAACTCCTTCACTTGTCTTATTATATGAATATTATTACTGCTACTCCATGGTTTTTAACTAGATACCTTTGTCTTTTCCTATGGATGAAAAGAATAGAAATAATAAAAAAAACTCTATGGCTTAAGCCTATATTAACAACTTCAGAATTGGCAGTATGGATGAACTCCTTCGCCTGTCCTGTTGGATGAATACTATTACTACTACTCTATGGCTTACTCTGAAATGTTCATTGTTACCTCCGCTAGGAGTAATATTGTGTGTTTCTTACTGCTTATATTCCCCGTCCTACTAACCGTATGTGTCTCTTAGCGTTAGTGAATAATAACCCTTTAATTTTACATGCGTTTTCCTTATTTATTAAAATTAACAAAATCAAACTTTAATCTGATTATCTATGTCTCAATCGTTATATATCTAATTTTGGCTGTATCTATTTTTTACAATAACTCGGTCTGAATAAAAGCTACACTAAATAATTATTTTCTTTTCATAAATTACCTTTATTTTTTAATTACTCTCCTTCGTTTATGACACTATCTGCCACAGACAACGCTCACTCTGTATCTACATGACATTGGCGGAGTTGTGTATTGCCTACACACGGCGCCACAAATTAAGAATAAGAAGAAGTATTATTCTGTGATTGTTAGATTGTAACTGACGCGAAGTGTTTCTGTATTTTGATACAATACATTTATTAGATAAAATGACTATAACATATTAACTAAACCAAAATAAAATGAAATAATTGTTTTCGTACAATTGAAACAACATAATTATAGAACTAGTTACATATAATAAGTCAAAATGAGCGAAGAAGTGATAAAACATTCTGTGCATACTCTAGTGTTTAGATCTTTAAAAAGATCTCATGATATGTTTCTGTCTAATCAGGGTCTCCTGCCGCCTATTGATGAAAAAGCGTAAGTTTATATATTGTAAAAAAGTCATTAATACCTTTTATGTATTGTTTAAGTATAACCTATAAATACCTATATTTTCTGTTATAACGGAGTATTTAGGGTTATTCTTTTATTTCTTTCATATGAGAATCATTATTATCGTTTAAACTGTATATATCTGTCCCTGGGTACTCGTTACAAAACTTACAACCCAAACCAATATTATAAATGCAATTGTCAGTATGTTTGTTACTTATACTTTCATGTCTTAATTACTTCATCGATGATCGAGTAATTTTGCATATACGTCAGGAGTACAAAAAAGGACATAGGGTACCCCTTTAAATGCAGAAAATAGTTGCTGTCTCTGAGGGATTTATCACATATACTAAAATGTGAGTGAAGTGGCCCGCAAATGCTAGTGTTTAATAATTAAAATGGTATTTCTATTTGTGTACAATAACATAACTATTATATGATATTTATAAGAACTATATGAATAAAAATTTGCAGTTTTGTGGGTTATAGAAGTAGGTAAATCTGAAATTCATATAAGCAGTTTGACTGTGTTTATCAACCTGACCTTAGTCAACAGAAATGCGCTTAATGTCTGGAATCCACCACTGCCAAGTTGAGGAGATAAAATGGGATAATAATTCCTGCTCAGTGGCTTCTAGAAAATGTTACAAATAAACCTATATAGTAGTTTAATATAAAATTTATGTTTACAGTGAAAAAATCCTTAAAATGGTAAAAGCCAAAGACAGTTATGGTCAAGTAATAGGAGCTGTACAGAATGCTCAAGCAGTGAAACATCAAGAAGCCATTAACAGACCTGAAACTCCACATGACATTGGTAAAGCTCTTGTTATATTCAGTATTCTTCAACTATAATAGGAGAATATAAGGTACACACTTGGATAGGAAATTATCTATAACCTGTCTTGACTCACATGAAGTGTAGATTATTAATAACAATAAAATCTCCAAAATAATACTCTCCTGTATTTCTATATAAAATGTTCATAAGTTTACACAGATATGACTATAAAATATGTAGTAGTTGCCAAAATATATCAAATTAGTTTAGCTCAGAACAGTACAATAATAATGGGATGTGTTGATTTAGTGCTGTTGCTTCATTTATGACCTTTGATATCCAAAATAGAAATGTTATCATTTAAAGACCTTGACTCCTTTACACTTGACTAAAATTGAGGGTTTGAATTTTCTAGATCTGTTTGATTGATTTATGCTAAATGTTATCTTTAAATGGAAAAAAAAATGGTATAGTATTCTGACAAGGTTTTACTGCGAAACATCTTTAAACTAGGGCACTGCCATGCCATCTTACAAGTTTATACATAATGCTTGTAGAGGAAAATTCTAGATTTTTCCATGTAGTTCTTTTGGTTACTTTAGCAGCATTATCATTATTCTTTTAATATTTAATTACAAAAATGTTAACTCTCTCATAGTATATTTTATACTCATTTTTAACAATAGTAACCGATTTAGAAATAATTTTTATGTACATCATAAGGACACAAAAAATACTTTCCAAAGCATTTGTTGTGCTACCAGCTTTGTGTTAATCTCCTGATTGACAGTGTTGTATGTATTTTCTAAATCTTTAGATATATTAGCATGTGACCACAATTTCACCTGATGTCAAGTAACCAATTAACTGCAGCTGCTTTTTAACATCTAGAAATGCTTGGTAGAGAGTGTCTGAATGGGCAGAGCATTACCTAGGCAACTTAACACTATCTACAATTTTTTCATTATGTTTTTCTTCAGCAAATTTTTCAACATCATTGGGGGTTAGAATCTATACCAATTGTTTAATAAGGCAATCAGCAGAAAAGTCATAGTAACATCCTGTCTGTGTTGGATTCTTAAATGTGAATATTACAAATTATTTTGCTAACCTCACATGGGGTTAGATTACCATTAAATTGACAGACTCATATATATAGATGTGTTGTAATTACAAACAGAGATAGCAGAATCAGCAGCCCTGGGCTCGGAAGGCGTGGTTGTCTCCTATACAGGGCCATCACTGCCAGTCGTACCTGCCGCACCTGCACCGCCATCCGGTGCTCTCACAGTGCCACGAAAAGCACCCACCATGCCCAAACCCAAATGGCATCCACCTTGGAAACTTTTCAGAGTCATCTCTGGACATCTTGGTTGGGTAAGATGTGTTGCTGTCGAACCTGGGAATGAGTGGTTTGCTACTGGTGAGTTATCTTAAACAACAGAGTACTGAGAGTCCATCTTTTTTTTCGTATAATGTATTTTCAACATCATTATAGCAAAAGTTTAACTTCAAAAGACATACATTCATTTATAAGTTAACTTGGAACAATAAACCTAAATACAGCACATGATTATTTTGATTCTGAGGATAATGTAAAGATTACATAATTCCAATCTAGAAGTATAAACAATCCTTTCAACTTTTACTGAAACCTCATACAATTTGTTCATTATATTATTCAAAGGCAAGTTAATAAGTTTCTTGATATAATGAACCAAGGAAAGTTTACAGAAATCCTAGACGGAATCTTACTTCTACTTACTACCACCATGGTACTTCTAACTTACGTTTATTTTGGTGGCTTAAACCCATTGGAAATATTTGTCACACTATTTTAAAACATGTTTTTGAAATTTTAAACTAATAATCTGTCCTGATTTTAGGTGCTGCAGACAGAGTTATTAAGATTTGGGATTTAGCGACTGGGAAACTAAAAGTTTCGCTCACTGGACATGTTAGTACAGTTAGAGGTATGCAACAATATTTAATATTATGTAACTTTTGAGATTCAACACTTAAGAGATATCAGTATAGAGATAAGTGCCTACCCTGGTAGAAACACAACATAAAGATGTATATATATAAAAGTTTGTTTTAAATAACATAATATGTGTCGGTCTGATTATTGAACTCACACTATTGACTTAGTGATAGTACTCATAATGTAATGTTTGTACTAATGACTTATTCTCATTCATACTGTTGACTTCATACAACTGACGTGTGCAAAATTACTATTTACTTGTAGTAAGTGGCCCATACTAAGCTCGTACCTGGGTATCTACTATTGAATGTATACCTTATAGGCATCAATAGATACATACAAGACATTGCTTTCTGGTTCGTCTGTCTGTTTGAAAATATTCCGTGAATATATTATATTTAGTTTTATGTATAAATGACGATGAACGAAAAATGTTGACGAATGATATAGGTATACAGAGTCGTTGAAAGGGGTATTTTGAAAAACGATTCTAGAGGCTGTACCGATAAATTTAGGCGTTGTGCAGGAGCTAAGCGAGGATGAAGTAAGAAAAGCTGTGAATGGTATGAATAACGAAAAAGCAGTAGGGCCAGATGGTATACCTATTGAAGTATGGAAGTTTTTAAAGGTAGATGGATGAATATGGTTGACTTTATTTTGTAATAAGATGTTGCAAGAGGAGGCGATTCCAAATGAATGGTACAGTAGCATAATAGTTCCTATCTTTAAGAATAAGGATGATGTACAGGACTGTAATAACTATCGAGGTTATGTCACATAGTATGAAAGTTTGGGAAAGAGTGATAGCGAGACGAATAAGAGATGAAACTGGAGTGACTGAGAATCAATTTGGGTTTATGCCTGGACGTGCGACAACAGATGCCATTTTCGCACTTCGCCAACTGTGCGAAAAATACAGATGTACACATAAAAACTTGCATATGGTGTTTGTTGATCTGGAAAAGGAAAAATATGATCGAGTACCTTTTTTGTATGTTATGTGGTGGGTGCTGAAAAAGAAAATAGTATCTGGGAATGACTTAGGGTGAAATCTATAGAGCGCACTCAGCCTTATCTCAACCTTAGCTTAAACTTTGCTGAATATTTGCTCAGTGCCATCTTGGGTTTCAAATTTATAGTCAAACGACGCTAAGCTTGTGCTTAGCTTAGCCTAAGGAAGTGCCTGTTGAACTGTCAACGTAACGTAACGTTTCGATATTGCATCGAGTCTGTAAAATTCGTTTCACTGTGAAAAATAAATTGAATCATGCGTCATGTATAAAATATTATAAAGTATTTATTGTGATATTTAAAATGCGCTATTTTAATATACTTAACTAGTTTCAAAGTAATAATGACAGTTTTTCGGCACTATAAATCGAAAGAGTAATGTCTGGTATCAATAACGAAATATTTGTTACGTATGTCAATGTGTGTAATCTATCTGTTTGGTCATTTTGCATTGTGTACAGTTGTGATAGTTTTGTTAGTTTTATTATTTTAGTTTATGCCATTCAGAATTTATATTCATCATATAATTTTGGATCAATGAAGTGAATTACAAAAGCACGTACAAAATCCGTATGAATAGGCGGTCCGTTAAAAAACATCGAAAAATCTAAAGAAGCGAGTCGAACGGCAATAAACCAAACAATGAACAACAACAAATATGACAATGAATACTTTTTTGAAAAAGTGTGGTTGGATTGTGTGAAAAATGATATGTGGATAAAAGGTGTGAATACGGAGATGACATTTGACAGCGGAGAGTGGAAAAGGAAAACATGTTGTGCCGACCCTACTCAAGTGGGATAAGGGTAAGATGATGATGATAATGTTATAATCACTATTGAAGTTAGTTGGTTTTATTATCAGTGTTCGATTGATCTTCCTCTATGAATTTGTAAAAATGGCGTCAACTATGATGACGTCATAATTGTAATAGTATTGGGTAGTGTTTGGCTCATAAATAAAAAACGTTCCAAATTTTTACTAAGCAAAGAGATTGAGTGAGGAAGAATAAATGAGAAAATCGGTGAAAATAGTTATTGGGTCATTTTTATCCGTCTATTGTCTTTTATCATATTTATTCTTGATTTTAAAGTACTTGATATATACTCATATTTCAGGGCTAGAGGTATCATCACGACATCCTTACTTGTTCAGCTGCGGTGAAGACAGACAAGTTAAATGCTGGGATTTAGAGTACAATAAAGTAGGTTTTCTTACTATTCATTTATTTATTCATGGCTTTTTCTTACAATTCCATTTAAAGCTGTAAATCATTTTACAAACATTTTAAGTCGAAATGAACATGTACGAGTATTTACTAAATATAAATATTTTATAACCAAAGCGAGTTCTTAAAATACTTGTTTTTTGTTGTTTTTACTATAGAAGTACTCAGCAGAAGCCTTTAGATGATCGATTCTTTAATTATATAGTTTACAAGAAATACGCGAAGTAGCACAAAATCTCGTAGTCCAGTGAAACTGTAAACGGTTTGCCAGGTCAACAGTGTAGTCACTTCGAAAAAAAAAAACTTGTTTTTCTAATGATTTATTATTTTATTGGCTTATTATTTTAAATCATACAAGGTATCTCCTTTATTTATAAATCATTTGTATCTAAATTCTTGATATTCAGAAGTTGTCTACTATAAAGGTAACTTTTTGTACAATAAAAGTGTTTTTAATGCTTGGACAAAGGACCTTTTAATTGCAGTCTAAATATAGCTTTTATCTCAATAATTAAACCGCTGATATAACATGTATAACAGTAGATATTCAAAACACAGACACATGACTCATAATTATACCCATCATATTAAAGACAGTCATTTGTGGGGATTGAACTTGCTCTAGCTTTCAGCTCAATAGTAGGGGCCTGTATTGGTTTTGGACCGTTGATATATTTTGAAACGCAGTACAATCAGAATACATATTGAATTTAACATCAAAGACAGTCAAAGTTGCTTCAAAGACAGTCGAGATAATATGAACGTACAGTTTAAGTAACATTAACGTACCGTCAAAGTAACAATGTACACCAAAAGTACAATCAAAATACGATTAAAGCTCAATCAAATTACAGTTAAATATTAAAGGGGTTATGGTGTCTATGCATTATGTAGGTGATACGTCACTACCACGGGCATCTATCGGCCGTGTATACGCTCGCACTGCACCCCACTATCGACGTGCTCCTGTCGGCAGGACGTGACGGTACCGCGCGCGTTTGGGATATGCGCACCAAAGCCAACGTGCACACGCTCTCCGGCCACACCGACACCGTCGCCTCGCTCGTCTGCCAGTCCGCCGAACCACAGGTACCCCCACACTCCGCTAGACGCTTCCACCCCACTGCCGCCAGTACCCACTCACGCTCTCACGGGACATGCGCACCAAGGCCAACGTGCACACGCTCTTCGTATAATATCATATAAATGTAAAGAGTTATGTAGGTAACAGTTAAAAAGAGTATGCATAACGCGACCATTTTCAAGCCCACACTCGGAAATATAGGAATCTTTAATTCACTCGAAATGTAAATGTATTTTTCTTTCTTTTTCATTACTGGGAATCCAATCTTCTTCAAAGATGTATATATTTAAAGTTTGTTTTAAATAACATAATATGTAACGGTCTGATTATTGAAATCACGTTGTTGACCATGTGATAGTAGTAATGACTGCCATTTTTACCTATTAAATTAATATCTTCTGCTTTATGCGATTTTCTCCTTATGAAAATATGCTTCAGGCTTTTAATAACGACTAACTGCCAATTATGTCAACTTATGATAATTTCAATGCTATAACAAGATGATGGCTCCCTTGTTAGAACTTGCCATGGAGTTTTTGTGACTTTTTTTTTTATTATACTAATATATATATATTTATATTCATAGTATAATATATTACTGTGTTGTGTTAAATTTTTGTTGTTATCGCTTTGTTATTGTTATTGCTTCGTATTGAACAGATAATAACTGGTTCACACGACTCTACGATCCGATTGTGGGATCTGGCGGCCGGGAAGTCGATGTGCACGTTGACGAACCACAAGAAGTCAGTGCGCTCCATCGTACTGCATCCCGTCCTTTACACGTTCGCGTCCGCCTCGCCCGACAACATCAAGCAGTGGAAGTGCCCCGAGGGGAAGTTCATTCAGAACCTTTCCGGCCACAACGCGATTGTCAACTGTATGGCGGTCAATGCAGAGGGAGTGCTCGTCAGCGGCGGCGACAATGGCACCATGTACTGCTGGGACTGGAGGACCGGCTACAACTTCCAGAGGTTGCAGGTTAGTTTATTTAGTCGATCGATTGATCAGTAAATTCGACTCGCATGTATTCACGGTAAATGGCATGGCACTCTCTTATGCCGTCATGCCTCTTCTTTTGTGTGTGTGTGCGTATTTGTTGCTTCTCTGTATGAACTCCGTACTATTTCTCTTCTACTATAGTGTTCTTGATACGTTTTTAATTGTAAATTTTAATATTAACTTGTTTTACATTTGTAGGACATCACATGATAGCCATTTTTGTTTTTCTTTATTGTGTTGTACCTATGTGTGGCACATTGCTTTTGGATCAGACGGTTGATGATCAAAACAGTTTTGAATATTAATGCTAAGAGAGCATATTTGCTATAAGGTAGATCTACAACTTGGTCAAGTTTGCGGAGCTCGCTTTTATATGAGTAACCTAAGACTAATGTTTAGGAGAGTGTTATGTCCAACAATGAACATCATTTAATTGAGTGACTATGCCTATTCATAGACACAGTATAATCCATCACTAGTCGTCACTGTGTTTATTACCTTACTATATGTTTTTAGGCAGTTGTATATACATAAGTTGTTACCAAGACGTTGCAAACTCATGGAGAATCACGTTGTCTGGTTTATTACCTTATATAAGTTAGCAGTAATCCAGGGTACTGCAGGTCCCTACTATCTTGCTTGAATATTATACATACTGTGTGATCCTAAAATGTAGCATGTCAAAGCGTGTCTCTATGGTTAGTGAAGTCACAACAAAATAGGACACTATTGGCCCTGTATATACGTTTTAAAACGGGTCAGCTTTTTCATCTAGTTTATAAATAACACTAGTGACAGAAGCGAATCTAAGCTACATTTGGTATTCCATAAAGGTAAATATAACTACAGTCAAAACGTCTACCAGACATAAAGCAAAAATCACATCACTTCACTTCAGAATAAAGAGACTTATAACCAGAAACTCAGTTTACATAATGACTGTCAAATCTGTACAATTTTGTAGATCATTTGTAACGGTGATAAGCAGATAACATTTAGTTTCCTCGTTATTTGACTTAGAGATGTATTATATTATAGTTGACCAAATCTAAAGGTGTTTTGTTACTTATTATTAAAAAATTAAGTTATGAGATAGTTAATAGCAAATATGTGTTTACTTTTTTATACAATATTATAGCTTAATACTATAGCTTGTCTGAAAATACTATAATAAGGTGAAAAAATGTTGACAAAAATAGTCGGTAGTCCCATCTTTTACAAAATGACAGTTACTAAAGTGTTTCTGGTGTGAACTGTGAAGTATACAGCTTCTGCTCACCTCTTACTTGTCGCTTCTATTATAGAAGTTTATTATTGTATATGATATAAAAAAACCACAAACAGGCCGCCGTCCAACCGGGTTCGATGGATTCGGAGGCTGGCATCTTCGCCATGAGCTTCGACCACTCCGGGTCCAGGCTGATCACGACGGAGGCTGACAAAACCATCAAGATCTACAAGGAAGATGACACCGCCACCGAGGAGACGCATCCCGTCAACTGGCGACCAGAGATACTCAAGCGTAGGAAGTTCTAATAAACCATGTTTACACCAGATTAAATACGAATTTTATTTAAAATCCTTTTATAAAACCTAATATGAAAGTATATTTTACAAGACAATCGTACGCCTAAGTTCTAATATATTAGAATTAAATAAATAAAAAATTAAGCGAAATTTTGAGCACACTCGGCTTTCCGAAAGTAATTTTGATTGCTACTCGCGTTTACATATTCCAATGAAAAGAGAACGTTGGTTTTTATTTTGATTCGCAAAAAATACCAGAGCTAAATCCGTTTTACAAAATTAAAATTATTTACAATCAGAATCGAAATTCCTAAAACACTGTGTAAAATTTTCTGCACTGCTCTTAACGCATTACTAATTAGGGAACGTACACGTGACCCATGTTTCAGTTTCTTTGCCCCTTTCCTTCCCTTACTGACCATCCGTAGTATATGAGATGACCCCCCTCTGGTTTTTATGCAATAATTCATAAATACGGTTTTACCCTCCTCCCTGTGACCAAGAGTGGTACTTTGGAAGACCTCCATCCCCATGAACAGGTACGTAGTATGAGTACGTTCCCTTAAAACCAATAATCCTAAATAGTATTATTGGCACAAATTTGTTTGTTGCTCTTTAACTACACAACCGATACACAGAACCGGACATAGAAAAGGACATGAGTTCACACTTTACATTCAGACAAAATGTACTGTTCTTGACGAATAGGATAAATTTACATTACCACGAGCAAAACAATAAAAATATTATATACTAGCTCTTGCCCGCAGCTCTGCATGCGTTTTATAAATTGTATTAAAGGAGTATTTTACTAAAATTGTAGGAAGATGTAAAATTACAGAAACGCTCTATTAAGAACATTTGCTTGTACGACACGCATTAACAACGTATTTGAAACTTTAATCCGCAATATAACCCCCCAAGTGCTCACTTACACCATATAAGAATATAATAAAAATTTCAAGCTATACTATATGTCTCATAAATGTTATTATATAGATATAATATGCTTATATTGTCAATATAGTTAAATTCTTGCAATCATACAAAAAGTTACCGCATGTGTGTTTCGTTATGTAATTAATTTCTGGTCTAATATCTTATTAGAACGACCTCTTCTATCTACAAAATTACTATCAATTATAATGTTAAATTGTAAACAGTAAGTTGATAAATAATTTTCTAAATAAAAGAGCAGAAAGACTTGGAGTCTTAAAATTTTGGATTGATAAGAATCAATATATAATAAAACTTTAAATAGTTCTCATTTAACTCGACGCAATAATCTTATACGTTGCTATGATTGTTAAGTTATGTAGACGCAAACAAGGTACATAAAATAAAGTGGTCGTCAAATTTACCAAGAAGACAATATAATTCAAATTACATTAATATATACAAATAAATCAATTTCAATTATATTAATTCTTTAAGTTCAGTACAGCTCACGCTTCACGCACATGTTTACAGTGAACAACATATTTTTGCTAAATTTGACGCGGACGAAGTCGCGCGTGACAGCTAGTATAAAATAAAAAACCTTAAATTACTTCTTATAAGGTCAGCTATCTGTCGGTGGAAGTTCCGTAAAAATCGGATCATCCGTTTTGGAAATAATATTGCAGACAAAGCCACGGGTAACAGTTAGTCTAAAATAAACTAGCTTATATCACCCGCTATAATTCCTGTCGAAATCGGTCCAGCCGTTTCGGAGATTACCCGGAACAAACAGACCGACAAAAATATAAAAATTGTATTTTTGTTATCAGCAGCGTGTATACTTTCATATCCAATCAGTAAAAAGTTGTGATTTTGATATTACACATACACAGACACTTCATTTTTATTATAAGTATAGATGTTTACAATTTATATTTTTCCATTTAGACACAAAAAATCAAAAATTGTGCTCCGTTACAGCTTTATAAACGCTTGTCTATGTGTTTTAAAATCTGATTAATAATTAAACCAAATAACCAATTAGTTATATGTGGACACCAAGGAATTTATAAGTAAGATTATAAGTAGGTTGTTTACTTATGAATTCCTTGGTGGCAACTCATATTCAATTAATTAAACAGTTGTAGCGACACACATACCTACACCAAACGTGATATGTGTGTACTACAACAATTCATGCGAATAACCAGCGGCACTACAAAGTCTGAAATTAGTTGCCTTTACAACGCGAATAATTAAGACTTGCCGCCCAGTTGACGACCACATGTTACCTGGGAGCAATTATAATCTTACCGACAAACCTCAAGCAATGCGACGAATTGTTATAATCCCAACTTTTAATCTTTATTATTTTATTGCCTGGATGTGTATTATTAATTCTTAGTTTTAATTTTGCTTTATGACAGCAATACTGTTTGTATTTTGACGTTAACATTTTGACCGCCTGTAATCCTTTTCACGTGTTCTGTTTTTATACCTTTTAAATATGCCTGCTCGCCTTTAATAAAGGAGATTCGTAATCCAGCTACCAAAGCGGTTACTAGTCTGCATAAACGGAGTCAGATCTTTCATTTCCCTCCGTACCTTCTGATAATAGCAAGTGGTACCCATGCTACCACTTCCGCTAAACAGAAAATCATCTAATTCTCGTTTTTATTTACATTGCTAATTATAGACTATTCAATATTACTAAATATTAAATAAATCAAGGAATCCTTATCTCTTGAAATGTGTGGACGTCAAGATCGTCTTGTTGTAGAGCGAGTAGACTAGGCAGTTGCTTTCGTTTTTTGGTAATTCAAGAATAATCGAAATATTTTTATGTATCTACATGAATCTTAAAAGAAATTGTGGTAAGTTCCAGTGCTGTATTTGATATACTCCTGGTTGTATACATACATATATTATAAACAAAGGTACATTTCTTGTTTTTCTAAACTACTCAATAGATTTTGGCGCAGTTTTCACAATAATTTTGAGCATTTCGTTCAGAAAGTTATTATGTAAAATACATGTATAGTCTATTTGTAAAATCGAAGGAGTTCTGGAGTCTTTTTATTGATAATGTTGGTTAGACTTTATGATATACGTATAAATAATAGACTACGGAATTGTGAATTTTAGAAATACCTACAAAAAGTTCTATATTAAGAATCACTCAGTATTTATTATGTTTAACATCTGTGAAACCAATTTGCGATACTTGTCCTAAAAGTAAATAAACGGATGGCAAAACTCGATGGATCGAGAGTCAGGCCTTCTCTATTGATTTGAAACATCTATAACGGCGGGTCAGACTGACTGTTAGCGTGGGGACGTGCGAAACATGCAATACGGTGTGGCAACGCGTCGCCACGCGCAAACGATGTGCAAATCTGTACACATATAATAATGTGCTCTGTGGTCCCTACTCGGTTCGACGATCCGCCATGTCTCCACCGTCATGAAAATTGAAACATGCAATACGGTGTGGCAACGCGTCGCCACGCGCAAACGATGTGCAAATCTGTACACACATAATAATGTGCTCTGTGGTCCCTACTCGGTTCGACGATCCGCCATGTCTCCACCGTCATTAAGACTGAATGTTCAAGTTTAAATAATTAAACACAGAATATTTACAAGATATCCAACTATTACTATATTTCAACCATTTGATACAATACATAATAATAGTAACAAATGCGTGCGGAGTCGCGGACACGGCTAGTAGTAAATGAAACCCAAAGAATTGTTTAAATATTTATTGTTATTTAAAAATATATAATTGTACAATTGAATCGTACAAGCATTTTGCAAAAGCATACATTTCATAATATAATAGAGATGTAAGTTAACACAGAAAAGTGACTACTACATTAAAATAATAAGACAATATTAATTAATAACTTACAAACTATTGTCTCCTTAAATACCGCATTTCTTATAACACCTTTCGACTAATAATTCCTTTGACGTTCATAATTTATCTTTTAAATCAATAAATTACACAATAAAAAGGTTATTATATCAATTAATGAGAATGTGTACATAAAAACCTTAAAACAGCTAATATGCTAATATAAGGTCGGATTCGAACCTGGCAATACTGTATAATTTAGTAATATATATTTTTTGTTAATATCATTATTAATTAATTCATAAAAATTAAACCAACATTTTTTTACTAACATAATGCTTCTTGAAGAATATTCAATTTCATACCACATCATTATTTAGAAAAATAATATAAGAAGTATCAAAATTTAAACACAAACATCATTTGAATTTCGATTTCATAACGCTTGGTGTTAGAAATCAAACAAGGTTAAAACTTTTACATTCAAAATAATATATTTAATATTCAAAACAAGAATCTTTATACATTATTGTAACATAATAATCTATATTATATTCAGTACAGTATAATATTACAAAATAAGAGAATTATTAATTAAAGCATTATATCAGCATCAGCTTTAAAATTACGCGTATAATAAACATGAATGTAATGGAAATGCAATACGAATAACCTGTCTTCACATTCCAGTTTGTTCCTTTTCTTTTGTCTATGATAATGTTGCCAATCTATATAATATAAATTCATTGAGTAGAACAATGCAATTTACAAATTTAAAAAAAAATCTATAAACTTAACACTCACTGCTTATTTGAACCGCACGAATTACTTTCTATTGGAATTAAAAGTAAGGTAAATATTAAAATAACACAGATTTTTTTTACTGTTCCGAACCTTTCAAAGTGCAATTTACCCCAGATTTCGGTAATATTATTTTAATTACCTAATACTATTTTCACTGCAAAACTATTTAAAATCGCAAATTTTCCGCAGTGAGTATATTTCTATATACTACAGGTTCGCAATATAACATCTTACTAAGCCGTAAACTCGACGCACTAATATAAAATCATTCCAGATCCTTCTTTACAGAAATATCAAAACACGTTTCAAAATATTCACATATTATTCCATTTATGAATTGGAATTGATGATTTTTACTCTCTTAATAGGACCGTTGTTGAAATAAGCTTTAAAAATATTAATGTTATATTTAGATACTGTCTGGATTAATTTTAAAAGCTGATTTAGAATAAAGATAATAAATCGAAACGTTATAATTGAATGCCTCGAATCCTACGACATTTAGCGTCAAGCGTTCTTTGCCTGGCGGTTTAAGCAGTGCATGGGGGTCCGAAGCCGGCGACTTCATATCTCATCCTCCAGATCGAACTCCTCTTCGGGGAAATCACCGACAGTCACGTAGACCGGTTTCACGAAACCGCCGTACTTCGGCGGACATGTGAAGTAACGTTTGCCGTTCACACTGAAAATTATTAGATAACGAAAACTTTTTAAACGTTTTTTTTTTAATTCTATAACAATGGAAACCGCAGTAGTTTTTCGTGCATAATTATTTGCTGATTGACTAACGTTTGTAATGATATAGACTATAGACCAATGTGATAGATAATATTCCTTTAGGTCGACTGACTATCAACGGAACACTGATATACTATAGGTACGTGACAATATACTTTGTAATTAAAGGTTGTAGCAAGCCAACATAATATTGCTAACATCCTCTACAAAGATAAAGCAATCAATATTAATAGATTATGATTAACAAGTTTTTATCCAATCGAAATCCTCACAATTAGATTTTAATCTCTTTAGTGTTGCACTGTACTGTACACATTAAATATATAAAATAATAACAGATTACATAACGAATTTCATAAACAACAACATATTACTCATTGGAATAATATACAAGGTTAATTTAAAATATGATTACGACAGCCAAAAAGAAGTATAAAATATTAAAGTTATAAAAGTTTTATTACTCACGAGCCATCATTCTTCCCGCGTGGTTCGTCATACTGAACTCCGATCCACAGCCCTTTGGCTCCTTCCAGAGGTCCGTTGTACCGAACTGCAGCGCGGCGTACTCCCTGCTGGGGTACGCGTACTTCACAACGAGCTCCGATTAAAACCGCTTCAGCAAGCCTATAACAAAAATTATCGAACTTGAATATAAGTAACTTATAGCTAATAACTTTGGATACCAAGGCAAATATCCACTAATTATGGCGTTAGTTATGTGAAAATATAGGCGTTGTTTGAAATTTACATAACTAAATTATCAAAAACAAAAAAACTTATTACGTGCACTTCTTATCGCACTCTATAAAGTAACAACAAATCTCAAATCAATTAGCACTGCTGTAAATAACAGCAAAAGTATGCACGTTACTCTTTGAATAGAAATAAAAAGTTACTTTGTCTACAAAATAATGAATCCAAGAATCTTTAATAATCCAAGAAAAAATGTAATAATAATAAAAACCTAAATTACATAATTATTAACCGTTCATATAATTATCACCTCTAATTTGCATGGGCAAACTTCAATGTTGATAAAATTTTGCATGACATCGATGTCAAAACCAGTATTTAGATACTATATTTAAATTGGATAAAATTTCTCCGTTTTATTTGAATGTTATTGAGTAAACATGTTATAGTATTTTTCCTGGAATAAATTAATTAACTGTAATGCGCAATATAAATCTTTTCACTGAAAGTGCACATGCGCACAGATGAACTACGAAAATAATCGTTAACAAGCATAACGTTATTACGCGCTATACAATAGAGTAAAAGCAACGGTTTCGTTTTGCGCAGCACTAGTAGACGGGTGCATGGATACGTCAAAATGAAAGTCGGTCAATAAAATCCACAATGAACAAAAACCATTCTCTATCGCTTGAAAGTATAGTGGGCGTTAATCTCGTAAAATTAATAACTGAAAATACAATTGCAAAGAACGTATTATACATATTAGATTCCATTAATCAGTCGGTTAATTCTATATATTCATTTATTACACACCGTTAACTTTGCATTAATTTTTGAAATTAATTACTATAATTGCGGATTATCGTTTTGTCATAGTCTTTCTAAGGATTGGGTTTTTAAAGTAATCACGTGGTTATTAGAAAGTAATCCCGACGACCTATTTTACTACCCAGTAATTTTATTCCCGTGATTTACAGGCACGTTACCGGCGATTTCTTTCAAACATCACGCGTCGCCATGAGGTAAGAAAAAATCGAACAATTTTTACCATTCAAACATTTTTAAACTATAGCTACTTCTATTTCATTTATTTACTGTGATAATTGGTACAGATATTGGTAATCAAAATTTATATTTTATAAGTATTATACTATGTTACATTTCAAGTCATTTTAAAAATTGTGTTTTCCCTTTATTTACTTTGTTATATATTATTAATGATGTCATACATAATATTATAAAGGATATCATTTAAAATAGGTATAAAAAGAAGAATATAATCTAAACTATATTAAAAAAAATGATATTTCCATACCATATTTTTTTGAATTAAAAACATATAATAATCACTTACCTAGCTTCTTCTTCCAACTCTTTTTGCTGCTGTTCTTTCATTTTCATCATTTCCTCTTCATTATATTTACCAAGTTTGTTACGCTGTAAGAATGATCTCAGGGTGTCATCCTTTTTCTGATATTCTTCTTCAGATAATTGGAACCTATGAGTTTCAATTACGAATAATGTTACATTTAAATTACTTTCTTCTATAGTGTAACATTTTTTTTTCAAACTGTACACTGTTGACTTGGCAAGGCCTCTAAAGTGTAACTAGTGTAACATGAAAATATTTGCAATATAATCAATTGATTAGTATTTTTTTTTAAAAGTATAAGAAATAAAATTGTTCTCTACAAATCACTGATTAATAAATGTCAACATCATGCAGAATATCTTTGCAAGTGATAGTGAAGGTACACTTCATCCTTACTGAATACCTCAGCAATAATATGGTATGGTATCAATCTAAAAAGGATTATAAATACCTAGTTTAAAATTAAAAATATTATTTTGTTTCAGTATTGCAGCAAATTACACAATCATCTATAGTTTTCATTGTATACAAATGGACAAGACAAGAAAAATGTTGGCACATTCGTGAACTACCCTGTAGATCCGGGCTTTTGTAGAATAGTCTTACATCAGAAGCTCGTTTTTACAGGTATCTCACGGATGGTAGACCTCTCAACTTTATGAAGATTTTAAGATAATTCTAAGAAACTATATATTTTATTGAAATTTTTCAACATGTTCTTATTTCATTCCTTACATGTATATCACAGACTGATCAATAAATAATTTAATTCAATCTTTTCCTTTCTGTAAATTCTTTATTAACAATTTAAATGACAAAGATATTATTTACTGATTTTATATTACTTATAAAATAGACCAGAGATTCTTAAGTGAATTTTGCGATACCCAAAGATTCTGGAAACCAGTTTAGTTTACCATTGAATTATTTTGGGTGTTAAAGAATTCCATTATTATAAGTTCTATTTTTAAAATCATATTTCAAACTGCACTGCCTTTTATTTGTAATCATTTAATGAAAGGTATCACACAATAAAAGAGATCTGTCGAATCTTCTCTATCCTCATAATGTAGGTACTGCTAACACACTGCCAGGTCAACAGTGTAGTCAGTTCGAAAAAAAAAGAAATATTAGCCATGATTAAATTTATAGAAGATTATTGAATAATGTATAGAAAAATATCTGTCAAATATTATAGTAACCTTTCAGTAAGGCAGAAATTTGATGAAAACTTAGTAACTAATCAGACTTCCAAAAAACCTTCATTTGCTTTTTAAATAACTGAATATTTCAACCAACCTACACAAACCTTGATTACAAGTTGACTGTGGTGGTACACAGGTATTGTGGCTGAAGTGGCATTCTTTATAGGTAGTAACTACATCAAACATTAGAAATCTTGTTTCAACAAAAACATAATGCTATTTAGAAAAATACTAGATTAAAATAAAAACAGTGATTTCAATTTCTAGAGACTTTCTCAGTGATAAGGATGTCTAGAAATCTCATTTAGGAATTTCCATTTATAAGCTTTAATGTCGTATGATTTTGATACCACAAGCCTGTTTTGTGCATTATAGGTTTTCTACACAAATTGCTGAGTTATGACCTATGTTTGTTTTATTTTCATGGTTTCTTGTTTTTTTTTCTGTTATTTTATCCATATTAGGTACTGATTTAATTAAAATAATTTAGCCAAGGAGGAAAAAAAGAAAATGGAAAAATTCCAGATTTGAAAGAGTCACAATTCTCTACTTATACCTTCCAACTAATAATAAATTAGAAGTTCATAATCTTAAAATGTTAAGCCCTCCCAAAAAAATAATAATTTATTATCTAGTCCAGCGGTTCCCATATTGTTTCAGTTTACAGTGAACTTACAGTTTTATTATTTTGTCACCATATTCGAAATAGATATGCAAGCATATTAATCAGGCACAAATACAAATGTCTATCTCAAACCTCACAATTAGGATAATTAAATACCTACATTTATAACAATTTTTGCTTTTAGCAGCTCTGGTATTCTTCTTTTCCCAAAGTAAAATCATATATTTCCCACAAAATCAAAAAAGTAATACCACCCTGACATGTTAGTATGAGTATTTTTAAGATATATTAGATGACTTTGATTAAAGAATTATAAATGGTATGGACGTATGGACGAAGCTATATTTAATCATCTAATTAGTTCAAATGAGTTTTGAGTCCACTAAAAAAAAACAAAATTAAAAATTGGTAGGAAGATTAAGTTTGCTGTATTTGCAGTTCGAAAGATTCGCTAACTAACATATTGGTTGGTAACATATATTACTAGGTTGGTCTACTTCGCTTACTTCCATAGCTTAATGTCTTATGGTGTTTTGCTATGGGGGACAGCAACTGAGGTAGACACTATATTTTTACTACAAAAACGGGCAGTTCGAGCAATTTACCATATTACCGATTTGCCGGATACTAAGTTCAAGTATAATGTCAAGTGGGTTTTAATGTCTAAATGCTAAGGATGGATCGATATGTGAATGATGGTGACGTCTGGAAATGACGCTCTCTCTGTGCATCCACTAAAACCGAATGTAATTAACGTATCTGTTTTAAAAATATGAGTCATAATATGTTTAATGAAAAGATAAACCAGATCAAGTTTCTTGCTGATTCTTCTCGATGACTGAGCTGTTTTCTGAACCGGTGGTAACTTTGATGTTCATAAGCGCCTTCTCAGGGCCTAAACTGAATTAAGTATTTTTGATTTTGATTTTAACTACCCAATCTCTGGAATCTTGTAATGGTTGATGACAAAGTGTTATTAGACTATTGCCACTGACAGTGTAGAAAACATATTAAAAATTAAAATAAATATACATTATTGGATTTAGGCTCCTATGAACTTCCAAAATTACTACCAATTAGGAATATGTCCTTCACCAAACATAGGAAGCAAACAAAAAAAGACTCACCAACATCTATCTTTTTTTCTTATGTTTATACTGTCAAAACATATATATATACTGTATGCAATTATGCATTATGTGTTGACCTGAAAACTAGTTACATAACTTAAGGGTTTTGAAGGTGATTTTGAATTTACTTATAGTCACTAAAAATTGTTAATTAAATTTGTGTTACTATCAAAGTTAGCAGGAACTCATTTTCACTCGTTTGATGGTTAAGATAATATGAAGTATCATTATAATACAATGAATAAAAGAAGCTGTGTCATCACAAACATTTTAAAATTAATGTATGAATTAAATCAATACTATTTACAGTTTTTGTACTGATTACAGAAACAATAATTATTTATTAATATTATCTTTCCCATTTCATGTTATACTACACCAATTGGTGGATATAATGTAATTTTATATTGGTGGGTTTCATAACCAAATCAATATAACCTGAACTTCTACACTACAAATATTAGTAACAATTTTAACAGAAACCTCTCTTAGAAAATTTCAAGACTAGATCCTCTTATAGTAAGTAACCTTTTGATAATTGGGTAGAGAATTTGTTTGTAGAACTATATATCTTTATTGTGTCAACCTAAGACATATTATTTAATTTAACACATTCCCTACCAAGCCATTTTTACGTTACATATCCTTCAGGCCATTTAATATCTTGACAAAGAAAAATGTATTGACATATATAATTACAACATCAATATATAACTAATTATTTCGTTTTCATGTCATTACATAAATTTAACTGCATGTACCAATGGTGATACATGTAAGATCAAGTTTAACGTGTATCACTGGTGTTACACATGAATCTGGGAGACATGAAAATTCAAGTGTAGTTTTAGCTACTGAAGCAAATGGAGCAAATTTATCATACACTGTTATTCAACAGACCCAGCTATAGTATAAAATAAACAAATAGATGGCTAAATGAGAGATATAACAGAAGATATCTGAGCTAAATCATCAATGAACAAGGATTAGTAGAGCTATCTATGAGGTATTTATGTTAAGTGATATATAGATAAGCAAATTCATATATTTAAATATTGAATTATATAACACACTAGTAAGTTAAATAGTGTATACAGTGGCAGATTTGCAGTCTTGGCCGCCTTAGGCCCCAGGCCATGTAGTAAGTACCAGCCACCCCCTTTTTTTTCCTTTTTCATTTCTTGTTATCATCAGTGAATTGTTTGTCACGATTGACCACCCCTAATATCTGGCCGTCCTAGGCCCGGGCCTCCTAGGCCTTAGAGCAAATCCGCCACTGGGTGTATATACATATATTAAGTAATAAATATAATGGAAATATTGATATTGGACTAACGGCTATAGTTATTGTTATATTTCCAGATTTTTTCCTGGCAAAAGACCTTACCCTTCTAATTGATGTAGATAAAACATTTGTATAACTTCTCCAACTATGAGGAGATGATGGCCTTCAAACCATTGTGAATAAGACAGAGCTTTTGGTGAAGAAAAACATCATGATCAAACCATAGCATGGTGGTAGAACTTTTTTGTTAAGTTTTTTTTTTAATATTTTACATGCAGTGTCAAATTAAACAAAATATTCTTAAGCTAGATGCGAGTGTTCCCTGTTTCTTAGATTTCCATAGAAAATTGAAATGAAGTAGAATTTAATAACATTTGATGAATTTTTCTACAAACCTTTCTGCGCTGTCGGTACCATCAAAATCTTTGATTAGTGTAAACTTATCAATAACATGTATCCTCATCCCGTCGTCAACTGGATAAGAGCCAAGCAGAGCTTCGTCATTATCTATATCACATAGAAAGTTATTCTTGTTATCATACAATTTTAATTTCATTGTAATAGCTGATCCACCTGTAACCAACTCCAGTTTGGTCTGAAAAAATTACCACTTATCAGTCTACCTCAAAAATTCAAATTCTATATACTATTTAATCGGTAACAAAATATTTCGGTGTGATTATCATTGTTAGTAACCTTAAATTCGAGTATTGTTATCCCCTTTTTGAATCTTCGTTCAACAGGTGCCGTATCCTCAGTATCAGACTTCGTTATTTGTACATTTACAAAGTCCTGCGTAACTACTTGAATTCCTTCCATGCTATCAGGTTTACAACTGTAAATATTCACAAAATACAAGTTACCATACAATTGTATGAAAATAAAAACACGTAAGGAAACGTCAAAACTGTCAAATCATGCGAATATTGTTTTTGTTTTTGCCATATCTGTAAAATGCAACAGTATTTTATTTCCTAGTAATTAATAATCATAATCTTTAATTTTATCGTTATAAAATATACATGATATTAAATCAAGACTATTTTTGCATAGTATTTACCAGAAATCTAGTGATGATGCATAGGTATTTTAATTGTGTAAACCAATTATATTATAAATAAAATGGTTTTACTTACAATATCATTAATGCAAACGATATTACTTAAACATTTACTAAATCTATTCAATTAATTAATAAAATAAAATGGACTCTTCAATGCTTGAAGTATTCCCATATACACTAAAGAAAGATTGAAGTTATTTGAACAATAGCCTAGGATTCAA
The DNA here is from genome assembly GCA_035772565.1 of Antheraea assamensis. Lineage (NCBI taxonomy): Eukaryota > Metazoa > Arthropoda > Insecta > Lepidoptera > Saturniidae > Antheraea > Antheraea assamensis. The sequence continues at coordinate 959,577 of JAQQSE010000012.1, forward strand.
ATATATGTTTTAAATTAACAATTTTATGATTCCTTTATAGGAAAAAATAAGTGCTACATTTCAATCAAATACCATGCAATCACCAAGTGGACGTGGAACTTGTATCAAGTATCGAATTCAATGTTTGTCATGTAACCAGTAATTGTGTACTGATTTTAACATAATATTACTAGACCAAAACCTATTGTTTATTGCTATTTTATGTTGTAAATAATCAGGTTTAGAGACCAAGACATTTGATTGTCAAGTAATATTTATATACATTATAAACATGTTTGAATTAGGCAAGCAGAACCAAATTTTTTCCATGTGGCTGAGGCATATCCGTCATCACTAAAGCGACGGCGCGACGTAATTTCGTTTTTGTACTTTTTAGGAAGAATCTTGAATTTCAGAATTAAAAAATTATTTGTATTGATAATTCTTCATATTTTTGAGTGTGTTACTTTAATAATAACTTAGCATTAAAACAAAAGAAAACCTTTTTTAAGATACAAAAACAAAATTATGAACTTTATACCACTTTAAATAAATATAATTATGTGACGTAGACGTCCTGTAAAAATATAAATAAAAACATAAGCTTAAATGACGAGAAGTTTTGTTTCTATGCATAAATTTAATATCCAAAATTTAGCTATTGCGCCGAACGCCTTTTTTTTTCGAACTACCTATACATTGTTGCCATGTTGGCCAGATGAACCTTCATAGGAATAATAAACCGGAAACGGAACCGTCGAAATAATGATTTTCTGACGTACTAAAGGGAGCCGATTATTATGTGTAAAATCGTCCTAGTAATCATTTTCAACAAAATTAAACCATTGGGTATAATTTAGTATTGATTTTTTCTATAGAAACTTTTGGTGTACAAAATTGCACAACTTGTGTACGTGGATATCTGGTTTTTTAAACCCAGCACAGAACTCATCTCTGTAGATTTGACTTGTAGCTTATATTGTTATATGTTACAGTATCTCAATATCCTATACTTTGCCTAGAACGCTCCTCTGCATATCAATTATTTGTTTTCTTTGCGTGACACTAATCGCCGTGGAGATGATAGTACTATTAATGGATGTTAATACAGTAGACTTACTTAAATTGGTAGAATCAAACCAGATAAGGGACGAACTTGTTACTATTCATAATCAATCCTTGCACTAAACATAAGATGTGCAACAAGGAAACTTGTTGAGTTCAAAGCTAAATCTAAGTGTGGTCGTTTCATTTCAAAAAATCCCTGTATAACATTACCTACTCTTCAGAACATCTCGCTTATAATGCGTGACAGTTTCCATATCCCAGTGACCTCAATCACACTGGGAAATTTGAACTTTATTACATCTCAGAGAATATGATATCTTGAACCAGAATCCGATGCTTTTTATAGCCCGGTCTCCTATACCTTCTTTACAAAACGTATATTAAGCTGTGCACGAAATAGTACTATTGGAATGGATTTGAAAGGTTTGCCTTTGGACAGACAGACTGTTCGTATTGTAAATGCTGCTAACGTTACTAAGTAAACCGTGATACTTCATATGTGCAGCGGCATCGCATTGTTGAACGTGTTCTACCGTCTGTATCATCGCAAGTGTTCTAAAGGGACTTTTCGACATTTCTTTTCTCATAGTCAGAGCTTCCCAATCAATGTAGCGGTCTGGTATAGGAACGTTGTTTATCGGGAATGATAAGTTCTTATCCTACGAAGCATCAGACTGGCCTCCTGAAAAGTAAAATATATGCGGGTCTCACGTCAATTTCTATGGGCTCCGTTTTAAGATGACTATTGAACTATGTATGGGATTTTATTGGACGCCTCGTGCCCCTTATTTTGTTGTTCTTATAATCCGCTTCTGTGCTTCTCATACGACACCCATACTACTTAGCGACACTTTAAGAAATGTGCATTTTATTGCGAGTTATCGTTAAATATAGAGAAAATCAATATTATTTAAATCGGAAGACAAATCATGCAATTTGGACGTTTTAGTGAGTAAACAAATTAATGGAATTTGTACGTCATCTATAGATTATAGTCTACATAAATATAAATGTTGTGATAATATGTATATATTATAGAAGATATAAGTAGATCAATGTAATCTACATTGATTCTTGAGAAGGTAGTGAAGCCCATTAAGAACACCATGTTCAATAATCAAGAATGATCCTCCCAGCAAGACTCGGCGCAGGGTCCTAAAGCTTGGTCTACGCAGTCTTGGTAGGAAACCAACGTTTCGGACTTCATCAGAGCTGAAGACTGGCCGTCGTCTAGTCCCGATCTTAATCCGCTGGATTATGATTTATGATCAGTTTTAGAGAGTACGGCTTGCTCTAAACGCCATGATAATTTGGTGTCCCTAAAAAGAATTTTCCCATGGAAAGAGTGCGTGCTTCTATTGATAACTGGCCTCAACGTTTAAAGAACTGTATTGTAGCCAATGGAGACCACTTTGTATAAACTTATATATTTTAAATTGTTTTATATTTATGTATTAAACTAACACCCTGTAAAGTAATAAATGTTATTTGCAATATACATTATTATTTTTTCTTTTGTTCAGTATTAATCGCAAGACAAGATTGTTTTCTTTAGCATAAGTTTCATAAAAATGGTCCAAATTTGATCTTATAATTTTTTGTTTTTAATAGTGGCTTTAATAGAAAAAAAAATATTTTTTTTTAATTTTAAACTTTAAATCGAGTTTTAGAAAATGTAACCTTTGACTTTTGTATTTTAAACTTCTATAAGAGATTTGAATATTGAAGTTCAAATTTTATCAACTCGGCAACTAGACTTATGCCCGATTTCTGAAGCCGTTCATTAAACTATAAATAGCTATTGATTCAATAAAGTTATCCATAAGATAAGCGGCGCTTAACTGTCAATACGTTTCTGAATACACAACGAGACGTCAAATAACTATCAAACCAATAACTAGTTCTTTGATGTTCACTAGATGGCTCTTTTTACTAAGTGGTGTATAAAAGTAATTTTATAATTTCAATTCGTCATTAATTGTTATTCTATTGTAACAGTTTTTTTGCCAATTTAAATACATGGCTTTTTTTTTAGTTTAGTTATAAAAGTTGTATGATTATTTGTTACACAGCTGTTTCTCAAAGACTGAAAATCGACCTCTCATTCCCAAAATATCAAACATTATAAAAACTTTGGTTTTGTTATTGCTTGGATGGTGTTATTATCATGCATAGTAGTATTATTTTTGTTGATTTAGTTAGATTTTATATTCAGAAATCCTGTTGAAATCATTAATTGTATGTATTTTACAAATAGATAAAAAAAAATATGTACGATAATGAAGCACGGAAACGGTATTAAAATATTATATACTTGCTAAAGTATTTGTGTTGACAAAAAATAAACATAAAATGATTTTGAAGTACTGACATTGGAAATTATCTACAGTATTTTTATACTGAATTACGATGAATTTTCGGATCCTTATTCATATTATGGAACATAATAAACAATAATATAAAAAACATTTGTGCTAAAATCAGTATACCGACACAAAGAAAAAAGGGTTTCAGGTCAGTTTTGGCAGATGAAACATCAAACAAAACTTATCGAATAGATAAACGCCCAACATTGGCCAGTGAAGTTGACCAGAGGTTAACTGACATATGCCCGGTTTCTGAAGCGGTCAGTTAAACTATCAATAGCTATTGATTCAATAACGTTATCCATAAGACAAGCGGCGTTTAACTGTCAATGTTTCTGTATACAGAATGAGACGTAGACTGACATTTCTCGTGTCATTTTGTATTCAGAAACCCAATTTGACAAGTTATCGAACCGATAGCGCTATTAAACAGATAAACTACAGTTAAAAATGCTTCAGAAACCGGGCAATACTCGTATATCGTATGATTGTATGTTCAGAAACAGAAACCCAATTTGACAAGTTACTGAACCGATAGCGCTTTAAACAGATAAACTATAGTTAAAAATACTTCAGAAACTGGGCATTAGTAGAGTTAGTTTTGGTAATCTTCGGTTCTTATTTAGAGCCCACCATGTAATGAATTTTGTGACTTTATAATTACATGGAAATAAGTTGTGTCTGGATAGGCGTTAGCACGCTCAGTGACGACGGATGAGGCTCGTGAAAACCAGCTGGAAATTCAAACAAACACACAACAAAGAATAGCCAATGTGTGCAAATATGCCCCGAGACGCCGTCACAGTGTTCTCCAGAGCCTTTGCATCGTATAACCTAAATAATCAAACATAGCTCCAATGTATTTTAATTTATTTTATTTAAGCATAATAATAATGACAAAGATTGAAGCATTCATTGAAATTAAAAAAAAATATTGAAATATTGCTTATAATACATAACACCCTAATTATAAGTTTGTTGAGTAAAATATGTTGCAAATAGTGATGTTTTGAAAACTATGCAATCTTGTTCGTTACATATAAGAAAAATTATATATGCTTCTAGAAACAAAAAAGAAAAAAATCAGCATGGCGGTCATGCCTTGTTAAATATTAAAATATATTATACTCAAACACACCCTAACTTAAGCTAAACGTGATGAATCTCTACATTTATATATATAGGTTATAATAAGATATTTATAAAATAACTAATATCTATCATATAGATTTAAATTTCTTGTCCATTTCCAAGGAACCCGTTCTCACCTTCACCGAATACTATTCCTAAATAAAAAATGACAAAAAAGAACACGAATTATTCATCTAACTGATTATAATCACCAATTCAATACGAATATATTCACTAAACTAATGACAGAACATCGAGTTACTTTAACGTTAGTATGATTTTTATTCTATCCGTTGCATTGATATACATATTATTTATAAAAATTATATATATATATATATTAACAGATTCAACATAAACCATAAAATTCGCCATATTAGTAAAAATGAATTGTTTAGAAATACAAACTAAAAAGAAATATTATCGAGTATATGTATAAGGAAGTTTGACTTTTCCGATTCTTCGAGTTTCCTCCGTGTATTTTCGTGAACGATTCGGGTGACAAACGGCCGCCGTCGAGGTATTTTGCACACATTGCTATTGATATAATAATATTATGTCGAAATGGTCAATCACGGTTAGTAATTAATTAATTATTCTTTAAATTAACAAGCTTTAGCCATGAGAAAATTTTTATTAACGAATCCATTTCGACATTATTGAATAATCAGGAGAAAAAGTAACGCCCGCCGAGTACAATCGTGAATGAATTCAGTAATCGATAGTAATTAGTTGCAACATGTTAATTATAATTATTGTAAAAGATCAAATCAACCCCAGTACCAATAATTGTACGCGAATATAAAATGAGGGTATCCCGTCCAAGTATATGATACTTTTAGACGCGGCGAGAATCCCTGTCATCGACAACTCTACACGAGTGTTAAAAAATCAAATATATAACATGTTATACGACGTGATTTGCATGCTCTAATGCGTTTATATAATTAAACATAAATTTCGCGCCCCGCTAAGTTACTACCCGGGATGAAGGTACCCCCATTGACCCCCTCTAAATCCGGGCCCGTTTAACCGGGTAACTCATGTTGCAACCGTTTGAATAGTATGCAATTGTTCTAGACGCGCGTGTAATATATCATTTAGCAACCGTACCTGGCCCGGGTCACTCGATTTGAGTGCCGAGGCTAGTTCCTCTTCTCTCGTAACAGCGCCGGCGATAAAACAAAACACCACATCGTTTACCCAATAAGGCACACGTATATTTCATTATCGTTTTTTTATGTGTATAATTTAAAATAAAAAAAATCTTTGGCGTTATACGGTATCGGCGGTCGCTCGCGGTCCGCGGCGTCACCCGAATCATGTCCACTGGAAATAGCCGACTCTCCATCGGCGCCGGTGTCAAGCTCCCCCTTCTTTACTCTCGACACTCTTCGTTTCCCCATTCGTGTCTTCCGTCTCCATTTCCTCCCGTGCTTCCCCTTCTGTCTCGTGGTTAAATATGTCCGTGTTAGTCCCGGAGTCCGTGGACACCGCTACTGGATGTTGAACCGGTTCAAGCTCAACCGGCATAGTTACCGAGAAACTCGTGTCTACTGAATCGTTTGCATCGTACAGATTCGGTGCGGTCTCGTCGTCATCTTTGCTGTCGGCGTCCATCGGTTCACTATCCTCAGTCAGTGTGTAATTTTGTTCATTATTATCCTGGTTAAAGCTTTCGTCACTCTCTTGTTCATTCGACTGATACACCGTTTCATCGGTCGGTGAATTCTCTACTGTTTGCTCTGGTTCAACTGTACTGCTCTCTGCTGGTTCGGAATTGGTTTCATTTATTTCTTCATAACCAGCATCAACAACTTTATTTGCTTCTGCGGTATGCTCTAAAACTGATTCCGTTGTAAAATCACTTTCTGTATTAACACTTTCTTGTATATTTTCTTGGTCATTTTGATTTACCGGTTCATCAGCTGCACCCCATCTAGACTTCCTGTCTTTATCTCTCCTTGAAGTTCTCTCCTCTTTTGTTATAATTGGCTTATCCTCTCTCGTCGCAGAGGCTCTTTCATCCTTTGCAGACGGAGTTCTTTCGTCTCTCTGAGCCGCACCTGATCTCCTATCTTGTCCTGGTCTCTCATCAAAGTTTCTCCTCCTATCATTCCTGTCTCTAAATCTATCTTCGTGCTCTCTATTTCTTCTCTCCCGCCTTCTATCATCCCAATCGTTTCTCCTGTCCCAATCACGCTCTCTATCTCCATTCCAATTTCTGTCGTTGTACTGTTCCCTGTCATCAAATCTCTTATTGTTTCTATCGAAAAATTCGGGCGGACCGTCAAATCGCGGAGGTCCATCATATGGTCTGTCTCCGTCAAATGCTCGGGGTCCATCAAATGTCGGTCTAGGCCCATCAAAAGGAGGCCTCTGACCATCGAACGGTGGTCTAGGCCCATCGAATGACGGTCTTGGAGCATCGAACGGTGGTCTCGGCCCGTCAAATGGAGGTCTCGGTCCGTCGAATGATGGCCTCGGTCCATCAAAAGGCGGCCTGGGTCCATCGAACGGAGGTCTCGGTCCATCGAACGGCGGCCTCGGACCATCGAACGGAGGACGGTTGATTTCGAACGGCAACCTATTGAACGGTGGTCGCTCGAACCTCGGCGAGAATCCTTCGAAAGGTGGTCTTTCGAATGGGGGCCGATTGAACGGTGGTGGTCCCATTCCATTAAACCTCGGCCCGAAAGGACCCGGACCCGGTCCCGGCCCTGACCCTGGTCCCGATCCAGGTCCATCCATCCAGGGTCCTGAAAGTTACGAAAAACATGATGTAAGCACACAATGAAAGAAATTTCTATAATGCATCATCGATCGAATTTGATTTTTCGAGTCGTACCTGGCATCGGTTGCCTTGGCGGCCCCCTCATTCTCAATTCTGCAAATGGAAATACTCTATAATCTATTATTCACAAATAACAGAACCAAAAATTATATTACACAATAAATCTAATATAATTGAAGCAACGTAGGAGGTTTATTTTAGAAAACGGAAGATTAACTTTAGTTTTTTAAATGCACTGACCGATGTCCGTGACTTTGTTCCTGTAAAAACTATAAGTTTTCTGGATTAATTGTTCGTATTTTTTTTATTATAATTTCTGTATTACATATTACCTGGAACCCCCTTGTAAATCACCTCTGTTCAATTTTATCGTTACGTTTAGCCTCTATAGGAAAACGTAATATACTAAATAATACTCTGAAAAGTAGTACTACAAGTAAAAATCCCGTCAAAATAGATTCAACTATTTAGGAGATTAACCCGGACAGATAAGAAACGTTTTAATTTTATTTATATGTATTAATTTCACATATTTAGTAACAAGAATGAAGCATAATAGTAAAGTCATGTATTCAAAAATTATGATTCAAACAACATTAATTTCTGGATTGATTGGAATTCTTTTTTGATACTTACATACGTTTTGAGAGCTAGTAATATGTTATTATTGTGTATTAATAGATAAAAGGATCAAGTAAGTTAATTCCTCCTATACCTTTAACTTGAAATTGGTGACATTGTAAAACAGATGTGCAATTAATTGCAGACTTTATGTATAATATGAATTGAAAATATGCAGTTACATAGTACTGTACAGTCGTAGAATTACAAAATAGATTATTTGTTGCAGAGACTCGAAAGACAATCTGCATTACTCAAAGTCACTCACCTCCAAAACTTGTATTTCTTTAATTTTGGCTCCTGAATTATTACTAAATATTACAGTTCAATCGAACTAAATTTTTAATAGATACAGTCATGTGTTACTTAATTAAATACTTAGTAATATTTAGTACGAAATTTTGTCATTGCAGGGCTTTTTATTTAAAAATACATAATTTTATCAAAACGTTGTTTTTATGTGAAATCAAGATGTATTAACGAAATATTTTTTTAATTCAAACTCTAAGAGCGAAGAGGAAATAGTCTTCGTATGGTAATGAAAATTGTTATGTAGCCGGTAGTTATTAAAGACTATACATATTATTAACAAAGTGTAAGTAATAAAATCTTATAAGGGTTAAAAGACAAGGTTTTTTAAGTTAAATACAAGTGTACGAGATTCATACAAACACATACAATAAAACACAACATTTGTATTAAAATACAGTCTAATTTCATATTACGGTTTTTTTTTTTCGAACTGACTACACTGTTGGCTTGTTAAGGCCGCTACAGTTTCACCGGACTATGTTACGGATACTTATTAATACTTTAAACTTTATATTATTCGAAATTAAATTTGTAATCATATAGTACAAATTAATGTGCAGAAACATAGCAAATTCGCGCGAGCTATGTCACTAGGAAAGGTTAGTGTATTAATAGAATCATAGAATAGTGAATGTGGAAGCTCACCAGCTCTGAAGTGTGGCGCCATGTGCGTCGGCGGCTGCCTCTGCGGCGGCAACTGCGTCCAGCCGGTCTCGCCACCACTACCCGCCTTTTCTCCATCTGGAAACCGCATTCATCACCACCTCAACTCATCACCGAAAACAATCATCGTATGACGGCACTCGTGATTGTGACGGCCTGATCATTTTGACATCCTAACTGCTATTATAAATGCGAAGTTGAGTATATTTATTGCACTATCACACCTGCACTACTAAACCGACCGCACGCTAGGCTCAGACGGAACATGACGAGGAGTCATGCTTTTTCATGCGTGTAGCCGGCGTTCATCGATTTATAAGACGTTAAAAATAAGATAAAGATTTCGAAATTTGTATCAGACGATTCGGGCAACTTTTGATGTTATAGAAAAAAGTATATTGTTATTCTTGAAGGGATTGTGGGGTTATTTTTTGTTTTGAAAGGCGGTTGGTGCAAGCTGAGGGGAAACGGTTTTCATCGTATAATGAAATATTTTTTAAAGGGGTTCGTTGTCCTTTTGCTTTTTAACTAAAGGTATCTATGTATAAAAAAGGATAGGATAAGCTGTTGTAGATATAACAACAAAGTAGAGCACTATCTGCAAAAGAACATGCAATTAGAAAGGTAAGTGGTACCTCCGTCGAGTTGCGGTGGCGCGTGTCTCTCCCCTCGCGGCTCCTCCCTCTTTTCCGGGAACTCGTCCCGCGGCTTCTCCCCCTCTGGCCGAGCGGCCGGTTTCCCGTTTGCCATCTCCCACAGTCGCTCCTGGAGCGACTTCTCGTTCTCCGCGTTAGGAATCGTATTCCGCGGGGATTTCTCTCGACTGGCACTATTGGATGAATATTTTATCATTAGACTGCTTCGTATCTTATACTGGATATAGTGTAGATAAGTTCGAAGAAAATTCGTTAAGTCTATAGTAATCTTTTATTAAAAAAAAAATTGAGAACACTTTCTATTATTCACAATGGTAAATTTCATTAATGAATTTTTATAATATGTGAAAATCTCACAAAAACGGCAAAATAGTTGTAAAGAAATGAAATTTATTTTACTCAACATGCATGGAACTATTGTCATTATTTTCGAAAAAAGAACACGCGAAGTATCGAATTTACGGACAAAGAAAATCATATCAATTACAGGAGTGTTTTTTTTAATTTGGAACATTACAACGCTCCATCAATGTTGTATGAATTGGTTACTGGTTACTGGAACTGGGGTTATTAAATACTCTTTGACTGGATCTCCTTTATCATTCCTGACATACCAAAGTATGTCTCTTTGCTTAGTGCAAATTGCATTCACGTGGTTGTATAGCCATAAATGCATTTACCTTTCGGCACAGATAATAAATAGAAAATTGGAAGCAAATCTGATAATTCATCTTGATTTATATTTACATACTTAATAAATATAAATTTAATAATTAAAATGAGTTCCAACAGTTCAGAGAGTGAAATGGAGATTGATTGTAGTCCACCAGATTTAAGATCAGAAGCCAAATTGGCAATGGAAAACTGGCTTCCAGCAAAGTCAAAAGAAAAATACATGAAAATTTTATGAGTCGGAAAAACGAGGAAAAAGTGAACATTTTCGAAACAGTATTTTTGGCGTATTTTAATGAGATTGCTAAAACTAAAAAGCCATTATAGGCAATTTAATCCATGCTGAAATGTACAGCTCATATTAAAAACGGCATTAACTTGAAAAATTATGGAAATTTAAATACTTTTCTTAAACGTCAATCGGCCGGATTCAAAAACAAAAAATCGAAATTTTTTACTAGCGAAAACATAAAGCAATTTTTAATTACAGTCCCAAATGTATATATATATATATTTAACGACAAAGGTAAACAAACATAAATGTACCGGGGAAATCAATAACATTTTCTTTTAGTAATTGCCCCCAATATGACTACTATAACTTTTAATATTAATTAAGTTAAATGTATAATATAAAAAGTATGTTTTATTTCCCTGTATTATGTTGAGAAAAGCACTATATATGCTTCGGCGGATATGACAATTACCTGTCTAGTTTTAGTAACTCATACTCGACCTGCAATTACCTATTTCGCGGCCTTTGCAATAATGTACTATTGTCTAAGCCTAATGTTCTTTGAAAAAAACAGACGCCGCAAAACCTTCGGGAAAACAATGTAACACGCGTCGTTCGGGTCTTTAATATAAGCCGCAATAGTACATGCGCGGGCGTTTACAATCAAATATGAGTTTAATTGATTCGTTTCGATTTTTTATAATACATTTTATTTTATTTTCTAACGTTGGAACCAATTCCGTATATTCCCATGTAATATACCATTCTGAACTCATAGTTTCCGTATTCGCTGCATCATTATGGACTCTAACTCGCATGAATATGGAGAATTTACTATACATACATAATTAAAATTGTAATCAATGGTCTGTCCGTACAAATCTCCGACAAGGCTAAATTGATTTTAATGAAAGATTTATTGGCAGGTAGAAGGCTTTTGAGAGTATTATATAGGCAAGCATTTCCTAAAGTATGGGTGCAGAACATATTTCTGTGTCGTACTGACGACTCTCGTGAATATTGGTGTACGTAGATGTAGTATTTAAGCAAAGAAAATATTTAAGTAACAATAGCTGACGTTTGTGAAGTCTAGTATGTCTAGTCAAGTACTCGTATAGTATGATCAAGTAATTGGTTATTTTAATAACAAGATCATATTACGTACGAATACGATAGGTAGATTAGATTACGTACGAATTATTGCAGGATATAAAAAAAATTTAAACACTATACAAACACCTCAGCAGCAACGTCGGTGCTAAAAAACTGACGCAACTGCTTTGGCATGATATAGAATATTTGCTTTCTCTCATTTCCTCTGCCTTAAGAAAAATGTTAACCGTTAAACTAAATTGCACTCACGTGTTATTGTCCCTCGATGCGAACCGATCTCTGTCCCTGTCTCGTTCTCTATCTCTGTCTCTCCTTTCGCGACCCCTATCTCTATCTCGGTCTCTTCGATCATCACGTTCCCTGGGAAAACACATACAGCTTAGCTTCACATTCTTTATGAACAATCCAGAATGCCACCAATATTACACAATATAAGCAGAGTAAAATTTCTCAACCTCAAGACTAAAATCTCTGTGTAAACAAACCTTCGATTCCGAGTCAGCGTTCAATAAATCTGTCCCTATAATATTCCTGTTAAGAACGATAAAACTTTTTCGAATATATCAATTACTAGCTTTTACTCGCGGCTTCACTCGTGTTAATTTAGACTTCGGCATTCCGTCGGAAACAGTAATATTTTTCTGAATGAAACCCCCCATGTTTCCTTTATTTTTATAATTATTTATAGGTTAGCGTTTGACCACAATCTCATCTGTTGTTAAATGACGATGTGGTCTAAGACAGTCAACACGCTAACTCTAGAGGAGAATGGCTCTCAAGTCCAGCTGCTGGAATACACCAACAGGTGCTCGGCGACAGATTTTCAACTTGAGATTTGTAGCTAGCCAGGCGGACTTAGAAAAAGTCCCTTTCTGTATACCTGTACCTGTTTTGGCATTTATAATATTAGTTTCTAGATCTATCGATCGAAAAAAGCGTTACTTTGCCATAATCCATAATTAGAGTGAACATTACTTTGCGCTTTCGCCTGGAACTAATTGGCCTCGACTAGTCTTGTTCCACAAACTGTTTTCGTCTAATTATCGATATGCCGTATTCATAACTCGATATGTTAATATCCCATCTCTGAATCCAAACCCCATTCCCGCCTGCTTCAATCACCTACTTACGCCATAATTCGTTTTGCTGGTTTTTTTTTTGGCGTGCTCTTAGTCCGTCTTTTAGTGGATTTAGTATTTTAATCATAATTTTGTGTTATTTCAGTCTATATTTTGCAATATTGGTGGTATTGTACATGATATAATTCGGTTTTTGTGCACGAGTGAAGTTGATGAGAAGTAATACCACAGAGCATGAATTCTGAGATACCACAAAATTCCTTGGAAAGTTCTAACAAGGCTGTCACCATCTTGTTAGAAAAGAAAATTATCACAACACACTTATATAACATTATTACCTACTCGACAATGGCAGTAATAATCTAGAAGAATGGTTGCCGAAAAAATATACTATAGTCTTAGATTGTCGATGTCGCCACGTTCGTATCGCTCAGAACGAGTTGCACACGAATACTTATATAAAAGATTTGGAGAAAAGGATTTATCATCGACGTGGGCTACTCGTGAGTACCTACCTACCTTGCATGTTCTATTGTTATTGTTCCTCATAATAACATCGATTGGCAAGTACTATTTCAAAAAGTTTTGTCGACCAAAAAACCCAAAACAACAATTTTCGACCAACACGGCTAATGCCCGGTTTCTGAAGCATTTTTAAATGTAGTTTATCTGTTCAATAGCGCTATCGATTCGATAACTTGTGAAATTGGGTTTCTGAACACACAATTATACGATATATGTCAGTTAACCTAGGTTCAACTTAACTGGCCAATATTGGGCGTTTATCTATTCGATAAGTTTTATTTGACGTTTCATCTGCCAAAACTGACCTGAAACCCTTTTTTCTTTGTGTCTGTCTACTAATTTTAGCACAAATGTTGTTTAAATTATTGTTTATTATGTTCCATAATATGAATAAGGATCCGAAAATTCATCGTAATCCAGTATAAAAATACTGTAGATAATTTCTAATCACTGTACTACAAAATCATTTTATGTTATTTTTTGTCGACACAAATTCTTTAGCAACTATATAATATTTTAATATTGTTTTCGTGCTTTATTACCGTACATATATTTTTCTGATTTATTTATAAAATACATACAAATAATGATTTCAACAGGATTGCTGAGTATAAAATCTTACTGAATCAACAAAAATTATACTACAATGCATGATAATACTATTCAAGCAATAACAAAACCAAAGTTTTAAAATGTATGTCATTTTGGGAATGAGGGGTCAATTTTCAGTCTTTGAGAAACAGCTATGTAACAAATCAGCATACAAACTTTATAAATAAAATTAAAATAAGGCCACGAATCTAAATTGGCAAAAAGACTATTACAATAGAACAACAATTAATGACGAATTGAAATGATAAAATCAATTTTATACACCATTTTGTAATGAGTCATCTACGCCCGGTTTCTGAAGCCGTCAGTTAAACTATCAATAGCTATTGATTCAATAAAGTTATCCATAAGACAAGCGGCGTTTAACTGTCAATGCGTTTCTGAATACACAACGAGACGTCAAATAACTATCAAACCAATAACTACTTCTTTGATGTTCACTAGATGACTCTTTTTACAAAATGGTGTATAAAATTGATTTTATCATTTCAGTTCGTCATTAATTGTTGTTCTATTGTAACAGTTTCTTTGTCAATTTAGATTCGTGGCCTTATTTTAATTTTAGTTATAAAGTTTGTATGCTGATTTGTTACGTAGCTGTTTCTCAAAGACTGAAAATTGACCTCTCATTCCCAAAATATCAAACATTATAAAAACTTTGGTTTTGTTATTGCTTGGATGGTGTTATTATCATGCATAGTAGTATAATTTTTGTTGATTCAGTTAGATTTTATATTCAGCAATCCCGTTGAAATCATTATTTGTATGTATTTTATAGATAGATAAAAAAATATATGTACGATAATGAAGCACGAAAACAATATTAAAATATAATATAGTTGCTAAAGAATTTGTGTCGACAAAAAATAAACCTAAAATGATTTATGCCCGGTTTCTGAAGCATTTTTAACTGTAGTTTATCTGTTCAATAGCGAGCGCTATCAGTTCGATAACTTGTCAAATTGGGTTTCTGAACACACAATTATACGAGAAATGTCAGTTAACCTTGGTTCAACTTAACTGGCCAAGATTGGGCGTTTATCTATTCGATAAGTTGAATTTGACGTGTGTCTATTATCTACAGTATTTTTATACTGAATTACGATGAATTTTCGGATCCTCATATTATGGAACATAATAAACAATAATTTAAACATCATTTATGCTAAAATTAGTATACCGACACAAAGAAAAAAGGGTTTCAGGTCAATCTTGGCAGATGAAACGTCAAATAAAACTTATAGAATAGATAAACGCCCAATTTTGGCCAGTTAAGTTGAATTGGGGTTAACTAACATATAGCGTATAATTGTGTGTTCAGAAACCCAATTTGACAAGTTATCGAACTGATAGCGCTATTGAACAGATAAACTACAGTTAAAAATGCTTTAGAAACCAGGCACTAGTGAACATCAAAGAACTAGTTATTGGTTTGATAGTTATTTGACGTGTCGTTGTGTATTCAGAAACGCATTGACAGTTAACCGCCGCTTATCTTATGGATAGCTTTATTGAATCAATAGCTATTGACAGTTTAACTGACGGCTTCAGAAACCGGGCATAAGACGATGAAACGACAACTAAACAACTAGACACCTCTAGACATCTATTTAACGTTAGACCGACAGTCGCATAAGACCAAAAGACAACTGTGATATGAACGCGCGAGTTATTGGTTCAGTTGCGCCATGTCTTAACAATAAACGAAAACTTAATTGGATAATTACGTATAAAATACGAAGTCAGGTTTGTCGCGAACGAGTACAAAATTTCGCTCGTATTGCGGAGGTAATTATCCTCCATTTTTTTTTTTCGTCACATATGTTAACACAGCCCACTTAATATCGTCTCTCCACCACAAACGTTTTCCGTTGCAGTGAGACGTGATTGCGGTCAATCAAATACCAGCTAGGAAGTCGTACCTGTCGCGGTCACGGGTACGGTCTCGGTCACGCCTGTCCCGGTCGCGGCGATCGCGGTCGCGGTCGCGCCTGTCCCGGTCGCGATCGCGGTCGCGACGGTCGCGGTCGCCTTTCCTGTCGTCGTCGTGCTTATCGTCGGCGAGCGGCGGCGGCTCCGACGCGTTGAAGCCGGGCGGCGGCTCCGAACAGTTGAACTGCGGCGGCGGTTTCGACAGCAGCGCTTGGATCTGTTCCAGTAACAATATATTTCTTTAATATAACAATTTTGATAAATCATTAATATACGGGATACCGAATCACACTTATGTACGAGTTATGTAAAAAAAATGCAAGGATAGAAAAATACAACATTAGATATCTAAAATCAAAATAACCTTCAAATCTTTATAATCAAACTGACTACTTAATCAATTTTTAAGAAACATTCGATACATATTTTTCGAAATTACACTATTCCGCTTCATGCCCCACATCTCCATGACACGAAAATACACATCATCATAAAGCATGACAAATATAGTCAACTCTTGCAGAAAACTACTCTCACACATATCGCGTTACAGATGCAAAAATGGTGTTCATGAATTTCTTCTTTGTCTTTTGTTGTCAATCAAAGAAAATACATGCGCCTTTTTGGCTTACATCCCTATCAAACTGTTATGGTACGCAATTTTTTCATTTGGTACGCTATATACTCTGACACTAAATTATTAGGTACCTTATCTTTTAAACACACACTTAGTACATACAAGTATATAGAAGATAAACAATTATAAGTTTGCGTTACGTCTGTACCGAAGATGTTTGAATTTAAGACCATATTTCATTAACTATCGAGTGAAACGTAGTTATATTCTTGAATCACAACGCGAATAACATTGAAATGATATATGACCTGGTCAGGCAGTAGCGCAGGGAGGGCTCCAGTAGGGGGCGCGGACTCGATAGCGGGCGGGGGGTCCGCGGGGTGGCTCTCCTCGGGGTGGTTATCTTCGGTGTCGAGCTCCATCGCGTCGTCCACCTGGTTCACGTCGGCGACGCGCTGTCAATATATACAAATAAATCGTATATCATGGCCTTCTTACGCTTTCTTTATAAGAAAAAATACGGGTACTATCCGTTCCTATACCCAACCAAGTTTTTGCTGGGTATGTTAGAATTCTACTCTCTTGTTTGCAGGCGTAATTAGGAAAGTATAATCAGAGGTGCCATAATCATAAGAGGTAACACTGATTCCATAGAACTTGTGTCTAGAATAGTTCGACTTTATCTACCGAATAATTATGTAGCTGCACGTCGGCACAAATTACTTAGTATACCGGCATGTCGTACGGTAGCACATCTCAATTCGCCCTTCATTCGAATACTTCGACATCTTAACGACATCTTGCTGGAGTTCTCGTAAGTCGACTAGTTTGCCGACTATTATAAAGAATTGTGTACCACTTTTAGAAAATTTTGTGAGAAGCTGGAATTACTGTAGAGTCTGATTGTTGAGTAATATTTAGTGTTATTATTATTATTTTTGTTTTAGTCATCATATGTTTATATATAATTAACTTTCTTTTTTTATTATTGTATGTTTAAAACATGTAATCTACATAGCTATAGGCGTACCTGTTAAACTATGTAAATAAATAAATAAATCATATGTACACAAAATCATTAACGGTTAATTT
Source organism: Antheraea assamensis (assembly GCA_035772565.1). Lineage (NCBI taxonomy): Eukaryota > Metazoa > Arthropoda > Insecta > Lepidoptera > Saturniidae > Antheraea > Antheraea assamensis. Next base: position 977,004 of record JAQQSE010000012.1, read on the forward strand.
GCTATCAATGTAAACATGAAAAGAAAAACTACTTATATAGACTTTTTTTAATAAAAAAAAAGCCTTTTATGTACTGTCCAGAGCATTGTTTAAGTTACATGTGTAATTCCAGTCAAATTTCATCTGGAAGTTTTCAGACAAAAGAAAAACAAATAAAAAAAAACTGTTTTATTGTATTCTGTTTCTGTATATTTTTGCGGAATATTTCTATTGCGTATTATTATAGTATAGATTATATCTATATAAACATATGTCACTTTTTTAATATTTCCATTTTCCATACTAGTGTTAAAACATACACATCATAGCCTTCTATTGACGTCACATCTTTCCAAACAAAACTATTTGTCTTCGCGATATAAATATCTCAAAGTGTAAACGTCAAAATATTTCGCAAGGTGTGAAGTCATGCTTTATCCTTGTTAATCTTAGTCGCAAGATAATATAAATGAATTATTGTTTTTTTTTACTTGATATAGTTTGCATGTAAATACGACGAAGGTTTTTGTTTTAGTTCATTGATTAAAAACCATTCAAATCAAAAATAACATAAGCTAAGCATAAGGACTATATGCGGTTTCTTTTTCATGCATGTCTCATTTTGGATTACAAATTACACTGAATAAACTAAAACGGTACATTGTAGTGATTTTCAAAAAGTAGATATAACCACTGCATATTTAATGATTCTGCTTGTACTGTACTCATCACGAGTCATGAACACAAATTGTATTAAACGGGATTACTTACTCTGGAAGCTGAAATCTCATCAACTACAATAATACTATCAAATAACTATAACTACGAGGAAGTAGTGTGCAAAATGAAACAACATAATTCAATACATGAGTGAGAAAGAGAAGAGACTATTTAAAACAAACTTTAAAACATGCTTTAAATAAGAGTATTAAATACAATAAAAAAGTTATCATTGAATATTAAAATCAACTTGAATTGTAATACCACAAATGGATTAATTATTTATTGCATCTTTTAATAGACAAAATAAACACCAAAACTATGGAAATACTATTGTAAAAAAGAGAAGAAAGGAGATTCAGGCAGTTTTGATATAAGCTACCGAGAGTATTCGCAGTATGTGTGGAGGAATGGCACTGCAAGTACTGACGGGTGGCATCGACACGGACATGGCGCCGCCTTGCCCCCCACCCCCCAGCGCCACGTGATGCAGCGGCATGCCCACCGAGCCCACCAACCCGCCCACGCCCATTCCCACGCCCAGCAGCCCGCCCAGGAACCCGCCCACCATTCCTGCTGAACAAAAAAACCTTCTTATTTTGTTTAGCACCAATATTGGTGCTTTAACATGTGTATAATGATTGTGTGTTTTAATACATTATTATTCTAAAAAACACAGTCAAATAAATATAAATAATACATATATCATTGTCATTATCTTAGTCACAAAATGTTTTACACTAGCTTTTGCTTACAGTTACGCTCGCGTTAATGTAGACTTCATCGATCCATCGGGTACAATATTTGTTTTACACGATACAGCCTATTCTATATATACCCCTGACAACGTGTATGTAAAACTTCAGAATAATCGTTTGAATAATTAAAGCATAAAAGCGGAACAAGCACACAAACAAAATCACTTTTTCGTTTAAAATAATAGTATAGAAGTTTGAATATTAAAAGTATTTCTTCTAAATACTAAGTAATGTCATCATTTTTAATGACAATTTATAAAATCTTGTCAATGGATTCAGTGCCACATATGATTGAATAGTTAATTATTATATCGATTGTTGAAATATCTTTCAAATATTTGATAATAGTTATGTAACAAATTTGTATGTAAGAAATGTACAAAATAAATAAATACATACCCGGTTGTGGAACTGTCTGTGGAGGCATACCCGGTGGGAATCTCAACAGCGGACCAGCTGGTGGCAAACCCGCCTCACCTTGCATACCTATAGACAATCAAATCAAGCAGCCCATAATTTTTACCAAATGAATTAGTTAATGGTAACATATGAATATCATATTTTTATTATACATTTAATCCTTTCTACCACAATTTTTTGCAGTGTCCACTATGAAAATATGTATTGTTACATTTCAGAATGAACCGAATATGGTTTATAGAAGCAGAAAATATTTAAAAAAATTAAATATCGTAAATTAACTATTAAAACTGGTCTTGATTTATTTTGAAATGTGAAAAGACTCGTATATCGATATTTATTTTTAGATCCATTATAATGATGTTTTCTATACACCATTTCTTAAGCATCAATATTTTTCAAATAATAATTTGAATTGACATTATTTCAGACATAATCATTCACCCGGACACTTCAGTGAAGGGATACATCGTGATGAAACCATAGCATGATGGTTGAGCTTCTTCTTCTAAGTCCGACACCAGCTAGCTACCATCCTCAAGTTGACAATCTGTTGCCAAGCACCTATTGATGTGTTCTGGCAGCTGCACTAAAGAACCAGCCCCTATATGTTTAGCGTGTTTACTATCTTGGACGACAATGTTATTTAGCATCATGAGATTGTGATCAAAAGCCAAAACCTATTATAAAAAAATCACCATACGAATATTTCCTCAAATTCTCGCAGCTAATCAACGCTCCCAAAAGAAATCTAAGAATTGATAACCAGTAGAAGCTATTGTTTAATTCTAAGCTCTTCTAGGCTGGAGTTAATAAAGAATAAAATAATACCTGGTACAGCTGTGGGTAAACTTGGGGGTCTGATGCCCGGTGGCATGCCTGCCGTAAGTCCTGGAGGCATCCCGCCTGTCATCCTGTTATATCAATACATATATTTGACATAAAAGCCTTTACAATTACCGTTTACATTTTTTATAGATACTGTCCTCACTTACATATTCATCACGACACTGGCTAAATTGTAAATAGGGCCTACAAGTGTCAAATCAAAGAAAAATAATAAAGCCAACACAGCGACTACACCAATTTATGTAAATAAATTAGTAGCAGTTACGAAAATCACAGTTATTTTAACTGCTATTTCACTGGTGAGAAATAAAAATATGCTATATTATACAACAGCATTCTTACTTGAATGATTTCTTTTTTAATAACTCCGAACACATCGCGTAAAATTAAAGAAATCCTACCATAGACTCCTGGTCAAAGATATCTGGCTTCTCAACATATTATAACGCTCACTATATTTAACATGTGAAAAATAAGTACGATGTAAATTCAACTATATTCTACAAAATATAACAGTGATAAAAATTAAGTCATACGATACGAAGAATAGCATCAATACAAATTCATAATTCTCATAAGACAGATTATTTTAATGAAGTTACACTTAAAAATTTGGCTCCAACTCTAAAATCACTTACTTTGGATTAGTCAGATGAATACGACTAATAAATTACCTATTTTTTATTTTATTATTTCTTTGTCACTAACTTTGTGACAATTACTTAGCTTTGCAAAATTCCTCAACACCATCTTAGATGGTATATACTGCACAGTTCACAAGAATCGATAGAGAAACTACTACTATGTTGTTTTAATCCGTGTACGACAAACTAGACCGCATTGGTATGTACAGTGGAATCCGAAAATAATGGCAGTTACTGAGATCTAAAATCCATCGACAATCATCGCTATTATGCCCGCCTGCAAGTCTGTAGGCTGGTGGATATACAGTGGCTGATTCCAAAACCCGATATATCAAAAACCGCGGGTTCTTTATCACGTGTGTGGTGGCCACAATCCACTCGTGTACAGACACCATACTATCCTGTTTTTACACAGAATATATATTTACTGATCCCGGAACGTGACACACTTAAGCGTATGAGTATTGCGGGATAACGCTTAATCTATAATGTTCTCGATTTTCATCTTCTACCATCTTGACCCCACTGGTCTGTTGGAACATTTCCTAAAGCGTCAATTAAATAATTTATATCATACCTCATCCATAGTTTAGAGTAAAAACAGTGAATTACCCCGGAGGTGGTATCCTGGGAACAGACATGGTGATATTCGGCTGTGCAGTGTTTGGCAGTGGTCCCGGGAGGGACAAAGCCCCCGCCACTCCCGTGACGCTGCCCACACCCGCGACATTACCTATGCTCGCCATACTCACTGGTGGGATGGCACCTACATACACCACACATCAATATTTATATTATTTTTCACTAATCCACGCACCTCATGGATCTATTTATCATATTATAATTATGCTTCCAGCCAGTTATCGGAAAATGCGGGCAAGGTTTAAAACCCCTCGTTTCCAAAGTGGCCCAGGTGGACCCCAGGGTTCCACGAGAAACTAGACGGGGGTCTACGTTGGCGTGACAAAAAAAATGAGGTTTTATAATTCGTAAGCGACTACAAAAAAAAATTGGGTATTTATGAGAAATAATTGGAGGTCAATGATAATGGATTTAATTTATGCCTGTAGCGATTTTAACTTTGGCTTTGTATGAATGGAGCAATTTTATATACACATACTGTATACTTAAATACTACTTCTTCTAATATAAAGATATATCTATCTATATCAATGAAAAAAAAAACATATATTTAAACATGAGAAATGTGAAAAAAATATTCAGGTAAGCAGGGGGAGTCTACAGATAGCGAAAAATATGGGAAGTAGTCCACGAGAAAAAGATGTTTGGGGACGTCTAGTTATATTTTACAAAAAATATCTGCTACAACCATGTTGACATGTTTTGATATATGCCATAAATTATATATTATAGTTACCATGAGAACCAAGAACCTTCTAAAATGACTAAAATTACCCAATTATATCTCTGTTTTCAGACATACGGCAAACAAATTTAATGAACGAAAAGAATGATAAAGAAAACAGACAGACAGACATAAGAATAATTGTTCTTATATTAATCTCGAATAACATTTTTAAATTCAGTTAATTTTAGGAATACGAGAGTGGGGAATAGGAAATACTGTTTTCGTCTGTCCTATTTAAGTGTAATCAATGCGAGCTACAGTTGCCTCTTTCGGGCTTTATTGGATATTTCGGTAAAACTGTAACAACAACAGATTTAATATACAAATTATACTTTAAATGTTATACCAATAGCATTTCCTATTAAATCGTTTTGTATAGTGTTTATTGATAAAAAAAATACTAGATATGTTTAATTTTTGTACAATAAACTGGAGCCAGAATTATCTATATCTAGAAAATTGCAACACAATGTAACATTTTTACATATCCGACAAATAATAAAAATTCCAAATGTTTTGATTAAATTATTATACACCAATAATTAAACAATACTTAATTATTATGTTACGTTATTAGTTTTATGTAATTGTATATTAGTACATAAATTTCAAGATAATCAAAAACCTATGCACATTTTTTTTATATTGTAATAATTATCCATTCAATAGCGTGAGTAACGATTTTTTTTACACAATCTCGGAAGTAGGAAGAAGAATCATAAAGATTTTTTGTATGAAATTGCACTACTTTTCTTCATTTCGGTATTTTTCATACAGGACTCGGTGTAAATATTAATCTGTTAAGATAATGATGGGGTTACATTGAAGCGATCTGTTGTCTGAGCATACGTCTGGGTTAATCAACTTATGTTTGATGCTTAAACAGTTCATATGTATTGTCAGTGGAACTCATGTTGTGGAACATTTGACGAGATAAACAAATAGTTGAGATTTTGCTTTCTTTTTCAGTTTAAACTTTAACTTCAACTCACCTGGTGGAAGATTTGGTAGTGAACCCGGTGGGATGTTCTGCAGCGTCCCCGGTGGTAAGTTGGACAATGCCCCTGGTGGTAAATTGGGCAAGGAGCCCGGAGGCATGTTCTGCAATGTTCCCGGTGGTAAGTTGGGCAATGTGCCAGGGGGCATGCTGGGCAACGAGCCGGGCGGCATGTTGGGCAGTGAGCCAGGTGGCATGTTAGGTAACGTGCCGGGTGGGAGGTTGGCGATCATGCCCGGTCCCGATACGGGTGGCATCCCGGGCATCATTGGCATTTCCATTATCGTCTTCGGTATTATCTAAAAAATATTTTAATTACATCAAAAGGCACGGAAAACTATATATAATAGGCCCGTTAGTGAAAATTGATGCGGCGTTTGCGGTAGTGCGCTACTTATTAATGTGGACTTAATAAAATAAATTTTGCAATTGGTTATAATTTATTTCCATTTAACAATTTAACGTGTACACACGTGATTTAAATCTTATTCTTAAGTGACGTTTGTGCGGGTGCAACTTTAGATCACTTGTCATCGACGTTTCGTTCCCAAACAAATTTAAAGTTGCATATTCTAAATTCTTTTTTTATTATGTTAATACTTATTGACTGGGGGTTTGTGTATCTCTAGGACATCTTTTAAAAATCAGTCCTACAATATTACCTTGTCATACTACATATCGAAAGTTATAAATGTTGTTTTCACTATGAGTAAGGCTTTTTTTCATTCTTTTTAATTCCTGGCAACTTAGTTCTCTTCAAAGATTCCAGGATTTTAATGACTAAGTGCCAATTCTGGAGTGAGCATCTTGTGATAATTTCAATGGTAGCTAACCACCTTGTTAGAACTTTCCATGGAGTTTTTGAGACATCTTACAAATTCATACTCCATGATATTATTTCCTATTCACTTCACTTATGCACAATAACCAAACTGTATTTCGTAAAACACCACGAATATTACAAAATATAGAGTGAAATAACACAAGATTATGAATAAAATATAAAACACATTAAATGACCGATTAGAGTTAATTAAAGTTAACACAAACACATTACGAGCCACGTGTACCAGCGGTGGTACACGTTAAGCTTGATCCTTTGGCCACGTATACCACACACTTGTGATATGATGCTTACACTCCTTACTTACTTATATTTACACGATGTGATAACTACTAAAATCGAAAGCATTACTTATGTCTTAATATTGGAATAATAAATCAAATTTTGGTCAAAATAGCAAATGGTCTGAACGGCATGTCAGGCAAAATTGACTTGACACGGAATGTGTTAAAAAAATAATACATACCCGCGGTGGCATCCAAGGTGGTAGCGTGTCCTCGTCGACGGCGCCGCCATCCTCCAGCGCATCTAGCGAGAGCGCGCCCAGCGCCCACCGCGCTTGCAGCGCTTCCCACGGCAAGTACGACACGCCCAGCTCCCCCTCCCAGTACTCCTTCCATTCGCGCCCCTTCACGCCTTTGCCTGGCGCCCACGCCACCTGATACACACCCAACCATCCCACTATCACCCAACACATTCCCAAACAGGGTCACCACGCCCTCATACATCGATATTTATATCGATAAGCGATATATCTATCATCCATCTCAACTTCACATTATCGATAAATTTATGTAACGAAATATGGATGTGAGAAAAATAAATTAAACCCTCCAAAGACCCCCCAAAGAAAGAAGACCCAGATCTCAAAATGGAGGATTACGTTTTTATTTCTTTTTTTTTATTCCACGATATTGTATATTGTAAATATCATGGTTTAGTAAAAAAAGATCGTAGAAATGAAAAAAATAATTTAAAAATACATATTACATGAAAATTTTAATTTTACAATACATCATTTGTTATTTTTCAAAGTTTTGTAATAAATAAGGTATTTTTTAAGCTAATACCGCCAACAGTTTGACCTAGGCCTAGGTCGTTTGTATGGCGTTTATGATTTTGGACAGTACAGGGGTTAAAACGCAAAACGCAATACCATATATATTGTACTATGTTTATATACTCTGGAAATAATAATTTCGATAATCTCTTCCACCGCAACGTAACCAGAATCTGCGTCACTTTTAAAAATGTCGTTTTTTTACGTAATTTGAGGTATGAACATTGTATTATTAAAATATGACCAAAATTGATCTTTCACAAATTTTTTTCCATATTTTAACACATATTATTGAATCTTATTATGGGAAAGCTTTGAAATTTTCTTTCGCAATCTTTTTGTGTGACGAAAAGTGGTGGGGGTAAACACTATGTCGAGTAAACTGTAGAAAACACCGGTTTTCGTCTCCAATCATGGAAGTTAAACAACATCGGACGCGGTCAGCACTTGGATGGGTGACCGCCTTGGAACACCACGTGACGTTGTCTTTTTGTTTTGTTGTACTTTTTATAATGACGATTTCACTTCTTTCGTGTGGTCATAAGCACACACACCCTTTTTTTCTATATAGAATCATCACAACTTCACTTTTATTATATCGTTATAAATATGATATAAGTCGATATAACTTTGATTTATTGTAATGTATGCACGGAACTAATTTCTAAACATTTATCAATCATATAAAATCAGTCCTTTTCTACGAAAACTATTCAACAGTACACACATGAAAGAGTCTTTGTGCTGATTAAACATTACTTGATCACGAATCGCGACAAACTAAAACAGAGATACTGTGATGGGTTTGTCAGCATGTGCATGACGATTATGGCCCCGTTAGGAACAAATCTCTACACTCACGACTTGGTCATACATAGATCGAGTTATAAGATGCGACAGCGTTATAGCGTCGTTATTTATCAAACAGTTATATACAAGAAATGAAACATCTGAATTCGATTTTGTAGACCTGTGAATGATCTGAGAGCTCATTTTTATTTTTTTCAACCTGTCTAACCACTGTTGGCCTGACGGGCTTATGAAGCGTCACCGGGCTTTTACGGCGATCTGCTGAATGGTAACAAGTTCACAGGCCTTGAGTGTTTCCTTGAATACAAAAACGCGAATCGAACTACACGAACCGTGCGAGTTAAGCAAATCTGTAAATTTTGATTAAGGTTTACAAACTGAAGTGGAAAAAGATACCTTACAGAACCTAACTAACTACCACGTGTATGGGATGCAGTGCGGTGTGTGAAATGAACTAGTGAATAGTGTTACTGTATCGCACTAGCAGCATATTCGGGGATTCCACTCCGGAGGATCGAAACTAGGCATGAAATGCTGTCGAGTGTGGTCGCGGCGGGAATGCGAGAGCGAAGTTAACCGACCGACCACGGCCGATGTGATTGGTGGTTTCGCGGGTGTCGCTACGAGCATGCTCTGTTTAAATAGTTAGAAGAGTACGAATCGTTCGATGTCGTCATAGTGTAGGTGGCAACTCACGGTGATCTCCTTGGAGTGCAGGCGATGTGCTTGCAACGCGGTGAGGGCGCGGTGTGCATCACGGCGGCGCTCCATCACGACGAAGGCGCAGCCGCGCGGCGGCACGAGGTCGATGGAGGCGACGCCACCCACTGCGCCGAACAGGTCCCACAGCTCCTCCGCGCGCGCCAGCTTCGACAGGTGCCCCACCCACAGCGTCGTGCTGCACACTGTAAAATACACAAAATTTACACAGTCCTCATCCATCTTTTTGACAACTCTGAATATAGACGAAGTTCAAGCTTACGCGTAATATAGCAGAGTTTAATGCAAAACAAAATTAAAATATTATAATAAGAATCTGAAATTGGCATTTATCTGTAAGTTGTCTTGATGTTACATTACACAAATAATATAATACGTATTTATATGTATTCGTGGATTGTGCAGCTATATTCAGAGCGGTGAAAACGTTTGCTAAGGTCTGTACTTTCTGTGCCTCGTCTTAGCTTCAGACGGAAGTTGCGCGCGTATGTGACACGGCATGAAGTGACATGAAACTAAAGTATTATAGCGGAACTTGTGTGAACTAGCGTTCGAGTATAGTTCGCGGTCGTATTTCGTGCTGGATCGGTTCCCTAGTGCTTCGAGGTTGTGCGCGCGCTCTGCGATACTAAAATAATACATACATGATACCTTTGCGCTAAATACTTAAGTATTGCTTAAAAAAGTGGCATTTCACGTCCAGTTTTATCTTTCCTTAATTGTTCTAAATTACACGACAGATTTTGTTACGATTTTCACTTTCATTTAGAGCATTTCTTCTCGAAGGTTTATATGTATAATACGTATGAGTGCGTTCCACGCCAAATCGAATGGTTACAAAATCATTTGTTATCCTGATTTTAGAGAAATTTTAAAACCCTTCAAAATATCCTTTCTGGTCAATTTTGAGATTTCAAAAAAATGTACCCTTCGGTTTTCTTAATTTAAATCTTCTATACATTTCTCAATTTTTAAGCACGATCCGGTAATGAGTTATCTATAACTAGTATTTATTTTCGATTTTTACAAATGTTAAATTACTTAGAGGTTTGAAAACTGAAGAGATTGGAATAAGATTGAAGTTGATTTAAACCAGCACTAATATGTCTAAAAAAGAACAAAAAAATTTACAATTGAGTTTATTTACAAATTAATTTGTAATTGCAAATTGTAATTTGCACGCACACGCATAAACACACGCACCCATATGTTAAAATTACATTAAATTAAGAAAGTCGAAAGGTACATTCATTTTTTAAAACTCAATTAAAGTGTAAAACTCAAATATCTTTTAAAAAAAATCTATAAAGGACATGTAAAAAAAAAATGATATATCGATATGTTGTGAAGGAATAATAAAAATAAATCTCAAAATTTACCAGGAGAGCTATTTGCTGAGGTAATAAAAACATATCACAAAATTGAGGAAATAAAAAAACACTTTTTTTTTCTAGCCGTCCGATTTGACTTGGAACACCTCTAACGATATTAATTGAAACAGTTATTCATAATGTTTAATTATCGTTCGGACTTTTGACTCGGTTCCAAAACCTTAAAAATACGTTATAAATTCAAAAACCTCACCACTGAGATTATCCTTCTTGATCGGCGGTAGTCCCTTCTTCTCTCGTTCCCTCTGTTTTTCTCTTTCGGCTTCCTTCTCTTTATAATTCTTCTCCTTATCTTTGTCTCTGTCTTTTTCTTTCTCCCTGATAGATCATTAAATTAGTATATATATATCTTCCATTTTTTTATGTGATCGTAACTAATATTAAATGTCAATGTGTTTGTTTTCTCGTTACACACTGATGCCTTAAATACTGAACCGATCCATAATGAAATTTCATAAATAGAGTATAAAAAAGAAGATAGGATCAGGATACGACAGGATCATCCAGAAATAATGTACTGTTCCGAGGGATAGGTTAAATCTACATATTAACGCGAACAAAGTCCCAAGCAAAAGCTAGTAGAGAATAATTAATTCACTCCCGAAAACGGCAGATATTTAAAAAAAAAAAAAACAAAGTTCCCGCCGTCGGCTCTTACATTTATGCCATTTCACTTTGCTTCTATCGCTACGAATTTTGTCTATGCTTGCAATAATACATATATCACTATGAGATAAATAGCATATCGTTTATATATTATCGTGTATTTAAAATTGGTAATGTTTTTATACACAATAATTATAGCTAATTTAGAAAATGTACTGTTTATTTTATAATCGATTAGCAAATATTCTATAATATCGTTGTGGCGACTTCACTTAACGCCTTTTATATGACAGCTTTTGTGCAAGAATTGTCAGTTATTTATGAGTTACTTTATTTTATTTTAAAAAAAGGTTTTACAGTAGTATCACTAATAATATACCTGAAATGATGATTCAAATTAGTTTTATGTAAGTTTAATAATGTACACTTGATTCAGTTTAGACTTTTGTAATACAGCTTTACGTTTTATTTCTGTGAGAGTGTCGTTTACAGTAGAAAATATATCCCTATTTGTAAGTTGTACAGTAAATTGTATTCTTTTTTCATAGCTTTTGAACAAAATTGTACAATTGAAGAAGACTTTGTTGATAATAGTTATTGGTTCAACGTATTTCACAACTACCAAAAGTAGTATTTTATCGAAAAACTATTTTTTTCTTTCAAAAGTTATTGCTATGCTTTACAGGATTTTTCAAATCCCTTTGTGCAACTTATTCCAAATCTCGTGAAGTATGAAGGTGTCGTCAGCAATGATGATAATGGGAACAACAGGAGTTTCCTCACCTTAGGAGAATACAACCACCTAATATTATAAATTTTAGTTGTTATAAGTCTTTGTTTTGTGTTTATTATTATATAGTATCTTGAATTAAAATGTAATTATATAAAATTGTTTTATTTCTGAATTAGTCTAAAAAATTATTTTGTAAAGTAATAAGTATAAAATATTGAAATTTATCATTATTTTCAAAGTATAATTATAGTTTATGAATATCATTGGTATCTGGTTATATTGTAACAAGCTCATTGACTGATTAGTATAGAAAGTGTCCTGTAGTGGATAGTAGATAGACTTTATCAAGTCATGATATTTGTACCTTTTTTTAGATTGAATATCAAGCAATTTTTAGAAATTAATATGACCAACAAGGTTGCCATGCTTTTGATAAAATACTACTATTCTTGCAATCTTTTTGTATAAACAAAAACAAATGTTTTCTCTGGTTAGCTGTTTACTTCTCTCATGTTTCTTTAAACATCTCATTCTTTAATAATCTGATAGAAATATGATACTACTATTTGGAAGAAATAAAATATCTTTATTGACGCAAGTACAAGGCCAACATAGTTGTCAAAATATTGCAAATACACATACTACAAAAAGTTGAACAAGATATTATAATTATGCCATAGGACTGCTACAAATATTTACTGAATATTTAAATATTTATTTGCATTAAATTTTTTTCTACCCTATGTAAAAGAATAAATCCAATAAATAAATTGTAAATTTCATAGTTTAGTAAAGAAAAAGTTCTAAATAGTAGAAATAAAAAAAGAATTTAATAATACATTCAATATAATAAGTGTAAACAATAATAAAAATAACTTTATATTCAATAACTTGTTATTATTCAGATTTTATAATAAAATTAGATATTATTTAAAACTTATACTGCCAAAATGTCCCTTGACCCATGCAGCATAAGGTCTACATTCGTTTGTATGGCACTTTCGAGTCGAGTTTTTACAGGTTAATAATTAAAACGTATTAAGCTTACTTAATAGAAATAGATATTTAAGCATGTATGTTGTGCCATCCTTACACACTCTTTAATGAGTTTGTATGTATGTATGCATGAGTGTGTAAGTAAGCATAATTATCCTACCATATTATAGACGAGAAAGTATGTGAAGATGGATGGATGTATGTATGTTACTCTTTCATGCAAAAATCACTGCATGAGTTAGACGAAGATAACATATGTAGTAATAATTCATAAAGATATAAACGCAGACGAAGACGCGGGCAGACGCTACTTACATGAATTTCAGTTTGAGATTTGCTCTCTTACACTGCGTCTAATTAATATGTCTACACAAGATTAGTAATTAATTAACACAACATACAGGCAGGACAATTATTTGTGTGTGATGTACTAACCATTTTTGCAAGAGTCTTGGTGTACTTTGTGTCTGTTAATAATTACATTAAAGCGCTATCTAGTGATGATATAAGCCCTAACAACAAATTTATCATAAAATTACTTCGAAATAGATATCAAAGAAGTGAACAAAACCGAGAATGGCCACTTTTAGTAGCTTTAAAATATAAAATCCACTACATGAAGACTGATGTACCCACCAAGAACTCCTTTTGTGATGGTTAAAGTGAAGTCTCGGAAGTGAATGTAATACGGTGTAAGTATACGTTACCTGTCTCGCTCGCGGTCACGCCTCCGTCTTGGCGAGCGGTCTCGGTCTCGTTCCCGGTCTCGATCTCGGCGGCGTCGCCTAGGCGACTGCGAGCGTGAGCGACGCCGACGTCCCTTCGGCGAGGGACTCCTGTGACGACAACGCACGTATCGTATATTCATAACAACCCGAACATTAACATGAACAATTTCGGAAGGTGTGACAATCGCTTTTGTTCACATGTTAACAAGAATTAATAATTAATTCTTTTGTCTATATATAAATAGGCAAAGATAAAGCAGTTAAGTATATCTTCCTCCTATGTTTCTAAAACGATTTTATTTATTTGACTGAATTTTTTAATTTTGTATTTTTTCTTTAATATTGAAACATTAAAATGATGACTTAAAACTTCATAATGGTTGAAATTTGACCACTAGATAATCACCAGTCTATATTATTATATAGGACTAGCTGTTGCCCGCAGATCCGCATGCGTTTTTTTTATAATTGTAAATTACTTCTTATAAGATCAGCTATCTGTTAGTGAAAGTTCCGTGAAAAATGGTTCAAACGTTTTGGAGATAGTACTGAAAACAAAACCATGGGTAAAAGCTAGTTCAAAATAAAAAAGCTTTAATTACTTTTTATAACATTAGCTATCTGTCAGTGAAAGTCTCATGCAAATAGGTGCAATCGTCTTGTACTAGTACTAGTACTAAAGACGAAACCACGGATGACAGCTAGTCTAAAATAAAGTAGAACATGTCACCTGCTGTAATTTTAACTATCCGTCAGTGAAATTTCTGTCAAAATCGGTCCAGTCGTTTCGGAGATTACCCGGAACATACAGACAGACAAAAATTTTAAAAATTGTATTTTTGTTATCAGTATCGTGTATACATCCATATATAATCAGTAAAAAGTCGTTATATTGATATTACATACAGACACTTCATTTTTATTATATCAGTACGGTACAGGGCATTTGACTTAGCGAATCGGATTGAAAAGTGCTCTCACTTTTCGCCAACTCTTCTTCACCAGCCTACTCTCTGTAGGCTCTATTTGATAGAACAGACAAAGTGTGGCAGCAGTAGATTCGCATCTTATTTCACCTATTTTTGAAATTTCTTGAAGAATGTGGTTCCTCTTAATGTATAAAATGCAATGAAACATAATATAGACTTACCTGGAATCATTGGCATCAGGTATTTCTATAACTTGAGGGCCGGTTTCCACGAATTCAATGTCAGATTCAACCATGTCATCCTTTGACTCTGACTGTTTCTGTTGCTCAGGTGGTCCACCCTGGTCCAATAATGTTATTTAAATTACCACGATATTAATTTACTATAAAGTTATTCAAATTTAAAGAGGTTATGATTTTTAATAGCACTAAATATTCAGCGATGTGTTTTTTTATGACGTGAAGAAGTGGGGCAAGCAGCTACGCAGTAAGTGGTAAAGAAGTATATTTATATAGATTTAAAACAAACAACCTTGCGGAGGATTGCTAGTATATATAGCGTGGTCTACAGCGTAAACAATAAATTTCACTAAACCTTGACAATTCCATATTATGATAAATATAAATGATATCCAATTTCAACAAAATTAGTAGAGGAGAAGAACTACTAACTTTATATGTGTGCTAAGAAATGTATATAGTTATTGAAAGTATGTATTCATTTTTTTAAACTTGAAAATTTAACATTCATAAATCTGTATAAAAAAATTGAATCAATTTTGATTTATTTTTTCTATAAAGGCCATGTAAAAACCAAAAAATTTAAAAAAGCTCAAAATTTACCAGTAACGCTATTTTGATGGGTACAAAAACTTATCACAAAATTGAGGAAATAAAATAAGAAAACATTTCTTTCAAACTGCCTGATTTTATATTGAAAAAACCCATTAATAACAAAATGTGACTTACCAAAAATTGATTTTGATTTTGGTTCTGCTGTAACTGCATGTCGGACATCATTGGCATTAAATTCTGAAAAAAAATTTATATTGATTTAAAAGTAGACCTTGAATTGCTAATAGATTAATATTTTTTTTTTATTTAGTGTTAATAAATACATACAGGTATTTGCATCCCGGTCATGAGCTGCATTTGCGCTTGTAGGCTCTGAAGTTGCCTCATTATCTCAGGATTCGTTAATATACTGTAAATAAAAAATCAATTTTAATACAAAATAATATATATAATGAAAGTAGAGTTTCTTTGAGACTCAATCACATGAAAACTACTGAACATATTTGCATAAGACAATATGATCAGTCTATGCGGAATTTTTCCAAGATGGTTCTAGGCTAATTATTTTTTGTTTTCGTTTGACATCTCACGAAAACTTGACAAACAATTACCAACTAACTTCATGGTGTCGCTTTTAAGCATTGGTGTGCACGTGCATCGCAACACATTCACTCTCAAAATTTTTCACAAATGCACCAAAAGAAGTATAACTTCAAAAATGTAACCTCAACATACCTTCCGAGGGCATCAGCAGGATTCTGTGTAGAGTGTTGTGGAGGATTTGTGACATGAGAATTGTGACCAGAGTGACCGGAATGAGCAGAGTGAGAGGTATGAACTGGTGCAGGCATTGGCTCAGGAGGAATTGATTCATCCTCACTCTCATATTCAAAGTCATTCAGCAGCTTACGATTGAACTTCACACCTGGCTGACCTGATGGCTCATCCTGGAACTAGTTTTTTTTTTTTAATCATTATTAATAGAAGCAATTTATGATGTAAATTTAATGTTACATCATCTGATTTTGAGAATAAACTTTTATTTTATGGTTCAAATACAGAAAGGCTTGTACTATGGTTAGATAGGGGTATATTCCAAAATGGTGCAAAAATTATTGTTTTCTTTTGGCATTGAAATTACTTTTTTATTTCAAGTGTACATTACAACTTTGATGCCTATAACGCAATTGACAACAATAAAAAAAATATACACCTTTTGGCTATGCAAAATCAAATACATATACTTTGCATTTCGAATGCTATATAATTGGCATATGTACTTATTAAAAGAATACTTCATACAAAACCATTTCAAAACAACATGATATAACAATTGGGTGAAATTTAACTGTCATATTTAAAAATATATATTCAACTGAGGCATATGAATAATATTAAAATGTAAGTAATAACAAAGGTTTATGACTTTGTTCATATGAACAAAGCACTAAAATTACTTACAACTATATCATGTGTTTATGTAACTTGTTTACTATGTTTAACCACTAGAGAAAGCATAATGATATGTAACTTTCATCTTTACTGATAAAAAAAATAACTAAACTAAATGAAATACAGTCATTTGTTGAATCAGCTAGCAAACTACATGTTGCATGCTGACAGTGCTATGTCCTTAAACTTTCTAACAATTATACAGTAAGGCAATAAATACGAACACATAGAAGATACATACAAACTAAAATCACGATTGTTAGTGCACCTGATATTGATTATTTATCTAACATTTGAATGCTTCAACCAATTGAGGTCTTATAGAACAGATAATTCATAACCATCAAAAGATTTGATAATCATTAAACAAAATTTATATTTATGTATACCAGTGACTCACATTGATAATACATATTGGTTTTGCCATCTAAGAAAGTAAATAATAAACTTGAAACTCAGTAAATTACACATGCTACTGACTAGAAAGAAATGAAACATCTAAGGAGATAATTTGATATATAAGAAGTATTCCTACATTTTCTATTGCATTCCAACATTTAACCTTGGCTCTCTTACAGTTACTGTATTTTTATTTAAGAGATTATATCTAATTATTACACATGTGGATTACCTGATCACCCATAGGTGACATGGCATCTGGAGTATGTTGTGTGGGTGGAGTCGGTGATCTCTTGCTATCCGACATATTGTGACTTATATTTAAACTGCTCCCTGAAATATAGCAAATGATTTATTAATTTCAGTTTTACATTACGCTTAATAATGTGTTTTAACTAAAGACTGTAGTAACAAACTAGCAAAGATCCATTATATATATTTTTTAATGTGATCATATGTCAAGAACATGTAATTCTATTTATTGTAAATAATTATAACTGGCTACTTAAAAAGAAAGAAGTTTTTAAACTTGTGTCAATCTTTACTAATATCATAAATACGAATATGAGTTTGTTTATTATGATTGCACATCATAACTAGTCTAACGATCATTGTGATATTTTGCATAGATGTTGTCAGGACACAAAAAAAAAGACGAAGAGTAATTTTTATCCACAAAAGAGTACTATTCCCTTGAGATAGCTCAAACCTACCTTAGCACAAGCAAAGCCACGAGCAGAAGTTAGTATTTCATAGTATGTCATAGTATTTTTCAAATACAGTTTCATGTTATCTTACATATAGGCACGGCCAGGCTCTCAATAACCCCTACCGAATTAATATCATATTACATTGTAGTATGAAGTTTTACAATTGAAAATTCAAATTAAAAAATATTATTTTAGTATTTTGGTTAATTAATGAATATGGTGGTGAAATATAATTTATTGTATTATAATGTTACCAAATTAATGTAAATGAATCATATATTGTGACTATAAATTAAGGAAGTACACAATTACTAAATAATGTTGTACAAAGAAAATTATGTCTTTATTTAACAAATTTCATGAAATAATTGACTGTCCACAAGTCACTAAACACTTAAAATTTAATATTCCAATTAATCTTCCTAGATCTAATAAATACATCCCAGTTTATATTTCTCATTCCTACCCTATTTTAGGCTTTTACTCTCCGGTCAACAGAATATCTAGGTCATATAATACACTACATAAAACATGCAACGTTTTCTCATATAAACGAAATACATTCAAAATTGGGGTAGAGACATATCAATCTATTCATAAAGTAGAGTTTTAGAGTATTAATTGCTTTTAGTATTATCTTTCACTTTCGATTATAGTTTGTTTATATCAACTCTTTAAATCTATAAAATCATTTAATATTAAGTATTATTCAAATTTCATTTATTGTTGGAGCATGCCGTGATGTTCTATAAGTGTGACTACATTTAAATTTCTTTACAAAATTATTACTACTAGTATATTTACAAATGTATTGTTATGTTGATGACTCATAATGAATTAATAAATATCACTCATTAATCTGATAGTAATAAACTATTCTTTGCTTTATATGAATATATCTACATTCATAGCTATGATCATATTTCTTGGGTACATTTTAATAGGAAGTATTCAGGAGATAAATTGACACTGGAATATACTAGAACAAATAGATATCAACAGTGGAGGTCAACAAGATTAATTGAATAATGTGGAGGCTATCAATGGTACATTAGTTAGTTAACCATTCAATAGTAATTTTTATATCAATTTGGAAAATGTGGTCTAACAACTAGACTGGCAGGTATATCTTTAAATTTTGATGTTATATTTATTATTCTTTTTCTTCTTTCAATTTGTCTACTTTTTAATCAGAATATGTTTGTGCGTAAGGTTTAATGAACTGGTTAATATATAATTTTTTTTATAGATATTTACATGCATGTATTATTAAAATTATAAAATATAACAAAAATCACCATTTGCTGTATTATTTTGTTGTTGTTGTATTTCCTGGTGAAGTGGATGGTTTGGGTCAGCCATATTAAGCAATGGCTGGATGACTTGAGGGGAGAATACATTATTCTTTTGCCATAAGTTGAGAACCCTGATTATGTTACGCTGAAAACATGTAAAACACCTTGTAAACAAAATTGATGATGTAGCAACAGAGTGGCTCACTGGCTCGTAAGTGATAATACATATAAAATAAATGATACTGTAAATATGAAGATATTCAAGTTTTTATTATCTTTTCATTTCTAATCTCTAGTTAAAATATAAATTAGCCATTCGAATCAGTCATCTCATTATAGAAAAATAATAAATGTCAATGTAATGTAAAATAGTAAACATATAAAACCTACATGCACACGGTCAAATGCAGCTACTGGAACATATAACTGCTTGGTAAGAATTTCTGACTTATGGACACTATATGGCCAATGAGCATTAAAAAATGCATTATAGAATGTTATATATAGTGTAAAAACCAACTTAAGAACTTTTATTCTATACTAAAATAATTACAAATAATGATTGAGTCTAAAAATATAAAGGTATCATAATGCCAATTTAACCACATTAATAAATTTTGTTACAATACTTAAAAATAAATTACAACAGGATTCTTTTTATTTAACTTTTATAGACTTAGTTATCTTCTTGGTAAAATCAATGTTATCATGATTTATAAGAATAAAATAGTAGTGTACATATTAAAAAAGTTCTAGTGTATCATCTATAGATACTGCTAATATATTTAATAAGCAAGATATTGACTGCGTTAAATCATGAACAGTTTTTCTGTTTGACATTGGTTTGTTATCCATCCTACATAAGTAAATATATTTATATATAATGTAAAAATCGAGATAAATCATTAGGAGTGGCGGCATATAACAATGTTTGTCTTGAGCATAGATAACGATACGTCTATAACCTAAAATACTGTTTTACATAACTAACCTTATCTTCTGGGGGGCATCTGAAGAGGTTTGCAAATGTTAGTTGCATATTCTTCGCAAATCTTGGTGCGAATACATCTTTATCTTGACCGAACTGATGCCGCGATTGTCTCACTATAGAATCTATCACATAAAGCCCAGGAACTTTATATTCTGGCTTACATTTTTGAATGAACTTCTCGACGCTATGAACAACATGTTTGTAGAACTTTATTGCCTTTATAGCACCTTTGGTGATAGCACTCATTTTCGCCTTTGAAATAGGGGGTTTGTTTTCGTACAACCCGGACAACTGAAAGGGAAATAATATTTGAAACGCTGCCACGGTACATTTTCGTTTACAAGGATAAATTATAACTCTATTATACCTCCGCGTTGAACGCTTTAACCTCTGGTTTATCCATTTTGAATGTATCGTATTAAGCTATTGATATTTTATTAAATTACACCTTTATTACGATTTAATTGAAGAAAGACAATCATTTTCGTATGCGAATCAACATGCTCAAAATTACAAAATGGCGTATGTAGATAAATATCGATGGTCAAGTCAAGACTTTTGGTAGCATTCCGAAAAAAAATTTCTCGTTAAGATTGTCTGTGGTTTTTTTTTAATATTAAACAATTGGTAAGTACAAAATACAATTAAATTCTAATATTCAGAATTACAGCTCGACTTCATAAATATGATTTAAAATGTATTTATCAGAATATTTGAAAAATTATCCAGAATTTAATGATTTTCTACGGACAGTTTTTCTCTACGAAATATGTATGCAAATGGTCCCATTTTAAGACAGATTTAACGTTACTAAACGTTCTACTCTATGACACCAATATATTTAATAGTATATTAGTGTTGTCTACATAATATTTCCAGAAACCATAAATAATAACGCGATAAATAAACCCATTCAAGTGCTGCACCGCTTAATAGCGTCAATATTGTTTTTAATAACATATGAACTATGTAACATTTGGACGAAATTGTATTTTATAACATAGTTGCTTAAAATAGCAACGAACTGCTTGATCAATATAAAAACCCGGGAATGCTTGTTCTCGGAAGTTATTCAAATGACTTTTTTAAGAACTATACAAAAAAATGAATACTAAGGAACCACCATGTTATGATTTTATCATTTTATAATCATTAATCAGAAACTCAAGCTATTGCACAGATTCAAACCTACGTCAATCAACGCTGAGTACGAACACACTACTACTGATACTTTTTTCCGTAATTCATTTGCATACCGAGGTATTAACTAAAATCGGAAATATTTCCTGACGTTGCGACTACCATCCAACGCCTCGCCCGTGCTTCCCACAAGTAAGTTCCTTTTACAATGGATAGAATAAAACCACGTAGTCTTTGTTTGTCCTTTTTTAATGCTCGAAACCTTAAACCCCAGCGCGATCAAGTAGCTACCTTTCTACGTGAACATCAAATAGATGTGCTTCTAGTTCAAGAAACACTTCTAAAGCCCGGTAATCGTAATCCCGCGATTGCAAATTACAATATAGTTAGGAACGATCGCATAACTCGAGGCGGTGGCACCCTCATTTACTATAAACGATCGCTATATTGCATGCCAATGGACCCTCCTCTTGATCTTTTACATATGGAAGTGTCAGTATGTAGAATAGGTATGACGGGTCATCTGCCTATCACAATAGTTTCCGCGTACCTCCGCCCGAGCAAAAGAATACTTAGATCTGACCTCGAGGCTCTGTTTTTGCTCAGCGATTCCGTTATAATAGCGGGCGACCTCAACTGCGGGAACGTCATCTGGAACAGTTCGAGTACCTCTCGCAATTGAGAGTTGCTTGAGGATCTAGTTGACGAGCTTGAACTTGACGTCGTAGCTCCTCTTGAACCTACTCATTATGAGGATCATTGTCGACCGACAGTGTTAGACGTAGCTCTCCTAAAGAATGTCTCGCTTTCGATACGACACATTGAAGTTATACACGAGCTTAACTCTGATCGTCGTCCAGTTATGATACAGTTAGGTCATTTGGATGGCACCAGCCATCCTTTCGTCAGAGTGGCTGACTACGCGAAGCTCGATAGGTACCTTAGTGATAACCCCTCCTCGCCCAATCTTGATAAGATCCCGGACATGCTAGTGTCCAAAGCTGATGCCGACTTGGCTATCGATTCCCTGGTCGACCATCTTCAGACTGCCATCAGGGTGACCTCAAGAAAGGTACAAACGGCGAACGACTGCCGTTTTATACTCCCTGATGACGTGAGAGCTTTGATCACGGAAAAGAACGCCGCGACGCGAGCTCACGGCACCTATCCATCCGAAAAAAATCGTGCCCGATTACGCATGTTGCGGAAAGCGGTGAAAGCCCGCATTTCCGAAATCCGTGGCGAAAGATGGGATAGGCTCTTAGAAGACATCAAACCGTCTCATCTGGCGTACTGGAAGCTAGCACGATCCCTAAAAACGGACAACACCACTTCGATGCCTCCCCTCGATAGAGGTCCAGGTATGTCACCTGCATTCGATAGTATAGACAAAGCGAAATGCCTAGCAGCCAGTTTAGAAAAACAGTGTTCTCCAAATATAGCGAACACTGACCCAGTCCATATCCGATCGATTGAATCCTCGGTGGAGAATGCAATCCTGTTCCCGCCGCAGATACTCTAACCCCGGTAAACGGGGATGAGGTCTGTGCCGCTATAAAACTTCTGAAGCCCAGGAAATCTCCTGGTCCTGATGGTATCAAGAATGAAGTTCTCAAACTACTTTCCGATCATCTTATAACCCTCTTGGTCTGCATCTTCAATGCGGCCATGGCCCAGGGTTATTTTCCAGCCGTCTGGAAAAAGGCTATAGTGATAGGGATTCACAAACCTGGCAAAAAAGCCACCCTTCCCTATAGTTACCGCCCGATTAGTCTTCTCGACACACTCGGTAAACTCTATGTGTGGCTCCTTCTGAACCGTCTCCAGACCACCATGTCCGATTTAGACCTGCTACCACCTGAACAGTTCGGCTTTCGAGCTGGACATTCTTATACACAACAAGTGCACCGCCTCACGGAGCACATCCTGCACAACTTTACTGAACCTAGAATAATCATATCGTACTCTCGCGATCCTTTTCGATGTAGCTAAAGCTTTCGATAAGGTGTGGCACGCCGGATTCGTTTATAAGCTTCTTCAGTTTTGCATCCCCGATAGATTACTTCATATCATTCGCGACTACCTCTCGAACAGAACTTTCCGCTTCAGAGTGGAAAGTTAACTCTCCCGACCACACCCAATACACTCAGGTGTTCCCCAAGGATCTATTCTTGCACCATCCCTGTTTAACTTGTACATTAGCGACCTACCACGATCTCCGGGAGTCGAAGTAGGTTGTTATGCCGATGATACAGTGATATTTGCTTCAGGCAGGCAGAGAGTGCATCTCAGAGAACGCATCCAACGTGTTGCTTGTAATCTCGGTGAATGGTATCGAAGATGGCGTATAGAAGTTAATCCAGATAAGAGTTCCGCAATACTTTTTGATTCCTCTAATAAACAGAACACATTAAAATCTCTCAGGCTATTCGATATTGACATCCCTTGGGCTACCGAGGTTAAATATCTCGGTGTCACATTAGACAACAAACTTACTTTTAAAACTCACATCTAGAGAGTGCGGAACAAGGCTGCTATGGTCTTGAGCCGATTACATATGCTACTATGCTCACAGAGGAAAATGTCACTCAGACATAAGCTCACTCTCTAGAAGACGTGTGCCCGCCCTATTTTTACGTATAGTTGTCCCGTGTTTGCACATACATCATAAGATAATTTTGAATAGTTGCAGGTCATACAAAATCGCTTCTTACGAAAATATGTTGGCGCCCCCTATTATGTTCGGAACACCGATCTTCATAAGGATTTGGAGATTACTTCGATTCAAGCCTACATCAAGTCCGTCACAGCTAATTATTTCGACAAGGCCACAAATCATCCCAACTCGTTAGTTGTATCCGCTGCAAACTAGGCCCCCAAGCCCGCCGCAAAGTATCCTAAAAGACGACCGCGACACATTTTCAGCGATCCCCGGATGACATAACGGCTGCGAATGATATGCATACCGACGACTCTTTTCACTTCCCACGCTCTCGAAACCACCGATCACGCCGCCGTGGTCGGGCGGTCAACTTCGCTCCCGCACACCCGCCGCGTCCTCCCTCGGCAGCAACTTAAGCCTAAATTCGATCCCTCGAACGGGAGCCTTCGAGCATACTGCTAGCACGATACAGTGACAGCGCATTCACTAGCTCCTTGCACACACGACACTGCACTCCACACACGTGCACATTCACACGGTACGTACACTGGTTCTGTAAGGGACCGTTTTACCTTTTTAGCTAGTTAAACTTAGCCAAAAATATCAGGCACTATGTGCATGTGGGCCTTAGTGCGACATATATGAAGGTATGCATATATGTCTCACTAAAGTGTACATGTATGGTTAGCTTAGCTTAAATGGTTATTTTAGTTCGATTCGCGTTCATCCCAAGGCAAGCCGAGGTTCGGCCTCTCTGGCACCCTTGAGCTTGTTGCCTTTCGGCTGAGTGCCCTAAGCGCTCGCCCTAAAAGCCCAGTGAAGCTGTAAAGGTCTGTTAGGCTAACAGCGTTTAGTCAGTTTGAAAAAAAAAAGCTGTCAAATCGGTTACTAGTCAACACAATCGGAGTCATTCCGAGTTTTCCTCCGTACAACCTTCTGAAAATAGCAAGTGGTGTCCATACTACCGCTACTACTAAAGAACTATACGTTATTGGTCAGATGGATCTTCACAGCTTCACCGGACTACTAGGACAAGCGCTTATGGTACTCTGTCGTTTAACACCAAGCTCAAGAGTACTAAAGTGGCCGAACCTCTGCATGGGCTGTTTCCTTGATTACAACTACGCGAATCTAATAAGCTTAAGTTAATCTATAATCTCATATAATCTATAATGTTAAGTTAAATATACGAATTGGCATGTGTATCATCATGGGTGGCTCACGAATTGAAATGACAGTAAGAACTTCCCTGTAATAATAATTATACTCTTTAGTGGGTACTAATAGAGGGTCCATCTAATGTAATTGTGGCATTGTTAAATAATCTGTTTTTAATCAATGTTGCAGTATTCGTTTAATTTATATTAAAAGCAATGCTGTGATGGCAGTTTTGACACATTATAATAGTGACACGAAATGTCGGCATATTTTCTACAAAATATTATTAAAAACTGCTTTGTTTTGTATTAAACTTTGACTCGAGTATGTCGGAAATACTTGTTGTGGTGATTAGAGATCCTATATATATAATCATATATACGATTAAAATAATTTCGAATTAAAAGAAATATAAATGCCGAGTTGTGTTGTAAATAAGTAGGTAAACTAATAAGTATAACCCATTAAGAATTTTGTTGTACTCCGGTGAAGCTGTGGAGGCATGTCAGGCCAATAGCGTGGTCAGTTTGAAAAAAAAAATACGACACAAGCCAAACGCTTAGGCTAATCGCGACTATCTACCGTTTGTTCCGCGTTCTCGGTTGCACGCTCGGCTCAGGCGAGTCATGCTCATTGTCAGTCATGCTTAATCGCATGTGCAGCCGGCGTTCATCGATTTATGAGACGTTATCACGTCAAAAAAAGAATTTTGTCAAACGGCGCTGTTTTTTTGTTAGTAAAAAGTGAACAAAATTGTAGATGGACCATGTTATACAGTTAGATATGGTAGTATTTACATAAATATATAATTTACAAATCAGTGTACTAAATTAATTTTGTGTCCTAAAGTTATTCCTGATGCTTTAGAAAATTAATAACGTCTACAACACGGAAGAAAGACAAACAACTTTATTCCGTGGTCTACAACATAATGTCGAATACAAAGTTGATATTACAAAATTAAAAGTTCTTATTTTAATACAAATTATAAAACTACTGATGAAGGTATATATTTATATATACTGAAAAGGCGTAGGTGTAGTTATAACGTTAAGCCCCTATTATTGTAAGTTCTAAATATTTTATAAAAATAAATATTAACTTTTTTATTGGCATTTGTTTTTCTCTAGCTACAATCACGTGGGAGGGAATTTAGGATTCTGGTCTCCTCAACCATCGGAACTTTTCGAGAAGGGTAGACATTAGCAACGCTATTATATACAAATCTGTTTTGTTGCTTAAAAGGTCTTTATTTTCAGTGGCCATAATAAGTTAGCTTATATTATGGTTTCCATAGACAAATGGTTTCCTGTACCTGTACTACTAATAGTCTGTGGTTTCCTGTTTTGAGAATTTTGGCATACGATATCGAATATTGTTTACCAAAAATATTTTACATTAGAGTAATATCTTTATCTAAGTATTATCCAGATGCATCACCAGTATAGTGGGATTTCAATGGTTATATGAAAAAAAAAGTTGTCAATATTTTAATCTTAATTTAGTACGAGTGTTAAACTATGAGTTAAATTTTTACTGTGAATTATTTTCGTTTTCATAAAATTACCTAAAATGTCTGATGAATATGCTGCCGTAAAACGCGGTAAACTTATATTAAAAGGAGTTAAACCAAAGTGAGTATTTTCATTTATAATATTAGATGTAATTTAATCTATACATTTTGGACTAACAACCTATATCACAGAAAAAAGTGTAAATTAAGATATATTTTTACCTACAGTACATCTTACGACTCGCTGATGAAGTGTAATCTAATAAAAGTTGTGAATAAATAATATTGAAATAAAGAACCCTTGTATACTTGCTGTTAGTATGAATTTTATTTTTGTAAGACTATATTGATTATATTATTATATTGATGCTGTGTCATTGTCTCAATTTTATTTTATTCCTTTATTCCTAAAATAAAATATCATCAAAATGTATGTTTCTTTTTTTGAAATATTTTTGAGGGACAGTGGTATTTTTCCTTTATGTTCATCATATGAATTGTTTTGGAAGTATAATAATACATTGGGAATATTAATTAATTTTCAGAGCAAAGAAACGAAAAAGTAAAAAGAGAGAACATTCAGAAGATTCGAAAGTGGATGAAGATTTGATCAAACATTTTGGCTGGTGGAAAGTGGACAAAATTGAAGACATAACAGGATCAGTATCTATTGAGTTTGGGAATAACTGTTATGTATCAGCTCTAGATAATGGTTTATTCACTATTGGAGCCCCACATGGTGATGGAGAGGGTCCTTCACCAGAAGAAATATTCACAGCATTTCCAGCTGGAGAGAACAAGTTTGCTTTGAAATCAGGGTATGGAAAGTACCTCGGTGTTGCAAAAGATGGAGTTGTGATAGGTAGATCTGATGCAGTAGGACCAATGGAACAGTGGGAACCTGTTTGGCAAGACGGTAAGTTTGAATTAATGTTATCACATGGCTGTTTTATTTACAACCAGAATTCTATTAAACTGTTAAATTTAGAAATAAAACCATATGACATTTAATAATGTTATAAGTGGTGCCTATTTTTGAAATTCTGAGAATTGGATGAATAAAACCTACATGTAAAACTTCACAGTGGAATAACCTATATAGTAGATAAACTTTGTTTCTCTCCACACAAAATATAGGTAATGCAAAATTCATAATTATAACATGTGAAAACATTTCCTGAATGCTTCCACATTTTACTTTTTATCTCTTTGAATATAGTTGAAAATGTTGTTTGCACAAATTTCTGCTTGAAGCCTTATAAGCAAATTCATGCAATTTACAGAGAGATCTCCTAATATGGTCAGATGTTAAACTTATGTAGTATTAAAAAAACTTTGTTACAAGTGACTATCTCCTAAGGGACTCTAATTAAACTCTAGATCTCATGAACATAAAATTTTCAGGCAAAACAGCAATACTGAGCTCTCTTAACAAATTTATGTCAGTGAGCTCAGATGATGATAGTGTTGTTGCTCAGTCTATTTCTGCGGGTGAGCATGAGTACTGCATCATACGCAGCAACAAAACCAAAGAGGTGAACAAATCTGTTGTGCCTGATGAGGAGCAAGGCAATTTGGCAGAGGTTGAAGTTAATTATGTGTAAGTAGTCAGTCAGTATATTCAATTGAACTTGATTGGAATATCTCCTGTGTGCTATAATTTCGATAGTACAATGAAATCTGAACAATCTATACTATATTATGAGGTTACCACATTTTTGCACCAAAAAAGCCCATTTGTTTGAATTTTTCATTTTTCTAATTTTAACCTCTACAACTAAAATTTAATAAAGCCTGAACATATTATAACTTTGAAAGTAAAGATGATGATAACAAAATAAAAATATTAAAATTCTAATAGAATTGCATAAATAGTGTAAAACTAGTCAAAAAAACGATGTGATCAATTTCATCATATAGAATGACTTCTCGCATATAATTTTAAAAGATCTAAGCTGAAATTGGAATTGCTTATAACTTATCTTACAGTTTTATAAATGAATATAAAATAAATAGTGATTATACAAATAGATTTGATTGGAATCCCACACTGGGTCAAGGAGGAAAATCTTGAGATTGTTAAATGAATAAATTTTATCATTAATCACCAGCATTGTAGCATTCTGTTACTTATATTTGAGTGCTTCTTTTCTGGTCTTAATATAACATTTTGAACCATACTGTCACATTACATAAGATGAGATTATAGTATAAATGTTGAATTAGTTTATATTAAAGAGCATGTATTTAATAAAAAAAAAACTTTTTAGGAAGAAATTTCAGAAGTTTCAAGATAAAAAACTAAGGTTAAATGATGGCAGTGTATTGGAACTAAAGAGGGCTAAATTAGAAGGCAACCTTCATGAAACACTTCTAGATCGAAGAAGCAAGATGAAAGCTGATAGATATTGTAAATAGTAATTACTTAATACTTATTTCTCTGATTTAATGACTCAAAGTGAGTTTTAATAATTACAATAGAAATTCTCTTTATGTGAAGAAGCTTCTTGACTGAGTTGTCCAATAAAGTGTTATATCATTCTCTGTAATATAATCTAACATCCAACCAGCGAATAAGTTATGGCATATGGTATGTGATGGCATCATAAGCTGTTTGAGTGTAGTAATTTAGAGCCTCAATCTTTTGTTGTTTGGACTTCGTTTTTCTGTAAGATTTTCCAGGATTTGTTTTCATCTTTAAGACTTGAGAAAATTATTATTATGTTTATAGTAATAGATATGTAGGTAATAAAATTTATTTTTGAACACTAATTGTTTTCCTTATGTATGAAAAATGTAACGTTCCCTTTTAGCATAGTATACGTGTTTTTAGTATATTCAGAATATAAAGTAGCTTATACCTTTCTTTGGGTTTGTAAAGTGATAGTACAGTACCCAATAGGCATGAGAACGATATATCAAACAAAACATAACCATTATCCAATATAAACTTCAAATCGAAACATAACGATATCATAAGTCATATATCCGATTTTCTCATAACAAACACAAGATACGATTTCAAGTAACAAAACTGTCAGCGATATAACCAAACTTAAACGATATCTGCAGCGTTCGATATGCGCTTCCGTGTCAGTTAACTCAGTTTCATATCCGCTTCTTCTCATTCTAACGAAAGTCGATTTCCTTGGTGCAAAAGTGATGGTGCGAATATCGTAATAACGAGACGCACTTGTGGAGCTCTCGTTGTGCCCGATGCTTAGCAAAATGAACTCTATTTTCTTTGAGATAAAGTTTATAAAGCTATGTTGTCGGTTTTGCGTTATGGCATGGTTTCGTCTTCAGCAATGGTTTCTTTGCTTAATTGCCTTGGGTACTTACTATCCAATGGTAGCACACAGTGCAAAACAAAACGAACGGCGATCGTTGAGTGATTATCAATTAAGACGTCGATGTTACGCCGGACTGACATCTAAGCTTACTTGTCTTGGTTGCTGGATACACACTGGTTGACTCGAAATAAGGCAAATTAGAACATAGAGACTAACGAGGTTATTGCCATTGTTATGGTAGTCATTGCTGTGTGGTATGCAAACGCTATGTTTTAACATTAGGGTTAGACAGATGTACTTTCGCATTTATGTGTGCGTATAGTATTACAGTGTCTAGACACGAGTGGTTTTATTCCACACTGTCATGTAATTTTGACACCACGTTAAAAGGGCTACTATCAAAAATCCTTATTTTTAGTAAATATATGAAAATAATGATCTAATATCAATGTTTTTTATTTTCATATACAATTTGTAGTATGAAAAATATATTTCTGTGATTGAAGCATTTTCGTAAGTATATTTGTTAATACCAATTGAAAGGAATGTAAACAGTATCGCCATTTTCACTCTTTCCACAAATAATCAAATCGAAACACATTCTATAATACCATGATTTGGTACGTCGGAGAGATGAGTGCATCTTTCAGCGAAGATCGGTTTTGTAAAGCGTTCTCTCCATCACACAACACACTGACTGCGATAGGCAAAGATAACGCTATACGAATCCGAACTTAACCGATTATCTAGGTCTTGTCTACGATGTGTCAAACAGAGTTACGAATAATATTTAATGGCTATCCTTGAAAAACTTAACATCCAAGTTGATTAATTAAAAAAAAACACCACATGGATTTTAATTTTATTTTATTCCTCCTGTTATAAACATTCGGGTACATCGGCCTAAAACGTCTCTTTAATTAATTTAGTATACACCGACGTTTACAGAGATATTAACAAAGGCTTATTTATGCACACAGAGCGTTGCGTTTAACGTTTTTTTACAATACAAAAGGTTAAGTTGAAAAATGTGTTACATCACTACATAGTATAAAACAAAGTCGCTTTCTCTGTCCCTATATCCCTATGTATGCTTAAATCTTTAAAACTACGCAACGGATTTTGATGAGGTTTTTATTTAATAGATAGAGTGATTGAAGAGGCAGGTTTATATGTATAATAACAGAAATTAAACAGTCGAGAAATACTGTTATTTCTGAGGTTACTCCAAACTTAACGTGTGCGGGCCACGGGCAGTAATGAATAAATCAAAACTACTGGATCGATTTTAATCATTTTGTCAGTGAATGACATAGGCTATATATTTTATACCCGTGCGAAGCCGGAGCGCGCCGCTAGTAAGTAATATTGTATACATATTTAATTCCGTATTAAAAAAGTGCCCCGGATTATGTATCCTCCTTAAGAGTTTGATTCTCGTCCAAGTTACTTACCATTGCTT
The DNA here is from genome assembly GCA_035772565.1 of Antheraea assamensis. Taxonomy (NCBI): domain Eukaryota; kingdom Metazoa; phylum Arthropoda; class Insecta; order Lepidoptera; family Saturniidae; genus Antheraea; species Antheraea assamensis. The sequence goes on from JAQQSE010000012.1 coordinate 1,008,426, forward strand.
TTCTATACGTGGCTTATTTGCATAACTTTAATGCCTTCATACGTGCACAGAAATAATTGTGATGTGTATTAAAAGCTTTTTTAACAATTATTTAAGTACCTAACTGTTCTTTGTTACCAACCTCTAACGTATACGAATGACCTAATAAATTCTCAATTTTATTTTCAAACTTATGAATAATACTTGAGGCTTTTTTTGTCTATAAATTGGTTAGTTCGCAGATTACGTGCATATGCCCTAATACTAGAGATGGCTCTTTAACTGCCGGAACAAATTACCGGAAGATTAGTGACATTCTCAACTCGGTGGGTAGTCTCACTCTGTTACCCATTTTACGGTCCACATCGGCGTATATATACTTTACATATTATTTTTAGCGTGCATATTTAAGCTATGTTGGTAACTGGTGTGTTATATTAATACTGTTTCACAGAAATGCCGATGCGTGATAATATAATTATTGAAAACAATGTTAATAATGAAGAACCTGAAGTTCTGTATATAGTTTTGATATTCTCTTTTATTTTCTTCATTAGGCGGTCATTATATACGGCGCTGAGATGACTCATGCCTATTTGACATCATTTTGCAAGACGATTACTGTAAAAAGTAACTTATTTGCTATCATAATATCCATAGTCTGCATTGGCAATATAAAATGGGTCAGTTAACATTAAAAAATATAAATGTTTTCCTTTTACGCTCTTTTGTAGTGAACGAAACGTTTTATATTGAAACTATCAGCCGCCCACCACTTCATTTGCGTTTGTATCTTTATAAATTACGACACCATACGTTCTCTTCGTGTAACTCTGAAGGTTTATGAAGCGCACTCCGAGATAGCTCTCAGATGACTGGATTATTTTAGACTTTGCAATTATTTTGATATATTGGCCAACTTAAACTATAGCCTATGTGTTATTGTGATGTACAAACTATATTACTATTTCATCAAAATCCGTTAAATAATGTTTGCGTGAAAGAGTAATATATATACATCTAACCTCACACTTTCTCGTTTATTAATAGGGTGTATGATATTTAATTTAGCGTAAATAATCGGCTCCGGTGCTGTCATAGCACAAACGGACCGACCGCTCTAGCCACCCATGTCCCAACGACGCCCCAGTGGCAAAGATGTAGAAAGAAAAAAAAAACCTTTTTCAACATATCAGTTGAGAGCGTGACTGTCTGCTGAAACAAGTGAGATGCGAGAATGGTATATATTGGGGGCAAGCAACGGAGGTGTCAGCAGATATGTCTCCACTTAAAAACTCGTCCTGAGAAGTTACCGAGTATAATGTAAATAACTATAAGTTGGTTGGGTGTCATTTAAAATAATATCCAATGCTCTATTTTATGACATTACCCACAACTTCATCAACGTTGTATACATTTTTCATTAATGTGTTTAATGTACAGAGGGGGAAAAAAATATACTTTGCTTACAAAATTAATTTAGTCTTTAGGTAGTACACCTATAACAATCGTGATAACTTAAAACGAACATTTATATTAATTGAAGATATGATATTTTTTTCTTTAGATAAGGATCAAATACCTAACTAAACTAAAAAAATCGAAATCTATCCAATACCTTTTGCGTGATGCACACACACTGGCAGACCTTTATCATTTTATTTATATAGATTCCAATACAAACCGTTCACACGTTTCAGCGTGATTCATGTGTAAAAATTCAAACAAACATAATATCGCATTCATTATATATATTACATTAACACAGCTCCTTCGTCGTTTAAAACGCCTCACTCTGTATGCAGAAATCGCTTACAATCAGAATTTGAATATGTTCTAACTACATGTTTATATAAAACGATATCTACACCTAAACCTAATCTAGACTAGACCTAGTCTATACAATGGAACTTCATTGATTGAGAATTTTAACTCTTATAGTTTAATTATTATTATATGTAATTGTTTCGTTAAAATTCTTTCGCATTAGGCTGATGAAAATTTTACACATTGTATTTCTAGCACTGTATAAATAAATACAAGAAAAAATGGCCGTTGTTGATTATTTTTTTATATTAAACATGAAAAATAGCAATCTATTATTATTTAACTTAGGTCGTTAAACAAACTGATGTTAGCAAAGAACAAAAGTGAACTTAACTTAACTCGAGAAGTGTTTTTTATTTTTTCAAAATAACTAAAGATAAATACAAAAATATAGACTTATTTTCCTTACTTTAGTTTTGCGTAATATCCGTTTTCTATAGAAGTGATTTTGTAGATAACCTTTTATTTTTTGCAGCTGTCGAAACGTAAGACTATTTCAATAAGACAATGCACTGAATATTTTTCACACTCCTTATTTGGAAAACGTTGCTTCCCCTCTATATGAGAACAGGCTGTATACCGAATGATTTCAGAATTCTAGGTGTTTGAAAATCACAAAATATGTGTATTATATTATTCATGTAATTTTTTTAAAGTATTAATATGGTGCGTCTTGAAGAGAAAACATAATAAATATATATAGATCCAGTTTCCGGTCAAATGTCCTTCGTAATACGTTGATAAATAATTCAATAAACAGCGCTAGAAATACAGAAATCCAGACAAAAATGACAACTCCGTCATCAAATTTTCAATGATAACTCCATCATCAAACTTTCGTAGATTTGTGTTAATGAAGCAACCGTTTTCACATACGTTTGGTTAACGCGAATTTACAAATTCTATATTTACTACAAAAACAAAAAGAATACAAATAGGAACATTATGTTATTATATACCTGTTCTGTTCATATTTAATTGAATTAATGTATATTAAAGAAAAACAACACATATTAATTCTAGCGTCTGGTTATTAGAACCGAAAGTTCGAGAATAAAGGATAACTTTATATTAATAGTCAGTCGTTGAGATTAATTATTTCAAGCGTGTGCTAGCGAGTATCCAAAATATATGTAAAGGCGAAATGTAATTTATTACTTAAGAGTAAAAATCATTTAGTACCGCCAGTTGCCTCCTTTCAGAATTTAATTCCGATTATACAACAAAAATATGTTCCCACCACAGAAGGATTTGTGTTTTATTAGGAAACGGAAGTCTGCTTGCGTTCTTCAAATAAAAAATAAAAATATTGGGACTGTTTTATTGAAAAAAAAAAAAATATTTAGGTTCGGTGGGTAAATTAGTAATTATCTAAAAAATTAAAAACTGAGAATATGTGAGACAAAAAAACAAACAGAAATATCTATCTGACAACGATTATTCAGGCGTTACGTTTAATTAAAAAAAATATTTTCAAAATTATAAATTCTAAGTCAAAAATAACTCAAAAGTCCCCCCTTAAAAAGAACAAAACAGAACAATTTTATTTTACAATAAATTTAAATTTTGGTAATTCATACACTGAGTACAAACAAAATAATGAAAATTGAAATGATAAGGGCGAAATTACCATAAACACATAATATACAAACATAGAACTATAATATAAATGCTAAAATATACAAGTATTCTTACAATTAATATGCGAATGAGTCAATATTATATATAGGTTACAATTATTAATCACAAGTTAATGATTCCCTAATCTACCTCCGTAATGTAAAACGCAGTAACTTTGTTTTTCACATTTTTTTTGTTCTATAAGATATATTTTATTTGAGATTTAAAAAAAAAATTAAGATGACGCATATATTTAAAAATCACGCACTTTCAGTTGCATGAAATGGTATTGCAAAAACAGTGTTTAATTAAGTTACATTTACAATTGCAAAAAAATACTGCCTTAAAAAAATCACCTAAATATCGATATTTTATTTGATCTGGCATTTTCATTATTTACAAAGACAGTACATTCGATAACATTATTTTCTTATTTAATCAACAAGCCGAAAATGAAAACTAAAAAAACGACATGTTATTCGTAATATTTATAACACAGTAGATAAATACAAAAGTTTACAATTAAATGAATCAATCATTCGTTAAGCACTGCTTTAAATGAGATGAAATTTAATCGCCGTTTCAATAAATACCTACAAGTCACATTTTTTTGTAAGTATAATTATAATAATTTACACAAAACTGGTATTTTAAAAGATAATACTTTTATTTTTTAACGGCTGCGTCAAAAACCGATTGAATTAATGTATGTGGTTAAATTCTCGATAGATAAAGCAATTCTAATGTTGATTTGAAAAAGAAAAATATACAAAAATAAATATCTTATAATTTTTATTTACAAGTTCTAAATATATTTTGGGTAATAAGGGAACAAAAACCAATAATATGTTAATGTTATTGAAAGAACAGAAACACTTAAAAAATGAATGATGAATGCGTAAAAAATGAACAACGAACGAACACCAATTATAGCGCGTAACGTCACACCTTCCGAAACATTGTTCTAACATTCAGTATATTCATATCGAAGAAAAATAGTGTTGTGTAGAATGATGTGGCGTTAATCCAACTATATGACAGGCATGATTGTTTTGCAGGAATAAGTAGAGAAAATAATGAATAAACATTTTTTTTAAATTAAAATAGAAAATATTTCGTGACTTCAGATATTTGATTATCACGGCGACGGAATACAAATAAAAAAATAACAGAAATTAATGAGTAATTACAAACGAGAATATCTGCCGTACTTCTAGATTTTTTTATTAAACGAAACTATTGGAAAGTGTTATTTAATATACCGGTACATTATGATCATGGCTGCACTTGTAACTTTGAACAGATGTCAAAATTCTACAAAGAAATTTAGAACGAAGGACTAATAGTGAAAATGAATTACAATGTAACATTTTTGTAAAAAATTGCGTTGTGTAATATTTTAACAATTTAGACATTTACTATATTTTATGGTATACATAAATACCAAAAAAGTATTTTACTGGAATTACTTCAAAACCTTGAAATAAACGTGGAAATTACTTATACGTATGATAAAGTGAAAATATTTTCAACAACTGTTGGGTGGTTTTTTTATCGTAATTTAAGCGACAAATTTATTGATCTTTAGCGGTATTTGTTGGTTTTCACTACAATGATAATTAATTTTATGTAAGGCATGTACATGCAGACATGTATTCCAACGAGTTTTGTTTGAACATTTTCGGATAAATGTGGCGTATATAAGCATTTTCAATTATTCGTAATACTTTATATTTATAAAAGTATGCCTATCTGATGATGCCAGACAAAGTGCTAAGCATAAAACTCCCTACAATGGATCTACGTGATGGACTGACCAAATTGAATCGTAAAGTCAAGTTAACCGATAAAACAGTATTATTGAAACAACTGCAATTAGAGAGAAAGATATATAGTAGTATATTTTTTGTCTGAAGAAACGTATTCGTCCAAACATTAAAGATTGATGCGTAAGTTGATGGTTATGTTGACAATATGGGTTATAGAAGTATGGCAGTATCCCGTTCAGCGAGGGCACGTGTACCTGACGCTGATTAAGTGATGCTGGTGGTGGTTGTGGTGGTGGAGGGCTGGGAGTAAAGGTGGTGGAAGGGCGTTCAGCAGTCTCAGCTGGCGGGTGGCATTGGCACGTCGGAGGCTCTCTCAGCGCGGAGCCACTCCACAAACTCGTCCAGCATCACGGGCCCTGACAACATATATTCATAACCTTTAAAACCCTTGGAGAATAAGGTACTTTCAGAGCGTCTATGGTTAAACGCACGACATGACATCACACTTCATACGCAACTTTAAATATCTCTGTCTCTTTTTCTCACAATCTAGCTTATGAGCTATAGACTCGTATTATGTTAACAAAATGATATAAGTACAGTGTCCTTTGGTATTGAACCAACCAGTGCATCCACTTTATCGAGACGTGTTTTGTTATAAAGATTTAAAACAAAACTATTTTTCCAACATGCTCGGTCTTAGTACAAAAACAAAAATGAATACGCGTTTAACACGGGTTTTACTAAACAGTGTCTAAAATGTTAAATACATGTTTAAAATACTTTATTACAAAAGAATTTCTAAGCAGTATCTATCTAAATATCTATTTTTTGTTTTTTATGCAAGCAAGTCTGAATAGCATTCATTCAATTCAGTCTCATAGTTCAAAAAACGTTCCAATATACGAATAATATTTTTATTTAGATCTTCATTGAGAATATTTATTTATTTTAAGTGAAATTGGTTATAATTATTATGACATATGCTTTAACGAAAATGATGTAATTATTAAAATAAGAAATATATAAGTTTATAATAATACCCCTAATTGCGTAAAGTGGAACAACAGTATAATCTCAGAATAAATACATTGTGAAATATCAATAATGTCATATTGTAGTAGTTGTCATTTACTTGTGAATTTTCAAAATTGTCTAATTTATCTACATCTTCCAAATTAATTATACACACGAAATCTATAATTTACTACGAAACGTCTTTTGCTGGCAAATGGAAATAAAATAAATCACAACAATAAAATGAATAACAAATTTAAATAGTATCTATTTCTAAACAAAGGTAAGACTCTTTTGTGATCAAACTTTTTTGAAACAAATGTTAGATGCGTATTTAACTTTTTTGTAATAACACGTTATGTATCCTAAAAATGCATCAGTGCGAGTACTATAAACCTGCTAGCTTTATTAGCCAATCTCTATGAGAAGTAACGCCAATAGCTATATAACAAAGTTTCACAACAAAAATTACGCTAATTAGACGAAAATTGAAGACCGCAAAATATTTTATATATTATATTTTAATGAAGAAAAAACAATAAATGGAAAAAATTGAGTAACCTGATTCAAAAAGAAAAACAATCATCCATTTGGGAGGCATACAAATTTTTTACTTATCTACTGTAGGCTTAGCTAAAAATACGATGTATATTGTATCTGTATTACATCGACTACATTTTCAAAGTGGGCTAATCAAATTTTAACTTACTTTCAATTTTAATATACCTAACATGCAACTGTGACAAATGTTACATTTGGTGTATAATAAAGCTGTGAGACATTTGTTAGTGGATCAGTTGGGCACAATTGTCATTTAGTGTAGTACATGTATAGCAGCATTTGTTAGTGGATCAGTTGGACACAATTGTCGTATAGTGTAGTATGTTCATGGCAGCATTTGTTAGTGGATCAGTTGAATACAATTGTAATGTACTGTATGTGTATTGGAGAGGTACTTACAGGCGCCGTCCGCATCGTAGGAGGCGAGGTGCGCGTCGACGGATCGGCTGAACTCGAGGATGTTGCACCATTGGTCGCGGTTGACGACGCGGTACTTGCGGTCGCGCGCGAGGAACTCCGCCAGTGAGCCGCGCAGCGCCCACCGTGGCAGCAGCACGCCCAATAGCGCGCGCGCCGTGCTCGTGTCCAGCGACCGCTGCTCCTTATCCTGTCACACGTACACACCTACACCCTCTATTCATCTAACGTACCACTAACCATCACATTTGTCTTATGCGCCATCTGTCCGCTTACTCTATATCATAGGTTCTTAAAGTAAACCATATGAACCTCTGGGGGTCAATTTTGAACTTCAAGGGATGCCTGCTAGCGAAAACAATATCTGGAGATCGCAAATGGTGATCGACAATAGTAAATTTCATTTAAGCAAGTCCTGGCGATAACTTTTAACTTTCTATAAACAGAATAACAAATACTTTTTTCAATAAACATATATGTAAATAAAAGTTATATTTGTTTAAGGAATTTGATGAAGATAAGAAGCTACATTTCTGATCGATGATGGTATGAATTTTAATAATATTTTTATAGGTTTTGGTTCAAACTTAATTTGAATGAAAGCATAGAACTATTATAAATTTCATAGCAGAAAATTATCTACTGTACAATACTTAATTACATATTAAATTTCCTTTAGTTAGCTATTCACTTTGTGGTTAATTTCACAACCATTCAAAAGATAGGTAGGTCTCTCTAATATAGTAAAAAATTGGAAAGGGGTCTACAAGCCATAAAAGTTTGGTGACCATTACTCTACACACTACATTGTCAATTGTATATGTTTTAAAACTTTTGATGATTTTTGTTAATTTCTAGAACTTCGTTTTCTTCAGTTGTAAAATCAGTTAGTTAACGTAACTTTGTTCATATGAAATTGGCAATTACTTTGTATATACCATTTAACTAGCCTAAGAGTTATTTCAATTTTATGAATTTAGATGTTAAGACCACTTATTTTAATATTTATGTAAACTTCTTTGTGGAATATGAGTAAAGCTCCGAGACTAAAACTTTAGTGTGACATTTACAGTCCATATATATTGCAAAAGGGACAAAACATAGATATTTCTCTGGAGAGGGAGGAAAAGAACTGTTATTAATCGGGAGGTAGAACATGTACACAAAAACAAACAGACCAAATGTGTAAAATATACCAAATAAAAGGCATTTTAAAAATGCATAAATTTCTACTAATACCATGCTTATTGTTATCGAGTTATATAATAACATTTCAGTAAAATGTCAATGGACTACAATTTTCTATGAAAACGTAGCATTTTTTAAATTCTTAATAAATATATTTTTCTCTATCAAACTCCTTATACACTCGTTTCATTCTGAAGTTCTTCTCATATTCTCATGGTTAATATTTCTCTTATATTCGGTTAATTCAATTACCAATTCTACTCCAACACAATTTTTTTTTAATATATACATGTTTAGTTACTACTTAACCTATTAATTTAGTACTCACCCTAGCGAAATCGTATGAATATCTATAAATTGCCTTAAATATATAGGGGTCATTGAGTAAATTGCGTAAATATTCTAATTTGTTCTGCAATTTGTGCACGTTATCACACTGAAGTTCCGTTAAACCTGGAATATAAAAGAAATTCTTAAGTATTTCAAATGCATACCCTTTTTTTAAATAAAATAACTAGAAAATTCGACACATTTCTATAGAAAGGGATGTGATTTTTCTATCAAATTGTAAGTACCTTATAAATGCAAATGTGATTTATTTTGTCACACTTTCAATCCTTAACAACTTCACTTATCATCATGAAATTTTACGTACACATTTTCAGGTGTACAAAAAAGGACATAGGGTACTTTCCATACAGACAAAAGTACTGTTCGTACGGCCAAATGTATATTAACGCGAGCGAAGTAGTGAGCAAAAACTAGTGTTGTATTTTACAGATGTATTAGTACGAAGAGAGAAATATACAAAAAAAAAACACGGTTTTAACTAGAAACATATCGGTTTTATAGTTTCTAATCTACACTTTAAATGGCAGAGACATTAACCATTCTGTGATTTTTCATTATGGTCTAGTAGAATATTTTTCGAGTGTTCATGTTATTTATAAATTGAAACTATATTTTTATTTACATTTCCAAAATGTTTTTGATATCTCTCGGGCTACTGTCATATCTGAATTCTTACTACTTAGTCTATACAGATAAGCGTAATCATCTTAAACTAGATCTCTAGTCATGCTCAGTCTTCAAAACTATATAAAATACATTTGTTGGAATGATTTTTGCTCATTGCACATTTGTAGTATTACAACCACAATTTTCATGTAGGAGTCAATAATAACTGTTCAAGGTTTCAACTCAATCTAATAAACAATTTACCAAGACACAGGTATTCTTATTTGTTCTATATACGAAGATTTATAATCTACTGTTTGTAAACTTTAAAAAGTCACCTTTTAACCATTCTTCTTGTGTGAAATAACCCATTTGTTTGGCGCCCATTTTATATGCGATCACCAACATTACTACATTCTCTGGATCTACACCTAAGTCTGCACAAAATTTTTCCATACCTTCAGGACCTGAAAAAAAAAACAATTATTTTAATGACTTATCACTAACCAAGAAGTATTTATTAATAACAGTAAATTTCAGTAACGACGATTGACAATATAATTTAAGATCATGTAGAATAAGCTTTTGTTCACGTCTTAACTCACGTTAATGTAAATTTTACAAATCCCTGGACGACAGTATATTTTTTTGAATAAAATGTAACTTACGTCCTTTTCTGTACTCGTAACAATGTGTATGCAAAATTTCATGATGATTGGTTAAGTAGTTAATGTGTGAAAGCGTAACAAGCAAGCAAGCAAACAAATTCATGTTTATAATATTAGTTAGGAATTCACTCCATATTGGTGATTTTTTTTTTTAATTTGAATAATTAATCATCTAAATTACGCCTAACAATACCAGGATTCCAGGATATAGTAACACTTTATGTACTATGAATGTGTTTATTATGAAACAAAAAAAAAAAAAAATAATATTAGTTTGATACAAACAACTTCATCTTATTCAATGGATGAAGTGAGGTGTTGACCTAGTTAACAAACTATTGATAAACACATCATATCCACTTATACAGTATGATTAGGCATGTCGCATTCCAGAATCAGGTGGTATAGATCCAGTATGAAGTGCGATGGCATGTACCTGATACAGTCTCTCTTTTGGACTATCACATTTCGAGATCATTTAGTGTATATTTCGCATCTGAGAAACTTGACTAACAGTGGTGACCACGGTCTTTTTACTTCTTATAAAAAAATAAACCTAAAATTGGTTTTATTTCACCATCAATATATGTGTCACACAGTATCTAATGTTTTTTAAACTTAACACTAACTTCACATTTTACTATTAATATAGTTTTTGTCAGCGGCTTTGCTCGTATTTAAGTGGATTTGAACTAGCCCTTGGAAACAGTGCTCTATGCCCTTATCTAGTATATAGTCCTTTATTATACATAGTTGATTGCTTGACCAAAGCAGATAATTTGTCATTCTGTACCTACTTTGTATAATTGGTAGTTGCTGTAATGATATTTTTATAATTTGTTAGCTGGTTGTTGTTAAATATCCATAGTAAATAATTATTTTGAGTGATTATAGCGGCTACTAGGGTTATGAAGAAGGGTTTATTGATAAAGAACCATACATACCTAATATATCTGGTTCTGAAACTGTTGTGTATTCTTTAAACCACGTTAAACATTTCTTTACACTGAAACTTGTGTCTTCTGATTTGGAATGTCGCCGTGAACTGGAATGAGAAAAATAATGGGTTTAAAATTTTTAATTACACCAGTGACCACGTTTTTCTCATTTCAACTCTACTACTATTTTACAAAGATTTGAACTGCAATTATCTATAAATATAATATAATAAGAATGTAAATCCAACGTGTCTGTACTTTTTATTTTTGAGAAAAAAATCGTTGCAGGTGTCTAGGATCAGTAATAGAATCCATTTCGATCATTTTTAGAAATGTCTGTCTGTCTGTTTGTTTGAACAGGCATCACTGGTAAATTACTAGGTTTCTGATAAAACTCCAGCAAGAAAATAATCAAGCATATTCCGGAGCAACATAATGTTTTTGTTGCATTAAAATTGGTTAACTCTATCAAAAAGTAGATAAGATCGTTTAAATTACAATGTTTTACAAAAATTATCCGAAAATATTTTTAGTAATCAAGATCCAAATCAGGATTACCATAACTTGTTTAATGTTATCAGGACTGAATTTAATAAACATTGCCCAAGAAAAGTTATTAGTGTAAAAAAAGAGATCATTTTAGTGAATGGGCTACCACAGGAATTAAAAAAAGTAGAGACCGACTATACGATTTGTATCATAGGAGATCATTGAGTAGCAATGAATCCTTTCATGCTTATGTCAGAAATTATTTAAAAATTTTCAAGCATGTTTGTGTAGCTGCTAAAGCTAATTTTTTACGAAATAAAGTTATTGAGTCTAGTAATAAGACCAAGACTGTCTGGCATATTATAAATAATGAATTAGGTAAAACTAAAATAAATGATACTTCGCATAATTTGAATGTCGACGGAGTACATATTTCAAACAGCTCAGAGGTAGCTACTGTTTTCCAAGACTATTTCACAAACATACCTTTACAGGTAACAAAAAATATTACATCATCAGCCCATGGTGCCGTATAATTTTTAGAAAATCATTGTGCCCCTGTAAATTCAAAATTTAATTTCACATCTATTGGTGCAGGTGAAATAATAAGGACTTTTAAACTATTAAACTTGAAACATATCGAAGACATATGGGGAATGTCGGTAATGGTAGTTCAATCCTTAATTATTAATATTTCACCATATTTGGCAAACATATTTAATCAGTGTATAGCAAAAGGAACCTTCCCCAATTTAATGAAAATAAGTAAAGTGGTTCCTTTATTTAAATCAGGTTGTAGGAGTAGTCTTGGAAACTATAGACCAATTTCTGTACTTCCGTCTTTTAGCAAGATTTTTGAGAAGATTATGCTTAAGCAATTGTTAGAATATTTTAAAACGCAAGAGATTCTAGATGGTCTACAGTTTGGTTTCACAAAATTAAAATCAACTACTGACGCTTGTGCAACGCTATTGAGTCATATATTATAGGCCTGGGAGGGATCGCAGGATGCAATTGGTGTGTTTTGTGATCTGTCCAAAGCCTTTGATTCCGTTGACCATAGTAGAATTATTTTTAAATTAAAACACTATGGTGTTTGTGGAGCTTCTCTCGACCTTCTGGTCTCCTATTTAAAAGATCGCTGTCTTAAAGTTAGCATAAACGGGGTAACGTCTGCGGGATCGTCGACTCAAATTGGCGTTCCACAGGGTTCCATTTTAGGGCCGTTTCTGTTCTTGGTATATATAAATGATCTGCCGCTAGTGGTTGATAACTGTGCAGACATGGTTCTTTTCGCGGATGACACTTCGCTTATATTTAAAGTAAAAAGAATAGAATCCGAGTCTAGACATCTAAATAATACCTTAAATAAAATTTCAAATTGGTTTGCATTAAATAATTTATTGCTAAATGCAGACAAAACAAAATGCATAAGGTTTACCTTACCTAATGTTTCGTGTATTGATACTAGAATAGAGATGGAAGGAAATCTAGTTGGGTTGGTCGATAATACCGTGTTCTTGGGTATCACAATTGATTCTAAATTACAATGGGGTCCTCATATTAAAAAATTGGCAGAAAGATTAAGTTCTGCTGCATTTACAGTTCGAAAGATTCGCCAACTAACAGATATTGCCACTGCTAGGTTGGTCTACTTCGCTTATTTTCATAGCTTAATGTCTTATGGTATTTTGCTGTGGGGGACAGCAGCTGAGGTAGACACCATATTTTTACTACAAAAACGGGCAGTTCGAGCAATTTATGATATGGGGCCTCGCGAATCATTAAAAGATAAGTTCCAGGAGTTCGGTATCCTAACTCTGCCCTCCCAAAACATACTTGAAAATCTAATGTACGACCGCAAAAACTTAGATAAGCTAGATTTCGTAAAGGACCGACATAATCTAAATACAAGAAATAATAACAAATTGATCATTCCATGTTTTAGGCTCACTAGGACCGGTAACAGTTTTTTAGGTAATAATATTAGGTTTTATAATAAAATTCCAAAACACGTTACCGATTTGCCGGATACTAATTTCAAGCACCATGTCAAGCAGGTATTAATATCTAAAGGCTATTACAGGGTGGATCAATATGTGAATGACGGTGACGTCTGGAAATGACGCCCTCTCTGTGCATCCACCAAAACCGAATGTAATTATTTATAACTATGTTTTAAAAATGTGAGTTAAAATATGTTAATGAAAAGATAAACCAGATCGAGTTTCTTGCCGGTTCTTCTCGATGACTGGGTTGTTTTCCGAACCGGTGGTAACTTTGACGTTCATAAGCGCCTTCTCAGGGCCTACACTGAATAAAATATTTTTGATTTGATTTGAATAGTTATTGTAAATTTAATGACGACGGGAGTTAAGTACGAGAGAAAAATAGATAAGTAAATGGACTTTATCCTCATCCAAAACCAGGGTATTTTATAACATAAATAAACATTACCATAGGACGAAAAAAAATGTTAATATTTTATTTTCACATAAATAAACATTAATAACCTAAGAAGTTCAGTAATTAATTAATATGCATTATTGCAAATAGATGGCGCTCAACCGTCATTTTCTAAATCTATTACTACTATAACATACATTTAAAAAATTGGCCAATTACATATATTACATATTTCTATAAATTGAATAACTTACTTTGTACTTTGTATAAGTAAAATATGATTTTTATTTTTGTATCGCATAATGTTTATAAATAAATTTGTAAATTTCTAATTAGTTTTGTGTTGTAAATATTACAAGTTATTGAACCTTATACATTTTAGGACAATTTTGTATTATAATGAAAAAATAAAGAGATTAAAATTGTTAACTGAACATAAATGTAAGAAAAAATCATCTTTAGAAGCAATAACAGACTACATTTTTGACGACAACAGATGGCGTTAAACTTATAATTTTATTGGTTTACTGTCGTAATAATATTATTGCAAGGAAGAGTATAGATAACAATGACACAATTTCTGTGTTTTTTAGCTTTATTTAGTAGGTAAATTTACCTTGATTCTAATTTCCCAATTACGCTTTGAATTAATGAATACTTTTTGGTTTATGCATTAGGTAGCTTGCATTTTCTTCCAGCGGTACCGTGGAGAAAAAAGACTGCAGGTAGTGCAAATAAAAGAAAGGATAACATAAAAATAATAATAATGAGCGATGTGAAGTATATATGAAAGAATATTATATGCCCTCGGTAGATTTTTTAAGACTCTGATCGCAAAATGGCAGATTATGTTTTCAATTATTTTTTAATTTCACTACATCGTACATTGTAAATTTTATAATTTAGTAAAAAAAGTTCGTACAAATGAAAAAATAATTAATGAATACATTTTACATGAAAATTATTATTTTACAATTTATCATTTGTTACTTTTCAAAGCTTTGTAATAAATTAGGTATATTTTAAGCGTATGCTGCCTATAGTCTATTGACCTATGCCTCAGGTCTACATTGAGCTGTATAGAATTTAAATATTTATGGTTTTGGACAGTCCAGGGGTTAATATTGTTTTTACAGTTGTTAAATTAGAATATTAGTGTTATGTTACTCCTATACTTGCGTGTATCGTCCGAAGTTTTGTCCATATTCGCAATAACTTTAGGTGTGGGCACACATTACCGTCGTGTGTTACGAATTATCTGACTGTATGACGATAGATGCAGCACGATAGCATGGCCTACGGTTTTTACACACATAAAAGTAACTTAGAAGCCCTAATTTTGACTTATTATTGAAGTGACAAAGGGGTCTGACTATTATTAGTTTTTAGCCTGACACTTTACATTATAAATATAAAAGAAATACAGATATAAATTCAGATTGTTTCATTTATCACTGTTTTGTAATCCGTTCCACGCGGACGAAGTCGCGGGCACAGCTAGTATAAAAGTAAAAGGGTGTTTGAACCACGGCTAACTGTTGTTTTGAGTACCACCACGTATTTTGAGAGACAGATTAGAAATACACAAGATATCAGATTGTTTCGTTAATCACTGTGTTTTTGTAATGCTTTCCACGCGGACGAAGTCACGAGCACAGCTAGTATATATATAAATATAATAGGGCATTCACAAATGCTTTACATAGGTGTCACAGAAAAGAGACAACCATACACATACTCTTGAAGTGCAAAAAGTTATCTCAATATAGGGTTAAAACATGATGATACACTGAAGAATCTTCCAAACCTCTTGAAAGTCAGGCAGCTAGTGGACTTCCTAGGGAAATTCGGTTGACATGAATGATGTCAGATGCACACAAAATAAATGCACATAGATATTGAGTTGTTGAAATTGTGATGTATTGTCAATACTCTCGTATTGAAAATCTGTTGGCATGTTCTAGCAGCTTTCATTAATTCCTTTGTTGTCTCACTACGCATAGCATCTTACATTTTTAATGACATAAATCTCACTGAATGATGTTAATTAAAAGGATATTTCACGCTAAATAAGCTTATATTTATTTTGTCTCAGTTACCTGCTATTTCTAGACCTTTTGTGGTGATGGTGTTCCTCTATTGCTGTGGCTCCTGGTAGGACATCGCCCCCGTTGGTGGGCGCTCCGCTCCGCGTGCGTTTACTGCAACGAGGCATCGCTCCACCACCCTATTTTGAACAAATACTACATCATTTATATCAAATACTGTAAAAATCATGAATGTAAATTGTCAGTGGAAAAGTCCATAGCATTTCAATCTAAGTTACCTTAAAAAAATAATAGGTACCATTTATAATATTGTGAAGTGATAATGGTCAAACGGTAGCTACTTTGGAAACCAACTTGATTAAGCTAGGTTTAAAACCAGCTAGAGGTTGGTAAAGGAAAACACTGTGTTAAAACCATAGCCTGATGCTAAATGTTCTTCTAATGCCTACTTGATTAGCTATCATCTTACGATTTAAAATGTATCTCAAGAAAATAAAAAAAAAATTAGGTATGTTCCGACATCACCACTTTAGAGCCAGTCTTACTCTTGGCTTAACATATTTACCACTTCATCATCATCTATTTTTAGGTGAGATTATAATCAAATACTAAAGCATGAAGTATGTAAAAAGTATGAATACGTAAGTACAGAAAGTCATATTAAGGTTAAACATAGCTTTAGGCAATATCCTATCATCATTATATTAACCGATTAGAGACCCACTTCAGGGCTAGAATCTGCTTCCTAAAGGATGGTATGAGTATCATCACCATGCTAGCTCACTATATTTTATCAAATTCCGAGAAATCTACAGTTCAAAATTTACCTTCATATGATGGTACTACTAGAACATTTCACAGATTCAGGTTATCTCATTCTTTCACTTCACCATCATCATCATAGCGTCACCAATTTAAATTAGTAACTGTATGCGAATTCCGAAAAATTCGATGATACAACCCAGGCCAAAAAATTGGCATTCCACCAGTTAAATTCATTATAACTTGGAAGTATACATGTGAGAACAGCAAACACCAAATACAGTCATGCAACATTAAGCTTACAAAATAAGGATTGAGTATGGAGACGGCAATATAAACAGTGATTGTGATGCAACAATAAGCAGGAGATAACTAGAATAAACTCAATTATAGGCAGAGCAATTATAAATGTAGTACAATTCTTTAATGGAGAGAAATTATATATAATTGGGAGTTCAACCAAGTAAAACCATATATTACTGAGAGGTGGCAGCGCCAACCCCATGCTAAAAGAACTTCTGTGTGATGAGCATTATTATCAATTCCAGTATATTCAGTATAATCAGGATCAAAAACTTATGTTCATCTACAGGTCCCAGACCACCTCTTTATTAATTCCTTCTGTGATCAGTTGTGTAATATTAAAAATGTAGCAAACAGAAAGACTTTGGATTTATACTATATATATATTATACACTATCAACCACTGACCTTGTCTGTTCTACATTACCAGGTAATACTTAATAAAATATAGACCAAAAGTCATCTAGGAATAAGTTATAAATGAATAGTATTCAATCTTTTATGAAAAAACACTTTATCAACTTAAAACTCATAACTTCTAGTGCAGTGATCAACATACTTTTCTGGCCAAGGGCAACATAGCCCCATGTGTGATTGTGTGTGAACAATTAATTGTTATATTTTTTATTAGCTGTCAAAATGTGATTGCTCTATAGATTTTGTATGTATCAACATGTAATATCATTTATGTGGCAGCTCATTTGACTAACTATTAATTGATTTCTAAAATCTTAAAATATCTTATTTGCCTTTAGTTTCAGGGTTAAAATAAAGTCTACCTTAGAGAAATTGTGTCATGGTATTATTAATTAATGGTGTCTTTACCCAATTGCAAACATTGCCGATAGTAAATAATTTTATTAGACAATTATCAAAATTGATTTTAATATATATTAACTAAATGGACGCAAGTAGAACAAAAAGACGAAGTGGGAATGTCTTTATGTATGGCAAAATAAAAACTATTAATATACTAGTATGAAAAATATTGTGCATTCCAGTGGTTGAAGTACTATTGGATATTATTGTTGAGGCACTTTATCATTTTAATGGAAGCTTATTGAGAACTCTGCTAAAGAAATCCTGGGAATCACTGAATTATTTAAAGGCATTTTTCATCCACAACCAGGATATTCAATTTTTTCCCTGTAATAAGTTATGCAAATTCTGTAGAAGAAAAATGGTTAAGATATAGACATTTTCTATGAATTTAAAATAAATTCTATTAAAGGTCTATTTCATGAGAGTTAAAATTAATCATTAAATATACGTCTATTCATGTGTGACAGATAAAAAAAATTATATAACTATATTAATGAAAACATGGTACTCACGAAAACATTGAATCTAGTTTTTTAAAGCAAAAGTACTTTAACTTTTATAACATAACATGGGAGTCTAATATAATATTCAGGAACCTGCAGATCCCTACAAACATTTTATGACCAAATTGTGTTAAGAGCATAATTTCATACAAAAGCCAAACTACTAGTAAAATAGACATCTTTCAACAACAGTAATTTGTACAATACTTTGTTTTTAAATACACTAAGTGTGCAAAGTTGTTTGATCTTTGGTAACTGGAAAGTTGGATATTTTCATTTCCTTTTGTATATGTTGAAGAACAAAATTCTGTATTCTTGGCAATACCGAAGAAGAAATAAGGCTACCAATAGAGATAATTGAAAAGTTAACTGTATTTCAAAATTATCCCAACCTCATATTGAGATATCCTCATATCCAGAACATTTTCAAATCTATTTTCATTTTGGGATGTAATAAAGTCAACTAATAATGTGGTAAACAAACTAATACTTATTTAAATATTAATTACATTTCTATTAAGTATCTTTTTGGTTGTTTTTGTGCATGAGACAAGTTTGGACAAATTATTCTTTGATTAAAGTTTGTTGTGCTAGTGTTGTAGAAAAAATGTGAAATTAAATTTGAACAATTTACAGTAAAATTTATTTACATTGTAAAGAATTAGTAATTTAAAAACTAGGGATAACAATACAAAAAAAGTACTGTTTACCTAAAATTCTAATGAAGTTTCATAATAACATCATAAAGCCTACATATTCTTAGGAATAAATATTGAAATATAATTAAACTTACTATAGGTGGCAGATTCGATATGAAATTTGAAAACTTAAAAGGGTTTTCGTCTCCTATTTTGCAAATATATACGAGCAGCTTTACGAAAAATGTCTCCTTCGGTTGACAGGTCGATAATAACCTGAAATAAAAAATCAATGTGGAGCAGAATAGAGATAAGGAATAAAAAAAAATGAAATAATAATAGCGACAACTATTTACTGTTATTTGGCAAAAAAGAATGAAATTTTGCAAAAAAACTTATGGCGAATTAGTGATGTAGCTTGAACAATTTTGCATATATAAACTTAGAAAAAAATCTGTAACCACACCTGCTATCAATAATAACACTTTTATTGACGTTAATAAGTAAAATAATTATAGCTACAATATAACTATGACTATAATTTAAAGGTAAATTGTTAAAACCAAACAGCGGACCAGTGTCCAAGAAAAATCAAACGAATTTGACGTTTTATTTATTTTATGCACATTTCTGAGTAACGAACGTATAATTTTATTATTTATGATATAGGATTGGTATAAGCTGGTCAAAATGCTTCATGTGACATATGGATTAATAATATTGTCCCAATTAGCACAAATGTAAATAGAACAATAGTGTTTTGTGCTAATGTTAAATGTACGTCCTTTTTTCCTAACACGATAATAAAACGTAGTTTCTTGCAAAAATATTTCTGAACGAAGAAAACTTATAAATAAAACTGTAAGCATATTATTTAGATTTACCAATTAAATATATGAAACATGTATTACTTAAACAGAACAGAATATAATATTATACTTTATAAAAGCATATTATTTAAAAAAATTGCTTTTGAAAACACAGATGGTTTATGACAGGGTACTTTGTGACACTGATTGAGAACAGAGCGAATTAGGGAAATAGTCGACCGATGCTGTTCGTTCGACTAATTATGTAGCGAAAAACTTTTAGTAAATTATCGTGATGTATTATTGCATCACCATGAACGATGCACCATTAGTGTTTATCGACACTTAACCTATTGTATGTATTATGGAATTATTCCATAAAATATTGTTATTAATCACTAATAAAATTCGTCTTAAATACATAATTTATCACAATTAAGATTAATTAATTGTGAAGAAATAATCCAGATAATCATTAGAAATCCAGAGTTTATAACTGTTGATCAACACAATAAATTTATTTTGCCGGGGCGGTACACCAACGCGTTGGTTGTAGGACCTGACAGATGTTGGTATTAACGTTTTTAAGAGATTCTATGTTTATAGACAAAATAATATGGCATATTAACAACATAGTATGTAACTTTAGCGTAAATAAAGTAATATCCAAAGTTTAGACACGATAGGTGGCTGTATCATTAAACTCTCACAAGAGGCAGCCTTTTTTTTTCGAAATGACCTACACCGTTAACCTGGCAAGGCCGCTATAGTTCCACCCTATGGTTCCACCGGACTACTAAGGGGAGCGCTTAAGGCGCTCACCCGATTTGTACAAGAGGCGGCCTATGTTAGGCCAGTTGTAATAAATTTAATTGGTATTACCAATGGAAGCGATTTTATGTTGTTTATTTTCTTGATAGTTAATTTAAAAAATCTAAAATTTTCAGCTTCCTAGAGTATGGCAGGACAATTTTAACTAACTGGTGCCGTTGCATTTTTTCGTGTAAATGATTTTATTATGTCATGGGAATTGCACATTTTATTTAAAATAATTATGAACTGATCTTTTTTGTTTTTAATTATATTTTAGCTACCACAACTCAATGTATAAGTATAACCTTTTTAGTGATGTTAAGATATATCTGTTAAATTGTACTTTACTGCTTAATCTATATTGACAAGCGTAATGTCAGTTCTTTTTCTTCTTTATTTTTTGGTTCCGACACGGTTTATGCACTAGCCGGCGTCAAGTAACAAGATTTTGCCAAGTAAGTGTCTTGTGATAATTTTAATGTTCTAACAAGATTGTGGCTACCTTGTTAGAACTTTCCATGGAGTTTTGGTGGCATCTCAGAATGCACGCTCCGTGGTATTATATCCTATGCACTTCACTTGTGCATAATAAACGAACTATATTATGTAAAACACCACCAAAATTACAAGATATAGAGTCTAATAACACAAGATTATGAATAAAATATAAAAACCACTACACGACAGACTAAGGTCCCGCCAAAAAATCGTAATGTCAGTTAAAGTCTTGTAAAAATAGGTTCAGTAATTTTGGACTTTAGCCCAGACACACAATGAACACTTAAATTTTATTTATATATTATACCTATAGACAATTATAAAATAGTCACTATTGTTTTTATGAGTTCTAGCTTAATTAATTAAGGTTATCGTTTCCAATACGAAATACAGTAGGAAATTCTTTAGCTAGAGCTTCGCTTTGCTATTTTTAACAGATATATGTAAATAAATTAAAAAAATAGCTCAGTTAAATCAATACAATAACAATAACCATCTTGTCTATAAAGACACTTCGCTAAATATATAATAGATGACAGTATTGCATAGTTCGAAGTATTTTGGAAATAGTTGTAATTGAAAAATATTACTTAACACTATTTGTATGAATAATTATCAATATCTATAAATATATTATTTTAATTTAATTTCGAACCCACAGTTTAAGTTGTTTTTATACGTAGGTTATGAAGATGTAAAAAAAAATTATTTGGTATTTGGGACTGGCTTCGTTTGATCTAAATAAACTCTAAAATATCTAAAGAAAACCATATAGCTAGAAAAAAACTGTAGAATATACGTATATATAAATATGTACAGTACATAGCCTTTGCTTACTTTTCTTTATATAGTCAGTTCCAGTGTGTGTGTGTTCGTAATTCTTTTGGATTTTAATGTTTTATTTGGAACTATGTGGTCACCTTTTTCGCCATCACCATAATTAGTACTGATAGCCACAAAGAACTGAGAATAGGTTATATTGGACTGATCTGATTAAAAATCACGGCTGTACACGTTTAAAGTCTGGGATACGGGATTTGCTCGCATTGTTTCTCTACTCACGAGGAGGAGGAGGTAGCGCTCAGTTAAATTTTCTTTCTTCTGGTTATAAGCTCACTTTATCCAGAACCCCTGTTGGTTTTTCAACAGATTTTCTTCTTCTCTATTTTTGACGAGGTTTTATTCCTCAGGCTCAAAAGTCAGCCCATCGGATTTATTTTTATAGAGGATTTCTTCCTCGTGGCTTAAGCGGTGTAGCCAAGACACTCTGACCTAGTCGGAGTGTGCGAGCGCGATACTGGATGATAATTAGTGGGGGCAAAGAAGTAACAAATTCATTCCAATGGTCAGAGAAATGCCGAAAGAAACGTCGGTCAAAGTGGTCAATGTTGTCTGGGGTGGAACACAAGGAGGTTTCCTGACTTATGTGATCACCTGGATAGTTTTTAGATATAGCTCAACCTATTAGGCAGCGCTGTAGTCGAGATCTGGATTTTTAAAAATATCAACTATTTTCTTTTTGTGTATTTTCGATATTAAAATTGCATATTCTACAAATATTACTTCCTCAGCATACATATATATTTTTATACTTATTGCTATATAGGTTTACGACAGTACAAAGTTTGTCTACCGATTTCACTCAAATAGTTGTCTTATATAATAACATCGTTCCCAAACCATTAATATACACATGACTATTATCATAAACAAAATTAAATATAATTTATTATGTCAGACAGTCTGTAGATAGGTGGTGTCCGTTATTGCGCTACTTGTAGTAATTTAGAGCGGGAAACAAAACAACTAATCCAGTAAGAGGGTGCAATACGGTGCGGGGAATCTGGCCCCTACTCGGGTGTTGTCATCGTTAACTTAAAATTATATAATTATTATATTTCTTTTGTGATTAGAAATTGAAGCGTAATTATCTACATAGATTTTTTTTATTATTGATTGGTACTGAGAGGAAATAAGGATAAATTTAGGGATATTTCACCAGGGATATTTCAAAGGCTACCGAACCTACATTCCCTTTTTGTTAAAGCTTGTCCAATGCTTTTAGGGTTATAAGTTACAGAATTATAGATATTATGTATTGTTATAATTTTATATTTGTTAATGTGTTGAATAGATCGCACTTGCTTGTTCTTTCTATTTCTGCATCCAAGCTTAATATTAATATGCCTTGGTTCGCTGGCGTAGCTACTTGTAGAGACGCCCGGTATTAAATTGTAGGAGGGACAGGTGATTTATTTTATTGAATTATATCTTGCTTTTTACAAATGGGACCTAGGAACTACTAAGACTTAGGGATACTATGGTTATTTTTAAAGTGAATCTTCTAATTGTAGAGCTTTGAAATTCTGATCTACAACTTGTTTGTGTGACAAAATGTGGAGATGGTAAACATTGTGTTGGGTAGAGCGTTGAAAACACCGGTTTTCTTCCGATCACTGTAGTTAAGTAATGTCGAGTGTGTCAATACTTAGATGGGTGACCACTTGGGTACACCGCGTGACGTAGACTATTTGTTGTATTTTTTTTTATTAAAATGTTTCCTTATAATACGAAAGTTCACTTCTGTTGTGGGTCTTTACGACACACTTTGTTTTTATATTTTAAATATTAACTAATTATGATTCTCTTATCAAGAAGAATTTGAGGTTGTGCGTATGATTTACTTGAAGGTAACGTATTATTTATTTGGCAAATATGGTAGTAGCTTCGCCCCTGCCTTGGTCTTACCTAACGACCACGAAGGTTCTATATAAATATAATGATACAAGTTTTCCGTTGTGCGCGTAACTCGTAAAAATTGTTGGGTAGATTTCGGTAATTTTATTTATTTTACTTTTTAGATATTTGGTCCAGACCTAAAAAATCACAATATCATGATTCAGTCGAAAGTTTATAAAAGTTTTAAGAAATTATTTTATGCTCACAATACCGATATGTATATCTTCTATTCATTTTGAATATTTTGGCATTTGTACATAAAATATATTGTTAAAATAATAAAAAATGCAGACGAAGTCGCGGGTATCCCTATAGCTAGTTAGCAATATATATATATATATATATATATAGCAGACTTTTAACAAAATATTTATAGGTATAGTATAAACTGTTACTGGCAACCCCGACCCACCCTTATTGTACGGAAAAGCGGCGAGACATTGTGAACCCCTAACGCCTCGCCCCGTCTAGATGTAGTGAAGTATTCATTATTGATTTTCAAAATAAATATGTATACGAATTATTTATGCGTCTCGTCCTGTATGAACTGTACTCTTTTAAATGTTTATTAATTTATTGTTACCTGTATTTTATTACAGTTTTCTTATGATAGTGTCACTTATCTATTGCTCTATAATAATGTTATGGTGCTCTATAATTACACATGCCATGAGTGCCCTGAGTTCATTTACTTTGTAAATTGGTGAGCTTCATACTAGCAAGGCACTTGCTTCCAGTTAACCAGCGGTATTGTGAACAAAAATAAAAGTTATTGTAGGTAGTGGAAATTGAAAACAAGAATAGAAATAAATGAATGAAATAAAAATGAACTTAACAACAAACATGACCGAAATACAAATAAATAGAGTACTGAATAGATACTCTATATATTTTTTAATACACCACGACATAGTGACGGCTATGTGCCGTTGATATGCACAGTAATATCAATGAGAGACTGACAATCTATCGTCAGTTATCGTTGTTAATCGAGCCTGTAAACCAGCTACTAAATGACACTGGCCGATTTCAAAATGCGGCAAACTCAAAAAAATATTAGCGTGATTGTTTTAGTACCAAGAGTTCTACTTGTCGGAGTTTTTGGAGGGATCTTGGAATGTCATGTAGTGGATTTTATATTTCATTCATAATCTTGTTTTATTTGGATCTATGTTTTATAATATTGGTGGCGTTTTACGTAATATAGTTTGGTTATTGTGCACCAGTGAAGTGGGTTGAAAATAATGCCACGGAGCATGGATTCTGACTTGCTACAAAAACTCCCTAGAAAGTTCTAATAAGACCGCCACCATCTTGTTAGTTTAAGAAGAAGAAACTTGTAATATCATTACCTATTTGTAGGTGGTAGAGCAACGCTGAAGCTATTACTGGTTTCAGCATGAATGGGTCGGCTCGCCCGGGGTAGTACCACCCTCTCACAGAAAACCGACGTGAAGTAACAGTGCTTGCACTGTTGCGTTTCGTTCGGTCAGTGAGAGTGCCGGAGGCCCACATATTTATAAGGCCGGCAACGCACTTGTGACTCCCCTGGTGTTGCTAGTGTCTATGGACGGCGGTGATCACTTACTATCAGGTGACCCACCTGTTCGTTTGTCCCCTTTAATATAAAACAAAAAAAAAATACCTATTAGACAACGCAGTAATTGTATACTAGAAGATTGGTTGCCAAAAATATAATAAAATAACATTAATCTACTTGTCAATATCATAGAACAAATGAAAACTCCTCCCGTGACTCGAAGCAAGCCATAATTTTATACTTACATTTATTTAAAAAAATCAATGACTGTAAACTTACAACATTAATACGTATCTTTGAAAACCATTCGTAGATATTCAAAACTGTCTTTTCGAATCGTATCACGTGGTAAAATAAGTTTTGTTTACTTAAGGCGCTCCTATAAAACCTAATAATATTGAAGTTATAAAAGTCTAGACCGGATTAAAGTCGGTGTTGCGTGACGTAAAGCGGCCCGACGAATGGATGCGAACCGAAAATCCAATTCTCGGGAAGCTTATAAACAAAGACTACTAAATATACGGGGCCAGTGTAAAAAGTCCCTTGTTTCGCCTCCAATAAACTGTAAAGGAGGTCGAATGTAATCAAATCGGGGGTTGGTCGACACATTTCTTTATTGAATATATTGTCCGTTTATAAGGAAATTGGGTTTTCTGGTGGTGTGACTGACTTACCGACCTCGAGGTACGCTTGACGCGAATGAAAAATGCTATTAAATGCTATACTTAATTATAACTAGGAGCTCGTCCCGGCTTCGCATGGGTGCAATATATTAATGTGTGCATCACAAATGTCTAAACGCTTTAAATTCATTAATTACATATTGATACTTACAGTTCATAAAAATCAAAGAGTCTTTGTAAGCCTCGCCACACAGATAACATATTTTTTGTGTGTAATTTTAACTCTATGATATCTTCTAAGACTATTGAATGATATTGAGTATTGATATGATATGCCCCAAAGCGAAATTTTTATTTACATTAAATTTCCAATGTTACTAGGTGTATTAATTGAATACTATATTGGTCAAAATAGCGTAGAAAATAACTCACTATTTGTTAATAACACGGTAAAAGATAATAATGTATATCGTGGTTTATCCTTAAGTGACCGACATACGAGTATACCACCGCGGATCTTTTTGTACGTATGTCTTATAATGTTTAGCCAGCATTAGCTACCTAAGTACCCGAAAAATATTTAATTTGTTCATCGCCTTGTCGATAAATTTGGTATTCTTCACTCTATTCTACGTCTTGAAATGCAATGTACTAAATCTACGTTCAATGCAACGTGTTGTTGCTTAACTTTATATCTTGATAGGTATATAGGCAGTACCTACTACAAACGGACCCGGTAGGCAAACTTTAATAAGCAGTGAATATTAAAAATAAAGTGATTTAAAAATTTTGAAATGTGCTGCGAGAGTAAAAGGTACTTAGTTTTTAAAACTCGATTCATTTTTCCCATCGTAATTATTCGTGTACACGTACGTTATTATAACAATAATTTAATTAAATGACTCTAATATTAAAATATTGATTTAATTGTTAGTTGATTACAGATTTAGAACTGTGATAATAATTATAATTTTAATAAGAACTGTACGCTAATTACATTTTTCCTCGTGAAAACATTAAAAACATTAACTAGTAATAATTGGAATATTATGTATACAATGAGGGTGCGCCGCTTATGCCCGCTTATGCGAAACTTCGACAGTGAGCCCCTGTGCATAGCGTATCGTCCATTCAAGTTGCCAGTGTCTACACCCCCGCTTTTACCCTATTTCCACCGGCCGCTACCCCTGTATTCGTGAAAATTACCAGTTCGCATTCAAACAGCGTAGAGGGCGGTCGCGTGCGCGTCATCCGTGTAAAAATGCGCGATCTTTCTTAAAGTGCAATATTAGTAAGAATTTGTTTCTCAAAGCATTGTGTTCTAATACTATACATTTTAGAATGTTGTTAATGTTTTTTAAAGTTAATTATTCATAATTTTTCTGTCTTGTTTCTAATTCGTGTGTGTTTGTGAAGTTGTCAATGTCCGCATAATATTTCGCGTACTTACGTAAGTATTTACTGCAATGCGTTCCGTTAAATTTATCTATGATTTATTGTCTATGACTATATTCTAAATTTGATAGCTATTTTTTTTCATTCATTTTCGTGCTATGATCATAGCCGTAGTGGCTGAGAAAAATATGTTCGTAAAAAAGTAGTTTAATGTTCAAATAATTTACCCTTAGACTAGTAATTTAATCGGAGTAGGTTGAAATCATGTGTGTTCAATTAGGGGATGAGTCGGGTCACTAGAGGGCCGTAGTTGTAAGTAACTGCCGTTCGTTAAATGTATTTGTTGTTAGTTAGCGTAGCGGTAAAGGTCAAAAGTCGTACAATCTCGTGTGGTGTTTTAATTAACTTACCGAAACGTTATGAAGTTTTAACATTCATATTCATACTGGTTAGTAGGTTTCGTCTGCAAACAGATCTGCTAAGTCACATTATTAATTACATAAAAAGTTTTCAGAAAAAATGTGTCATTAAACAGATTTTATTATTATTTATTTATCTACAAGGATATTTTACGAACTGGTGGTAACTTTTGATATTGCCGGTACCATTTTTATCTGGGTTGCTATCTGTCGCCGAGCAACTTTATGTCTGTAGGAAACTCTAATTTAGAGCCAATTCTTATTGCGTATAGTTATTATCTTGAGACACATTGTTTTAAGACAGTGGCAAACGCTAAAGTTATAAGTTTTAATAAAAAAGTATATCGGCGTGATATGTTCTTGGTAGCGCGGTAGGGCCCGTAAGACGACCAGCATTCAGCTTCTACCAACAATGATAGGAGTGTTATAGTAGTGCTTGGATCCGAACGCGACACGTATTAGAGACGATTCTGGACACCGCATAGTGTATTTTAAGAAACTTTAACAGTTTTAGCGTTTGACCACAATCTCATCTGATGTTAAATGACAAGAAGATGGAAAACACAATAAGCCTAGAGATGGACTGACTCAAACGCAGCTGCTGGCACACACCTATAGATGCTTGGCGACAGATTTTCTACTCGAGGGTGGTAGCTGACCAGTCAGGCTTAGAATAAACCCTACAACCTGTTTCAAGGTTGAACTATGCTTACTAATATCGTGCAGTCACTTTGTCACATTCTGATTAATATTAATAATAGGTAATTAAATAATATATAATAGTGTTATGTCAAAGTTTATTATTACTGGTGCTTGGACAGTGTTGACGATTTAAAACTGTAGGGTTTTGTAGCGTGTGTGTCGTATTTGAGAGTAAAGAAATAGTATCATTTTATTTTACGAAAAAAGCTTAACGTATGCGGCTTATAAGGGGATTATCCGATACTTTTCGCGCTCTCGTATCTGTGATGTTATAATAATCTCTTGTAGGTACATATATGCTACTTTTGCCGTTGTTTAACCTATATACATTTGTAGAACTAGTAGCGGCCCACTACTTCGGTTGTATTTTTTTAAATGACAATAACATACATTGTTTTCGTGTAATTCTAACGGTTTATACAGCGTACGCCGAGATACCTATCAGATCTAAGACTTTTGAACATTACTTGGACACATCATTATATTCTGGCTAATTTAAACTATACCTTTATAAATTATAGTCCATGCGTTATTCTGATGTATAAGTTTTATAACCATAAAATTTTATCAAGGTCCGTTTATTAGTTTTTATATGAAAGAGTACCAAACATCTATCCATCGTCACAAACTTTCCCGTTTATAATATTTTAGCGTTAGGATTATCTAAGCTACATATCATTGTGCTATTTCATAGGAGCTAAGCGGTAATGATAAAATTTAACAGATATCAATTGAAAGGCGTTATAGAAATTAAGTAGCAATGATAATATTACGATGAACAATGAAAATATAATTCATAATTTAATATTGAAATATGTATATCTAATGAAATAACATATCTATTTTCACAAGAACTAAATTGCAGGCACCAGTTGGGTTGTTAAATGTGAATACTTTTTAAAAAGTAAGATTTTTACATGGGGGACTTTGCAGGTACATCACTGCTGTGTATTACATGGCTTCTTATCTTGAGTTACTGATAATATCATGTTAAATTTGAAAATGTTAAATACCTTCGAAGTGACTGAAGAAAACAAATAGTAGATGAAGAAATTTGATATTAATAATGACAGTAGGTACGGGCGTCACTGTTCCGCCTAAGGCCTCTTCTCAAATGAAGGTACAGGCGTTAACACAACGTTAGTTCACGATGTATTAGCGATTTCAAATACTGAAAAATGTAGTTTTCAATTATCAGAATATGTTACAAGAATATCTCGGGATAGGGTTTCTTCACAATGTTTTTCATCATCGTCATCCAGTTCATACGGCAAATAAAGTAAATTACTAAACTTATGCGAATTCTGAAAAATTCATTGGTGACACCAGAGGGTTTTAAACAGCGGATATCGATTCGATATTCTACCAGTCAAACGAATCTACTGCTGAGACTTTACCTTACGTTCAGTTTATGTTATCTTGTTGAAGATTTAATGTACAATTTTGACCGACATCCCTCAACATGGCGTAATAATACGCTATCCTTGAGCCGTAGTCACGTCAATGAGAAATAATATTACTTTAGTATGATTACGGGAGTAAATTTTAATATTTCTCCGTCTCCAATGATGCATGGGTTCCAAGAAACGATTTTAGAGAACAGTTCCATTACATCCCAGGTGGATTCTCATTAATCAAACGTCAGTGGAGAGATGCTTGAAATGAAAAAAAAATATAATGAAAAACTCTTACGCCGCACTCGAGTTTCCAGAACGGCCATCTTTCACAACGAAGTGACAACTCTCAGCTTAGAATTAATAAATTACATCTGTTTTTATTGCGCAGTTAGGAAGGTATGTACACAGGTTCGAGTCGCGGCGTGTAAGCATTTTTTCAAAAGTACACGTACATTCATTAATTTTGAATTTAATTAAAAATACTTTGTGCTGACAGTGAAACACGTTCTATAACATCGTGAGAATATCTTAAATACTTTAGAAAGAAATATTTTCTTGATACTTAGGCTGAGTTGCACCAAAATCGTGGTTATTGTAATTGTTAAAGTTAACTTTAACAATGACAAGACTTGCTAACAGTTACATTTGCCAAAACGAGTTGCACCATCAAACATTTTGTAATTGTTAAAGTTATTAGGGTTGCTACTTCAATAAGCCAATTAGTCCCTAAAATCGAAAGGGGTAATATATTTTACTTGGCAGGACTTTGTTATAAGTGTCACCAAGTGTCACTATTGTTATTCTGTGACTGTCAACAGATTTTTGATGACAGATTTCAGATGTCAACGACAAAACGTTAGCGTTTGTCGTCCTGTGGACATTTTCCAATTCTAGGAAATTAAACTTTTTTCTTTCTAAGACGCAAATTATATTCAAATATATTGATTTCGTCATCGGAAGAACTATTTTCAGTTTCCCACAGGATTTCTCTTAGCAACGACATGATATTATAAAGTTTTTTCTAGTGAACATGACAACCGATTCAAAAATTGACATTAACAATAACGGTAACCGGCCAACATGGAGCGGTAATAGTTAACGTTAAATCGTGACGTCATTTTAACCATTGTCAATTGGTGCAACCTATTTTTTGCCTAACAATAACTTTAACCGAATTTTTAACTTTAACATTAACTGGTGCAACCGAGCCTTAATTGTAAGAGGCAATAAGGGCTATCTAGGGATAAAGAAATTATATTGTCACATTATTTTACAACAATTGTTAATGAAAATTGTTGTCAATTATTTTGCTATCAGATAATTTGCTGTTTTGTATCGGACTAAAATTTGTGATAATGACACGATAGTAAAATTAATATTCTTTACGAAAGAGACGGATGAGAAAAGATTACATGTGGAAGAAATACGAATGTTAAGATGGATGTGTGGTGTAAATAGAATGGATAAGATTAAGAGTGAGTATATCAGAGGAAGTTTGAAAATAGCACCAGTGACGGAGAAGTTGAGGAGTAATAGGTTAGCGTGGTACATTTATGGTTACATTTATGGTATATTATGAGAAGAGATGAAAGTCATGTAACAAGAAAAGTTTTGAAAATGAACGGATATAGAGGTAGAGGAAGACCGAAAAAGATATGGATGGATAGTGTGGAAAATGATATGTGTATAAAAGGTGTGAATACTGAGATGACATTTGACAGGGGAGAGTGGAAAAGGAAAACGTGTTGAGCCGACCCTACTTAGGTGGGATAAGGGTAAGATGATGATGAATAAAATTAATATTCTTTGGTTGGTAGTAATGTGATTTGCCTTTTATTCTTATTGGTATTGCATAGCACTTCTCGCTCCAACGTTGTAATAACACCAGCAGAGCATTGTCATTGTCAAGAATAATAACGGATAATTTTATCATACTTTTCAAAATGTTATCATACAATATGTGTAAATTAAAATTAAACATGCTTTTCCAAAATAATTCTTATTACAATTAGAAAGAGTTTATGGCTTTAAGAATAAAAATTAAATAAATGTTCTGTTGTGTTGTGTAAAATGATATATAAAAATAAATTAATATGCTTATTTGTTATTGTTTAACTCTTAATATCTTAAGTTATATCGACATATAACTTAAGTACAATACATTGTTGAATAAATGACGTTTCATGTAATATTACCTGTTATATATATTACTAGCTGTTGCCCACAGCTCCACATGCGTTTTTTAAAATAATTGTATTAAAGGAATTTAACATTGTAAGAAAAAGTAAAATTACAGAAATGCCCTATTAAAAATATTTGTTTTTACGCCACCTACTGTAACATGTAACGTTTATATTAAATAAGTAAGTAAATATAATACAAGATATTAATGAAAATTTCAAGCTATACCATATCTCTCAAAACTGTTATTATATAGATATAATATGTCCATATTGTCAATATAGTTAAGTTCTTGCGATCATACAAAAAGTAACCGCTTGTCCGTTTCGTAAAAAAATATATTATTCTGGTCTAATGTCTTATTAGAAAGACAACTTCTATCTTCGAAATTACTGTTAACTATAATGTTGAATTGTGCCTAACGAGTTGATAATTATTTTTTTAATTAAAATATGAAAAGAGTTAAAGTCTTAAAATTTTGCATTGTATATTAATCAAGATATAAAACTCTATAAATATCTGTTTTAATATTTAACGATTAAATCGTGCTCATTAAATTCTACCCAATATTCTTATACGTTGCTATGATTGCTAAGTTATGTAGACGCGAGTAAGGTTAATAAAATAAAATGGCTGCCAAATTTACCAAAAAGATAATATAATTCAAATTACATACATACATACAAATATATGAATTTCGATTATATTAATTCTTGGAGTCAAGTACAACGTACGCTTCACATACTTGTTAACAGTGATCGACATATTTTTTCTAAATTTTACGCAGACGAAATTTCGGGTGGCAGCTAGTATAAAATTAAACAGCCTAAGTTAGTTTTTATAACGTCATTTATCTGCTCGTGAAAAATCGGTCCAATCGTTTCGGATATTCCATACGGAAGAAGTCCTGAGTAACACCTAGTAGAATATAAAATAGCTTAAGATAGTTCTCACTACATTAGTTATATGCTAGTGAAAGTCCCATTAAAATTGGTCTAATAGTTTTGGAGATAGCACTACAAATGAAGTCGCGGAAATAGCTATTCTAAAATAAAAAAGCTTAAATTACTTGTTATAAGATCAGCTATCTGTTAGTGAAAATTCCGTGAAAAATGGTTCAAACGTTTTCGAGATAGTACTGCAAATGAAACCATGGGTAAAAGCTAATACAGGAAAAATATATTTCATATTTAAGTTTTTATTTTTTATACTTTTCTAATTAATACCCTAATTTGGCTTCGACATTTTCATAACTATTTTTTAAATATTACATAAATAATATCGGATTTAAATAAATTCAAATAAACTGTCACGCGTATAGATGTTAAATAAATAAAATTTCCATATGCTTCACTTCCATGTAAAAGCATAAAGCATATTCATCAAAAATGTCAACTGTATATAAAGTATAAATACATGTACAAACAATACTGTGTTGTAGTCCGGTGAATCTGTAGAGGCCAAAAAAGCCAACAGGGTATGTTAGTTCGAAAAAAGAAAAACAATACTGTTTAAAACCAGCAGACTGCTTTATATAACCAGATAAATAAATCCTAAGTCTTTTTTAGTTAATCAACGGATTAATACATACTAAAGTTACGTACTAAAAAATAACGAACGCCATGTGAACAGTTGTAATCGGCAGCAGGTGGCCTGAAAACACAATGATATAAGCTTTTATAAATACAGGTTGCTTCATCGGAAAACATTCGTCTCTGAGGGAAACGTCTGCGACGGATTGTCGATATTTTCAACATTGAATGTTCACATGCCAGTGGTCGCCCGCGACTCCGTCTGTTTTTGTATGTTTATAAATGATTACACCATACATTATGTTCGTGTAACTTTTAAGTAATTATTAACTTAACTTTATTTTTAACTAATTCTTATATGTATGTTTAGGTTAGTAAAATCTGTGTTGTTGCATCCAGCCCCAGCCGAGGTGCGACCACTTTGGCACCCTTGAGCTTGTTGCCAAGCGGCTAAGCACCATAAACGTTTACGCTATTAGCCCGGTAAAACTGTGATGGCCCGTCAGGCTAATAGCGTTAGTCAGTTGAAAAAAAACTCTTAAGGTTTATGCAGCGCATTTTGAGATAGTTCCCTGACGGTAAGACTCGTCAACGTTACTTGACGCTATTTTGGCCAGTCTAAATAATACTTTTAAAAATTATAGCCGATGTATTATTTTGATGTATAAGCTATATTACTGTAAAGTCTCATCAAAACCCTCTAAGTAGTTGTTGCGTAAAAGAGAAACAAACATCCATACATCCATACAAACTTTCTTCTTTATTATATTAGTACACTTTGTAGGTGGTAAAGCTACGCTGAAGCTATTACTGGTTTCAGCACGAATGGGTCGGCTCGCCCGGGGTAGTACCACCCTCTCAAAGAAAGCCGACGTGAAGTAATAGTGCTTGCACTGTTGCGTTTCGTTCGGTCAGTGAGAGCGTCGGAGGCCCACATATATTAAAAGGCCGGCAACGCACTTGCGACTCCCCTGGTGTTGCTAGTGTCTATGGACGGCGGTGATCACTTACCATCAGGTGACCCACCTGTTTGTTTGCCACCTATAATATAAAAAAAAACTTCATTCTTTGATTTATTTATTTTCACCTTATTTTTCTTTTTTTCTCCGAAAAGCATTACCATTTTGTTTTTTCTGTTTGTTTCTCCTCTGTAATAATAATGCAAGCTGTGTAAGTATCTAGAAGGGTACAATTTCAATTATTTTTAATTATTACTAACTCTTGCCTGCGACTTAGCTCATATTAATGTACATAAGATTTATTTCTCGTGAACATATTACTTTTTCCTAGATAAAATGTATTGTAAATTTCATGGTAATCGGTTGAGTAGTTAAGGCGTGAAAGCGTAACAAACGACAAACAAAATCATATTTACACATATAATATTAGTTAGGATTGAATTATTACTTTGAATACAGTTTACAAAATAAAATAAAAGGCAATGTATTTGGCCCTAATTTCCATCCATCATACTAACTCTATCAACTCATTATTAATCGTATAAGAAAAATTATTTAATTCCTATCATTGTACAACATCTTAATTTTAATGCATATGCTATAAAAACAATTAAATTGTACAGATTGCTAAGTTTATTTCATATATTTGTATAACAAAAATAATTAGCACATTATATTTTTTATATAAACTAATAATCTGGTACTTAAGCGGACTTTGTCCTGCCACAAACCTTATTTAATCATGAATACAAAATAAATATTGAGAAGTGCTGCAAGATTAATTTCAGATTACATATTTTTTATATAAGCAATAAAAAAAATGTTGGTCGAAAAATTTACAAAAATTGAGATATCGACAACAGCGTCATATCATATTCAACTACAATTTTAAAAACTATCCATATGACTACAAAAAAAATGACATCAAGATCGTCAAGCCTTTAGAAAGGAAAGAATTACAAACACGCGCGTAATGGATTTTAAATATAAACATAAAATTGTAGTCTAGATGATATAATTGTTGTCGGCGGCCATCTTGTTTATCACTGTAACATAAGTACGTAGTATATTTGCGAGGAAGTATTTGATTACGCAGTAAGGTTTCACAGTGCGGAGGGTGAAAATCTAGAACATTCTTAAACTAGGACGTGGGGTTGTGCTTTGTACTCCCGCTTTATATTAATTCTACATTAGAAAACTTCACATACTTACGAGTAAACTGGGACAGAAATTGTATGTTTTTTTGTAAATTTAATGACCGTTGACATTTCACATATTCAAATAAAAATCAATTGCCAATCAATTCCATATAAAATCGTGAGTAAGTGAGTGCGACAGAAGATAAGAGGGATATCTCTAAAAATATTGAAAGAATTGGCAGATTTACGTTCAATTGTTCGGTCATCATTTTATTTCATTATTTGGTCGTATTGTAGAAGGAAGGTTATCTCTCATTCCAATTTATATTATGTCTCGTTTTCTTTGTTACTACAACCGCGCAAAACTGGGGCGAGCCGCTAGTGAATATTATAAAACAAAGTCAGTTTTCGCGTCTGTCTGTGTGTTCCTTTATTTGTTCTAAACTATGAAATTGATTTTGATATGGTTTACATTTGGATATTATTTTCTCGAAAGTATAATATATGTGAAACATGCATATTATATCATATAAATCCAAGAAAATTCCACGTATTCTACTGAAATCGAAGGATGGAGTTTTCGGAGGTTAACATTGGTAACGTTGACTAAACTTCATGAGTTATATCAAAATAATGTGTTGTAGAATTGTATCTTTTAAAACTGTCTATAGAAAATACCTGGATGCTATATGTCTATACCTATTCTAAGAATTATCCACAATAACAATTTTCATGTTTTACATATTATTAAAAAAAAATTTGATTAGGACACTATTTAGACCAATATATTATGAATACCTCATCCAATTGAATTAGTTAGTTATCTTGAGGTTTAGCTCTTTGATATTCATTTGTATTCTTCTATCTCAGTTTTCTTTTATAAATCGTTTGATCGATCACCATGGAAATTAGCAGCCGTGTGTTTCTTCTTAGTGAAGATTTATAACGGAGACGAAGTCGCGGTCGGATCCCAGTATATTATATGTGTAATAAAATGTACCATGCGTATGATTTTTAAAGAGTCTTATAGAGAAAATCCCGGTTGGTGTGTAAAAATATAAACATCCATTTAATGGTCGCATTTCGCAATCGCGCGGCGCAAAACGTGCCTCCGAATATGATTTCAGATTTACTCCACAAGGGTTGACGGTCCTGATAATTTGAATATTTAGTCTCTCACCTAACTTATTTTGTATAAAAATGATATATTTCTATTGTAATTACACGGGCATGTAAAGCTTTAAAAACTGGGCAAAATTATCTTTTTAGACAAACCACAAAATAAAATATTATTGTATTGATGTAGACTTTAAAAAATAATTGGTTGTCATGGCGACATAATTGATTGTCAGTTTGCTGTTCCATATAATGTATTGCTTATAAGATTATTTCAAATATAATAATTACCAAACCAATCTGTCATACTGATTATTATGAATACATATCAATTTATAAGTCTATGTTTAAATCAATGAGAATATCTATTCGGTTTCCTCTCGACACGACGAGTTAGTAGATAAATATCACATGCGTTCAAACTGGAATCGCGTCAATAGGAAGAATATTTTCCATTACCATACCAAAATGACTACCATAAAATAAGCGTTTTCAAAGTAACTTCATTACTGGAAAACTTTCCTTAATATTTAGTAATTTGGAGGGATTTCACTTGACTTAGTTTGATTATTGTGGATTTTGGGATTAGTACATAACATCTAATTAACTAAGAAGTTGTAGGAAACTAAGCTACTACTTCAATGTAACATGATTTGATTCCTTTCAATATAAGTTGTACAATGTTTTTGTT
Organism: Antheraea assamensis; assembly: GCA_035772565.1. NCBI lineage: Eukaryota > Metazoa > Arthropoda > Insecta > Lepidoptera > Saturniidae > Antheraea > Antheraea assamensis. The sequence goes on from JAQQSE010000012.1 coordinate 1,045,891, forward strand.
GAAAATAAAAACAATAACAAAATTAAATTTGGATTATATATTCTTTGGATAGGTAGGTAAATCAATTAATGAAGCGCCAGCTTATGACTTTTTCACGAACTGTACTAAATAGAGCAGGGTACGAGAACATTTTTTTTTGTTGTGAGTTGGTCTTGATGAATTATAGCCTATATGTTGCCTCAAGTTAAACTCATGATAAATGCGAAAACCCCATGATAATTCCTAGTACTTTAGTACCCTTGTACTTTTGGAGAATAACTTTTTCAAACAGGTAGATAAAGATTTAAAAAATAGTTTTATTGCATTCGATTACATTCCTTAAATCACGGGCAATGAGTGTTTTTCTAAAATATTTTCATTGTACAGATACGACGATTCTACAAAATTATGATGGTGTAGATTAATAGTTGCCCGCAACTTCGTCTGCATTTCTATCTTTATAAAGGATTTTACTTGTATGGATCCTTAATTTGATTTATCTAAAATGTAGGTTGTTTAAATTACTCCTTATATCAGACAGCCAATGAAAGTCCCGTCAAAATCGGTCGAAAGTTTTCATAGATTAGGCGGAACAAAGAGAGATGGAAATTTTAAAAATCGTTTTTTTTCCTTATAAAAACGATATATCCTTTCATATGCATTTTTATTCATACAGTATAAACAGACACTATATATTTATTTGTATAGATAGATAGTCAGAAGATTTAATATACATTATTTAGAATTTAGAAAGTAAAAACATGAAAAATACCATGATTGCTTCGGCAAACATTTGTTAAAAAATGTAGGCAATTTGCTGGACCGGTTTCAGAATATTAATCACATTTATAATATATCATATTTCGTATTACAAGTATCATTCGAACCGCCGATCTTTTCAAGCCTCTCGAATGCTTCAAAGTTTTTCTACTTATTTATGTTTGTGTACGTAACAAGTTCAGCAAGAACTGTGCTCATAAATTACACAGAAATGCGTGTTGGGCAACCATATATGGGGTACAAACTGGGGTGCCTTATAAAGATTACCACTGAAACCGCTTCAAAAAATATTTTCAACTTAATTATTTCAGGCATGACGCTTTAATTTTTCAACATTAGCAGGAATTATGTGTTGATATTTTTCATTATTGGTTAAGTAGATACTGTAGCATATTAAACTGCTTATGTCATTTTTTTCATCATATGATATATATAGTTGAAACAGACCTAGTAACTTTAAGTAGCAGATTTCCATTATTTGTTTAACACAAAATGGACACATAAAATGTAAATATAATATATTTCTTTGTAATTTTGTATGACACAATTTCGCTTTTGGCCACCATTGTCTATTGAGAGTGAAATGTAAAGTGTAGGCAAATTAAAGTACTACAGTAGTACAGGAACGCTCATCTTGTCTGAAGCATTGTACTTTATTAGTGACCCGCCCAGGCTTCGCATGGGTGCAATGTTAGTACATGTTGTGGCGTCTCATTTTTATCTTCATCATCTCATTCTTGAAGCTTTGATATTTACAATTCATCAAAGTCATATATGCTATGTGAGGGTCTTTATGTAAACAATTTGTTTTTTGTTGCGCGTAATTTAATATGTGATAAAATATATAATTAAATAAGGAATAATGCAGTGCTCATTAAAATAAACGACATTTAAATTATTAATTAATTATATTTGTGATGATATATAAAGGATAAAAATGATTATCCTGGGAGTATGAGAATGATTACCGTTAGAAGATAGACATATAATACCATCAAAGACTTTTCTCTAGGCATTTTACATTATTTTGATGTCTGATAAGGTTTAGCCAGAAATACCAATGTAAGTGCCCGAAAACTGTAAATAATTGATAAGAATATGCCGACTTTTCTTATTGTATATAATTGTAAAATACATGTAAACCTTTCCGAGGAAATTCTCTAAAGAACAGCGGAGAACTAAGGTATCACATAGACAGACGATAAAAATGACAATGTTTTTTAATATTTGTAGAAGATACATAGATAAAGGACACAATAAAAACGTTTTCGCAACAGCCGATGCGAATTCACCCCGACAGCGATACTCGGTTACGACAAATTCCAATCGCAAATCCCGGCGACTCAATTAGCCGGTCTGTCTAACCGTGAACAGGCGGCAGTACGAAACTACCAATCAATATTGCGCTCCACGGACCGCCGCTTAATGTGAACAGCATACATTGGCGCTCCCGTTGTACCACGAATAATGTATGCAACGTTATATTAAAACTACAAACGATTATTTTGTATTGTACTCCATTTAACCACAATCTTCTTCAACTTCAATCTTGATATTAATATTGTACTCCATTTAACCACAATCTTCTTCAACTTCAATCTTGATATTAATTTGTACAGTCCACGATGTTAGCATGATAATTATAGAAATGAGATTTGAAGTACAAACTTACATATGGTTGGTTATTCGTATAATAAATTTATTGTTGAATTTTTGTTATATTCTATAATCTAATCTACAAAAGATGGTAAACGTCTTCAACCACGAAGTCTTTCGATGAGATTGGAACTAACATAACAGATACTTCGCTTGAATTTTCTTATTGTGTTCTCCCTTCATATATGTTACTACGCCGCAAAATTTCGAAGTCCAGAATATATTTGGGTAAAGTCAGTCAAACTAATCTTTGTTTTATTTCTTTTTCTAAGGTGAATAAACACATTCACAACATAAATTCGCGTATGTAATAAATATAAACACGTGCCAACCCTAGCACCGGCGTCTTTATGACTTCCAGGCCGAGGTGCGACGTCATCATTGTTATAATGGTTGTCGCCAACGATATTAATGTATTATGTACTATGCGCAGAACATTTCATGCATCACTGTTATTTTTAACATGAAATGAAAAATAATAGAGTACATCGTGATTGCGAATTTGTACCAGTGCTACTTTTTACTTTGTATGAATGAATTTGATTCGTTGCAATTTTTTATCTGGTATCAATGAATTTATGTAGTTCCTTTTTTTTGCAATCACAACAAAAAATAATTAGTTATACATGTGCAGCTGTTTTGTAGTGATGCACTGACATACACTAAACTATACATTTTTATTTATATAAGATATTGTTGCAAATATTAACCTCATTATGAACGTTCAGTGGTCACCACAATAGTGTGGCGCCTCGATGCTGTCCGCAGTTATGCCGTATGAGATAATCGCATGACCTCTTTCTGTTTGGCTATAACATATTATTTATATAACTTGTTTATTATAAGGTTAACGTATCTAAGTAATTTTCCACATTTTAATTAAGAATACATTCTCAGCCGTCAACATTTTAGATTAAAATAAATAAGAAACGAAAAATAAATAAAGAAATAATAAAATGTAATCATAATTTCGACTGTCATCAAAAATAAGCATAGTATGGAACCCTATGTATAAAGAATTGATGTGTGCAAATGGGTGTCTCTAATTGTGAGATATATTGACACGAAAATTAGTGTCGAATTTACGACTCTTTGAACAAATTGTGTCCGTTGTCTGCACTTGGTGCTGTTGTTGATGGTGTCTGTTGTGATTTAAAAGTTTTTAAAGAAGTTTGACATTTTTCGTGACATTTTCGACTTATCTGAAGTTAAAAATATGGAGTTGATCGTTAACCTGCAGTTATCAGTATTCTCATTCGTGTTACTTATTTCTTTAGGTGTAAGTTTTTCTAATAAATATTCGAAATCGTCTTACTTCATCTGAGAAAAGATTTTCTTCGCGCGACTTATTAAGCAGTTGATAAAGTCTTAGTGCTTGTATTTTATTATTTATCCACTGGTGACCCTAAATAATTATTTTGATTTTACTTGGTTTTTTAATTGCACGTCGTAGGACACTTATTCATGACGGCGGTGCTCTCACTGTTTTGTTCTAAGTTCTTTTGTGTAAATAGCTCGAATACAAGTTAAGTATACTTTATATACAGACATTATCCCTGTTAAAAAGATAGTAGTAGTTCGGTGAATCTGTAGAGGCCAAAGAGCCAACTGGGTATGTCAGTTGAAAAAAATAACTAAAGTTAAAAAGATAAACCCGATCGAGTTTCTTGCCGGTTTTTCTTGATGACTGAGTTGTTTGTCCCAACCAGTGGTAGTTGTGACGTTCATAAGCGCCTTCTCAGGACCTAAATTAAGTAAAGTATTTTTTGGTTTTGATTTTGACACAAAATAATTGATTTACGTGTAAACAGTAAAGAAATTAATGCTGTCATTTGTGTCGCAATTTCTGCCATAGTATAAAGCAAGCATAACATATTTGCATGTCGTAGCAATTGACAGCAACACAGTTGATTAATTGGACGCAGGTCGCGTGTACGTATGCGTAAACATCGCTCTCAAATGATCGTTTCAAGGATCCATTAAGGAACGACGACGGTGGAGTACCATCAAAGCGACTTTTATATCCAAGTAACCTATACATGTTTATTACAAATATCTCTCCGTTTCTCCGAAATACGCCATTTTATCATACGTATATGATGGGGGAGTAATACGTTTCTTTATTACTCACGTATTAATGTTATCACGGTTATTCCCTGCATTAATCTGTTATGGGCCATAGAATATGTGCATGCATAAAATAATAGCTATGATTATGTTGTGTTAGATCCTGAATTTTATCTATAATAGTCATTCAATCATTTAAGCTTAGTAAGATAAATTTACTGGATGATAGGAGACCACTTGTTTCCATCAGTTGTAACACAGTGTACTGTATATAGTATAGTACTAGCTGTGCCAGCGACTTCGTCCGCGTGGAACGGAATAAAAAACACAGTGATTAATGAAACAATCTGAATTTATATCTTTATATCTTATATAATTGTAATGTAAAGTGTCAGGCTAAAAACTAATAATGGTCACACCCCTTTGTCACTTCAATAATAACTCAAAATTAGGGCTTCCAAGTTACTTTGATGTGTGTAAAAACCGTAGGCCATGCTATCGTGCTGCATCTATCGTCATACAGTTTGATAGTTCGTAACACATGACGGTAATGTGTGCCCACACCTAAAGTTATTGCGAACATGGACAAAACTTCGTGAGAATACACGCAGGTATAGGAGTAACATAACACTAATATTCTAATTTAACAACTGTAAAAGCAATATTAACCCCTGGACTGTCTAAAGCCATAAATATTTAAGTTCTATACAAACGAATGTAGACCTGAGGCATAGGTCAAGAGACTCTTGGCAGCATACGCTTAAAAATACCTGATTTATAACAAAGCATTCAAAAATAGCAAATGATGAATTGTAAAATAATAATGTTCATGTAAAATGTATCATTAAATTATTTTTTCATTTGTACAAACTTTTTCACTGAACCATGAAATTTACAATGTACGATGTAGTGAAATTAAAAAATAATTGAAAACACAATCTGCCATTTTGAGATCTGAGTCTTAAAAAATCAGCCGAGGGCTTATAATATTCATTCATACATACTTCACATAGCTCATTCTTATTATTATTTTTATATTATCCTTTCTTTTATTTGCAGTGCCTGCAGTCTTTTTTCTCCATGATACCGCTGTAAGAGAATGCAAGCTCCCTAATGCATAAACCAAAAAGTATTCATTAATTCAAAGCGTAATTAAGACATTAGAATCAAGGCAAATTTATGAAAATTATAATTCGAATTCAACCTAACAAACACAGAAATAATCTCATTGTTATCTGTTCTCTTCCTTACAACAATATTCTTACGACAGTAAACCAATAAAACCAATATAAGTTTAGCGTCATCTATTGTCATCAAACATGTCATTGCTTCTAAAAAAAAAAAAAATGTCCTAAAAAGTGATAAGGTTCAATATAACACTTAATAACTTGTAATATTTTTGACACAAAATTAATTAGCAATTTACAAATTTAATCATAAACCTAATGCGATCTAAAAATAAAAACCATATTTTACTTATAAAATGTATGAAGTAAGTTATTCAATTTATAGAAATATGTAATATTTATAATTGGCCAATTTTAAGATTGTATAGTAATAGTTTTAGAAAATGACGGTTGAACGCCATCTATTAGCAATAATACATATTAATTAATTACTGAACATCTTAGGGTATTAATATTTATTTATGTGAAAATAAAATATTAACCATTTTTCTTTCGTTCTATTTCTTAGTAATGTAATACTGTGGCAATGTTTATTTATGTTATAAAATACTCTGGTTTTTAGATGAGGCTAAAGTCCATTTTCTTATCTAATTTTCTCTCGTACTCCCGTCGTCATTACAATTACAATAACTTTTGATAGATTTAACCGATTTTAATGAATCAAAAACTTTATGTTGCTCCGGAATATGCTTCATTATTTTCTTGCGGGTGTTTTATCAGAAACCTAGTACTTTACCATTGATGCCTGTTCAAACAAACAGACAGATATTTCTAAAAATGATCGAAATGGATTCTATTACTTATTCCTAGACACCTGCAACAACTTTTTTCTCAAAAATCAAAAAAGTGCAGACACGTTGGGTTTACATTCTTATTATGTGTATAGATAACTACAGTAACAAAGTTAGGTGGTAGATCTGTGTCCGACTGATCCGAGGGATTACCTACAACATAACGGGATTGGTCGATCTGCAGTGACGTCACAATTGATGAAAGTCACTTGCGAATATTTTGTTTGCCTCAAATATTATAGGTCTGGTGAGTTGGCTTGGTTTGGGTTAGTTCATAACGGAAGCTAGTTTATAGTGAAGTGTTAGTGTTAAGCTATATCAATAAATCTGTAGGTCTGTCTGTACGTGTATTTTTTATTTTCAAGTCTCGTAATAAATATTTATTTGCTTCTGATTTCGAAGTTAATGTTAATTTTTGTATATGTTTATGTTAAACACAAAAACGATTTTTTGTACGTAGGGAGCATTTTGTGTTATTCCGAAATTGATAGGCTATTTAAATTATCATTCATACTTTGTGAAATCCTAGAATATGTCAAAAATAAAGTTAGGAGACAAAAAATGTAAGGTACTGCGTACTAATAATCTATACCAATAGTATAAATCCCAAAAATTCTTCGTTTCTTTTTTGTTTGAATGCGCAAATTTTTGTAAAAGATTGTTTTGATAAATTGTAGTTGTACTTTATAGCTTAATAATTCAGGATGGTTGTAGGCTATTTAATGTTAGTATATGATCTTTAGAAGTAAAACAATGACTACAAAGTGTAGGTTAGAAAGTACGCTAACCGATAACGAACGAAGCGAATGACGCAGCACGAGGTATCGTAAGCCGACTACGGTGTTACCGCTCTGCAGCAACTAAGTGTTACAGAGAAAATCTGATCTCAGAAGACCTATGAGAGCGGGGTACTTTGTCTCCTTAATGGCTCTACGTAGAACCAGTAGATATTTACACCAAAAGATGATAAAACTAAAAATTTATACTGTTTACGACAAAATTTTCTAAATTATCTATTAGCAATGAAAAGTTTTAAAAACTAAAAGAGTCACAGTTCTTCTATATAGGTGAATAAAATGATACATGTCTGCTGTATTGTGCACATCACGCAAAAACTACTGGGTTATTTTTCAATCAATTTTAGTTGTATATCATTGACACTCGGTTTTTGTCTAAAATATATCATGGTATATTAATTCAATATAAAGTTATTTAAGTATTAAGAAATTACGATTTTTCTAAGCATTACAAAAGACTAAAGAAATTTTGTAAACAAAGTATATTTTTGCTTTCAATTTCTTTTATGTTTTTACATAAAATATATTCATAAGATAATGAACAATGCAGAAGAATTCGCGGGTATCAGCTAGATATATAATATAAAATAAATACCTATTTAAGTAATAGTAAGGTAAATATATTCTTTATGGATACCACCATAGTATGATTTTTAATTATACTATTTAGGCCTGTTAAATATATTTAGTCAAATAACACAACAGCTTCGATATGGTTCATTGCTATTTATTATTGTCAGGCTCTTTCAAATAAAGAAAATTTGAAGAGATAAATTATCTTACGAAAGGTCTCGCAGTCGACTTCATCGGTTTGAAGTCGTATAATGTGTAAAGATGTCTCCGACAGACGTTTGTTCCATTTACTCTGCTCGCTTTGATGTTGTTTCTTTGAACAAAGTAATTCTATGGCGTGCGCTCATCTGTAATATCATGCTAGTTAACCCGTTACACCGTAAAGCGAAGATTATAAATAAAACATATCATTTTTTTCGATTTTATATTTATTCATATTATAGATTTCATACAGCTAGTGGTCATCCAGAGGTCGAAAGTCGACCGTAATTCATAAAAAAAAAAAATTACACTATTATTAAAGTTTTTTTTACATAGTGTGCACAAATACTGTACATTAGTGTACGTAGAGATTGCGAAATAAGGCGAACAGAGTTTTAAAATACACGTGTATCTAAATATCACAATTACATATCAACTCTAGTGTGCATGTATTTATATATTAGTTTTCACTAGTAACGTGTGGTCATAAGCACACACCAGCTAAATTTGTTGGTTAATCTGTATAAGGATAGTAAATTCTAAAACAATGCCTTTCAATGAAAATATTATTACAATAGATGTCTCGAAATAGCTAACTCTAATGATAAAATTTACTCTTCGGTTTGTTGTACAAGTTTGTTTTTTCAATTTTCTAATAAGCGATCGTTATATGATAACGAATGTGATTTTAAAAAAGCTGCCTGTCTTTATCCAAAACGTCTTGACCGATTGTAAGCTAGTTTTGTATACAGGAAATACTCATATGTCATTCCAAAATTCAAAATAAAATTTCCAATATATTTTTTTTTCAAATAATAAATAATACTGCGTAATAAATGAGTGCAGATCTGAGAACACTACTGGCGACATGTAAAGGATTGGATTTTATTAGGTGGTAGATGTTGGAACAGTGAATATTTTAAGTTACGTTTTCCTATCTGAGAAATATAAAAACAATGTTCTAGATTTTGACGAGCGTTATCTCACGGGTAAAAGCATAACTAAGAAACATTCAGGTGAACCCATCAGCATAATATTATTTTTTTATAAAATTCAATGAAGCTGTTTAAAAGTAAAAGAGTTGCAAATACACGGCCACCGAAATTTTAAGTATAGATTAGTAAAGATATTATTCCATTTTTTGCGTTTGAAAACAATTTCATCTGTTAAATTATGGTGTGGTATAAGATGGTAGTCACACTAAGCCTAGAGGGAGACTAGCGCTTAGGTGTAGCTGCCGGAACACACCAACGGGTGCTCGGCGATAGATTTTCAACTCGAGGGTGGTAGCTAGCAGAGGCGGACTTAGAAAAAACCCTACCACTATGCTGTGGTTTCAGCATGATATTTTCCATCACCGAAAGCTACGACTCAGTTGCTAGGATTCGAACCTACGTTCTTCGAAGCTGTGTTCGAATGACATGACATGACATTTTGCATACACGTTGTCATGGGTATCTTAAAAACATAAATTTTATTAACTTGTCAAATATGAAAACCCGATTTAATTTTGAAATACAAAATACTGATACAAAATCTTTTTTCCATTAAAACATAAATTACTTCCGTGAAATGTGTTCTAAATATTTCATTCACTGGACACACGTAGCCGAGAGCGATATGCCTGAAAGATTTAAAGGCAGTAAAGCTCAAGGCGAGATTAAGATCAGTTGGCCTGTGAAACTAGAATACGATATAACAGGGACGTATTTCGGTTTTACTACCGTGGACTTAATGTTGTAAATATTATATTACGTACCTAACTTTATTTCGAACCAAAATTATTGTTTAAATCTTATACGGTACGAAATAATTATAGTTGGAAAGATATGTAGATTTGATTTGATGCCTCATTTATATTGAGCTGCTGCCTTTGCTACCTGCAACGGCAGTATAAATTCACAAAATACTTCTGTGGATGCATAGAATACGGCTGGTGTTTACTTCGATACTATTTCGTTCGTTGCGGGCAACGGGAGATGTCAACAGAATTGTTCGTTGTTTGCCTTCTCCACGAAACCTCAATAACTAGGGTTACTCAGAGTATCGGCCGCGGCAGTGATAATAACAATGTTTGAACATCTTTTGCGTTTACACATTTTATCCTATTTTCTTTTATGTTGCCGGAAAAGTGGGTGGTAGTATGTAAAGGTATATGTTGTGACCGTGTATCTTATTTAACTAAAATATTGATAAATAATTCATAGTTTATATGTATGAAGATACTCATATATGTCTCACTATATACTATAATATACATATATCGTTAGCTTAGCTGGCATGGTTAGTTAGCCTGATTGATAATATTGCATTGCACTAGTTGCCATTTGGGCTGAGTTCCTTAAGCGCTCGCTCGTAAAGCCGGTAAAGCTGTGAAAGTTTGTCAAGCGAACAGTGATAGTAAGTTTGGACAAAAAGTGTCTTAAGATTTAGTTCTGATGATATACCACAATTACCTTTCGCTTAAATTTTTGTTACTAACCTTTTTTTTCGAGGATGATCGTTAGATGCCATTGTCTATTTCTATGTATAAGTGAGTTTTGACCTAAAACGAACCATAGTCCTGAGAATAGCTTGTACTAATCCTTAGAACCGAGTTGAAAACTATGGATGTGTTCCCAACCACCCCCTTTTGACAGAAACACAATAACACTAATACTATTGCTTAGCGAAAGAAATAGGCACAATAGTGGTGTGATCCCACAGTCGGATTTTGCGCTACTTTATATGAAATGTGTATGAAATATGTCTGACTTCCATGAGTAACAAAATTTTCACAATCATACTTGGAGTTTCGGAATCTAACACCTACAAATAAAATTTCACATGAGAACTCTATTTGTAATCTTCAAATATTTTTAATGTGGATGAAATTCTCGCGTACGTAGTCTACTAGATTTTGATCATGACTTTGCTCGCATTAATATAGATCTGACGTATTCTTCGGGAGTAATGCATATTTTTTCTGGAGGATAGGTACCCTATTCCTTTTTGACCCCTGATATCGTGTATGCAAAATTTCATAATGATCGTCCCAATTGTTAAGGTTTTAAAGCGTAACAAACAAAGTTACATTCGTATTTATAATAATAGTAAGAATAAGGATTTAAGATTTGAAAACATAATATTACAGCCAACCCTTACCGATACGATGAAAAAGCAACATTTATTTTTTATATTATAGGGGGCAAACGAACAGGTGGGTCACCTGATGGTTTGTGATCACCGCCGTCCATAGACACTAGCAACACTAGGGGAGTCGCAAGTGCGTTGCCGACCTTTTAAATATGTGGGCCTCCGGCGCTCTCACTGACCGAACGAAACGCAACAGTGCAACCACTGTTACTTCACGTCGGTTTTCTGTGAGAAGGTGGTACTACCCCGGGCAAGCCGACCCATTCATGCTGAAACCAGTAATAGCTTCAGCGTAGCTCTACCACCTTTATATATTTAAAATGAGAAAAATCCATTGTTTACCAATCCAATGTTTACAATTATCATGTTTATATTTTTTAAATAGGGACTCACATCTTCGGGCCCTGTTTCATTGTCCTGAATACGCTCAGGTTTATCACAACAGAGTTGCCCAACGGCGTTATACTTTACTATAAAGTTATATAGCGTGTTTAAAATAATGTTTATATTTTTTAATTCATGAAATATGAAGTTTATTTTAGAACTCTTGCCGATCGATACTTCGGCTGGTATAACGATTGTTTCAAATGAAAGTTCATGTAACACGTATGGGTTCGTGTCTTCTATTGCATGTTCTGTTGACGTTATAAACATTTCCTGTGTGTAACTTTCACAATTTATGAATATGCGGCCGACTATGATAACAAGCTGAATTTAAAGAGGGACTAATTCGGAGTGCATTTAAAGTACTCAACGATAAATTTTCAATTACAGTATAGTAGTTAGGCAGACATAATAAAATGCTCTACCCTACCACATTGCTACCTTCACGATAAGCTTAGACTCTTTGTAAAATGCAGTCAGCTGTTATCGTTTCAAATACGTCATGTTTATGAGGTTTTGTTACGGATAATAATTGTTCTCTGGTGTCGTTACAGGGCTGCTTTGTGAACGTGATCTATGTGTTTTGGGTCAGCGATCAAATATGTCTGGACTTTAAAGAACTATAAAAACCAAATGAGTTATAATTCTCTGTTGAATATACAGTTGCATATACGTTAGTCCGTATAATTCTCGTGAATCATTTTGGCCGTTCTGAATAAAATTAAAATAATATTATATACCTTTAAGTTGATTCGATGTTATAGTATTAAAATCATGCCGGTTCTTTATAAAATCCAGTTTATTTAAGATTTCGTGGTTGCCCACTAAATTATCATGAACGCATTCTGCTGTCCAAAGAAAGAGGGGCACATCTTTTTTTTATACTTTATAGATTAGCGTTTGACCACAATCTCATCTGATGTTAAATGATGATGTCGTCTAAGATGGTTGTCACACTAAACCTTGAGGGAGACTGGCTCTTAAGTGCAGCTGCTGGAAAAAACCAACAGGTGCTTGGTGACAGGTCTTCAACTTGAGGGTGTTAGCTAGCTAGACGGGCTTAGAAAAAGCCCTAACACCATGTTTCATCACGATGTTTTCCTTCACCGAAAGCTCCGACTCAGTTGCTAGGATTCGAACCTATGTCCTTCGACGCTATGCCCGAACACACTACCAACTGAGCCACCATCGCTTCAAAAACATCGATCCTTGTCGCGATATTAAATGTTATATATGTGTATATGGATCAGGGATAATGTAGTAATATTTTTACCATATTTTTTTTTCATAAGTTCTTCAGTTGTTGAATTACACTTTAATCTAAAAATGAATTAGTATTTGCTAATGTGGCAAGCAATGGATTTTCGTCAGGTTTGTGATTTAGTTAGATGCGCCCCTTTTATTCAAGGCGGCAGTATTGGCAGCGTTAAGTTTTATAAAACGTCCTACTAGCATGTTGTTGTTTTATGGTACTTCTATATAGATTTAATATTTTTATTTTATTAATCGTTCAATACACTTAGGGAAATAGCTCCTTTCAACCTTTGTTTTATGAGAGGGCGGCGCGGCGTAGCGTGCATCGCGTGATCGGCCCGGGTCAGCCTGATTAGGTTGGCTGTAGGGTTGTCATGTGAGCGATATAAATCATTAGCATGTTGTGCCCCGAACGTTGGCGTGTACACTCCGTAATGCTATTTTAATACGAAAGGACGTAACTATAGAATAACTGCTAATTATTTAAATAGTCGAAGGTCAGGTACCTACTAATTTTAGTTGGGAAGTGTGTAACGGATCTATACCGGCCCCTTATAGAAAAAAAAAAAAAATTATACGAACAACTCCATCTAGTTAGAATTATAAAGAGTTTTCCATACTTGGTCAATACTGGTGTATCGAAATTTTGACAAACAAAATAATAGTACAATAACGTAACTAGCGCCAACTTTGGAAACTTTTATAATACAGGTTAAATAAAAGGAATAAAGGGAAAATACATATTATAATATATTCGTAAAATTATGTAATATATTTTAACAGTTATTGTGAATTAGATTAAAGTAAAGATTGAATAAAATCTTTATGTAAATATAGAACATTTGTAAAATCATAGACAAAGCGAAGAATTTCTATTGGTTGTATTTTGTTTATAATAAATGACCAATGGGGAATCAAATCAGGGATCATTGTTTACGTTAAGATTATGAAAAGTAGGTCAACGATTATTTAACAAAGGGGCTTTATAGAAGTTTTTTTTAATTTTCGATACTTGAAACAAAGAATGGACTGTTGTTTAAGATTATGAAAAAAAAGTAGGTCAACAATCATATAACAAGGGGGAACTATAGAAATTTGTTTACATTTAATACTTGAAACAAAGGATGGATTGTAGGAGTAAGAGGAATAAGTGGTAAATTAAGAACGGAAAAAACCCGAAAAATATTAGTAAATTCGAGGAATGAAAGGACTGATTGTTTGACGAGATTTAGGAGAGGGGCACATGGATAAAAGGGGTTTCAACTAGGGAATCGAGGCAGTTTATAGTTGATAGAATCGGGAAGTGCTTTAGCGGTCGTAATGACTGTCTAGAGGCAGTTTAGAGTTTTTAGAATCAGTGCTTTAGCGGTCGTAATGGGAGTTTAGAGTTTTTAGAATCAGTGTGCTTTAGCGGTCGTAATGACGGTCTAGGGCAGGTTTAGGCAGTTGATAGAATCAGGAAGTGCTTTAGCGGTCGTAATGATTGTCTAGAGGTAGTTTGCGCATAGAACAAAAGTAAATAATGTTCTTCCAAGTTATTATTCGATTTACTAGTATTTAGGGTGTTAATAGTAGTCTCAGATAGTGCGCGTGAGTTCGCTAATAGTGTCAGGGAGATCCCACAGTATTTTGGTATTATAGTAAACGAATTATCAGTTATTTTCCGTCTTAGAAATATTGAAATATGTAAAAGAAGAGGTATTGTTGTGTTAAGCATTGTAGTCGGTAAATTGTATTTAGAAGGTACATTTATTAAATCTACGAGACTGTAAGTAATTTAAAATATACATTATTACATATGTACACTATAACTACTATTTATAGAATTCAAACAAAACACACATACATACATAACACTACTGTACATAGTTTTGTAGTTCTGATAATACTATCAGAATGAGGTAAAACTGGCTCAGACAAATTCGTGACAATGTTATAATTCAGTAATACATAATTCCCTAAACTGAGGTGATTCCACTACACAAGCTTTTACTCATCAGTGTTTTATTATAGGAAGTCCCAGTAGGCGTTGAATTGAGTTGGCACCTAAAGCATATACGCTTCGGCGGTTCTTGAATTCTCTCTCTCTATCAAGTAAAACTAGTTTGCTGGATAGCGAAGAGGTTCCTGTATGCCTGAAGACGAACTGGGTAGTTGTCGGCGATACGTTTGCCTTGACCCGGGGAATGGTTTGGTCTTAGAAGCATAGTTCTTCTTCACCAAAGTACGAACCGGTAGCCTTCATTGTCTGACATCATCTACCTAGTGAATCTTCCGCCTGGTGTTAGTCGGCCCTAGCCTTGACGTAACTCATTCGACATCCTCTTGTGTTTACAATACAAAAGAATGTGTACTGGAATACACTGAAAGTTATAATAAACCTCTTTGTTAATGTCACAACCCCACACACAACTCTTTACAGACATATCAACTAACTTCAGTAAATATACATCTAATGCTAAAAATATCAAATATCTATTACAGTTTGAATTCTATAACATAGTAGTAGAATTTCAGAATTTATTAGTTTTATATAATATAAGGTAAGCTAAATATATTTAAATCCATTTAAAAAGGTATATTTTTAGATCTATAAGAGTGTGAGTAATTTAATATTATACTTTGTTTATATGTACATTGTAACAATCATCTATAGATTTCAAACAAAGACACATACGTACATAACACTACTGTACATCAGCTAAAGGTTTTGTAGTTCTGATAATACTATCAGAATGAGGTAAAATTGGTTCGGGTAGATTCGTGACAATATTGTAATTCATTAATACATCATTTGCTAAACTGAGGTGATTCCACTACACAAGCTTTTACTCATCAGTGTTTTATTATAGGAAGTCCCAGTAGGCGTTGAATTGAGTTGGCACCTAAAGCATATACGCTTCGGCGGTTCTTGAATTCTCTCTCTCTGTCAAGTAAAACTAGTTTGCTGGATAGCGAAGAGGTTCCTGTATGCCTGAAGACGAACTGGGTAGTTGTCGGCGATACGTTTGCCTTGACCCGGGAAATGGTTTGGTCTTAGAAACATAGTTCTTCTTTACCAAAGTATGAACCGGTAGCCTTCATTGTCCGACATCATCTACCTAGTGAATCTTCCGCCTGGTGTTAGTCGGCCCTAGCCTTGACGTAACTCATTCGACATCCTCTTGTGTTTATAATACAAAAGAATGTGTACTGGAATACACTGAAAGTTATAATAAACCTCTTTATTAATGTCACAACCTCACACTCAACTCTTGTACAGACCTACCATAGAATTATATATATATGTATATAATATCAAATAATTATTAAAGTTTGAAATTTATAAAACTCATGTTACATTCTTATAATTTCAATGAAGAATATATGTAGGCCAAGTTTAATTAAAGATAATCTAAATTCTATATTGTAGGATTATATGAGCATACATAGATAACTAAGAAAGGAATTATGTTTAAGTGATTGTAATGTTAAGTTTATTTTTCCAACAAAATCATGTAAATATACACCACACCACACCACACTACACTTTTTGTATTGTTGATTTGCTAAAGGGACAAAATAGCCCTTATGCCTAAATAGTCAACTACCACATTCACGGCTGAAATGTGTGTTGAGTAGAGTTAGCACAGCATTATTAAATTAATTTATTGTTATATAATAACAACATTGGTAAAATGAATAATCTGTGTGGGATTCGGTTAGCACATTATAAATTAATGGTGACTGGAACCAATCAGATGTTCAACTATCAATCTAAATTAATATCTACAATATTATTTTGTAATACAAATGCTGGTGCCGACTTAACTCTGCACATAATGCTACTAAAACCTATCCACTATCCTTCTGGAACTAGTGTGATTTTAATAATTCATTACTGGTTATGTCTACCATTTAAAAGGCAGTAATTTAATCCGATGGGTGTGTTAGCGAAATCTCTATGCAGGCTGCTGTGATTCCTCCAAACAATCTGAATACTTGTTAGGGTGTTTCTTGTCTTCCTTATATCCATATCCGTCGATCCACACAGTGTTAGACGCCAGACGAGTGGATTGGAGCTGAGCTTTGTCTCCCTCCTACTTATCCCAGTGTCTATTTTGGCCTTCTTTCCTGTGCGGGGAGGTTTGGATTGAAGCAAGTTACTTATTTTCTCCTCGGTTGACTTTGTCACCTTGGAGCTTTCGCTACTTCGGTGAGGATCATGGTATGTCTGATAGTAGAATAGCTATAATCACTTATTAGATTGAATCATTATATTTTTACATTATACAATTAAGGAGCTAGTTCCAGAATCCTTATATCCTGCCTTTTGCCCTTAACTCCCTAGCAATGCTTGTGGTAGTTGACTATTGGGTGTCACTATAAATTTATAGTCAATAGTGCTTCTAAGAGGCGGGACTTGGGACGGTATTGGGGCCTCCCCCCCTTCCGGGGGAAATTAGGGAACATTTTAACACAACCAACATACACATACTTAAGACACAATTATATTTTTATTATAACTAAGATTAGGATGTATATTGAAATTAAGTGAACATATTATGAATACAGTGTTACATATAGATATTATCTTTAATCTATTTATTTGATTTTGAAATAATTGCATTTATAATGTATTGTCATGTGTTTGCTAAAGTTCTAATTATACTAGATTTGATCTATGTAATGTTTTCTGAGTACCAGATTAAAAGAATTTGTTTACTATAATTTTGTTTCAATTCACAACGTAGAAGGGTCCTAATTTCTAAACGATCATGGCAATAATTATATCAATATAACGTTTAAACCAGGATTTTATATCTTTGGTTAGCTAATATATGGCAGATAGTGAGAGGTGTGTAGTGGCGACTAAGCTGTCTCAGTATGGCGGAGGGGTGGGTCGTTACAATTTGGTGCCGTGACCAGGATACTGGTCATTCAAACTCAGAAAACATGTTAGAGCTTGAGCGAACACTGACTTTATATTTTTGTAATTTAAATTTGATTTCTATTTATGTGTGCACTTTTATTACCTGTCTGTACCTTGTTTTGTGTATGTTTATGTTTTATATAGGATTGTTCAGTTTAAGGTAAGTGAAACGATATCATATATGTTAAGAAATTGTGTGCACGCTTTGACACAACAATACTATCTTCTTCATCTTTGTTTTATGAGATACTATTAGCAAAATGATTTTAAACGTCATTCAAATATTATCATATCCCTTTGAATTAGTCAATCTTGTCTGAAAATAACAAATGCGTAGTAAGTTAACTAAAACATTGCGAGAATAGGGTGCATATAACGTAAATAATAAAAGATAAAGATGTACCGAAACCTATGAGAACGTTGCGATTACAAAACAAATGTACATATTTCATTGCTAATAATACATAACGATGTATACAACCGTTTTGTTTACAAATTTTGCAATAGGAATGAGGTATCCGATTTGACAGGAAAAATCAATATTTAGTTGAAACATCGATATAAATTAATAAATTTAATTTACTGCTAAAGTTCTGGTTTTTATAAATTCATTAAAATAATCTAGTTATTGTTTAAAGAATTTAATACAAGAAAACATTGTTTTATAGTAGGGTAATCTATAAACATATAACGGAAATTACAAAATTAATACACGGTTAATCGATATCGTCGATCGATTTCAATCAATATATTAGATCTATATCGACTACTTCTGATTGCGTTACTATTATCAGTGTTGCCGGAACACTAACATGAAATATTACTGTTAGGTTGTTTCTAATTAATAAAATACTATTTCTTAATAATTTTATTTTTCCAATTAAAAACATAATAGGATACATTTAACGATTTATAGTTAGTCTCATACAAATTTAAGTACTCTTGTGTATATTTAGTCATTATGGTTCAGTGATTATAGAATTGGGTAGAGATTATAGAATCATGAATCATAGATTCAATTATATACATACACGACTGACTTTTGCGTGGCAGGCATACTTGTTACTAATATGTATTTGAATATTTGTTATGTAGAGATATCTGATGTTTCTATGTTTGGAATTTGAATGGTTGGATGATCGTCGTGTGTATATACAAATACTTTGTTATATTGTGCATATCTATATTATGTATAAATATATTGGTTATTAGGAATCTTTTTACAAAAAAAAAAAATAATAATAATAATAAATAATAAAAACTTAAAATAATTAGGGGGCGTGGTTATTAGGAATTACTATAGGTATAACATTGTTTAGACAATAAAATTTTACAGTATTTAGGGGGCGCAGTCATAAAGAAAGTGCTTTATTGAAATTCGGGTTTACGATTTAAGTTTGAATTTTATCAATTCAAGCATTTCTAGGTGTATGAATTTATCAATTGATGTAAATAGAATAATAATATCTAAATAATGAAAATGATAGTTAGCTAGGGGGCGTAATAATTAAGAATAGCTGGTGCAATTTTGATAAGAGTCTAAAAGAAATCTTAATGATTAAAGTAATTTATTTTAGGAAAATTCAGAATAAATATAAATAGTCACAAGGCAATATGAAATTAGTTACCTGTTAGTAAAGAATTTACATACAGTAGTTCTCAAATATTTTAGTTATCTATTATTCAACAAAAATCTATGTAATATAGGTGTAGATTGTAATATCCATAATAAAATATAGATCTTTAATCATGCAAGCTTAATTACAGAAGTTATAGATTTGATATAAATAGTAATAATACCATATAAACACTCTTATACATTATATCTATTATAACTAAAAATATATAATTATGATAAAAAATGTTGATAATTAAATGTTAACATATTAATGAATAATATATCACTTATAAGGAATGAAAATAAAATATGTTAGCTTTAATTCTGTCTCTAGGTCAAAAAAATCTTGGTCAAAGAGGAGATTGGGGTAATACCGGACGCATGGAACTTTTAAATTTGAATTAAATATAACGCTTGTAGTTTTGATTATTCTTCCGGTAAACTTCATAATAATCAAGGGGGCGATTGTAACGGATCTATACCGGCCCCTTATAGAAAAAAAAAAAAAATTATACGAACAACTCCATCTAGTTAGAATTATAAAGAGTTTTCCATACTTGGTCAATACTGGTGTATCGAAATTTTGACAAACAAAATAATAGTACAATAACGTAACTAGCGCCAACTTTGGAAACTTTTATAATACAGGTTAAATAAAAGGAATAAAGGGAAAATACATATTATAATATATTCGTAAAATTATGTAATATATTTTAACAGTTATTGTGAATTAGATTAAAGTAAAGATTGAATAAAATCTTTATGTAAATATAGAACATTTGTAAAATCATAGACAAAGCGAAGAATTTCTATTGGTTGTATTTTGTTTATAATAAATGACCAATGGGGAATCAAATCAGGGATCATTGTTTACGTTAAGATTATGAAAAGTAGGTCAACGATTATTTAACAAAGGGGCTTTATAGAAGTTTTTTTTAATTTTCGATACTTGAAACAAAGAATGGACTGTTGTTTAAGATTATGAAAAAAAAGTAGGTCAACAATCATATAACAAGGGGGAACTATAGAAATTTGTTTACATTTAATACTTGAAACAAAGGATGGATTGTAGGAGTAAGAGGAATAAGTGGTAAATTAAGAACGGAAAAAACCCGAAAAATATTAGTAAGTTCGAGGAATGAAAGGACTGATTGTTTGACGAGATTTAGGAGAGGGGCACATGGATAAAAGGGGTTTCAACTAGGGAATCGAGGCAGTTTATAGTTGATAGAATCGGGAAGTGCTTTAGCGGTCGTAATGACTGTCTAGAGGCAGTTTAGAGTTTTTAGAATCAGTGCTTTAGCGGTCGTAATGGGAGTTTAGAGTTTTTAGAATCAGTGTGCTTTAGCGGTCGTAATGACGGTCTAGGGCAGGTTTAGGCAGTTGATAGAATCAGGAAGTGCTTTAGCGGTCGTAATGATTGTCTAGAGGTAGTTTGCGCATAGAACAAAAGTAAATAATGTTCTTCCAAGTTATTATTCGATTTACTAGTATTTAGGGTGTTAATAGTAGTCTCAGATAGTGCGCGTGAGTTCGCTAATAGTGTCAGGGAGATCCCACAGTATTTTGGTATTATAGTAAACGAATTATCAGTTATTTTCCGTCTTAGAAATATTGAAATATGTAAAAGAAGAGGTATTGTTGTGTTAAGCATTGTAGTCGGTAAATTGTATTTAGAAGGTACATTTATTAAATCTACGAGACTGTAAGTAATTTAAAATATACATTATTACATATGTACACTATAACTACTATTTATAGAATTCAAACAAAACACACATACATACATAACACTACTGTACATAGTTTTGTAGTTCTGATAATACTATCAGAATGAGGTAAAACTGGCTCAGACAAATTCGTGACAATGTTATAATTCAGTAATACATAATTCCCTAAACTGAGGTGATTCCACTACACAAGCTTTTACTCATCAGTGTTTTATTATAGGAAGTCCCAGTAGGCGTTGAATTGAGTTGGCACCTAAAGCATATACGCTTCGGCGGTTCTTGAATTCTCTCTCTCTATCAAGTAAAACTAGTTTGCTGGATAGCGAAGAGGTTCCTGTATGCCTGAAGACGAACTGGGTAGTTGTCGGCGATACGTTTGCCTTGACCCGGGGAATGGTTTGGTCTTAGAAGCATAGTTCTTCTTCACCAAAGTACGAACCGGTAGCCTTCATTGTCTGACATCATCTACCTAGTGAATCTTCCGCCTGGTGTTAGTCGGCCCTAGCCTTGACGTAACTCATTCGACATCCTCTTGTGTTTACAATACAAAAGAATGTGTACTGGAATACACTGAAAGTTATAATAAACCTCTTTGTTAATGTCACAACCCCACACACAACTCTTTACAGACATATCAACTAACTTCAGTAAATATACATCTAATGCTAAAAATATCAAATATCTATTACAGTTTGAATTCTATAACATAGTAGTAGAATTTCAGAATTTATTAGTTTTATATAATATAAGGTAAGCTAAATATATTTAAATCCATTTAAAAAGGTATATTTTTAGATCTATAAGAGTGTGAGTAATTTAATATTATACTTTGTTTATATGTACATTGTAACAATCATCTATAGATTTCAAACAAAGACACATACGTACATAACACTACTGTACATCAGCTAAAGGTTTTGTAGTTCTGATAATACTATCAGAATGAGGTAAAATTGGTTCGGGTAGATTCGTGACAATATTGTAATTCATTAATACATCATTTGCTAAACTGAGGTGATTCCACTACACAAGCTTTTACTCATCAGTGTTTTATTATAGGAAGTCCCAGTAGGCGTTGAATTGAGTTGGCACCTAAAGCATATACGCTTCGGCGGTTCTTGAATTCTCTCTCTCTGTCAAGTAAAACTAGTTTGCTGGATAGCGAAGAGGTTCCTGTATGCCTGAAGACGAACTGGGTAGTTGTCGGCGATACGTTTGCCTTGACCCGGGAAATGGTTTGGTCTTAGAAACATAGTTCTTCTTTACCAAAGTATGAACCGGTAGCCTTCATTGTCCGACATCATCTACCTAGTGAATCTTCCGCCTGGTGTTAGTCGGCCCTAGCCTTGACGTAACTCATTCGACATCCTCTTGTGTTTATAATACAAAAGAATGTGTACTGGAATACACTGAAAGTTATAATAAACCTCTTTATTAATGTCACAACCTCACACTCAACTCTTGTACAGACCTACCATAGAATTATATATATATGTAT
Source organism: Antheraea assamensis (assembly GCA_035772565.1). Classification (NCBI taxonomy): domain Eukaryota; kingdom Metazoa; phylum Arthropoda; class Insecta; order Lepidoptera; family Saturniidae; genus Antheraea; species Antheraea assamensis. The sequence goes on from JAQQSE010000012.1 coordinate 1,068,453, forward strand.
ATAATATCAAATAATTATTAAAGTTTGAAATTTATAAAACTCATGTTACATTCTTATAATTTCAATGAAGAATATATGTAGGCCAAGTTTAATTAAAGATAATCTAAATTCTATATTGTAGGATTATATGAGCATACATAGATAACTAAGAAAGGAATTATGTTTAAGTGATTGTAATGTTAAGTTTATTTTTCCAACAAAATCATGTAAATATACACCACACCACACCACACTACACTTTTTGTATTGTTGATTTGCTAAAGGGACAAAATAGCCCTTATGCCTAAATAGTCAACTACCACATTCACGGCTGAAATGTGTGTTGAGTAGAGTTAGCACAGCATTATTAAATTAATTTATTGTTATATAATAACAACATTGGTAAAATGAATAATCTGTGTGGGATTCGGTTAGCACATTATAAATTAATGGTGACTGGAACCAATCAGATGTTCAACTATCAATCTAAATTAATATCTACAATATTATTTTGTAATACAAATGCTGGTGCCGACTTAACTCTGCACATAATGCTACTAAAACCTATCCACTATCCTTCTGGAACTAGTGTGATTTTAATAATTCATTACTGGTTATGTCTACCATTTAAAAGGCAGTAATTTAATCCGATGGGTGTGTTAGCGAAATCTCTATGCAGGCTGCTGTGATTCCTCCAAACAATCTGAATACTTGTTAGGGTGTTTCTTGTCTTCCTTATATCCATATCCGTCGATCCACACAGTGTTAGACGCCAGACGAGTGGATTGGAGCTGAGCTTTGTCTCCCTCCTACTTATCCCAGTGTCTATTTTGGCCTTCTTTCCTGTGCGGGGAGGTTTGGATTGAAGCAAGTTACTTATTTTCTCCTCGGTTGACTTTGTCACCTTGGAGCTTTCGCTACTTCGGTGAGGATCATGGTATGTCTGATAGTAGAATAGCTATAATCACTTATTAGATTGAATCATTATATTTTTACATTATACAATTAAGGAGCTAGTTCCAGAATCCTTATATCCTGCCTTTTGCCCTTAACTCCCTAGCAATGCTTGTGGTAGTTGACTATTGGGTGTCACTATAAATTTATAGTCAATAGTGCTTCTAAGAGGCGGGACTTGGGACGGTATTGGGGCCTCCCCCCCTTCCGGGGGAAATTAGGGAACATTTTAACACAACCAACATACACATACTTAAGACACAATTATATTTTTATTATAACTAAGATTAGGATGTATATTGAAATTAAGTGAACATATTATGAATACAGTGTTACATATAGATATTATCTTTAATCTATTTATTTGATTTTGAAATAATTGCATTTATAATGTATTGTCATGTGTTTGCTAAAGTTCTAATTATACTAGATTTGATCTATGTAATGTTTTCTGAGTACCAGATTAAAAGAATTTGTTTACTATAATTTTGTTTCAATTCACAACGTAGAAGGGTCCTAATTTCTAAACGATCATGGCAATAATTATATCAATATAACGTTTAAACCAGGATTTTATATCTTTGGTTAGCTAATATATGGCAGATAGTGAGAGGTGTGTAGTGGCGACTAAGCTGTCTCAGTATGGCGGAGGGGTGGGTCGTTACAAGTGTCCGCAACTGTGTTCACGTGAAAATGGTTTCGTTGTTTCATGAAAACTACATTTGAATAATTGTAGGCTGATTTTTTTTTAAACTTATTATAACTATCAAGCCCCTGTCGAAAAATAAAACGATATGTAGACTACGTAATATTCTGAAATAGTACTCTAAATACCTCATCAATGTTTGTTCAGTCATTTTGGAGACTGGGCTTGATAAATAACATACTCTTTTAATTTATATGTATAGTACATGTGCGTCCAAAACCTGTCCACCTGGGGGTACGTACATTGCCAAGAGTGTAATAAAGGGATGCACTCCCAGATTAGTTTCCTTAACCACGAGCGGAAGTGTCGCCAGGATTCTACTTAAATTATCTGTTAGAGATGTAAAGGCCTATGATATGAGTACATGTGTAGAATACGACCACGATTTGATCTGATATTTGTAAGTTGAAAGTTTACAAATAAAAATTACATACTTTATATATTACAAGTAAAAAGAGCCTGGAATTTTGTAATAATTAATTTTATGCTATTAAATGAGCGTACTAAATCAGGTATCGAGTCTAAACGTCTTTATGGGTCACTAATTTAGCAGTGATGACTTCCATATAGAAGGTGAATATATTCTAGAAGTTACACCAACATGGAAGACTGTAAAACTCTATGTAATTGTTACAAGAACAAAGCAATAATGACAGAGACAATAAGTGTTTTTTTGCATAGAGAACATGAACGTGGCTTTGTTTTTTTTTCGAACTGACTACGCTTTTAGCCTGACGGGCCTTCACAGTTTCTTCGGACTACAAAAAAACATGCACTTTCTGGCTAAGATGGAATCCAGAGCTAACATGCTAGCTTCAATGCCATCTACTTGCTTTTGCCCGAATCCAACGTAGAGCGATTCCAATTGTTGACGACTGGGTGCTTTCCTTAGGACTCAACAGTTTGGAGTTCCGTAGGGATGTTGCGTCACTTTGCTTTTTTACAAGATCTACCACGAAGAGTGTTCTGAAGAGCTCTTCGGATCGATACCGGCTGCTGAGTTCCATTACCGAAGGACTTGCCACAAAATGAAATTCCTTCCGTGTCATCTCAATGGTTGGAAGTTGTCTACTGTGTGATTCTCGTTTGCGTTTTTCACACGTACGTAGGTCCTTTGGAATGAACTCCCAGCGGCAGCGTTTCTGGACCAATACAACCCACAAACCATTAAGAAACAAGCCTACTCCTTCCTCAAAGGCCGGTAACGCATCTTTGATGCAACTCGTTTCGCAGGTGTCCATGGGAGGCGGTGATTACTTACCAACAGGTAACCTGTCTGTTTGTTTGCCTCCAATCGCATAGAAAAAAAAACGGATTAGATATTTTCAACATATATCATACATTCATTAAAATCCCTTCAATAACTGTTAAGTCTAAGAGTAACAAACTTCCATTTATACTCATAAACTTTTTGCTTTGTTACATTGGTAGGATATTATATAGATAATACAAAACTTTCTCTATGAGCAAACAGATATGCCAAAGTTCACGGTAATCGGTCAAACAGTGTTGGAATTTATTGATCCCAAGATACATATATATATATATATATATATATATATATATATATATATATATATATATATATATATATATCTATATATATATAAGCGAAATACCATTGACTGACTCATCACGATTTCTCTGAAACTATATGTCCGGTTGACTTAAAATTCACCATAGTTATTCCTTTTGCAATGTAGACGCTCACTAAGAACGGATTTTGTTTAAAACCTATCCGAAATACAGTTTTCAGTTAAAATTAAATATTCTCCTACAGACATCGATAGTCCCTGACATTAGACAACCGTTGTTATAGTAACCAATAATATTATAACCGTTGCCATGGTGACACGTTTATTTTTAGGGATGTGCGAATAATTCTTGAACCGAAACGAATCGTATCTTATTCTATCCGAATTTTGAATAGAAAATTCAAACTTTTCCTATTTTTTTTTAAATAAGGTAGAATTATTAAACTAATTGTTATAGAGAAAGTTACAACATTTTTCACTATTTTAATAATTCAAATTTAAAAAAACATTAACGTCAAAAAATTTTTTACCTAAACATCAAACTAAACTTTCAAAAATAATTTACTATGTAATTCAATTCTACAATAATAAATTCCTATTAGTGAAAATATTTATTAAAAATACACTTTCTCAGTGAAATCTAAATAATTTTATAGCGTTTCAATGTTGACAATTTTTTAACAGAAATAGCTGAATTATTTTCAAAGAAATTTCAATATTTTTGTATAAAATTCGTTAACAACTAATAAGGTATAAACGTATACCTTTTACTAATTTGGAATATTTTGTATGGTTATTTATAAATAAAGAAATCGATTATAGTTCATAAAGAAATTTGTCAGTGCCGTTGAAAAAAAAACATATTCAAATAAGAATGAATGACATTTAATTTTTAAAATTTGTAATATTCTCTTCTTCCCGCCACTTTTTGCCTAAAAATAGAAATACGGCATTTTTCAATGCTCTTAATGGCTGGTGTCGACTGTGATGGCATTACTGGTTAGTTCGTAGCTTTTTATAGTTAATCCTTATTTGACGCATAAATTAAATTATTTGACTAATTCGAATAGTTCAAATTATTCGTATGTTCAATTCGCATTTCGAATCGATTCGTTATCAATTAATTCGAACAGTCGCACGCCACTAATTATTTTATGTTCATTGAATTAGTAAGTTTTCATTCAAAAATGCCATTTTAGGTCAGTATTATTTCGAATTTCTGACTTGCAATCTATAGATATAATAAAAATGAAGTGTCTACATATATTATCAAAATACCTACTTTTTACTGACTGGATATGAAAGCGTATAAGCTGCTTACTTATAATAAAAATCAAATTTTAAAATTTTTGTCTGTCAGTCTGTATGTTCCGGGTAATCTTCGAAATGGCTGGACCGACTTTGACAGAAATTTTACTGGCAGAGAGCTGAATTTACAGGCTATATTATTTAAGACTAGCTGTTATTCGCAACTTTGCCCGTAGCGGAATATCCGAAACGGCAAAACCGATTTTTACGGGACTTTCACTGGTAGATAGCTGACCCCATAAGAAGTAATTTAAGCAATTTTTTTAAAGTACCTATTACCTGCGCTTTCGCCCGCAGTGACATCTCCAAAACGGTTTGATTGATCTTCACGGGACTTTTACTGGCATATAACTGACTTTATAAGTACTGACTTAGGTTAACTTATTTTAAACTAGCTGTTATCTGTAGCTGTGCCCACAGTGTATTCTTCAATACAGATATAACTAATAAGGTCCACATGAATTTTACAGGGACGTAGCTGATCTTATAAAGAGTAATTTAGGCAATTTTATCTTAGACTAGCTGTTACTCGCGACTTTTTCCTGTCCAAAAAGGAATTTCCAAAACGATACACCAAATTTTAACGAGTCTTTCACTGACATGTGACTAAAGTAATGCGAAATAACTTGAGCTATTTTATTATTTACTAGCTGTTACTCGCGATTTCATCAGTGTGGAGTATTTGAAACGATTGGACCAATTTTCACATGACTTTCACTAGCAGATAACTGAAGTTATAAGAACTAACTTAGGTTATTTTATTTTAGACTAGCTGTCACCAACGACTTCTTCCGCATGAAATTTAGCAAAAGTATGTTGTTCATTGTAAGCATGTGCTTGTGCACTGTATTGGACTCCAAGAATTAATATAATTGTAATGAATATATTAATGTATGTAATTTGCTTTTTTTTGTATTTTGGCCAAATTGGCAGCCATTTTCTTTTTATTTACCGTAATCGCGTCTACATAACTCATTAACCATAGCTTCGGGAAGTTAGCCCCCAATTTTTCGCGTAACGATTTGAAAATGCCTAGAGGGTTTGCCCATCGATTTCCCCTTTTTGCACACCATTTAATTTTTTTTGCCCACCTCTACAAAAAAAGTTAAATAAATATAATTTAAATTGCGTGAGCCAGCGTCCGAAAAACTTTCAAAACTTGAAAATGTCAAGGTGGTTTCTTGAAGTATTTCATTTGCCCACGTTTGCCCATTTTGTATTTTTTTTAATTTTATATAATTAATAGGTGTTTTGAAAATAAAAGACGTTTTTTTTTTCAATATTAGATCGGACACGTATTACCTTAACAGTGTCATTATAGAATTTCTTGCGGAATAGAGAAGTGATTACTTTTTGTATGATCGCATAAACTTAATTATGTTAATAATATATATATATAACAACATTTTTAAGAGAAATTGTATGTCTTGAAATTTTCATTACTTTCTTATACTGTGTAAATGAGTACTGAAGGGATTAAAGTTCAAATTAAAGCTCCAAATATGTTGTTGTTGCTAAATCCCATCCAGCACACTGTTAGTATTTACCTATTTACTGTACACGTTATATATAACAGTAGGTGGCATGCGTGTCATGTCATACCTACAAATGTTTTAAAAGAGCATTTCTGTAATTCTACCACTTCTCACCAATATATTACTTTAATACAATTTAAAAAAACGGGTGCGAAGCCGCGGGTATCAGCTAGTATATATATATATATATATACATAGATATAAAGAGAGGTTATCAGAAATGTATACAAAAAACTCCACGTTAATTATAAAAGGTAAAAAAAAGGGAATTTGAAACACATTAATTGATTGACAAGAATAATGTAATTCGGAGAAAGACGAGGTGGTTTGTATAAAAAACGATAATTACAAAACAGTAATTAATGAAAATTCTACAGAAAAGCGTATTTAGGAGAATTGTAGGTACAATTAATGAAAATGGTATTTTTTACTGCCAAAAGTAATTGATTGACGCTGCCAAGTAATTTAAATTTTAAAAGATATAGCTATAGATATCTATTTATATGCTACTAGCATTTGACCTGGCTTCGCACGGGTGTGTACTACTAACGAAAAACAAGAGACCAAATTTTCCCTTAACAATACATATTGACTGTTCATATGATACTACGTACAGCTATGTAATTAAATAAAAGGGCACTGAACAACGACAATCTGCCAATATTTTTACAGATCTCGCTACTGTGTTCTGTTTCACTTACTCACTTTTTATGTGGAGACTTATTAACCCACATTTCTTATTTTTCCGTACGATTCTTCAAAATATCTTTTTTTATTAAAACGCTGTCCTGATACAACAAAAAATTTACAAATAAAGCTGGAAAGCTGGATTTTGTAAAAGGCTGGCATAATTTAAACACTAGAAACTGTGACAAACTGTTATCACATGTTTGGGACTCAGTAAAAGCAGTAAGAGTTTTTTAGGTAACAGTGTTAGGCTTTACAAGAAAGTCCCAAAGCATAAAGCGTTAGCTAGTTTTTTAAAAATTCCGTCAAAAAAATGATGATTCATGTAGTAGGTTACCTCGCTGAGATAGGCGTTTATAGTTTAATTTTTGTCGGTAATGCTTGGTTTTCTACAGGTTGCCAATCCTCTCTCGGCTCTCCACACTTGACGCCGCGCCGTATGGTGTATCATGCACTTATTATTACTCCATTCTCGCTCAGTGTAGTCTTTTAGCCTTAATTTGTATGGTTATTGCTCGACTTCACGTGATCGTAGCGTTATCGTAGACCTCATTTAATATATCTCAATAGAGAGTCTGTAAAATGTAAAACAAAAATAATCTGAATGGTAATTTTAGAGATTCAGGGTAGGGTACAAAACCAAAAAGTGACACAGACGATCTTGTGAGATTTATAATATTGGTTTATACAGAATGGAAACAAAAACAGAAAGAAACGGAGAAAATATACATAAAATATTAGAGATAGCAAATATAAAAATATAAGTAACTGTGTACACAGCTTTTGATCAGAGTCAATACAACCAAAAATGCAAAAAAACAGACATTCACTATGTCATTGTACTAACTGACATGGTCCATGATAGAATCTCTCAAATAAACATTGTTTTCCAATTAAAGAAAATTCTTACATATACATATAACTAGTTGGTTTGTATCTATATTTTAAGGATAATCGATACTTAATCGTTTTTATGGTTTACATAGAATTGAAAATGAAATAAAAATATATATTTTAAACAATATAGAATTAATCCGTACCCAAACAAATATTTCAGTTGCGCTGGGCATCTAATGTAGATCAAAGTTACTTTTTAAGGTAAATAACTTAAAAAATATGACAGACACAAATTTATGCGCTCTAAAAAAACTGACTCTTGGACACTTCTGACGTCACATCAGTTGACTGCACCTATGCGAAGCCGGGGCTTGTCGTTTATAAATAATAAATTACTCTTGAAATATGAGATAAGCGTGTAACATATATCACTAGGTATAAATTGAATGGTCTTTCAAAGGTTTCCCGGCTTAAATGCTTAGGTAACTACGTCGCGTCGCTCCGTGCCTTCAGGTTGTTGACTTTCTTTACTTCAATAGCTATTCTGTTAATTGCGATAAAATCGACACGCGAAGGTAATGAAAATAAGTTTGCGTTATTGATTTGCATGAAATAATTAGTGCCATTTAAAGTGCACTTGTTTAAAAAACACAAAATCGGAACCAATTTTTTTTTCTTTATTACTATCTGTGTTTAAACACATTAATAAGGCATACTTTGTTAGAAAGGAAATAACGTATCTATGTCCGCACTATCTGTGGGCCCCGGTTTTGCTTTGCTTTGCACGAGCATTATGGTCGGAATTGTACAATTAATAAACAGTACCTATTTTAATTAAACATGTTAAAGATGAAAGAAATGTTTTTTTTTTATGAGAATAGAATTTTGAATGAGTTGTGACTTGTTACGAACATTGAAAGTATAACAGAAAACCTTTCAATGAATGTACAATCAAGAAAATATAATGTAATGTTTGACGTTTGTATGGACTTTTTGCTGGCATCGTAGTCTGTCAATTTTTTGTTTTTGTGTTGTGTATCACAAAGTGAATTTATATGTGTAGGTATAAAATATATTTAAAAACATTTGTACTACCCGTCGCATAATAATTCTCATCAATGTATGTTTACTTTTCTGTTTCGACTCATTCCACAGACCTTATATGACTAGACGTGCATTATCGTATAATTGGTAATTATAGGTAAATGCCTAAATTATATATGATTTTAAGTATATTTAGTTGTCAGAACCATTGATGTCTGATCATCGGATTTCTACCTAAATTCAGGTGGAATTTAAAGTTTTAGAGAGACAAGACTGTCAGAGGAATTTATTGGGTGTAATAAAAAGAGCAGGGGTTTTTCTGGTTTGTCTAATGGAATATCCACCCTCCATATAATTTCAATTTTAGTATCCCAAGCGAGATTCATTGTTGGATTCAGGATGAAAATGTTTATTTGTGGCATTTCTTATTAGTAAAAGATTAAAATATGAATTACCTATATATATATATAGGTAGCTCGGTTTGGTTTGTGGCGATCGGGTAACTAGTCTACTATTCTAAGAAATAGGATAGTAGGCTAGTCCGTCTAAACGCTTCACAAGTAAGTAGTCGCCATTATAACTCATGAGAGAACAGTAGGCCTAACGCCTACTTTTTTAATGATTTTTTTTTAATGGCTACACATTACGTCTAATCACCGTGCTCAACGCGCCACCTACGTACACTTCCACAGTTAAAAATATCCGTTTAAGACGTTGTAATGTACCTTCCCTTCTCCTTGTGGAATAAATCGTTGTTCGTTAAACTTGTTTTGCTTCCATATTCTCGTTACAATATAAATCAATGAAATAAAATTTAGAAGTTTAGACTATTAAACATCATTTGAACCCTTTGAAAGTATTATGTACTTTATATAGGCTTACATGTTTACATAAATTGAATATCCGATTCTCGGAGTTCGCGTGTAGTCATAAATGGTCTGCACTTAATTCTCCCGCGATGTCGCAACCTCTGCCACCTCTTCCTTGCAAAACGTATTTTTGGAAAATTGTTTGAAAGCACCAATGAAACCGGCCATTAATCATGGAGATGGCCCGTAGATGTCGTTTATCATGTTTCGGACGCTCCTCGACGTGTTAGCAAATATACATATTTTTTACACCAACGCAACGCGACCTCCACTTTTTACGTGTGCGTTGAAAAATCTGTTTTTTATTACTCTGTGATGACGTGACAAAGTTTTTATGTGTGTATTCTGGAACATTCGGTATTATGGTAGGGTTGTAATTTTTTCTAAACACCCTTTGAATTCTTCTAATGACAAATAGAAATATAATGATAGAGGTCTGTCGTTTTGCGCGCATCACTCAAAAACGACTCTATAGTTTTAGATAATTTTATTATTACTTTTTAGACATTTGGTTATAAATTCAATTTTTAAAATCAGTTATGTGTACTTTGTGTTTATTCATTACAAACAAAAAAAAATGCGTGTCAGCTCCGACGCACGACTGGAGTTTACTTCATAAAAACAATTGTCTTTGAAGAGGCACAAAAAAGGCTTACTAAACTAAAGAAATAGCGATATCATATCATAACATAAGCATATATATATGAAAATACTCAATGTATATATTTTTATTAACATTTTCTATGACTATTCGGCACTAATCAATATCTCAATGAAGTTCGGATTTTAAAAATTGTATTAATCTCAATCTGCCATCTTGTGAAAGGTTGTGCGCACAAAAAACGTAACGCTGGAATTCGATCACAACATTTTACTCTTCATGTTTTTTTCATACCGGGTGCCTTATATGGAAACCGATTCTTAAGGAGTAAACAAACTTCAAAAACAAATCTTTTCTCTTCATAATATAAGTATATATATACAAATGATTACATATTTGATCCCTAAAATATTATAAAATGCCTTTTTGTTTGCTTGCCATTATGTCTGATCGTGAGTCTGTTTATGACTCGAAATATAATTCCAAATTTTCTATAACAATTATTAGTGTAAGGTATTAAAGGGTATGAATATGAGCAAAAGCTAAGTTATTAATATTAAGTTCAAACATCTCCAAAACTGTAAAATGGTACGTTTTGTAATCTGTAGTGAAAAATACTTTTTTGAGAACATAATTGTAAGGATAAGTCTTAGCGCACCGCAGAAATACAATTTCGTCTGCGGTTAGGCGCCACAAGTCGTCCTACTGCGCAACTCTCTGTTGAGAGGTTAGTTCGTTGTAATTTATGTAATAAACTAGCCGTGCGTGTGGCTCGGTACAACATTATTATTATTATTAGTTGTAGTCTCAGTAATCAATTATCTACACAATAAAACATGATCGATTGAATAATATAGAAGTCGATGTACTGTAACACCGTCTAGTGACGAGTTACAGCAATACGAAGAACATAAAAATCTCTTCCATGAAAAAATATGTAAGTTTGCCAATTTTATTGGAATTTGGCCAAACGATTTCAGAATTTTTAGATTTTAGATATATCAACATACATTTTTATAAATAACTAACGGCAGCCTGTGACTTCGTCTGCGTTTGTATTAGCTAAATGACTGGTTTATGTCCGCGGCTTCGCTCGCTTTAATATACACTTTTTTTTTATGAACAGAACCGTAAGTCCCTTTCTGTACTTACTCCTGAAAGAAATAATAAGCTGTATGAAAATAAACATTACACTTTGTCCATAAATATGCATATCAAGAATAATAATATATTTAATCCAATTGTATGTCATGTCATTATGATTATGAAAATCTGTATAACTCAGTATATGCTGAATTGTAACGTGAGACACAAATTTTCAACCGGAATTCAAAACAAGTCATGATGAATCAGCATTTATAATTAACTACCTTTTGCTCACAGTTTCACTTGCACTAATGTAAATTTGATCTATTTGAATGGGCTGGCTCGCCCGGGGTAGTACCACCCTCTCACAGAAAGCTGACGTAAAGTAACAGTGCTTGCACTGTTGCGTTTCGTTCGGTCAGTGACAGCGCCGGATGCCCACATATATTAAAAGGCCGGCAACGCACTTGCGACTCCCCTGGTGTTGCTAGTGTCTATGGACGGTGGTGATCACTTACCATCAGGTGACCCACCTGTTCATTTGCCCCCTATAATATATATAAAAAAAAAAAAAACTTATCTCGTCTATAATATTAGTAGGATGATAAATAATTTTACTGAATACTATAAAATAAAAAAATGCTGTGTAAAACTATTGTACGTCACCAGCCCTAAAGCAGAATTGTCACGACTTTCGATTTCTAATAACTATTTTACGTCAGACGTTTTTCGATCGTAGACCCGAAAATCACACCTAATTACGCAACTGATTTTAGAGTTAAAATTGAAACGTTAAACTCGAATTTGTGACTTGTATTCACCTGTTACCTATAAAGGAGCGTTCAGGTGTGAATACGATGGGACGAGGGTCGAAAGATATCCCTCGAGTTAAATATAAGGGTTAAACCCATTCTCACATTGTCCACCGGGGTTATCAAACGTTTTTCAGCTGTCTATATTCTCGTTTGTTTATTACGGGGTGTTATATTTAGAGTTTATATGATTATGTTGTATATTCTTTCTAATATAGTGCTAATATTAGAAATTGATTACTTCTTTATGAAAGTATAACAATATAGGCTTTGTATTTAGCTAGACTTATATAAATAAAACCTTGCAACATTGATGCAAATAACGACCTCAAAAGTGCTCATCGAAGACTATTAAATAAGCATATTTTATACATATAATAATCGCATTTCTATATAATGAATAGAAGCCTTGACGTATTCTACTGACTCATACGATTTGTCGCTCGCCAGTCGCTACACCGATCTGCATGGCCTATTTTCTATCGATTTATCTTTGACATGGAGACAGCCATTATGGGTACTCTTTCAGTTGTGAAGCAACGGGGTTATGCGAGACTCCTACTCACTAAATCCCACAATGTTTCAACTAGGTATATCAGTTCTTTAGGGCATTAAAACTTAAATACTATCTACATAATTGCCGTAGAATAAATAAAAATCAATTCTAGAATGTATGTAACCGCATTCATTACCTTGAAAGAAAATGAATGAAAAATCGTACGGAGAAATGAAAAAAATTGGGTTAACAAATCTACTTAGAAAAAAGTTAGTGACTGAGACAGAACACACTAAGGATCTTCAAAAATAGTGATAGACTGACATTTAGTTGTTTAATTATCATTTTATTTCATTACATGGTCGTACTGAACAGGGAAGTCTCATTTTCTTCGAAAGTCCTAAGCTAGGGCGGACAACTAGCTTATACATAAAATAATCAATAAAATAACAATTATACAATAATTTTATACCTCGAGTACAGCTTATTATTTTTAATGGACTTCAAACATCATTGGATTTTTTTGTAAAAATGAACATTGGTCTTTTTGTTTTCATACCGTTTCATAGGTTTACTACATTTTGATATTAGCGTGACGCAACAAGAAAACAAGCGACGCGTGAAGCGTATTACGATACATTACACAATCTCAATATATAGGTACTTAAGTCAGTGTAATAAAATGAAAACGATTACGCGACGTAATTCGTTAATGAAAGGGGAATTCAAATGAAAGGTCGTTTATATGACTCTACGCTTTGTGTTATGTTTGTATAACATCTAAATTACAGCGGGAAATCACGGACTCATAATGTGATCGGGCACGCTGATAAATCTTTTGTAGGCTTTTAAACAAACGGAATACGACCGTGCGTGTCAATGGGAATGTTATGCTTAAATTTCAAATTTAGTGAGCACTCACGTAAAATAGTAAACTATGTTATTAAAATATAAAAAATACATTTATAAATAAAACATATATTTCCTTGCATAGTTTTATTAAAATTTCAATAAGTCGGAGCCAGAATATATAATATCTACTTTATCATTCCTTGAATACTCATAAGAGTCTATCAAAAAACATACCCTTAAATAGTATGCTAGTATATCTGTCTTTCGTATAAACTATTTTTCATATAATTTTTTGATATAGTGTGTTCACTTGACTCCACGTAAAGAACATGGTGATCTGATATGGACAGACTTCATTGTGGTAATAAGAAAAAAATACAAACTGCATCAGGATCATACTGATTGAGTGTTTTGATTGGCGGAATATTAGTTCGATAGCTGCAGATACTGAGTTTCGAATATTTTGGATTTCGTGTACATATACAAATTAAAATTTTTAATGTTGAGAAAAAGCATTATGAGGAAACAAGATCCTGAGGAATGTTTCTGTAATACCACCATATGTGAGAAAATTATAAAACTGTGGATTTCTTTGCTTTTAAACCTTGGGCTGGCGTAGTGATTATGCTTTGAGAGAATCTTATTTTTACTATTATTAGGATCAAAGAATATAAAAAAACTAAATTGTTTTGTTATTATTATTTATTCTTTTAAAATCAACAACAGTATAAATTAGAGGGCATGAAAGTTATCTATAATATAAAAATGAATCGCTGATTGTGTTGCTAAGCGCAAATCTCGAGACCAGCTGAACCGATAGCTACTTCGTTTTTTAGAATATTCCTTGAAGTATGAGGATGGTTCTTACTGGGAGAAGAATTTAAAAAATTGCCTGAAAAATTCTAAAAACAATACTTTTCTATACTTCCATACAAGCGATTCGTAATAATACTTAAAAGTCAATTTGAACTTTAATACCATACTATAAAGTTTAAGTGTTAGTGGAGAGGTTACGGGAAAGCAAAACAATTGAGTGACGTTAGTATCGTATAAATATTAATGTCAATGTTTATACGATGGTAACATTTAACATTATATAGCGTCCCGAATAGCATAATAAGTATTAAAAAAGAAATTAAAGAATCGACTTTTAGGCGGTACGAAGTTCGCCGGATCAGCTAGTTAATTATAAAATGTAGTTAAGTTGCGACATTTGCTCGCTTGCATGAGTGGCGGCGTTCGGACACAGAACGCTGGTCTGTATGTTCTCGGATATAGCTCTTCGGAGAACGGTGAATAATACATTTGCATGTGTAATGTTATATTTCATGAACCACCCCCAGGGGCGGGTAGGCGGCCGGTAATGCATCTACGTGTATGAAAACTCGCGGCTGTGTATTAACGAAGAGTCAACATTTTTTAATAAAACCCTTTATGAGTGTATTTAGTTGGTTTTTTTATGCGCAATGAAATATGAGAATGTGTACGTTACAAATAGTTTTTAACATGGTCTTAAACTTCCATGTAGGGCCTTTATTTATTATTCATAAACCTGCGTCATTTGGCCTTCTATTATGTAACGTTTTGGTGGCATTTCACATAATTTAGTTTGCTTATCGTGCACAAGTAAAGTGGATTACAAATCGTTCCTTTTCTAGGTAAACCTCGTAGCGTAACTGCAAAACCACGGTTTTACGGAAATCGATAAAAACAGTTTCTGAATTTCGAATCTTAATACGTAGGTAATGCGGATACAAGAAAAGAAAACGTTAAAAAAAATTGTCACCATTCGTAAAATTTGAAGTTCTAGTTTACATAATTGAAGTACTCAATAATATTTTCCATCAATCATTTTAATTTCAAGAAAAATATAGTCACGAGATTTACCCAGCAAAGGGGCGAAACATTAACAAAGAACATGATTTTAGAGATGTCATAAAAACTGACTGCAAAGTTCAGACAAGGGGGGCCATTTTGTTAGTATAGAGAAGTCATCATAAGACACTTTATAATAATTAATTACTTGATCTTGGCGGTACAATCGTCAAGAGCGAGGATTAGTTTACAATTTACGAAAATAAGAAGTTTATCTTATAGATCACTTTTATGAAACGTTATTCTATCTATCGATAAGGTCACCTTTTGGTGTGTTACACTTGGAACATCTTTTTCTAATCTGAAAATTCCAAATATCTAGAATCCCTGTATATAACCACTGCTGTATCATCATCTTCTGTTGTCCTCTGAAATACTTCTTCAGCCTCGGAAATAGAAATCACTCCTGACAAAATTTGGTGAAAATGGAGGATTTCAGAGATTTTTCAAGTACATTTAAACATGATGAATGTCTTGGATTGTAGTCTTTGCAAAGTAACAAATTACTACAAACACAAATAGGATACTATTATGCTATAAGTTTTATTTGTATCTAATAATCGAACGTTGTCAGTAGACAGTGCTTATTTATTCAACTTCTAAAGAATTTGTACTGCAGTCTTACTTTTTATTTAGCATCATTAATATTAAATAGAATAGTATGCACTAAATGAGAAGATATGAGCACAATAATCAAGTCGTGTATGCATAGAAAACTTCTCGAAGTTTGAGGTTTAATCATGGTGTTTTCTTCGGCTGTTTATGATTTACTAATGAAATGAAAATGAGTAATTAATTGTACGCATATTCAGAATTATATATTGTTTTTAAATAATGATACGAATCTTTTAACAATTTGGAAATCACGATAATTATAAAGTTGAAAATTAAAACGATAAAAGATATTAATTAAGTACTAAGTACACTAAAAATGATGTCTGGAAAGTTTTTAGAATTTCCTTTTGACTTTATAACCGTTACAATATTAAATGGTGTAGCTCGACATTGTGTAATTAATGGAAATGTAACTTTCGTCTTATTCAAATGAAAGATTGATAAAAGGCTAAAATTAGAAATATTCAAATCTGACAAAGCGGTACGGTGTCCTTTGATTTGATTTAATTGCTTGTATCTTAATTCGAACTTCGTGCTATGCTTTTCAACTGAGAAGATAATCGCGTCTGCTCCAACTTCACTCACTACTTGTCTAAATATACTGCTAGCAACAAAAATGTACGATATTAAATAGTTATACCGTTATTAGAAATATAAATTAGATAATCTAAATTACTATGGTAGAAAAATGTACGTTGTATTTTGATACCTGTTTTATTTAAAATGTGTTTCAATACTTTATTTTAGATTTGATGACGTAGGTTTGTCGTCTATACTGTACTGTACATAACTGGTAAGAACGGCAACTCTATTTTGTATGAATTATACTTTAGCGTGCTGCTTCCAATAATAAAGATATAATAAAAATATAAGTCTTTGTTTTTTGTAAAATTATTGTCTGCCACGTTACCCAACATAATTTGTATATTTTATTGTTTTATTAATCGTAATTGTTTTACTAAAGTTGCCAAAACAAAATAAAAATTTGACAATTGTCTTTTTATTTGAAACACATTTTTATGCTGAGAAATTAATGATTCTTAGTTCGATTTTACATTTACCAATTATTTTCCTTAATACCAGTACATTTTTTTAAATTAATTTCCTGTAAATAAAAAAACATCTCGAGAAAACTATACGAGATTCTCTTTTTATGAACAGAATTAACTTGGATGTTTTACGTATCAACGTGTGTTGTCGTTCACACATTGTTGCTTTGCGACAATTAGTACGGCTCAAGAACCTTGTTTGTGTGTGTTGTATTAATTAATAAATAGTTTAGTATCAGTGAATAAGTACATTATACATTGAAAGCACCAGGGTTTCAGAAACAGCCAAGAATTTCTTTCCACAAGGAGAATTTAGCAAAATACACGTGATAAACCTAAATATGTGGCTGCTAGTATAGAAAGCTTTAACCTATTTTATAAATAGTTTAACGTGCCCGAGTATGTCTTGCGTTAGAAGTACTAGGGTATCGGATGAAACCACCAGTATTATCCCTTTTCATTTGTGAATATAAGGAATGACCTACAATATCCTAAATAAATAAACACTTCCAATTCTAAGATAACGAAGACCGAGACAATTGAACACTTCAGGTGTTGAGACCATAACATTATTTCAAGACGCCCCACCAAATTATCATTGTATGTACGGACATTTTAAAATAACCTTTATTGTATCCGAATAAGAGTACCGTAACGTTTTTGAGTTGGCACCTTAAAAACGCGTCTCTTGAGGCCTCCTCTCGGTTATAAATTGAACAAACAATGTATTACAAAATGGCGATACTATAGGAGGAGTGGACTGTTAGACAATGGTACTCAAGCTTTCGCAATACATGTGTTATGTTTAAATTCGAGTTAACATAAACTAAATAAAATATCTTGTGAAATAAATAAGTAATACTTTATACTATAATATTATAAAAACGTTCAAAGTATGGAGCCAGTCTATATGTATTATTGTTGTATGTTTGCATTAACCTTCGAAACGCATGAACTGTGTTTTTGATGACTTTTAATGGCGGTTAGAGGATTTTATCTCGCACTGACTGACTAATGCTATTGGCCTGATGTGCATTTACAGCTTCGCCGGACTACTAGGGCGAGTGCTTATGGTGCTCAGCTGCCTAGTTGTTGCCAAAGTTCCAAGGAAGTCAAAGTGGCCGAACCTCGGCTTGGGCTGTTGTCTTGGATGCAACAACGCAAATCTAACTAAGCTAAACTAGCAAAGCAAATTACACATATAAGAATTGGTGAGGTATACATGTACAACAGAATGTGTGCCTCACGAATTCAAACATGTATTTTGTATCTGTTAACTGGGTTAAACTAAAATAACCAAGTTTATAAAATAAGGGACAAAAATAAAACCCTTACACTAAATGTGCACTTTACCTGCTTGTGTGCATGTATGTGGGGGTGATCTATGTTGTGATGTAAGTGTTAAGGTAGTGAGTGGCAATTTCCTGTATCACTGTATCGCGCTAGCAACATGTGCCCGGGGGTACCCATTCGGGGGATCGGACAACGGCAGATAGCGGAAGTTTCATAGTATTACATAGACTACAATATCATCACAACAATGAAGTTATAGGCATCATGATTTTAAAACTGTTCAAATGATTAAACAGAGCAATGAGCTTTTAAAATAATATTCTATATAATATATATTAAAGAGCGTGGAATATAATCACGAAGATCGTAATGATCAACCTCCATATTCCAGGCTTTTAATTCGGCGTTTGACCGCATAAAAACACCTTTAATCGAGTTCATTCGATTATCCGGGAACCGAATTTAATTACGTCCGTGATCGGACGTGATCGAGCTTTAACGTTGAACGTTCAGGATTCAACTATTAGTCAGAATTGACCTCTTTAATCAATGCTATTCAGTGACATAGATAGCGTCGCTTTGAATAACAATTAGTGGATCAATGATTTATAAGATAATTAAAAAACAGTATTTCATAAATTTCAGCTTATGATTAATTTCAACACTATAACCAGTTTAAACTCTTTATTTATTTGACAATAATAACTGATTTAAAATTATATTTCTTATATAAAAACAGGATAATTAAAAACAGCGCCTAAATCACTCTAATCTTATTCCAATAAAATAACTCTATTGGCTATTAAAGTCAAAATATACACAACCCTTTTCTATCCTCATTTTATCTCTTCCTATTATTATAGCACCATGGTAGGATATTTTCTAATGTAATCTAAGCTAAAGTTTCTTTTTTTACTGTTTATTACTTTTTTTAACCAGGAAATGAGAGATGCACACTTGCATTTTGGCACGGGAAAATTTGAGGCATGACTGAAAACCAGCGCCGTTTTTTACAGGCGGCAATACGCTGACGCCAGGTCCCTTGTTATGGACTTACATTTTTAGTTTAAGGCTCTTTTTTTCTTTGTCTACTTTTTTCTATGACAATATTTGTATTTTTTCTTTCATTCTAAGCTATCGTCAAGCACTATAGGTGTGACCACCATTTCACTAAAGTTTATTTTTTTCGAACTAACGCTGTTGGCTTAACGGGCCTTTACAGATTTACCGGACTAAATTTAGCATGAACTCCAGTTCCCTGTAGACTAAGCATGTTAATATGTTTGGTGACATCGTTATTCACCATTAGAAGAGTTTGTGGTGAAACACTAAGCTTGTATAGTATAAAAAATACGCCTTATTCAAACGCACACTACATTTTCGAGTGCTTCACTATTTTCATTCACAATAGTTTTATATATACATATTGGAGAAATGAATAGAAGAGGATTCGGAACACCACAACTGGCAGAAATCTTTGGTGTAAAAAAAGATTTAGGAGAGTGTATTTATACTCTTATTACTAAGAGACACTAAAAAAGTTTTATATTTCTCACAGTTTTCGTGTATGGAGAGGTATTTTTATAGATGTTGTTGCGATAATTGTTTTCAAAGCGGGAAAGCCTATCATAAGGGTCTGCTCCCCTGCAGAGCAAAGGAGTTACACAGGTAATTCTAAAACGTTGCGATGTGTACCGTCCACCTTTAACAGCGATATAATATTTACTCCAATTTCCTCCCTCATTAGCGAGGATTAAGGAGAGCAGGCGTTTGCACGGACTCTTTTAATTAAATTTTAATCCTCGACAAACGAATTTGTACTGTATTGTCTTGAAAACCAACAGACTCGGATGTGGGAGAAAATTATATTTCCAGCTCTGAACTATTGTATTTTGTAGAAGAATTTTAGCTTTGTCTTTTCTATACAGATATCCATTTATATACTCGTACATGATGTTGGTGTAATATGTGAAGTTTAACTGGTACAGCATATCTATCTGGAATATTCTTTAAAGTAATTTTAAAATTAATTTGCTTCTTGATTAGATACTGCACTGCTTGTGTGTTATCTATAATGTTGTCGATAACTTGAATTAATTTATGAATAAGATTAAATTTTTTGCTTAAGCACAATTCTTTTTTTACAATTCCAAAATGTTCTCACGAACCATGAAATGTAGTTCGACTTCTTAATTATATTGTATTATGGACGTTTTTGCGAATGTGACATTTTTAAGGAGATATCAAATTAAAGTATTGATTATATTTCCTTTCGATCAGTATCACTCTTATTATTGACTTAACATATCAGTGACTCGAGTTTCTACCTATTCAATAATTACAACAGTATATCTTTGAGCCATTTGTAGTAATCCTTGTGTACTTTTTTTTTGCATCAGTAATTATATGAGTTTTTGTTTGATCCTCATTAAACAAGGGCATAATTAGCTCTTCAACCAACTTTTAATACATTAAGTGTAGGTCTCTTAGGCTTAAAGTCCTTGAAGCATAGTAACCTACTTTTTATAATATAAAATATTTTTTATAAAACTATACCTTGATTTTACGACCAAAATTCCCGACGTAGATCTTAAACACGACGATAACAACCCGATAATTAATGAAAAAATCTAAAAAAAAAGATGTATGGGTGTACTTGTGTATGCACGTAATATGCTATACTTTTTCAGCTTTAATAAATACATTTAATGCAATTGATAATGTTGTAATAAAAAAAATGTATATAATAACTTCAAAAGGCTTTAAAACTAATTTTCTATATATATGTATAAAGAATCAAGTAAAAATACTAAAAAGTTGTAGAATAAACTATTTATGAAATAATAATTTTATAATAATGATTTATGATGTAGACAACTAAAAAGAATACAAACCGACAGTATAATGAACCATGTTTGTCACGACTACTTACTATAAATTATCATTTACCACCATGTATAGTTTAAAATTACACACAAATACATATGCATTAACACACACACACATACGTATGCCCATATTTTTTATCCCCACTGATATAAAACACGTGTTACAGATTCATATACATATTTGAATAACTACCTTGAATGTAGCTATCAGTTCTCACGAAAACTTAATAGATAACTATCAAACGTTCAAAGAAAAACAATACTCTTATTTACTTGAGTAAAACTGCAAAGGCAATTTATAATAACAGACACTAATGTTATTCCAGACATCATATACGTTTTTTTTGAGTTTAAGACATGTCAGCATTTATTCTTGAAGAAATTGTGAAGTGTTTACGTATAACCTACTTTCAAAGCGGTTTTCTAGAGCATTTGGCGTCTGCCAGTATCCATCTCAACGTGTAAAAGTACGTTATATCCATTTGTTGACTTATTTATAAGTCCTTGGGTATTTTGGGTCAGTTGTGTTGGATAGATTTTTGTAGACAATGAGATTTTGTTAGGGTGCTTCACGTAAAATCATTTCAACCTATAAGCTTTTTAACTACTGCAAAGCCGTAGACCTCTTCTGGAAGGAAGGTATGGGCATGATCACAATAGTAGTCTACAACGTATTGGCGATTTCTTTTCAAACATCGAAAAATCACACAATTCTATATTTCGCCACATACGGTGGTACTATAAGAACACTTCTTAGGTTCAGGTTTCCTCCCGATGCTTCAATTTAAATTATTAAATATACATCAATTGATGTTCCACCATTCCACCACCATGACTGCTTGCTCCATGTGTACGCATTAAATATGTATGTGACAACGTGTATGCCTTATGTAATTTGTCCCGAAATTATGTAAAAATAAAAATATAATTCATTCTAGAGGGATAAGTTTGTACTTCAATAAAATCCCAAACGACGGCTCCGCTTACAAATCGTCTAATTTAGAAACGGGTTAAAACTCGCCCTAATGTGTTCTGGCGCATTTGGCAGCTGTCAGGAACTGCCTCATCTCAAAAGAGAGGTTGTAGTTGGCTAAGCTTCGTTTATGTGTCCTCTCACCCGACGCTTGTACGGCTGCCAATAAGGTTTTATGAGCGATTATATTACAGAGTTTTCTCGTTTATAATATTTCTAGACCTACTGGAGAACGTATGAATGAAATACATATCTGAAATGGAACCAGTGATTTGTCGGATTTTCTAACATATTTTGTGGAAATGAAGTTGCACAGAATCCTGTGAGTAAAATATTTTCCACTAGAAAATATACCTATATACAGGGCTGTTATAGAGTGGATTAATATGTGAACGATAGTGATGTCTGGAATTGACTTCTCTCTGTGCACCCACTAAAAATGATTGTAACGTGTAAATGTATTATAAATATACATCTATATATTTTAAAAAGATAAACCCAATTAAGCGATGTTGGCTCAGTTTGTAGTGTGTTCAGACACAGCGTCGAAGGGCTTGGTAGGGCTTTTTCTAAGTCCACTTAGCTAGCTGTTGGTGTATTCCGACAGCTGCACTCGAGAGCCAGTCTACCTCTAGGTTTACTGTGACTACCACCTTGGACCACATCATCATTTAACATCAGGTGAGATTGAGGCCAAACGCTAACCTATAAAGTATAAAAAAAGAGTTTCTTGCTGGTTCTTCTCGATGACTGGGTTGTTTTCCTAACCGGTGGTAATTTTGACGTTCATAAGCGCCGTATTAGAGCCTAAATTGAATTAAAAAATATATATTTCGAAAAGCAGTACACTACATAACTTTATGTATCTTAGGTCTGTAATTAGTAACAGTTTTTTTTCTTTTGTGTCACTAGATGTTCATTTATTATATGAGATATTTTTTATTTGAAGCTCATGGCCAATGGGATTAAATTTCTCTACTTAAAAAGTGTCCGTTAAAACGAAGCGACTAAAAATAAAACGAATACATTAATATTGGATAAATATATATTCATATATAAACATTTTGAGATTTTTATTAATTCCTTCCTTCCTTTTGTAAACAACGTATAAGACAAGAAATAATAAATTGAGAATAGAGAATGTTAGATTTTTCGTACGATTTTTCAAAAAATTTCTTTCATCCTTGTCCCAATAAATACAAACACAACAAAGAAAACCAAATAGGTTAAATACGTTCGGCAATTGATTTTATTTATACCTAGTCTTGCCATAAATATTGAAACAAAGAAAAAAAAATTTTCTATTGCAAATAAAATTTATTACTTTCACAGTGTATTAGCTTAATACATAAATATAAAACAATTTAAAATATAGTCCTTTAAACGTTGAGGCCAGTTATCAATAGAAGCACGCACTCATTCCATGGGGAAATTCTTCACTGCCAATCGTACGGGTTGTTTTAGGGAATGATCATGGCTGTACTCTCCAAAACTGACCATAAATCATAATCCATCTGATTAAGATCGGGACTACACAACGATGAGTCTTCAGCTCTGATGAAGTCCGAAACGTTCGTTTTCAACCAAGACTGCGTAAACCGAGCTTAATGACCTGGCGCCGAGTCTTGCTGAAGAACCATTCTTGGTTAATCAACATAGTGTTGTTAAGGGGCTTCACTACCTTCTCAAGAATGGTATCTTGATACACATGTGCCGATGTTTTTATACCTTTTTCTCAAAGGTATGGCTCAGTCACTCCTTCATAGCTAATACCCCACCAAACTATCACTAAAGTCGGATAGTGCCCACGTTGCACTCTGTCGACTAATTGAGAAGCTTCCTTAGAGATTTGAGCATGAATACGATCATTTTGTTTGTTAAAATGTTGCTCAGTTGTAAAAATGTTCTCATCCGTAAACAAAAGTTTTCTGTGACCCCCGTTTGCGCACCGCTTCAGTAGTTGTTACGATTGTACCACCCTATTCTTTTTTAAATTAGTAGTTAAGAAATGTCCAGTGCGTCTTTTATAGGATGCAAGTTCTAAGTCATCTTTTAAAATACGCGACATGGTTCTAGGTGCTATCTTCATCTCCCGAGATAAAATCTTCTGCTTTCGGACAGGATTTCTTCGAATTCTTTCCCGTACTGCTTTGACCACCTTTTTCGTACGAACACTACGTGAACGGCCAAATCTATTTCTGTCACGAACAGGGGAGGTCTCATTGTACCTATTAATAGCCCGGGACACAAACATTTTACTAATACCAAGCGTGTGGAGACTTTTAAAAATTGCATTTGGCTCTCCATACCTATTTTGTATAATGCAATCACAGCGATTCGGTTCACTTTATCACCCCACTCCATTTTAATATCGCAAAATATTGTGCAATGTATTGGCGCCAAAATGAGAAAACTCAACGAGCAATCATATAAAGATGACAGATTCCAAATTCTAATATAACATTTTGCTTATTTTTAATTGTAACAGTATTTATGGCCAGACTAAGTATATACATATGTAAGTAAAATATATGTAATAAAAAACTATATATAACAAGAGAAAAAGTTTGGGCATCGCTGAATAATGACCCTCTCAATATTTCACGGTACATTGCATCCCCCGGTAATACCGTCTCTGCGTGCATTTTGCGCGCTCCCCAGACAAGCGTGCCGTGACGGGGTCTCGCCGTTCGACATTCTTGACTGTATTCGTTAGGTTTTATGAAGATTGGTGGTGTATTGATCGTTGTTGCTTGTGTACATATATATATATATATATATTTTTGTAAATTTGTTTCTCGAAGAATCATTATAATATTACAAACGCAAAAGCTTGTAACGTTGGATGGATGTTTGTTACGTTTTCATGCTTTAACTACCCAACTGATCATAATGAAATTTTGTATAGATGTAATCAGAGGTACAACAAAGTATGGCGTAAGTAACAAAAGAGAGGTATACTTTTTTTATTTTAGATGACATAGGATAATTAATATATTACTTATTTTAATACATTGCTTATTTTTGATAACATGGGGTATGAAGGATCTTAATGTCAATTACGCCAGCAAGATTCACTCATTTACTTATCCTATTTTTTTTTCTGAAAAATTTGCGAGATAACACGGAAAGAATATGTAAATACTTACGTAAGCATGTGAAAGGCTTTAAAGCTTTGATTGCTTTTGCTGACAAAAAGATCAGATATGAATAAAATTCTGCTTAATGAAGACCCTCATAATGGATGAGTACCATCACAGATCTCTCAGCTCAGCTATGTTATTAATATATTCAGTATAGGTTATAACACTAATGGTTTGGTAAACGAAGGTCTATTTATAGAGTACATTAACAAAGCCTCAAGGTCATAGGTTGGGCTCGGCATAAATCCATTTGTAGCCGACTGGGCGATACGGTCAGGCGAACTTTGATTTAATGGGCATGACGAGCCAACATGTGTGCGATCCTTTGTATGTTTTAAATATTAAATTAATTATACACTTATAAACCAGTTTTACTGGACATTTTATTTTGCATTCCAATATTGAGAGTACATTTTTCTATCTCTAAGTAGCATCCTCTCGGGGCTTCGTAACTGTTAAACTGTATTAATAAAATAGTAGTTCTGTCCGTACATTTCATCATTTTTTCTAAGCATTGTAATGAATATCTATTTTTTTTTTTTTTTTTGTCCCTTTGTTCCTCAGACATGATCCGAGCCCTTGTCATTTTGCAAGCGTCCTTTCTCTACACAGTTTATTTTTTATGTTACTTATGTTATGTTGTGACATTAATTGTTAAATTATAATTAAAATATGATAACAATGACTTAATGTAATTTTACATGTATATACAACTATGAGATTAAAATAACAATGATATATAAAAGAATAGTAACAACAAGATAACGACAAAGTTTAAAAAGTAATGAATGTATTTAAAATAATTATGATTACTTATAGTTATAACCATACGATTAGCAACATTAAAATTATACATTCATTATTAATTATTGAGTGATTTCCATGATATTATATTGATTTCAATAACTTATTTATTTCTGACAATAGCAATTTTAACGATGTTTTCCAAGAATTGAAGTAATTTTGCATGAATTTTGTCGTTATTTAGCCAATTGGATATGTTGTTTATTGAAATTTTTTCTTCTACATAGCACTCGAGGTCGTATCTAGACGAGCCGAATCTAGGACAGTCTATAATGAGATGGTACACTGTTTCGGCGATATCCGTGTCACAAATACAAGCGGGGTTATCTTTAATTTTGAATCTGTGTAGGTACTCTGCAAAGCCTCCATGACCAGTTAAAATTTGTATGTGAAAAGGTGATAATTTTATCTTTTTAAATAATTCATGAGCTTTGTTAATTTTTGGAAAAAATGTTTTTGTTATTGCTCCGGTCACAGAGGCAGTGTAGCGCACCTGCCACAGTTGGACAGTTTCGAATCTTAAGGTTTTTTTAACATAAGACAACGGATATCGATCATAGTTGGTCGCAGTCTTTTTGTGTGCTGCTTGCTTGACTAATGAATCAGCACGCTCATTCCCAGTATTACCAGTATGAGCTCTCACCCAGCATAATTGTACAGAGCCCCCATCTGCACGAATCTTCCGGAGAGTCTGCTGCGCCAATAAGGCCAAATGATGAGGTGGGTTTGGGTTAGCCAGCATCTCCAGCGATGACTTAGAGTCACTGTAGATGCTGACTTCCCGAGATTTAGCTTTGTAGATAGCTTCTATAGCCTTACTAAGCGCAAACAGCTCTGCCTGGAAGACCGTGCAGTAGGAGCTCAATAAAAATGTGGAATATTTTATTTCACGATCATCCATCCACCATGTAAAAGCAGCTCCCACACCATTGTCAGTTTTTGAGCCATCGGTGTATATTTGCGAGCCACTGATACAGGCTTCAGGAGGTGATTCAAAAATTTTATATGTAAAACTCTCACAATGCGCTGGGTGAGGATACTTATTGAAAGGAACGGGCTGTTCCAGCTCGCGATCAACTACGATCTCGTCTGTAAGCTCGCCCTTTTTAATCCGGTATAATTTGTACACCTCACGGGCCCGAAGGTCCAGCGGGAGTAGGTCTGCCAGCACTATTGCAGCAGTCAAAGAGACCGTGCGGTACGCTTTGCAAATTTTTATAGCGAAGCCCCTTTGCAGTGTATCTAGTTTTTTTTTTAATATACATTTTAAGCGCTGCAGGGCCCCACACATTTGCAGCGTACAGGACGATTGGTTCGATGACCGCGACGTATATCGTTCTAATTATATCGGGGTTTAGACCCCAGTTCATCCTCGCAGCGCATGTCAACTGTTTACAAATGTTTGCGGCTTTGGTACAAACATTGGCAATATGCTCTTTAAAGGTGAGTTTGTGATCTAGGGTTAGTCCAAGTAGGCGAATGGAGTGTTCTAATGGTAAATTTACTCCGTCCATGACAATAACTGGGGCGTCGAACTTAAGTCGCCGTGTTAGCACCATCGCTTTTGATTTACGTGGTGCAAACGACAGCTTATTTCGGACGCCCCAATCAATCACTGTTTGTAAAGTTTGGTTTACTGTATTTTGTATAAGACTAACCTCTAACCCAGAGAAAATTAGAACGACATCGTCTGCATATGCTTGGCAGTAAACTCCCATTGATTCGAGCTCAACTAGTAGGGAGTCGAGAATGATGTTCCAAAAAGTTGGTCCAGTTATAGAGCCTTGGACACAACCTCTGGAAGTTTCCCGACTCAACCTTACACCTGAGTAAGTGAGCTCGATTCTACGGTCCGTGAGATATGACAAAATTAAATGGTATAAATTGTTAGGGCACCCTTTATTTATTAGCTGGGACTTTAGAGCTGGCCACCACGCGTTATCAAAAGCACCCTCTATGTCTAGTGACACCAGTACAACTATTTCTTTTGCAGTTATTCTTGTTCTGATGTTTGTCACCAGATCATAGAGGGCATCCTCCGTACCGCGCTGTGGCATGAATCCATATTGACGTACATTAAGCGTCGGTAGCAGATGCCATCGTAAACGACGAACTAAAAGTCGTTCTAGAGTTTTTCCCAAAACCGAGAGTAGGCCAATAGGGCGATATGATTTCGGAGAAGTGTTAATGAATATCTATTATAAAGCCTAACTTCTCATGAATAAAACATTAAAAAAAAGATAAAATAATCTTTTCCCAATTGTTAGAGTATAATCATTGTTAATAATACTCCTAAAAATCATATTTTTTATTTACTGCCGATTTTCATAAAATTATTTTAAAACTATATGACCACGTAAAATCGTAATAAAAAATGTAACCTTATTAAATAAAATATTCGTTTTACTTAGTGGCGAGTCACATCGACCGGATAGCATAAAACCTTCGGCCAAACAGTCTTGGAGTTGATTAACACAGAAACACAAATATCTATATGAATATACAAAATGAATATATATATCGATTCAAATATTAATAACCTTTCATTAATATCAGTAATACTTTGTGGAATTATAATCATATAATAATCGAACAAATTAACTATATCACAATAATTATCGTCTAATATTATAAAATAAATAAAACCGACTTCAAAAAAATCGTCAAAATCGAGTCAGCTATTCACAAATTAGTACGGATAAACAACAAATGCTTCAATTTTATTTATTTGCGTAGACTTGAAATAAAACATGTAAGTTATATAATAAACTCCAAGAAACTCTTCGCAGTAATATTGCACAACACATTATAAAAAGTATCTGTAAACTTTAATATAAGAATCTCATAGCCGTAAAACATCTAATATAACCCGCCATAGTATACAGGAATTTACAATGTTTACATTCTAAACAAGCGCAGGGAGGGGCTGAGGGCGGATTCGGGAGACAGGTAGCGTGTTTAATAGACAGAGAACACGGATTCGATAAAGAACTCCTTATTTGAAACGTTTACAAAAGCGATACTTAATAATATATTTAAGGCTGACGGACAAAGCATAACTTAAATGACGGACTTAGAAAAGTGAAACTTTGGATAGGAATCCTTTATATTACGTAGAGAAATAAAATTTGAAACTTATCCCTAAGAAGGGTTTAAAATAATATACCTGAGTAATGTATATTTTGTAAATTATTTCTTGAAACGTCTCTAACGATTTGTATGCAATTTTTTTTAGAATCCTATTTTTGCTACTTAGTTTACCTAGTTAGGCAAATTGTTTGCATAATAATGAACGGAGCTCTGACGTCCTAATTCAAAGATTAATAACAGCCAGAATTAAAAGGAACTCAATGATATCAAAAATACTTTATTCAATTTAGGCCCCAAGAAGGCACTAAACTCAAAACTACTACTGGTTCGAGAAACACCTCAGTCATCGAGAAGAACTGGCAAGAAACTCGATCGGGTTTACCTTTTTAACAAACACTTATATATTTAAAATACTTTATACGTTACAATCGATTTCAGTGGATGCAAAGAGAGGAGTCACTTCCAACTCAACTTATGGCAGTATGGCTTTAAAAATAAACTCATCATGTTTTGTCATTTTTCTTTTTTTTAACTTTTAATTGAACGAATATCCTTTGTGGGATTAAATAAGGAGAAACGCTGATGAGACGGTACTGATCAATTTTACAATTTCGTGCATCATTCGAATAATGCACTGTTAAAAGATTGAGAAATAACCTGAATATTGACAGTCTACATTCATAATGTTCATCAGCGACTCCTTTTTGATTATGTGCTTGGCACATTCTATTCCAACTTAATAAAAATGTAATAATGATAATGCTAGCCTATAAGAACCTCACTGTTGGCCATGATGACCCTACCCAAACGTTTCTTCCCGAGGGAAGGTACGGGTACGTGTAAGTTCCGGTTATCACATAAGGCTTGCTGTATTTTTCCATTTTTCCCACAGGCGGTGGTAATAGAGGACTATTTCTCAGTTTTAGGTTTGCTCACAATATTTTCCTTTACCTTCAAGCGATAGTATTACTAGTTTATTAAGTGTATATGTATATATACACGCATATATATGTGTGCACGTATATATATGTGTATATATACGCGGGTTCAGAAAAAATCGTTGATATATCTCAGGGCTTGAGTTCAGTATTCCACCGGTCAAACCACTTGACCACGACGAATTTATTTTAGCAAACGTGATGCACGTCATTAATCTTTCCACATAACTAACCGTAACTTATTTTGAATAAAATTATATACGTGTCTATTCCAATGGTTGTTTAATCTTAGCCACTGGATTTAATATTGTTGTGGCACGAGCTTAGATCTTTACGGCTTAATAATTTTACAAAAGTACTTCGCTTAAAAACTTTTAAGCCCAGTAAGCTTTTTAACAAATGAGAGAATACTTTATGTAATATCATGAACAATTTACGGATTTCTAACAGGGTCATGATCAGGGATGGATATAGGCCTTTTTCGAAAGGAACAGACGGCTTTCATAACCACGTCAACTTATGACGTACTGGTAATTTAAAACATTTATAATTATGTATTTTCCCCAAATCTATGTCGCTCCGTAAATTTCTCTGTGTCTATTTTTATAACCGATGACGCCATATAATGTCTGCGCGTAACTCTAAGATTTATGCAAGGCGTGCCGAGATAGCTACCAGATGGCATGATTTTTATCGGAAAGGAGATATTTTGTTGGTGCTCCAATTTTTATTTCATTAATATTGGAGGACCTTGGAATTTGAATATCCACCAGCTAACTCCTCAAAATCGAGTAGCAAATGTATTGTGACAAGTTTATGACAATCTAAGACTTAGCTATCTATATATATCTATGGTCATGGACATTCTGATGAATTTTTAAAAGTTTTTTTTAAGGTTTATTTATTATATAATAAAATAATAATTAATTAATGCAGAACCTCTATACGCTTTGAATAAGAAATGCGAACGCTAGACCCATATCTGTCGACTATTCGTAATTAAATAAACTTATATCTATAATAATTGCCATTATAATAACTTTCTATAGTACATAAGTTTTATTGTATCGAATCAGCTGTGTTAATTATTTACTTATTGTAATAAATACTTGAGTTACAGCAAAATGGGTATTGTGCAAATATTGAGTGTTCAGATATCTACACATGCCATATTCCTTGACAATCTGTTGAACACTATAAATGTTAATGTGCTTCAGCTCCATTTAGTGCATTGTTATGGTAAAAAAGATATCATTTTTTAATGGAATGACATTCAATACTATCGATTCAACAATCTTGCGGTTTATCACCACATTACGTACATTTATATATCGTCATCACATCAGTCTGAAAAAGACCCACTACAAGGTTGTAGGCCTCTTTGCTAAGGAACATCATCATCTTACCCTTATCCCACCTAAGTAGGGTCGGCACAACATAACTTTGTGAAGGAACGTGTAGGCATAATCACCACACCAGTCCTCGACGTATTGGCGATTTCAAATTTCGAGATATCTACAGTTCCATATCTTCCCACGTATACATACAGACTATAAGAATATTTCTTAGGTTCTGGGTATCGTCAAGAAGCTTTCCTTCACTGTCAGACAAAAATTCGTTGAGTTTCGAGCCTGTGGACATTGAATGGACATCCCATCGATCAAACCACTGGAGATCTACGAAAATCTACATTTATACCTATATGGCAGGCATATGTCTATGTACTTGTGTGCTACAAATCTTCATGTCGAAACATAATATCGACCATTTTGCTTTTATATCAATATAAATAAAAAGCAATATTATATAAATAATTTGATTGATTTACTATTTAAATCCGTTATAAAAATGTCTATTCTGAAAATTATTTACGGTGTCCAATGTGGTAGATATTCTTCAAAAATGGCTTCCCAAAATTGGATCTCTTGTTTGTCTGGGTCTACTTTGGCTATTAATTCGTTGCCGATCTCCAAGTAATTCTGTTCTTCTGTCGTAAATGGCTGCCATTTCACTCCGAAGCTGTCATCAGGTGTTGGGTTTCTGGGACAAACAAAAACCAATTATTTGACTAATTCTTTTTTGTTGTGTGTGTGACTCTCAGGACAAGGTTCGTATGAATGAAAATGTTTCAAAAAAGGGTACGGAAAAGTAAAAAAACATTGAGTTAAAAAATCTCCACTTAAAAATGTGGATGACTGCCTGAGACAGAAGAAAGTTAGGAGATTTTAAAAAATATGGACATATTTTACAGTTTAACGTTGAGTTGTGGTCTTTTTATTTTCATTAGTCCACCCGCGCAAAGATGGGCGGCGGGATTTCTTTTGAAGTATTCAGTACTGTCATATTCAGTTTTAATCTGAATTATAAGTATGTTAAGTATAGTAGTAGGGTTTAGAATATTCCAGAATAAAGATTTCTGTCAATATTTCCGACACTCTAATATATAAAACTTAATTCAATATATGAATATGCTCGTATTATGTTTGTAACGATACTGTGATTATAATAAAATGCACCTATATTGTTTGAATTATAAGAAAATTTTAACGAAAAGTGAAACCAACACCAAAATAATCTACTCTACAAAAATGCACCAGAACTTCTTTCACCATGGTAAAGTAGCTTAACCTAGTCTATGATTATCATAAATCTACCAGTTTTCAATGATTTTACATTTCCTGTATGATTTTAAGTACTCTCCTGGTGTATCTTCAAAGTCCAAGGTCCAGTGATAATTAAATGAAAATGGGAAACCCTCGAAAAAAAAACAAATCGGTTAATAAAAATTTACAAAAAAAAAAAAACTATCGAGTCTCTCTGGCATGCTTTTCGAATCGTTGGCAGAATTTCATATTCATAATTATGTTCTTAGGGCCTGAACTTAATAACATATATTTATTTTTTTTTTTTAAATTATCGATTAATATCATATTAAGCATTTTTGTATTAGACTAGTTGTGCCGGCGGGTACATACGCATTTATTACGTAGTACTTATGTTCGTTTCGTCATTTTATTTTTATTAACATTTTTTAAATTATTACAATATGATTGTTAATAATTTTTATAGACTATCAATTTTTGAATGAAATACACTCCTGTATATCAATTTCCTAAGACTCGGTGGCGCATAAATAAAATTGAAAATTTTATTAACTATTTTCTTATGATTTCTAGAAGTGTTATTGATAGTATTTGTACGTTATCTACTTCGGTATGATATACATGAACATGTATAAAATTTCATAAATCTGAGTTAAGCCACTTTTAAGGTTAATTCAGTCATAGAAACAGACAAACAGACAAGAGAAAATAGATAATTTAGTCTTACCCGTATTTAGCGAAATTCGTCCATAACTTAGTAAATCTGTCTATCATAACAAACGTATCCGAGTTCATGTCAGCTTTCTTTGGAATCAATTGACTTGTGAATAAATATGGAAGGTCATCAGCGTGACAGGTTACAGTTTTATCGCCAATCAATGAACCCGCACCGAGCAAGTGTCCTACCACATTTCTCTCAGATTTACAACCGAACTTGTAGAAATAAACTTTTCTCTTTGATTTTGTACATATCTTCGCCTGTAGCATCATTCCGTGAACGAACATGTCTAGTGCCAAAAACTGTAGTAATGAATCCTTGTCTTCTATTCCTACACGAGTGTTTTTCATGTAGAATTTCTTCATCTTTCTACCTACTTCAAGTTGTGGTATAATGGAACAATTAAGAGCAATCAGTTTCGGGACGAAAAACTCGAGGTAACTGTTACCTAACTCGATGAATTGTTGTAGCGAGGTGTCAGGAATACCGAATGCCATTAATCCTTCGTCGTCGGTGTAACCTGTAATCACTTCAATACCCTCATGAATTTTGTTGTTCAAGGCATCGATAACGTCTCCGTAGAAAAACCTTTCAATCCCTGGAAATTCCTTCTCGCTAGCGACGACAAGGTTTGTTTCGTAAGGTTTATGTGATTTGATGACTGGTAATTTAACCTTTACTAAGGACTCCAAGGGTTGATTCTTAAAAAAATCATATAACTCTTTGTCATCCTCTGAATGGAATCCTAGTTGTTTCGCTAAAACTAATGCCCTCTCTCGTGGTTCAAAACACTGTGACCACCAGCATGTCATTGCGCCGCTTTGTATTATTGCTCTTTTAAAAAGACCCTTCGTCATAGGCGAAATTAGATGATAAGAAACGCTCGCACCACCAGCACTCTCCCCAAAAATGGTTATATTCTCAGGGTCACCACCGAAACTTTTAATATTATTCTTCACCCATCTGAGTGCTTCAACTTGGTCTTTCATACCGGCATTACCAGGCACGTCTTCCGTATCTAAGCAAAGAAAGCCAAGGACTTCTAGCCTGTAATTAATTGTCACAAGAATAACTCCGTGTCTTATAAGGAATTCTGGTCCGTACATATCATCGTTGCCGCTGCCCCAAACAAAACCCCCGCCATGAATCCAAAACATCACAGGTAAGGGTGTTTCTGGTTTTATTTCGGGTGTATACACGTTCAAATATAAACAGTCTTCACTTCCAAAGGGTGTGTTGCTCAACATAGAATTGTATTGTAAGCAGACAGATCCAAGCTCTTTGGCGCTTCGAACACCCGTCCATGGTTTTACGGGTAAAGGTGCCTGAATAACGAAATCATATTAAGAATAAGTTATATACTTAGATGGGCTGTCAAAGAGTAAAGCTTCGAAACGAATGAGCATAATATATCACAATATATTATATTATTATAGTGGTTGTAAAGCCTGTGAGACGAGTTGAATATTTGTTAATGTATTATATAATAAGCATCAAATAATTAAAATACAAGGGGTTGGGCATTCTGTGCTATTATTTTTGTTTTACATTAACCTCATCAGATTATTAGTTACAATAAAGCTATACGTCATGACCGTGAAGCCAATATAAAATAGTACAATGGATTAGACGAACGGATAACGGTGTATTCTTACCAGCCTGCTCCAATTTTCGGTACCTCGGCTCATTAATCCAAAATGACGGTGGAATAGACAAGGACGTGAGGAATAGGATAAATGCAGGGTGGATGAATTGGCGAAAGGTGTCTGGGGTAGTTTGTGACCCACGAATGCCGTTGAAACTCAAGGGGAAGGTCTATAAAACTATAATAAGACCAGCCGTGTTATATGGATCCGAGTGCTGGGCTACGAAAGAGACGGATGAGAAAAGATTACATGTGGCAGAAATGCGAATGTTAAGATGGATGTGTGGTGTAACAAGGATGGATAAGATTAAGAATGAGTATATCAGAGGAAGTTTGAAAATAGCACCAGTGACAGAGAAGTTGAGGAGTAGTAGGTTAGCATGGTACGGGCATATTATGAGAAGAGATGAAAGTCATGTAACAAGAAAAGTTTTGAGTTTGAAAGTGGACGGATATAGGAGTAGAGGAAGACCGAAAAAGGTATGGATGGATTGTGTGAAAAACGATATGTGTATAAAAAGTGTGAATACTGAGATGACATCTGACAGAGGAGAGTGGAAAAGGAAAACATGTTGTGCCGACCCTACTTAGGTGGGATAAGGGTAAGATGATGATGATGATGATGATGTAAACACTTTTAATTTCGTTCAAGAGACAATGTAAGAAGTTAAATTGAAGTTGTTTTTTACCAGACACAATTATGGACCTATTTATCGTTGTGAGTTTTCGTTATTTATATTGAATAATGCAATAAACAAAAGTAATACTCTCTTCAGCACTAGTTAGAGAACACATGCTGGGGAATGTGAGGTAAATATCTTGCGGATGCGAGTAACACTACTCCATTGACCAAAAACATGTGAAGAATATTGAAGTCGTTAAGTTAATAAAAAGTCGTGATGATCGAGTGGTTCGACCAGTGGAATATCAATCCGATGTTCGAACCCGGGCATGGACCACTGATCTTTTCTGAATTCGCGTACATGTACATATAAATTTGATATATACCTAGTTCGGCCATAAGTTCTGTTACAAAAGAAAATGCATTTTTTTAATGAAGTAACGCAATATTATTAAAATGTATACCTACATATTTATTAGTCTCAGCAAAAAAAAAAACTATTTGAAATGGCCACATTTGACTTTTAAATAGGCCTTTAATCTGTTTGGTCACGAACCTATGGATTTACCCACTGTTTCCAAAGAAATTTCGCCACTGCTTGCTCCAAAGATTATTTAAGAGACTCAATGTCGCCGTGTCGTTTAGAGCAGGCCACGTCCTCTAAAACTGACCATAATTTATAGTCTAAACTGTTGAGATCAAGGCTAGATGAAGGCCAGTCTCCAGCTCTTATAAAGCCCGGAACGTTGGTTTCAAGCCAGGCTTGGGTAGTTCGTGTCTTGTGACCAGGTGCAGAGACTTGCTGGAAAGTCCACGGTATATTTTTAAAAAGTTTATCGCTTTAAATGTTTCACAGCATAATCCAAGACTGTATCTTGATACACTTTGGCTGAAGTTTTCACTCCTTTTTCACAAAAATGTAGTTTTGTGACTCCTTGATAAGACACATCCCACCAAGCCATCACTGACGCAGGATGATGACCACGTTGTACTTTTCCGAACACTTGAGCAGCTTCTTTAGAACTGTGAGCGTACACTTTATCATTTAGTTTATTGTAGTGTTCTTCAATCATAAACATTTTTTCATCGTTAAAGAGGATATTTCTATGCCTTTTACCTGCATATCGCGACAGTAATTAAGTCGTAGTGGTCCAGTGGTTTGGCCGGTGGAATCAATCAATCCGATGTCCTCATGTTCGAACCCCGGCATGCACCAAATTTTTTTTCGGAATTCGCGTACATTTACTAATTTACATTGGTAACACTATCGACTAACGGTGAAGGAAAACATCTTGAGGAAACTTGAACCTGATAAATGTTCTTTTAGTACCACCGTATGTGGGAAAAATATAGAACTGTGGATTTCTCAAAGTTTGAAATAGCCAATACGTTGTGGGCTGCGGTGTTGCCTATGCCCTATACCTTCCTTTGGGAAGAGGCGTATGACCCTGCAGTGGGTCTCTTACAGGCTGATGATGATGATGATGAGGATCGCGACAGAAGGCGTTTTGATCAATCTACTCTCTTTAATTGTAAAGATTGATTTAGGGCATGTCCTGTATATCGACGATAAGCACTGAGTTTCAAGTCTTGTTTTATAATACGCGATAGAACCCTAGCGGGAATCTTCATTTTTCGCGATAAGATTTTTTGCTTCCTAATGGGGTTTCAAAGAATTCTGGCTTTAACAGCATTAACAGCCTTTGTAGATCTAACAGCACGCGGCCGCCTTGATCTTTTCTGGTCTTCGACAGAGGAAGTGTTATTGTATCTGTAGATAGTACGTACAATATACGAACATACGGCTGATACCAAGCTTTTGAAGTGTCTGGAATATGACCGTCGACTCCATACCCACTTTGTGCAAGGTGATCACTGCAATCTTATTTTCTTTAACACCCCATTCCATATTGTGATTTGATAATGAACACAAAAAATATGTAAAATGGCGCAAAATCCAAAGAACTTTTTAAAATAATATTATACGTATTCTAAATTCAAAATAATTAAAAAGTTGAATAAAAGAAAAGTGTTTATGTAACAGTATTTATGGCCAGACTAGTTGTTGATATATATTTTAATATATATTTGGTGGCGCTATCGGCTAACGGTGAAAGGAAATATCGTGAGGAAACCTGAACCTGGAACCTGACCAAATATAGAACTTTGGATTTCTCAGAGTTTGATATCGCCAATACTTTGTGGGCTGGCATGGTGATTATGCCCATACCATCCTTCGGTAAGAGGCCTATGACTCTGCAGTGGATCTCTTAAAGGCTAATGATTATGATGAACATGAAGTAAAGATGCTCTGTCATACTGCAACGTTTCTTCAGGGAAGAAAACAGGGCTTATAGATTTTTTTTTTTAAATTGCTTAAAAAAAAACATTTAGTTATAACTGTTAAAAAGAGATACGTTAAATGAGGTGCAAATGGTACGAGGTACCAGGTCTTCGTGTAAGTGCAACTCATTTTGATGTTCGATCATTGCGCTTCCAGTAATTGTGCTAGTTTATTATATTTTTATATGATTACATAGTTTTTTGTATATCGGATATCTCGAAAGCAACATAGAGATTGTATATTGCAAATGACAAATACCTACTCATCGTTTATTACATGTTTCATAATCAAATCCGAAATCTTTCCTAGAAATTACGTAAAAGCGTGAACGAATAAGTGTAGTACTATTAAAGAGCCAATTCCTACCTTAAATCTGAGATCTCCGATTGGTGGTTCAGCATACGGTATACCCTTGAAACTGTAATATTTACCGCCATATTCATTCTGGAGCAACTCTCCCTCTAGTATACCGCCAGTAACATTAACTCTAACCATTTTTCGTTTGTGAACTAATATAAAGATAATGAATACGTTACATTATATAATGCAGAATAATTATGATAAGATATGATATCAACTATTATGATATTAAACTAATTACCGTGTATTAAAGCAATTTAGTTAAAAAAATTTGTTTTGAAGAAATATATTATAATTCTTGTGAAGGTGGTTGAAACAATGATGTCTCTATGGTAGCGTGTTTAGTTTAGTAAGGTTGAGTGTTCAGTAAAATAAAACATCATTATGAAACCGTTGTTGAGAGCGTTTTTGAATAATCCGTCTGGCTAGCTATTACCCTCAAGTTAAAAATCTGTCGTCAAATAAAGTTTATTATGATAACTGTACTTGAGAACAATCCCCTCCCGAAACCAAGCACGGTGTTTCCCCAGGATTATGACATGGGGCTCTTCAAAAAAACAGGATTGAAACACACTCTAAAAAGGTCGGCAACACAACACTGATGCCCCTGGTGTTACAGTTGTCCATGGGCGACGGTAACCATTTAACATCAGATGGACCGTCTGCCTGTTTGCATAAAAAATACCACATCGTCATTTAACATTAGATAAGACTGTGGTTATATAATCTCGCACTCAGCTAGCAACAGCTAATCTTAATGAGGTGCGCCAAGGGTGAGCAAAATTAGAAGGCATGTTTTGAAGGGCCACGTCAGTAAGATATATTTGCAAGTTATTTCCACTTTTGTTGATTTAATTAACAGCTGATCGGGGCTTCATAATTGATAAATTGCATTCCTTTTGTTTATACAATGTAAGTCATTGTAGGCTTAACGTGGCGTGTAGGTCAGCGGGTGGCCTGGCATTTGCATTGAACCTTGCCGCCAGAATGTTGCGGTTTATGCTCGCATGATCCCGTTCCCTCCATTAGCGCGGTAGATGGTTCACCGTGGGGTTTTAGGTAATAAGAGTTTGATAATACCCTCCTCTCCACCGACGGAGTGGAATTCCAATGCAAGATATTCCTTCCTTATTCCTCTATGTATAAAGAGACAATAAATATGTATAAAATGCTAAAATGAATGAATGACAAATAGCCGCGTATGTAGGCATTACTTTATTAGTTACTTTTAGTTCAATGAATTTACCTTATATGGGACTACACGCTTGGATATGACATCATTTCTTCATTATAACTAGAAAAATGTAAGCGAAACATGCAACTAATGACTGATATGAAGTAGTAAAATGCGTGAATGTGAGACGGCTGCGTGTACACGCTAGCTTATCTTTGCGTGAATATCGTACGATATTATAATTGTTCTGATGTAGTGTGTCCACTGAAGGTTATCGTTCCACGTAACATTGTTTTCTTATCATAACTGTATAAATATAAGTTAAACATGCAGTTTACGATTGATATAAAGTAGTCAAATAAATAGATGAAAGACGGCTGCGTAAACACAGAGCTATCGTATACGTGATTACTGTATAACATCATAATGATTCAAATATGATAATATCATAATAATATTTCCTTATTATAACTGAAAAATGGAAGTAAATACCAATCAACCAGTTATATAATTTTAACAGGTATAATGAATGAGAGGCGGCCGCATATATATGCATACAATAATATGATAATATATGAATAATATGACACTATCACTCCATGTGGTAATGCGATAAGGTTTTTGTTATAAAAGTGGTGTTTTTACTTCTTTTATTTTGAAGGAATTTTATTTTATGGCATTTATCGATAGATGGCGCTGTTGTGTAATTTTGGATTCTTTTTTTCTAAACTGACAACATTATGGTACCTAGACGTCTAATCTGTGTTATAGTATTATTACAAGAAGAAATATGTATATATTTTATTCTAAAGGTTAAATAATTGGTTTGTGTCGCTTTTATACTCAACTTTTTTAAGAACACCTCTATTTATTATTACAATAAACACAGTTAATTTAAGAACTACATGAACATATTTTAATTATAAATACGAATGATTAAAAGCTTGTATACAACCTAGAGAGTACCGCATATACATATCTATATATTACAGGTATTAGTTCTAAACCGTACGGCTAGAAGCATTAATTTAAAAAAATGAATGATACGGTTATTACATAATGTACTCTGTGGTTATAACTGGAAATAATAGAAACTAAGAGTTTTGGCAGGATCTTAGTATGTCATGTAGTGGTTTTTATATTTTATTCATAATCTTGTGTTATTAAACTGTATATTTTGTAATAATGGTGGTATTTTACTTAGGCTCGGTTGCACCTGTTAATGTTAAAGTTAAAAATTCGGTTAAAGTTATTGTTAGGCAAAAAATAGGTTGCACCAATTGACAATGGTTAAAATGACGTCACGATTTAACGTTAACTATTACCGCTCCATGTTGGCCGGTTACCGTTATTGTTAATGTCAATTTTTGAATCGGTTGTCATGTTCACTAGAAAAAACTTTATAATATCATGTCGTTGCTAAGAGAAATCCTGTGGGAAACTGAAAATCGTTCTTCCGATGACGAAATCAATATATTTGAAGATAATTTGCGTCTTAGAAAGAAAAAAGTTTAATTTCCTAGAATTGGAAAATGTCCACAGGACGACAAACGCTAACGTTTTGTCGTTGACATCTGAAATCTGTCATCAAAAATCTGTTGACAGTCACAGAATAACAATAGTGACACTTGGTGACACTTATAACAAAGTCCTGCCAAGTAAAATATATTACCCTTTTCGATTTTAGGGACTAATTGGCTTATTGAAGTAGCAACCCTAATAACTTTAACAATTACAAAATGTTTGATGGTGCAACTCGTTTTGGCAAATGTAACTGTTAGCAAGTCTTGTCATTGTTAAAGTTAACTTTAACAATTACAATAACCACGATTTTGGTGCAACTCAGCCTTAATATAGTTCGGTTATTATGCACAAGTGAAGTGGATGGGAAATAATACTACGGATCATGCATTCTGAGATGCCACCAAATCTCCATGGCAAGTTCTAACAAGGGAGCCACCATCTTGTTAGAACATTAATGGTTACATGGCAGTTTCACTTCAAGAGGCATGAGTTACACGTATGTCGTCGGTCACACAGACCGATGCGCGGTTATAGGAAAGACAACTTCAAACTTGAAAAGGTAATTGAATATATGCAAATTTCAACTAATGGACGACTAATAGTATAAATGAAATGGTAGAGATCTGCGGTTGTACGCGGATCAGTCAAAAACTACTGCGTAGTTCTCCACCGCTTTTTACCTTCATTTCTTAGATATTAGGGAAAATGATCACGATTAGCCTCATTTATCATACAGTTATTAAAATTTTAATTTGTATAAGCACTATCCATTCAGTAATGTAAAAATTCAAACAACAGTGTTAATTGACGACATCTTCAACCATCCCCCAACGTCAAGTTCAACTGCAGGTGAACGACGCCTTTTAATTACTTTTTGTTGGTTCACAAACGTTTTCTGTTGCCAGAAGACTTGACAACGCCAAAAAAATTCTAAGCGGAAGCGCGAAGTAACTGTTTCATCAATAAAATTCAGTAATGAGTTTTTTCTTCTCGTACAAAAGTGGGACAAACGGTGTGGTGTTTACCTTTCTTCTCCACGAATAAAAAATATTTTTAAGACAATCAAAGACAAGGATGAAGTTGCGAATATCAGCTAGTTAGATTAAAAACAAATAGAAAAAAAAACAAGACAATACAGAGAAACATTACAAACGTAGGTCGCAGGCATGCAATTGTGACCGCTTGAACCATGATAATCAAACACCAGGTATTAATGGGTTCAAGGACATGTTACGTCTGCAGCAAAGGTGGTAGGGGGTGTATACTTTGCTTATTTTTGATGAAATAACGTATGCGATGGCCGAATGACGATTAGGTCAGCACTGCTTACTTATTGACTTTGTGAAACAATCTCATAGTACTAACGAAGTAATGAAGAAAATATGGAACAATAGATTTAATAAGTTGTGGGCAGGCGTGGTCTTGTGATTATACTCGCGACTTTACTTAAGATGTGACCTTTGCCCAGCGTGGAGACGCTCACATTTTGGTATTATAATTAACGTATATACTACTTACATGGACTCCTTAAAACGTATGATGGTTACTGTATTTGTATTTCTGTTTCACTTTTATCACCTATGAACTTTGACAATCTATTCTTCTAATTGCACATTATTACTTCCTTTATCAATTTATTTCGTATTTTAGAGTCGCAAATTTTGGGTGATTCAGTGTTCTAACAGTATATTGTTAGAGTGACGCCGTTATTAGAACTTTCCACAGAGTATTTATGACATTTCAAAATGCTTGTTCCTTGGTATTATTTCTATTCCACGTCCCTTGTTCACAATAACTAAAAATTATTATGTAAAATATAAATTAAATATTACCTAATACATGGTCGAATAACACAAATGCACGAATAAGAAAAAAGAATGATTACGCGACAAGCTAAGTTCTTTTTATAAACTTTCGTAATAAGCATTTAAAGAACATTGAATTCAAACTATTTTTGATATGCAATGAGAAACTGAGTCGTCTAAAATTAAAAGCGGAAAGTAAGGCGGCGACAAAATATGTGAAAAATGTGCAGTAACCAAAATTTGTTTGTAATTTTATTCATAATCTTGTGGTCATTTAGTTAAAAACTCACCCAAAGATATTCGAAAAATGTTAATATTAGTTTATATAAAGATTGTTAAGAGTCTGTTCTAATTTATCGGTTTGAAATCCACACGAATCAGTTTTAAGACTGATTTTTGTACAACTGTTACGAACGAACGAACACTGCTCTTCACGACGGAATCAAATATGTGTGGATTAGTCGCTTCACGTTACATATATACACAATCTTGTATATTCATTATACATAAATTGTGCATTCGTGTTAGTTTTTTAACATGGTTGTTCCTACTACCTAATAAGATATAGTTCGTGGCGTTGCTTAAAATATTACGTTATACTACAACGCCTTTAATGAAGCATGATTGTGCATATTTATTAAAAGTCGTTTATAAATGTGTTGTTAATTTTGTATATCGATTATTAATTTTAGAATTACGTGTATATAATGCCATGAACATTGATTAAAAACAAAATATAAGTTTTTGTAAGATTATTAAGATTTAGACAATTATTCGTTTGGGGAATGTTATATAGCTCCCGTGTAGAAAAATTCATTTAAATCAGTTGTGATTAAAAAATATATTTTTGTAACTTTTTTATGCCAGTAATATAGACAATGTTTGTTTTATATCAATGTTTGAATTTTGTATACATTATGTGTACAAATTGTTTGAGAATTAAATATAATTTATAGTATATAAAAATACCTTCAAATTGGTGAAGAATAAACTTAACGATTTATAAACATACATTTATTAATTCTTGTATCATATCAATTGAGGAATGACATAAGCCATCAACGAACGAAATTTCATAAAAGTAGATCAAGCTGTTAATGTATTAAATTCGAACGTACAAACAAGGAGACAGACAGGTAGACAAAACGTTTTCAATATCATGTTTGTTATAAGACATGAATACAAGAACAACAACATCACAAGAACGCATTTCGGGGTAAAAAATATATGTGCTTATGTAGATATAATTAATATATTTAATATAAGTTATATTTCTAACATTTACCTGCAACTTCAAGATTCGTGTCAGTATTTCCAGATATTACCTTTAACACACCTTTAACAAACAAAGTTAATTTAATCTTAATATTAATTCCATTTGAATATTATTACAATTAATTAAATCAGTTATTAAAATGTGATATCGTATTTGTAATACTTCTTGAGACTTTCATAGGAATTTAATTATTGATTGAAACGTACAAAAACTAGTACAGAATTGTAAATTTAAATACTGAAATAATACTGCCCTGGAAATATAAAAGAATTATATTTGTTCAGATGCATTAAATGACACTTTGTACCATCTTAAATAAATAATGTTTACAATATATTTTAACGATTCGTCATTGAAAATAACCTTGAGTTACTAGTGGTGCTTGGTGATACGTGCTTAACTTTGAAAGATCTTATCAAGAGAACAACTGTTAATAAACTATGTTACAGATGTGTTTTCTATCCAATGTATCTTTATTTTTACCCAGAGCGAATACCGACAGTTTGAATATATATTTTAAATACTTTTTAGGTTTGAGCGTTTGACCGCAATCTCACCTAATGTTAAATGACGATGTGGACGTGGAAAAGGGTGAAATCACCAATATATTCTTTCCTGAATTCACAACGGCACACAAGGCAATGGGGAAGACATCACTCTACCCGGATACCGTACAAATGTTAACCGGAACTGGAACGACTAAATGTAATGATAAAATGTATTGTTCAAATCTAAATTAACGTGAACGAAACCACGGATAAAACCTAGACTTTCTAAAATTTCTAAAATATTTGTTGATCATTTATATTGGCTATCAATTTTGTTACGACATTTAGCGCCAAATCAGAATGACATACGGGTACTCCCGAGTACAAAAATTAATGGAAATCGTTTAAGCCACTTTTGAATTAAATCT
Source organism: Antheraea assamensis (assembly GCA_035772565.1). Lineage (NCBI taxonomy): Eukaryota > Metazoa > Arthropoda > Insecta > Lepidoptera > Saturniidae > Antheraea > Antheraea assamensis. Next base: position 1,113,409 of record JAQQSE010000012.1, read on the forward strand.
GGAGAGACATAAATAATGTTAAAATTTAGAATAAAAGTTACGTGTCAGTACTTACTATAGATAGATCATTTGATGTATATTTTTCGTTTAAAAGGTATTATATGAATTCGTTACATGTATATTATTTTATTACAAGCTTTTGCCCGCGGTTTCTCCCATCTTAATATAAATTGAACCTATTCCTATAGGTGTATACTTATTATACGCTTATGACAAAATTTCATCATTCACATTCAAAATTTATAAAAATAGTAAGGGTTTTTAGCGAATACATGGGTTTTTTACATGGAATTTAATAAAAAAATCTATTTTTATTTTCTCTTTATCTTACATAGAAGCGAACATACAAGTTTTAATAATAGTTCTACGACAAACACACAGACAAAAGACCTTGAAGTGTTCGTTCTAAAATGTTAATCGCTCTGTGACGTTATACAACGTGCTTGGAGCACATCTTGAGTAATATTAACCGGTCTTGATCACTTATGTCTACTTTTTTTACGATTGAGAAAACCCTGATGAAGGTATATGTGTTTACCCTTGAAAGACACTGTATCAGATACTTTTTTCTTCTTGTTCTAATTCCACTTGTGTAGGGTTGGTATCAAATAGTTTCTTTCTTTATGGTGTACACTAAGACTTGGCTTTTTTTAGACTCACTTACGTCAACATTTCTTTTTTTATACTGTATAAGCCTTTCATTACAATCTCAAATGATGTCAAATGATGACGTGGTCTCAAATGGTTAACACGTTAAACCTGTAGGAACACACCAGCAAGTGTTTGACGACAGATTTTTCAACTTCATGGTTATAGGTAACCAGGCGGGCTTTGAAAAAACCATCCCACCATGTTACGATTTCATCTAGATATTTACTGTCACCTATAGCTCATGCTCAGTCGTAACGATTTCAACCTACATCAATAGATGCGGGTCTGAACACACTATCAATTGAATCATCATCGCTTATTTTGGGATTATTCTCTTATTGGAATTATCTTGTATATCTTGTATATAGGCAATAATAGCTTAGCAGTCGCTATTATCACCTTTACAGCCTATTAGTATAACATTATAAAAAACTTTTATTATTATGTGAAGACTTTATTTTTTTCTTACATCGTTTTACAATGACTTTTACCAATAATAAATAAAGTTCTATTTTCTTATAAATGATATAGCATTGATATATCATTTGTCGTACATACAAAAAATTAGAATATAGATTTTCTTTTGTTACAAAGCAATATTATGTTATACTTATTAGAAGTCGCCCTGTTACACTAACTGCAAGCATTCTATAATCGCTATTTATTGGAACCAAGAAGCTGTAATGTACATGTTACCGAAATGTAATAAACTAAAGGGAATTGTCACAAAAATATGGCCAACGCCCAGCTGTCATAGATACAGAAATGCACAATGAAATGCATTAAGTCTATTCTGATGAGGAAGGCAAAGGGGTTATGTTAGAAAATTGTTGGACGTTGTAGCAAAGTACGGCAAAATGGACGGTTTATATTTTGCAATTAAACTATTATCAATAGTAGATCTTTTTTCAATCGTATCGATGCCGCGTTGACCTGCGTCAAGGGGATATTTTGCGTACTTTTCAAAGTACTTTGCGTATTTTCCGTGAAATTAAGTTGTATATGAAAAATGCTATCATTACAAGACAGTAAAAGTACTACACTTCAAATAAGTTTGAAAATTTGGGTATATTTTGTATAAAGAAAAATAATCCAAAAGTGACCACATATTACGTATATTATTTTTATTTGAATCAATCTATTCAAGAATATCTTAAAAAGAGTGTTATTTCGTTATTTATGAAAACATTAACACAGTTTTGTTTACGCATTTATTCACACTTTAGTCCAGGTATAATCTAAAGTTAGACGTATATGGTACTTAATTGAAATATTAATACTATTGTTAGTATAAATAATTACATTAAAATTGCTATAAAAATGCGCAGAATTAATAAAATATGTTTGATTTTACTTTATATATGTTTTATAACGATGTTTCCAAGTCTGTTTAAGAATATATATTTTTTTCATTTGTTATTTATTATGTTGGTTATTTTTTACGATTTTGCATCTAATTTCTACGTTAAATTCTGTATTTATAGAAAGGATTTTATTATATGCGCATAACACCGCTTGCCCACTTTTCCGCGGCAAGAACATACACGAAATCGATCGCGTAGTGCTTATAAAAATGGTAGTATTTAAAGCTTGAATAAGTTCATATTAAATGAAAATACCGTAACAATTGGTTTTTTTTAGATTAGGACCAAGTGTCTAAGAAGTAAAAACTGAAAAAGTTGATAAGTGCATGAATATATCCAATAGTTTTGCGTGATGCGCACATATCGGACAGACCTCTGTCGGATTACTTCCTTTTTAAAGAAAAATTATTTACTCTCATTTGTATTCTCTTCCATCCTTTTTGCTATAATTTTTCAATATATTTTTATGAAAATTTATGACATAATATATAAGAATAGTATTGCAAAAAAAATATTTTGCCACCATGATTACGTCTACATAACTTATCTCCGCATCTGCCTATGAGTCGCTTGGCCAATTTTTCGACATCCCTATAATTCGATTCACGTGGTTTGTGAAAGCATTGTAATTGATAAATCCATGTTAGTAGGTATAGTCTGTAATTAGCTTTTGCGATCGCGGTATTCGTCCCCAGATGACACCGGTTTAGAATATACAAATGGGCCTGTTTACATATTGGAATTACATTTGTATGTTAATGTAAACGTTCAAACTTTATAACTGTGATTATGTGTTAAGGTTATATTAGTTTTAGTGTTAATCCTAAGTGCTTACAATTAATGAGTTTTATATAGCGTTGGACTCTCGCTGTTTTGTAGTAAAAATAAATAGTTATGTAATATAAATATATGTCTTAAGCAGAGCCTGTCCATCATGATTATAGCTCATTTTCTATGTTTATAACCATGGGCATCGGTGGGTAGTTGGATAGAACGAATTCGTATCACAAATTAGATATCAATTATTAAAACGATTATGTTATATACAGTATGTAAGTAGGCACTTATAAATAATATAGTACGTCTCATAGAATGCGCGACAGTTTTAGTGAGGACCACTCGCGCCGACCGCCAACGTATGAATGAATCCTCTCGATACTGCCCACTCGATAGCGCGCGTACCACTAACTCCATCGAGTGGCCCACCGGTGGCATCGACGGTCCTCCGGATATGACTTGGGTTCGACACGAATTTGACTTGATGTCAATACGAATCTGACTTGACGATGGTATATATAGCATACAATTCATTGATAAGATACCTGGATATGTTTTAGTATACATTTTGATATAATATGTAACATAAATACCGAATAAGGATGACAGACGGAATTCTTGAATGCAAATCAGACACGTAACTGCAACCACAGTTAATATAGAAGAAAATAAAACGGTCTACAATCTTTCTATCAAGCATTGCGAAATGCACTGTTTGCAGTTTTATCTTTGATACTTATTGAAACGATTAAAATTCAAATATTACTATAATATGCTTAACAGCAATGTTATTAGTTATTGCGGGTGAGGACAATATGAAAAACTATTTCAAATAGCAAACTTATTATGTAATTTTGATTGATCTCCACCTGCAATACCTTATAACAAAATACTTGAATTGCAATAAGCCTCTATGCTTTTTCTTATTTCACTCTGTTTAATAGGTTTTATAAACGTGCCATATTATTCAAAATTATTTAAATTATTATTGTCTGCTTTAGACTTGTATGTGTGTAAAATATTGCAATGCAATTCAGACATATTGATTAGATTATAACAGCAAAATAGTGCATGTTAGTTAAGTTAAATAATAATCCAAAATTTTATGAAACAGAGACAAGCAGAATCCTAAACATGCAGTGAGAAAATAATATCGTTATCCAAGAATGAGTTATTTTTACAAAACAGACAAAGTTATAGATAACAGAATGAATTATTCCTACATTATCATGTAATTCTAAACTATGTTGAAAGTTTCAAATCTCCAGGTCACCGAGAATTTAGTCTAAAATCAATTCTAAAATATGTAATGAACAGACTAACAAAAATATAAACTAATAACTATTTAAAAGCGCACTTGGCGTTATAAGTAATGGTTTAAAATTCTAGTCCAGCGTATTCGTAGATGCTCTTCCAGAAGTCGACGACGCCAGCGCCGAGGTTTCGATCAATGGTCAAGTTATCTCCTATCTCGGCAAAGTTTTTCGTATCGTTGTTGTATTCAGGCCACACTACTCCAAGCGATGTATCGGGAGTTGGAGTACTGATATAGAATTAAAAAAAAAATGTTAATAATTTATAGCTGATCTTTAATATTATACTAGTATAGTAGTATCTTTAAATGAAAACCCTACCGCCATGCTTATTCTTTCATTACGATGTTCTCCTTCACCGAAATTTCAGACTCATTGTAGAGATTCGAAAATATCAATAAGCATTAGTATAAATTGAAAAATTTTAAGTATCAATTTTGTTTCAGAAAGAGAAGGTGTCTTTATGGACAGCTGTATAGCAGCACTTGGTAAGTAAATCCATAAAATGCGATTCTATCCAAATGTGAGACTTTTCCAATGTTTAGTAATAAAGAAATCATTTTGTGAACTCAATTTTGTAATGATTAATTACGATTGTTAGTTTCAACCTTTGTTTAATTTTCTTCGGTATATTTTACTATCACTTAGGCTTTTCGTTCCCTATACCATAACGGAATAAAAAAATATGATATGTTTTAAAATAAAGCTTAACTGATCATTATAACTGATAAAGAGAAGCGTGAATTGGCTTGGATATATATTTACGTATTCTGTATACCAAGATGTATTTTTCTTGGAGCTGTTGTGCATGAAAAAGCAGTTTTACAAGACCATAACTACGCTACAATGACTACGCCTAGTGAGATGTGATCTTTCAGTCCCATGATTAGGTGAAATAAGAGGAGCACATTTAAGTCCGAAATGAGTGTAGGTAATAATTATGTTCATAAAGACAGCATAATTCATGATAAGGTGTGATTTAGCTTGCTTGCTATCACGTAATTAAGTACCAATAATTCTGTGGGCAAGACACTATCCTGCTCAAATTGAGTTATAGAGTCACGAGAAGGAATGTTTTTATAACGCTATCTAAATCATCTTTCACAGATTTAAACGTCAAATCCGTGAACTGGATAACATAATTGAAAGCCAACTTATGCTTAACATCAATTGATTTCAAGAATTGATTTCAAATATATTCATTTTATATAGCCCCAAGAAGGTTCATATAAAATTGGTTTATATTTGTTATGGTATTAAAACATATTTAATTAGAATTACTTACCCACACTTAGCAAAGTTTGTAAAGATTTTGCAGACAAACTGAACCAGCCGATACTCTTTACTCCCTTTTTTAAGTTCGAGACCAAATTCCTTAGCATGAAATAGGTACATCAAGTCATCTAAATGAGCCGCACCGCTTATTCCATATTTTAAACCAAGTCTCCCATAGACATTTCTATCGGATACACATGAGAATTTGTAAAGATATTTTTTAACATCACCAATGTTGGGCATACACCTTAAAAATCTATAAATGTCATAAAAGAAAGTGGATTCGTTAATATATGAGGTAAATTCCTTCATGGCGTCAATATCTACATTCTTATTACTATAAAAATGCTTAATAATTCTATCTGATAGCTCTAAAATTACATCTGGTTTCGCTTTCATCAAAATCTCTCTTGGTACAAACAATTCTGGGTAAGTTTTGTACTCATTTATAATCTTAATTTCATAATGTGGTATATCAAGTAAACCTTCTTCATTAGTGTGACCAATGAGTATATCGACTTCATTAATTCTACCATTCTTGATTGCATCTGCAGGATTTTCGGTTAAAAAGTGATCTTTACCAAAATTCTTTTCAACAACTGGAGTGAAGTGATACATTTTAATATTATTATTATACCATTCTTCGGACGCTGTTATGCACGGATTAGTATCAATGAGTTTTTCCGCTGGAAGGTTTTGGAGAAAGTCGAGAAGCTCATCGGGATTTGTTGTGTCTAATCCTAAACGTTTTCCAAGAGTGAATGCACGTCTACATGGTTGATAAGCAAGTGACCAATCACAATACGGGACGCCACTCATTGATATAACTCTTTTGAAGAGCCCTTTAGCTATTGGCGATAAGATATGAAAACCTACTGAAGCCCCACCAGCGCTTTCTCCTAATATTGTGACATTATTTGGATCACCACCAAAATTGGATATGTTTTCCTGAACCCATTTAAGCGCAGCTACTTGGTCTTTCATACCAGCATTACCGGGTACATCTTCCGTGTCTAAGCATAGGAATCCGAATGTATCCAATCTGTAGTTAATAGTAACGACTATGACATCGTGAGCTACGAGGAAATCGGGACCGTAGTAATCATCGTTACCAGATCCACTCTTGTATCCACCACCATGGATGAAGAACATTATAGGTAGAGGAGACTTTGGACTTAAGTTTGGTGTATAAACATTGAGATGTAGACAGTCCTCACTTCCAAGGAGGAGTTCGTTTGTTATGATGTCGCGTTGTGGGCATATCGGACTGTGTTCAGTTGCTTTTCTTATACCTTCCCAAGGCAATGGTGGACGAGGTGCCTGAAATTTAAAATTTAAAATTTGAAATTTAAATCCTGCGTCTTAAATTGTTTTACTTCTATAGCCACGTAAAAACTGTTATTAATTATAATAAGAACGAGGTGTGCATAAGATGGATATTTATAATATTACTTGCATGAAATAATTGAAAAAAAAACACTGAGATTGCTTTATTAAACATAACTGGTTTTAAGCTAAAACAACGTGAAACTGATCACGTCCAGTCAAGTCATCATACAAATTCATATAAACGTGTCTACTATGGTATATGCGCTTATCTGCGATATAATTTTGACTACAATATAATATCTAATAACAGGAAAAAATTGATTAACACAGCCTAAAAGTGAGTTATATTACAATGAGTAGATAGCATCAAAATTTCTGGGTTTTCGATTTCACATATAACGATAACAGCGGTTCTGAATGCTTTGACAAAATAATTATCATTTAGGGCAACTATCTCCTAGTCTAACCTAGTCTACCTATCTCCTCCAACACCAGGAGAGTTGTAAGTGCGTTGCCGGCTTTTTAAAGAAGTGTACGCTCGTTTCTTGAAGGGGTGTATCTCGTAATGGTTTGGAAACACCGCTGCTGGGAGTTCATTCCACAAGGTCGATGTTCGAAGCAGAAATAATCTTGAAAACTACTCCTAAAAATCCTTAACTACTCGAAGACAATTGATTGACCTTGTTTTCTTATATAAAACTTTGCATGGTATTACTGACTGCCCGCAGCTCCTACAAAGGTTTTCTATTAATACACCGTACACATACCCTAGGCACCCTATCAACCTACTTAAAACCCCAGTCATAAAAACGAATATGGGCTTAAATGCACCGGTATCAAGGCTGAGTGACCTTTACAATAAATTAGGCACTGACAGTTTTTCACGCCTAATCAGTTATATCTTTATAAGACACAAATTCGTCCTTCGTGAAATGCTTTTTGCATCTCCGGGACAGTTCCGTCATGTACCTGCTGAATGCCCTGGATAGATTGCAGTGATTGGCTATGCGCATTGTTAATGATGCAGATATAATCGATTTTATAGAGCCGCTTTAGTTGCGCAGGGATAGTGACTCATTGAGCGTGTATCATGGCGAGTATTCTGCAGAGTTATTTAATTTAATACTTTCTTCTCTTTTCATTAAGCGAAGAATAGCGAACAGCTTCGAAGCCACAGGTTTACAAAAAATCCTATCGGGGAATGAACTAAAAAGTTCGCAACGTCTTAACTTTGCCGTACCGGGAAGCTGTGGGACAGTCTCCCAGCCAATGTGTCCTCCCCTTATTATAACATGGGATCCTTCAAACGTAACGTGAAGATACATTTACTTAGGCCGACATGACGATGGATGGTTTGTCTCTAGGTGGTCGCCGTTGTTTTTGGATTGTACTGTGCTTACAAAAAATATTTTGAAACATGTGTAATATTATGTTATGGAACTAAATATATTATCTAAAAAATAATATTATTTTATAAGTGTTTGGAAGATTTTGCAAAAAAAAATGTGATTTCCTAAAAAAATAATCTTTCTTTATTTTTTGCTTAAGTTACAAAATTGTCTAGTACCTTAAACCGAAGTTTCCCAATTGGCGGTTCGGCGTATGGTATCCCTTTAAAACTGTAATATTTGGTGTCTCCTGTCACTGTCTCCAGCTGTTCGCCTTGCAGCCAACCTTGTGCCACTTTCACCTGAGCCATCTATCACACGTTTACTTCTATTCAAACTTCAAAGTGTATATCTTAGATTATTTGTTTTGAATTATGCCGCAAGTGCGTGCGTTGTATCGCGTTGTTGAAATCACTATGTTGAGTCTATTACGAATTCATGGTCAAAGGTGTTATGAGTTGTACAAGGTCTTAAAGTGAATACGCCAGTGAGATTGTTTGGACATTTTAAAATCATTTTATTTTATTATAATGGTTTGTAGGTTTTTCAGTTTTTTATACGATTTCTGAAGATTTTCTTTCATACGAACTTTGTACTGATAAGTAAAGAAATAACAATAAAAGAATTAAATAAACGCCAAATAGATACAGCCGTTTGGATTAGATGCGCTTACATACATTCGTCATTTGATTTTTAATTATATAGATGGATAATAATAATTGAGTGAGTTACCAAATATTAATTTCATAATTTAGAATACATTGCTATATATTCCTATACACGTGAAGCAGAAGTGAGACCTTAAAGACGATGATAATAGCTATTTAGCTATCGCGTATTAGATATCATCATCATCTTCTTACTCTTATCCCATCTAAATAGGGTTGGTACAATATGTTTTTCTTTTTACTGTTTCTTGTCACACACTATTTCAGTATTCACACCTTTTATACTTGTAGGGACTCACACATGCATGTTTATAAAGTGCACGCTATAGATATGTATGTGTCAAGTCTCGCTCATCATTTTGCAAGCTAATCGATTTTAAATAAGATGATATAAAATAGTGTATTATTTATTGCTGTTACCGAACAAGAATAGACAATGTGAAATATATAAAAGAGCTTTTATTAATCACCCAATAGTCACCACTCAAACCTAAATACTCATGTCATTTTCAACATAATCTATTCAACTTTTTTGGTCTCCATCTACTCCTATATCCGTCCACCTTCGTACTTAAAACTTTTTATAGTTACATGTTTTTTATCTTTCCTCCTGACATGCCCATACTATACTAACCTCCCCAACTTCCCTGTCACTGGTAGGCTATTTTAAAACTCCCTCTGTTATACACATTCTTGATCTTAACCATGCCACATGTAATCTTCTTTCATCCGTTTCTTTCTTAGCCCAGTACTCAGATCCATACAGCATGACTGGTCTTATAATAGTTTTATAAACCTTTCTCTTGAGTTTCAAAGAGATTCGTGGGTTACAAGCTACTTCAGGCAGCTTTCGCAATTTCATCCATCCTGCATTTCTTCTATTCATTGTATCCTTGTCTATGTCACCGTCATTTTGGAGTAATGAACTGTTGTACTAGAAATTGGAGCAGGCTAGTAAGAATTAATCATTTAAGGCTATATGAGACTAACTGGGTGGATCACCGAAGTCGCAAAATAAGTGACCAGTTTTTATTCTACTAATATTCAAACCAACATTCTGCAGTTTTTCTCGCCATATCCCCAGCCTGCTCTAGACTTCGGCAGCATTTTTCCGACAAGAACAATATCAACCGCAAACAGCACACACTAAGGTACCTCCTTCTATATGTCTAAGGTTTTAACGCATCCATAACAAGAAGGACTAAATAAGGGCTTAAAAGTGAACCTTGGTGGAAACGTACAGTCACATTTAAACTATCGGTAACTCCAGCCTCGGATCTAACATGTGTTTTGGCTTGACTGTACAACCACAAATAAGATGTAGGTACTTCCTGGGCACTCATTTCTATTTCAGAGTCCAGCATAAAACATCTCTTGGTACGCGATCATATGTTTTCTTCAGTTCAATAAACACCTTATGCAAGTTTGTATGTACATGTTTGTATTTTTCGCACAATTACTGTAATGCTGAAATGCGAAAATGATGCCAAGTGTTGTCATCAATTTTGCCATATGTTATCGCATATCCAAGCATAAAATCGAACAGATTCTGAGTCACTCCAGTCTCATCTCGTATTCGTCTCGCTATCACCCGTTCCCAAACCTTCATTGTACCACACACAGATGATATTCATTGATAGATCGCCAACGACAAGCCGCGTTGATAAGGAACACGAACGCATTTTCATAAACTGTCATACGATAGTCAGATCAGGTCAGTTACATAGGGGGATTGATAAATAGTTCGAGAGGGCGGTTCGAGATAGGAGTTTCGCAGCGATTAATATATATAATAAGCTACAAGGAAAATCTAGGGGTAACGACTCAACGAACAATAAGTCACCGACACAGTGATCATCAAGCCACAATGATAAATTGTATTATACAAAACTGTATTGTAAAAATATAACTGATTATAAATACTGCAGATAGATCTGTCTTACAGCCACCTCACATATATTCACAATACTATCGATAGCCAATCGCAATTGTCATGTCGGCCTGCCTAAAAGTTTCTTCACGTTACGCTGTCTGTCATAGGAAGACGGAACACAATGATCAGGAGAGTGATCCGCAGCTTCACAGTACTGCAAAATGAGACGTTGTAAACTTTTAGTTCGTGTTCTGCTAGAATTTACCGTAAAACTGTGACTCCGAAGACAAGCGCGCGTGATTCGGTTATGGAAAAGGGAAGAAGAGATGACATTGAATGATTTGTCAAACACTCGTCATGATACAGATAGTGGAACACGCTCAGCTAGGTAATGTCCCCTGTGTTACTGAATCGGCTTTGTAATATCTGCATCATTAATAATGCGGATAGCCCATTGCTGAAACCTGTTCAGAGCATGCAGTGTTGGAAAGAATCCGAAATAGTACAGTGAGATGCTGCATTAATTAGTAGATAATAATATTTAAGGATTTGTATTTTTATTGAAGTTTAATCCCTAATAATCGATTTTTATATGTAGCACGCGGTACACAAATTAGACACGAAGAACAAAATCAAGTCTTAACTAAAAGTGAGTTTATGTTTTAGGGAATGTATACTTAATAACATATATTTAGGTACATTCATTAAAATATGTTACACAATATGTTGGTTAGCGTTCGTTCGACGGCGTGAAATGTTAATTTTTTTTTATTACAATCGCAATTTTTTTGTGTAACAAAAACTTGTTGAGCCTTAATACGGCGACGAATCTATTCTATTCTTTCATTTACTACAACTGTTTACATATTGTTTCATACATTTATATCATGTTTATTCTATGTACCTTCTAGAGTGAACACAAATTTATAGTGTATTCTCTATTTATCCTGAATTGTAATTTTGTTCTTATGATTGTTGTTGAAAGAATCCAATGCTGTTTTTACGAGAACACAATTGCAAATATTGCTATCAAATATTTTTAGGCGTTTTATATATCTGGCCATATCTATACGATTACAATTCCACATCCCTCAATACAACGGCGCTGTGTCGTTGATTAATATGACTTCAAATTCTTCAGTGACAGAGTTCTATGGAAGAATGTAATATCGTGAACTTTTAAAGCCACTTTTGGTGGAGGTATAATTTATTTAGGTAGAATTGTTTGGTTCATATCGAAGTCTAAACTAACTGATATCATATAAAAAAATTTGAATTGTATGGATTGACACATTGTATGAATATATTTTAGTACATATTTTGATACATTAAGTGAAGTAAGCACTGAATAAAGATGGTAAAACAAATTATTAAACATAAAAAACAGAAATATAATTACAAAAACACTTGGCAAAAAAGAAACAAGCTCTATAGTCTACTGAATTATGTTGGAGCAGTATAATATGTTCCGTGGAGTATTTTTCTGATACTTATTAAAACTGCTAGAATTGAAATATTTTGTGTATTTGAAGTGAAAAACAATTTATAATTACACAAGTACTTTATTTAATAATTTTTTACTTCTAATTGTAATAACATTAAAATTGTAGTGAGCACTGCGTTTTTTATTATTGTATAACTTTTAGTTGGTTTTAAAAATGTGGCTTTATAATATATATATAATCAAATATTTATTTTCAACTTTTAGTCTTGTGTGTATAACATTTTGCAGTTGATTACAAACACCTAATAGATTGTGACAGAGGTTTTTTATAGGTTAGTTTGAAATCAAGTGCATATATTTTATAAAACAGATGAGCAAATAAAATATAAATTAGAAAAATAGCAATGTTATCCAACTTTGAGCTATTTTCGTCAAACAGACATGCAAACGCACTGTCAGAAAACGATTTAATTGGATCGTTATCCAATTCGGAGTTATTTATACAAAATAGACAAGAATGAGAGTTATTATTGCTTTACCGTCCACTTCTAAACTAGTTTAAAGGGTCAAATATCTATATAATTGAAAAGTTAACCTAAAATCGTTTGCAAGATATAACCAACCAACAGAAAGACAAGAAAGCTAGTCAATAACTATTTAATAGCATCCTTAGCGTTATGTGTAATGGTTTAAAATTCTACTCCAGCGTATTCGTAGATATTCTTCCAGAAGGCGATGACGTCATCGCCGAGGTTTTGTCCAATGGTCAGAGTATCACCTATCTCGGCATAGCTCTTCGTCTTGTTGTCGTATTCAGGCCACAGTACTCCTAGCGATGTATCAGGAGTTGGATTACTAATATGAAAGAAAAAAATTGAAATTAACAACGTTGAAAATTTATACTGACTTACATTTCCCTACTCTTATCTGATATGTAACGACATTATGGGCCAAGATGGTAAATAATAAAACAAGCGAAATAACATTTAAATGCGGTTGCCATTCTGCTCCTATATGTGCTTGATGACAAAATATCAATATAAAGGTCATGTCAGGTAGCTCACCAGCATGCAATGGTGTCACCACTATGTTTTACATCATCGAAATTAAAAAATATATTACTCTAGTAAAATAATTTTATGATACTCAATCAATAAACCCTGTTGTTTCAGTTTGATTATTATTCAACTGTCTTTGGTATATTTTACCACAGCTCTGGCTTTTACTCGCGCTATCATGTGGTAAATAAAAATATGTCATATATAACATAATATGATATATTACCTAGCTTAAATTATACTTTGAAAAAGAGACTGTATACTATATATAGGCCTATTCCCGCAGAAAGGCATGGCCATAATCACAACCTCTGGCCGACAGCGTATTAATTATTTCAAATTACCCGAAAAAAAATACAATATAAGGTATTTATAAAGCTCAGGTTTCCTAACGATCTTTTCCTTCACTATCATCTGACAAATTACCTATTTAAATTAATAATTATACCCGAATTTCAAAAAGACTGATAATAATTTTAAAGATGGCATAATTGAAAGCAACCCTATGTTTGCGTGTATTAACATTAAGCGATTTAGCGAAGATTTGATTTCAAATATGTTTTCTATACATATCACCATATCAAGGTTCATATGGAATTTGGTTTATGTTTGTTATTTATTAAAAACATATTTAATTAGAATTACTTACCCGTATTTCGCAAAGTTCGTAAAGATTTTGCCGACAAAGTGAACTAGCTGATATTCTTTACTTCCTTTTTTAATTTCGAGACCAAACTTCTTGGGATGAAATAGGTATATCAAATCATCCAAATGAGCCGCACCGCTTATTCCATATTTTAAACCGAGTCTTCCAAAAATATTTCTATTGGATACACAAGAGAATTTGTAAAAATATCTCTTCACATCACCAATCTTTGGCAAAACTCTTACAAATCTATAAATATCGTAAAGAGAACTGGTTTCGTTAACGTAGGTGATAAATTCCTTCATAGCGTCGACGTCCACCTTCTTATCTTTATAAAAATGCTGAATTATTTTATCTGATAGCTCAAAAATTGTATCTGGTTTGGCTTTTATCAGAATCTTTCTGGGTACAAATAATTCAGGATATGTTTTATACTCATTTATAATCTTACCTTCAAAAAGTGGTATACCAAGCAAACTTTCTTCATTAGTGTGACCAATTAGAATATCGACTTCATTTATTCTACCATTCTTGATTGCATCTGCAGGATTTTCAGTTAAAAAGTGATTTTTACCAAAATTCTTTTCAACAACTGGAGTGAAGTGATACATTTTAAGATTATTATTAAATCGTTCTTCGGATGCTGTTATGCATGGATTAGTATCAATGAATTTTTCTGCAGGAAGGTTTTGTAGAAAGTCGAGAAGCTCACCAGGATCTGTTGTGTCTAATCCTAAATGTTTTCCAAGAGTGAAAGCGCGTCTACGTGATTGATAACCTAGCGACCAATCACAAAATGGTACACCGCTCATTGATATACCTCTTCTGAACAGCCCTTTAGCTAATGGCGATAAGATATGAAAACCTATTGAAGCCCCGCCGGCGCTTTCTCCTATTATTGTAACATTATTTGGATCACCACCAAAATTGGAAATGTTTTCCTGAACCCATTTAAGTGCAGCTACTTGGTCTTTCATACCAGCATTACCGGGTACATCTTCTGTATCTAAGCATAGGAATCCAAATGCATCTAATCTGTAGTTAATAGTAACAAGAATGACATCGTGGGCGATGAGGAAATCGGGACCGTAGTAATCATCGTTACCAGATCCACTCTTATATCCACCACCGTGAATAAAGAACATAACAGGTAGAGGAGTTTTTGGAGTTAAGTTTGGTGTGTAAACATTAAGATATAAACAATCTTCACTTCCAAGGAGGAGTTCGTTTGTTACGATGTCGCGATGTGTGCATATCGGACCGTGTTCAGTTGCTTTTCTTATACCGTTCCAAGCCAAAGGTGGACGAGGTGCCTGAAATTCAAAATTTGGAAGTATAACACAATATATTAATCTGTATTTTTTAAACTTTGTTGGTTAGCGTTTAACCACAACCTCATCGGATGTTAAATGATGATGTGATCTAAGATGGTAGTCATGCTAAACCTAGAGGGAGACTGGCTCATAAGTGCAGTATAAACCAACATGTTCTTGGTAACAGATTTTCCAACTTTAGGGTGGTAGCTAGTCACGTGGACATAGAAAAACTCTACCACCATGCTATGGTTTTATCACGATGTTTTCCTTCACCGAAAGCTCCGACTCAGTTGCCATGATTCGACCCTACGTCCTTCGACGTTGTGTCGGAGCACATTACCATTTGAGCCATCATGGCTTCGTATTATAAATTGTTTCATTTCAATAGCTATTTAGAAACTTATATTAGTTTCAATAATAGCAAAACATATAAAAGACTGATCTGTATGAGGTATATTAATTGAAATAATTGCTACAGGGACCATATTACATACATCATCATGAACTCGTAACTTGAAACAACAAAATAAAATAATAACAAATGTATAAAGTAAATCTGTAATTAGTTTTGCTATTATAAAAACATTAAAAACAAATGGGGGTATTTACGATCTTGGTCGAATCCAGTTTTCTTTTTTAATACTTAACTGCGTGTGTGTATAGTATACTCGTCTTATTTTATTCCGATCATCTGTCTCTTAGACGCCATAAAAATTGATTTTAAAATTTTACTCTTATCACGCCGATAGAAGTTAGGCGAAACTAAATTTTAATTTTATTTTAGTGAACCTTACGATTGACATTATTGAAGGCTATAATAATACTCACTACATAATCTTGTAAAATAGTATTTAGTAGAATAGTTGTAGCAATGAAGTAGTGGAAAAAGGTCCTTTTTTATAGTCATACTTATTTCGAGCTAAAAATATTTTAATTTTAAGGATTTATTTTACAAACCGCTTGACCTTACATACATATTACACTTTCGTTGATTTGTTTGTTCGTTTTAGTCTAAACACAATTTACATTTTCTGAGGAGGTTCTGATCCTACGATATTTGCTTCACAATAATAAGAAAACCAATTGGTTAATTTTTATTACTATATAGGTTAAATGACGATGAGGTCTAAGATTGTCAACACGCTATACCCAGAAGGGGACTCTTAAGTGCAGCTGCCAGAACATACCTATAGGTGGTTGTCGGCAGATTTTCAACTTGAAGGTGGCAGGTAGCCAGGTGGACATAGTAAAAGCCCTACAATCATGCTATGGTTTCATAGCAATATTTTTTTTCACCGAAAGCTGCAGCTCATTGGTATCCAAACAAGGTAACCACTGAACCATCATTACTTAAATTTCTAAATTTATTTGTGGGTACGAAATTGACGCTGCTGTGTTCGAAACAGCATTATTAATTGAGTAAATTGTTATATATTATTAATTTCATTACTATATTGAAAATAAAGTATCTTTCAATAACAAACAATTTCGGTGTTTGACATCAGAATCTATCAGAAGTTCTACGACGGTCCTTTGTGTATATATTATAAACATAAATGGATATTAGTATATCTGAAGTCGATAAACTGCAATACACTATTTAACCGATAACTATGAAAGTAGGTGCTCCTATAATAGCAGCATGCTGTGATGGCCGTTTTGACACATTACAATAATGATGTGAAATATCGATTTATTTTCCATAAAAATATAACCAAATACTGATTTGCTTTGCATTAAGCATTGACACGAGTTTGCCGGAGATAGTAGTTGTGCTGGTCAGTGATCTTAAATATATAATCACATGTAAAATATAAATGTATAATTACAATTTTTTTTAATATTAATATTAAGTTCTTTTGTAAATAAGTGCAGTAATAATTATTATTAATTAAGAATTCTGACAAACGACCCTGACTTTTTGTGAGTAAAAACGTAAAAAGGTTTGTTCGCGAGACCATATTATCCAGTTAAATATAGTAGTAGTTAGATAGATATGTACATACATATAAGATTGACAAATTAGTCTAGTAAATTAATTCGATACAATCCGAATATATTCGATAAATTTTAGGACTGTACATCAGAATTGAGTATTGACAATAAAGAACAAAAATTGCTCCTTCAAACGTAGTTACTAAGTTTTACTATTTATATGGTACTTTATGAGCGGGCAAACGTCAAAATGCTTTTATATGTAGATTTTTTATGCTTTCCATGGTTCTACATTTAATAATTAGGTGGGGCGGGAAGCTGTATTTCATATTTTCTTATTATAATTAAACGTGGCCAATGTCACAAGCGGTTGCTTGTTTCATATATATTTAGATTTTCTTTAACGTAGATATTTGCAGTATCTAATCAGTGTTCAATCACTCGGTATTCGTTGCGATTAATATGATATAAATTATATATCAATGATCAATGAGTCCCTAATTCACATGACATTCTACGTCACAAAATTATATATGACTCAATAATTAAAGAAACAACCACTGTGTTTGCGTTATTGAACATAACTGTGTTTAAGAAAAAAAACAAGGAAGTGATGAGTTACATCAGCCGTCAATGACTATGCATTTTCGGCATAGGTTTTTGCCTATTATCGTCTATTTACGATATGATTTCGGTAAATATTTACAAAATTATGCTATATTTGTTACTAGCAACTGCCCGCGACTTTGTTCGCGTTCAAATACATTAACACATAAAATATTTAATAACAGCAAAAAATTAAAATTGCCTAACACCAACTAATGGTAAGTTATAGTACAATGAGTAGGTAGCATAAAACATTTTTGGATAGCACGTATACTGATATCGGCGATTCTGAACGTTTGGACAAAATAATTATCGTTTAGGGTAAATGTGGGAAGGTTACCCTAGGTGGATGGATGCCTCATATTTATCCTCATGCCTCATAGTTTTACAAATGTTTTACGAATTTTTGTTCCTGTTTTAAAATTTAAATGTAGTTATTTTATTTCATATTAAAAATAAAACAATAAGAGGAGCTAGTTATAAGTTTTCACAAATAGAAATATATAAACATAAATACATATATAACATACATACATGAAAAAAAACGAAAAAATTACAAAAACAATTTGTGTTTAAGACGTTCTAATATTTCAAAATATTGAGAATTTTTATAATAGAAATACTTATTATTAAAAGGTTTTACGAATCATTAACAAAAGTGTCCATGGTACCTTAAACCGGAGTTTTCCGATTGGTGGTTCCGCGTAGGGTATCCCTTTGAAACTGTAATACTTGGTATCTCCTGTCACCGTCTCCAGCTGTTCGCCTTCCAGCCAACCCTGTGTCACTTTCACTTTAGCCATCTGACTGAAGTCTATTTCTATATAAATTACGAAGTGTGTATTTTTAAGTATTTATTCCGAATTACAATATTACAAGTTCGTGCGATGTCTCGCGTTGCTAGAATTATTCTGTTGACTCGATTATGTATCCAGGCTATTTTATATTCGCGATTGCTGTTGTGACTAATACTAATACTACTCAAAGCCTTACATTGACTACGTCAGCATGATAAGATTATTACATATGTATACATCCGAAAATTGAACTGCAAAACCCTTTAATAAATAGGATACGATTTAATTCCACACGAAGTGTTTTTGTATTGTTATTGTTTATAGGTTGCCTTTGGTCACGATCTCATCTCATGTTAAGTGAAGGCCAAGGCCAATACGCTAAGTCTATAAACAACTAATTTTAGACAACCTCTTTAGTTTGAGGATGCTTGTTAACCACGCGGTTACTATGAAAACCTCTACCAACAACAGGCTATGGTTTATCACAATGTTTTCTTTTACCGAAAACTTGTGTTGTCGTAAGAAAACTGTACGAGTATGTATGGGTATGCAGATATTTGACATTCACTCGCAGATCTGATAATTATAATATGTTGAACTAGCGACCTTTTAACTTTAATAGTTGGGCTTTGGGTTATCACTCCTTGTTTGCTTTCTATAATATTTCTATAATCTTAAGTTGTTTAAGCTTATTTGTGTACACTCTGTAGACAATAATTGGATGTTTTAAAAATTAAATTCGAGTGAATCCATGCCCAGTTTAGTACATTGTAATAAACGAATACTTTTTCTAGAGTTTTCTGAGTGATTAAGAATAAACGAGCCTTTTTTATATTAATTACTGTGCTCAAAGGTCCTTGTAATGAGGAATTAGTTAAGCAAGTTGACTGACATGCAAGATTACGGATTTTATAAATGGTTATTTCGCTTATAAATAATGGAGAACAAATTACTGCTTCTTTAATCAGTCGGAATTTACATTACTCACCATACTCATTAATTGAGTTATTATATTACCTAGCATTATATTCCTCAGCGGTCCCGCTAGTGGGAAACTAAGTCTCCTTTATTATAACTTTTTACATTTTTTAAGTGAAAAGAGATATTGTTATGAGACCATAGAGTGGTGTTATTATATTTTCTACTAATCTCTTTGCTGCCAAGTCAAACAGACCAAAAATTTCATCAAGTACGAATTCCATTTGTGTATTCCAGTTGGAGGGAATAATGAGTAAAGAAATTATAGGCATACAGAGAAATAAAATATATCCAACAACTGGCAACCTCATTGAGCAACATACTGCAGGATAAGCAATACTGTAGTGCTGATTTTCAATGGGAGCCCAAACGACACACTGACGTCCACTCGTTGAATATTCATGTAACGGAAATTAAAAGAAAAATTCTTAAATTAAAAATAATAATACAGAACACATTATATATATAGTTTTGCTACAAATTTAAAACCAAATCTGTCTGCATCAAAACAACGTAATTTTTAAACAGAACAAAAATATGTAACAGTATTAGCTCTATACATTGTAGTACAACTAAAGAGAACTAGATATTAGTAGCTGTCCGTGAATTTCAGATATTGTGTTTCAAGTTGTAATAAATATTGTTTATATGATATTTATTATTATATTCAAATACTCTTACTTATTAAAATATATGTTATAGCTATAAAATATGCCCTAAATTATTTAGGAAAACGAATTATTGTCGTTTTGTTTAGTATAATGAGATGTGAGGCAAAAATAACTTACAGAAATATTGTCCAATTGAATAATTTATTGCGTTTACAAGTAATCCCTAATTTACATGTAATGTTATGATTCAAAAACCATTAATTATGTGAATACTCGAAAAAAAAACAACTGAGTTTACGTTACTAGACATATTTGTGTTTAAGCGAAAAAGCAACATGGAAGTAAGTTGCATCAGCCGTCAATGACTATACATTTTCCACAAAGCTTCTTATGTACGATCGTCTATCTAGGCTATGATTTTGGTAAATGTTTGCAAAATCATTATTTTATTTTATACTAGCAAACGGCCGTGACTTTGTTCGTCAATAACGTATAAAATATTTATTATCAGCAAAAATTAATATAGCCTATCACCACCTAAGTTAAGAGCAGGTGGCATAAAAACTTAGAATTGAGTTTTTAGATCCCCGATATACCGAGAGCGACGGTTCTGAAGGTTTGGACAAAATAATTATCATTTAGGGTGAAAGTGGAATAGTCGGCCTAGGAGGATAGATACCTCATATTTTATATTGAAAAGTATAAACGTAATACATTCCTAGATACATTTGTAAGGAAAGTGAAAGTAAAGGCTTTGTTTTACAAATGTGTGTGCGCTCACTGAATCGAATGGAATTTCTTTTAAGTTATCAATAAAATTAAATAACTTTGCGTATGAACACCATAAATAAAGAATTGAACAGTTTTTCGGACGCATGCAACTTTTTATTAACTAAGGTAAGTTCGTTTTAATTTTATTGTCATTTACAAGGGTATGATTTTAATAATATTGATTGGTAAAGATTTTAAAATTTGTTTTAGGTGTGTCCTTTTAATGAAGTAGGTATCTGTCCCTACGTAAAACAATAGAAGCCTTGATTTTTTGAGTGTACATGACCTTAGACTTTTGCGCAGTATATATTCCCTTTGGTTTTGATTAAAGTTTGAATGACCTTAAGCTGATCAAAAATCTCATCAAGCACCAATAAATATTAGTTAATTCCTCCTGGAGGAGATGATAAGTAAAGAGTATTCCTTTATAGGTATACAGAGGAATAAAAATATCCAACAACTGGCAACCTTATTCAGTAATATGCTGCAGTACAAGCAATACTGTAGCGCTGATTTTCAATGGGAGCTCTTACGACACACGGATATCCACTCGTTAAATATTCATGTAACAGAAATTAAAAGAAACACCTTTAGGTTAAAAACAGTAATATATGACACATATAATTACATAATTAATTATTTATTTAATTATATAATTACTGTTACTGCAAATTTAAAACCTTAATCAAAATAATATATAACTTTTAAACACTACATAAATATGTAAAACTGACATTTCCATCCATTGTCACACAAATAAATAGAAAATATGTAGATGTCTATTGAGTATATTGATATGAAAAACAGAAATAACATAGAGAAACAATGGCCAATGGAATAGTCTCTTGTGTTGTAAAGCACTAATCAAAGAAAAATCAACCAACAAAAAAAAAAAAACAACTGAGATTGCGTCATTGCACATAATTGTATTTAATCAAACATGTAATTAGGAAATAAGTTACATCAGCCGACGATAACGATACATTTTTGACAAAGCTTCTTATCTTCTGTGGTCTACTAACGCCATAATTTCCGTAAATCTATACAAACGCCCATGACTTTGCTTTACAATAACATATAAAACATTTAATAACAGAAAAAAAACATTAAATAGCCAAACACCACCTTACCATACTGAGTTACAATACAATAAGTAGGTAGCATAAAAACTCATAGTTTATGGATCTCAGATAGGCCGATAACGGCGGTTCTGAACGTTTGGATAACATACTTATCATCTAGGATAAATGTGGGATAATCGCCCTGGGAGGACATATGCCTCATATACAATCCTTTTTTTTTATTAATGTGGGGAAATCCATCATGGACACGCCACCTTCTCGGGGCAGGGAGTGCGTAGTCTGAGATTCTTACTCACTAAAACCCCACGGTGTACCGGCCACCGCTTTGGTTGAGGCGATATGGGATCGTGCAGTCCTATCACCAAGCTTGCCCAGCAGAAGGAAGTCACTGCATTCCATCTTGTTTCGCTGCCGAGCGTGGTCGCGGCCATCGCGGAGAAATCGTACCCCACCGAGCAACCAGAATACGACGCCGAGACTCCCACATAGCACAGTCAGAAAGAGTATGTTATGGTTGTGCAGTGTCCGTCTCAGCGCCACACTCATGGCATGCGGTGGTTGGCTCCCTGCGTGTTATCCGGTGCAGATACCAACCGAAGCATCAGTGCCCGGTCAGCACCTGCATCAGTGTAAACGTCAGAGAGCCTCATTCACTGTTACACCATTCCAGCAGGACTGGGAGGACGGCGTCGATAGTATATGTACGGTAACGTGCGTCCGCCAGGTCCTACCGTCACCCCACATCATTTCTTAGCCGCCCTATAAAAGTATACGGCGAAAAGAACCTCCGCCACCAGTTCCCAGGGAAGGGAGCCAGCGAGCATGAAGGCCGTCGCTGAGGATACCGTCCAGTACTCTCGTATCGCCCTCTGCACCACAAACTTGTAAGGAATATAAAAGGAATTTCTTTTGAGTTATAAATAAAATTCAATGATTTCACCTATGAACACTAGAAATTAGGAATTAAACGGTTTTACAAGTGTTCTAACTTGAAATCATTTAAAAGAAACATCTTGGTATTTCGTTAGCACCTCATCTATCTTTGCTATAAAATAGGTTCATATAGGTTAACCTTTCCATGATTGCTCAAATAAGAACCTCTATTATTAAAATAGGATGCTTAGTATTTCTTGCTTAGACACAATAGAAGTACAGTTGTCGGAACCCGAATTGAATTCTTTCGAGAGGATATTGTATTGTGGGTATTTTAAACTGTAGATTGTACTATTCCTTACTCTACTCGGCTTTTTGTAGATGTTGGAATAAATGCGATATAATACAGTGAGATACGTACAGACTGGCAGATCATAATATTATAAAACGATGTTAATCAAACGTTTTATACATGTTTTATATACGAGTATACACTAAATGTGAATTTGATAAAATGTTTTAACTTTATTTCTAGCCATATCAATCCTACATGAATACCACCTCACATTGGTAGTGTGGTTCGCAATACAACGCCGCGATATTTGAAGCGACAACGAGTCGAGTTGATCGACATGATTTCGGATTATTCAATACATTTGTGATTTCTATGAAGGAACGCAAAATTCAGCGTAATATCATAAAGATATTGAACGCTATTTTTACTTTTCGCAATTAATATTTTTATTATAATATGTAGTTGAGTTATAAAAAAATGTATATTATATAATAAATACTCTTTTTGCTTAAATACATAAGCATACTAATTTTTATGATGATCGGTTGAACAGTAAGGCAATTGATGTACTGCAGCGTCACCTGGTTGCAAGTTGTGGGGAGAAAAAGTAGCATATGCGATATATTCTCTATACAAAAAACACTTACGTGTACCCACGTTCATGCTGTTGAAGATTGTAATAGAAGTTATAGTAAATAGATTTTTTTAATCTGGTACTCAGAAAACAGTAAATAGATAAAATGTAGTATAACTAGGGTTTTAGCAAACAATAAGTATTAAATGTAATTGTTTCAGTATCAAACAAATAAATCAAAATGACCCAATTTATATATATATATATATTTTTTTCGAACTGACCTACACTGCTAGCCTGGCAAAGCCTCTACAGTTCCACCGGACTACTAAGGGGAGCGCTTAAGGCACTCACCCGATTTGTTTAGGCCAACAGCGCAAGGGCACTCGGTGCGCCTCGCCTTGAACTGTCGCCGAATTTCCCGATCTGACTAAGCTAAGCTAAGCTATCTATCCATTTCATACACATATGAGTTCGTGAAAAGTGCATGTGTGACCATGCACGTTTCACGAATATATATGTGTATTTTGCATCTGACTACTATGTTGTGTGACCTATTTCAGTCCGAAAAGGGCAAAAAAGGCAGCCCACCACTATGTGTACCTAGGTGTGCACGTGTGTGGGGTGATCTGGTTAAATGAAAAACAAGCGTGAGTCACTGTATTCGCGCCAGTAACATGCTCGAGGGCTCCACACCGAGGGACAAACAAGAAAAATCGCGACGAGTGTACGGGATCGTATCTTCACCCCCGCTCACGGCGGCGTGAGTAGAGAGAGTCTCGGGCGTGGGCGCAAACACGCATCTTTTAAGAGGACATCGAGCGAAAAATAAAGAACAATGGCGCGGTGCCAACTTAACTATACAATTACGTACCAGTTCCTAATGTATCGATTTAATGTAAATGAACACGCGGGTTCGAATTAATATTTTGATTAACGCGAATTTATTTATGCGCGGCGCGCGTTAGACGTTGTAACGTAGTCGCAACGGCCGGGAAAGCTGAGATCGCGTTTAAGACCCCGAGTTCAGACGTACTATTGACGAGCGCGTTGAACGCGAATATTTCTTGTACATCGTGTACTAAAAGGAGTCGAGCTATCCAGTCGATACCAGTGGTCGATACTGAAGACGCGGTAGGTGGCGCAGGAGTGGACTGAGCCTTCTGAGGCTGGGGCTTGGCTTTAGGAGCCATGGGAGCTGGCGGGGAAGGCCTTACGCGCCAAGAGAGCGAGCTCGGTGCGGGTGCGGGTGCTGCCGGTGCACTTGAGGTGCCCGGCAGGTCAGGGAAAGCCTTCTGGCTTTGTATGGGCGGAGGCGGAGGCGGTTGCGTCCGAGGCGGCGGGGAAAAGTCGTGCGAGGCGCGCGGGGACATCCGCGATAGTTCGCGGTATGACCCGGTTGCTTGCAGAGGACGCAGCTGGGAGGCTCGGTAGACTCAGGAGTGCGGGGGCACTCCCTAGTGGAGTGATCTTCGAGACACTTGACACACCTGGGACGCAGGTGGCAGTGCCGGGAGGAATGACCGCACACCTGGCAGTTGTGATACTGCGAGGGTACATAGGACTTGCGAGGAGGCTCTACATAGACCAATTTATATCTATGTGTAACACTGCATACATAATATGATAATTAAATTTCAATATACATCATAATTATGTTCATATAAATATATTTATTTGACTGTCTGTATTCAAATATGAGTGTGTTTAAGGGTTATATAAAAATCCCCAGAAGATGAAGAGGCCCGAATCCTTTCCAAAGCCCGCCTCTTTGATGCACTATGAGTTTATAATAGTACCCAACAATCAGTTACCACAAGCATCGCTAGGGAGTTTAGGGGTAAGAGGTGGAATAAAAAGACTCTGGAAACTAGTTCCTTAATGGAATAATGAAGAAATGTAATGATTCAATCAAATAGGTGATTATAGCTAGTCAAGTATAAGACGTATTATGGTTCTCATAAAATAACGAAAGGTCCAAGGCAACAAAGTCAACTAAGGAGAAAATAAGTAATTTGCTTCAATCCAGCATCTCACGCAGGAAAATAACGCTAAATAAAATAGACACCAGGACAAATAGGAGGGAGATATAGCACATCTACAATCCACAGATCTGTTCCCTAAAACTGTGTGGTCCAACAGAAATATATATACATAGAAGACAAGATACGCCGTAATAAGTATTGTTAGATGGTTTAGAGGAATTATAGAAGCTTGTATAGAGATTTTGCTAACACACCCATTGGATTAAATACATTATTGTCTTTTAAATGGTAGACATAATCAGTAATGTGACATTAAAACCATACTTCTTGCTAAAGGATAACGGATTGGAGGCAGTATGTGCAGAACCAAATCAGCACTAGCATTTATGCTACAAAATAGTATTTTAGGTATTAATTTAGATTGGTAGTTGAACATCTGATTGGTCCCAGTCACCATTACTTTATAATGGGCTAACTGAGTCCTATACAGACTATTCATTTTAGTTTACCACCGATTTAACCATTAAAATAGACAATCTCCTGTAATTCCCTGGGGTGTCTAATAGTGGAACCACTTCTTATTCATAATTTTAACAACGATCCTTGACTTGATTCCTTATTGGTCATTTATTTTAAGCGAAATACATCCCCACTTTCGTTTATGATTTTACAAATATTCAATGCTTACATCAAGACTTTCCCTATTATTTATGATATTTCATTTACAGTGACTGGTTAATACATATTAAAAAGTTAATTTATATATTACTAGCAGGCCCGGCGGACGTTGTCCTGCCCTGATAATAAAAAATATGTATTTATGTGCATGACATGCTTAAGGTAACGAATGTATTCAATTTGATTAGGATTAATATTTTATCCGTCTAAATAACCTTCCAATTACCTCATTGTATGTGACCATGTTTTTAGAAGATAGATGTGTATCCTTAAAAGATAGGTATATGCCATCTCAGACTTTTTTATAGATCTATAAAAGAGGAATATCTCATCATATCTACATTGTTTTATTATATCTCAAAAGAATTAGACAGCGTTTTCGATGAAAGTTCCCAAGCGGCTTGATTTTTTTCCAAAACTTAAACAGTTGTCATTATATTTCAACCAATTTACATAAAATCTTCCTAAACCTTCCTTCCTATCCATCTATTGGTGAAGACCGCATTACAATCTTTTCATTCATTTTCAAGTTTATCTCCAACATACACACAGGCAAACAGACAGACGCGGCGGACGACTTTGTTTTATAATATGTAGTGATAATAATTATTTGCCCTTATATCTTTTATTTCACCTGTTTTACCGAAAGTTTCCAAAACTGGCGCTACTAGCTATGCTATGTATTATGTGTGTCAAAATTTCAATTCCTTCAAAAGTCTATAGGACTTCAAGATATTTAAACGATGCTCAGGGGATATCTAGGAACTAATAACATATTAAGACTCCAGAAGTTTAATATCTCTTACTTGATCGGTTTTAGAGAAAAAGCAAAATATGTAAAAACCAAAAAAAAATATTTTCTTTCTATTGACTGAATCGATTAATCTCAATTTTTAATATACTTCGGGGGCTACAAATAGCTTTTAGAAAAAAAAAGCAAGATCTAAATAACTTCATAAGATCTCTATCGCTTATCGCTTATCGCTCTCGCTTGTACGCTCGGTTCAGGCGCAACGTGACAATGAATAATGCATGCAGCTGGCGTTCATCGATTTATAAGACACTATCACGTAAAATTTTTTTGAAGTAAAACTTCTTTAGAATCGTTGTGATTTCAAACTGGATGCAACGGAAAAAGGACAGGTAAGAGACATAAATACAAAAATTTGTAGGATGAAGCCGGCAAAGAATGAGACAGAAATATACATACTATTTTTGATGTGAAATAATAAGCCAGAGCGAGAGAGCAAATATCGGTGTGTATGTATATTGCACACTGTTTAATACTTGCTTGTATTTGATTATTTAACGTGTGGTAGTATATGTGAAGAGTACGTGTATTAGGTACTGTACACTGTTTGCGGCTGCGTATTATAGCTTATTAGTAAGAAGTTACGTGGTGTGTTATTATTTAACAGTATATGTGAGTATTTTTATATCTTCTTTGTTGAATCTGAAAATATGGAACTTGAGCAATAAATTATGTAACATGTGTTAAATAAAATAAAAAATATCTTTTCAAATTAATCAAAATACTTTCATTTTTAAAGAATTAAACTTTGTAATTATCCTACCCATGTTATATATATATTTATTTCATTCTTTTGTCGATTTACTGAAGTTTAACTTCTATCGTGTGTGAATCGCACACACACCTTTTTTATGCGATTGGAGACAAACGAACAGACGGGTAACCTGATGGTAAGTAATCACCGCCGCCCATAGACACCTGCAACACGATAGGCATCACAAATGTGTTGCCGGCCTTTGAGGTAGGAGTAGGCTCGTTTCTTGAAGGTCTGTGAGTTGTATTGGTCCAGAAACGCTGCCGCTGGGAGTTCATTCCAGAGGACCAACGTACGTGGGAAAAACGCACGCGAGAACCGCACAGTAGACGACTTCCAACCATCGAGATGACACTGATGGAATTTCATTTTATGGCGAGTCGTTCGCTAATGGAATCCGAACAGCTCTTCAGAACAATTCCGTTGAGATAATATTATATAATTTAATTATTAATAAAATTTATGTAATCTACTTCTCTCATTGGTTATTACAAAAAAATGTACACTAGTTAAAATAATATACCCAAACGAATTGAAAACATTAAGGTTTGCCATGCAAAAACCCATCTCTATAGCCTACAGAATTATGTTGGAGCAATATAATTTGACCCCCTGGAATGTTTTTTCTGATACTTATTGAAACTGCTATAATATACATAATTTAAAAGTTAATCGTTATTACGAGTGAGGACAATTCAAGATTTGAGATATGTTTTGGACTTGAACTAAAAAATAATTTAAAATTTTTGATGCCATTTGATTTGTTTAATTTAATGAAGCGTGAGACTCTTACTTACTAAAACCCCACGGTGTACCGACCGTCGCTTTGGTTGGGGCGACACGAGATCGAGCAGTGTTATCGTCATGCCGCCCCAGCGGTCAACTCGGCGGAAGGTGGCCGCCGGCCACAAAATTTTAAACACCTAAGTTATTGTAAAGTTAACCTAAACTTGTTTGCAAGATATGTAGTGAGCAGACCAACAGAAAGACAAGAACTCGAGTTAATAACTATTTAATAGAATCCTTAGCGTTATGTGTAATGGTTTAAAATTCTACTCCAGCGTACTCGTAGATACTTTGCCAGAAGTCGATGACTTCAACACCGAGGTTTTGTTTAATGGTCAGGGTGTGTCCTATCTCGGCATAGCTCTTCTTATCGTTGTCGTATTCAGGCCACACTACTCCTAGCGATTTATCAGGCGTTGGAGTACTAAAATTAAATAAAAAAATGAAATTAACAACGTTGGAAATTTATAGATGACTTACAGAAAAAACATTTTATAGATATTATAATTGTACTCTATCTAATATAAAATGACATTATTGGCCAAGATGCTAAATGCTAAGACTAGAGATTTTTTTTTAATGTGGCTACCATAGCTTCTGTATGTGCATGATTACAAAGTTTCAAGTTACAAAAAAATACTAATTTAGCAAAGTAATTTTTTAATACTGAATCAATAAACCATTTTATTTTATTTTGACCATTATGCAATTACTGTCTTCAGTATAATTTACTGTAACACTGGTTTTTACCCGCGCTATCATGTCGGAAATGAAAATATGTTACACATAACATAATGCAAGGATAATTACCTAGCTTAAATGATACTTTGAAAAAGAGAGGTATGTTCTTGACGTATTCTCTATATCGAGGTGTACCTTACTTGGTGCTATAGTACACGAAAAAAGAGTGTTACAAAGCCACTACTACGTTTCAATGACTGTGCTAAGAGAGTATGATTCGTCTTGGCATTGATTAGGTGAAAAAAAGGAGTTTATTCCTACAGAACGGCTATGGATAATGTGTTCATGAAGGCAGCGTTACTCATGATTGGACTTGTTTTAGCTTTTCGTAAGAACAAAATGTTACTTGACGTTAACTTGTAAAAGATCTGCGGCAAGTCTATAGGCCTACTCCTGAAGAAACTCCAAGAAATCCACAAATCTATATTTTTTCACATACAGTGGGACTATATAAAATACAATGCACTATATTTATCAGGTTCAGGTTTCCTCATGATCTTTTCCTTTACTATCATCTGACATTATTACTATTTAAATTAGTAATTATACCCGAATTCCACCAACCACTCGACCACTACCATTTAAAATGTCACTTTCTACCACGTAATGAATAATGGCCCATTCATATTCTTATAGACGAGACTGTCGTTTTCAAATTGAGTTAAATAGTTACAAGAGAAATGTTTTTATTATGCCATCTTAACAAATTTTCATCGATGTAGAAACTACTAATTGACCAACATAAAATCTTTGGCATTTGGAAATGTTAAAACCAAACCGCAATATTGGATATTGTAATTGAAAGCAACCTTATTTTTTAGTGAGTTAGCATCAAGGATTTGATTTCAAATATGGTTTCTTTATATAACCACTTCAAGTTTCATATAAAATCTGGTTTATGTTTGTTATTTATTAAAAACATATTTAAATGGAATTACTTACCCGTACTTCGCAAAGTTTGTAAAGATTTTGCAGACAAAGTCAACCAGCTGATATTCTTTACTTTCTTTTTTCATTTCAAGACCGAACTTTTTGGGATGAAATAGGTATATCAAATCATCTAAATGAGCTGCACCGCTTATTCCATATTTTAAACCCAGTCTTCCAAAAATATTTCTATTGGATACTGAAGAGAATTTGTAAAAATATCTCTTCACATTACTAATCTTTGGCATAACTCTTAAAAATCTATAAATATCATAAAGAGAACTGGTTTCGTTAACGTAGGTGGTAAATTCCTTCATAGCATCGACTTCTACCTTCTTATCTTTATAAAAATGCTTAATAATTCTATCTGATAGCTCAAAAATTGTGTCTGGTGTAGCATCTATCAGAATCTTCCTGGGCACAAATAATTCTGGATATGTTTTATACTCATTTATAATCTTACTTTCAAAAAGTGGTATACCAAGTAAACTTTCTTCATTAGTGTGACCAATTAAAATATCGACTTTATTAATTCTACCATTCTTGATTGCATCTGTAGGATTTTCGGTCAAAAAGTGATCTTTACCAAAATTCTTTTCAACAACTGGAGTGAAGTGATACATTTTAAGATTATTATTAAATCGTTCTTCGGATGCTGTTATGCACGGATTAGTATCAATGAACTTTTCCGCTGGAAGGTTTTGGAGAAAGTCGAGAAGCTCATCAGGATTTGTTGTGTCTAATCCTAAATGTTTTCCAAGAGTGAACGCACGTCTACGTGATTGATAACCTAGTGACCAATCACAAAATGGTACACCGCTCATTGATATACCTCTTCTGAATAGCCCTTTAGCTAATGGCGATAAGATATGAAAACCTACTGAAGCCCCACCGGCGCTTTCTCCTATTATTGTGACATTATTTGGATCACCACCAAAATTGGAAATGTTTTCCTGAACCCATTTAAGTGCAGCTACTTGATCTTTCATACCAGCATTACCGGGTACATCTTCCGTATCTAAGCATAGGAATCCGAATGCATCTAATCTGTAGTTAATAGTAACAACAATGACATCGTGGGCAATGAGGAAATCGGGACCGTAGTAATCATCGTTACCAGATCCACTCTTGTATCCACCTCCGTGGATAAAGAACATAACAGGTAGAGGAGTTTGTGGACTTAAGTTTGGTGTATAAACATTAAGATATAGACAATCTTCACTTCCAAGGAGGAGTTCGTTTGTTACGATGTCGCGATGTGTGCATATCGGACCGTGTTCAGTTGCTTTTCTTATACCGTTCCAATGCAAAGGTGGAAGAGGTGCCTGAAATACAAAATTTGGGAGTATAACACAATATATTAAGCTGTAATATGAATTATTTTATTTCAATAGCCATTTGAAGACTGTTTAATAAGTTTCAATAATAACGAAGCATATAAAAGACCGACCTGTATGAGGTATTTTGATTAAAACAAGGATTATATTACGAACATCACTGCTTCATCATAAACTTGTGGCTCGAAACAACAAAATAAAATAATAACAGCTATATGAAATAAATCTGTAATTAATTTTGGAATTATAAAAACATTTTTAAAAACGAAGCGATTTTTAAAATCGAAAAACGATCTTGGTCGAGTCCAGTTTTCTTTTTTAATACATTACTGCGTGTGTATATTCTCGTCTTATTCTAATGTGATCGTCTGTCTTTGAGACGCTGTAAAAATTGATTTCAGTATTCAACTCGTATCACACTGATAGAGGTTAATTAATTAGGTGAATTAAATAATGGAAAAAAGATCCTTTTTTATGGCCGTAATCATGTTGGGATAACAATTTTAAAGGTTTTTTTTTACAAATCCAAATATGTATGTATATGTATTAAGCGTTCATTGATTCGTTCGTTCGTTTTAGTCTGAACACAATTAACATTTTCTGAGGAGATTTTGATCCTACGATATTTGCTTCTCACCAATAAGATAATCAAGTAGTAAATGTTTGTGATTTTTTCGATACGTTGTGGGATAAGTGACGATGAATTCTAAGATGGTAAACACGCTAAACTAAGAAGGGGACTGGCTCTTAAGTGCAACTGCCGAAACATAGCTATAGGTGCTTATTGACGTATTTTCAACTTGAGAGTGGTAGGTCGCCAGACGGACTTAGAAGAAGCCCTAAGGTCATGCTATGGTTTGATCTTGATATTTTCCTAACAGATATTCTGACATTTTTGATTATTAAAATTGTTTTTGAATTAAAATGAATAAAGATTTGAGTTTAAAAATTCAGTTGATCTTCTAATTGATTATTTGGAGAGTATAATAAAAAAGGAGCATTAAAATACAAATAAATACTGAGTAATTGGTAAAGTAGAAAATATTATTAGAAAAAACGATATAAACAATTTTGGCCTTATCAAAATATACAAATTAAATTTTTGACGCCCATATCAAAATTTTGCCATCCCAACCGACCGCAGTAGATAGAAAATTAATAATATTTGGTAAGTTATTTAATAAAACAAACAAGATTAAAATTAATTTTAAAAAAAGTAAAAAAAAACCATGTTCAATTAATTTGAAAAGTATCATCTTTCAGGCACGGTTAAACGGCATCAGATTTTTTTCTTAATGTTTTTAGGCTATAAACCTACGATTTGAATAACACCCAAATCAAAAATGCCAATTTGGTAAATAACGGACAAGCTACACATATATATTTTACAAAATTTGCAATATATAAAAAATATATAAATAAAATAAAAACGGACAAAAGACCACTGTATCTAAGATGTCCTAATATTTCGAAATATTTGGATTTTTTGCAATATAAATACTTATTATTTAAAAATTTATATCATTTGAAACATTTTTGTAATAACTTCGTTATTATTATTGTTTCTTTTTATTTAATTTGCTTTCTCAATTAATTTCGCACTTTATTTTATGAATCATTAACAAAAGTGTAATAGTATAGTACCTTAAACCGGAGTTTTCCGATTGGTGGTTCCGCGTAGGGTATCCCTTTGAAACTGCAATATTTGGTGTCTCCCGTTACCGTTTTCAGGTGTTCGCCTTTCAGCCAACCCTGTGACACTTTTACCATAGGCATCTAATCGAATATTTATATCTAATTATATTACAAGTTCGTGCGATGTCTCGTGTTGTTTGAATTATTCTGTTGACTCGATTATGAATTCAGACTATTTTATATTCGCGATAGCAATTACTACTACTAATATTCGAAACGTTACAATCAATACGTCACTAAGATAAAATTATCGCGTATGTATACATTTGAAAATTGTACTGCAAAAGATTGAATAAATGCGAGGATACGATTTAATTCTATACGAAGTATTTTTGTGTTGTTATTGTTTATTAGGTGCGTTTGATCACGATCTCTCCTCATGTTAAGTGTTCGCCAAGGATTGTAATAACACGTTAGCGTGCTATTACTATTTATTTTTAAATTTTTATTTGTCTATTTGCCTATAGACAAATAAACGGCCACTTTAGTACATTGTATAAAATGATTTCTTTTTCTAGAATTTTCTCCGTGACTAATTATAAGAGTTCTTTTTTATGTTAACTACCGCGCTCAAGAGTCCTTGTGGTAGGGAGTTAGCTAAGCAAGTTAACTGCTATAGAATATTACGGACTTCATAAGCTTTTACGTTAATAAAAAAAATAATAATTTCTGTGAAACAGCTTCTTATGATCTTATTTTGTGCATGTTGTGTTTACATTTAGCAGAGTTCTTGTCAATTTTTAATCATCGAACTTAGTTATGTGGACCTTAAATAATAAAATAAATAAATAATGGAAAACAATTTATTGCTTCTTTAAGCAGTCATATTTTACATTACTGGCCGTACTAATTATTTCAAACATATATTCATCTAGCATTATATTCGTCACCGGTTCCGCTCGTGGGAAATCAATTTCTCGTATTACCTCTAACGATACAGCGTATTGAAAATATATTACAAATTGTTGCAATTTTTAAGTAAAAAGGATGTGTTGTTATGAGAGCACAGAGTGTTGTTAGTATACTTTCTACTAATCTCTTTGCTGCTAAATCAAATTGATCAAGAATCTCATCAAGTACGAATTCCATTGGTGTATTCTAGTTGGAGAATATAATGAGTAAAGAGCTTTAAATTATAGGTATATAGAGGGCTAAACATTATCAAACAACGGGCAACCTCATTCAGCAATATGCTGTAGTACAAGCAATACCGTAGTGCTGATTTTCAATGGAAGCCCAAACGATATACGGAAGTCAGTTGTTGAATATTCATGTAACAGAAATTAAAAGAAAAAACAACTTTACATTAACAACAATAATTACATTACACACCATTGATTATTAAAATAAACACTTTTAATTTCATTACAATAATGCAAAACATACCATTAATAAACACATTATATATACGAGTATATACTATTGCTACAAATTTAAAACCAAGTCTGTCTGCATCAAACCCTTAATTAAAGCAAAATTTATTTTTAAAAAGAAACAAAGCTATATAACTCTGGTAATTCCATACATTGTGGCACAACTAAAGAGAATTTGAAATTGGTAGATGTCCGTGAATTTCAACAACTGTTTCAAAGTGTAATAAACATTGTCTATATGAATGTTTAAATACGCTTGCTTGTTAAAATATACGTCATATATTTAAAATTTGAAGTAAATAATTTATGAAAACAAATTCTTGTCGTTTCATTTAGCATTATGAAATGTGAAACAGAAATAACCTACAGAAACATTGTCCAATTGACAAGTTTATTGCATTTACAAGTATTCCCTAATTCACATGTAGCTATATGACTCATAAACCATTTGTTATGTCAATACTTGAAAAAAAGTCAACTGAGATTGCGTTACTGGATATCATTGTGTTTAAGCAAAACATCAGGCGTCGATGATTATACATTTTCCACAAAGCTTCTTATGTACAATAGTCTATCTACGTTATGATTTCGATAAATGTATGCAAAATCATTATTC
The DNA here is from genome assembly GCA_035772565.1 of Antheraea assamensis. Lineage (NCBI taxonomy): Eukaryota > Metazoa > Arthropoda > Insecta > Lepidoptera > Saturniidae > Antheraea > Antheraea assamensis. Next base: position 1,148,736 of record JAQQSE010000012.1, read on the forward strand.
TATATACAGCAACCGGCCGTGTCTTTGTTCTTCAATAACATATAATATATTTATTAACAGCAAAAATTAATACAGCCTATCATCACAAATGTTATTTTCTACTATTGTGTTTCAAGTTGTAATAAAGATTGCTTATATGAATGTTTAAACATGTTTATTTATTGAAAGATATGTCATATCTATAAAATGTGCCCTCAATAATTTACGAAAACGATTTTTTGTCGTTTTATTTAGCATATTGAGATGTGAGATAGAAATGATATAGAGAAAGAGTGTCCAATTGAATAGTATCTTGTGTTTACAACTAATCACTAATTCACTAGTCATTCTGTAACACAAAAATCAACTAACAAAATGAAACAACTGGGATTGGACATTGGATATTGGTCATTGGACATAATTGTGTTTAATCAAACTTGTAATAAGGAAATAAGTTACATCAGCTGTCGATGACGATACATTTTTGACAAAGCTTCTTATCTACAACAATTATCTGTTATCTACGTTATAATTTCTGTAAATGTATGATAAATCATTCTTTTATTTTGTACTAGCTACCGCAAGTGACTTTGCTCTACAATAACAACTAAATATTTAATAACAGCAAAAAATTAAAATAACCTAACGCCATTTAATTATAATTTATAATACAATGAGTAAGTAGTATAAAAACTTAAGAGTTTATGGACCTCAGATATGCCGATAACGGGGGTTCGGAATGTTTGGACAAAATAATTATCGTTTACGTTTAATGTGGGATAGTTGCTCTAAGAAGATAGATGCCTCATATTTTATATTGGATCGTACAAATATAATAAAGTCCTTACTAATACTTGTAAGGAAAATAAAGTCCATGTTTCAAAAATATGTGAGTGCTCACAAAACTGAAAGGAATTTGTTTTGAATTATCAATAACTTTCAAAAACAATGACTATGAATACCACGAATTAGGAATTATACGGTTTTACGGACACATGCAACTTTTTATTTACTAAGGTAAGTTGGTTTTATTTTATTGTTATTGACAAGGATATAATTTCATTAATATTCATCGGTAAAGATGAGGTAAGGCATATCCTTTTAATGAAGGAGGTATCTACCCCTACGTAGAAGGATAGAAGTCATAGTTTCTTGAGAATATATGTCCTTAAACTTTTACGTAAATGTTCCCCTTGGTCTTTACTTTTAAAATACCTGGTGTAAGAAAGATCAAAGCCTGTAAAGTCAAACCGAGCAAAAATCTCATCAAACACCAATTCATATTGGTTTATTGTATTCGAAGGAGATAATGAATAAAAAGTACTAAATTATCGGTATACAGAGGAATAAATAATATCCAACAACTGACAATCTCATTCAGCATTATACTGCAGTACAAGGAACACTGCAGCGCTGATTATCAGTGGGAGTCCATACGGACGTTCAGTCATTGAATATTCATGTAACAGAAATTAAAATAAACACTTTTAAGTTCATTACAATAATGCAAAACATACCATTGATAAACACATTATATATACGAGTATATACTATTGCTACAAATTTAAAATCAAGTCTGTCTGCATCTAAAAATTTACCAAAATAACATATGTTTTAAACGGAAGAGAAATTAGTAGTACTTACTGGTTTTTCCATATAGGTATGGTCCGTGAATTTCAAGTATTGTACTTCAAGTTGTATTAAATATTATTTGTATGGATGTATCAATAGGCTTATTTATTAAAAAATATGCCGCAAGTTCTGTGAAATGTGATCTAAATAATACATGAAAACGAATTCTTATCGTTTAATTTAGCATAACGAGATGTGAGACAGAAATAACATGAGAAACATTGGCAATTAAATAATTTATTGTGTTTACAAATTTTTGTAGAGTTTCTATCGTTACTAATTAAAATTCAAGTCCACTCTGAAAATGCCCGTCCAAAAGTTCATACAATCGTCGTTTGCATTCGTGCTCAATTTTAAAGTTGTGTTTACAAATTTGCTACATAATTTCTGTTTAAGTTTTTATATTCTGGCCAAATGAGTCTGAGCGTTGTTTGGAGTAGGATCATTGTGGAAACAAAGTTTTAAAATTTGTTTTAATCCCCGTATGTATATTTAAATAAAATATAACTAAAGTAAAGAGTCTAATTTGATAAATAAGACATTTATGCAGAAATACACGATTGTGTATGAAATGTGATTGCTTGAATGGGATACTTTGTCATGAATGAATGATGTATGAACAGTCGGTTCATAATGGGTTTAGTAATGGTATTTCAGTGAACAGAATAGAAACATTAAAATGACCACGTTAAGCACTTGGAACTGTTTAAAAGAAACCTCTTGATATTTCATCAGCACCTCATTTATCATTGCTATAAAATAGGTTCATATAGATTGACCTCTCCATGATTACCCAAACAAGAACATCTATAATTAAAGTAGGATGCGTAGTAGTTGTTGTTTAGACATAGAAGAAATACAATCTTCGTCACCCGGATTAAATTATTTGGAGAAAATATTGTATGGTGGGTAGATTAAACTGTAGCCAGTATCTATTCTTACTCTACGCGGCTTCTTGTCGAAGTTGAAATGAATGCGCTATAATGCCATGAGATTATGTACGGACTGGCAGATATTAATATTTAAAAATTTGTATTATTACTAAAGTTTAATCACTTATAATTGGTTTTTAATCACGTTAGTTTGCGTCGCGTACACAAATTTGCATAAAATCAAGTATCAACTAAATGTGAATTTGGTATGTCTTCGGGGATGTACATTTGATAACATGTTTTTTTAATATACTAATTCAAGTATATTCAAGTGTATGTAGATTACCGTTCATACAACGCCATGAAATGTTTCATTTTTTTTAAATTGTCAACGCAAATTTTTTGTCGAACAAAAACATCTTGAGCTGTATTATCGGAACAAAGTTATTCTTTGCTTAGAGTTACTACAACTGTTTACATACATTTAATATAATTTTAATGCGTTATCGCAGCATCATGCTATATTTCTTCTCAGGTGGATATAATTACATAGTGTATTCTGCATACCTCTTGATTTGTAAATTTGTTCTTATCATTCCGCAAGATGGATTCAGTGTTGTTTTTACGATAGCATCAAAGGAAATTTTGCTATAAGATATTTCAAAACCTTTTACTTAATTTCTGACCATATCAAACCGTATATAAATACCACCTTACATTGGTAGTATCATTTGTAATACAACGCCGCGATATTTGAAGCGACAACGAATCGAGTTGATCGATATAATTTCGGATTATTCAATACGTTTTTGTGATTTCTATGAAGGAACGTAATTTCAGCGTAATATCATAAAGATATTGAACGCTATTTTTACTTTTCGTAATTAATATTTTAGTTATAATATGTAGTTGAGTTATAAAAAATGTATATTATATAATAAATACTCTTTTTGTTTAAATACATACACATACTAATTTTTATGATGGTCGGTTGAACAGGAAGGAAATTGGACGAAACCGAATCATAGTTTAAAAAATGAAGAAAGGAATGATTTACTGACGCTTTTCAGGTGGGACATGTAAACTCACCCCTTCCTAAGTAGGAAGTCCTCATCTTACCTAACCTAAGATATAAATATCAAGTTAAAACATTATAAATATACATGAATTCTTACTATGATCATTTAGAAAGTAGGACCTTTACGTTGTGAATTGAGACAAAGTAATAGTAAACAACAATTATAATTATTTTAATCTGATACTCAGAAAACAATTCATAATAAAAATTATCAATACAATTGTATTTGGAATTTTGGTGATTTATTTTAATGTCATCCTCAACAGATCAGTAGTTACAGTGCTTCTTTAGATAACCGTCTCAATTTTTTCAAATCATTATGAATGTCCTCTACAAATAAAACTATTTTAATAGTTATAAGTAAAACATTTATACATTCAAGAACACCACAAAGCCTTTGTAAAATAGACCAGAACAAAAATCTAGGCCAAAGTAAAAGTTTTTGATATATTACCATGAACCTCAATTGACCGACAGATGGCTTGGGTTAAGGTATTCCTTTGAAGCTGTTGTTGGTTGTGAATCCCGTTACCGCCTCTAGGATTTCAATTTCATCTGTCAATCAACCTTGTGTTACTTTTACTAATATAGTAATTAGACCGTTTTATAAATCTGTGTGTCTCTATACACGCAATTTTTATTCCATATTTTGTGTTAGCTATTCTATACATTACTGATCTCGAATTTGAAATTGTTGTCTGTTTACATGTCTGGACTTATTTCATTGCGATAGATTAGTTATTTTATGTGATTTAGAAAGTCAGGCTTTATATAAATCTTGTAACAAATTCTCATAAAATATCTTAAATAGTAAAGAAAGTATCGCAAAAGTAAAATAGTAGGTGAAAAAAGAACATTCAATAAATTTAATATAAAAGGAGATTTGAATCAATCTATTCTAGAAGAAGGCACCAGATTGTCTGTGACTATAGGCAGAATATACATGTTTTTGAGTGTCATAAACATACCAATATCTTATTTACTGTACATTTCCTGACCGATATTTAGGAGTTTCCTGGTGTAACTTCGAAATCCAGGACCAACAATAATGAAATTAATTAAAATATCTCTTTTCCAATAAAAGTATAAAATTTCAAATCGGTTTATAAATATTTTTCACGAAGTTTTGAGGTAATATACCTAAAATAAAGCAAACGAATTGGCAACCTTCTCCTTTTGAAAGTCGGTTAACAAGAAATAATCCTAAATACAAATATTTGTTGTAAAATGTATGTTTTCGTTCTACTTATGGGCTCATCTATACTAGTAGTTGTACTTGGTCGTTGGCACTATCACCAAGAACGCGAGTGATCGATTTTTAAACAATGTTTTCCTTCAAAGTCAGCGGATAATGTGGTGACCAATAAATTTAAAATTACTTAACGGATATGAATAACCAAGAATTGTTTGGTACATACTGAAGTCTAAACCAATAGACATTATACAGATGTAGACACCCCTTTGCGACAAATCTTGGCTGATCATTACATCCCGGTGACTTAAATCCAATCTTGGAAAAACACAATCAAAAGGAAGATTGTAATTTAGGGAACTTCAATACACAATCACTGTTCTAAAATTTCAGTTTAGTTATTCTATAATTTAGCTTCAAATTTTCTAATTACTTCACTTCTTAACCTTTTCGTCAACATATTAGAAAATACAGCGTCACACACAATAAATCAAATTATTAAACGCAAAACAGAAACATAACTGCAAAAATACTTGGTTAAACAAAACAAGCTCTATAATCTACTAAATTATGCTGGAGCTATATAACATAGTCCTTGGATTGTTTTTTTCTGATATTTATTGATATTACTATAATATACATAAGTTGAAAGTTAATAGTTATTACGAGTGAGTATAATCCAAGATTTGAAATATATTGTTTACTTGAACTGAAAACAATTTACAATTTTACAAGAAATTTTGTATGTAATTTTATTAGTTCCAATTGTAACAACATTAAAATTGTAATGAGCTCTATAGTTATCGTCATTGTATAATTTTTAATAGCTTTAAAAAACGTGACATATTAAAAAATATCAAATAGTTATTTTCAACTTTTCATCTAATGTTTGTGTGAAAATTTGGCAATTGATTACGGACATCAAATAGAGAAAGGTTTATTATGAGTTAGTTTAAAGTGAAGAGCAAACATTTTATAAAACAGAGAAGCAAATATACTAGCAAACAGGAAACGACAATGTTATCCAGATTTCAGTTATTTATACAAAACAGATAAATGAAAAGTCAAGAAAATAAGTTATTATTGCATTACTATCATACTTTAAACTATGTTTAAAGTTTCAAATATTAAAGTCATCGGAAAGTTAACCTAAAATCGTTTGCAAGATATGTAGTGAGTAGACCAACAGAAAGACAATATATCGAGTTAATAACTGTTTAATAGAATCCTAAGCGTTATGAGTAATGGTTTAAAATTCTACTCCAGCGTATTCATAGATACTTTTCCAGAAGTCGATGACGTCAGCGCCAAGGTTTTGTCCAATGGTCAGGGTATCTCCTATATCGGCGTAGCTCTTCCTATCGTTGTCATATTCAGGCCACACTACTCCTAGCGATGTATCAGGAGTTGGAGTTCTAATATGAAATAAAAAAAAAAATTAACAACGTTGGAAGCTTATAGCTGACTTACACAACAGTTATTTTATATATATTAGCAGTTTACCCCTCTCTTGTCTGATATAAAATGACATTGCGGGCCAAGATGATTAATGCTAAGACTAGAGAAATGACTTTTAAATTCGGCTGCCATAGTGCATCTGTGGGTGCTTGATGACAAAGTTTAAATGCGGGGGTGAGTATCAAGAAACTTACAAGTATGCAATGGTTTCACCACGATGTTTTTTAATCGAAATTAAAAAGAAATACTAAGTTAGAAAAATAATTTTATAATACTCAACCAAGAAACCATGTTATTTTATTTTGACTATTATTCGATTGCCTTCAGTATATTTTACTACAACTCTGGCTTTTACCCGCGCTATCGTGTAGGAAATAAAAATATGTAATACATAATATATTGTGAAGATAGTGATCTATCTTAAATGGTACTTTGAAAAAAGAGACGTATAAGCCGACTTGGACCTGTATTGACGTATTCCATATATCGAGGTATACTTTACTTAGGTCCTATAGTGCATGGAAAAGGAGTGTTACTATGCCACTACTATACTTCAATGACTGTGCTAAGAGAGTATGCTCCTTCTTAGCTTGATTATGAGAAGAGGAAGCAATTTATTCATACAGAAACAAGCATAGGTAATGTGTTCATGAAGGCAGCGTTAATCATGATTGGACTTGGTTTAACTTACTTTTCGTAAGAACCAAATGTTTCTTGAGGTTAACTTGTAAGAGAGCCACTGTAAGGCTATAGGTCTATTCCCGAAGAAAGACATGGCGATAATCACCATGGTAGCCCACAACGTATTGACGATTTTTAACCCCGAGAAATCCTCATTTCTATATTCTTTTACATAAAGTGGTGCTACTAAAAATACAATATAATATATGTATCAGGTTCAGGTTTCCTGACGATCTTTTCCGTCAATATCATCTGATAGTGTTACCTGTTTAATTTGGTAATAATACTTGAATTCCAAAAAATCTGTTAGTAGACGCCGTGGTTCGAATCTGCGGATATGGGATCGACATTCCGCTGGTCAAATTACTCGATCAGTACGACTTAAAATGTCACTTGCCACCATATGATGACTAATGACCCATTAATATTTCTGTAGGCTAGGCGGTCGTTCTCAAATTGGCCCATACAGTTATGAGAGAAATGTTTTATGATGCCATCTAAATAATTTTCAATTGATGTAGAGGCTAGTAATTGTCTAACATAAAATCTTTGGCATTTAGAAGTATTACGATCAAACTTCTATATTGGATATTATAATTGAAAGCAACCTTATGTTTCCGTGTATTAGCATCGACTGATACGACAATTTGATTTTAAATATGATTCTTTAAATAGCCACATCAAGTTTCATATAGAATCTGGTTTATGTTTGTTATTTATTAAAAACATATTTTATTAGAATTACTTACCCGTACTTTGCAAAGTTCGTAAAGATTTTGCAGACAAAGTGAACAAGCTGATATTCTTTACTTTCTTTTTTCATTTCGAGACCAAACTTCTTGGAATGAAATAGGTACATCAAATCATCTAAATGAGCCGCACCGCTTATTCCATATTTCAAACCTTGTCTTCCAAAAATATTTCTATTGGATACACAAGAGAATTTGTAAAAATATCTCTTAACACCACCAATCTTTGGCAAAACCCTTAAAAATCTATAAATATCATAAAGAGAACTGGTTTCGTTAACGTAGGTGGTAAATTCCTTCATAGCGTCGACGTCCACTTTTTTATCCCTATAAAAATGCTTAATAATTCTATCCGATAGCTCAAAAATTATATCTGGTGAGGCATCCATCAGAATCTTCCTGGGCACAAATAATTCTGGATATGTTTTATACTCATTTATAATCTTAGTTTCAAAAAGTGGTATACCAAGCAAACTTTCTTCATTAGTGTGACCAATTAGAATATCGACATCATTTATTCTACCATTCTTGATTGCATCTGCAGGATTTTCAGTTAAAAAGTGATCTTTACCAAAATTCTTTTCAACAACTGGAGTGAAGTGATACATTTTAATATTATTATTAAATCTTTCTTCGGATACTGTTATGCACGGATTAGTATCAACGAGTTTTTCGGCAGGAAGGTTTTGTAGGAAGACGAGGAGCTCATCAGGATTTGTTGTGTCTAATCCTAAATGCTTCCCAAGAGTGAATGCGCGTCTACGTGGCTGATAAGCTAGTGACCAATCACAATACGGAACGCCACTCATTGATATAGCTCTTTTGAAGAGCCCTTTAGCTAATGGCGATAAGATATGAAAACCTACTGAAGCCCCACCAGCGCTTTCTCCTATTATTGTGACCTTATTTGGATCACCACCAAAATTGGAAATGTTTTCCTGAACCCATTTAAGTGCAGCTACTTGGTCCTTCATACCAGCATTTCCGGGTACATCTTCTGTATCTAAGCATAGGAATCCAAATACATCTAACCTGTAGTTAATAGTAACAAGAATGACATCGTGAGCTATGAGGAAATCGGGACCGTAATAATCATCGTTAGCAGACCCACTCTTGTAACCACCTCCGTGGATAAAGAACATAACAGGTAGTGGAGTTTTTGGACTTAAGGTTGGTGTGTAAACATTAAGATATAGACAATCTTCACTTCCAAGGAGGAGTTCGTTTGTTACGATATCGCGATGTGTGCATATTGGTCCGTGTTTAGTTGCTTTTCTTACACATTTCCAAGGCAAAGGTGGACGAGGTGCCTGCAATTAAATTTAGGAAAAAAAATTAGGAGTATGATATAATATATTAAGCCGTATCTTATTAGTCACGTAAAGACTGTCATTAGTTACAACATTAACGAAGCATATAATACATATATATCGATTTGTATGAGGTATAGAGATAATTGCTACAAGGACTATTTGACTAAAATACCATTTCATGATGAACTCTAACTCAAAACACCAAAATAAAATAATATGAGGTATATAAAGTAAATTTTGTTATCAATTTTGGATTTATGAAGACATTTTAAAAATGGAGGTATTTATGATCCTGGTCGACTCGAGTATTCTTTTGTATTACTTTACTCTACGTGCATATACTCATCTTAGTCTATTACGATCATGTATGTCTCTTAGATGCTATAAACTACTCTTAGTACTTTCTATTTTACTCTCGTTTTCTCTCTTTCGGCCCAATTAGCCATCGTAAGGAACGTATCCATACCACGTGACCCCTTCAGCAGAGTGGGGGGAGGAGTTAGGAAGGTCTTCAAAGTACCACGCTTGGTCATCGAGAGGAGTGGGTGAGGCTTAGGTTTTCGCGATGTGGTCAATAACTTCAAAGCCAATCACGCGCTTTTTCCGATATGATGGCTGGCGGGTTTGCTCTTAATATAGGTCCGACCAAGAGGGGTAGGACGCGTGACTACTCACGTTCGATCTCCTGTAGGTGACATGTTAAGGGGGAGATCAACGGCTCGCGTCACTGAGCTCTTGCTGGCCTTGTGCACTTGGATATATACCAGAGTAAACGGGAGTAGGTCCAGAACATTGTGGCCTTTGACTGCGATCGCCTGAATACTCTGGCAGACAGCTAGGTGCCCGCCATTCGGGAGGTAGCAGGTAAGTTTCGTTCTGTCTGTTGCACTTCGTGTCCGAATGTGGAGGGTTAAAGAGGAGGTGGATAATTTATTGGATCACCGATATATTCAGTTCGAGGTTTCCATCTCCCATAATAAACCGGCAACTGGAGGTACGTGACTTTCCCCCTTTGTGCGCTTGGTCGATTCGGTCGTGAGTTAGCGGAGGAGGCAGCCAACGTCTAGGCCTGGGCCCTTGCCCCTTCTGACTGAATAAGATATCTGTAGCCCGCTTCCATGAAGCTCCCACGGAAGTTTGCGACACATCAATGTCGAGGAGCGTACACCCCTCAAACAGAAGAGAGAAACATTTGTAGTCACACGAGAACGCCGATCTTTGTGGGGCTTCCTCCGTAATCTGATAGCCGTACGGGTGTAGTCCTCGGAGAAGAAGAAAGGACCCCGAGGAGGAGGCTCGACTGTATGGTGATTACAGAGCTAGCAAGAAAACCTTGCAAGTAGCAGGGGCCGAACCTGTCGGACGCGCAGTTCGGCTTCCAGTGAGGGTGGTCTGATCTGGACACTGATTATCCCAATCAGGATTTCCAGGAGAACAGAGTCATAACGATGACCTTGGACATTGCCGACGCCTTCAACAGCTTGCGAGATGATGTTTTATGGAAGGCGTTCCGATACATTGGAGTGCCTTCGTACCTGCGGCGGCTATTGGTGGCGTACCTGGAGAGGAAGGAGGTTGCTACGTGGACAGTAAGGGATGAATGATCCACTATAATGTTTCACTACTGTAGAACCTGGGCTACGAGTGCTTCATCTGTTACGCGCACGACACCCTAGTTGTAACCTGGTGGGGGGGACGAATGGACTAGTCTGATGCACTTGGCCACGAAGGCCGTAACCCTCGTAGCCGGATTCAAAAGATTCCAGGGTGGTCCACGAAAAGACCGAGCGAGACCCTAATATTCTATGAGCCTCGACGAGGACCAACTCTCGTCCGCGCCCACGTTTAGGTGGAGAGCGTCTATATCAGGGTGGAGACCTGACGATTATCTGGGCCCAATGCTGGAGGGATATTCCCGGTTCGAGCTCCAGTTTAATAGGCTCTGGGCGTGCTAGCTTGGGGCGGCGGCGACACTCGGACGACTTAGATATACATAGAAACCGAAAAAATAACAAATGCGAGTCTATCAAAGATGCCCTAATATTTGGAAATATTGAGATTTTTTACTATAAAAATATTTATTACTAAAAAATTAATATCATTTAATACATGTTTTAAATACTTCGTTATTATTATTCTTTTTATTAGCTTTCTCAATTAATTTCGCATTTTATTTCACGAATCATTAACAAATGTGTAATAGTGTGGTACCTTAAACCGGAGTTTTCCGATTGGTGGTTCAGCATAGGGTATCCCTTTGAAACTATAATACTTGGTGTCTCCCGTTACCGTCTTCAGGTGTTCGCCTTTCAGCCAACCCTGTGCCACTTTCACTTTAGGCATCTCGAAGTGTGTATTTTTAAAGTATTTATTCAGAATTATATTACAAGTACGTCAGATGCCACGCGTTATTCGAATTATTTTGCTGACTTGATTATGAATTCACACTATTTTATATCCTGCGATTGCAGTTGTTACTAATATTAATCTACTAATACTAATCAAGGCCTTATACTGAATGCGTCAGGATGATAAAATTATCGTGTATGTAAATTAAGTAAATGTGAGGGTAAGATTTAATTTCATACGAAGTATTTTTTACAGTTATTGCTTATAAGTTGCCTTTGATCACATCTCTCCTTATATTAAGCGACGGTCCAGGATAATAATAACACGCTAAACATATAGGGTGTTCGTTAACCACGCAGGCATTAAGACAATCTCAACAAACAGGCTATGATTTCATCACTAAGTTTTTGTACCGAAAACTTGTATTGTGGTAAGAAAATGTGTATATGCTTATGCAGATATTTAAAATTCAGGCCTAATAATTGTCATATGTTGAACTCACGACCTTTAGGCTCAATAGTTAGGATTTGGGTTATCATTGCTTTTGTGCCTTCTAAAGAATTTGTTTAGGCTTACTTGTGTACGCAGTATTGACAACAATTGGATATTTTAAAAATTACACTCGAGTGAAACCATCTCCATTTTAGTATATTGCATAAAACGGATTTTTTTCCTAGAGTTTTCTCAGTGAATAAGAATATACGAGTCTTTTTTGTATTAACTACCGCGCTCAAGGATCCTTATGATGGGGGATTGGCTAAACAAGTTAACTGCCGTAAAAGAATAGGGATTTCACACATTATAGTTTCAATTATAAATGAAGGAAAACAAATTACTGCTTATTTAAGTAGTCGAGTTTTACATTACTCGCCGTACTAATTAATTATGACATGTATTCACATGTGATCCTACGATACAAAAGTTATTTATGACGTCAATACTTTAATAAAAAAATCACTGAGTTTGCGTTATTGGACATAATTGTGTTTAAGCAAAAGCAAGAAGGAAGTAAGTTACATCAGCCGTCGGTGACGATACATTTTCGACAAAGCTTCTTATCTACTATCGTGTACTAATAAGGTGTAAGAAGTAAAAAACATCGAGAAACGTTGTCCAATTGAATAATTTATCGTGTTTACAAATTTTTGTAGACTATTCATTGTAGCTCTTAAAATTCAAGTCCTCTCTGAAAATATCCAAAGTACACAGCATTGTCGTTTGCATTCACGCGCGGTTTTAAATTTGTGTTTACAAATTTTCTACGTAATTTCCGTTTACGTTTTTATATTCCGGCCAAATGAGGCTAAGTGTTGTCTGGAGTGCTGGTCAATGAATGGGTCAATGGAGGTCCTGTCAATCAAACTGGCTCTTAAGTGCAGCTGCTGGAACACACCAACAGGTGCTTTGCGACAGATTTTCAAATTCAGGGTGGTAGCTAAACCAGGCGGACTTTGAAAAAGCCCTACTATTATGCTATAGTTTCATCACGATGTCTTCCTTCACTGAAAGCTCCGACTCAGTTATTAGGATTCGAACCTACGTTTTTCGACGCTAATTTGGACTAACTTGAGAATATCCCCTTTGTCCATCAAAAAGTAAATTTTCAAATCGATTTATAAATATTTATCGCAAAGTTCTGAGGTAATAAACTAAAAAAGAAATATAACCAAATTGAAAGTATCCTCCTTTCTGAAGTAGGTTAAAAAGAAGTAATCTTAAATATATATATTTGCTGTCAAATCTATATTTTATATACGAAATTTCGGTATGCTTTTGTTATAATTCTACCTTAACGATTTGACTGCTTTTAATGTCATTCCTTTTACTTATGGATTCCCCTGTATTGCAGTACTCGATAGGGGGTTGTTACCAAGATTCATTTTTATTATTTCCCCAACAAATGTTTTTTTTTTACTTTTGTTTTTCTCACAAAACAAAAACATTGCATCCTAAATTTGTAGCCTCTCAACACCTCTTATTACTATTTAGTTATATACGTATATCTACCCGGTTTGCTTATTCTTAAATATATGTAAATACAATTACCAATGGGGCGTGAGATAAGTTTATTTACTTTGTTGTGTCATGCAACTTGTAAAGTCATTTTTTGTGTAGTTATTAAAAATAATTATGTTAAGCCTTAAAATTAAGAAGTCCTATCAACTAAGCATAAGACATAGATTGGAGTGTGAATAAAAGAGTAAACAAAATCAAATGAATAAATGTGGTTACTATTGCGACGAATAAGGAAGTAACGCTATAAGAATTTCTAAAAGTAACTATAAAATACATACGTCAAACGTCAAATTACAGTGTTGACAGTTTTTTAGGTTGCATTTTGATATAGGATTTTATCACATGAAGAGTGCGAAGTATTCGATTTTTAAACAATGTTACAATGTTTTCTGTCGTGACCACCTTATAATGTGATCAATTAATTTAAAATTACTTAACGTATGTACGCACATAGTCTAAACTAAATAGACATCATCACACACCTCATTGTACCAAATATTGACACATCACTATACTCTGATGACTTAAATATAATTATGAGAAAAAATCACAAAGAAGAATGGATTTAAGGAGCTAGTCACCCATCAAGTCTTCAACTTACGAGCACTGTTCTAAAATTTCAGTTTTATTATTCTGTAACTTAACTTCATAATGTCTGTTTAATTTACTCCTTCACCTTTCCGTTAACATAATAGAAATCTCAACGTCTGTGTTCTTAAGCTCTATCACGATGGCAGGGGAAAATAACTAATAAGCAAAATTTATTGAAGAATACAACAAAATTTGTAGTTAATTTATTACTAATTAGTTACCAAAATGGCAATTTTGTTTTTCGTGCCGTTTACAAAAATTACTGCAAGCTTCATATCAAGCTGGCACGAAAACTAGGTAAATCATTGGATATCGATTCAACTAATGGGTAACATTTTGTTGCTGCAAGTAAGCAGTAACGATCATCAAAGAAAAGATCGGTCGATTTTCATCATCAGCAACGATTTATCTGGTACATACTAGCTTGAACTCGATTTTAATTTTTAAAAGGATGCTGTATAAGAGTTGTCGCGACATCAAGCCTGGTTCATATAATCCCAAAGAGCGAACAACAAAATTAAAACAAGAGATTTACCGATTTTCATTGTTAATAGCATTTAGCAGATAAACTGTTGCTGATGTTGAAAATCGACTGTTCATTTTTTGCTGATAATCTTTACTACTTACTAGCAGCAACACATGATCAACAAATTTTCTCGCATTTATTGATTAGCTATTCAATGATTTACCTTGTTTTCGTGCCAACTTGATATAAAGCTAAATGCGATTTTATGCTTACTTGCTGCATTATACTATTTTTTCTCTGCCACCGTGATAGAGCTGTTTGCCAGTACATTAGTGTGCTGATAACTCGAAGCACTTATTTAGTTTACGTAATTTGTTTATTAATTTATTGATAGGTTATCTGTATATGTTTTAGTATACATTTTGATAAAATAAGTGACGTAAGCACTGAATAGTGATGATAAACCAAATTATTAAACTCAAAACTTCACGATGCGTATACAACATATAACTTCCAAAACGCTTGGCAAAAAAAAATCAGGTTCCGTAATCTAATTAATGATGTTGGAACAACGTATTATGTTCCTTGGAGTGTCTATTCTGATACTTATTGAAACTGTTATAACTTGAATGGTAATAGTTATTATGGGTATGAAATATGTTGTATATTTGAATAGAAAAACAATACACAATTTTACAAGACATTTATTTTGTAATGTTATTGCTTCCAATTGTCATAATATTAAAATTGTAATAAGCTCCTATGGTTATCGTTATTGTATAATTTTTGTTAGGTTTAAAAAAAGTGGCATACTCAAAAATATCAAACAATTATTTTCCGTGTTTAGTCTTGTGTGTATTAAATTTTGCAATTGATTACATATATCGAATACATTATGGCATAGGTTTATTATAAGTTAGTTTAAAATCAAATGCAAACATTTGTCAAGCAAATACATTAGCAATCAGAAAATAGCATTGTTATCCTTTTTTGAGTTATTTTTGTCAAACTGATATGATATACAAATCATGTTTTATCAGAAAACGAGTTAATTGCATCGTTATAAAATTCTAAGTTATTTATACAAAACAGAAAAATGAATAATAAAGAAAATTAGTTAATATTGTATTACCATCCACCCAACTATAAACTATGTCTACAGTTTCACATATCAAGTTGATAATTGAAAAGTTAACCTCAAATCGTTTTAAGGTATTTATTGAGCAGATCCACAGAAAGACAAAGCGAATTAATTACTATTTCGTAGAATCCTTAGCGTTATGTGTAACGGTTTAAAATTATATTCCAGCGTATTCGTTAATATTCTTCCAGAAGTCAATGACGTCAGCGTCAAGGTTTTGTCCATCGTCAGGGTATCTTCTATCTCAGCATACCTTTTCGTATCGTTGTCATATTTAGACCATACTACTCCTAGCGATGTATCAGGGGTTGGTGTACTGATATGAAATAAAATAATAATAATTAAAAACGTTGGCAATCTATAGCAGACATATATGAACAAATATTTTATGAATATTAGCGATTTACCCTACTCTAATTTGATATAATAGACATTGAGGGCCACGATGGTAAATATTAAGACTAGAAAACTGACTTTTAAATGTGGCTGCCGTAATGCTCCTGTAGGTGGTTGATGACAAAGTTTTAATGTGGGCGTCGTATCAGGAGGCATACCTCCATGCTGTGGTTTCACCACAATGTTTTTCTGCGTCGAAATCTGACTAAACTAATTCAGTTTGAATAAGTGGAAAAAGAAAACCCTTCTAATATATGTGAATCTACTGTGTGCACTTATGTGGGGTGGTCTGTATATATAGAACTAGTGGATGATGAGTCACTGTGTCAGGCTAGTAACATACTCGAGGGTTCCATTCTGAGGAACGGACCTAGATTCGAGATGCTACCCGAAAGGACGCGACGTGAGTATTAGACTCCGCTGACGGCGGTATGATTTGTACAGATTTATTATTTTACTTTCAAAAAGTTGTACACTAAACAAAGATTCCTCATTAGTGTAACCAATTTGAATATAAACTTATGAATTCTGCCATCATTGATTGCATCTGCAGGATTATCAGTTACAAAGTGATCTTTACCAACATTCTTTTCAATGACTAGACTGAAATGACACACTTTAAGAACACTATTAGATCGTTTTTCGGATGTTATAAAACAGGGACTAGCATTAATGAGTTTTTTCGCTAGAAGGCTTTGAAGAAAGTCGAGAAGCTCATCAGGATTTGTTGTATCTAATCATAAATGTTTTCCAAAAATGAATACGCGTCTATATAACTGATAAGCTAGTGACCAATCACAAAACGTTATACCACTCATTGACATAGCTCTGCTGAAGAGCCCTTTAGAGAATGGCGATAGGGTTGTAATGATAGGGTAGGAATGAAAAACTACTGTAGCTCCACCTGTGTACGGTATACTGCGTAATACCGCTCATTGAGATAACTCTCCCGAAGAGCTTTTAAGGTAATGGCGATAGGATATGAGAAAGTACTGAAGCTCCACCTGCGCTTTTTCCTATTATAGTAACATTATTTGGATCGCCACCAAAATTGGAAATATTTGCTTGAATCTATTTTAAAGTCACAATTTGGTCTTTCAAATCAGCATTTCTTGAAACAATTCCTACAAGGATTGTATTGCTAAAATCATTTTACAGATTTTTATAGTTATATCATTTATTTCGTGAACTCTAATATAGCACAGAACGAAATGTAATAATAGCTATTTTATATAATTACTCTGTATTAAATCCTAGAAGAATTCGAACTTGCTACACTGTTGACCTGGCAAGGCCTCTACAGTTTCACCGGACTACAACATTTTTAAAAATGGCAGTGTTGATAATCAATCTCGGTCGTCTTTGTAACTAGTGGCCTATCCCGGTTTCACATAGATGCAATATACTATTTAGATTTATTGCTTGTAGCTTTGATATTTAAAGTACATTAAACTCATAGAATCTATGTTATATCCTTCATACAATAAATATTTTTGTTGCATTCAATTTTTAATCACCAATATTTTCTAAAATATTCATTTAAATGACGTACCGTAAAGGTTAGTTTTCAGTTAAACTAAATGCCCAACATTATTAACGCATTTAATTGAATAATGATTAATAGTATATTTGTTAAAATAACGTTCCATATAATCAATATTTTTTTTAATAATATGTAAAAGATGAAAATGATTATTTGAGTGTTCATCATCATTATAACCCTTTAAGAGACCCACTGCAGGGCCATAGCCCTTTTCCCGAAGAAATGTATGGGCATAATCACCACGCCAACTCACGACGTTTTGGAAAATTTAAATTCCAAATAATGCAGTTCTATGTTTTTCCAGATACGTTGTTACAACAAGAACATTTTTCAGGTTCAGGATTCCTCACAATGTTTTCTTTCTCTGTCAGCCGATAATGTTACCAATGAAAATGAGTAAAAAATGTACGCAAATTCCAAAAAAGTTTTTGGTAAATGCCGGGGGCTTGAACCTGCCGACATCGGATTGATATTCCATCGGTCAAACCGTTCGGCCACACATAAGTTATTCTTATAAGATTAATATTATAGAGCTTATAGACACTATCGCGGATTTTTCAGTAAGCATCTTTCACATGCACAATTATGTGGTACAATATTTGTATAATCTTGTAAGGTTTAACTAGCATTAGCAATATAATTGCTAGCAAATTCTTTCCAATGATTATCCTAAGTAATATTATAAAAGCGAAAGTGAGTTTGTTTGTTCCGCTTTCACGACGTACATTTGTAAATTTGTCACGAGTACATAAAAGAACATATACTGTTCCTGAGGTATGTGTTAAAACTAGATTAACTCGAGCGAAGCCGTTCGCAAATACTAGTGTTAAAATGTATCTCCTCTACTTTCTATAAATATAACATACGTGTGTCATACATATAAATCATACAAGAAATGCTTTTAACTGTAGTGTAGTGTAAGAAAATTTTTTGCGTAATTTAGAAGAAATAAGTGAACACACAGACAGACATGAAAAATACTTTGTTTTAAATTTATAAATGAACGAATAGGTTTTTTAGTTTTTCGTTATTAATCCAGAAGGTGATGAAGTGGGTGTGTTACATACAGTATCTTTAAAGATAAAGGCGCAGGGATATGATTAATCAAGGGGATGAAGATACCAGCGTAAACTAATTGTTTCATACGCTATTTTGACGATAATAATAAAGTTAGAAATATATACAACTAATTCATTGAAATTTAATAAATAATAATAATAAATGTAGTAAAAAATTGAATAAAATAATTTTTTTTTTTTTAAATAAAAAGAAGTCACACTGTGTTTGATTTAGCATATATGATAAAAAATATATTTATGCTAAAGAGTACACTTTGTTTTTATTCAAATATTTTGTAATTCTTCATATACTTAGTCTGGCCATAAATACTGTTACAATTAAAAATAAGCAAAATATTACATTAGAATTTGGAATTTGTCATTTATATATGATCGTTCATTGGGTTTTCTCATTTTAGCGCCAATACATTGTACAATATTTAGCGATATAAAAATGGAGTGGGGTGATAAAAAGAACCGAATCGCTGTGATTGCACTACATAAAGTAGGTATGGAGCCAAATGCAATTTTTAAAATTCTATTTTTTGAGATAGAAAAAGATCTGGCCGTCCACGTGGTGTCGTACGAAAAAGGTGATCAAAGCAGTAAGGAAAAGAATTCGACGAAATCCTGTCCGAAAGCAAAAGATTTTATCTCAGGAGATGAAGATAGCACCTAGAACCATGTCACGTATTTTAAAAGATGACTTAGGTCTTGCAGCCTATAAGAGACGTATTGGTAATTTCTTAACTGATAATTTAAAAAAGGATAGGGTGGTAAAATCGAAACAACTACTGAAACGGTACGCAAAAGGAGGTCACAAGAAAATTTTGTTTACGGATGAGAACTTTGTTACAATTGAGCAACATTTTAACAAACAAAATGACCGTATTTATGCTCAAAGATCTAAGAAAGCTTACCAATTAGTCAACAGAGTCCAACGTGGGCACTATCCGACTTCAGTGATGGTTTGGTGGGGTATTAGTCATGAAGGAGTGACTGAGCCATACCTTTGTGAAAAAGGTATCCAAACATAGTCACAAGTGTATCAAGATACCATTCTTGAGAAGGTAGTGAAACCCCTTGACAACACCATGTTCAATAACCAAGAATGGTCCTTCCAGCAAGACTCGGAGCCGGGTCATAAAGCTCGGTCTACGCAGTCTTGGTTGAAAACAAACGTAGTGTATCGCTTTGAAACTGTAATACTTGGTGTCACCCGTCACCATCTTTAGCCGTTCAACCAACCCTGTGCTACTTTTACCTTAGACATCTGTTTTAAGCTTATGTCTACTGAAACTGTAAATTACAAATATTATTCGCAGCTCATTTATATTCAATTATTTAGCAAATTCATGCATTAGTATTATATCTTGTTCATAACACATTCTGTTGAATCACTTCTTATATTTTACGTTGATTGGATGACAATGTTTTTACGTCGATTATATATCAAGGTCTTGTATTAAAAATGTTGTCAGATAAGATTTGACGGATGAGTGTTCAAAATAAAGTATTAATTTAAAATAAGAGTGTGCGATTATTCAAATTAACGAATAATTCGATAGCTGATCGAAACGAAAAATTCGATATGAAATTCGAATCATACATTCGAGCTATCCGAATAATTGTAATTTATTGAACTATTCAACCTTTTGAGTAACCAGCCGCACCCCAGCCATTAAGTGCATTCAATAATACTGTATCTGTATTGAAGGCAAAATGTGTCAGGAAAAAGTTAAAATACCAAATTCATTAAATTAAATGTCATTTATTTTTATTTGAAAATGTTTTTTTTCCCCCCAAAGGCATTGTTATATATATATATATATAACAAATAAAATACAATAAACTATAACAAATAAATATACATATATATATTATAAATTTCATTTATAAATAGTCGCACAAAATATTCAAATATAGTAATAGCTATCCGTTTGTATTTTATTTGTTATTCACGAAATTTGGATGCCAAAATTTAAAATAGGTATTTTTTATGTATGTGATAAAAATTAAAGCATAAAATTCTAAAAACCTGTTAAAATATGAAATTATACAGCAATATTGAAATTCCGCCTATTTCTATAAAAATCGTGTTCAAATTAAAATGTTATAAATGAATCTAGATTAAACGGAAAAAAGTATATTTTAATAAATAATTATAGTCATGGGAATTTATTATTTTAGAATTGAATTACATAGTACATTAAAGTCCTTTTTCAAGAATATTCATATCTTGATTTTTAAATAATAATTAATTTTTCGATTTTAACAATGTTATTTTTTATTTGAATTATTAAAACAATTATAAATATCGTATTTTTTCTATAAGTGTTAGCGTAATCATTCTTCCTTATTTAAAAAATAAACAAATAGATTGATTAAATCGAATTGTTCGATTTGTTCAAATTATTCGAATAGTTTAATATTCGATTCGAAATTCGAATCAAATCATTATTTGGTTGTTCGCACATCCCTAATTTAAATATTAATTTGTTATATTTAATTATCAATATATTCATTATGATAACTACGTTAGTGGTTACCGAGATGAGTTTCCAACTATTAACTTTATAATTTAGAATATATATGTATTCGTAAACATGTGAGGCAGTAGTGGAAGACCTTAAAGACGATGACCATGGTTATTTAAAGATCATCGACTAGACATTAACTAGGTTCTCCTTTTGAAGGTTGACACAACAGGTTCCTTTATGTTATAACAGGCTTAATAGTTTATAATAAGCTGCCTGCACGAGGTCAACACTCCTTAGAGTCTGCCTAATCTAAAAGACACCTGTCGTTTCGACCCTACTACTCAGGTGGACCAAGAGCAGAAAGAAAATGGTGACTGCTTAAAATAAAACTGTTTCTTTTCTATGTTATATTATATTAATGTCAGCAATTTTGCAATTAAACGTCTAATGACATTGATCTGAAGTAAGTACGCTACTTCTTAATGTGGATTTAATAAATAAAGTTTTGTGATTTGTTACAGTTTCATTCCATTTAATAATTTATCGTGTGCGCGTGATTCGAATTTTGTTCTCAAGTAACGTTTATGCGGGTGCAACTTCAGATCATTTGTTATTAAACGTTTCATTCCGAAACATATCTCCGGCCTTGAAAGCACTAGTTTTCGACAGTTTGCATATTTCGTGGTGGTCTGCAGACAATGTTCTTGTTGAATCATTTACTGGATCTTGTTCGACGAGTGGACAAATTTTTGTATAGACTCGTCGTATATTGCCTACTGCAATTCATATTTCTACCACCCTGGATAAACTTACTACCGCTTCCCAAAGGTCACCAAAATATGGAACATAAGGTGGAATAAAATGAAACTGGATTCATTGCTAAGATGCGTACTCCTTTATGTAAGGACCGCAGTTAGATAAGAATTGAAGAAACTCCTTCGTCAAACTCACAAAATTTTTGCCATTGTCGAAATAAAAGTAATTTCACTTGCCGCGACGAGATATAATCTTTTTTTAATACGAGTATGTATGAAAAGTTCCACGCCAAACCGGATTATATGATTTTTTTTCCTCAATGATGTGATATGTTGTAGTACCTCTCAAAACAGCCCTCCAGATAAATTTTGATATTTTTTATTACTCCTTCAACAGATAGATTTTTTTAGTTGTTTTGGACATTACTTTGTTAAAAACGCCGCTACATGCTAATCTTTCAAACCAGATAAAAATAACAGGATACGAAGAATCAAGCGACCTATGAAAACCGTTACGTTACCAATGCTACCAACGTACAATTGTAATTTGAAAAAAAATCCCGTTATCGAAGGGGATCTGCAAGAAGAAGCAAGTATAATCTGAGGGGACGACAATACGAGCATAGTATACACTCGGTACGATCAACCATCTCATCTTATTCCCAGCATTTTTCATTTCTGTTCTGTAAGACGGTGATTTGCTATTACTTTCAGTTCTTACGTTTATAGTCGTCGAGCTGTCAGTGTCCCGCAATTAGCGTCTTCCAGCTACTGTGGTCCTATTTTAAACATGAGTACCTACGGTATCCAGGACAGCCACAAAACTATCGTTGAATATTCATAGTGATAAATCCAGAGCTAAATTTCCCAGTAAACATGCTAGTGATGATAGATCTGAGTAAATTTTCCCCGAATTCATTCGCAAACGCAATATAATTAAAAGCAAACTCACTAAGTTCACAAATTATATAAATGTCTTTGACAAAAATGAGCTTTTACCACCACGAAAATTAATACATTTAAAGTTACGTGTACACGTTGGCAACAGTTTATAATGAACTTCAAACTAAGCTTGAAGAGAATGTTTCTGATTCTGATCTAGAAGATCAACTAAACCAACGTGAATTGTTGGAAGATTGTTGTACAGCACTATATCTCGGGCCGAATTAACGCTAAATAGTGGAAAGATCGTTAATAGCTCTCATCCATTTGGTAATGTGAATACAGGTACTCTAAAGTCTGTTCAGTTATCTTCTGTCGTGTTGCATACGTTTAGCTGTTCATTTGAACAATGTTTAGAGTCTCGAGACATATATCATCTACCTTTAGTACACAATCCTACAGAAATAAACAATATCCAGAAACGTAATTATTTAAAATCATCGCTATAAGGTAGTACAGAGTCTGTCATTGAGGCATTAGTATTCACCTGCGATAATCATATGGTTGCCTTGGAACTGTTGTAGGATACAATTACGTCTAAACTATATTTACACTACAGCCTTTAACTAAGTAGTCATCTGTACACCTACGGAATTAATTGAAACTATTCTAAAAAACTTACGTTCATTAGAAATTCTCGGTGAACGCATAGCATTAGCAATATATTTTTGAGAATCATCAAATTGATATACATATTTTATCTCTGCTACCTCTGTTAGGTGCCACAATCGAATATATTTGTAATAGAAAAAGTTGGGCGTCTCATCAAAATGAAGCTACTCACGGAAAATTAGTTTGATCGTAATCAATAGCAAAAATGAACGGTGGGTCCCAGACTATATATCATTTAAGCGATAAGCTATGTATTCCAAACGACATATAATTGGCCGATTCGCAGGTTTTGAATCATAACAATATTTATATTTTAATAGGAGCTGATAAGTTTTGAGAGTAATTAGGTAACGGCATATGTAGATTACCTAATAGCCCTTATTTATTTAATATCCAACTAGGGTGGTGAAGGGGCTGATGGGACCGTGTAAATAGGTCCCACCAGGAAGGATGCGGTGAAAATAAAAATGTATAAAAAGATACGTGAAATGAAGAGAGAGAGCGTAGAGCGGTAGGTGGTCTTGCCTATAAATAAAAATAATAACAAAGACCCCAAATAAAAAGCGTGCACTAACCTGCAAAATCAGTACCTCGTACGGAGCAGCGGCGTCTCAGGATCAAAAAGAGCGTTGTCACGAATCTCACTTTCCAGAAGAGCAATTAGCGGTGTAGTTATAAGCGTGAGAAAGATTGCGGTTCTTCAGAGAGTGCGTTTATATTTCTCATATGTTGTTAGCGATGTATCCAATGCGTAATTTTAATGTATCCAATAATTCTGATAGTAAAGCGGAAACATATATATCTGCGGTATATAGCTGCGATGACAATTATTTTTGTTATTTTTTCTTCTTTTTGGTGAAAATGACAGCGTTACAAAAGCGTCTGCATGCTCCGTATTCGATCAATGAGATGCAGGCCAGTAATACATCTCATTATCTGGAACGCAGCTATTAAATTTATTTATAAGGCCGAACCAGGTGGCTTATGGGTTATTGGATTATTATATGGATCTGGATTATTGTATTGGATATATATATATATATATATATATATATATATATATGGATTATTTCGTACTATAACGCGTAATGACGAAGGACGGTTTTGTGTCCATGTTCCCCTGAATCAGCCACTTGACGTTTTGGGTGATACGTATACTCAAGCTGAATACAGATTTATTGCATTAGAAAATATTTACAACGTTCAGCCGATTATATGCCGCTGTACCTAAATTTTATGGAAGAATACGAGGATTTAGGTCATATAACGATACATCGCTTTGTTATTTCATGCCGCACCACGGCGATTTTCATAAATATAGTACAAGTGCAAACTTACGAGTCATATTCGATGTTAGTACTTCAGCCAGCACTGCAAAATCATTCAATGATATACAGATCATTGGTCCGGTAATACAGCGATCGATAAATCACGATACTTTTACGTTTTAGACAATATTGAATCGTTGCATTTGCAGACATAGAAAATATGTACAGCTAATGCTGGGTTGACAAAAGTCAACGTAATTTGCAAATAACTCTTTGGTGTAAATATCCAACGGGTCCGATGTATCACCTTAATACAGTTACTTACGGCACAGTTTCCGCGCTATATCTAATTATCAGAAGTTCAATACAGGTGTCTGCCTAGTGTGCTGATTTTAATGTTTGGATAGTTATTAACGAACATTTCTATGTCGATGATATGTTAACTCGTCACAATAATAAATTTAAATTACTATAATTATGTAATAAATTTTAGTCAGTTCTCGAAAGGGGTCTTTTTAAACTCAAAAAATGGATTAATCATTTTGATACTGTAAATGTCGAATCAAAACATTTTGTATTAAACGTAAGTGTTTGCTGTAAAATGCTATTCCTAGGTTTGAATTGATATTTCGATACACATCTGAAACTTTATAATAATCATAATACGATAACTAAACGGGTGATTCTTACTTAGTCCCGTAATAATGTCAATAAAAATATTGTTACAAAGGTTATGGTTACTAAAAATAGGTTGGGTCGATCTGCTCTCCATCGAAGTCGAACGTATATGGAACCGTTTTGTTTTTATCTTTCATGTTTTTTAATAAAATTCATGTATCAACACGGCCAATCGTAGGTAGCGAATCCAGGATTAAAATAATTACATATTTTTACGAATGACTCACACGCGGCTTACGGTGCTTATGTATATGTTTGTACGGTTAACATGGATAATTCAATTGCACAACCACTAGCATATCAAAACTTGAATTGTGTGGCGCTTTATTAGGTACTAGACTGTACAAGAGAATTTGTAATTCATTGCATTTTGACTTCGATAACATAGTATTTAATTCAATTAAATTATTTAATTTAAGTATTCTCGCTTCGTCTTACAGATCCCTTGCGATAATCAAATTTTTCTTCAAATTGCAATGGTACGGTGATAGCTTTGGCTACGTAAAGGTTCTCACAGGTCGCCTGATTCTTCGTATCTTCTTATTTTTATTCGGTTCAAAAGCCCAGTATTTAACGGCGTTTTTAAGAAATTTATTTCCAATAACTAATAAGAAACTATCTTTTGAAGGAGTAATAAAAAATCTCGAAATTTACCCGGAGGGTTGTTTTGAGGGGTACTAAAACATCAAAAAATTGAGGAAATTAAAAAAAAAAATTAAACCATTCGGTTTGGTGTGGGACGTCCAATTTTTACTCGTGTTAAAAAATATATATCTCGTCGCAGTAAGCCAAATGACATTTCGAGAATGGCAAAATTTTTGTGGGTTTGATGAAAGAGTTTGCGCATTTCTTATCTAACTATGCTATGCTATCCTCACATACAAGATTACGCATCTGGGTGACGCAACCAGTTTCACTTTATTTCCCCTTATATCAGTCATTTTGGTAGCCTTTGGGAAGCGGGGGTAAAATCATATAAGTACCGCTTACGCCTAGTAGTCGGTTACGTACACATTACATTTTAAGAATTAAGCACAAATAACAGATAACCTTGGTCATCAATTTTGAAGTCTTCCACTACTGCCTCTGTTGTACGAATACACAGCGATGCAGACTAAATTTCATAATATAAGTTAATACTTGGAAACTCATCACGGTAACCAGCAACCTAGTGATCTTAAGGTAAATATTGATAAATAAAAATAACAGATAAATATACAAATTAATACTTTAATTTAGGCACGCGTATCAAATCTTATCTGAAGATATTTTTAATACAAGACCTTGGAATATAACCAGTGTAAAAAAATTGTCATCCAATCAACGTAATATATAAGAAGTGATTCAGCACAATGTGTTATGAACAGGATATGGTACTAATGCATGAATTTGCTAAATAATTCAATATAAATACACCGTAAATTATGTTTATAATCTATAGTTTGGATAGACATAAACTTGTGACAGATGCCTAAAGTGAAAGTGGCACAGGGTTTGCTGAAAGGCGAACGGCTGAAGACGGTGACGGGAGACACCAAATATTACAGTTTCAAAGGGATACCTTATGCAGAACCACCAATCGGAAAACTCCGGTTTAAGGTAAACATTATAAAAATCTGTTCTATATTTAAAAAACATTAAAAGTTTTCATAATACTTTGATCGACATTGTGATATTTCCAATTAATACATCAATATATTTAAATTATGTAAGTTAACCGTTATATGTAAGACGTTTTGATTAATAAAATTGAATTATATATTTATATTGCTATCACCGAAACTTTAACTTGTAACATAATATCATAAGTAAAAAAATATACAACATCCTGAATACGTAAATGGCTATGCAAATGCTATATTGGTCAAGCACCAATCAAAATATCGAGCAGTATGTTTAAAAAAATCCCAAATGTAATAAAGAAAGCACTGAGGGCAAATTGCGAGATCTTGCAGGAAGTACTTATAAGCCTACTTGAAATCCATGAAGGGTGGTTATTAAAAAAATCATTTAGTGACTTTGCCTTGGAACATTAAGTTCAATGCGATTTTATTTTGTAACTATTACTAAATAATTATTGTATGTATCATATTTTATACGATTAATTAGTACCTCTACTGGCACAATATGTTTTAAAAGTACTAAACATGTGTTGCTATCAAAAATTAGATCTGTTTTTGTGTGATATTCATTTGTCATAGTTATTGCCTTCAATTTAATTTATTTTTTAGTTTGTCACGTTAAGTAAATCATTGATGAGAGTACTTACCAAATATTTGAAAATATAGCTCTTTAATTGTTCTTACTGCAATACACGTTAGTTAATATGCTTTATGTTTGAGCATAAAGCACAGGTTTAAGCTACATATCGATAATGGAAATAATAGTCGACTAATGTGTATTTGACAATCTTTACATGTTAGTCAATTATCCTTTGTCAGAAGCGATGTGCATTGCTAATTGTATTAAAGCACTTGTAGGTATGACTGTTATTAGTAAACAAATCGTAAAAACATATTAATCGTTTTACATATTCAATAATAAAGAAGGTATTTGAAAAACTCGTAATATTTGAACAAGTCGAATAGTACGAATAGCAGTATTCGTAAAACTTGAATAGTAAAATCGAGCGAATATTGCATGTCGTACTCCTGTTAAAGTTTACGTAAAATTTCATGATCATTGGTTGACTAGTTAAGACGTGAAAGCGGAACGAACAAGCTCTCTTTCGCTTTTACAATATTGACTAGGACAGCCGTTAGAATGAATTACTTAGGAGCTATTTTCACACTTCGCCAAATGTGCGAAGAATACAGACGTGTACATAACGACTTGCATATGGTGTTTATTGATTTGGAAAAGGCATATGATCGAGTACCTCGAGATGTTCTGTGGTGGGCATTGAAAATGGAAATAGTGCTTGGTAAGTATCTACAACTTATCCGTTGTACGTACAATCAAACCAAAACACATGTTACGTTCGAGGCTGGAGTCACCAACAATTTCTATGTGGACAGGTAGGTTTGCATCAGGCATCAGCTTTAAGTCCTTATTTATTTCTTCTTGTTATTCATCCAGCGTTAACATCAGTGTCTACTGTTTGCTGATGGTAATGTTCTGGTTGAAGAAAATGTTGCAGAGGGTCAGAGCAGGCTGGCGAGAAAAATTGAAGAATGTTGGCTTAAAGATAAGTAGGATAAAAATGGAACCTTTGTTCTGTGACTTCGGAGTCCATCCAGTATATGTCCTATAACTTTAAGTGGTGTATTCTTACCAGCCTTTACCAATTTTCGGTACCTCGGTTCAGTGCCCTAAAATGACGGTGGTATATACAAGGGCCTGAGGAATAGAATAAATGTAGGGTGGATGAATTGGCGAAAGATGTTAAGGGTAGTTTGTTAGAAACTTTTTATATAATACACATTATTACTGACGTACACACGGTACAATTTTTAACTAGATCAAATTAGTACAATACAGAAAAAAATCCTTTATTGTTGCAATTAGACTAAAATTTGAAATCGATTTTTATCCCTACACATTTAAACTAAAAACGGGAATATGATATAAGGTACGTAAACACCCAGAGACAGTAAAAAAGAAAGAAATACACTATAATCTGAGAGAATTCAAAAAACAAATATGTCTTTTTTTATGCGATTGAAGGCAAACAAACAGACCGTTATTTGATGGTAAGTAATCACCGCCGCCCACAGACAGTATTAATGCAGACACGCGATTGATATTATAATAAGTCCATTTTTAAATGTCGAAGTAATTCCAGGATTTAGTACAGAGTAATTATATAAAATAGCTATTATTATGTTATTTTGCAGTGCTGTGTTAGAGATCGCTCTGTAAATAATCAACTATAAAAAAACTATAAGATGATGTTGACGATACAATTTGTAGGAATTGTTTCTAGCAATTCTAATACCTCATAGAGATCGATCGATATATATATTTCGTTAATACCATATTCCACGTGGCTATTAAACTAAAACGTTTAAGATAAATGGTGTCATATTACCAAATTTTCAATTTCAGGCACCTCGTCCGCCTTTAAGTTGGGATGGAGTAAGAAAAGCAACCAAACACGGTCCAGAATGTTCACAACTCAACCTCTTTACAAACGAACTGCTTATTGAAAGTGAAGACTGTCTATATCTCAATGTATACTCACGAGACTTAAATCCAAAAACTCGCCTGCCTGTTATGTTCTTCATCCATGGTGGTGGATACAAGAGTGGATCTGGTAACGATAATTTCTACGGCCCCGATTTCCTCGTAGCACACGATGTCGTTCTCGTTACTATTAATTACAGATTGGAAATATTCGGATTCCTATGCTTAGATACAGAAGAAGTACCTGGTAATGCTGGTTTAAAAGACCAAGTAGCCGCTCTAAAATGGGTTCAAGAAAATATTTCTAATTTTGGTGATGATCCAAATAATGTTACTATAATAGGAGAAAGCGCAGGTGGGGCTTCAGTGGGTTTTCATATCTTATCGCCATTAGCTAAAGGCCTCTTCAGAAGATCTATATTAATGAGCGGTGTGCCATTTTGTGATTGGTCACTAGCTTATCAACCACGTAGACGCGCATTCGCTCTTGGAAAACATCTAGGATTAGATACAACAAATCCTGATGAGCTTCTCAACTTTCTTCAAAGCCTTCCAGCGGAAAAGCTTATTGATATTAGTCCCTGTTTGACAGCATCCGAAGAACGATCTAATAGTACTCTTAAAATTTGTCATTTCACTCCGGTCGTTGAAAAGAATTTTGGTAAAGGCCATTTTTTAACCGAAAACCCTGCAGATGCAATCAAGAATGGTAGAATTAATGAAGTCGATATTCTAATTGGCCACACTAGTAATGAAACTTTGTTTGGTGTAGAACTTTTTGAAAGTAAAATTATAAATGTGTACAAATCATACCCGGAACTGTTTGTACCACGAGAAATTTTAATGAAAACCAATTCAGACGTAATTTTAGAGCTATCAGATAGAATTATTAAGCATTTCTATGGTGATAAAAAAGTGGATATCGACGCTTTGAGAGAATTTATCTCCTACACTAATGAATCCAATTTTGTTTATGAAATTTATAGATTTTTAAGGATTATGCCCAAGATTGGAGATGTTAAGAGATATTTTTACAAATTTTCTTGTATATCCGATAGAAATGTTTATGGGAAAATTGGTTTAAAATATGGAATGAGCGGTGCGGCACATTTAGATGATTTGATGTACTTATTTCATGCCAAGAAGTTTGGTCTCGAACTTAAAAAACGGAGTAAAGAGTATCAACTGGTTCAGTTTGTCTGCAAAATTTTTACGAACTTTGCTAAGTACGGGTAAGTAATTCTAATTAAATATATTTTTACCTTGATATAGCTATTAAAAGAAACATATTTTGAATTAAATCCTCGATTCGATCGATGTTAATACACGGAAACATAAGGTTGCTTTCAGTTATAACATCCAATATAGGGGTTTGATTGTAATATTCCTAAATGCAAAAGATTTTATATTAGTCACTTATTAGCCTTTATATCGATGGAGAATTACTCAGATAGTATCATAAAAAATGTTTATCTCGTAACATTATAATACAATTTGAGTAAGACAGCCTCGTCTATAGGAATATATGTGATGCTAAGTAACATTTTTTAAGTCATAGTGGCCCAGTAGTTTGACCGGCTGAATGTCAATCCCATGTCCGCAGATTTCAACCACGGCGTGTACTAACGAACTTTTTGAAATTTGGGTATATCTATTCATTTCAATTGGTAACACTGTCAAATGATAGCGAAGAAAAGATCGTAAGGAAACCTGAACCTGATAAATATATTTTATTGTAATTTTTGTAGTACCATCGTATGTGAAAAAATATAGATCTGCGGATTTCTTTGAATTTGAAATCTTCAATACGTCGAGGGCTGGCATAATTGCCATACCTTTCTTTGAAAATTGGTCTCAAGCTTTGCAGTAGGTCTCTTATTAATTGACGTCAAGTAATATTTAGTCCTTATGAAAAGTAAGTAAAATCAAGTCCTATCATCATGAGGCACCGTTGCCTTCATAAACACATATTCTATACCCGATTCTACATGAGTAAACTCATCTCGTTTCACTTAATTAATGCAAAGAAGGAGCATACTATCTTGTCACAGTCATTGTGCCTTTGTTAGTAGTAGCTTTCTTATATTTGGTTTTCATTGTCTATACTACCAAGTAAGGTACACCTTGGTATACGGAATATGTCAATACATGTCTAAGTCCAAGTTTATGGGTCTCTTTTTCAAAGTATTCGTACGTACGTACACAACGTACGCAGTAAGCTACGTAGTTATCTTTTCACTATATTATGTATCATATTTTTTTTTTATTCCACCATGGTGCCCCAGGTAAAAGTTAGCGTTATGATACTGTAGTGAGTTGAATAAATGTCAAAATAAAGCAAAACGGCTTACTAAATCAGTATTATAAATGTATTGTTAATACAAAATACTTCAAGTCTCACTTTAAATTAATTGTTCACCACGTACCATGATACTGTCCTAGAAAAATCCTCCTAATACTTTAATAAAATTTACATTATTAATTATTCAATACACAGTAACGTTAAATGATATTTTCGAATTCCTACAATGAACCTGAGATTTCGATGAAGAAAAACATCGTGGTGAAACCATAGCACGCTGGTAAGCTTCCTGATGCAACCCCCACCTTAAAACTTTGTCATGAAGCACCTAAAAGAGCATTATAGCAGCCACATTTAAAAGTCAGTTCTGTAGTCTTAATATTTATCATCTTGACCCACAATGTCGTTTTATATCACAAAAGATCAGGGTAAAAAGCTAATCAATAAAATAATTTTTGTGTAAGGTAGCTATAAATTAAGTTTTTTTTTATTTCATGTTAGTACTCCAACTCCCGATAAATCGCTAGGAGTAGTGTGGCCTGAATACGACAACGATACAAAGAGCTATGCTGAGATAGGAGACAATCTGACCATTGGACAAAACCTCGGCGATGACATCATCAACTTCTGGAAGAGTATTTACGACTACGCTGGAGTAGAATTTTAAGCCATTACACATAACGCTAAGGATTCGATTAAAAAGTTATTAACTCGATTTCTTGTCTTTCTGTTGGTTTGCTCATTACATATTTTGCAAATAATTTTAGGTTAACTTTCCAATGACTTAGGTAATTGAAACTTTAAAGATGGTTTAGAACAGGATAGTATTGCAATAATAATTTATTTTCTTGATTACTGATTTTTGTTTGTATAAATAACTCAGAATTAGATAACAATACAATTAAGTCGATTTCTGACAGTTCTTTTGTATGTCCGTTTGAAAAAAATAGCTCAAAATGGGATAACAAAGCTATTTTGTGATAGCTAGTTTATTTACTTGTCTGTTTTGGAAATTATTGCATTTGATTTTAAAGTTTTGTAGATGGTAGAGCTACGCTGAAGCTATTACTGGTTTCAGCATGAATGGGTCGGCTCGCCCGGGGTAGTACCACCCTCTCACAGAAAACCGATGTGAAGTAACAGTGATTGCACTGTTGCGTTTCGTTCGGTCAGTGAGAGCGCCGGAGGCCCACATATTTAAAAGGCCGGCAACGCACTTGCGACTCCCCTGGTGTTGCTAGTGTCTATGGACGGCGGTGATCACTTACCATCAGGTGACCCACCTGTTCGTTTGCACTCTATAATATAAAAAAAGTAACTTATAATAAGCCTCTGCCATAATTTATTCGATGTGTGGATTCGATTCCAAAATTTTAAAGACACAAGACTAGAAGTTGAAGAGAATTATTTGATATTTTTTTAGTATGTCATGTTTTTAAAACCTACAAAAAATTGCACAATAACGAAAAACATAGAGCTATTTACAGTTTTAACGTTGTTGTAATTGGAAGTAACAAAATTACAAATGTAAGTTCTCGTATAAATATTTATTATTCACTTCAAATATATTTCATTAGATTGTCCTCACTCGCGATAACTACTACCATTCAAGTTATAGCAGTTTCAATAAGTATCAGAAAAATACTCCACGGTACATATTATATATTGCTCCAACATAATTCTTTATGTTACAGAATTTTATTTGTTTTGTGTAGTGCTTTGTTTCATAATATGGTTCACCATCACTATTCAGTACATACGTCACTTATTTTGGCAAAATCTGCACTAAAACATATGTAGATATCAAGAGATTAATAAAATAATTACAATGACATAATTACAATTAAGTACATTTTAATATTTTTATTTCATTTGCTGCAATATCATTATCAGACCGATCGTTGAAAATAATGTTACTGCTTATTAATTCCTAATACAACATCTCGTTGAAGAAATGAGATTTAATGCACGATCATGCATTTTTGCAAATTTTCAAACTTTATTTCGATGATAGCCTAAATCCAGACAACACTCAGCTTCATTTGGTCAGAATATAAAAACCTAAACGGAAATTATGTGGAACATTTGTAAACACAACTTTAAAACTGGGCACGAATGCAAACGACTATTGAATGAACTTTTGGAAAGCATGTTATGAGTAGATTTGAATTTGAAGTGGTACCAATAGAAACTCTACAAAAAATTGTAAACATAAGGATTTATTAAATTGGACAATGTTTCTTTATGTTATTTCAGTCTCACGTCTCATGATACTAAATGCAACGACAAGAATTCGTTTTCATAAATTACTTGGGATAGATTGTTTAGCTATGACGTATTTTTTTTATAAGTAAGCGTATTTAAACATTTAAATAAATAATATTTATTATAATTTGAATCGCAATAGAAATACACGGACACCTTACTTGTTTTAAGACCTCTTTAAGTCTGCTACATTGTATGAAAATACCAGTGTTACAGTCTTATCTTATGATCTTTATATTTGTAGCAACAGTATATATAATGTTTTCATCAATGCGGTGTTCTATATTATTGTTTTCAATTAAAAGTGCTTTTTTAATTTTTGTTGCATGAATATTCAGTGACTGGACATCCGTGTTTTGTATGGACTCCCATTTATAATTTGCGCTGTAGTATTCTTTTCACTTGTACTGAGGTTGCCCGTTGTTGGACGTTTGCTTATTCCTTTATATACTTTTTATTCATTGCCTCTTCCAACTTCAATACACCAATATAAATTGTTGCTTGATGATACTTTTAGTCAGTTTGGCTAAGCGGCAAAGAGATTAGTACAACAATTCAGTATGGAAACCTTTCTTACACAAGGTAGTCTAGGAATAAAGACTTGCAAAGGTAATGCAACCATTAGTTAATACTAAGGAGGATAGATACGTAAAGGTCTGCAGACATCTATACTCAAATAACAAAGTGTTTCATAAATTTCTTTTGGATTTTTGACGAAAAAACATTGCATCACAAATTTGCTGTCTCTTAATATCTCTTAGTACTATTTAATTCTATACACTTTATATTTATAACTTATTAAGGTTGGTTATAGAACAATGTATGTCAATTCGGTTCGCTTGATCTGAAATATGTCATTTATGATATAATTATTAATGCCCGGTTTCTGAAGCCGTCAGTTAAACCATCAATAGCTATTGATTCAATAAAGTTATCCATAAGATAAGCGACGTTTAACTGTCAATGCGTTTCTGAATACACAACGAGACGTCAAATAACTATCAAACCAAAAACTACTTCTTTGATGTTCACTAGATGATTCTTTTTACAAAATGGTGTATAAAATTGATTTTATTATTTCAATTCGTCATTAATTGTTGTTCTATTGTAACAGCTTTTTTGTCAATTTAGATTCGTGGCTTTATTTTAATTTTAGTTATAAAGTTTGTATGCTGATTTGTTACATAGCTGTTCCTCAAAGACTGAAAATTGACCCCTCATTCCCAAAATGACGAACATATTAAAAACTTTGGTTTTGTTATTGCTTGAATGGTATTATTATCACGCATAGTAGTATAATTTTTGTTGATTCAGTTAGATTTTATACTCAGCAATCCTGTTGAAATCATTATTTGTATGTATTTCATAAATAGATAAAAAATATATGTACGACAATAAAGCACGAAAACAATATTAAAATATTATATAGTTGCTAAAGAATTTGTGTCGACAAAAAATAAACATAAAATGATTTTGAAGTACAGAGATTAGAAATTATCTACAGTATTTTTATACTGAATTACGATGAATTTTCGGATCCTTATTCATATTACGGAACATAATAAACAATAATTTAAACAACATTTGTGCTAAAATTAGTATACCGAAACAAAGAAAAAAGGGTTTCAGGTCAGTTTTGGCAGATGAAACGTCAAATTCAACTTATCGAATAGATAAACGCCCAATCTTGGCCAGTTAAGTTGAACCGAGGTTAACTGACATTTCTCGTATAATTGTGTGTTCAGAAACCCAATTTGACAAGTTATCGAACCGATAGCGCTATTGAACAGATAAACTACAGTTAAAAATGCTTCAGAAACCGGGCAAGGTAATGTAATTACAAATCAAAGTCTAAAGAAACGAACATCATATAGATCATATAGAATTCCTATGCGCCAAGAAATGGCTCATCACTACACTCTGATGATTTAACTGCGCTCCTGAAAACAATTCCATAAGGAAGAATGGAATTTAGGGTACTCCATTGTACCAAGTCTGCAATTCACGGGCTCTATTTTGCTATTTCAGTTTATTTAGTTTGTAATTTAGCTTCGGATTTTCTAATCAATGAGTTCATTGATTAAGGAGTTCTTAACATATCTGTCAACATATTAGAAACTCGATGTTTGTTTTTCTCTACGTTAGTGTGCTGATAACTCGATAAACATTTATTCGATGTACGTAATTATTTTTAAGTTAATGAATAGGGTTACCTAGATATGTGTTAACATACATTTTGATAAAATAAGTATTATGGACACTGAATAAGGATTTAAACAAAATTTATTTAACACCAAATAGAAATATAACTGCACAAATTATCAAAAAAAAACTATTGAAATATTTGCGGCAAACTTAATATTTTCCGTGTAGTGTTTTTTTTTCTGATTATTGAAACTGCTATAAAATACATGACTTGAATGTTATTACTTATTCCGGGTGAGAGAAATCCAAGAACTGAAATATGTTGTAAATTTGAAATGAAAAACTTTTTAAAATTTACAGGAAATATATTTTAGAGTTTTATTAATTCCAATTGTAACAGCATTATAATGTAATGCGCTCTGTATTTTACGTTATTGTACAATTTTTAGAAGGTATTAAAAACGTGGTATACTAAAAATTATCAAATTGTTTATCAATTTATTATTTTTAGTCTGTGTATGTATTTATGTGAAAATTTTGCAACTGATTACAGACATCGAATAAATTATGGCGGAGGCTTATAATAAGTTAGTTTAAAATCAAATACAAAAAGGTTACAAAACAGACCAGTAAATAAACTAACAAATAGATAACGACATAGCTATTCAATTTTGAGTTATTTGTATGAAACACACAAAGAAATGAACGAATAGTCTAAAAACGTGTTAATTATATAGTAACCCAGTCTGAGTTATTCATAAAAAACAGATAAGGGAATATTTAAGAATCTAAGTTATTATTGCATAACTATCCTATTCTAAAGTATGATGTAAATACCTACCTAAATAATTGGAAAGTAAACCTAAAATTGTTTGCAAACTATGTTAACCAGCAGACCAAAAACAAAGACAGACTAAAGTGCGAGTTAATAACTATTTAAAAAAATCCTTAACGGTATATTTAACAGGTTAAAATTCTAGTCCAGCGTACTCGTAGATATTCTTCCAGAAGTCGATGGCACTAGCGCCGATGTTTTGTTCAATGGTCAGAGTGTCACCTATGTCCCCATAGCTCTTCGTATTATTGTCATATTCAGGCCACACTACTCCTAGCGATGTATCGGGAGTTGGATTACTGCCATAAAAAAAATGGTAAAATGAAAAACGTTGGAAATCTAAAGTCGACCTATTAAAAAATTGTTTTATAGATATTAGCGGTTGACCTTGCCCTTACTCTTATCTGATATAAAACGACATTGTGCCCCTAAATGCTAAATGTTAAGCCTATAGAAGTGACTATTTATAGGTGATGAAACAGTTTCAATGTGGGGATCGTATCAGGAAGCCTACAACTGTGCTATAGTTTTACCACGATATATGACTTCATGGAAATCTCGGTCTAATTTTAGGGATTCGAAAATATAATTGAACTTTGGTAACTATTAAATAATTAAGAATGTAAATTATGTTACAAAATGAGAGAGTTTCTTCGCGGATAGAAGCACAGGACGTGGTAAGCCATACTTCTAAATTTCCAATTTATCTGAAGTATTTTATTTTGTATTATGCATACTTTTACAATTCTGATGCAATACACTATGTTGCTTTATTCAACTCACTTCAGTATGCTTTATATATATTACCATAACTCTGGCTGTTACCACACATATCATGGTGGAATAAACAAATGTATGATACATAATATAATGAAAAGATAACTTATATGATGCTTCGAAAAAGAGTCGTATAAACTGACTTGGACATGAATTAAAGTATTCTGTATACAATTGTGTAGCTTACTTGGTGCTATAGTTCATCATAAAGGCACAATGATTGAGCCAAGATAGAATGCTCCTTCTTGTTATTGATTAATTTACTCAGACCAAAGCGGTTGTAGAAAATGTGTTCATGAAGGCAGCGTTTAGTTTACTTTTCAAGAGATGAACCGAATATCACCTGCTGTCATGTAGTGACTAATGAACTATTAATAGTCCTATGGGCCAGGCTATCGTTTTCAAATTGGGTTATACGGTAACAAGAATGTGTGATTGTACGACGCTAATTAAATCGTTTTCCATAGATGTGAAGTCTAATGATTGATTAAAATATAATACTTTAAATTTAGAAATGTTAAAATCAAACCCCTAGTTTGGATATTATAATTAAAGTCTCCTTACGTTTCGTGTATTAGCATCAGCCGAATTCAGGTACATGTAGAATTTGGTTTATATTTATTACTTATTAAACACATATTTAATTAGAATGACTCACCCGTATTTCGCAAAGTTCGTAAAGATTTTGCAGACTAACTGAACCAGCTGATACTCTTTAGTCCCTTTTTTAAGATCGAGACCAAACTTCTTGGCATGAAATAGATACATCAAATCATCTAAATGAGCTGCACCACTTATTCCATATTGTAAACCGACATTCCCATAAACATTTCTATCGGATACACAAGATAATGTGTAAAAATATCTCTTAACATCACCAATCTTGGGCATAATTCTTAAAAATCTATAAATATTATAAACAAAATAGGATTCGCTAGAGTAGGAGGTAAATTCCTTAACAGCGTTGACATCCATTTTTTTATCACCATAGAAATGCTTAATAATTCTATCTGATAACTCTAAAATTATTTCTGGTTTGGCTTTCATCAAAATCTCTCTAGGCACAAACAATTCTGGGTATTTTTTATGCTCATTTATAGCTTGACTTTCAAATTGCTGTATAGCAAGTAAACATTCTTCACTAGTGTGACCAATTAGAAGATCAACTTCATTAATTCTACCATTCTTGGCTGCATCTACAGGATTTTCGGTTAGAAAATGATCTTTACCAAAATTTTTTTCAACAACTGGAGTGTAGTGATACATTTTACGAAGACTATTAGATCGTTCTTCGGATGCTGTTAAATAAGGGTTAGTATCAACAATTTTTTCCACTGGAAGATTTTGAAGAAAGTCGAGAAGTTCATTAGGATCTGTTGTGTCTAATCCTAGATGTTTTCCAAGAGTGAATGCGCGTCTACATGGTTGATAAGGTATTGCCCAATCACAAATTGGTACACCGCTCATTGATATGGCTCGTCTGAAAAGCCCTTTAGATAATGGTGATAATATATGATAAACTACTGAAGCCCCACCCGCACTTTGTCCAAATATAGTAACATTATTTGGATCACCACCAAAGTTGGAAATATTTTCTTGAACCCATTTTAGAGCGGCTACTTGGTCTTTTAAACCAGCATTACCAGGTACATCTTCCGTATCTAAGCATAGGAATCCAAATATATCCAATCTGTAATTAATAGTGACGAGAACGACATCGTGTGCTACGAGGAAATCGGGGCCGTAGTGATTGTCGTTACCAGATCCACTCTTGAATCCACCACCATGGATATAGAACATAACAGGTAGACGAGTTTTTGGATTTAAGTCTCGTGAATATACATTGAGATATAGACAGTCTTCGCTTTCAAGAAGCAGTTCGTTTGTAAAGACGTCGAGTTGTGAGCATTCTGGACCGTGTTTGGTTGCATCTCTTACTCCATCCCAACTTAAAGGCGGATGAGGTGCCTGTATTTGGAAATTTAGGATTATATTATGATTTGTCTTAAATTGTATCAGTTTAATAACTACGTGGAAAGTGATATTAAGTAAATAATAACGAAACATATGTAAGAGCGATCACTGTGGGGTATTAGAATTCCTTAAAATAATTCCTACAAGAACAGTATTGTTAACATGGCCTTACATTTTTTTGTTTACAGTTGATAATTTGCTGTATAAACTCTAATATAGCAGAGAGAAACAATATATTTGTAGCTATTTTATTTCATTACTGTGTATTAAGATTCCTGGAATTACTTTGAAATATATAAACACATTTAATTGGATAATGGTTGATACTATATTTGTTAAAATAGCGTTGGCAATAAT
Organism: Antheraea assamensis; assembly: GCA_035772565.1. Classification (NCBI taxonomy): domain Eukaryota; kingdom Metazoa; phylum Arthropoda; class Insecta; order Lepidoptera; family Saturniidae; genus Antheraea; species Antheraea assamensis. The sequence goes on from JAQQSE010000012.1 coordinate 1,188,765, forward strand.
CAATTATGTTTTTAGTCATATATAAAAGATAAAAATGATTACTTGTGGGTTCATCATCATCATCAGTCTGTGAAAGAGACTTACTGCAGGACCATAGGCCTTTTCTCAAAGGAATGTATGGACATAATCACCACGCCAGCCCATGACATATTGGCGTTTTCAAGTTCTAAATAATCTATCGTTCTATATTTTGCCACTTACGGTGGTACTGCAATAACATATTTCAGGTTCAGGTTTCCTTTACCGTTAACTGATAGTGTTACCAATTAAAATTAGTAAATGTACGCGAATTCCGAAAAACTCGTTGGTACACGCTAGGGTTTGGATGAATATTCCACAGGTCAAACCGCTCGACGACCACGAGACACTTTGGTTTTTCTTACAAGATTGATGTAATATATAATATTGTGGAATTTTCTGCGGGCATCTTTCATATGCACAACTATGTCGTACATTATTTGTATGTATCTTGTAAGATTTAACTAGCATTAGCAATATAATTGGTAGAAAATTCCTTCCTACGATTATTCTAAGTAATATTATAAAAGCGAAAGTGTTTTGTTCGTTCCGCCGCTTTCACGACTTAACTACTCAGCATAACATTATGAAATCTGATACTCACGTTGTCAGGAGTACATAAAATGTATTGTTCCCGAGGGATATCTTAAATCTACACTGACGCGAGCGAAGTCGCGCGCAGAAGGTAGTGTTAGAATGTACCTACTTTCCTCTACTTTATGTAAATATAATATACGTGTATTATACATATAAACTATACGGAATAAATGCTTTTACCGCTAGTGTAGTGAATCCAAATCCATTGCGTAGTTTTGAAAAAATAAGTGAACACAGAGAAATGAAAAAATATTTTGTTGTATATTTATAGATGTATAGTTAGGTTTTCTAGTTTTTATGCTATTTATCCCGAAGGTGATGAATCGAGTGTATTAGATACAATCATTTTTAAAATAAAGACTGAGGGAGTCATTTAATCAGACGGGTGAATATAAAGGTGTAAGATAATTGTTTGGTATGTTAGCGATCGTGATGAAGTTAGAAATATATAGAATTATTTTATTGAAGTCCTTTTTTAATAACAATATGAGAGAGACGTTAATTTAGCATATATCTTAGAAAAACTTGTATACGGTAAAGCATAAACTCTTATTTCATTCAAATATGTTGTAATTCTTCATATATACTTATCATTCTTACTTAGGCCCTTTAAGAAGGCATATTCATACGTAGCTTTAGTGTTACTAGAGTTATTCGTTATAATTGGAAAACTACGACCATATTCGTCACGAAATACAATAGTAAAATGATAAATGCTATTAGTAAATGGACAAAATCGTGTCACCGGAAATATTTAGTTTTGTAACTTACGGTGATAGTAACTCAATGTTCTATGGTGATTATTTATTACTTGTAATTATAAAGTTTAATTTTATGAATCAACCCGTTTCATTCTTGACAGCTAACTTAAAGAATTTTAATATATTTGATATGTTAAATGGAAATATTACAATTTTAATCAATGTATTACGAGAAGTTTTAATGTTGTTTATATATAAGATAGATTATTTAATATACCTTGAACCGGAGTTTACCAAGTGGTGGTTGTGCGTAGGGTATCCCTTTGAAACTGTAATACGTGGTGTCTCCCGTCACCGTCTCCAGCTGTTCGCCTTTCAGCCAACCCTGTGCCACTTTCACCTTAGACATCTTTATCGAGTTTATGTCTATTCAAACTATAAATTGCAAATATAATTCACGGCGTATTTATATTCAATTATTTCGCAAATTCATGCATTTGTATTATAGCATGTTCATACCATATTCTGCTGTATCACTTCTGATATATTTTCTTTCATTGGATGACTATTTTTTACGCTTGTCATATTTCAAGATCCTGTATTAAAAATATCGTCAGATAAGATTTGTCGGGTGACTGTCTAAAATAAAGCATTGATTTAAATATTAGTGTGTTATATTTATTTACCTCCCTACATTTATTGTGATCACTAGATTGGTGATTGCCGAGTTGAGCTTCCAAATGTTAAATTTATAGTTTAGAATACATTGCTACACATTCGTGTACCTAAGCTTTAAGATTAATTAAGCTGTCCCAAGGAGGGATGATGTGAGAGAGACATCTTGACATAAGATAATAATTCATTCACAAGATGAAGAAACATGTTGTATCGACCGTACTTAGGTCAGACAAGAGTAAGAAGAACATGACGACTGTTTAAAATAAAACAGTTTGTTTTTCTAGCCTATGTTTGTTTATTGCCAGAGATGAATTTTAGCGGATGTCTATTTAGCAACATAGTTTTAAATAAGATAATATACAATATGTAGACTGCAATTAGCGTTCATAAAACGGCACCAAATATGTATATTTGCTTTATAGTGACAGAAAATGCTTTGTGAAATCATCATCATCTTACCCTTATCCCACCTAAGTAGGGTCGGCACAACATGTTTTCCTTTTCCACTCTCCTCTGTCAGATGTCATCTCAGTATTCACACTTTTTATACACATATCGTTTTTCACACAATCCATCCACACCTTTTTCGGTCTTCCTCTACTCCTATATCCGTCCACTTTCAAACTCAAAATTTTTCTTGTTACATGACTTTCATCTCTTCTCATAATATGCCCGTACCACGCTAACCTACTACTCCTCAACTTCTCTGTCACTGGTGCTATTTTCAAACTTCCTCTGATATACTGATTCTTAATCTTATCCATCCTTGTTACACCACACATCCATCTTAACATTCGCATATTTGCCACATGTAATCTTTTCTCATCCGTCTCTTTCGTAGCCCAGCACTCAGATCCATATAACACGGCTGGTCTTATTATAGTTTTATACACCTTCCCCTTGAGTTTCAACGGCATTCGTAGGTCACAAACCACCCCAGACACCTTTCGCCAATTCATCCACCCTGTATTTATCCTATTCCTCACGTCCTTGTCTATTGCACCGTCATTTTGGATCAATGAGCCGAGGTATCGAAAATTGGAGCAGGCTGGTAAGAATACACCGTTTAAGATAATATGACAAAAACTGGATGGACCTCCGAAGTCACAGAACAAATGTTCAGTTTTCATCGCACTAATCTTTAAACCAAAATTCTCCAGTTTCTGTTGCCATTTCTCCAGCCTACTCTGGACCTCGGCTGCATATTCACCAACAAGAACAATATCATCAGCGAATAGCATACACCAAGGTGCTTCCTCCTGTATGTCTGATGTTATTGCATCCATGACAAGAAGGAATAGATAAGGACTTAAAGCTGATCCCTGATGCAAACCTACAGCCACATGGTAATTGTCGGTAATTCCAGCCTCGGATCTAACATGTGTTTGAGCTTGACTATACATACAACGGACAAGTTGTAAGTACTTCCCAGGCACTCTTTTCTCTTTCAGCGCCCACCACAGAACTTCCCGAGGTACTTGATCATATGCCTTTTCCAGATCAACAAACACCATATGCAAGTTTTTATGTACACGTTTGTATTTTTCGCACAGCTGGCGAAGTGCGAAAATGGCATCTGTTGTCGCATGCCCAGGCATAAACCCGAATTGATTCTCAGTAACTTCAGTTTCATCTCTTATTCGTCTCGCTATCACTCTTTCCCAGACTTTCATACTATGTGACATAAGCTTTATCCCTCGATAGTTATTACAGTCCTGTACATCACCCTTATTCTTAAAGATAGGCACTATTATGCTATTGTACCATTCATTTGGGATCTCCTCCTCTTGCAATATCTTATTAAAAAATAAAGTCAGCCACATCCATCCATCTATCTTTAGAAACTTCCATACTTCAATAGGTATACCATCTGGCCCTACTGCTTTTCCGTTCTTCATACCATTCACAGCTTCTCTTACTTCTTCCTCTCTTATCTCCTGTACAACATCTAAATTTAATGGTACAGCCTCTAGCTCTTTGGACCAATCATTTTCTTCATTCATCAGTTTTTCAAAATATCGTATAGTATATAGTTTATAAATAATATTTTTCGAAAATATTCATATAAATCATATGCTGTAATGCTGTAAAAGGCCATATAGATCTATATTCAATCAACAATGTATTTAAGGTATTTAATTGGATAAGGATTAATGCTGTATTCGGTTAAAATTGCTTCGAAAATAAGCCATTATTTGTCGTAAAAAGTAAATGACAAAAAATTTTTATTGTGGAATATCCATAAAAGATAGACATATACCACCCGGGAGTTTTCTGTAAACCTTTTCAATATGTACAATACTTAGTACATTATTTTGATAAATCTCGTAGGGTTCAGCCTGCGTTTGTTGCAATGTAAGCGGAATAAATGTAATTATTTACGACATCACATTAGCAACTTCAAAAATAACAGTATTTCTCCACTGTTTAATGAATGTTATTATACATATAAACCTTCCTCTTCAATCACTCTATCTATTAAAAAAAACCGCACCAAAATCCGCTGCGTAGTTTTAACAATTTAAGCATACATAGGGATATAGGGACGGAGAAACCGACTTTGTTTTATACTATGTAGTGATACATGTACATATAACTGATGAGGCAGGCGTGTTAATAGCTGTGGTCACTTAGCAGCTTCAGGATTCTCTTGACTAAACACGGGGGTGCGCGGTCAGCCTGTGTCTATATTTTGAAAATGTGAAAGTATGTGAACGGTAGCTTTCCTCTGTACACCTAATTTAATTTCTAAATTCTGTACTACGAATTTGAAATTGTGCCTGTCTGTCTGTTTGCATGTCTGGATTTATCTTATAGCGACAGCTTCTTAGAACAAAGACATAGTTAATACTCCATAATAATATATGGAGGGTAAAGATAACGAGAAATATCCCTTACTCCTATTCATAGCGTCTTCCTCCAAGAAAGCTTCTACAGAAATGTATCTAATAATAATTCCATAATTTACCAAAACGATGATACTGTAGCTAACGTGTATTAAGCGTTTTTTTAATATTAGACCAGATACGTATTATTTTAAGAATCCCATAATACAATTTCTTGCGGAACAAACAAGCGATTACTTTTTGTGTAATCGCCAAAACATAAATTTGTGGAATATTCGAAACAATTGAGCCGATTTTGACTAGCAGATAACTGAAGTTATAAGAACTAATTTAGCCTATATTATTTCATACTAACTGTTACTCACGAATTCTTCTGCGTTAAATTTATCAAAAATATATTGTTCACTGTAAACATCTACGTGCGGCATGCGCTGTAATGAACTCCAAGAATTAATATAATTGAAATTCATATACTTGTTTATATGTATGTAATTTGATTGATCTGTCTTTTTTTATTTTACTAACCGCGTTTGCGTCTAGATAACACAGTAGCTATAGCAACGTATAAGATTATTGCATCGAATTCAATGAACACTATTTAAATCGTTAAATATTAAAAACTGCTTACTGATGGATATAGAATTTTATATATTTTGATTTATATTAATGTAAAATTTTAAGACTTCAAGTCTTTCTTTATATTTGATTAAAAAAATTATTGTCATCATCTCATTGTTTACAATTCAACATTATACATAATAGGAATTTGGTCTTTTTAATATTAGACTAGACACGTATTACGTTACGAGTTCCATAATACAATTTCTTGTGGAATAGAGATGCGATTACTTTTTGTATGATCGTAAAATCTTAAATATATGACAATATCTTTTATTATAACATTTTTAAGAGTTAGTGTATAGCTTGAAATTGTCATTACTTTCTTATATAGTGTAAGTGAACACTGAGGGAGTTATATAGTGGGTTAAATTTCCAGATATGTTGTTGATGCATGGGTTGATGGGATGGGATTTACCCATCCGGCACACTGTTATTATTTATATATTTAATGAACACGTTACATCTTATAGTAGGTGGTGTGCGTGTCGTACCTATAATGTTTTTGATAAAGTATATCTATAATTTTATCTCTTCACACTATTTTATATTACTTTAATACGATTTAAAAAAACGTCCGCGGCTCTGGGCATCTATTAATATATCAGAGTGGCCTGTTACGAAATAACTACTTCATTTGGTTTTTTACGAAACTATGTTAGCTTATCATATCTTAAGAACCCCCTCCAAAGCGCAGCTCAAAAAAAATGTTTTAAGGGTCGCTCAAAACTTATAAACATTTTCAAAGTAGTCGAACACAGATTTTTTTCTCGTTATTTCACTATTTACTACCATTAAAATGATTAAGATCCTGAAACTGTCAATATTTTAATATTTTGAGGTCGCTCAAGATTTTTTAAAGTTTTCAAGTGGAATTTGTACCTTAGACCTTTTTCAGCGACTTCTGAACATGAATATTAACGACCATTTCTATTTCTTTTTCATGAAGTTGACATACTAAAGAATATAAGTAAGGCTTAAGAGACGTAATTGCAGCAGGCCCAAAAAACGTTGCCTGGACGTTGTATAGTGAACATGAAGAAGAATTACCTCACAGAAAAGAATGCCAAAGATCGGGCAAAGTGGAAAAGTTAAGTAGGAAAGCGAACCCTGGCACCAAGCCGGGAAAATGCTAGGCAGAAGTAGAGATATAAAAAAAATCAAGATTATTTTCACAATTAATATGTAATTAACAACCAGAATTAAACAAAAGCGCTATGTTTCACTGGAAATCGAAAATACTTAAAGAATTTGAAGTTATAATAAAATTCATGACAAATCGAGTCGATGTACGACTTGAAATTGAATCTAATTTGTTTTTTTTTTGTACAGTTCATCCATCCCTGATGACTCATACGATATCAAATGGTCAGTTCTTAACTTTAAAAACTTGAATTATGTAGACATAGCAAATGAAACTCTCACAATAGGCTCAAGCCCTGACGGTAAAGCGGTCAAATTCTGGAACTGAATGTTAAGTTTAGCTGAACTTTAATACTATTTCAGTGTTATTATTGACCTAACTCGCCCGTATTGTAACTGTTGTAACAAATTTATTTTCTTAAAAATAATTGTGTGTTTAAATATATATTAATAAATAACCAAAAAGTAAAAATACGGTAAACGAACGTTTATTTTCATCAAATTATTTACTTTTATTAATAAGTTAACTTTAATTCATCTCATAATAAAAAAAAAAACTTCAGTATATTTTAATATCAGGTTGTGTAGAGGCTTGTCACGGCGATTTTCGCACAAATATTTAGGAAAACATGGAGTTTTAGAGGGATTTTAATCTGGTATGTTTCATTTTGTGTTAGTCTACTATCTTGATAAGTACATGTTTAATAAATGTAATTATTTTTTAATTATTTGATAGGTTGTCTGGATAAGTGTTAGGATAAATTTTGATGAAATAAGTATCGTAGGCACTAAAAAATGATGATAAACCAAATTTATTAACCAAAAAACAAAAATATAAAAACGTCAATCTTTTTATCTACTGAATTATATTAGAGCGATGTAATAATATGTTCCGTGAAGTTTTTGCTGATACTTATTGAAACTGCTATAATACACATAATTTGAAAGTTATTACTTATTATAGGTGAGAACAATCCAAGATCAGAAATATGCTGTAAATTTGAAGTGAATAAATATTTAATATATTACAAGAATTTTTTGTTTTTATTTTATTACTTCTAATTGCAACAGCATTAAAATTGTAATGAGCTCTATGTTTTATGTTATTGTACAATTTTTATTAGGTTTTGAATACGTAGTACACTAAAAAAATATCAAATAATCATTTTCAGGTTTTGGTTTTGTTTGTGTGTTAAAAATTTGCAACTGATAACAGACATCGAATAGAATATGGCAGAGGCTTATTATAACTTAGTTTAAAATCAAGTACAAAAATATTACAAAACTATCAGTTAAATAAATTAGCAAACAGAAAACGACGTTATTCAGTTTTGAGTTATATGTGTCAAACACACAAACAAATGAACAAATAGTTTAAAAAACGAGTTGATTGTGTAATTACCCAATCCTGTGTTATTTTACAAATCAAATAAATGAATAGTAAGAATATAAGTTATTATTGCATTAATGTCCTGTTTGAAAGTATGCTTAAAGTTTCAAATACCTAAATCATAGGAAAATTAAACTAAAATTGTTCACAAACCATGTAATAAGCAGACCATAAACAATGAAAGACAAAACAGCGAGTTAATAACTATTTTAAAATATCCTTGGCGATATATGTAGTAGGCTAAAATTCTAGTCCAGCGTACTCGTAGATGCTCTTCCAGAAGTCGACGGCACTAGCGCCGACGTTTTGTTTAATGGTCAGGGTGTCTCCTATGTCTCCATAGGTCTTCGTATCATTGTCATATTCAGGCCACACTACTCCTAGCGATGTATCAGGAGTTGGAGTACTGTCATCAAATAAAAATTGTAAAATTAAAAACGTAGGAAATTTAAAGTTGATTAATTTAAACATTGTCTCACAGATATTAGCGCTTACACTTATTTTATCTAATATAAAACGACATTGTGGTTCAAGTTGGTAAATGTTAAGACTATAGAACTGAATCTTAAATATGTTTGGTATAATGATTCTATAGATGCGTAATGAAACAGTTTCCGTATAACAATTGTACCTTACTTGGTAATATAGAGAATGAAAACGGAGTGTAAGAAAAAGCTTGGTAGTAGTAACTAACAAAGGCACAATAACTGTGCCAAGACAGTATGCTCCTTCTTGGCATTGATTAGGCGCAACGAGACGGGCTCAGACAGAAGTGGTTATAGAAAATGTGTGCATGAAGACAGCGTTACTCATGGTACGAGTACGACGTAGTTTAGTTTACATTTAAAAAGATGAACCGATTATCATTTGCTATCAAGTAATGACTAATAAGCCCTTAGTAATCCTATGGACCAGGCTGTTGTTATCAAATTGGATTATATTTATATTTGGATTATAAACAGTCACAAGAATATTTGTTGTTATGACGCTATTTACATAATTTTCATAGATGTAAAAGCTAATAATTGTCTAAAATAAAATATTTGGACTTCAGAAATGTTAAAATTGAACCCCTAAATTGTATATCATAATTAAAGTCATTTCATGTTTTCGTGTATTAACATCAGCAGAATCCAGGATTTCATTTAAAATACGTTCTCTTTACAAAGCCACATCAAGGAACATAGAGAATCTGGTTTATATTTGTTATATATTAAAACATATTTAATTAGAATTACTTACCCGTACTTTGCAAAGTTTGTAAAGATTTTGCAGACAAACTGAACAAGTTGATACTCTTTAGTTCCTTTTTTAAGTTCGAGACCAAACTTCTTGGCATGAAATAGATACATCAAATCATCTAAATGAGCTGCACCGCTTATTCCATATTGTAAACCAACATTTCCATATACATTTCTATCGGATACACAAGAGAACGTGTAAAAATATCTCTTAACATCACCAATCTTGGGCATATTTCGTAAAAATCTATAAATATTATAAACAAAAAAGGATTCGCTAGAGTAGGAGGTAAATTCCTTAATAGCGTTGACATCCACTTTTTTATCACCATGGAAATGCTTAATAATTCTGTCTGATATCTCTAAAATTACATCTGGTTTGGCTTTCGCCAAAATCTCTCTAGGCACAAACAATTCTGGGTATTTTTTGTACTCATTTATAGCCATCCTTTCAAAATGTTGTACAGCAAGTAAATATTCTTCATTAGTGTGACCAATTAGAAGATCGACTTCATTAATTCTACCATTCTTGGCTGCATCTACAGGATTTTCAGTTAGAAAGTGATCTTTACCAAAATTCTTTTCAACAACTGGTGTGTAGTGATACATTTTACGAACACTATAAGATCGTTCTTCGGATGCTGTTAAATAGGGATTAGTATCAACAATTTTTTCTACTGGAAGGTTTTGAAGAAAGTCAAGAAGTTCATTAGGATCTGTTGTGTCTAATCCTAGATGTTTTCCAAGAGTGAATGCGCGTCTACATGGTTGATAAGGTATCGCCCAATCACAAATTGGTACACCACTCATTGATATGGCTCGTCTGAAGAGCCCTTTAGATAATGGTGATAATGTATGATAAACTACCGAAGCCCCACCTGCACTTTGTCCAAATATAGTAACATTATTTGGATCACCACCAAAATGGGAAATATTTTCTTGAACCCATTTTAGAGCGGCTACTTGGTCTTTTAAACCAGCATTACCGGGTACATCTTCCGTATCTAAGCATAGAAATCCAAATATATCCAATCTGTAATTAATAGTGACAAGGACGACATCGTGTGCAACGAGGAAATCGGGGCCGTAGTGACTGTCGTTACCAGATCCACTCTTGAATCCACCACCATGGATGTAGAACATAACAGGTAGACGAGTTTTTGGATTTAAGTCTCTTGAGTATACGTTGAGATATAGACAGTCTTCGCTTTCAAGATGTAGTTCGTTTGTAAAGACGTCGAGTTGTGAGCATTCTGGACCGTGTTCGGTTGCATCTCTTACTCCATCCCAACTTAAAGGGGGACGAGGTGCCTGTAATTAGAAATTTGCGAATATAAGACGAGTTATCTTAAATTGTGTCAGTTTATTGGCCGCGTGGAAGGTGGTATTAAGGAAATACTAAGACAGACCTATGTGACATATTAGTTTTGCTTAAAATAATTCCTGCAAGGGCTTATTATTAACATCACCTTATTAATATCACCTTATAGTTTTTTTATATTTATATTTGCTTATTTACAGCGACAACTCAAATATAACAGAGAGAAATAATATAATTAAAGTTAGTTTATCTCATTACTATGTATTGAGTTCTAGAATTACTTTGCCATTTATAAAAATGACAGTGTTGATATTTTCAGTCGTGTGCTTGCAATAATACTTCAGTCGTTTTTATTTTTTGATCTCTTTCAGTTTACAGTGTATAATTCCTTCTTTTTTACTCTCTCTGAGGTTTTACGTCTCATATTATATTTACGTGTTTAGTTGAAATCTGTAGAAATATAATTCATTTTGCGAATTTTTACTGCCGACTGTTTTTTTCTGTTGTATACTAATTCGATCTATTTGAAAAAGTTATCGGACATACGTGAAGAATAATAGTGTTCTGTGAAAAAATTGTGATTAAAACCTGAAAATATGATATTTAAAGATGAGGAAACAAGTTTATAACACGTGTTGTATTTTAATTCCAAGCTAAGTGTTTTTATTATTGACGTCTATAGGTTGTGTTTGATCAATATCACCCGAGCGGATGCGATGCTGACGCTCCTCAGCTAAAAGGTGTGCCTAGAACACCATGGGTTTTTAGTCCATGTGGGTCGGACATAACTCATTCTGGGTTGCCCAAGGAGTGGGTATTCATAAATACTTCCATGAGTAACCCACGTAAAAACGGATTTTTCTATATATATATACACACATCAAAAAAGTCTAAGCAACATGCGTGATATTACAAATTGTACCATTTATATTAATTAATTTCTAAGTATTTACTCAAACAAAGTTCGTAGGTAAGTAAACTTTTTTGTTATTGATGACATACTGGCTGGTTGTAAAAAAAAAATCGATTATGTTTTGTTTTTTCATGAAATTCAAATGACTGCGAATTTGTTTGAATTTAAGTGCGTTTTAATTGTTACGTTTAGTCTTGATTTTATAATTTTACCAACCATTTAAATAAAGTTAGCGACAAAATTAAATTGTTAGATATTCTTTACGTCATGAAGCGACGTCATTTCATGCCAGATGAAATGCAAAGAGCTGTAGGGATGTTGCAAGCGGGAAGTAATCAATCTCAGGTATCTCGACATTTTGACATTCATAGAAGTGTTATTTGTCGTCTTTGGCAGCGCTACAATAATACAGGAGAACCCGCTGAACAGCATCCAGACCGTAAAAGGAGTACAACCAATCGGCAAGACCGGTACATACAACTGACTGCAAGACGCCAGCCGATGTTAACCGCTTGAGAGATAAGTTTGAGGCTACAAATTTCAAGTGGTGTTGATGTAAATCCTCAAACTGTGCGAAATCGACTGCATGAGTACGGCCTACGAGCTCGACGCCCAATCAGGTGCCCACCGATACGTCACGGGAATCGCGCTCGTCGATATGAATGGTGTAGAGAACGCATAACATGGACCCAGGAACAATGGGATAAAATTATGTTTTCCGATGAGTCGCGATTAGGGTTTAAGCCTGATACAAAAAGGCCCACATATATTAAAAGGCCGGCAACGCACTCGCGACTCCCCTGGTGTTGCTAGTGTCTATGGACGGCGGTGATCACTTACCATCAGGTGACCCACCTGTTCGTTTGCCCCCTATAATATAAAAAAAAAGGGTGTGAGTGTATCGTCGGCCCGGAAATACTGAAAGGCTCAGGTGCGTTCAGGAAGTTCATCCATACAGCGGCTCAACAGTTATGTTATGGGCGGGTATTATGAAGAACAGGGGAACTGAGCTCGTTTTTGTAAATGGAAACATGAATGCTGAAAATTACATTGAGGATATACTCAGACCTTATATCTATCCATTTGCACAAACCTTTGGCTCCGATTTTAGGTTAATGCATGACAATGCGCGTTTACATACAGCTCGGCGAACCAGTGAATACTTTGCAACGGAGAACATCCGGGTATTGCCCTGGCCTGCACAATCGCCAGATCTAAACCCCATCGTGCACGCATGGAACATGCTCCAGAGACGTGTTTTGAAGGACTAGGACGGAGTGACAACAACCCAACAGCTGAAGGATTTGCTACAATTCCATTGGGAGCGAATACCGCAAAATGACATAAACAATCTCATTAATTCAATGAATAATCGTTGCCGACAAGTTCTGAATAGCAGAGGAGACCATACTTTGTATTAAATTGTTCTATTCTTTCACAATAAATACATTTATTAGGGAAGGAATAACATTTATATATTCGAATATATTAACTTCAAAATCCATTTTTTTTTTCGAACTAACTACACTGTCAACCCGGCAAGGCCTCCACAGTTTCACCGGACCACGCATCCAAAAATCCATGTATAATGCTCTTCTTTATAATTAGTGACCCGCTGCGTTTTTGCATTGGTGCAATATACTAATGTAAACTATTACATATATTTTTTGGGGCTTCAATATATATACTATAGACTTTGATAGATAGTACATTTAACTTAAGGAAACTATGTTATGTCATTCATATAACTACTTGTTTTGTTGTGCCCAATGTTGTATCATCAATATTTTCTAAAACATTCATTTAAATGACATATCGTAAAAGTTACTTTTGAGTTAAATTAAATGCTCAGCGTAATTAACGCATTTAATTGGATAATGATTAAAACAATCTATACATATAATAAAAATGAAGTGCCTGTATGTAATATCAAAATAACGACTTTTTATTGATTGGATATGAATGTATACACAATACTGATAACAAAAATATAATTTTTAAAAATTTTGTCGGTCTGTCTGTCTGTTTGTTCCGTGTAATCTTCGAAACGGCTTGACCGTTTTGACAGATAGTTAAAATTGCAGCGGATAACATAGGCTACTTTATTTTAGACTAGCTGTCATCCGTGGCTTTGTCTGTAGTACTATCTCCAAAACGATTGGACCTATTTTCACGGGACTTTCACTGCCAGATAGTTAATGTTATGAGAAGTAATTAAAGCTTTTTTATTTTAGACTAGCTATTATCCGTGACTCCATCTGTAGTGCTATCTCCAAAACGACTAGACCAATTTTGACGGGGCTTTCATTAGCATATAACTAATGTAATGAGAACTGTCTTAAGCTAATTTATTTTCTACTAGCTGTTACTCACAACTTCATTCATATGGAATATCCGAAACAATTGGACCGATTTTTCACGGGCAGCTAATGACGTTATAAAAACTAACTTCGGCTGTTTATCTTTATACTAGCTGACACCCAAGATTCTGTCTGCGTCAAATTTAGCAAAAATATGTTGTCCAGTGTTAACATGTGCGTGAAGCGTGCGTTGTACTGGACTCCAAGAATTAATATAATCGAAATTCATATATTTCTATGTATGTATATAATTTGATTTATATTATGTTTTTCGTAAATTTGGCGGCAATTTTGTTTTATTAAATTTACTCGCGTCTACTTAGCAATCATAGTAACAGATAAAAATATTGGGTCGAGCTTAATGAGCACTGTTTTAATCGTTAAATATTAAAACAGATAAAAAACAAATAGATATAGAGTTTCAAATAATTATCCACTCATTATTCACAATTCAACAATATAATTAACAGTAATTCCGAAGATAGAAGTTATCTTTCTAATAAGATATTAGACGAGAAATGTATTATTACATTCAGAGTTTCATAATATATTTTTTTACGAAATGGACAAGCGGTTACTTTTTGTATGGTCGCAAAAACTTAACCATATTGACAATAGGGACATATTATATCTATACAATAACAGTTTTGAGAGATATGGTATAGCTTGAAATTTTCATTAATTTCTTATATATTGTAAGTGAGCACTGAGGGGTTACATGGTGGTTCAAAGTGCCAAATATGTTATTGATGCTAAATCCTATCCGGCACACTATTAGTAATTACGTATTTAATGTACATTTACATGTTACAGTAGGTGGCGTACAAACAATAATTTTTAATAAGTATTTTCTGTAATTTTACCTCTTCTTACAATGTTAAATTCCTTTAATACAATTTCAAAAAACGCATGCGGAACTGCGGATATGGTTAGTATTTAATAAAATAGCGTTGACAATAACAAATTATTTCTTGAAATATATGAATAAGATTACTTGTGGGTTCATCGTCATCATCGTCAGCCTGTAAGAGATACACTGCTAGGCATAGCCTTCTTTCCGAAGGATTTGATGTGCATAATCACCACGTCAGTCTATGACATATTGGCTATTTGCAACTCCAAATAATCCACCGTTCTCTGTTTTGTCACATACGATGGTACTACTAGAACATTTCTCAGTTGCAGGTTTCCTCACGATATTTTCCTTCACAGTCAGCTGATAGTATTACCAATTAGAATTGGTAAATGTACGCGAATTCCGTAAAATTCGTTAGTACTTGCAGGGATTTAAACCTGCGTATATCGGATTGATATTCCACCGGTCAAACCTTCGTCCACCAAATCACACGTAGGTTATCCTTATGAGATTGGAATGATATATACTGTGGCGGGTATTTCAGTAAACATATTTCACATGCACAATTGTGTAGTACATTATTTGTATCTATCTTGTAAGGTTTAACTATCATTAGCCATATATATGTAATCTTACAAAAGCGAAAGTGAGTTTGTTTATCAGGAGTACAGAAAAGAACATGTACTGTTCCCGAGGGATAGTTTCAATCTACAATAACTAGAGCGACGCCGCGTACAAAAGCTAGTATTAGAATATATAGTGGACCACTGGTAATCCGGCCCCTGTCTAATCTGGCACCCCCTGTAATCTGACATGTCTATTATTACATATTGCATATCTTTTGACAATCTTCGCTAATGTACATAATACAAGATTGAACAAGATACAACTAGTTCACGTCACCGCTGTCGTACTCGACGCGTAGGTATTGTTTTGATTCTAAATTCGACATGCATAATGAAGTATGATGTGTACTTCAGAACATAACATACTATAGCCTCTTATCATTGGATCTGTAATTTGTCGGAATACAAGGTACTCTTCTGTAAAAAAAATCCTTTAGGCAGTAAGTGCTCTATAATCCGACAAATTCGATAGTTCGACACTGCTTTGCGAAAGGATTGTCGGATTACCGGGGGTCCACTGTATCAACATTCCTTTACTATATATAAATACAATTTACGTGCGTTGTACGTACAAAGTATACAAAGAAATGCTTTTAACTGTGGTGTAGTGCAACAAAATCCTATGCGTAGTTTAGAAGAAACAAGTGAACACACAGACATAAATGAAAAAAATCATGGTTTCATCTTTATAGATGTATTATTAATTAGGTTTTTTACTTTTTAGTAACTAACGAAGAAGGTGATGAAGTGAGTTAAATACAGTATATTTTTAAATAAAGACCGAGGGAGTCAATTAATTAGACGGGTTATAATAAAGGTATAAGCTAATTGTTTGATACGTTGACGGTCGTGATGATGTTAGAAATATATACAATTATTTTATTGAAGTTCCTTTTTAAAGGAGACTTGAATTTAGCATATATGCATATTTTAAAGCATATCTATACTTAAGCATAAACTCTGTTTTCATTCAAATTTTTTGTATAAATTTTCATTTATAGTTATCATTCTTGCTTAGATCTTATAAGAAGTCATATTGACAGGTAGCTTTAGTTAAGCTAGAATTAATCTTTATAATTAGAAAACTAAAACCACATTGGTTCCGAAATACAACTTTGAAATGATAAATGTTTATTAAATAAACATAATCATGTCGTCGACAAAATTTACAGTTTTGTAATTTACGGTACTATTAGCGTACCCTGTACCTCAGTGTCTTACAGTAAATTGTTATTTGTTGTAAATATAAAAACCAAAACATTTTATCCATAACGGCTAACTTACAGAATTGAAAGTTATTTGATATATTAAATGGAAATGTCACAATTTAATCAACGTATTACGATAACTTTTAATGCTGTTTAAATATAGAACGGATGTATTAATATACCTTGAACCTGAGTTTGCCGAGTGGTGGTTCCGCGTAGGGTATCCCTTTGAAACTGTAATACTTCGTGTCTCCCGTCACCGTCTTCAGCTTTTCGCCTTTCAGCCAACCCTGTGCCACTTTCACCTTAGCCATCTTTGTCAAGTCTATGTTTATCCAAACTATGAATTACAAATATAATTCACGGCGTATTTATATTAAATTATTTTTGCAAATTCATTAATATGTGTTATATCTTGTGCGTCATTCCGCTAAATCACTTCCCATATTTATGTTGATTCGATGAAATTTTTTTACGCTTGTCATATATCAAGGTTTTTTATTAAAAGTATTGTCAGATAAGATTTGACGGGTGACTGTCTAAAATAAAGTCATCATTCAACCGACGCATCGCACAGTCACTCGACTGTCTAAAATAAAGCATTAATTTCAATGTTAGTCTGTTATATTTATTTACCTCCCGACCTTCATTATGATCACTGGGTTGGTGATTACCGAGTTGAGCTTCCAAATGTTTCATTTATAATTTAGAATACATTCTTATGTATTTGATTACATTTGAGGTACCAGTAGAATACATTAATTACGATTACGGTGGTAATTTAACTATCGTTGGCTAGATATAAACAAGGCAATCCCAAGAAGGGATGATGTCAGAGAGACATCTTGTCATAAAATAGTAATTACAGCATGAAAAAACATGTAAAAAATATTATATATATATAAGCGAAATACCACTGACTGACTCATCACGATTTCTCCGAAACTGTATGTCCGATTGACTTAAAATTCACCATAGTTATTCCTTTTGCGACGTAGACGTACACTTAGTTAAAACCTGTCCTAAATACATTTTTAGCTACAATTACATTTTCTCCTACAGACACGGACAATCCCTGACATTAAGCAACCGTTGTTATAGTAAAGAATAATATTATACCCATGGCAACAAGTTTATTTTTTGGGGTGTGCAAATAATCGAACGGAATCGAATAATGATGTTCAATTCGAATTTTGAATAGAAAATTCGATATATTCCTATATTTTAACAATAAGCTAGAATTATTAGACTAATACTTATATGTAAAAATAACAACATTTTTCATTATTTCAATAATTCAAATAAAATAAATGTTAACGTCATAAAAACTATTATTTAAACATCAAGATTTAAATGCCTTTGAAATAGAACTTTACTATGTAAATAAATCAATTCTACAATAATAAATTCCTATTAGTGAAAACATTGATTAAAAATTTACTTTTTTCGTTAAATCTCAATAATTTTTAAGCATTTCAGTTTTACATTTTGATATCTATAAATAGCCGAATTATTTAATTTCAAATAAATTTCAACATTTTTGTGTAATTTCATATGTAAACAGTTTTCTAGAATTTGCTGCTTTTTTATCTTTTTTATCACATACATAAAAAAAATAGTTTAGCACTCAAAATTCAGTAACAACTAATAAGGTACAAACATAGGTTTTTCTATATTTGAATATTTTATGTGACCATTTATAAATTAAGAAATCGATTATAGTTCATAAAGAAAATTGTCAGTGACGGAAAAAAAAACCTTTTCAAATAAATATAAAAGATATTTAATTTCTTGTACTTGTAATTTTCACTTTTTTTCGATACTTTTTAGCTAGAACTAGATATACAGTATTTTTGAATGCTCTTAGTGGCTGGTGTTGACTGTGATGGTATTTACTGGTCAGTTCGTAACATTTTATAGTTACTGCTTATTTGACACATGAAATTAATTGAATATAATTAATAGAGGGTCGTGGGAGCGTTGTTCCCTGACCCTCCTAGCATTGTATCTCCTCCTATGCCTCCACCTCAGGCGGCAGTTGCGGAGGAGCTCGTCGGTCCTCCCCCTCTAATCACGGAGGAGGAGATGGGGAGGGCGTTTGAGCGCCTCCGCAACAGGCGGAGAGCGCCTGGCCCTGATGGTGTCCCGGGCCGGGTGCTCGCCCTTACGCTGGGTCATTTGGGGGGGTGGCTTCGGGAGCTGCTCAGTCAGTGTTTGTTGGCTGGGCGGTTCCCGAAGCCCTGGAAGCGGGGGCGGCTGTGCCTACTTTTGAAGGAAGGCCGCCCCCTGGACTGCGCGTCCGCATATCGGCCCCTCGTGCTGCTGGACGACAGCGGGAAGGTGCTGGAAAGAATTATTTCCTCCCGGGTCGTCCAGCACCTGGAGGGGGCGGGGCCGAATTTAGCGGACGCGCAGTACGGCTTCCGGGCAGGGCGTTCCACAATAGACGCCCTGACCCTCCTGAAGTCACTGTCCGCAGAGGCGACTTCCCAGGGGGAGAGGGTCGTGGCGGTGTCCCTGGACATCGCCAACGCCTTCAACAGCCTGCCGCACGTTGTTATAAGGGAGGCACTCCGATATTTTGGGGTGACTTGCGGCGGCTGTTGGAGGCGTATCTGGGGGACAGGGAGGTCGCCTATGCGGACGGTGAAGGAAGAATGGTCCGGCGGAAAACAGGGTGTGGGGTTCCACAGGGGTCGGCCTTGGGCCCACTCCTGTGGAACATGGGCTACGACTGGGTGCTCCGCGGCGCGCTCCCCACCGGAGCGCTCATTATATGTTACGCGGATGACACCCTAGTCGTAGCCCGGGGGGAGGAATGGGGAAATTTGGTGCGCCTGGCCACGGCGGCCACAACCGTCGTGGTTGGGCGCATCCGAAGGTTGGGCCTTAGGGTGGCCCTCGATAAAACCGAGGCCCTATTATTTCACGGGCCTCGGCGAGGGCCACCACCTGGGGCCCATTTAGTTGTAGATGGCGCCCGTGTGAGTCGGACATAACCCATTCTCTCCCCCGGGAGGATGGGTATCCATAATGGATTTCCCCACGTTAATAAAAAAAAAAGACTAGCTGTTATTTGCAACTTTGTCCGCAGTGGAATATCCGAAACGGCAAAACCGATTTTTATGGGACTTTCACTGGCAGATAGATGGCCCCATAAGAAGTAATTTAAGCTATTTCTTTTAAAGTAGCTGTTACCTGCACGTTCCTCCAAAGTGACATCTCCAAAACGTTTGATTGATCTTCACGGGACTTTTACTGCCATATAACTGACTTTATAAGGACTAATTTAAGTTAGTCTATTTTAAACTAACTGTTATCTTTAACTATGCCCACAATGTAATCTCCAAAACAGATAGAATGATGTTCACGTGACTTACAGAATTACAGAAATACTCTTTTAAAAAGATTTTTGGGTATGACACGCATGCCACCTACTGTGATTTGTAACGTGTACATTAAATATGTAAATACTGAGTGTGCTGGATGGAAGTTAACAACAACAACATACTTGGTACTTTAACTTGCTATATAATCCCTTCAGTGATCAGAACTAACTGAGTGATACGAAAGTAATGAAAATTTCAAATTATGCAATTTCTCTTAAAGATGTTGTTATATAAATATTGTTGATATTGCTGGATGATACTTTTGGTCAGTTTAGCTTAGCGCTAAAGCGATTAGTAGAAAAATTCAGTTTATAAAGAGCCCTTGATCTTTCTTATACCAAGTATGATAAGAAAGACGTGCAAAGGTAATGCAACCTTTAGTTAAAACTAAGGGGGATAGATACGTAAAGATATGAAGACATCTCTACATATATAACAGTGTTTTATAATTTTGGTGTTGGATTTATGCCAAAAAAAAAAACATTACATCCCAAATTAGCAGCCTCATAACACCTCTTAGTACTATTTAAGTCTATACTGTAAATCGTGTCAGTTCATCAACCAGTAGCAGGGACTTTAAATACAAAAACACTTTACGCAGTATTAACTATCAGCCTTATTACAGTACCGTTTTACTTACAACAGCCTAAAGGCGATATATCCCATGTGTTTGCTCTCGATCTTGAATAACGAATGCCCGACATACCTCTGAATGCGCGCTATTGTGATTTCATCCCCACCAATTTACTTGCTTATGATTGGTCGTTGTAGGTTGACAGTATCTCGACCAATCATAAGAAGTACTTTAAATATAGAACTTTATAATAATCATTAGCAATTATTTAACCAACATGAAAATAATAATTGATATATTTAGACATGTATAACACTTGCTTATGATTGATCATTTAAGATTGACAGTATCTCGATCAATCATAAGAAGTACTCTAAATATAAAATATTGTTAAAATGTTTAGTAGTCATTTACCTAATATGAAAATAATAAGCGATATACATATTTAGATATTTATAACAGCTCGGCCATCCTTTTTTCAACGAGTCCCTCGTTGGTAAGAAAAAAAAAATCGGTTAAGTACTCCAACTATTTCATTTAGAAATATGTAAAAAAATATAATGGCGTCACATACGTTCTGTTTAAAATAATAATCTTTAGGTGTTTAAGTCCTGAAGGAAATCAAACTAATCACGCATTATTATCAATACAACTTTATCGAAGAGGTCTTACCTATAGAACAAGCTGGATTTAGACATGGTCGAAGTTGCATAGACCAAGTGCTGGCCTTGACCACTCATATAGAGACAGGTTTTCAGCTAGAATGTAAATCGGGAGCAGTTTTAGTAGACCTTACTGCCACATATGCTACCGTATGGCGAGAGGGTTTATTATATAAGCTGTTGACTGTGGTTCCGAGTACAAAAATTGTTCAGCTTATATCCAATAAGATTTCACAGCGATTATTCAGAGTACACCTGGGTTCTTCGGCTAGCGATTTCAGATTGTTAAATAATGGCCTTCCTCAGGGTTCTGTTTTAGCCCCAACTTTATTTAACCTATATATACATGATTTACCAGGTACTATCTCCAGAAAATTTATTTACGCTGATGACATGCTGATGCCTGATATGCCTGATAACCCAAGCAAAGGTATTCTCAGATATGGAAGTTACATTATCAGAAGACATGAAAATTCTGGCAGAATACTTCAAAACTTGGCGTTTGATACCTAGCCTAAGTAAAACAAAAACATGTTTCCATTTGAATAACCAATTAGCCAGGCTGAGCTAAAGGTTTCATTTAATGGCATACAGTTGCGTAACAACCCTTACCCCAAGTACCTGGGTGTTGTACTTGACCGTTCACTTACATACAAAGAGCATCTTGAAAAGACTTCGCGGAAACTGCAATCTAGAAATAACGTGCTTCTAAAACTGACTGGAACTAGTTGGGACGCAAACGCCGATGTATTGAGAACTACAGCCATTTCGTTGGTGTATCCCGTAGCTGAATATTGTTCCCCGGTGTGGTTAGGTAGCGCCCATGTGCAGAAAGTAGACCGTGAGCTGCACATTGCGATTGCGGGGCGGAAAGGTAAACAATCCAACACATCATCGAGGAATGTCCACTTCGACAATACAACGGTTCCCCCGGCTAACTGATCAATCTTACAGACGACGCCTTAAAATGGCTGAGAGAATTAAATGTTCAGTTGTAATTACAAAAATGGATACTCTGTTTAGCCATATGATTAAAAAAATCAATATAACTCACTGGCTTAGTGATACATTACATTTAGTATCTAATTAAAGCTCAAATACAATTACTTTACATTATGTCATAATCCATAACCTTAATCAGCAAATCTTTATAATTTAAGGGTGTCTGTTACCTGACATCCCTGGCATCGTTACATTTTTTTTTTTTTTTATATTGGCAGTATATATATTGTTCCATGCCCTTGGCCAGTATATACACTGTTACACTAATTGCTAAAACGCGAGGCACCCGTTACCTGGCACCTCATACCGATTCATCAGTACGTGACTCTAACCAATGAATCGGTATTTACTGATCCATTACGTTGAGCAGCAAATACTTCAGCCATTTAATACTTGAACCATTTACGATGATACATGACACTAATCACGGGTATCTTGACCAGTAGCGTGGGATGCCTATCTCGGAAGACTGCGTGCACGACGTGCGGGGGTTGCTCGCAATGTCGAGGTGCGCAGATCGCGCGCGGTGCAGCTGGTACCATTAGCCGCGCTTCTAACCGTCTGACACGATGTTTGTTACCGGTGCCACACATTAATTGCCAAAATGTGAGGCACCCGTTACCTGGCACCTTACACAGATTCATCAGTACGTGACCCTAACCAATGAATCTGTATTTACTGGTCGAAGACACTGACAAGTAAATATTTCAGCCATTAAATACTTTAGCTATTTTGCCAAAATGTGAGGCACCCGTTACTTGGCACCTCACACCGATTCATCAGTATGCGACTCTAACCAATGAATCGGTATTTACTAGTCGAAGACATTGACCAGCAAATATTTCAGCCATTAAATACTTTCATCAAAGCCTACAATCACGTTAACATTGCTTTTAAGGGTGTCGGTTACCTGACATCCCTCCATAGCCTAGCCACATATTTTTATATTGGTAGTGTATTTATTGGTCCATGACCTTGACAAGTAGACACTGTTGAACTAATTGCTAAAATGAGAGATACCCGTTACCTGGCACCTCACACCAATTCATCAGTACGTGACCCTAATGAATCGGTATTTACTGGTCGACGACATTGACCAGCAAATATTTCAACCACTAAATACTTTAGCTACTTGCGATGATACATGACACTAATCATCGGTACCTAGAATCACATTAACATTGCTGTTATCATAACATCATATTCTTATTTTTTTACTTTAAGCATACTGTGTAATCAACGACAACCAATTTGATAATCGATTATTAGCCAGCCTCTAATAAACCTGTTATTTCTGTGAGTGTACAATATCCATGTTCATTTGTATGAATACATTAATTTATACGTCAATTTACAAATCGCCACAACCAGAATCGGAATCTGTTGGTACGGGTTCGAATCGGAATCGGTTGGTACGGGTTCGTTGAAACGAATCCAACGATATGTTTTATCAATAGCTACTATAGCCGCAAACCTGTAACTAGACTTTGTGAAAGGCATATCCTCGACCACGAATCTATCGTTGGGGAGCACATTTTTAATTCTGTAGGGACTTCTATTACATCTAGGTTCGAGCTTCTTTGACTGTTCTATACCTATCGCACCTCTTTATACTCTAACCAAATCGCCTTCCTTCTAATTCATTCCCATCTTTCTATACCTATCCTACCGTTTTTTTTTTTTTTCACCTGTTGTGTCCTAATAAGGCCACCAGCGCTAGTCCTAATATTGTCTAAACTCTCCCTCACTTCAGGCGTAAAGTCATTTAGCAAAATACCCAACTGTATGTCTGGTAAATGTTCATCCCATAAGCCAATTTGGCCCGTCTAGATTTATTGCTACATTCTTTCGGGGGAGTGGCGACACGTGCTTTATACCGCATGATTTAGTAAAAGTTTTAAATTGTATACTAATGAAGCTTGTCGTTTGGGCCATAATTAAACTGGTTGGTGCGACAAAGTAACCAAAATGCTCTCTGAATACTTGACGGGCCATTCTCTCGTCGAATGATGGGCAGTAATCAAAATACCGTTCATATACATTAATGCGTAAGACGAAGCACAAGAACTGAAACAGATTTGCGCTAGTTAACCCGGATCACCCTTAATTCGCCGTATTTAATGCGCGTCTCTTCCACGAATAAGAGTGCGCAAATAAAATAAGACTCCACGCTTAAAACACCGGATTCTGACTTTATCATTTTGACAGAGGGTCCTTCCGTGAGTCTTAATAGTACCGGGCAATTGTTTAAAAAGTCATCTACTACCAATCTCCACGTAATTTTCTACTACACTCCTGCACCTCGATCATGACATTCGCATTACCAAGTGGGCTATATGGTACGTTACCTATCCCCTTAATAAAGGCACCTCTCCTACCTTCCAGTCTAATGCTAAACGTTGAGCTTCACCGAGACGGACCAAAGTACCCTTATTTGCTAAATCAACCAGATACTCAAATCAAATATACTTTATACAATTTAGGCCCTAAGAAGGCGCTTATCTTTTTAACATACACATATATTATATATGTATATGTTACAATCAATTTTAGTGGGTGTATAGAAAGGAGTCAATTCCAGACATCACCATCGTTCACTTATCGATCCACTCTATGGCACTACTCATAGTCTAAGCAAATCGGTAATATGTTTTGGGACTTTGTTATACAAAAAATCTAACACTGTTACTGGTTTTACCGAGTCTAAAACATGGAACGACCAGTTTGTCAATTTCTAGTTTTTGCGAACATACATTAAATTATCAAGAACGTATTGGGAAGCCAGATTTAAGACACCGAATTCTTGAAACTTAGCCTTTAATGATTCGCGAGGTCCCTCATTGTACATTACTCGAACTGCCCGTTTTTGCAATCAAAATTTAGTGTCTACCTCAGCTGCTGTCCCTCACAACAAAGCAGCACTTTTTGCAGTCTTCAAATTGTGCTCTAATCTAACACCACGATCTTCTATATTGCTATGATATAGTCGACTGCACGTTTTCCTCACATTTCACATTGATATAAGAGCAACTCCCTATAGCGTACCTTTTTGTGGAGCATTTTAGTTAGTAAATGAGCATAATTATCCCTAGTTGGGGAAAAATCTTTTAACTGTAGTTTCCATTCTGGCCTAAAAAAATAGAAGCGAGGGAACCGTGATACCAAGTTTTAGCTACCCCTGTTAATTTTGGTAAAGCGTAATGGACTATTTACTTATCGCTCCACCCTAGATCCGTGCAGATTAGTCAACTTTGTGAAGGCATGTATTAACCGTTTGTTCTTTGCATAAAAGGATCAAAATCCAGGCATTACACTATTTAAGACCTGACACCTATTGCGATCGCTTGTATTATACAAAGCCCTAAGAGCACAACCGAATATTTCAATGAACAAATTGTTATTTCACTCGGGATTACGGCGACGTGTTACTTCACAGGACGGTGTGCGAAGGCGCAAAGTTCTGTGCCTAGGTGAATACCTCGATTATGGACGGTGCGTCACCTGCCATTCCAGAACACGTGATCGTGTCCTGGAGCGCCGATGACGACGATATCGTTAGCTCGCCCTTCTCATATAATGCAAACTGGAGCGGGACTGACCAATCGCCTGTGGCGATAACCTTACCCTGGACCGCCCGGACTGCAACCGACTGCGGAGACTGCCACAATTTTTTTCAGTCTCGAGCGCATACGCCCGCGACCATGGATACGGTTTCATGTTGTGTCACGAAATCTTTGTGGAGGCGCCAGGAGTTTGTGGAGGCGCCACCATTTTACGAGAATACCTTCATTCATCCACGTAGTCACAGACTCCACGTATATTACAAGAAAAAACACTACAATTAATACAGGATTTTTTTTCATTACCTACGGATATATTATTATTGCTTTAACAAAACAGCTTACTATAATCAAAAGAGCTAAATTCGTCAACAAGCTGGGTCAGCACATCTAATAAACGCTTACACTTGTTATTTTAGCCTTAGCAAGTCTTGATGTATCAAAAAAAATGTATGCTCGTAGTTACTACTTTAAACTTTAAAACCGTAGGTCTATACACAACAAAAATAAACTTGTTGTCTCATTTTTACTTCGATAATCACGACCTCACCTCATTTGAAATTCAAATAAAATATTCTTTAGAAGGATCCACGAGGGTAGATAAACATAACGAAATAAAATAATAAATAACCCTTACGTTTTCTGCGTATGTTCACCAAATACTTATGCGTATTTTAGATCTTGTTGTGGGCACTAAGTTGCTAATCCCGCTTCTGAGATGTAAACCGTGTCAGTTCATCAACCAGTAGCAGGGACTTTAAATACAAAAACACTTTACGCAGTATTAACTATCAGCCTTATTACAGTACCGTTTTACTTACAACAGCCTAAAGGCGATATATCCCATGTGTTTGCTCTCGATCTTGAATAACGAATGCCCGACATACCTCTGAATGCGCGCTATTGTGATTTCATCCCCACCAATTTACTTGCTTATGATTGGTCGTTGTAGGTTGACAGTATCTCGACCAATCATAAGAAGTACTTTAAATATAGAACTTTATAATAATCATTAGCAATTATTTAACCAACATGAAAATAATAATTGATATATTTAGACATGTATAACACTTGCTTATGATTGATCATTTAAGATTGACAGTATCTCGATCAATCATAAGAAGTACTCTAAATATAAAACATTGTTAAAATGTTTAGTAGTCATTTACCTAATATGAAAATAATAAGCGATATACATATTTAGATATTTATAACAATACACTTTATATTCCTAACTTATTAAGGTCGGTTATAGAGCAATGTCTGTCAATCCACTTCGCTTATTCTTAAATACGATATAATTTGCGATATAATTACTAACGGAGCGTAAGGTAAGTTATATACTTAGTTATGTCGTGAAAGTTTTACAGCCATGTTTGTGGGGTTATTACTTAAAAATAATCGTGTTAGCTTTAGAATTAAGAAGTCATAACTGCTGAAAATTAGTCATAGATTGGAGTATAAATTAAAATCTAAATACAGTTAAATTAATAAATGGGGTTAGTGTTTGACAAAAAAGAAAGTAACGTTAAAATGCCTTCTAAAAGTGGCAATAAAATGACATACGTAGTTTATGGCTGGCTCCCTTTAGTTTGTACTTATTGTTTACCAGTTATACTTTCATTTTTAAATTATTAAGTTGCTTTTTTCATATAGAATTTTGTTTCAAAAAGAAAACGAACTGTTCGATTTTGTAATAATATATTCCTTCACATCAATGATCAATTAATTTAAAAGTAATGTATTAGTGTATACGGATTCAAGTACCCAAAATCTGTTTGGTACATATAGAAGTATAAATAAACGAACATCATAAAGATGATATACAACCCCATTACACCAAGTATTGGCTCATCACTACACTCTGATGATTTAACTGATCTCTTGAAAAAAAATCCATAAGGACGAATGAAATTTTAGGATTTAACCAAGCAGTCAACTCACGAATTGTATTTTGCTATTTTAGATTTAATTAGTTTGTAATTTAACTTTAAATTTTCTAATTAAATAACTCCTTAACCTTTCTGTCAACATATTAGAACACTCATTGTTTGTTTTTCTTTACGCAAGTATACTGTTTACGCGTTTTGAGGCTACATATATCGGCTTAAAATGAAAATAAAATACGTGCGTCGTCTGATATGATGCGTATATTTATAAAGTGGCTGTTTAACGGACATTTTTAGCTTTGTCGCTATTGGCTCGTTTGTGTCAGTGTCACGCTCCTTGTGTTGCGTTCTTCATTTTGAACGTGAACATATAGTAATAACTCGTAATAACTCGATAAGCACTTATTTAATTAAAGTAATTGTTTTTTAAGTAATTGATATGTTGTCTATATATGTGTTAGGATAGGTTTTCACAAAATAAGTATTATAGGCATTGAATAATGATGATAAACCAAATTTATTCAAAACAAAACAGAAATATAACTCCAAACACAAGTTGCAAATTCAATCAAGCTCTATAATCTGTTGAGTTATGTTCAAGCAACGTAATATGATCCGTTTAGTATTTTCTCTGATATTTATTAAAATTTCGATAATAAATATTATATAAGAACAGAAATATGTTGTATATTTAAAGTGAAAAACTTAATTAAGTAGTAAAAATTACTTCAAATTGTAATAACATTGAAATTTTGTAAAGTGTGTTAAAGTGTGTAAAGTGTTTTACATTATTGTACAATTTTCAGTAGGTTTTTAAAACGCAGCATACAAAAGAAATATCAAATAATTATTTTCAGCTTTTAGTCCTGTGTGTGTGTGGAACTTTTGCAATTGATTACATATCGATAATTGATTACATTATAAAATTTTACAAACTAGATAAACAAAAAAACTTAAATTAAAGAAAACTACATTGTTATCCAATTTTCAGTTATTTATACAAAACAGATAAATGAATAGCCAAGAAAATAGGTTATTATTGCATTGCTATCATATTCTATACTAACATTAAAGTTTAAAATACCTAAGCCATTAAAAATTTAACTTAAAGTTGTTTGCAAACTAAAAACAAAAAATGACAAAAGTGCTGTTTAATAACTATTTAAAAAAATCCTTTACGGTATATGTAATGGGTTAAAATTCTAGTCCAGCGTACTCGTAGATGCTTTTCCAGAAGTTGATGGCACCAGCGCCGAGGTTTTGTTCAATGGTCAGGGTGTCTCCTATGTCAACATAGCTCTTCGTATCGTTGTCATATTCAGGCCACACTACTCCTAGCGATGTATCAGGAGTTGGAGTACTGTTGTCAAATAAAAATTTATAAAATTACAAACGTTGGAAATTTAAAGTTGACTTATTAAAACATTGTCTTATGGATGTCTATAATTGCCCTTATCTTATCTGATATAAAAGGACTTAGTGGTTATAGGTGGTAAATGTTAAGACTATAGAACTGACTCTTAAATATGGTTGATATAATGCTTTTACAGGTCCGTAATGAAACGGTTTCAATGTGGGGGTCGTATTATGTAATGTGGAAGCCTACCAAAGTGCTATGGTTTCACCAAGATGTTTTTCTTAATCGAAATGTCAGCCTAATTTTAAGGATTCGAAAATGCCATTGATTAGTAGGAATTGAATTGAATAATTAATAATGTGAATATTGTTACAGAATGAGAGGGCTTCTTCACAGACAGTAACATAGCGCGTGGTAAGTATACCCATAAATTGCTAATATATCTAAGTGAGAGTTCAACTATTTTGTATCAAAAATACTTTTAAGATACTGGGTCAATAAACCACGTTGCTTAATTTTGACTTTTATTCGACTCTTTTCAGTATATTTTATGTTTTACCGTAACTCTGGCTTTTACCAGCGATATCATGAAGGAATAAACAAATATATGATAATTAATGAAAAGATAACTAAATAGCTTATATAATACATTGAAAAAGAGTCGTATAAAATGTATCGACGTATTTTGTATATCACGGTGTATCTTACTTAGTGCTATAGTGCATGAAAAAAGAGTCTAACAAAGCCGCTACTATCAAATGCTCCATGACTGTATCAAGACATTATACCCCTATATAGCATTGATTAGGTGTAACGGGAGGAGTTTTCTCAAAAAACTTGGGTTCTGAAATTGTGTTCAAGAAGGCAGCGCTACACGTGGTATGACGTGGCTTAGCTTCCTTTTCAAAAAATCAAGCGAATGTCACTTGCTATCATGTAATGATTAATAAACCTTTAATAATCCTATGGACGAGGCTGTTGTTTTCATAATGGGTTAAACAGTCACAAGAATATTTGTTTTTATGACGCTATTTACATCATTTTCATAGATGTAAAGGCTAATAATTTACTAAAATAAAATATTTGGAATTTATAAATGTTAAAATCGAACCCCTAGATTGAATATCGTAATTATAGCCACATTATGTTTCGTGTATTAGCATCAGCTGAATCCAGGACTACATTTCAAATACGTTTTCTTTACATAGCCACAACAAGGTACATCATACATTAAACCATATTAAATTACAATTACTTACCCGTACTTTGCGAAGTTCGTAAAGATTGTGCAGACAAGCTGAACCAGCTGATACTCTTTACTCCCATTTTTAAGTTCGAGACCAAACTTTCTGGCATGAAATAGATACATCAAGTCATCTAAATGAGCTGCACCGCTTATTCCATATTGTAAACCGATATTCCCATATACATTTCTATCGGATACACAAGAGAATTTGTAAAAATATCTTTTAACATTACCAATCTTGGGCATAATCCTTAGAAATCTATAAATATTATAGACAAAATAAGATTCGCTAGAGTAGGAGGTAAATTCCTTAATAGCGTTGACATCCACTTTTTTATCACCATGGAAATGGTTAATAATTCTATCTGACAACTCTAAAATTAAGTCTGGTCTGGCTTTCGTCAAAATCTCTCTAGGTACAAACAATTCTGGGTATTTTTTATGCACATTTATAGCCATACTTTCAAAACGTTGTATAGCAAATAAATATTCTTCACTAGTGTGACCAATTAGCAGATCGACTTCGTTAATTCTACCATTTTTGGCTGCATCTACAGGATTTTCGGTTAGAAAGTGATCTTTACCAAAATTCTTTTCAACAACTGGAGTGTAGTGATACATTTTACGAACACTATTCGATCGTTCTTCGGATGCTGTTAAATAAGGATTAGTATCAACAATTTTTTCCACTGGAAGGTTTTGAAGAAAGTCGAGAAGTTCATTAGGATCTGTTGTGTCTAATCCTAGATGTTTTCCAAGAGTGAATGCGCGTCTACATGGTTGATAAGGTATTGCCCAATCACAAATTGGTACACCGCTCATTGATATGGCTCGTCTGAAGAGCCCTTTAGATAATGGTGATAATATATGATAAACTACCGAAGCCCCACCTGCACTTTGTCCAAATATAGTAACATTATCTGGATCACCACCAAAATGGGAAATATTTTCTTGAACCCATTTTAGAGCGGCTACTTGGTCTTTTAAACCAGCATTACCGGGTACATCTTCCGTATCTAAGCATAGAAATCCAAATATATCCAATCTGTAATTGATAGTGACGAGAACGACATCGTGTGCAACGAGGAAATCGGGGCCGTAGTAACTGTCGTTACCAGATCCACTCTTGAATCCACCACCATGGATGTAGAACATAACAGGTAGACGAGTTTTTGGATTTAAGTCTCTTGAGTATACGTTGAGATATAGACAGTCTTCGCTTTCAAGATGTAGTTCGTTTGTAAAGACGTCGAGTTGTGAGCATTCTGGACCGTGTTTGGTTGCATCTCTTACTCCATCCCAACTTAAAGGCGGAAGAGGTGCCTGAAATTGGAAATTTGGAAATATAACACGATTTGTCTTGAATTGTGTCAGTTTAGTAGCTACGTGGAAAGTAATATTAAGGAAATAATAAGACAGACCTCGGTAAGGTATTGGAATTGCTTAATACAATTCCTACAAGGACTGTATTGTTAACATCACCTTATAGTTTTTCTTTATATTTGCTCATTTACAGCGTTAACTCTAATGTAACAGAGATAAATAATATAATAAAAGCCAATATATTTCATTACTGTGTATTGAGATCTAGAATTATTTTGTCTTTTACAAAAACGGCGATGTTGACAATCTCGGTCGTATGTCTGCGTAAGTACTCTAGTCGTTTTTATTTTTTTATCTCTCTCAATGTATAGTGTATAATTCTTTCTTCTTTACTTTCTCTGAGGTTTTACATGTCTCATATCATATTCCCGTGTTTAGTTAAAATCATTAGGAATAAAATTCTTTTTTCAAATATTACTCTTATTGCACCCATAGAAGTTTCACTTCTGATCGTTTTTTTTACTGTAATGAACTAATTTGATCTCGTTGAAAATTTTACCGTATAAACGCGAAGAATAATTGTGTTCTGTGAAAAGTTCGTAAGTGATATCGAAAAATATGATATATAAATATTATGAAATAATTTTATGACACTGGTTGTGGTGATTTTATTCCAAACTCAGTGTTTTTTATTACTCACATTTATAGGTTCGTTTTAATCAAAATATCACTAGCGTCTGCGATACTGACGCTCCCCGGGCAAAAGGTGTAGCAGTCGTGTGCTAAGAACAACATGGGTTTTTAGCCCGTGCGAGTGATATATAATCCTCAGGCGCCCATCGATTGGGTATCCATAAATAACCGACGTAAAGTAAGGATTTCCCCATGTATAAAGAATTAATCACAATCATATCTCTTGTTAAGTGAAGACGTAGGTTTTTAGTGTAGCTGTTGGAATACACCTACAGATACGTGATAACAGGTTTTCAACTTCAATGTACCAAGGTAGCTCCTTTTTGCTTTGCAGAAAGGGCTACCACAATCTTTAATGTAGATATTCGGTTTTTTATACTGGTATTACCGGGTATCTTTAGTATATGGAAGCAGATGAATTTGAGTGCATCTATTCTGCAGTTAATAGTGAAAAAAGAACGCCATGAGTTACTTAACGCCTCTTCCGTTAACATTGTTAACCATTGAACATATTAAGGTATATATCCCTATATAATGTACTTCTTCGTGACTAGTGATCCGCCGCGGGTTCTCTTAGGCGTATTATAGTAATGTAAACTATTTAGGTCTATTTTTGGGGCTTTGATATTTATAGTACATTTAACTCATTGAACGAATGTTATGTCTGTTGTTGAATGTGAATGTATGTTAATGAATGAAATGAATGAATGTATGTGAAATATGAATGTTTGTTAAAATAACGTCGCAAATAGCCAATAAAAGCAACCAAAAGTAAAAGCTGGTATTAGAATGTGTCTACTTTGTTCTTCTTTATATAAATAATATATATGTGTACTAGACATAGAAACCACACGGAAAAAAATCTTTTAACGGTAGTGTATCAAACTTCTTTGCGTAGTTTAGAAGAAATAAGTGAACACATAGACATAAATGAAAA
Organism: Antheraea assamensis; assembly: GCA_035772565.1. NCBI lineage: Eukaryota > Metazoa > Arthropoda > Insecta > Lepidoptera > Saturniidae > Antheraea > Antheraea assamensis. Next base: position 1,221,913 of record JAQQSE010000012.1, read on the forward strand.
AATACTTTGTTTTATAGTTATAGATAAATAAGTTTTATAGTTTTTTTTTATTATTCAGAAGGTGATGAAGTAAGTGTATTCAAAACACGATTTTTAAAATAAAGCCCGAGAGAGTCAATTAAACAGATGGGTGAACATAAAGATATAAGCTAATGGTTTGAAACTTTCACAATCATATATATACTATTAATTCATTGACGTCCCTTTTTAATAAATACAAGGGCGACTTTGAATAGGCATATATGGAACATAAGAACATATTATCTATTGTAAAGCATAAACTCATATTTCATTCGAATATGTGTTTTCTGTAATTATATACACATATATGTACACATATATGAAGTATGTGTATCGTTATTGTTTAGACTCTATAAGAAGGCATATTGATATGTAGCTTTAGTTTTGCTAGAATAAATCTTTATAATTTGAAAAATACGACAATATTGGTCCCAGTATGTAATACTAAAATGATAAATCTTTCTTAGTAAATGGGCAAAATCGAATCATCTGTAAATGTACATAGTAGTTGTAAATATTAAATTGAATTTTATTAACAAAAACATTGTACCCATAACAGTTAATTTAAGTATATTTGATATATTAAATGGAAATCTCTCAATTTTAATCAACATATTACGAAAACTTTTAATGCTGTTTAAACATAAACCGGATTTATTAATATACCTTGAACCGGAGTTTGCCGAGGGGTGGTTCCGCGTAGGGTATCCCTTTGAAACTGTAATACGTTGTGTCTTCCGTCACCGTCTTCAGCTGTTCGCCTTTTAGCCAACCCTGTGCCACTTTCACCTTAGCCATCTTTCTAGTTTATGTCTATCCAAACGATAAATTACATATATAATTTGCGGCGTATTTATATTCAATTGTTTCGCAAAATCATTAATTTGTATTATATCTTGTGCGTCAGTCTGCTGAATCACTTTGCATAAATATTCGCGTTATTAGATGACAATTTTTTACACTTGTCATATTTTAACGTTTTGTATTAAAAATATCATGAGATAAGATTTGACAGGTGACTGTTTAAAATAAAGTCATCATCATCTTCTTATCCCTATTCAATCGAACTTGGGTCGGTACATCTTGTTTGTCATGTTGTGATGTATGAATTGGTTTAATTTGTACGATAGGCCGCGCACGCCCCTTTTTTTTTTTTTTTTTTTTTTTTTTTTTATTAACGTGGGGAAATCCCTTATGGATACACACCCTCTCGGGGGAGAGAGTGTGTTATGTCCGACTCGCACGGACTAAAACCCCACGGTATACCGACCGCCGCTTTGCTTAGGGCGACATGGGACCGTACAAAGCTATCACCATGTCGCCCCTGCGGTCAGCCCGGCGGAAGTTGGCCGCCGGGCTCCGTCCTTATATTATAGGGAGGTAGACTGGGTATACAACCAGCTACCTCCCCTCGTCAGCCACACTTGTGCAATGAGGAGATGGGCCCCCCGGCCCATCCCCTCTAGTTCGGCTACGGAGGTGGAAGGAGGCGTGCAAACCGCCGCCTCCTTCCACCGGCTCTTCTTTGGCGGAGAGGGCCGCTAAGAGGATCCAGCTCTCGGGCCCTCTCCGCCGCCTCCTTCTGCGAGATGACGTCCTCGCAGAAGGAGACCATCACTTGCCATGCCTCTTCGCTGCCGAGCATGGCCGAAACCACACTCGGCAACGATAAGTCCGGCCCTACCGCCGCAGCCAGAATGCGGCGCTGTCCCTCCCACGCAACACACTCAGACAGAGTGTGCTGCGCGGTATCCTCCTCAGCACCGCATTCATGGCATGCGGCGGTGGGCTCCCTGCGAGCGATCTGGTGCAGGTACCAGCCAAAACAGCCATGGCCGGTGAGTACCTGCACCAGTCGGAACGTCAGGGAGCCCCACTCCCTACTAAGCCATTCCGGCAGGACCGGACGGACGGCGTCAATAGTGTAACGCCCGAACCGCGCGTCCGCCAGGTCCTGCCTCCACCTCTCCATTGCCACCTCCCGGCCCTCCCTCCTCTTGGCCTCAACCTCCCTGGGAGCCGGAGGCTCTCCCAGCCGTTTCCTTGCCGCCGTGAACTCGTACACGGCGGCAAGAACACCTGCCTCCAGCTCCCAGGGTAGGGAGCCGGCGAGCGCAAAGGCCGCCGCTGAGGCCACGGTGCGGTACCCTCTGACCACCCTCAGTGCCACAATGCGCTGCGCAGCGAGGCCGCGCACGCCCCACATCAACCCGCCTTAGGATTATATCATTGTTATAGTTTTGTTCTTTACAAAACATCATTGATAAAAAAAGTTTTTTTTTTCCTTCACAAGATAGATACCATTTCATTACAGGTAAACTTGTTATGTATAAACATTGGGTGTGAAGTAAATATTTTTCACGAAATTACAACTATGATACAAATGTAACCGATTCTATTTTTAATACGTGTAAAATGTTAAAAAAACGAAGTGCTTATAGAGCATTTTTAGTCGAAGGTCTCACAGTCATTTATTAAAGCTTTTATTTTAAAATTCGACATAATCCTTAATGTATATCATTACTCCGTAACCGTCAAACATAATGTTCGTCCCATCGATACGGTAAACTCTCCCCTCAAATTAAGGAACTTATTTATTTATTTATTTTTATTTATTTGTTATATATTACGTTACAGCACATTTAACACATAATAAAATTTAGTATTTGTAAACATATTGTGCCACTTACAAAGTAATAATTATTACATTGTATATATGTAGTAAATTCAATTAATATTATTTTACAATCAAGTTAGCGCATTCTAGATTTCACTGTGTGTGTGTGTGTGTGCGTGCGCGTGCGTGTGTTTGTGTGTGTGTGCTCTATGGATCTATGAATGTTTGCGTAAATGTATTTAATATTATGTTCCTGTTCGTTACTCCAATCGACTGTACCAATATTAATTTGTTTTGGAATTCAGTTTCTGGATAAAAATGTTCCTGTTATGCTGGAATAAATCAAGGTAATGGAACTTCGTATCATACGCATTAAAACATCTCTGTAAAACAGAGTTCTTTGCGTAGTTATGTTTAACTGGCTGGGGTGCAAATAACCGCGGCTTTCTGGTCGTTTTCGTAGGTATTTTAAAGAGAATCCTGGTTAAGAGTTCAGGAAAATCTATATTGTAGTTTAAAATATCATATAAAAATTTCATATCGAAAATAATTCGTCGATCTGATAATGATGTTAAGTTGTAATAGTCCAAACTATTTGAGTATGTGTTAAGGTCTTTATTTAGTTTAAAATTTAGATATCTCAGACACTTAATTTTAATTTTTCCCAGTTCAGACTTATGTGTTATATATTCTGGCGACAATATCGGAGAAGCATAATCGAGATGACTTCGTATATAAGAAAAATACAATATTTTAAAAGAGTTTAAATTTACAAAAAGTTTCGCGACTCTGCAAATGAAACCAAACATTTTTAAAGCTTTCTGGCGTATGTAATCGCGATGATACGTGTAGAGCAGCTTAGAATCCATCATCACCCCCAAATCTCGAATAGAAAAACTCTCTGAACTGGTAATGTATTAAGTGTATAAGAATCATTTATAGGTTGATGTTTTCTAGTGTATGTTATAATATTACTGTTTCATTACCATAATGTTCAATACTTAATGCAGTAGCAAAACGCAGCTGACATAAGCTGTCATGCGTCACATACTAAAAAGAATTGGGAGCGACGACATCTTGTGTGTGTAATAAAAACCGTTGAAACGCAAAATCGATTCTCATCGCGTTATTTCCTCAAAGTGGCAACCTGAATCTCTATCGGTGGATCACAACAGGTGCTGGAGCAGTCCAAGGTACGTGGTGCATTGTATTTGCTACAGCCCAAATTGAGTATTGAACAACAACCATCGCAACGATATTTTACCCAGAGTAGCCAGGCCACCAAGCTACGGTGCGAAAGCTACATCTTTATGGTGCCGAAACCCGGGATTTCCACTGATATTAATCACAATCGTAGTATATGTTTCTGGTATTACTGGTCAACATCGTAATAATATCTATATACGTATTATATATCAATATATCTGTATACGTAATCATACCTACAATACCTATTCATATATATCTTAATCGTACAGGAATTGCCATCGAACAGATATTACACACACAAATCATTTAACTTACATCGGAAAATATTGTAGGATCTAATTAAGTAATCATTATAACTCATCGGTACTTAATTTTATCGGCTTACAATACTTTCATCATTTCTCATTACATTGTAAATCGAAATATATTTCAAGGCAAATATATTATCTTGAGGGTAGTGTATACGATTTCGTTCCGTGCCCAACGGTCAATCTACGACTACGTATAATGTAACCTTCAACTCAATTACATATTGTTGTTATCTATATATACAATTGACTAATTACATTTGCTTACTTTGTCGACTATTTTGTTTACCTATAATATTCAATTTCTTTGTTTTCGTGTATTTACATATTGAACGTAAACTCAGTAATAATGTCTGTTCTTAGAAAACATTCTACTCGTAAAACACCAAGTTTGAAAACGGCTAAATCGACTTCTATTGAGGACGCGTATACAATTCATGATTTGTCATCTTTGCGTCGAAAACGTACCATCGCTAGTAAACGGTTAGCAAAGGCTTTGGAGATCGGTAATTTAGCTATAAAGGACCCTTCACATTACGACTTGTTTTTATCGTATCATCAGGATATTAAAGAAATCACTTCGAATTTTGAGCATGCGCATTTTGCTATTTTAGATTTAATAGATGATCCCGATAGTGATGATAATGAAATTCAACAGCTTTTTGATAGTACATATTATCAGGTGTTATCGATTCACCGTAAACTAACGAAATGTGATGCAATTCAACAACCTAGTACTTCATCACAAAATATTCGTTTACCGAAAATTGCATTACCCAATTTCAACGGGAATATCAAACAATGGCCTGAATTTTATGATATTTTCAATGCATTGATCCATAATTCTCAATCACTTACAGATACGGAAAAGTTCCATTATTTAATATCCTCTCTAAGCGGTGATGCGTTATTAGTAGTAAAAGCGTACCCTATGACTCACGAACATTATCATGACGCCTATCAATCTCTCGTTGCTCGCTACAAGTGTAAACGGACTTTAGCATTTAGCTGTTGGAAAGATATATTAAATATTGAATTTAAATCCACCAATGCGCGTGAGTTTCAGAAGTCGCTTGATCTTTTTGATGAGAATTTGAATATTTTAAAAACGATTAACTTACCGGTCGAAAATTGGGATTTTGTTTTAGTTTATAACATTTTATCGAAACTTGACAAGAACATTCGACGTGATTTTGAGGAGAAGTATTCAGATATCGAATTACCGTCTTATGATCAACTTAAGGGATTTCTCCGTTCCAAATGCGAAGCTTGGTTACGGGATACACACTTTTCCGATTCCAATAAGGTAATTAAATACTCGCCTAAGTATACCGCCACGCCAATTCAACCCAAGGGTATTAATACTTCTCAAGCGCTGGTTGTGGCGAATAATAAGCGTGATCAGCTGAAAAATGCGAATGATAACAAAATCAGTTCGTATTCAACAAAGTGTCCTTTCTGTAGCCAGTCTCATGTAATTTCAACATGTCAAGAGTTTCTGAACAAATCGGTTGACGACCGTCTAGTTATAGCTAAGCAAAAGAATTGGTGTTTTAACTGCCTGAAATCGTCACATCAGTTGAAGAATTGTCAGTCAAACTTCTCGTGTCGCACGTGCAGACTTAAACACCATACTTTACTCCATCGCGATAATTCTGGTGTGCAGCCTAATAAAAATGGATCCACTTTGGTGTCAAAGTCTCAAAGTAACACCACAGTGCTACTGGCCACTGCTATCGTACAAATTCAAGATGCCTCGGGAAACATGCAGACTTTCCGCGCCTTGTTCGATACTGGTAGCCAAAGTAGTTTTATTACAGAATCGGCTGTACAGCAGCTAAACTTACAGACTGCCAAAACTACCTCCAAAGTTAGTGGGCTAGGAGATGCATCTGCACCGATCATCGGTAACATCACCTGTGCCATCGGTACTGGTGGACGAGTGATATACAAGTTAAATATGCATGTAATTTCTAAAATATGTGGCGATCAACCTATCGCGCAATTGAACACATCGGGATGGTCACATATTAAATCGTTACCTCTGGCTGATCCTGGATTTGATATTCCTGGGCCTATCGATTTGTTATTTGCTGCGGATATATTCGCAGAATCTATTCTTAACCAGCAAATAAAAGGTGGTGTGAACCAACCTACCGCATTTAATTCCATTTTTGGATGGCTTCTCTTAGGCAAGACTTGCCTATCTTCCAATACTTTGTTGCATACTTTACCAGATATCGATAACGAATTAAATTCTTTAGTACAACGATTTTGGGAACTTGATTCTGTGCCAAAGTCGTCAAAACTAACACCAGATGAACTATTATGCGAGGAAAAATATAGATCCGATCATTCTCGTGATGAATCAGGACGATATATCGTACGCATTCCTTTTAAGGCTGAATCAGAACCAACCTTCGATGGTTCTCGCGAGGTTGCATTACGAAGATTTCATGCTATCGAACGTAGATTATCACGAGACTCGAGTCTACAATCACAATACGCGGATTTTATGTCTGACTATATCGAAAGCGGTCATATGTCATTGGTTCCACTAAGCGAAATGAACAACGGAAAGTACTATATACCTCACCACTGTGTTTTACGCCCTGATGCTAAAACAACACAATTGCGCGTTGTATTCGATGCTTCAGCGAAAGACTTTAATTGCCAATCACTTAACGATACACAACTTATCGGTCCGAAATTGCAACCCAATATTTTGAGTATTCTTCTCCATTTTCGTGAACACAATGTCGTATTCATGGCAGATGTACGTCAAATGTATCGCCAGATTTTCATTGCACCCGATCATCGTGATTATCAGCGTATATTTTGGAGAGCCTCGTCAAACGAGAACATTCGTGAGTATCACCTTAACACAGTTACCTACGGATTATCTTCGTCTCCATATCTCGCTTGCCGTACACTAAAGCAGCTTGCTGAGGATGAAGGAGATACCTATCAACTTGCTAAAGAAATGATTTTATCTGATGTTTACATCGATGACGTCATCACCGGATTTCCTTCCCTCAAGCTTGGACAACAAGCTAAATCGCAAATCATTTCTCTTTTTAATCTCGGAGGTTTCAAACTGCGAAAATGGGTGAGTAATTATCCACAACTTTTGTCTGATCTTCAACGTGAAGACTGTTTAATAGGGTCTGTATCGCTCGATAATACGGAAACTAAAACGTTGAAGGTTTTGGGTCTTAGGTGGGATCCTTCTTCAGATTTGTTTCTTTTTGAGATCAAACCTTCAGAACAACCTTGTACTAAACGTTCGATTTTAAGTGAAATCGCACGAATTTTCGATCCGTTGGGATTTTTATCTCCCATTACAATTCAAGCAAAATGCTTAATTCAAAAACTTTGGATCCTCGGTGTGGACTGGGATCAAATTCCACCGAAAGAAATAATTAATACTTGGAATACATATCGAAATCAATTACCATTATTATCGCAACTAAAAATACCTCGTAAAATCGTTTGTCAAAATGTAAAATCGTGCGAACTTATTGGTTTTTGTGACAGTTCTGAAACTGCACTAGGTACAGTTTTTTATATGCGTGTTACTGATTCAATCGGTAACATTCAAGTAATCCAGGTCTGCTCCAAAGCTCGAGTCGCACCTTTAAAACGTATCTCATTACCACGACTCGAACTATGTGCAGCAATAATGCTTGCTGATTTATACAAATTCTTACGCGATACATACCTCTCTCGTATTAAAATCGACGCTATCTACTTCTGGTCAGACTCTACAATAGTTCTTTCGTGGTTACGCTCTCATTCTTCACGCTGGTCGACGTTTGTTGCTAATCGGGTTAGCCATATACAAGATATTACACCTATCGATTGCTGGTACCATGTATCGTCAAACGAGAATCCTGCTGACATCTGCTCACGAGGTCAATTCCCAGCTGAGTTGTTTCATAACTCCTTATGGTGGGCGGGACCTTCTTGGTTGCGACAAGATCCACATACTTGGCCAGTACCTTCATCTAACTTATCATACGAAGATACGATTATTGTGGAAAGCGAAGCTCGGAAACTAGTAGCACTAACTTCGAAAGTCACGGCAAAGGATCCTAACATTTTTGATACGCTTCTAAACAGCTACTCCTCTCTACAAAAAATATTAAATGTATTAGCTTACATCAATCGTTTCATTAACAATTGTAGACGTATAAATGTTAAGCAAAATATCATCAATAACCTTGAACGACATAACGCTTTAATGCAATTAGTAAAATATGTTCAAACAACTTCCTTTTCAAGCGAAATTATTAACCTAAATGCGAATAAACCGTTATCGAAACCGTTTCGTAAGCTTAACCCATTTATGGATAAATTAGGTATACTAAGAGTAGGTGGGAGAATTTCTCGATCTGGATTGGAGTACACACAAAAGCATCCTGCTCTTTTACCGTCTAACCATCCTCTTACATTTTTGGTTATTGATTTTATTCATCGAAGCTATTTACATCCGGGAATTAACGCTACTCAGTATTTGCTTTTACAGCAATTCTGGATAATATCCGCAAAACGCACTATTCGCCATCGTCTCGCTAAGTGTCTCAAATGCTACCGTACAAATCCAAGGCCTTTGCAGCCCTTTATGGCCGAACTTCCATCGTTTCGTGTAAATCAAGTTAAGCCATTCTCTATTGTTGGAGTTGACTACGGTGGACCGTTCCGCATGAAGCTCGGAGCACATCGAGGTGCTAAGATCGACAAGGCATATCTTTGCTTATTCGTTTGTCTCGCCACAAAAGCAGTACATCTCGAGGTAGTATCTACTCTTTCCGCTGACGGATTTATTGCTGCACTTCGGCGTTTTGTAGCACGTCGCGGGCGTTGCAATGTAATTCACGCTGACTGTGGCACCAACTTTGTAGGAGCTCGAAACCAACTATCATCTCTTATGCAACATGCTACCGATCAAGAGAAAATTGAATTTAAATTCAATCCACCGTCAGCTCCTCATTTTGGGGGTGTGTGGGAAATACAAATTAAAGCTGCTAAATCTCATTTACTTCGCGTTGTTGGTGATCAAGTCTTGACTTTTGAAGAACTAACTACCTTATTCGCACAAATTGAAGCAGTTTTAAATTCACGTCCATTATACCCTATTAGTGCAGATCCAAACGATTTATCAGCTTTAACACCAGGACATTTTCTTACTCTAGAATCTTTTACTGCTGTCCCTGACGAAGATCCATTAAATGTAAAAATAAGTCGACAGCGTCGGTGGCAGTTGTTACAAACATTTCAAAAGAGTTTCTGGTCTAGATGGAAACACGAATATTTAAATTCTCTTACACAACGCGCCAAATGGACCAAAGACTCTAAACCCTTACAAATCGGTTCGATGGTAATTATTAAGGACGATAACCGTGCTCCATTACAGTGGCCTCTTGCCAGAGTTTTAGATCTTTTACCTGGTATTGATGGCATTCCTCGGATTGCAGTAGTTAAAACCTGCAATAATCATGTTATTAAACGACCTCTAGTTAAGTTATGTCCTCTGCCGCTAGAGGACTAACGCAAACCGCTTCACATCTTATATTTATTTTGTATCTATATATCATTATATCGTTTTACTTAGCATCTTAATCCTATCTAAACGTATCGTATCGTAGTTTATTAGCGTTATTATCGTATGTTTACATTCTCGCTCATTCTTTGATCGTTTGACCAGAAAATACCATAGGCATTTTGGTGGGCGGGATGTTTCATTACCATAATGTTCAATACTTAATGCAGTAGCAAAACGCAGCTGACATAAGCTGTCATGCGTCACATACTAAAAAGAATTGGGAGCGACGACATCTTGTGTGTGTAATAAAAACCGTTGAAACGCAAAATCGATTCTCATCGCGTTATTTCCTCAAAGTGGCAACCTGAATCTCTATCGGTGGATCACAACAGGTGCTGGAGCAGTCCAAGGTACGTGGTGCATTGTATTTGCTACAGCCCAAATTGAGTATTGAACAACAACCATCGCAACGATATTTTACCCAGAGTAGCCAGGCCACCAAGCTACGGTGCGAAAGCTACAATTACATTTCTTTACATTTAAATATAGTTTGTTTAGATTACAATAGTCACAAAGCCGCGAAAGTTCATTTTGCAACGTAAGACAATCGACAATGGTGTGAATAATACTGAATATCTTGGTGTCATTGGCGTACATAAGGTACCTAGTGAAGGAGAAGCAAGAGGATATATCGTGAACGTAGATATTGAAAAGCAGTGGACCTAAATGTGAACCCTGCGGTATACTTGAGATTGAAAGCCAGACACGAAAGTACCAATCCGAATCGCTTGATTTCTGTTTTGTATACACGATTTAAAACACCTTAAGAAATCACCATGTATACCTATCTTAGCAAGCTTAAGCAGGAGAATATCGTGATTGATACGATCAAAACATTTAGAATAATCTGCATACATGACATCCACATGATAACCTTGATCCATGGTAGTAGCCAATATAATGAGCCAAATGAAAATACTGCAAAATTGGATACAGTGGATTTTCGTTTCATAAACCCGTACTGTACAGATAGAATGGAGAAAGAAATAGTGTTGTATATGCGATCGTGTACCAACTTTTCAAACAACTTACTGAAAACTGACAATATCGAGACTGGCTGATAATTCTCTACGCTATTCCTGGAGCCGCATTTATATATAGGTACCACCTAAGCTTCCTTCCATTTACTAGGAAAGATACCTGAACTTAAGGATATGTTAAATAAATCCGTTAAAGGAATAACTAAAGAATTGATGCATTTTTTAACAAAGTACGGAGGTATTTTATCAGGGCCGGCACCTTGGTTACTATTGATTCTGCGGATGCCTCTTTCCACCTCTGCTACGGTTAAAGTCAAATGACCAATACTACCTAGAGAATGAACAGCGCTTAAATTATCTTCTTGCGTTTGTGGTATATCGTGAGTATAAACGCTCTGAAAAAAATCCGAAAACAAATTACATATATTTCTATAATCACAAGCTGTTTTTAAACCGTATTCAATATATGTGGGAACAGATGAAGCATGTTTTCAATTTTTAACATACTGCCAGAATCTTTTAGGTTTATCTTAAATAAAGGTTTCAAATCGATAAGACATATCCACAATATTCGCATAATGGCGTATTTCAGATTATTAAAATGTAGAATAATGTCAGTAATTAAGTGGGATTCACATGTATATTGTTTGTCAAAAATTTATACGTGCATTCAGATATTTATTTTTTGTAAACTAAGGAAAATATATCAAGCTACTTAAATATAAAACAAATGACATAATTAAAAAACAAAAAAAAAATGAGTCAAATCGTAGTCTCACTCAATCATTAAAGATTATTCTGTCAATCCAGTCAGAATCAGTATAATATATAAATATTGACGTCGCGAAAGTGCGATTTATTTAATAACCTAATAAATATAAATAAATATCTTTTACCAGTTCATATGTCGGCCAAATAAGATTTACGGCAATATTTTAAAAACTTTTACTTTGTTCTAGATCGTTGTTTTGGTCTATTTACTAATGATTGTACGGTATTCTGGAATGTCTAAATGTTTTACTTATAATTATTAAAGCAGTTCGTTCTACAGAATTATGGGCAGTGTAATTAATATAAATTACCAATATGTATAATGTAATTGCATAAATAACTTTTATTATCACTATTTTTACATCTTCTTTTTGTTCTTGTGCCGCCTGAAAATGGCCAGGTAAAATATGTTTTTCTTAATTATCTAAAGTGAAATCCCCAACAGTATAAAAATTGGAACACTGAAGTGGTTTTTGCATGGAGAATATATTGCATATGCTACCTATCTTTCCACAACTCGCCACTAGGTGACGTTGCGGCACATCAATGTTCTTACTGTTAAACCAACGCTCATAAAAATTAGTATGTGTAGGTATTTAAATGAAAAGAGTGTTTATATAATATACATTTCGTTATAACTCAACTACATATTATAACAAGATATAATAATTTAAAAAAGTTAAATCCGCGATAATAATCTTATCAGCACGATATTGCTCCCCTTTATAGAAATCACATACGTATTGAAGAATCCGAAATCATGACGACCGACTCGACTCGTCGTCGCGTCAAAGATTGCGGCGTTGTATTGCGAACAATACATCATAATGTGGGGTGGTATTCATATAGTATTGATTTTGACAGAAATAGAATAAAACGTTTTAAAATATCTTATAGCAATATTTATTTGCATACTATCAAAATTACAATAACAGTACATTACAACAGTCTCTCTCTAGGTTAAGCGTGACTTACCATCTTAGACCACATCATCATTTAATATCAGATAAGATTGTGGTCAAAACGTTTACTTATGTAATTATATTCACCTGAGGAGATAAATAGCACGATGTTGCGGTAACGCATTAACCCCTGGACTGTCCAAAACTATAAAAGTTTAAGTTCCATACAAACAAATGTAGACCTTACGAGGCACAGGTCAACAGACTGTTGGCACAATAAACTTAAAAAATACCTGATTTATTACAAAACTTTGAAGAATAACAAATAATGTATTGTAAATTATATTTTTTATGTAAAATGTATTTTTAAATAAATTTTTAATTTGCATGAACTTTTTTTACTAAGCAATGATTTGTACAATGTGCCATTGTACGATTGAAATTATTAAAAAAAATTAAAAACATTATCCGCCATTTTGAGATCTGGGTTCTAAAAAATCAGCTGAGGGGTTAAAGTGATATACATTTAACTCAACAGTTGTATCAACTGTTTGACAAAAAACAAATGAAATTTCATGTCGTTATATGAACGCTAATCTGCATACAGCAGAGTATATTTAAGAACATGTTATCAAATGTTTATCCCCGAAACTATAACGAATTCACATTTAGTTGATACTTGATTTTGTTCCCAATTTAATTTGTGTACCCAAGCTACATGTAGAAATTGATTATAAGAATTTAAATTTCAGTAAAAATACACATTTCTGAATATTATTATCTGCCAGTCTGTACATTATATCGCATTCATTCCAACCTCCACAGGAAACTGAGTAGAGAGGGAAATAGTAAAAACTACAGTTTAATCGACCCACGCGATACAATATCCTCTCCAAAAATTTCAATATGGGTGAGGAAGATTGTATTTCTTCTATGTCTAAACAACAAAATTTTACTACGCATCGCATTTTAATCATAGACGCTCTTATTTGAGTAATAATCTAAATTTTAATCTTTGCGAACCTATTTTATACCAATGATATTTTGATAGTAATAATCAAAGATAGATGAGGTGCTGATGAAGGATCAAGATGTTCCTCTTACATGGTTTCAAGCTTTTTACATGAACACTTTAATGATTTTATTCCATTTGCTGAAACATTATTACCAGACAGATTGTTGAAAACAAATGTTGCTGCTTATTAATCCCTAATACAAAATCTCGTCGAAGCAATTACATTTAATGCATAATAGTGCATTTCTGCATAAATCTTTAATCAATCAAATTAGGCTATTTATTTTAGTCATATCTTACATAAATATAGTACAATAATCCTACCCCAGACCACATTCAGACTCGTTTGGCCAGAAACTACAAAAATTGGTAAAAACAAGAAATTATTCAATTAAGCAATGTTTCTTTACGTTATTTCTGTCTTATTATGCTAAATGAAATGTCGAGAATTTGTTTTCATAAATTGTTTAGAACACATTTTTTAGTCATGACATACTTTTTAAATGTATTCAAATATTGGCAAAACCAATCTTTGTAATAATTTGAAACACAATAGAAATTCACGGACATTTACTTATTTTATGTTCTCTTTAGATTTGTTACATTGTATGAATAAACCAGTGTTACATATTGTTGTTCTGTTTAAAATATATATTGTTTCGATTAAAGTTTTATTGCAGACAGGCTTGGTTTTATATTTGTAGCAACAGTATACATATATAACGAGTTCTGTATTATTGTTTTTAAATTAGTGTTTTCTTATAATTTCTGTTAAATATTCAATTCATTCATTCAATTATTAGACATCCGTGTCTCGTGTGACATCCATTGATAATTAGCGCTGTAGTATTACTTGTAGTTCTACTGGGGTTGCCAGTTGTTGGACGTTTTGTTTTATTCCTCTATATACTTATAATTTAATACTTTTCAAATTGAATACACCAATATAAATTGGTGCTTGATGATACTTTTAGTCAGTTTGGCTTAGTGGCAAAGGGATTAGTAGAATAATTCACTATGTAAACACGCTTTGATCTTTCTTATACCAAGTATCCTAAGAATAAAGCCTTGTAAAGGTCATGCAACCTTTGGTTAAAACCAAGGGGGATATATGTTTAAAGGTTTGAAGACATCAAATATCAAAGTATTTTCGTTTTGGATTTCTGACATAAAAACATAATGCCTCACAAATTTGCAGCCCCTTTTTACTATTTAATTCTATATATTTTGTATTCTAAACTGATCGAGGTCGGTCACGGAACGTCTTCTATCAATCCGGTTTGTTTGTTCTTAAATATCTTATTTACGATATAATTACCAACGGATAGTACGATAAGTTTAGATAGTTATGTCGTGAAACTTTTACAGTCGCTTTACATGGAATAATTACTTAAAAATAATTGTATTAACCTTAGAATTATGGAGTCCTAACAACTAAAGATTAGTTATAGAGTGAATTAAAACGTAAATATAGTCTAATTAAAACGAGATTTTGACGAAAAAGAAAGTAACGCTAAAATACCTTTTAAAAGTGGCAATACAATGACATACGTAGTCTGTGGCTCTCTTTAGCTACTGTTTATTGTTTACCAGTTATCCTTATAATTCCAAATTATAAAGTTGCTTTTTTCAGATATGATTTTTTCCCAAAAAATAAAACGAAGTGTTCGATTTTATAATAATGCATTCCTTCACCGTCAGCCGATAATGTGAACAAAGTTTATTTATTTATTTAATCTATACACATACAAGTACCCAAAAATTGTTTGGTACATATCGAAGTCTAAACAAGCGAACATCATATATATGATATAGAACCTTATTACACCAAGTATTGGCTCATCACTATACTCTGATGATTTACTGCGTACTTGGAACTCCATTGGTCTCTACCAAGTCATCAACTCGTGACCTTTATTTTGCTATATCAGTTTACTAATTTGTAACTTAGCTTCAAGATTTCAAATTAATTAACTCCTTATCATATTTGTCAAAATATTAGAAAACTCAACTCTTGTTTTCCTGTACTTTAACTATACTTATATAACTATACTATACTTAGATATACTATAACTAGATAAGTACTTATTTGACTTACGTATTTTTTTAAGTCATTGATAGATTATCTGGATTAGTGCTAACATAGATTTTGGTAAAATAAGTATCTTAGACATTGAATGATGATAATAAACCAAATTTATTAAACAAAAATATTACTAAAAACAATTGACAAAAAAATCAAGTTTTATAGTCTACTGAATTATGTTCCGTGAAATTTTTTACACTTATTGAAACTGCTATTATATACATAACTTGAAAGTTATTACTTATTACGGGTGAGAACAACCCAAGAACAGAAATATGCTGTAAATGAAAAACTATTTAAAATTTTACTAGAAATTTATTTTGTAATTTTATTACTTCCAATTGTAATAACATTAACATTGTAATGAGTTCTATGTGTTAACTAATTGTACAAATTTGAGTACGTTGAAACGTATACGTGGCATACAAAAAATTATCAAATAATTATTTTCAGCGTTTAGTCTTGTGTGTGTGTGAAAATGTTGCAACTGGTTACAGACATGGAATACATTATGGCAGAAGTTAGTTTAAAATTAAGTATAAAAATCTATTTGTCCGGTGAAGCTGTGAAAGCCCACCAGGTCATTAGCGTATAGCCAGATTGAAAAAAGTATTACTTTCTTTCAAAACAGACAAACAAATAAACTAGCAAACAGAAAAAACATTGTTATCCAAATTTAAGTTATTTATACAAAACAGATAAATTAACAGTCAAGAAAATAAGTTATTGCTGCATTCTTATCCAATTCTAAACTATATTTAAAGTTTGAAATACTTAAGTCATTAGAAATTTAACCAAAAATTGTTTGCAAACCAAAAACAAAAGTACAGGTTAATAAGTATATAAAAAAATCCTTTGCGGTATATATAATGGGTTAAAATTCTAGTCCAGCGTACTCGTAGATGCTCTTCCAGAAGTTGATGGCACGAGCGCCGAGGTTTTGTTCAATGGTCAGGGTGTCTCCTATGTCACCATAGCTCTTCGTATCGTTGTCATATTCAGGCCACACTACACCTAGCGATGTATCAGGAGTTGGAGTACTGCCATAAAATAAAAAAAGTAAAATTAAAAACGTTGGAAATTTGAAGTTGATATATTTAAAAATTATTTTATAGGTATTAACGGCTGACCTTACTCATTTCTGATATAAAGCGTCACTGTGGTCCAAGATGGCAAATGTTAAGACTATTGAACTGAATGTTAAATATAGTTAGCAAACTGCTTCTATAGATGCGTGATGAAACAGTTTCTATGTGTGGGCCATATCAGGAAGCCTACCACCGTACTATGGTTTCACAATGATTTTTTCTTCATTGAAATCCCAGCCTAATTTTACAGATTTGAAAATATCATTGAACGTTTGAACGGGACGTATTGAATAATGAAGAATGTAAATTTTGTTACAGAATCAGAGGGTTTCTTCACGGACAATAGTACAGTATGTGGTAAACACGCCCATAAATTTCCAATATACTTAAATTGAAAATTTAAGTAATTTGTATTACAAAATACTTTTATAATACTGTTTCAATAAACCATGTTGCTTTATTTTGACCTTTATTCAACTCATTTCTCTTTATTTTTACATAAATTTAACCTTTACCGGTGACAACACAGTGAAATAATAAAATGAACGATACATAATATAAGGAAAAGATAACTTATATGATACTTTGACAAAGAGACGTATAAACTAACATGAATATGTATTGACGTATTCAGTATACCAAGTAGTGTCTTACTTGGTGCTATGGTGCACGAAAAAAGAGCGTAAAAAGATACTTTTAAGTAAGACACAATGACTGTGCCAAGACACTACGCTCGTTCTTGGCACTGATTAGGTGTAACGGGAGGAGTTTACTCAGAGAGATGCGGGTATAGAAAATGTGTTCAATAAGGCAGCGTTAGTCTTGGTACAACGCGGTTTAGCTTACTTTTCGAACGATGAACCAAATGTCACTTATCATAATGTAATAATTAAAGCTCACTAACTTCTAGCTGCAGCCTGTATCTCGAAATTAATTTAAGCATTAACGCTGCAACTGATCTTTTGACAAGCAAGTTATATTTGAAGGTTTTCTGCTCATATCACTTGAGACTGGCTACCAAGATCTCAGTATATGTGATGATAGTGCTACATAATATTCTATATTCCGCAGAAACGTGGATCGTTTACCGTTGTCATATTATGTGCGAAACACCGAAGTGTTACGGCGAGCCGATGTATATGGCATTGAGGCGTATGTGTTGAGTCGATAGCTTCGGTGGTGCGGTCATGTGTTGGCGGAGGAGCAATTAGCAGAGGGCATCTTTTATTCTAAACTCGAGTACGGCAAGTGTAAGCAGGGCGGTCAACTACTTAGATATAAAGATGTGCTAAAGCTTTACATGAAAAGTATGGTATAGAGCCTTCGCAGTAGGAAAAACTAGCAGTTAATGTCCAGAATGGAGAGCTCAGGTTGCAGCTAGAGTGCTAATTTACGAAGAACATCGACGTGCTGCATTCGATATTAGATGCAATGAATTGAAAGCCCGAACATCAGCGGCAATCAATTATACTTACAAGAATGGTGTTCTAACTTGAATACAAAGTGCGCGCACTTTTCGGAAAAAAATTAGCTATATTAACAATATGAAAACATACAAGCGTCGGATTTATAATAAGCCATAACTAAATAAAATAATAAGCCATGAAAAATCCTATGGACCAGACTGTCGTTTTCAAGTTGCGTTATACGGTCACAAGAATATTTGTTTTAATGACCGTAATTAAATGATTTTCCATAGATGTAAAGGCTAATAATGGACTAAAATAAAATATTTGGACTTCATGAATGTCAAAATTGAACCCCTAAATTGGATATCATAATTAAAGTCACTTTATGTTTTCATGTATTAGTATCAGCAGAATACAGGCTTTGATTTCAAGTACGTTTTCTTTACATAACCACATCAAGAAACATACAGAATCTGGTTTATATTTGTTATATATTAGAAACTTATTTGTTTAGCATTACTTACCCGTACTTTGCAAAGTTCGTAAAGATTTTGCAGACAAACTGAACAAGCTGATACTCTTTAGTACCCTTTTTAAGTTCGACACCAAACTTTTTGGCATGAAATAGATACATCAAATCATCTAAATGAGCTGCACCACGTATTCCATACTGTAAAGCGCCATTTCCATAAACATTTCTATCGGATATACAAGAGAATTTGTAAAAATATCTCTTAACATTACCAATCTTGGGCATAATCCTTAAAAATCTATAAATATTATAAACAAAAAAAGATTCGCTTGCATAGGAGATAAATTCCTTAATAGCGTTGACATCTAATTTTTTATCACCAAAGAAATGCTTAATAATTCTATCTGATATCTCTAAAATTACATCTGGTTTGGTTTTCATCAAAATGTCTCTAGGTAAAAACAGTTCGGAGTATTTTTTATGCTCATTTATAATTTTGCTTTGAAGCATTTCCATACCAAGTGCACATTCTTCACTAGTGTGGCCAATTAGAAGATCGACTTCGTTAATTCTGCCATTCTTGACTGCATCTGCAGGATTTTCGGTTAGAAAATGATCTTTACCAAAATTCTTTTCAACAACTGGAGTGTAGTGATACATTTTACGAACACTGTTGGATCGTTCTTCAGATGCTGTTAAATAGGGATTAGTATCAAGAAGTTTTTCCACTGGAAGGTTTTGAAGAAAGTCGAGAAGCTCATCAGGATTTGTTGTGTCTAATCCTAGCTGTTTTCCAAGAGTGAATGCGCGTCTACGTGGTTGATAAGATAGTGCCCAATCACAAAATGGTACACCGCTCATTGATATGGCTCTTCTGAAGAGCCCTTTAGATAATGGTGATAATATATGATAAACTACTGAAGCCCCACCTGCACTTTGTCCAAATATAGTTACATTATTTGGATCACCACCAAAATTGGAAATATTTTCTTGAACCCATTTGAGAGCGGCTACTTGGTCTTTTAAACCAGCATTACCGGGTACATCTTCCGTATCTAAGCATAAGAATCCAAATATATCCAATCTGTAGTTAATTGTGACGAGGACGACATCATGTGCTACGAGGAAATCGGGGCCATAGTGACTGTCGTTACCAGATCCACTCTTGAATCCACCACCATGGATGTAGAACATAACAGGTAGACGAGTTTTTGGATTTATTTCTCGTGAGTATACATTGAGATATAGACAGTCTTCGCTTTCAAGAATCAGTTCGTTTGTAAAGATGTCAAGTTGCGAGCATTCTGGACCGTGTTTGGTTGTATCTCTTACTCCATCCCAACTTAAAGGTGGCCGAGGTGCCTGAAATTAGAAATTTTCCAATATTACACGATTTATCTTAAATTGTGTCAGATTAATACTGATGTGGAAAGTAGTATTAACGAAATAATACGAAACATATACAAGAGCGATCGATGGAACTGCTTAAACAATTTTTACAAGAACTGTGTTGTTAAAATCACCTTATATTTTTTTTTATTTATACTTTTTAATATAGCAGTGCGAAATAATATAAGAGTAGCTATTTTATTTCATTACTTTCTATTGAGTCCTGGAATTACTTTGACGTTTATAAAAATGGCAGTGTTGGTTATCGTGGTCGCGTTTCTGCATTAATGCTTTAGTCATTTTTATTTTTTGATCACTCTTATTTTATAGTGTAATCCTTTCTTTTTTACTTGCCTCTGGGTTTTTAAATGCCTTATCTCATATACTTGTTTTTAGAATTATGAATTTTACTTTTATTGCGTCCACAGAAGTTTCACTTCTGATTGTTTTTTTTTACTGTAATGTATTAGTTTAATCTAGTTGTAATTTTTTCTGTACATACGTGAAGAATAATAGTGTCCTATGAAAAATTCGTTACTAACATTTGAAAATATGATATTTAAATATCATAAAATAAATTTATTTATAATACATATGGTGATTTAATTCCGAACTAAGTATTTTTTTTTTAATAATGTTTATAAGTTTATATTCAATCCAAAATCTCACGAACGGATGCGATGCTAACTCTCTCTTGCTAAACGATGTACGAAGGACACCCTGGGCTATTAGATTGTATGGGTCAGACGTAATCCATTCTCAGCTGCCCTGCAAGTGGTTATCCATAAGTACTCTCATAAATATCCCACGTAAAAAAGGGATTTTCCCATATATAAAAAGGTGATCACAATCACATTTGTTGTTAAGTGACGACGTGACCCAAGATGGTGATAGCACGCTAAGTGTAGCTGCCGGAAAACACCTACAGGTACGTGATAACAGGCTTTCAACTTAAATGTACCATGCAGCTAAGAATCTTTGGAAAAAGGCTTACCACAATTTTTTATGTGGATATTCGGCCTTTCAAACTGGTATTACCCTGCTTCTTTAGTATATATATATATATATATATTTTATATTATAGGGGGCAAACGAACAGGTGGGTCACCTTAAGGTAAGTGATCACCGCCGTCCATAGACACTAGCAACACCAGGGGAGTCGCAAGTGCGTTGCCGGCCTTTTTAATTATGTGGGCCTCCGGCGCTCTCACTGACCGAACGAAACGCAACAGTGCAAGCACTGTTCCATCACGTCGGTTTTCTGTGAGAGGGTGGTACTACCCCGGGCGAGCCGACCCATTCATGCTGAAACCAGTAATAGCTTCAGCGTAGCTCTACCATCTACAAAATATATGTAGGCATAGTATATGTAGGCAGACAAGTGTGAGTGCTTCTACTCTACAGTTAATAGTGATAAAAACAATACCGTGAGTTATTTAACGGAGAAGGAATAACATTGTTAATCATTGAAAATATTAAATTATAAATCCATATATAAAGCTCTTCTTTTAGAATTACAAATATTTTATTCAGTATAGGCCCTGAAAAGGCGCTTATGAATGTCAAAGTTTCCACCGGTTCGGAAAACAACCTAGTCATCGAGAAGAACCGACAAGAAAATCTATCTAATTTATCTTTTCATCAAGCATAACATACGTGACCATTGTTCACATATTGATCCACCCTATAATAGCCATTGGACATTAAAACTAGCTGGACATGGCACTTACTCTCCGGCAAGTCGGTAATGTGCTTTGATATTTTGCTATTTTTTACGCTAATAACTTTTTTGGGCAGTGTTTATTACATTCAGTCTTGATAACATTAACAAAACTGTCATAATCCTAATTTGGATCTGAATTTGTCACTACTGATCTGCCTCGGCTTTGCAAACGTGTATTATACTAATGTCAATATTATAATCTATTTTTTGGGCTTTGATATTTTATAATGCTTTAAACTCATAGACATTACGTTATATCCTTCACACATTTTTTTATTTGTTACGCTGAATTTTAAGTCACCAATATTTCATAAAATATTCATTTAAATGACATACCGTAGAGGTTAATTTTGAGTTAAATTAAACGCCCAACGTAATTAACGCGTTGAATTGGATAATGATTAATAGTATACTTCGTAAAATAACGTTGCAATTAACCAATAATTTATTTAACGATATGTAAAAGATGGACTTGATTACTTGTGGATTAATTATCTTCATCATCATCATCAGCCTGTAAGAGGTACAGTGCAAGGTCATAGGCCTCTTCACGAAATATTGTATGGTATAATCACCACGCCAATCCATGACGTATTGGCGATGATAAGCTGCGAATAGTCCACAGGTCTCTATTTTCCCACATACGGTGGTACTGCAAGAACAATTCTCAGTTTCAAGTTTCCTCGCGATGTTTTCCTTCACCGCAGCCGATAGTGTTACCAATTAAAATTAGTAAATGTACGTGAATTCCGTAAAATTCGTTGGTTCCTGCCGGGGTTTATACCTGGGTGCATCGAATTGATTCATTGCGTCGGAGAAAAGATCATGTACTGTTCCCGAGGGATAGGTTAAATCCACATTAACTCGAGCGAAGCCACGCGCAGTAGCTAGTATTAGAATATATCTACATTCATCTACTTTATAGAAATATAATATACGTGTATTATAAATATAAACTATACGGAAGAAATGCTTTTAACCGTAGAAACTAGTGAACACACAGACAGACGTGAAAAAAAACATTGTTTAATATTTATAGATGTATTATTGAGTTTTCTACTTTTTCGTGATTAATCCATAAGGTGGTGAAATTAGTGTGTAAAAACAGTATATGTTAAAATAAAGATCGAGGGAGTCAATTTATCAGACGGGCGAAGATAAAGATGTAAGCTAATTGTTTTATACGTTGACGGTCGTGATGAAGTTAGAAATATTTACAATTATTCTATTAAAATCCCTTTTGAATAAAAACAAGGGAGACTTTGATTTATCATAAAACATATCTATGCTAAAGCATACACTCTGTTTTCATTCGAATTTGTTCTATAATTATTCATATATATTTATCATTCTTGCTTAGGCCCTATACGAAGGCATATTGATACGTAATAGAGTAATAGTTAAATATTCTTTATAATTTGAAAACTACAACGATATTGGTCCCGAAATATAATACTGAAATGTTAAATGTTTATTAGTAAATGGAAGAAATCATATCATCGGCAAAATTTCCAGTTTTGTAACCTACGGTAGTAGTAACTCAGTGTCTTTCGGTATTTTTTTAGTTATTACAAAAATAAAAAGCAATTTTGCTAATCAAAACGTTTTACCCATGACGGTTAACTTAGACTTTAAATATGTCTGATATATTGAAAGGAAATTTCACAATTTCAATTAACGTTTTACTGAAACTTTAATGCTGTTTAAATATAGAACAGATTTTTTAATTTACCTTGAACCGGAGTTTCCCGACTGGGGGTTCCGCGTAGGGTATCCCTTTGAAACTGTAATACGTGGTGTCTCCCGTTACCGTCTTCAGCTGTTCGCCTTCCAGCCAACCCTGTGCCACTTTTACCTTAGGCATTTTTATCAAGTCTATGTTTATCCAAACTATAACATACAAATATAATTTGCGGCGTATTTATATTCAATTATTTTGCTAAATCATTAATTTGTATTATATCTTGTGCGTCATTCTGCTGAACCATTTCCAATATTTACGTTGTTCGGATGACAATTTATTTCGCTTATCATATATAAAGGTTTTTATCAAAAATATCGTCAGATAAGATATGTCGGGTGACTGTCTAAAATAAAGCATTATTTTTAAATATTAATCTGTTATATTTATTGACCTCCATACTTTATCAGATCAAATCAATCAAATGTTAAATTCATAATTTAGTATACATTATATAATACATATTTGTTATTATACATTGTTATGAGAAACATCGTTTACAACGGAGACAGTAGAAAAAGTCCTTAAAGATAATTACAGCGGCGGGAGGGAGGAAACCTCGGTAAAAAGTCACCGTGGGAGAAAACCACGTTAAAAAGTTACAGACGGGTGTGCCTTCGGGCGGTGGGAGGGAGGAAACCTCGGTAAAAAGTCACCGTGGGAGAAAACCACGTTAAAAAGTTACGGGTGTTGAGGAGACAACCTCGTTAAAAAACAGACGAGAGGCCTTCGGGCGGAGGGAGGTAGAAAACCTCGTTAAAAAGTTACCGTGGGAGGAAACCACGTTAAAAAGTGACAGAGGGACGGCCTTTGGGCGGAGGGAGAGGGAGAAAAACCTCATTAAAAAGTTCCTGTGGGAGGAAACCACATTAAAAAGTGACAGAGGGGTGGCCTTCGGGCGGAGGGAGAGGGAGAAAAACCTCATTAAAAAGTTCCTGTGGGAGGAAACCACATTAAAAAGTGACAGAGGGGTGGCTTTCGGGCGGAGAGAGAGGGAGAAAAACCTCATTAAAAAGTTCCTGTGGGAGGAAACCACATTAAAAAGTGACAGAGGGGTGGCCTTCGGGCGGAGGGAGAGGGAGAAAACCTCGTTAAAAAGTCACCGTAGTAGAAAACCACGTAAAAAAGTTACAGGTGGTGGTGGTTGGAGGGGGTGACCCCTTGACTGCCAAACCGGACCAAGGAGGGAAGGGGCTGGGGACCTGACTTTCCATTGCACATTGGTTCGGTAGACGGGTAGGCAGCTTGACCGGGCTGTCGTCGCGGTCAGGGCGTTCGCGCTGGGCCTTGTCGCCGGGGTGGCATGGTGCTTGCTTGTTCGATCCCGTGCCACTCCATAGCGCGGCAGACGGTATCTTGTGGTTTTTTTTAGTCAGTAAGAGTCTGACACCCCACAGCTCCCCAGGGCTGTGGGTGTCCAATGAAGGATTTCTTCCCACATTAAAAAAAAAAAAAAAAGGCAATCCCAAGGAGGGATGATGTGAGACAGACATCTTGTCATAAAATAGTCTTTCACATGTTGTGTCGACCGTACTCAGATTGAACAAGGGGAAAATGGGCTGACTGTTTAAAATAAAACCTTTTTGTTTTAAGCTATATTTCTTTAATGCCAGCAATATAAAATGACACTTAACAGAGTTGAATTTGTTGGGGATGTCTATTTGACAATGTATAAGAGTTTCGCGGGATCTTAGTCTGTGATGTAGTGGTTTTTACATTTTACTAGCTGATACCCGCAGCTTCGCAAGCGCTTTTTAAATTGTATTAAAGCAATATAAAATAGTGAAAATACGTAGAATTACAGAAATGCTCTTTAAAAACATTTGTAGGTACAACACGCACTCCATCTACTTGAACATATCATGTACATTTTTCAATACTAACTTACTATAGAATCCTCTCAGTGCTCACTGACACTGAGTAAGAAAGTAATGAAAGTTTCAAGTTATAGAATTTCTCTTAGAGATGTTATAATAATATTAACATAATTAAGTATTTGCGAGCATACAAAAAGTAATTACTCCTCTATTTGGCAAGAAATTCTATAATGGAACTGTTAAGGTAATACGTGTCTGGTCTAATATTGAAAAAACGTCTTGAATATTCAAATACCTATTAATTATAATGTTGAATTATAAACAAAGAGTTGATGATTATTGTTCTAATTAAAAATACAGAAAGTATTGAAGTCTTAAAATTTTGCATTAATATACATCCAGATTTCAAGACTATATCTACCTGTAAGCAGTTTTTTTATAATTAAAAATGGAAATAGTGCCCATCATTTTTTTTATTACCCACCCTTAGTTTCTTATAATGTCCTTCTGTATGGGAATGGCCCTTATTAAGTCACAGTTTTCCAAAATTAATCCTGAGGTAGGTACAGTATGATTTACTATTGCTAGAGTATAGAACGTCATATTCTTCTTATAATATCTCTGTAAGTAAAGGGGCAATCAAAGAAAAATTATGATTTCTCCCTCAATTTTACTTTTTCCCCCAATTTTTATCCCTTAGAAATTTACTTTTAAAAGTAGTAGAAAATGGGCAAAAGATGTAAAGAGTAAAAGTAAAAGATGGGCAAACGTTGCCAAAAGATATAGATTCCAATGAATCGTTCAAACATTCTCGAACCCTCAAGTTTTCTTCCCCCCTCCACTTGCCGCCCCCTACAAATTGAATTGTCAGAAAAGTAGAAGATGGGTAAACGACATAATTCAAGAATCCACCTTGATATTTAAAAATTTTTTGATAATTTTTTGAATGCTGGCGGCCTATGCAATTTAAATCTTCATAGCTTTTTTATAGATTTGATCAAAATATTAGAAGGGCGGCAAAAATGGGAAATCTATGGGCAAACCCTCTACGAATTTTCAAATCGTTACGCGAAAGATGGGTCCCAACTTCCCGAAACTATGGTTAATGAGTTATGTAGACACGAACGCGGTAAATAAAACAAAATGCCCATCATTAAGCAATTTACATACAAATATATAAATTACAATTATATTAATTCTTGGAGTCCAGTACAGTGCACGCCTCACGCACATTTCACGCGAGAGAAGTCGTAGGTGACAGCTAGTCTAAAATAAAATAACCTAAGTCAGTTCTTATAAAGTCAGTTATATGCCGGTAAAAATTTCGTTAAGATCGGTTAAAGCGCTTTGGAGATATCACTGCGGACGAAGGCGTAGGTAACAGCTACTTTAAAATAAAATAGGCTAAATTACTTCTTATGGGTTAAGCTATCTACCAGACCCGAAAAAATCGGTATTGCTGTTTCAATTCCTCTGTGGACAATGCCACGGGTAACAGCTAACTAATAAAATCAGCTATGTGTCTGTAGAAGTCACGTGAAAATTGGTTCAATCGATTCGGATATTTCAGGAAAAAGCCGCTAGTAACAGTAAGTCTAAAATAAAATAACTTAAGTCACTCCTTATGAGGTCAACTATCTGCCAGCGATTGCCCTTTAAAAATTGGTTTTGCCGTTTCGGATATTCCATTGTAGGCAAAGTTGCGAATAACAGCTAGTCTAAAATATAGCCTGCAATTTAAGCTTTCTGCCAGTAAAATTTCCGTCAAAGTGGGCCCAGCCATTTCGGAGATTAACCGGAACAAACAGACATATAGACTGACAATAAATGTAAAAATTTGATTTTTACTATAAGTAGCTTTAACACTTTCACATCCAGTTAGTAAAAAGTAGGTATTTTGATATTATGTATAGACACTTTTATTTTTACTACATCTATAGATTGCAAATCAAAAATTCTAAATAATACTGACTTAAAATGTCATTTTTAAATGAAAACTTACTAGTTCAATGAACACAAAATAAATAGGGGTGTGCGAATATGCGAATTAACGAATAAATTGATATCAAATCGAACCAAATTATACGATTCGAAATCCGAATTGAGCATACGTATAATTCGGACTCTTCGGATTTTTCAAATAATTTCATTTATGCGTTAAATAAGCATTAACTATAGAATGTTACGAATTAACCAGCAACGCCATTATAGTCGGCACCAGCTATGGAGTGCATTCAAAATTACTGAATCTTTATTTCTAGCCAAAAACTGACGGAAAAAGCGAAAATTAGAAATTCAAGAAATTAAATGTCATTTATTTCTGTTCTTGGTATATATAAATGATCTGCCGCTAGTGGTTGATAACTGTGCAGACATTGTTCTTTTCGCGGATGACACTTCGCTTATATTTAAAGTAAAAAGAATAGACTCCGAGTCTAGACAGCTAAATAATACCTTAAATAAAATTTCAAATTGGTTTTCATTAAATAATTTATTGCTAAATGCAGACAAAACAAAATGCATAAGGTTTACCTTACCTAATGTTTCTTGTATTGATACTAGAATAGAGATCGAAGGAAATCTAGTTGGGTTGGTAGACAGTACCGTGTTCTTGGGTATCACAATTGATTCTAAATTACAATGGTGTCCTCATATTAAAAAATTGGCAGGTAGATTAAGTTCTGCTGCATTTGCAGTTCGAAAGATTCGCCAACTAACAGATATTGCCACTGCTAGGTTGGTCTACTTCGCTTACTTTCATAGCTTAATGTCTTATGGTATTTTGCTGTGGGGGCAGCAGCTGAGGTAGACACCATATTTTTACTACAAAAACGGGCAGTTCGAGCAATTTATGATATGGGGCCTCGCGAATCATTAAAAGATAAGTTCCAGGAGTTCGGTATCCTAACTCTGCCCTCCCAATACATACTTGAAAATCTAATGTACATCCGCAAAAACTTAGATAAGCTAGATTTCGTAAAGGACCGACATAATCTAAATACAAGAAATAATAACAAATTGGTCATTCCATCTTTTAGGCTCACTAGGACCGGTAACAGTTTTTTAGGTAATAGTGTTAGGTTTTATAATAAAATTCCAAAACACGTTACCGATCTGCCGGATACTAATTTCAAGCATCATGTCAAGCAGGTTTTAATATATAAAGGCTATTACAGGGTGGATCAATATGTGAACGACGGTGACGTCTGGAAATGACGCCCTCTCTGTGCATCCACCAAAACCGAATGTAATTATTTATAACTATGTTTAAAAAATGTGAGTTATAATATGTCAATGAAAAGATAAACCAGATCGAGTTTCTTGCCGGTTCTTCTCCATGACTGGGTTGTTTTCCGAACCGGTGGTAACTTTGACGTTCATAAGCGCCTTCTCAGGGCCTAATCTGAATAAAGTATTTTTGATTTTGATTTTGATTTTGATTTTTATATCAAAATGCTTTTTTTTCAACGGAACTGAATGTTCTTTATAAACTATAATCGATTTTTTAATTTATAATTTACCACTCAAAATATACCAATATAGTAAAAGCTATATGTTTCTACCTTATTAGATGTTAATGAATTTTGAGTGATAAAATTTAAAACTATTTTTTGTGTATGTAATATAAAATAAGAGCACAAAATTCTAGAAACCTGTTAAAATATGAAATTATAAAAATATTGTAATTTCTTTAAAATGAAATATTTCGGCTTTTTCCATCAAAATTTTGTTAAAATTAAAATGCTATAAAATTACTTAGATTTAAGGGAGAAAGTATATTTTTAATAAATATTTTCACTAATAGAAATTTATTATAGTAGAATTAAATTACATAGTAAATTAAAGTTCTTTTTCGAAGGCAATCTTGATGTTTAAATAACAGTTTTTTTAACGTTCCCATTTTTTTAATTTGAATTATTAAAGTAGTGTAAAATTTTGTAATTTTTCCTATAACTATTAGTGTAATAATTCTACCTTACTTTAACAATATAGGAATAGTTCGAATTATCTACTCAAACTTCGAATTTAACAACATTATTCGATTCGGTTCGATTGGATCATTAGTTGCACACCCCTAAAAATATACTTATTGCTACGGGAATAATATTATTGGTTACTATAACAACGGTCGCCTAATGTCAGGGATTGTCGGTGCCTGTAGGAGAATATGTAATTGTCAGTCAGTCGTATTTCGCTTATATTTATATAGATTGCAACCAATTTACTCAAAACCTTGACAAATTATATACCTAAACCTTCCCCATGAATTACTCTATCTATTGGTGAAGACCGCATTACAATCCGTTTAGTAGTTTTTGAGTTTATCGCTAACATCCAGACAGACAGAGAGACGCGGCGGACGACTTTGTTTTATACTATATATATAAGATAAGATAAGAAGAAGATTCATAATCTTGTGTTATTAAACTGTGTATATTGTAATATTGGTGGTGTTTTACGTAATATAGTTCGGATATTACGCACAAGTGAAGTGGATGGGAAACAATACCACGGAGCATGCATTCTGAGATGCCATCAAAACTCCATGGAAAATTCTAACAAAGGAGCCACCATCTTGTTAGAACATTACAATTATCACAATACACTTACTTGACAAAATCTTGTTACTTGACGCTGGATAGTGCACAAACCGTGCCGGAGTAAAAAAATAAAGAAGAAGAAGAAGACAATGTATAAGCTAATTCAAATATATAATATGTGGACTACAATTAGCGTTTATAAAACGGCACCAAATATATATTTTTTCTTTATGGGGATCGAAAATACATTGTGGAATATAAAATTGTTAAGCCATGTTACTGAAACGATTGTATTCTTTTCTTAGAGTTGTTACAACAGTTTACATATCGATACATATATTTATGTCAGTTTTATGTGGATGTATCGACATTATTTTTAATTTTGCAATTTTCAATGAATCTAAGATTTATATGAAATAACGTGATGTCGTAATATTAATACGTTTATATTGACTGTAAATATTACTAGACTGAAATAAATTCCGCTAATAGTAATTTGAAATATATAGTTTTCGACCAAAATGTATTTATGACACAAGCGAGCTACGAGTAAATTGGTAACATTACGCTCAGGGCTCGACTACAGCAGCAATACTCACGATTTGTATACGACATTTACCAATACATTTGTGAGGAAAACGTTACATTAAACGTTTTTAATTTAAATAATTTTTAATTTCTTTTTTATTGAAGATGATTATTGCCATCATCAACTGTTACAAAGTATCTTGGGATGAATTCAGTACTCCAGCAAGATGGTGGTCAACATATTAGAATATTCCTGGGTGTCTTATGACAATTTCAAATGCATGTGCCGTGTTGTTTTTGATAACCAATCTATATTACGCAGGATGTCATTATATATTAAGCATACAATTTTTTTTCTGAAAAAAAAAATGTATAACAAGTAAGTACGTTAAAAATAACATTAAAATAGGATTAAACTCCAGGTGAACTTAACATCTAGTTTCAGAATTTGACTGCATTGCCGTCAGGAAGCCTATTGTGAGAGTTTCATTTGCTATTTATTCCACATAATTCAAGCTGGTGCTGTTAATTACTACTACTAGCCATTTTATACCTAATGAGTGATTAGGGGTAGGTGTACTGTAAAGAAAATTAATTGGATCCGATTTGAAGCTGTACGTCGAACCGATTCGTAATGAATTTTGTTTTAACTTCAAACGTTATTTATTTAGATTTTTGCGATTTTCAGTGGTACATAGCGCTTTTGCTTAGTTCTGGTTGTCGTTCTATGCAACTAAGTTTCATTGCTGTTCCCAAATTATTGCATTTCCATAAGTATTCTAGTATTGTAAGACGTCTTAAAAGAATTTTAATACTACGGCCAAGCAGCAAACAAGAGCAATACTTCGAGCAAGAGTTGTAGTTCCAACTTAGTCCTTGGGAGTAGGAAACTATTATAAGCGGCCTCATGACTGCGGTTCTCTTGAAGTAAGTTATACAGCTATATGCGGGAGTGACCACATAACATCAGGTGAACAACATGCCTTTTTAGAAACGTTGATTCTGCCAAACCTTTTGTGCCGTTATAAAAAAAAAAACATGATTTTTGTTTGTATTTGGAAAAATTGGATATTATATGGGTAAATATATTATTATTAATCATATATTCGGAATAATCGGAATCGTAATTGGTATTGCATGAATTACGCTTACATGAAATAGGATCGATGCCCCAACAAATATTTTACAGCATCCTTTGTTCTGAAAATCAACTTCAAGCTAGCATGTACCAGGTAAATCATTACTGATTAACTACAAATTGTACTACATTTTTCATTGAATTTTACTTATTTCTGCCTTCCACCTTGAAAGAGCTTTTCTACGAATGAATGCTATTCAGAGTTGCTTACATAAAAACTTAAACCAGATATTTAGCTAGAGACCGCTTGGACACACTTTTGTAATAACGAATTTTGAATATGTGTTTAACGAGGTTTCAAATTTTAGTCACTGTGTAGTAAAAGTCATGTTATACAATTTGACATGTCGTCATAGTGACTCATTTATATTTTTCGATATTAATAAATTTATTAATAACTTTATGGTGACACGGGAAGGTATGTACTTTCCTATAAAAAATATAAGCGTGATAAACTACATTTATGCTTATAATATAAATAGGTTAAGTAACTCAGCGGCATCATCACTGGATGATTGATGATGTATTAGGTGAACTGTCATCTAATGAGACTGTGATTAAAATTTTAAATTGGTAGATAAGACAAAGGAGCAGTGTAATATCACATTATACCACCAAATATTAATCGCTTATCCGGCAAAATATTAAGCATAG
Source organism: Antheraea assamensis (assembly GCA_035772565.1). Lineage (NCBI taxonomy): Eukaryota > Metazoa > Arthropoda > Insecta > Lepidoptera > Saturniidae > Antheraea > Antheraea assamensis. The sequence continues at coordinate 1,253,927 of JAQQSE010000012.1, forward strand.
ACTTAGTATTAAATAGTGAGAAACTAGAAGTATCAAGTACAGAAACATGGCTTACACCAAATAAGATGCTATTTAATATACTCCATTTTTCGGCTCCCAGTGTATCATAGAATAATCATTGTCGGTGGTTGTTGTATTACATTATTAATTTTTTCATATATACTTTATAGGTTAACGTTTAATGACATTCTCATCTGATGTTAAATGATGATGTGGTCTAAGATAGTATCCCCAGTAGCAGGGGCAGGCCCCACGAAGGTAGCCACAAGGCAGGAGGGAATTGACATGGATCACTAATGGATCGCGCCCATGTCAATTTCCTCCAGGCTAACCTGAACCACTCCGCCGCTGCACAGGACTTGTTTGTCCAGTCAGTGGCGGAGTGGGGAATCGGGCTTGCGGTCGCCACGGAGCCCTACCTTGCTCCTTCCCGGCCACATTGGGCCGGAGACCTGGATGGCTCCGTGGTGATCACGACCGGATCCGGTTCGCCCCTGGAGATCAGGGAAATAGGGGCAGGATTTTTGACAGTCGCCTGGGGAGGGTACGCCATTGTGGGGGCGTACTTCTCCCCGAACAGACCCCTGCGGGAGTTCGAGCGATTCCTGGACTCCCTGCAGGGAGCAGTCAGGCGGCTGTCGCCGCTCCCCGTGGTCCTCATGGGGGATTTGAATGCTAAATCGAGGACCTGGGGAGCGGCAACTCCGAACCTCCGGGGCACGGCCGTTGAGGAGTGGGCAGCCGAACTTGAGCTGTCCCTCCTCAACCAAGGGAGCGTCCACACGTGCGTGCGGCAGAACAGGGGGTCAGTGATTGACATTTCTTTCGCCACCCCGTCTGTCGCGCGCCGTATCCGGGGGTGGAGGGTGCTTGAGGAGGTGGAGACCCTATCGGACCACCGCTACATCAGGTTCGAGGTCTCCACCTCCCAGGCCAGCCGAGTCACCCGCCCCCGTAGGGGCGTGACGTTTCCTTGTTGGGCGATGAGCCGCCTCGATCGTGAAAGAGCTGAAGAGGCGGCCATCGTCCAGGCCTGGGCCATGGCCCTCCCGACCGGGGGGGACGTCGACGCGTCCGCTGCTCGCCTCCGTGATGCCCTCACGGAGGTATGCGACGCGTCAATGCCGCGGAGCGTACACCGTCCGAACAGAAGGGCGGTGTACTGGTGGTCGGCGGAGATCGCCGTTCTCCGTGCGGCCTGCTCCGCGGCCCGGCGGCTGTTCGGGTGCAGCCGCCGGAGAAGCCGGCGGGACCCCGGGGAGGAGGCCCGGCTGTATGGCGAATACAGGACCAAGAAGAAGGTCCTGCAAGCCGCCATCAGCCGGGCGAAGGAGGAGGCATGGGAGGAGATGCTGCAGTCGCTGGAGAGGGACCCGTGGGGGCGTCCGTACCACATGATTAGGGCGAAGTTGCGTGGACGGACGCCTCCCACCACGGAAACTCTCCAGCCGGAGGTAGTTGGGAGGATCGTGGGAGCGTTGTTCCCCGACCCTCCCAGCATTGTGTCTCCTCCCATGCCCCCACCTCAGGCGGCAGTTGCGGAGGAGCTCGCCGGCCCTCCCCCTTCAGTCACGGAGGAGGAGATGGGGAGGGCGTTTGAGCGCCTCCACAACAGGCGGAGAGCGCCTGGCCCTGATGGGGTCCCGGGCCGGGTGCTCACTCTCTCGATGGGTCATTTGGGAGGGTGTCTTCGGGAGCTGCTCAGTCAGTGCCTGTTGGCTGGGCGGTTTCCGAAGCCCTGGAAGCGGGGGCGGCGGTGCCTACTACAGAAGGCAGGCCGCCCCCCCGACTGCGCGTCCGCATATCGGCCCCTCGTGCTGCTGGACGACACCGGGAAGGTGCTTGAGAGGATTATTTCCTCCCGGGTCGTCCAGCACCTGGAGGGTGCGGGGCCAAATTTGTCGGATGCGCAGTACGGCTTCCGGGCAGGGCGCTCAACAATTGACGCCCTGACCCTCCTGAAGTCGCTGTCCAAAGAGGCGACCTCCCAGGGGGACAGGGTTCTGGCGGTGTCCCTGGACATCGCCAACGCCTTCAATAGCCTGCCGCATGTAATCATAAGGGAGGCACTCCGGTATTTTGGGGTGCCCCCTTACTTGCGGCGGCTGTTGGAGGCGTACCTGGAGGATAGGGAGGTTGCCTATGTGGACAGCGACGGGCGAATGGTCCGGTGGGAGACGGGGTGTGGAGTTCCACAGGGGTCGGCCTTGGGCCCACTCCTGTGGAACCTGGGCTACGACTGGGTGCTCCGCGGCGCGCTCCCATGCGGAGTGCGCATTATATGCTACGCGGATGACACCCTAGTTGTAGCCCGGGGGTAGGAATGGGAGAGTTTGGTGCGCCTGGCTACGGCAGCCACAACTGTCGTGGTCGGGCGCATCCGGAGGTTGGGCCTCAGGGTGGCCCTCAATAAAACCGAGGCCCTATTATTTCACGGGCCTCGGCGGGGGCCACCACCTGGGGCCCATTTGATTGTGGATGGCGCCTGTATCAGGGTGAGGACCCGTATGAAATATCTGGGTCTCACCCTGGACGGGCGTTGGCGGTTCGAGCCCCATTTCGAGGGGCTCGGGCCGCGCATAGCAGGGGTGGCGGCGGCGCTCGGCCGACTGCTCCCCAATATCGGGGGGCCAAGTGCCGGGTGCCGCCGACTCTATATGGGAGTCGTGCGAGCGATGGCCGTCCACGGGGCCCCGGTGTGGTCCGATGCCCTCGGTGCCGATAATGTGCGAGCGTTGCGCGCTGCGCAGCGCATTGTGGCACTGAGGGCAATCAGAGGATACCGCACCGTGTCCTCGGTGGCGGCCTTCACGCTCGCCGGCTCCCTGCCTTGGGAGCTGGAGGCGGGGGTTCTTGCCGCCGTGAACTCGTCTTGCCGCCGTGTACGAGTTCACGGCGGCAAGGAAATGTTTGGGGGAGCCTCCGGCTCCCAGGGAGATAGAGGGAAAGAGGCGAGAGGGGAGGGAGGCTGCTATGGAGCGGTGGCGGCAGGATCTGGCGGACGCGCGATATGGGCGATATACGGTGGACGCCGTCCGCCCGGTCCTGCCGCAGTGGTTTGACAGGAAATGGGGCTCCCTGACGTTCCGACTGGTGCAGGTACTGACTGGCCATGGCTGTTTTGGCTGGTACCTGCATCAGATCGCTCGCAGGGAGCCGACCGCCGCATGTCACGAGTGCGGCGCCGAGAAGGACACCGCGCAGCACACTTTGTCCGAGTGTGCTGCGTGGGAGGTGCAGCGTCGCACTCTGACTGCGGCGGTAGGAGGAAATCTGTCGCTGCCGAGCGTGGTTGCGGCCATGCTCGGCAGCGAAGACGCCTGGACGGCGATGGCCTCCTTCTGCGAGGAGGTCATCTCGCAGAAGGAGGCGGCGGGGAGGGCCCGAGAGATGAATCCTCTGAGCGGCCCTCTCCGCCAAAGGAGGGCCGGTGGAAGGAGGAGGCGATATGCCCACCTTCTTCCACCTCCGTAGCCGGACCTGAGGTGATGGGCCGGGGGGCTCATCACCTCATTGCACAGGTTCGGCGGACGAGGGGAGGTGGCTGGTCGTGTACCCAGCTTACCTCCCTATAAGGACGGAGCCCGGCGGCCATCTTTCGCCGGGCTGACCGCTGGGGACGGCATGGCGATAGCTCAGCACGGTCCCATGCCGCCCCAACGTAAAGCGGTGGCCGGTACACCGTGGGGTTTTAGTCCGTGCGAGTCGGACATAACCCATTCTCTCCCCCGGGAGGATGGGTGTCCATAAGGGATTTCCCCACGTAAAAAAAAAAAAAAAAAGTATTCACGCTAAGCCTAGAGAGATACTCGATCTCAAGTGCAGCTGCCGAAATGCACCAACAGATGCTTATCGACAAATTTTCAACTTGAGGGTGGTAGCTAGCCAGGCGGACTTACAAAAAGCCCTACTACCAATTCAAAAATTATTTAAAATATAAGGATAGAAAATATATATGTTATCTCTCAATAGATCGTTTTTGTGAAGTGGCTTGAACAGAGATGGATATGGATGAATAAAAGCCTAAATACGATCAAATAATTTTGGTTCCTGTTTCGACGAATAAAAAATAAATGCCCTAAGACTTTATAAAAGTAACATTAAAATAAGCTCCTTGAGAGTTTGTGGCTCCTCTTTAGCTTATGGTATTTTACAAGTTATTCTTAGAACGTCAAATTACAATATAGGCTGTTTTTAAAGCTGCTTTTTTAGATGAGAGTTTATTCCAAGAAGAGTGCGAAGTGTTCAATTTGTAAACAATGTTTTCCTTCACGGTCAGCCGATAATGTGACCAATTAATTTAAAATTACTTAACGTATACAAATATCCAAGAATTATTTGGTACATATCAAAGTCTAAACTAACGGACATCATACAGATGTAGACACCATATAACGGCAAATTTTGGTTCATTACTACGCTCTGATAACTTAAATCAATCCTGGAAAAAAATTCATAAGGGAGAATGTAGATAAGGGAAATCTACTAGTCACCTTCAACATTTCAACTCAGGAGCACTATTCCATAACTTCACTCAAATTAATCTACAATTTAGCTTCAAATTTACCAAATAATTTGCTCCTTAACCTTTCCACTAACACATAAGAAAACTCAACGTCTGTTTTCCGGTACGTTAGTGTGTTGACAACTCAAAAAGCACTTATTTAGTTTCCATAATTGTTTTTTAGTTCAATGATAGGTCATTTTGATATATTTTAGCACACGTTGTTATAAAGTAAGAAACAGAAACACAAAACAGAAATATAACTGCAAAAACACTTGGCAATAAAAAATCAAGTTGTGTGATCTATTAAATTATGTTCGAGCAATGTCATTGGTTCCATAGAATGTTTTTTCTAATACTTATTGAAACTGATATACATAACTTGAGTGTTATTTCTTATTGTGGGTGAGGAAAACCCAAGAACTAAAATATGTTCTATACTTGAAATGAAAACTATTTAAAATTTTACAAAAAATATATTTGGTAATTTTATAACTTCTAATTGTAACAATGTTTTACGCTATTGTATAAATTTTAGTTAGTTTCAAAAACGAGACACTAAAAAATTAACAAGTAATTATTTTCAGCATTTAGACTTGTGACGATGTAAAATTTTGCAATCAATTACAGACATCGAATAAATTATAGTAGACACTTATTTTAACTTAGTTTATAATCAAATGCAAACATTTTACAAACCAGACAAGCAAATAAACTCACAAAGAGAAAACGAGATTGTTATCCAATTTTTAGTTATTTGTGTCAAACAGACAAACAAATTAACAAATAATCTACAAAACAAGTTAATTGCGTCGTCATTCAATATTGAGTTATTTATACAAAGTGTTTAAAGTTTCAAATACCTAAGTCATTGGAAAGTTAACCTGAAATCGTTTGCAAACTATGTAATAAGCAAACTAAAACAAAAAAAAAGACAAAACTGTGAGTTAATAACTATTAAAAAAATCCTTGGCGGTGTATGTAATGTGTTAGTATTCTAATCCAGCATACTCGTAGACGCTCTTCCAGAAGTCGATGACGCCAACGCCAAGGTCTTGTTTAATGGTCAAGGTATCTCCTATCTCGCCATAGCTCTTCGTATCATTGTCGTATTCAGGCCACACTACTCCTAGCGATGTACCAGGAGTTGGAGTACTGCCATAAAATAAAAATTGTAAAATGAAAACATCGGAAATTTTAAGTTGACTAATTTAATAATTGCTTTATAAATGTTAACCTTTGACCTTACTCTTATCTGATATAACACGACATTGTGGTCCAAGATGGTAAATGTGAAGACTATAAAACTGTCTCTTAAATGTGGTTGTCATAATGCTTCTATAGGTGCGTGATGAAACCGGTTCAATGTGTGGGTTGTATCAGCAAGCCTACCACCATATAATGATTTCACCACAATGTTTTTGTACATCGAATTCTCAGGCTAATTTTAGGGATTCGAAAATATCATTGAACGTTGGTATGTATTAAATGTAAATTTTATTAAAGAATCAGAGGGCTTCGTCAAAAATATTAGTAGTAAGGCTACCCAAAAATGCCATTTGATATAAAGTAAGATATTAAATATTTGTTTTACAAATATTTTTTTAATATTGATTCAAGTCTCTTCACTTTCCAGATTTCTCACATTTTCTGTATTTTACCATAATTCTGGCTTTTATCAGTGATACGATGATGGAAATAAACAAATGTATGATACATTAGATAATACAAAGCATTAGATAATACCTAGCTTAGATGATGCTATGAAAAAGAGACGTATAAACTGATTTGGACTTTTATGGACGTATTCCATATAACAAGATGTACATTACTTGATGCTATAATGCGTGAAAAAGAAGTATAACACAGTCACTACTAAAAAGGCAAAATAGCTGTGTCAGAAGGTTTGCTCCTTCTTGGCATTGATTAATCGTAACTAGACGAGATTACTCACAGATGTGAGCTATAGAAAACGTGTTTATGTGTTGCAACGTTGTTCTTGGTATGACGTGGCTTAGCATATTCTTCGAAAGACGAGCCAAATGTAACTTGCCATCATGTGATAACTAACAAACCATTAATAATCCTATGGGCCAGGCTGTCGTTCTCAAATTGGGTTATATGGTCACTATTAATAATTATTAATAATATTAATGCTATTAATAATAATCATGATGAAAGCCACTTTATGGTTTCATGTCATGCATTTGCATCAGCCGGATCTCATTTCAAATATGTTCTCTTTACATAGACACATAAAATAAAATACAGAATTTGGTATATGTTTGCTATATATTAAAATCATATTTAATTAGAATTACTTACCCGTACTTCGCAAAGTTCGTAAAGATTTTGCAGACCAACTGAACCAGCTGATATTCTTTACTCCCTTTTTTAAGTTCGAGACCAAACTTTTTGGCATGAAGTAGGTACATTAAATCATCTAAATGAGCCGCACCGCTTAATCCATATTTTAATCCTAGTCTCCCATAGACATTTCTATCGGATACACAAGAGAATTTGTAAAAATATCTCTTAACGTCACCAATCTTGGGTAATCTTTCTAAAAATCTATAAATATCATAAAGAAAACTGGATTCGTTAGTGTAGGAGGTAAATTCCTTCATAGCGTCGACGTCCACTTTCTTATCACCATAGAAATGCTTAATAATTCTATCTGATAGCTCTAAAATGACATCAGGTATGGCTTTCATCAAAATCTCTCTAGGTACAAACAATTCTGGATATGTTTTATACTCATTTATAATCTTACTTTCAAAAAGTTGTATACCAAGTAAACTTTCTTCATTAGTGTGACCAATTAGAATATCGACTTCATTGATTCTGCCATTCTTGATTGCATCTGCAGGATTTTCGGTTAAAAAGTGATCTTTACCAAAATTCTTTTCTACAACTGGAGTGAAGTGATACATTTTAAGAATATTATTAGATCGTTCTTCAGATGCTGTTACGCAGGGATTAGTATCAGCTAGTTTTTCCTCAGGAACGTTTTGGAGAAAGTCGAGAAGCTCATCAGGATTTGTTGTGTCTAATCCTAATAGTTTTCCAAGTGTAAACGCGCGTCTACGTGGTTGATAAGCTAGTGACCAATCACAATACGGCACGCCGCTCATTGATATACCTCTTCTGAAGAGCCCTTTGGTCAATGGCGATAAAACATGAAAAACTACTGAAGCTCCACCGGCACTTTCTCCGATTATAGTAACATTATTTGGATCACCACCAAAATTGGAAATGTTTTCCTGAACCCATTTCAGTGCAGCTACTTGGTCTTTCAAACCAGCATTACCAGGTACATCTTCTGTATCTAAGCATAGAAATCCGAATGTTTCCAATCTGTAGTTTATGGTAACAAGTATAACATCGTGGGCTACGAGGAAATCGGGACCGTAGTGGTTATCATTACCAGATCCACTCTTGTATCCACCTCCGTGGATGAAGAACATAACAGGCAGAGGAATCTTTGGACTTAAGTTCGGCGTGTAAACATTGAGATATAGACAATCTTCACTCCCAAGAAGGAGTTCGTTTGTTATGATGTCGCGTTGTGGGCATATCGGTCCGTGTTCAGTTGCTTTTCTTACACCGTCCCAAGGCAAAGGTGGACGAGGTGCCTGAAATTCAAAATGTGGGGTTATAACAAAATATATTAGAAAAATTATTAAGCTGTATGTTAATTTGTTTCACTGTTCTTGTTCACGAAAACTGTTGCTGAAAGTATATTACGTACAGTAGCTTATACATTTTTATAGTACATCATTTGCATCATGAGTTCTGGACTTTGCACAATAAAATAATAATAAATATATAAAGGAAATCTGTATTGGATTTTGGAATAACAAAGATATCTTTAAAAATTGAGATATTGATAATCCGTGTCGAGTTTCTTCATATCTAATACTCGTCTTTGTTATTTGATTTCGCGTGGCCATATACTCGTCTTATTCCATTGCGATCATCTATCTCTCTTCCTTTATAACCTGGTTTTAACCTATCATATATCATAGTCCATATTTGCGTTGAATAATTTTGATATATAAATTAATTTTGGAAATTAACTCTCATCACCCACATATAAGTTTCACTTCAGAAATGGACTGCCTTTTTTATGTTGCGCCAAACCGATACATTTGAAAGGAAGTTAAAGTTAATTTTAAAATATATTGATTAAATATTATTAATTTCATTACTTTATTAGATAAAGTCGCATAAAATGGTAAACTATTTCGATGTTTGATGTCGGTCAGGCTTTTTATCTCTATCTATTTTTTTTCTTTTTTGTATAATTCTTCTGTACGTGTGTACAGAACAGTACAGTACATTCACAATTCAACCCAGTAGGTGATGCTGCGATCAGATTACAAGAGTTTTTATTTTTTTCAGGGTAGAAAAACGTCGGCGGTGTGCTCGCTACTAACAATATAAAAATGGATGTTGGTATATTGATAAATTTCAACACCGTTTGACCGACCACCATGAAAAAAAGAACTCGTACGTGTTTTTTCATGGAGAACTTTTATGCTATCCAGGGTACCATGACCCATCATTGGCTGGTACTAGACTATGTTTCATTATTATACAGCTTTATATTGTAGTTGAATAATAGTTTACTTGAATGATATTTGCGTTAACTGTCTTATAGTTGATCGTTGAATTGGATTAGTTACAATTTATGGAAATTTTCTTTAGGGTATAAAGATGAAAGTCGTTCTTCTTCCGCGTTTTTCTACTCGTTCAGGTTAAATAAAGCAATAGAATAAAATTTTTATGCTTTAAGAATTTAGGTGTAATTTTTTTACAATCCGACACGGTCGAAGTGGCATTCAATACAATAGAAGAACTGAATAATAATTAGATAACGAGATTATCAATGAAAACAAATCACGAGCGACAACAAACCGCAATTACAATATAATTGTCATGCCTTTGTTACAAAATAGTACAAGATATAAAAAAAAAGTTATTATTATTTTGAATTGCAACCGCCCACGACTTGGTTCGTGTTAAATTATAATACCAATAAAATATAGTCTAGCGCGACCTAGTGGTGAGTTGTATAGATACATAGTTAAATGGTTCGCATATACGTTTCCTTTGAGAAAAAAACACCTATATAGGTGTTTTAACTTTCATAACTTGTTGAAGTTTATCTCTCTTCTATACATTTTTCTATACATCTTTGTATATATAAATTATCGTAGGTAATAAAAATGATTTAACTTTCATAATATGTTGAATTTTATCTCTCTTCTAAATATTTTTCTATACATCTTTGTATATATAAATTATCGTAGGTAATAAAAATGATGTAAATTTCAACTGGTTTGTTATTATGAAGGCGTTACTTTGCGGAAATCCAACATTAAATATTAGAGTGGACATTACTTGGTAATTTTGTTTGGAATTCCAAGTCGATATGATAAGTAACGTCGACCCTAATATTTTACAAAATTTAATAAAAGACGGCAACCTATGTTTCGAGTTCAGTCCGAACATAAAAACAGACATAATAATTTTTAACGTTATACTCGTGATGTTTATAATTGTTACTTGTCGCTAAATTTTAGATATAAAAAATATGAACAGAACTAATACGACACTATATTAATATATATAATATAATAAATACTTTAACTGTATGTTGAAATATCTTACTGTAGTTCTTGCTCGTCCATAACTACTTGTGTATATACTAGACAAGGAAATAAAAAAAAACCTTGAATGTTTTTGAAATTCAAAGTAAACATTATCCGTATTCGCATTTTCCTATATGTACAAAAATGGATATACGTGTATTTGTTTGAGATGTTTGAGTATTGTTATAGACAAGGTCCTTATACTTTTTCACTGTAACTTGCCACTAGGTGACACTAGGCTCTATTTTATTGTTATTCAGGCTTACGTTGTAGCTTAACGCGGAAGAGGTCGCAGCCGTCTACTAGTATAATATAAATCTAAATTTGTTATCTGCTATTGAACAGCTTCAAATATCAGTCATCTCAAAATTCTTAAATGTAACTAAAACTTCTTTAAAAACGGTCGAACGAACCGATTTTAATTCTTATGTCTTTTACCGTACCTATATGCCATTCACAAACACGAGAGATTTGATTTTTACATTTAACAGAAGACACATTGGAGCTAATTGAATATCACGAAAACACACGTGTCATCATCATCTCTTTTTTTTAACGTTGGGAAATCCCTCATGAACACGCCACCCTCCCGGGGGAGAGGGTGGGTAGTGTGAGACTCCTACTCACTAAAACCCCAAGGTATACATTTGCCGCTTTTGTTGGGGCGACAAGAGATCATCATCTTCTTACCCTTACCCTACCTAAGCAGTGTCGGCACAACATGTTTGTCATATTTTTTTTTCAATATTATTTATTGTATTTTACGCTAAAAGGAATAGTCAATATTATCAAAAATAAAGCCATATATTACACAAGTAGATATAACAATAGCATGTAATAATATACACCCGATATAAATGTAGTAATAACAAAGTCAGAAAAATTAATAAAGGCGACAAAAAGTTACTCTACATAAACTATGTTTAAGATGTCTAAATAATTCGAAATATATATATTACGATACGAAATACATTACACGATTATATATATTACGATATGAAATTAGATATATAAAGTAAAGTTTAATGCCATTTTAAACATGTTTGGACGACTTCTTTATGATGTTTTTTAATATGCTCTTTCAAATTATTTATTTTTGATTCAGTATCAAAATTGTTTAGTACCTTAAACCGGAGTTTCCCGATTGGTGGTTCCGCATACGGTATTCCTTTAAAACTGTAATATTTGGTGTCTTCCGTCACCGTCTCCAGTTGTTCACCTTCCAGCCAACCCTGTGCCACTTTCACCTTAGCCATCTATCACACGCTTATTTCTACCCAAAACTTCAAAGTGTATAATATATTTTAGTGTATTTATGTCGAATTATATCACAAGTCCGTGCGTTCTCTCACGTTGTTCAGATTATTATGTCGAGTCGGTAACGAATTCATGGTCAAAGGTTGTTATAAATACCACGATTCAAGGTCTTAAATTGAGCATTTCAGTGAGATAATATTCTAGAATGTTTGAACATACTAAAATTTTACTGCAAAACATTACAAAACTGAATCACGTTGGAATTTATGGTAATCTCTTCAGGTGGTTTAAAAGTTACTTATATAACCGTTCTCAGTTACTTGCATTGGCAGTCTTCTTCTTTTATACCTACATCTGGTGTTCCCCAAGGGTCTAAATTGGGATCCTTACTATTTTTAATTTTATAGCTGATCTTTTAAACTCCCTGAATTGTTTGCACCTTGCAGGTGATATCAAAATATATAATCAAATAACAGTGTTAAACTTCAGGCAGATCTTAACATACTACAATCATAGTGTATCAACAATAAAATATCTCTTAATGTGAAGAAATGTTAATATATAATGTCTCCAAATGGATTTAAGCATATAGATTTCAGTTATCACCCTGGAAAGAGTATCCGTTATGCGTAACTTAGGTATAATTTTTGACTCCTCTTTTCCTTTCTGACATATATATAATCTGCTACCGAGAGCTAACAAAGGATTTTAGAAGTTATTATACGAATATCACGACCATTTTGTAATAATGAGAGTGTTATCTTGCTTTATAACATAGTTCGAAGCATTCTCGAATTTGGTTTGGCCGGCAACGCATCTGCGATGCCTGTCGTGTCGCAGGTGTCCATGGGCGGCGGTGATTACTTACTATCAGGTAGCCCGTCTGTTCGTTTGCCACTAATCGCATAAAAAAAAAATTACTTCTACGATATGGTTCCCTCACTATTCCACTCATATAAAGGTCATCGAATTTATTCGTGCTCCTTTTATTAGAAATTTGAGTATAAGAAATGGCGTTCGTAAGTCTATCCCGGATTACAATAGCAGACTGTAATATTTTAACATCATTGTCCTAAAAGTGAGACGAAATGTACCTGAGTTATTATTAGTACTCTACAAAATTGTGAACCGTTTTATAGATGCATTTCTTATCAACCACTTCTACTTGAGACCTAAATGCTAAGAGCTACATAATGTACATGTTTGTGACATTACAAATACGACACTGTATATAATAGTCCTCTAGTACGCATGGCTAGATTATATAAATATCATGCACAAATAACAACCTTGATAAAAAAAAAAATATACATTCCGTCCATATAACCATTTCTTACTCAAAAATGAAATGCACACGATACAAATACTTTTGATTACTATATATTTAGCACGTCAATAAAATTAGATTGCTTTTTCCGATTGTACATAAATACATTACAAAATAATTATCTTTATGTATAAACGTAACCAGTTATCGTATTGATTACACTGTAATTTTGTTTTGGAATTAATAATATGTAATTTATCTATATGTAATCTTTCTGTGCGTGTGCTCAAAATACAAAATAAATATGATATTTGCATTATTTCTGGCTTTGCACATGACGTACATTGCCGAATCAGTATTTACATTTATTGGAAGACATACTATTTAACACTTGTCATATCTCCAGGTCTTGTATTTAAAAAGATAGCCAGATAAGATAACAAGGGTGACTGTCTAAATAAAGTATTAATTTAAATACTAGTATCATATTTATTTATCAAATAGCTGCACGCTGCAAATAGACCACGCTCAGTGAGGCAATGTTCTTACTCAACTGCATCATTAGCAATGCGGACAATCGTCACTACAACCTGTTCAAGGTATACAGGTTTGGAAAAAATGCGCTATGATGTAATGATATACTGTAGCAACTAGCGGATTTTAAAATATTTGTATTTTTATTGAAGGGTGATGTAAAAATTAAGCGGTGAATAAATTCGAGTATCAACTATCAACTATTTTGTTATGTTTTCGTGGATGTATATTTGATAAAATATTTTTAAATATACCGATTCAAATCTATTATACATAGTATATGTCGATTAGCGTTCATAAGAAGGCACGTAATGTTTTATTGTTTTTATTGCGAAGGCAAATTATTTGTGGAACAAAAACTTGTTGAGCTATACCTATTACCACAACAAATTTATTATATTCTTACAGTTAATAATATAACTGTATCGTTACTTACATCACCATCACGTTTGTTCTATGTATTTTTAGGGTGAACACTAATTTATAATATATTCTCTGTTTATCTTGTAATGTAATGACATAAAATCAAAAATACTTTATTCAGTTTAGGCCCTGAGAAGGGGTTTATGAACGTCAAAGTTACCACCGGTTCGGAAAACAACCTAGTCATCGAGAAGAATAGGCAAGAAACTCGATTTGGTTTATCTTAGCATTAAACATATTATAACTCATATTAAAAAAAATAGTTATAAACATAGACACATAATTACATTCTGTTATAGTGGATGCACAGAGAGGGCATCATTTCCAGACGTCACCATCGTTCACATATAGATCCACCCTGTAATAGGCTTTAGACATTAAAATCTGCTTGACATGGTGCTTGAACTTAGTATCCGGCAAATCGGTAGCGTATTTTGGAATTTTGTTATAAAACCTAACACTTACTTAAAAAACTGTTACCGGTCCTAGTGAGCCTAAAACATGGAATGACCAGTTGCTCGATCTGCTTATCATACTTATCATTACTTCTGGATGAATCCATTGCTATTTTTACGACAACGTAAATGGAAATATCGCTATAAGATATTTTAGGCGTTTTTTTTATATCACTGACCATATCTATATCACTCCACATCCCACAATATAACGACGCAATATTTGAAACGACTATTTGTCGGTGGTGATGTCTAAGGAGGCCGTGCCGTTGATCAACATGATTTCGAGCTCTTCAATGAAAGACTTTTATGAAATAACGTAATATCGTGAACGCTTAAACCCACTTGTCGTGGAGTTATTATTTATAAGTATTGGTTTTGATCTCAGAATTAAGAATTATAATGACTGAGGATTAATAAAAAAATAGAGTATGAGTATGAATTTATAGTATGAATATGAGTCTGTTATAGTTTCTTCAAATAGAATAATATTTGCTGTAAACAGCACCGTTCTTGATAGCTTTTTCGGGATCCTGTATTAAGATGTGTTCAGTTCCAAAATTCTTTTCAGCGACCAGCGTGAAGTAAAATGATTTAAAGATATTGTCAGTAATTAATTTCTCAGAAGATAGTAAAGAAATATTGACGTTTATATGAACGGTTGATGAGACACTTTGGAAAAATTCTAAAGCATCATATGGGGAATCTGGTGTCGTTACCTAACAATTTTGCTAAAAGGTAAGCTCGGTTTATTGTCTTTAATGATAGAGAAAAATCACAGGCTGGAATTCTACGTGTTGATAGCGCTTGTTGGAATAGACCCTTAGACATTAGTGATATGAGATGAAAGGTGACCGATGCATCGCCAGCACTTTTTAATTGTAATATCGTTCGGGCTCCCTTCAAAGTTTTAAATATTTTCATTGATCTATTCTAAAGCGAGTACCTCATCTTTCAATCCCACATTATCGGATACTTTAGCGTTATCGAGGCAAAGGACTCCTAAACAATTTATTCTTTGATTAATAGTTACAACTACTGCGGCGTCTGTACTAACAAGAATATCTGGTGATGGTCACCATAAATGAAGACCAAAGTAGGTTTTAATTCTGTGTCATTTAGTGATCCCGTATACACATTTAGGTACAAGCAATCTTCGTTACCTAGTTCAAATACTTCTGTGTAAATATCTTATTGGACGCAAACTGAACCGTGTTCGATGACATACCTAATTCCATTCCAAGAATCAGGTTCTTCTCCAGTTTGCATCCCAAATTGGCAGCCTTTTAACAGCTCTTATTGCTATTTACTTCTATATATTTTATATTCCCAACTTACGAAGGTCGGTTACAGAAACACGTATGTCAATCCGATTCGCTTGTTCTTAAATACGTAATTAAAATGCAAATAGACTCAAATAAATACAAGAGTTTGACGAAAAACGAAGTAACGCTAAAATACCTTCTAAAAGTGAAAGTACAATGGCATACGTAAACTGTGGCTCTCTTTACCTTATGATTATTGGTTACCAGTTCTCCTTTGAATATCAAATTATATAAATTTGCTTTTTTGAGATATAATTTTATTCCAAGAAGTAAACGAAGTATTCTATTTTGTAATAATGTATTCTTTCACCTTCAGCCGATAATGCGACCAATTAATTTAAAATTACTGTATTAGTCTATACGCATACAAGTACCCAGAAATCATTTGGTACATATCGAAGTCTAAACAAGTGAACGTCATATAGATGATATAGAACCCAATTACGCCCAGCACTGGCTTATCACTACACTCTGATGATTTAACTGCGCTCTTGAAAAAAATTTCCATAAAGAGGAATGGAAGTTAGGAAACTCCTTTGGTCCCTACCTAGTTTTCAACTCACGAGCTCTATTTTGCTATTTTAGTTTAATTTGTTTGTAACTTGGCTTTAGATTTTGTAATTAATGAACTCCCTAACATATCTGTAATTATGTTAGAAAACTCAACCTGTGTTTTTCTGTACGTTAGTGTGCTGATAACTCGATAAGCATGTTTTTAATTTACGTAATCGTTTTTTAAGCCATTGATAGGTTATCTGGATATGTGTTAACATACATTTTGATAAAATATGTATCGTGGGTACAGAATAAGGATATAAACAAAATTTGTTATACACAAAACAGAAACATAACTGCAAAGACTATTGACAAAAAACAATTTCTATAGTCTGTTGAATTTTGTTCGGGAAATGTAATATTTTCCGTGTAGTGTTTTTTCTGATAATTACTGAAACTGCTATAATATACATAACGTGAATGTTATTACTTATTGCGGGTGAGAGTAATCCAAGGACAGAAATATGTTGTAAATTTTAAATGAAAAACTATTTAAAATTTTACAAGAAATTTATTTTGTATTTTTACTACTTCCAATTGTAACAACATCAAAATTGTAATAAGCTCTAAGTTTTACGTTATTGTACAACTTTTAGTAGGGTTTAAATACATGGTATGCTAAAAAAATATCAAATAATAAGTTTCTGAAAACCTTTTAGTCTTCTATGTGTGTGAAAAATTTGCAATTGATTACAGACATCGAATAGATTATGGCAGAGGCTTATTATGATCTCGTGTCGCCTCAACAAAAGCGGTGGATGTACACCGTGGTGTTTTAGTGAGTAGGCGTCTCCCACTAACCACCCTCTCCCCCGGGAGGGTGGCATATCCTTTATGGATTTCCCCACGTAAAAAAAGTAGCTTATTATAAGTTAGTGTAAAATCAAATACAAAACAGACATGTAAATAAACTAGCAAATAGAAAACGACATTGTAATTCAATTTTGGCTTATTTGTATCAAACACACAAACAAATGAGCGAATACTCTAAAAAAGAGTTCATTGTGTTGTTACCCAATACAGAGTTATTTATACAAAACAGATAAATGCATAGTTCAGAAAATGAGTTATTATTGCATTACTATCAAATGTTTAAAGATTCAAATACCTAAAACATTGGAAAGTTAGCCTAAAATTGATTCCAAATTATATAATCAGCAGACAAAAAACGAAGACAGAGAAAACTGCTAGTGAATAACTATTAAAAAAATCCTTGGCAATGTATGTAATGGCTTAAAATTCTAGTCCAGCATACTCGTAGATGCCCTTCCAGAAGTCGGTGACGTCAGCACCGATGTTTTGTTCAATGGTCAGGGTGTCCCCTATGTCGCCATAGCTCTTCGTATCGTTGTCATATTCAGGCCACACTACTCCTAGCGATGTATCAGGAGTTGGATTACTACCATCAAAAAAACATTGTAAAATTAAAAACGTTAGAAATTTAAAGTTGTACTATTTTACCAATTGTTTTATGGATATTTTGACCCAAGATGCTAAATGTTAAGCCTATAGAAGTGACTACTATACGTGATAAAACAGTTTCAATGTGGAAGTCGTATCAGGAAGACTACAACCATGCTATGGTTTCGCCACGATGCATTTCTTTATCAAAATCTCGGCGAAATTATAGGAATTCGAAAATATCATTGAACGTTGGTATCTATTGAATATTTAAGAATGTAAATTTTGTAACCAAATGAGAGAGTTTCTTCACGGACAGTAGCACGGTACATAGTAGGCATATTCAAAATTGCCAATTTATCTAAAGTGCGAATTTAAATGTTTTGTATTAAACATAGTTTTATAATATTGATTCAATAAACCATGTTGCTTTATTAAACTTACTTCAGTACATTTTATATATATCACCACAATTCTGGCTGTTTCCATTGACACCATGGTAGTATAAATAAATGTATGTATAATAAATTGAAAAGAGAACTTACATGATATTTTGTAAAAAAAAAGACGTACAAACTGACTTGGACATGTATTGAAGTATTCTGTACACTAACCAACCAACCAACATACCAACTTGGTGCTATAGTGCATGAAAAAGGAGAGTAACAAAGCCACAACTAACAAAGGAAGAATGACTGTGACAAGATAGTATGCTCGTTAGGTTTGACGGGAGGAGTTTACTTAGATTGAAGTGGTTTTAAAAAATATGTCCATGAAGGTGTTACTCATAGTACGACGTGGTTTAGTTTACTCTTCAAAAGATGAACCGAATGTCACTTGTCCTCATGTAGCGACCAATAAACTATTAACAATCTTATGGACTAGAATGTCGTTTTCAAATTGGGTTATACGGTCACAAAAATATATATTTTTACGATGCTAATTAAATAATTTTCCATAGATGTAAAGGCTAATAATTGACTAAAATAAAATATTTGGATTTTAGGAATGTTAAAATCGAACCCCTACATTGGATATTATAATTAAAGCCACCTTATGTTTTCGTGTATTAGCATCAGCCGAATCCAGGTACATATAGAATTTGGTTGATATTTGTTATTTATTAAGGACATGTTTAATTACAATGACTTACCCGTATTTCGCAAAGTTCGTAAAGATTTTGCAGACTAACTGAACCAGCTGATACTCTTTAGTCCCTTTTTTAAGTTCGAGACCAAACTTCTTGGCATGAAATAGATACATCAAATCATCTAAATGAGCTGCACCGTTTATTCCATATTGTAAAGCGGCTTTTCCATAAACATTTCTATCGGATTCACAAGAGAATTTATAAAAATATCTCTTTACGTCACCAACCTTGGGCATTCTCCTTAAAAATCTATAAATTTGATAAACAAAATAGGATTCGCTGGCATAGGAGGTAAATTCTTTCATAGCGTCGATACTCAGCTTTTTATCACCAAAAAAATGCTTAATAATTCTATCTGATAACTCTAAAATCACATCTGGTTTGGCTTTCTTTAAAATCTCTATAGGTACAAACAATTCCGGGTATGTTTTAAGATCTTTTATAATCTTATTTTCCAAAAGTTCCATACCAAGTGCACATTCTTCACTTGTGTGGCCAATTAGAAGATCGACTTTGTTAATTCTACCACTCTTGGCTGCATCTATGGGATTTTCTGTCAGAAAGTGCTCTTTACCAAAATTCTTTTCAACAACTGGAGTGAAATGATACATTTTACGAATATTATTAGATGGTTCTTCAGATGCTGTTAAACAAGGATTAGTATCAACAAGTTTTTCCGCTGGAAGGCTTTGAAGAAAGTCGAGAAGCTCATCAGGATTTTTTGTGTCTAATCCTAGATGTTTTCCAAGAGTGAATGCACGTCTACGTGGTTGATAAGGTAGTGCCCAATCACAAATTGGTACACCGCTCATTGAAATGGCTCTTTTGAAGAGCCCTTTAGCTAATGGCGATAAGATATGATAAACTACTGAAGCCCCGCCTGCACTTTGTCCAATTATAGTAACATTATTTGGATCACCACCAAAATTAGAAATATTTTCTTGAACCCACTTTAGAGCTGCTACTTGGTCTTTCAAACCAGCATTACCCGGCACTTCTTCCGTATCTAAGCATAGGAATCCGAATGCTTCCAATCTGTAGTTAATAGTGACAAGGATAACATCGTGTTCTACGAGGAAATCTGGGCCGTAGTGATTATCGTTACCAGATCCACTCTTGTATCCACCACCATGGATGTAGAACATAACAGGTAGGCGAGTTTTTGGATTTAAATCTCGTGAGTATACATTGAGATATAAACAGTCTTCGCCTTCAAGAAGCAGTTCATTTGTAAAGACGTCGAGTTGTGAGCATTGTGGACCATGGTTGGTTGCGTCTCTTTCTCCGACCCAACTTAAAGGCGGACGAGGTGCCTGAAAATGCAAGTTTGAGGATAAAACTATTTATTTTAAATTGTGTCAGTTTAATGGCCATGTGGAAAGTGATATTAAGGTAATAATAACGAACGTTATATGACTATATAATCATATTTGGGGTATTGGAATCGTTTAAAACAATTCCTACAAGTACTATATTGCTAACAACTTCTTATAGTTTTTTTATTTATAATTGATAATTTGCAGCATGAGCTCTAATATAGCAGAGCGAGATAATATAATAGTAGCTATTTTATTTTATTACTTTGTACTGACTCCTGAAATTACTTAATTACTTAGACATTTATAAAAATGATGATAATCTCGGTCGCGTTTCTGCATTAACACTTTAGTTGGTTTTGTTTTTTGATCTCTCTCAGGCTATAGTGTAGTTCTTTCTATTTTACTGTCTCTGTGGTGCGAGATAATATAATAGTAACTATTTTATTTTATTACTCTGTATTGACTCCTGAAATTACTTAAACAATTATAAAAATGATGATAATCTCGGTCGCGTTTCTACATTACTACTTTAGTTGGTTTCGTTTTCTAGTCTCTCTCCGTTTATAGTATAGTTCCTTCTATTTTACTCTCTGTCTGTGTTTTTACGTGCTTATGTCATATTCTCGTTTAAGTCGAAATCTGTAAGAGTGTAATTCGATTTGCGAATTTTACTCTTATTGGGCCCGCAGAAGGTTTACTTCTGATTGTTTTTTTTACTGTAATGTATTAATTTGATCTACTTGAAAATGATACCCCATATACGTGAAGACCAAAAGTATTGAAGAATTCGTATCTAATACCTGAATATACGATAAGATAAATTTACAATACTGGTGGTGGTGATTTTATTCCTAAGTTTTTTTTTATTATTAACATTTATTGGTTGTATTTAATCAGAATTTCATGAGCAGGTGCGATGCTGACGCTCCTCGGACTAAAGTGTCAGAAGAATAGCACTGGTTTTTAGTCCGTACGAGCCAGTCATTACCCATCTTCAGTAGCCCAGCGAGTGGATATCCATTAGTTACCCACGTAAAAATGGGATTTCCCCATATATAAAAAAACGATCACAATCACGTCTGTTGTTAAGTGATGACGTCACTCGAGATGGTGATAGCACACTAAGTTTTAAGTGATGTTGCCGGTACATACCTACAGGTACGTGATAACACGTTTTCAACTTTAATGTACAAAGGAGCTAAGGAGAATGAGAAAAAAGGCCTACCACATTTTTTTATGTAGATATTCGCTCTTTTAAATTGGTATTACTGGTCATCTTTAGTGAGAGGAATCTGAGCCACTTAACGGAGAAGGAATAACATTATTAATAATTGAATATATTAGTCTAGAATTCCATATATAATGCTCTTTTTGTAACTAGTTACCCGCCGCGGCTTTGCATTGGTGTATTTTAGTAATGTAAACCATTTAGATCTATTATTAGTGGCTTTGATATTTATAGTATTTTAAACACATTGAATCTATGCTATATCCTCCACACATTTTTTGTTATCACGTACAATTTTAAATTACCAATATTTGACAATAATTTTAATTTACATGGCATACTGTAAAGGGTAGTTTGGAGCTAAATTAAATATCCAATGTAATTAACGCATCTAATAGGACAAAGTTCAATACAGTTTATTAAAGTAACGATTAATTAACTTTGTTTTTTTTTTAATTTAGAAAATGATGAAAATAATTACTCCTGAGTTCAACAACATCATCAGCCAGTAAGAGACACATTTCAAAGATATAGGTCTCTTCCCGAAAGAATGTATGGGAATAATCACCACGCCAGCCCGTGGCGTATTGGCGATTTCAATTTTCGAATAATCTACAGTATATTTTCCCACATAGGGTGGTGGTACTACAAGAATATTTCTCCGGTTCAAGTTTGCTCACGATGTTTTTCTTAAACGTTAGTCGATAGTGTTACCATTTCAAATTAGTTAACGTACGCGAATTCTTGGAAAATTCGTGGGTACACTGCAGGTTTTAATGCTCGTAGGGGCATTGGATTCTTATGCTACTGGTTAAACCGTTCGACCAAGATGATACACATGAGTTATTTTTATGAGATATATATTGTATATACTAACGTGGATTTTTCAGTAAGCATCTTTCATATGCACAATTATGTAGTACCTTATTTCTATAATCTTGTTAGGTTTAAATACACATTAGCAACATAATTGCTCACAAATTCCTTCCTACGACTATTCTCAGTAATATTACAAAAGCGAAAGTGAGTTTGTTCCGCTTTCAAGTTTTAACTACTGTACTGGTCTTCACGATAATTTTGCGTGTACGTTACTAGGACTACAGAAATAAACATGGGTACCTGTCGTGCAGAAAAAATGTACTGTTGCCGTGGGATAGGTTAAATCCACATTAACTAGAACAAAGCCGTGCGCAAAAGTTAGTATTAGAATGTATATACATTCATCTACTTTATATAAATATAGTATACGTGTATTATACATATAAACCGTACGGAACCAATGTTTTTAACAGTAGTGTATTGTATCAAACTCTTTTGCATAGTTTTTAGAAAAAAAAGTGAACACACAGACAGACATGAAAAAATATTTTATTTTATATTTATAGATGAATTATTAGGGTTTTTAGTTTTTTTTTTATATAATTCAGAAGGTGACAAAGTGAGTGTATTAGGTACAGTATTTAAAAAAATATAAACTAAACTAATTATTTCACACCTAGATGATCATAATAAGCTTAGAAATATATACAATTAATCCATAGATATCCTTTTTTAAAAAAAAACAAGGGATACTTTGATTTAGCTTATATGCTAAAAAAATAAATATGTGCGAAGGCATAAACTGTGTTTTTATTCGCATTTGTTGTAAAACTCTTCATATATATCTATTATTCATGCATAGATCCTATGACAAGGCATATTGATACGTAGCTTTAGTGTTGCTAGAGTTAATTGTTATAATTTGAAAACCACGACCATATTGGTCCCGAAATACAATATCGAAATGATTTTACCCATGGCGAGTAACTTATACAATTTAAGTATATTTAATATATTCAATAGAAATATTACAATTTTAATCAACGTATTACGAAAACTTTTAAGGCTGTTTAAATATAGAATAAGTTTTTTTATATACCTTGAACCGGAGCTTGCCGACGGGGGGTTCCGCGTAGGGTATCCCTTTAAAACTGTAATACGTGGTATCTCCCGTCACCGTCTTCAGCTGTTCGCCTTTCAGCCAACCCTGTGCCACTTTCACCTTAGTCATCTTTATAAACTCTATGTCGATCCAAACTATAAAATACAAATATAATTCGCGGCGTATTTATATTCAATTATTTTGCTAATTCATTAATTTGTGTTATATCTTGTGCGTCATTCCGCTAAATCACTTCCCATATTTACGTTGATTGGATGACAATTTTTTACGCTTGTCATATATCAAGGTTTTTTATTTAAAGTATTGTCAGATAAGATTTGACCGGTGACTGACTGTTTAAAATAAAGTCATCATTCAACCGTCACATCATGCAGTTACTCGACTGTCTGAAATAAAGCATTAATTTCAATATTTGTTTGTTATATTTATTTACCTGCCTTCCTTCGTTATGCTCACCAGGTTGGTGATTACCGAGTTTAGCTTCCAAATGCTTAATCTATAATTTAGAATACATTATTATGTATTCGATTACATTTGGGACACCAGTAGAATACCTTAATTACCAATACATAATTACCAATAAATACCTTAATAAACACAGAAATAGTCTCATTCTTATCTATACTCTACCTTGCAATAATATACTTATGACAGTAAACCAATAAAACGATATTCAATTTATAGAAATACGTAATATATGTAATTTGCCAATTTTTAGATTATATATTATAGTAGTAATGATAGATTTAGAAAATGGCTGTTGAACGCCATCTATTAGCAATAATGCATATTAATTAATTACTGAACTTCTTAGAGTATTAAATAGCAAAAGAAGCTGTTGTTGACGGTATTCCTTTTTAATGTTTGCCTTTTTATTCCGAAGTTCTCCATATAGTGAAAAGGCGCTGTGTCGACATGTGGAAGGAGAACTTTAACGAAAGGTCTCTCAGTAAAGGCATTTAGTACAAAACGAGAGAGCCCAATCCTCCTCGTTTCCCTTGGATTAATATAGATTACTGGTCTAGAGCTGAAATTGCTACCGCTTTGAGACTTCGTTCCGGATATATTCCACTTAATAGATTTACCATTTATTGAAAAAAATACAATCACCTCTCTGCACTGAGTGTAACAGATTAGAGGATGTTTACCACGTTATTGTGGAATGTGTCAGTAATGAGGTAGAAAGGCGAGAGTACTGCTTAACAGTAAATAAGGATTTGCGTGGCGGTGGCGTCTGTAACGGCATTTTGGCTGCACCTTTATTGGATGAAGCCAGGATGCTGTACAGGATAGTCAACGTCGCTAATAATAGGAGATAAATTGATTGTATGTGTGTAGTTAGTATACGGCTTCCAATAAGGGTGGCATGGTTGCTTTACGACTAAACCCTTTAATAAAATAAAGAATTAAAAAAATATATTTATTATGTGTAAAAATCAAACATGAACCATTTTTCTTTCGATTAGTATGTCTAGTAATGCAATATTGTAGTTATGTTTATTTATGTTATAAATTTCCCTGGGCTTAAGATGACGCTGAAGCCCATTAACTTATCTTATTTTCTCTCGTACTTAACTCCCGTCGTCATTAAAATTACATTAACTTTTGATATAGTAAACCGATTTTAATGAAATAAAAACTAAATGTAGCTCGGGAATAAGCTTGATGATTTTCTTGCTGGTGATTTATCAGAAACCTAGTGCTTTACTAGTGATGTCTGTTCAAACAAACATACATACAGACAGACAAACCGACAGACATTTCTAAAAATGATTGAAATGTATTCTATTAGTTATACCAAGACACCTGCAACAATTTTTTTCTCAAAAATAAAAAAGTACAGACACGTTCGATTAGCATTCTTATTATATAATTTATGAAATCGTAGCTGCAGAATATAGAAATCTATTCAAAATCAGTAATATATGTAAGTGTTTATATGTATATATATATATATATATATATATATATATATATATATATATATATATATATATATATATATATATATATATATATATATATATATATATATATACATGTGTGTGTGTATTTGTGATTAAGTATATATGGAATTATCAAATTACGAATCTAACAATTTATATTGTAATACATTTTATATGTATACGGCCCGCTAAGGTGCTTCTTGTTATAAAATAAGCTATTTAATCGTATCCTGTCTATCAAGATAGAAGCCCTATTTAGTGTGGAAGCCATTGTAGAATTGAATTTTGAATGAATATTCAGTGACTGGAAATCCGTGTATCGTATGAGTTCCCATTGATAATCAGCGCTGTAGCATTTCTTGCACTTGTATTGAGGTTGTTAGTTGCTGGACATTTTTTATGCTACTTTATACTTATAATTTATTACTTTTTACTCATTAGCTCCTCCAAGTGCAATACACCAATACTAATTGTTGCTTGATGACACTTTTGGTTGGATTAGCTTAAAGGTTGGGCCTTAGGGTGGCCCTCGATAAAACCGAGGCCCTATTATTTCACGGGCCTCGGCGAGGGCCACCACCTGGGGCCCATTTAGTTGTAGATGGCGCCCGTATCGGGGTGGGGCCCCGAATGAAGTATCTGGGCCTCACCCTGGACGGGTGCTGGCGGTTCGAGCCCCATTTTGAGGGGCTCGGACCGCGTATAGCAGGAGCGGCGGCGGCGCTCGGCCGATTGCTCCCCAATATCGGGGGGCCAAGTGCCGGGTGCCGCCGACTCTATATGGGAGTCGTGCGAGCGATGGCCGTCTACGGGGCCCCGGTGTGGTCTGATGCCCTCGGTGTCGATAATGTGCGGGTGCTGCGTGCTGCGCAGCGCATTGTGGCACTGAGGGCTATCAGAGGGTACCGCACCGTGTCCTCGGCGGCGGCCTTCACGCTCGCCGGCTCTCTGCCCTGGGAGCTGGAGGCGGGTGTTCTTGCCGCCGTGTACAAGTTCACGGCGGCAAGAAAACGTTTGGGGGAGCCTCCGGCTCCCAGGGAGATAGAGGGAAAGAGGCGAGAGGGGAGGGAGACCGCTATGGAGCGGTGGCGGCAGGATCTGGCGGACGCGCGGTACGGGCGATATACGGTGGACGCCGTCCGCCCGGTCCTGCCGCAGTGGATTAAAAGGGAGTGGGGCTCCCTGACGTTCCGACTGGTGCAGGTGCTGACCGGCCATGGCTGTTTTGGTTGGTACCTGCACCAGATCGCTCGCAGGGAGCCGACCGCCGCATGCCAAGAGTGCGGCGCTGAGGAGGACACCGCGCAGCGCACACTTTCTGAGGGGCCCATCTCCTCATTGCACAGGTTCGGCGGACGAGGGGAGGTAGCTGGTCGTGTACCCTGTGTACCTCCCTATAAGGACGGAGCCCGGCGGCCATCTTTCGCCGGGTTGACCGCTGGGGGCGGCATGGTGATAGCTCAGCACGGTCCCATGCCGCCCCAACTTAAAGCGGTGGCCGGTATACCGTGGGGTTTTAGTCCGTGCGAGTCGGACATAACCCATTCTCTCCCCCGGGAAGATGGGTATCCATAATGAATTTCCCCACGTTAATAAAAAAAAAAAAAAAAATAGCTGCAAAAAGACACTAGTAGAACAATTCAGTATGTAAACTACTTTTGATTTTTCTTATAACAGGTAATCTAAGAATAAAAACTTACAAAGGTCTTGCATTCTTTAGTTATAATTAACAGGAATAGATACATAAAAGTCTGAAGACATCTACACTCAAATAAAAAAGTGTTTCATAATTTTCATTTTGGATATCTGAATAAAGAACATTGCATTCCAAATATTCAGCCTCTAACACCTCTTATTACTGTTTAATTCTATATAGTTTATATTACTAACTTATTAAGGTCGATTAGAGAACAACACCTATCAATCCGGTTCGCTTGTTCTTAAATACGCCATTTACGGTATAATTACCATAGGAGCGTAAGATAACTTTGGACACTTAACTATGCTGAGAATCTTTTAAAGTCGCTTTTCATGAAGTTATTACTTACAAAGAATCGTGCAAGAATGCCTTTTAGGGTATTCCATTTGTCCCTACCAATTCTTCAACTCACGAGCTGTATTTTGCTATTTCAGTTAAATTAAATATTAATTTAGCTTCTACGTTTCTAATTAATTAATTCCTTAGCATTTCTGTCCATGTATTAGAAAACTTAATGTTTGTTTCACTGTGCAATAGTGTACTAATAACTCGATAAGCACTTATTTAATTTACGTAATTGCTTTTAAGTCATCAATTACCTTATCTGGATATGTATTAGCATACGTTTTGATACTTATTGAAATTGCTATAATATATACAACTTGAATGTTATTACTTATTGCGGGTGAGAGCAATCCAAGAATTGAAATATGTGTAAATTTCAAATGAAAAACTATCTAAAATTTTATAAGATATTTATTTTGTAGTTTTATTACTTCCAATTGTAACAACACAAAAATTATAATGAGCTCTATATTTTACGCTATTGTACAACTTTTAGTAGGTTTTAAAAACGTGGAATACCAAAAAAGTATCTAATAATTATTTTTAGCTTTTAGTGTTACATGTGCGTGAACAATGTGCAATTGATTATAAATTTCGA
The DNA here is from genome assembly GCA_035772565.1 of Antheraea assamensis. Lineage (NCBI taxonomy): Eukaryota > Metazoa > Arthropoda > Insecta > Lepidoptera > Saturniidae > Antheraea > Antheraea assamensis. The sequence goes on from JAQQSE010000012.1 coordinate 1,281,532, forward strand.
ATAGATTAGGGCAAAGACTTATTAAAATCAAATATGTTTTTACAAAACAGACAAGTAAATAAACTAGCAAACAGAAAACGACATTGTTATTCAGTTTTGAGTTATTTGTGTCAAACACACTAACAAATGGAATAATAGGTTAAACAACTAAGTAATTGTATCGTTATCCAATTCTAAGTTATTTATACAGAGCTGATAAATACACAGTACAGAAAATGAGCTATTATTGGATTATTATCCTATTCTAAACTATGTTTATAGTTTCAATTACCTAAATCATTGGAAAGTTAACTTAAAATAGTTTGTAAGCTATGTAATGAGCAAACCAAGAACACAAAAAGGCAAAACTACGAGTTAATAACTATTTAAAACATCCTTGACGGTATATGTAACAGATTAAAATTCTAGTCCAGCGTACTCGTAGATGCTTTTCCAGAAGTCGATGGCACCAGCGCCGATGTTTTGTTCAATGGTCAGGGTGTCAGCTATGTCGCCGTAGCTCTTCGTATCGTTATCATATTCAGGCCACACTACACCTAGCGATGTATCAGGAGTTGGAGTACTGCCATCAAATAAAAATTGTAAAATTATTAGACGATTGAAATTTAAAGATGACTTATTTAAAAATTGTTTTATAGATATTAGCGTTTGTTCTTAATCTTATCTGATATAAAACGGCATTGTGGCCCAAGATGATAAATGTTAAATATGATTACTAAAATGCTTCTATAGGTGCATGATGTACAGTTTTAATGTAGGGCTCGTATCAGGAAACTTACCACTGTGCTATGGTTTCACCATGATGTTTTTCTTCATCGAAATCTCGACCTAATTTTATGGATGCGAAAATATTATTGAACGTTGTTGTATATTGAATAATTAAGAATGTATATTTTGTTACAGACTGAGAGGGATTTCTTCGCGGACAGTAGCACAGTACGTGGTAAGCATACTCATAAATTGCCAATTTATTTAAATTTACAATGTATGTATTTTGTATTAAAATATTTTTATAATACTGATTTAATAAACCATGTTAATTTATTCAACTTACTTCAGTATATTTTATATTTTTTACAAAAACTCTGGCTTTTACTAGCGACACCGTGGTGTAATAAACGAATGTATGATACATAATATAATTAAATTATAACTACCTTGCTTATATGAGAGTCTTATAAACTGACTCGGGTATGTATTGTGGTATTCCACTTGGTGCTATAATGCATGAAAAAGGTCTGTAAGAAAACCACTACTAGCAAAGGCACAATGATTGTGCCTAGACAGTGACTTCAGACTGGCTACCTAGATCACAGTACATATGGCCACAGTGCTGCCTAATATCCTATATCTCGTAGAAATATAGACCGTGCACCATCGTCACATCCGCATACTAGACCATTTCCACATCGGCTGTCTACGAAACAACACCGTTGTTACAGCAAGCCACTGTTACAGCAAGCCACTATATGTGGCATTGAGGCGTATTTGATGCTTCGACAGCTTCGGTGGTACGGTCATGTGTCACGTATGGCGGAGGAGCGACTAGTAAAGAGCATTTTTTATTCTAAGCTCGAGTACGACAAGCGTAATACAAAAATGTGCTAAAGCGTCTCATGAAAAGTCTAACATAGAGCCTTCGCATTAGTAGAAACTAGCAGTTAAAGGTCCAGAATGGAGAGCTCAGGTGGTAACTAGAGTGCAAATTTAGGAAGAACATCGATGTGCTACACTCAATATTAGACGCAATGAATTGAAAGCCCGATCACCAGCGGCAATCAATTATACTTACGAGAGTTATATTCTTATTTTTGCATAATATGTGCTCACCTTTCGGAAAAAAATTGGCTATAGTAGCCATAAGAAAACACACGAGCGTCGGAGTTGAAGCAGACGCTGTGGCTGATAATAGCCACGATTATACATAATAAACCATTAATAATTCTATGGACCAGGCTGTCGTTTTCAAATTGAATTATACGGTCTCAAGAATATGTTTTTATGACGCTATTTAAATTATTTTTCATAGATATAAAGGCTAATGTTTAACTAAATTAAAATATTTGGAATTAACGAAAGTTTCGGACCACTAGATTGGATAACATAATTAAATCCATCTTATGTTTTGTCTAATACCATCACCCGAATCCAGGATTCGATTTCAAATACGTCCTCTTTATATAGCCACATCAAGAAACATAAAGAATCTAGAAACATAAAGAATCTAGGTTATTTGTTGTATTTTAAAAACGTATGTAATTAAAATTACTTACCCGTACTTCGCAAAGTTCGTAAAGATTTTACAGACTAACTGAACCAGGTCATACTCTTTAGTCCCTTTTTTAAGTTTGAGACCATACTTGTTGTCGTGAAATAGATACATCAAATCGTCTAAATGAGCAGCACCGCTTATTCCATATTGTAAAGCAGCTTTCCCATAAACATTTCTATCAGATTCACAAGAAAATTTGTAAAAATACCTCTTAACATCACCAATCTTGGGCATAATTCTTAAAAATCTATATATGTGATAAACAAAGTAGGATTCGCTAATGTAAGTGGTAAATTCCTTCATAGCGTCGATACCCAGTTTTTTATCACCAAAGAAATGCTTAATAATTCTATCTGATAACTCTAAAATTACATTTGTTTCTACTTTCGTCAAAATCTCTCTAGGTACAAACAGTTCTGGATATGTTTTAAGATCATTTATAATCTTACTTTCCAAAAGATCCATAACAAGTGCACATTCTTCACTAGTGTGACCAATTAGAAGATCAACTTCATTAATTCTACCATTCTTGGCTGCATCTGCAGGATTTTCGGTTAGAAAGTGATTTTTACCAAAATCCTTTTCAACAACCGGAGTGAAGTGATACATTTTACGAATATTGTTAGATGGTTCTTCAGATGCTGTTAAACAGGGATTAGTATCAACAAGTTTTTCTGCTGGAAGGCTTTGAAGAAAGTCGAGTAGCTCATCTGGATTTGTCGTGTCTAATCCTAGGTGTTTTCCAAGAGTGAATGCACGTCTACGTGGTTGATAAGGTAGTGCCCAATCACAAGTTGGTACGCCGCTCATTGATATGGCTCTTCTGAAGAGTCCTTTAGCTAATGGCGATAAGATATGATAAATTACGGAAGCCCCTCCTGCACTTTGTCCTATTATAGTAACATTATTTGGATCACCACCAAAATTGGAAATATTTTCTTGAACCCATTTGAGAGCGGCTACTTGGTCTTTCAAGCCAGCATTACCGGGTACTTCTTCCGTATCTAAGCATAGAAATCCGAATGCTTCCAATCTGTAGTTAATAGTGACAAGGATTACATCGTGTGTTACGAGGAAATCGGGTCCGTAGTGAATGTCGTTACCAGATCCACTCTTATATCCACCACCATGAATGAAGAACATGACAGGTAAACTAGTTTTTGGATTTAAGTCTCGTGAGTATATATTGAGATATAGACAGTCTTCACCTTCAAGAAGCAGTTCATTTGTAAAGACGTTGTGTTGAAAGTTGTGAGCATTGTGGACCGTGTTCGGTTGCATTTCTTACTCCATCCCAACTTAAAGGCGGACGAGGTGCCTGAAATTGGAAATTTGGTAATAAAACACGATTTATCTTAAATTGTGTCAGTATAGTAGCCACGTGGAAAGTGGTATTAAGGAAATAATAACGAAACATATATAACCCCGATCTCTGTGAGGTACTGGAATTGCTTAAACGAATGCCTACAAGGGCTGTATTGTTACTATCACCTTATATCTTTTTATTAATAGTTGATAATTTACATCGTGAACTCTAATATGGCAGAACATAATAATATAGTAATAGCTATTTTATTTCATTACTCTGTACTGAGTTCTGGAATTACATTGACATTTGTAAAAATGGCGGTTTTGATAATCTCGATCGGGTTTCTGCATTAATATTTTAATCGTTAATATTTTTGGATCTTTCTCAGTTTACAGTGTAGTTCCTTCTTATTTACTCTCTCTCTCTCTGGGTTTAACTGAAATCTGTGGGAATAAAGCTTCACTTGTGATTGTTAGTTTTTTTACTGTATTCTACTAATTTGATCTAGTTGAAAGTTTTACCGTATATACGTGAAGAATAATAGTGTTCTGTGAAAAGTTCGTAACTAACATCTGAAAATATGATATTTTAATATGATGAGTTAAAAATGGGTATGGTGAATGAATTCCAAACTAAGATTTTTTTATGAATAACGTTTATTGATTGCGTTTAATAAAAATCTCACGAGTCCCGCTCAAAAGTTTTGTGAAGATTTAGTTTTGTTGTATATTTTTTCCACACATGCCTCCCTATTTTGTTTTTGTATCTTGTTTGTAATTTTTGCATCTACGTAAAGTAAGCTGTGATTACGCCTAGAAGAGTTTATTTTTAAGTATAGTTATAGAATATCGAATATAGTATCGAATTGTCAAATTAAATCCAGTTTCGTAGGCCTAATAAAAAAAAGTAATGTAACCCACATAAAATAGGGATTTCACCATATTATATAAAAAATGATCAGAATCACATCTGCTGTTAAGTGATTACCTGACCCAAGATGCTGTTATCACGTTAAGTTTTAACGGAACTGGCTCTGAAGCGTATCTGCCGGAACATACCTACAGGTGCATGATAACAGATTTTCAACTTCAATATACCAAGGAGCTGAGAAGCTTTGGATAAACGCCTACCACAACTTTAATGCAGATATTCGGTCGTTTAAATTCGTATTACCGGACATCTTTAGTGTATGTAGGCAGAGGAATCTGATTGCTCCTATTCTGCAGTTAATAATGACATAACAAACATCGTGAGTCACTTATCGGAGAAGGAATGTATAACAACAATTTGAATGAAAGAATGAATAATAACAATTGAATATATCAACATATAAATCCATATATAATGCTTTTCTTTGTAACTAGAGACCCGCCACTGCTTCGCATAGGTGCAATATACTCATGGAAACCATATAGATCTATTATTTGGGGTTTTGATATGTATCTATATTAAACTCACAGATTCAATGTTATATCATTCACACAACTATGTTTTTTGTTAAACTTAATTTTAAATGTAGAACTGATTTATTAATATACCTTGAACCGGAGTTTCCCGACTGGGGATTCCGCGTAGGGTATCCCCTTGAAACTGTAATACGTGGTGTCTCCCGTTACCGTCTTTAGCTGTTCGCCCTTCAACCAACCCTGTGCCACTTTCACCTTAGGCATTGTTATCAAGTCTATGTCTATCAAAACTATACAATACAAATATAACTCGCGGCGTATTTATATTTAATTATTTTGCAAATTCATTAATTTGTGCTATAGCTTGTGCGTCATTCTGCTGAATCATTGCTCATATTTACGTTGATTAGATGACCATTTATTTCGCTGGTCATATTACAAGGTTTTTATTAAAATATCATCAGATTTTTTTTCTTATATTAAAGGGGGCAAAGGAACAGGTGGGTCACCTGATGGTGAGTGATCAGCGCCGTCTATAGACATTAGCAACACCAGGGGAGTCACAAGTGCGTTGCCGGCCTTTTAAATATGTGGGCCTCCTACTACATACCAAAGTCATAATTTAGTATACGATGTTATATGTTCGTTTACATTGGAGACAGTAGTAAAATATCTTAAAGATACTTTCAGTGGTAATGGAGCTATTATTAACCAGACATAAACAAGGCAATCGCAAGGAGGGATGATATCAGACAGACATTTTCTCATAATATATATATATATATATATATATATATATATATATATATATATATTTGTTAATTGAGTATATATACTCGTATCTTAGACCTTCACATGTCTATCCTCCTCGGTTTTAACTAAAGTTTGCACAATATTTCCAAGTCTTTATTCTTAGAATACCTAGTATTAGAACGATTTACATACTGAATTGTTCTACTTATCTCTTTGCTGCTAAGCCAAATTGACCAAAAGTGTCATCAAGCATCAATTTATATTGGTGTATTCCAGTTGCAGGGCGATAATGAGTAAATAGTATTAAATTATAAGCATACAGAAGAATAAAAAATGCCCAACAACTAGCAACCGTAGTAGAGTACAAGGAATACTACAGCGGTGATTATCAACGGGAGTCCATTCGATGCACGGATATTTAGTAATTGAATATTCATATTATAGAATTTAATTGAAAAACAGTAAAAAAGAACACACCATTGATAAACTACTTATTACTATATTATATAGATATATATATAAAGTGTTTTAGAATTTTCGTTTTGGATTTCTGCCAAAAAAAAAACATTGCATCCCAAATTTGCAGGCTTTTAACATCTCTTATTACTTTTTTATTACATATACTTTATATTCTCAACGTACTAAAGTCTGTTACAGAACAACGTCTACCAATCCACTTCGCTTATTCTTAAACACGTCATTTACGACATGTCGTGAAACTTTTAAAGCCGAATTTCGTGGAGTTATTACTTATAAATAATTGTGTTAGCCCTAAGGCTAAGATTTTTTGATGCTAAGATTAAGAAGCTCTAACAACTGAAAATTTGTCATCGGTTAGAGTGTGAATTAAAATGCAAATCAAATCAAATTAATAAGTGAAGTTAATGTTTCGACGAAAGAGGAAGTAACGCTAAAATACCTTATAAAAGTGGTAATAAAATGACATATGTGGCTCCCTTTAGCTTGTGTTTTAGTGTTTCTCAGTTATCCTTAGTATTACAAATTATAAAGTTACTGTTTTCATATAGGATTTTTTTTCCAAGAAGTAAACGAAGTGTTTGATTTTATGATATTGTCACCGTCATGCGATAATGTAATCAATTAATTTAAATTTACTGTATTAGTGTATACACATAAAAGTAACCAACAACTGTTTGATACGTATTGAAGTCTAAATAAACGAATTTCATATAGATAATATAGAACTCTATTACGCCAAGTATTGGCTCATCACTAACTACACTCTGATGATTAAACTGGACTCTTGAAAAAAATTTCAATAAAGAAGAATGGAATTTAGGATAATCCATTTGTCCCTACCAGTTTTTCAACTCACGAGCTCTATTTTGCTATTTCAGTTTCATTCGATTGCATATTTAGCTTCAAAGTTTCTAATTAATTAACTCCTTAACATTTCTGTCAATGTATTAGAAAACTCAATGTTTTTTCTCTGTGTACTAATAACTCGACAAGCACTTATATTACGTAATTGTTTTGAAGTCATTGATAACCTTATCTGGATATGTATTAATATATTAGCATACGTTTTGATAAAATAAGAATCGTAGGCACCGAATAAGGATATAAACCAAATTTATTGAACACAAAACAGAAATATAACTACATAAGCAATTGGCAATAATGTCAAGATCTATAATCTATTGAATTATGTTCGAGCAATGTAATATGTTCCGAGAAGTGTTTTTTCTGATACCTAAGAACTGAAATATGTTGTAAATTTGAAGTGAAACACTATTTAAGTTTATACATGAAATTTAATTTGTAATTGTATTACCTCCCAATTGTAACTACATTACAATTGTAATGAGCTCTATATTTTACGTTATTGTACAACTTTTAGTAGGTTTTAAATACGTGGCATACTAAAAAATTATCAAATAATTATTTTCAGCTGTTTGAAAAATTTGCAATTGATTACAGACATCGAATAGATTATAGAAGAGGCTTATTATATGTTAGTTTAAAAACAAGGACAACATTTTTACAAAACAGACAAGTAAATAAACTAGCAAACAGAAAACGACATTGTTATTCAATTTTGAGTTATTTGTGTCAAGCACACTAACAAATGGAATAATAGGCTTATTAATTTGTTTATAATTTTACTTCGTTTCGTTTCGTACGTTTTACTTGTTATTGTTACCCAATTCTGAGTTATTTCTACAAAACAGATAAAGTTAAGAAAATGAGTTACTATTACATTACTATAAAATATTTAAAGTTTCAAATACCTTAATCATTGGAAGGTTAATCTAAAATTGGTTGAAAATTATGTGATAAGTAGATCAAAAGCAAAGAAAGGCAAAATTACGTGTTAATAACTGTTTAAAAATATCCTTGACGGTGTATGTAATAGGTTAAAATTCTAGTCCAGCGTATTCGTAGATGCTCTTCCAGAAATCGGTGACGCCAGCACCGATGTTTTGTCCAATGGTCAGGGTGTCTCCTATGTCTCCATAGTTCTTCGTATCGTTGTCATATTCAGGCCACACTACTCCTAGCGATGTATCAGGAGTTGGAGTACTGCCATCAAATGAAAATTGTAAAATTTCGTTGTAAATTTAAAGTTGACTTATTTAAAAATTGTGTTATAGATATTATTTGTTGACCTTACAATTATATGATATAAAATGATACAGTGGTCCAAGGTGTTAAATGTTAAGACTATAGAACCACTATTAAATGTGGTTGTCATAATGCTTCTATAGGTGCGTGATGAAACAGTTTCAATGTGGGGTTCCTATCAGGAAGCCAACCACCGTGCTATGGTTTCACCACTACATTTTTCTTCATCGAAATCTCAACTTAATTTTATGGATTCGAAAAATCATTTAACGTTAGTGCCCCTTCAATAATTAAGAATGTAAATTTTGTTATATAATGAGAGGGTTTCTTCGTTGACAGTAGCACAGTACGTGGTAAGCATACTCAGAAATTGCCAATTAATCTGAAGTGAGAATTAAAGTATTTTGCATTAAAAATACGTTCATAATATTTAAGCAATAACTCATGTTGCGTTATTTAACTTACGTAAGTAAAATATGTATATTTTACCATAACTCTGGCTTTTACCACCGAATAATAAATATATGATACATAATATATAGAAAAGTTAAGTTATATGAAGTTATATGATGGAAATGTTTTAACTTATTCCGTATAGCAAGGTGTACCTTACTTGGTGGTATAGTACATGAAAGAGGAGCGTAAGAAAACGACTACTAACAAAGGCACAATGACTGTGCCAAGACACTCTTCTCCTTCTTGGTTTTGTTTAGGTATAAAAGGAACAATTTACTCAGACAGAATCGGTTATAGAAAATGTGTTCAGTGCGAAGACAGCTTTACTAATGGTACGACGTGATTTAGCTTACTTTTCAAAAGATGAACCGATTATCACTTGCCATCATGTAATGATTAATAAGCCGTGGCAAGTGATTTGTCGGGCGACCACGCAACCACTATAACCGCTACAAAGAACGCACGCATTACTCGCTCTCTGACATCACGCTACGTACTACGTCGGCCAAGTCACGTAGACCACGACATCAGGCTTATCACTACAAAGCCATTATTGATCCTATGGACCAGGCTTTTGTTTTCAAATTGAGCTATACGATCACAACAATATTTGATTTTGGGACGCTATATACATAATTTTTCATAGATGTAAAGGCTAATGATTGACTAAAATAAAACATTTGGGATTTAAGAATTTTACAATCGAACCTATAGATTACATATTATCATTAAAGTCTCCTTGTGTTTTCGCGTATTACCATCAGCCGAATCCAGGATTTGATTTCAAATACATTATCTTTACATAACCACAACACGGTACATACAGAAACTGGTTTATATTTCTTATTTATTATAGACATAATTAGTTAGAATGACTTACCCATATTTCGCAAAGTTCGTGAAGATTTTGCAGACTAACTGAACCAGCTGATACTCTTTAGTCCCTTTTTTAAGATCGAGACCAAACTTCTTGGCATGAAATAGATACATTAAATCATCTAAATGAGCTGTGCCGCCTATTCCATATTGTAAACCAACATTCCCATAAACATTCCTGTCGGATTCACAAGAGAATTTGTAAAAATATCTCTTAACATCTTCAATCTTGGGCATAATCCTTAAAAATCTGTAAATATGGTAAACAAAATACGATTCGCTAGCGAAGGAAATCATTTTCTTCATAGCGTCAATATCCGTTTTTTTATCACCAAAGAAATGCTTAATAATTCTATCTGATAACTCTAAAATTACATCTGGTTTGGCTTTCTTCAAAATCTCTGTAGGCACAAACAATTCTGGGTATGCTTTAAGGTCATTTATAATTTTGCTTTCAGAAAGTGGTATACCAAGTAAACATTCTTCACTGGTGTGACCAATTAGAAGATCGACTTTGTTAATTCTACCATTCTTGACTGCATTTGCAGGATTTTCGGTTAGAAAGTGATCTTTACCAAAATCCTTTTCAACAACCGGAGTGAAGTGATACGTTTTACGAATATTATTAGATGGTTCTTCGGATGCTGTTAAACAGGGGTTAGTATCAATCAGTTTTTCCGCTGGAAGGCTTTGCAGAAAGTCGAGTAGCTCATCTGGATTTGTTGTTTCTAATCCTAGTTGTTTTCCAAGAGTGAATGCACGTCTACGTGGTTGATAAGGTAGTGCCCAATCACAAGATGGGACACCGCTCATTGATATGGCTCTTCTGAAGAGCCCTTTGGCTAATGGCGATAAGATATGATAAATTACTGAAGCCCCACCTGCACTTTGTCCTATTATAGTAACATTATTTGGATCACCACCAAAATTTGAAATATTTTCTTGAACCCACTTTAGAGCGGCTACTTGGTCTTTCAAACCAGCATTACCGGGTACTTCTTCCGTGTCTAAGCATAGAAAGCCGAATGCTTCCAATCTGTAGTTAATAGTGACGAGGACGACATCGTGTTCTACGAGGAAATCGGGCCCGTAGTGATTGTCGTTACCAGATCCACTCTTGTATCCACCACCATGGATAAAGAACATAACAGGTAGGTGAGTTTTCGGATTTAAGTCTCGTGAGTATACATTGAGATATAGACAGTCTTCGCCTTCAAGAAGCAGTTCGTTGGTAAATATGTCGAGTTGTGAGCATTGTGGACCGTGTTCGGTTGCATCTCTTACTCCATCCCAACTTAAAGGTGGACGAGGTGCCTGAAATAGAAATTAGGGAATATAACACGATTTATCTTAAATTGTGTTATTTTAATAGCCACATGGAAAGAGGTATTAATTAAATAATAACGAAACTTATATAAGACCGATAATTGTGAGGTATTGGAATTCTTTAAAACCATTTCTGCAAGTACTGTATTGCTAACATCTCTTTATAGTTTTTTTGTTTATATAATTTACATCGTGAACTCTAATATAGCTGAACGAAATAGTATAATAGTAGCTTTTTTATTTCATTACTCTGTATTGAGTATTACTTAGATAATTATAAAAATGGCAATGTTGGTAATCTCAGTCGCGTTTCTGCATTAATACTTTAATCGTTTTTATTATTTGATCTCTCTCAATTTATAGTGCATAAATCCTTGTTTTTTACTCTCTCTCTGAGGCTTTACATGTCTCATATCATATTCCCGTTTTTAGTTGAAATCTGTAGGAATAAAATTCGTTTTTCGAATTTTATTCTTATTGCAATCGTAGAAACTTTACTCCTGATTGTTTTTGATTTTACTGTTATGTGATCTAGTCGAAAATGTTACCGTATATAGTATAATAGTGTTTTATGAAAAGTTCGTAACTAACATCTGTAAATATGATATATAAATATAATGAAGCAAATGTATAAAAACTGGTGGTGGTGATTTTATTTCAAACTAAGTATTTTTTATTATTAACGTTTATAGTTTGCGTGTAATGAAAATCTCACGAGCAGATGCGATGCTGACGCTCTCCAGCCAAAAGTGTGAGAACACCACCAGATTCTAGTCCGTACAACTCATCCTCAGCTGCCCAGCGAGTGGTTATCCATAAGTACTCCCATAAGTAACCCACTTAAGAATGGGATTTCGCCATATATATAAATGTGATCACAATAATATCTGTTGTTAAGTAACGACGTAGGTTTGTAATGTAGCTGCCGGCAGGTACGTGATAACAGGTATTTAATTTCAATGTACTAATGAATTAAGGAGATCTGGAAGAAGGCCTACCATAGTTTTAAAGTAGATGTTCGGTGTTTTAAGCTGTTATTACCGGACATCGTTAGTGTATGTAGACAGAGGAGTCTGAGTGCTTCTATTGTGCAGTTAATAGTCACAAAAACAGCACCGTGATTCCTTTAATGGAGAAGGAATAACATTGTTAACTATTGAATATATTAACGTATAAATCCATATATAATGTGCTCTTCTTTGTAACAAGTCACCCGCCGCGGCTTCGCATAGGTGCATTATACAGATGTAAACCATTTATATCTAAATTTGGAGCTTTGATATTTATAGTACATTAAACTCACATATATAATACATATACATATATAATATATCATTCCAATAACTATTTTTGTTGTTACGCTCAATATTAAATCTCTAATATTTTCTAAGATATTCTTTTACCAGTAAGGGTAGTTTTGAGCCAAATTAAATTATCAACGTCATTGATGCATTTAAATGGATTAAGATTACTACCATGTTTGCTGAAAATAACGACGCAAATAACTCATTGTTTTTTTAACACTTAGTAAAAGATTAAAAAGACTTAGTTTTATATTTGTAGATGTATTATGAGGTTTTCTAATTTTTTGTAATTAATCCAGAAGTTGATGAAATGAGTATATTGGATACAGTATCTTTAAAGTTTAAGACCGAGGGAATTAATTAAACTTTAATTATTGAAATGATAGATGTTTTCTTAATAAATTAACAGAATCGTGTCGTCGGCAAAATTTGCAGTCTTGTAACTTACGGTAATAGTCACTTAATATTTTACGGTTAATTATTTATTAGCCGTAAACATAAAATTTAATTTTATTAATCAAAACGTTTACCCATGGCGAAAACTTACAGAATTTATGTATATTATGTGGAATTATCACAATTTTTATCACGTCTTACGAAAACTTTTAATACTGTTTAAATATAGAACATATTTTAAAATATACCTTGAACCGGAGTTTCCCTACGGGGGGCTCCGCATAGGGTATCCCTTTGAAACTGTAATAAGTGGTATCTCCCGTCATCGTCTTCACCAGTTCGCCTTCCAGCCAACCCTGTGCTACTTTCACCTTAGCCATCTTTGTCAAGTCTATGTTTATCCAAACTATAAATTACAAAATATAATTCGCGCCGTATTTATATTCAATTATTTTGCAAATTCATTAATTTCTATTATATCTTGATCGTCATTCTACCAAATCACTTTTCATATATTTGCTTTTATTGGATGAAATTTTTTTCTTCTTATCATATTTCAAAGTCCGGTATTAAAAATATCGTCAGATAAGATTTAACGGGCCTAAAATAAAGTGGTAACTTAAATTTTAATTTGTTATATTTATTTACCTCCCTACCTGCATTATGATCACTAGGTTGGTGATTACCGAGTTGAGCTTCCAAACGTTAAATTTAGAATACATTGCTACTTATTCATTTTATATTTGAGCCAGTAGTAGACTACCTTAAGTATGATTACGGTGGTAACTTGTTTATAAGCTGAGCATTCTTTGGCTAGACATGAACAAGGAAATTCCTAGGATGGATGATATCAGAGAGGCATCACTACATATTATAAAACAAAGTGCGGTGCGGTGGTCACCGTATCTGTCTGTTTGTCTGTATGTTCGCAATAAACTCGAAAACTACTAAACGGATTGTAATGCCGTTCACCAATAAATAGAGTAATACATGAGGAAGAATTAGATATATAATTTGTCAAGGTTTTGTGTAAATTGGTTGAAATATAGAGGTAATTGTTGGAAGTATTAGAAAAAGTCAAGCCACTTGGGAGCTTTCATCGAAAACATTGCCTAATTATTTTGAGATATAACAAAATAATGCATAGTGAGATATTCCCCTTTTATAGGTGTACAAAAAAGTGTGCGATGGCATATATCTATCTTTTAAGGATAGCTTACTTTACCAATTTATCTTCTAAAAAACGGTAACATAAAATGAGGTAATTGGAAGGCTATTTAGACAGATACTTTATTTTTTTCTAACTGACCTACACTGTTAGCCTGGCAAAGCCGCTACAGTTCCACCGGACTACTAAGGGGAGCGCCTTAGGCACTCACCCGATTTGTTTAGGCGAACAGCGCAAGGGCACTGGGTGCGCCTCGGCTTGAACTGTCGCAGAATTTCCCGATCTGACTAAGTTAAGCTAAGCTATCTATTCATTTCATACACATATGAGTTCGTGAAAAGTGCATGGGTGATCATGCACGTTTCACGAATGTATATGTGTATTTTGCATCTGACTACTACACACATCAAAAAAGTCTAAGCAACATGCGTGATATTACAAAATTTACCATTTATATATTTTAATGTCTAAGTATTTACTCAAACAAAGTGCGGAGGTAAGTAAACTTTTTTGTTATTGATGACATACTGGCTGGTTGTAAAAAAAAATTCGATTATGTTTTGTTTTTTCATAAAATTCAAATGACTGCGAATTTGTTTGAATTTAAGTGCGTTTTAATTGTTACGTTTAGTCTTGATTTTATAATTTTACCAACCATTTAAATAAAGTTAGCGACAAAATTGAATTGTTAGATATTCTTTACGTCATGAAGAGACGTCATTTGATGGCAGACGAAATGGAAAGAGCTGTAGGGATGTTGCAAGCGGGAAGTAATCAATCTCAGGTATCTCGACATTTTGGCATTCATAGAAGTGTTATTTGTCGTCTTTGGCAGCGCTACAATAATACAGGAGAACCCGCTGAACAGCATCCAGGCCGTAAAAGGAGCACAACCACTCGGCAAGACCGGTACATACAATTGACTGCAAGACGCCAACCGATGTTAACCGCTCGAGAGATAAGTTTGAGGCTACAAATTTCAAGTGGTGTTGATGTAAGTCCTCAAACTGTGCGAAATCGACTGCATGAGTACGGCCTACGAGCTCGACGCCCAATCAGGTGCCTACCGATACGACACGGGAATCACGCTCGTCGATATGAATGGTGTAGAGAACGCATAACATGGACCCAGGAACAATGGGATAAAATTATGTTTTCCGATGAGTCGCGATTCGGGTTTAAGCCTGATACAAGAAGGGTGCGAGTGTATCGTCGGCCCGGAAATACTGAAAGGCTCAGGTGCGTTCAGGAAGTTCATCCATACAGCGGCTCAACAGTTATGTTATGGGCGGGTATTATGAAGAACAGGCGAACTGAGCTCGTTTTTGTAAATAGAAACATGAATGCTGAAAGTTACATTGAGGATATTCTCAGACCTTATGTCTATCCATTTGCACAAACCTTTGGCTCCGATTTTAGGTTAATGCATGACAATGCGCGTTCACATACAGCTCGGCGAACCAGTGAATACTTTGCAACGGAGAACATCCGGGTATTGCCCTGGCCTGCACAATCGCCAGATCTCAACCCCATCGAGCACGCATGGGACATGCTCCAGAGACGTGTTTTGAAGGACTTGGACGGAGTGACAACAACCCAACAGCTGAAGGATTTGCTACAATTCCATTGGGAGCGTATACCGCAAGATGACATAAACAGTCTCATTAATTCAATGAATAATCGTTCCCGACAAGTTCTGAATAGCAGAGGAGACCATACTTTGTATTAAATTGTTCTATTCTTTCACAATAAATACTTACTTTCTTTAGAAATTTCGTTTTGTAAAAAAAAAGTTTAGTTTCTTATGTATCTCAGTTTCTACAGTATATTCTAATATTGTTCATTTCTGTTATTAAAAGAACTTATAAAGACAACAGCTGTTATTTTTACATCATAGAACCCTAAAGATATTATTTTAAAAATAAAATACAACGTTATAATGTGAAGAACCATCCTAAAATTTAAATTAGTACACGTTGCTTAGACTTTTTTGATGAGTGTATATTGTGTGACCTATTCCAGTCCGAAAAGGCATAAAACAGCCCACCACTATGTGTACCTAGGTGTGCACGTGTGTGGGGTGATCTGGGTAAATGAAAAACAAGCGTGAGTCACTGTATTCGCGCGAGTAACATCCTCGAGGGCTCCACACCGAGGAACAAACCTAGGCTCGAGTTGATACAAGAAAAATCGCGACGAGTGTGTGGGATCGTATCTTCACCCTTCGCTCACGGTGGCGTGAGCAGAGAGAGTCGCGGGCGTGGGCGCAAACACGCATCGTTTAAGAGGACATCGAGCGAAAAATAAAGAACAATGGCGCGGTGCCAACTTAACTATACATTTACGTACGAGTTCCTAATGTATCGATCTAATGTATATGAACACGCGGGTCCGAACTGATATTTTGATTAACGCGAATTTATTTATGCGCGGCGCGGGTTAGACGTTGTAACGTTGTCGCAACGGCCGGGAAAGCTGAGATCGCGTTTAAGAGCCCGAGCTCAGACGTACTATTGACGAGCGTGTTGAACGCGAGTATTTCTTGTACATCCTGTACTAAAAGAAGTTGAGCTATCCAGTCGATACCGGTGGTCGATACTGAAGACGCGGTAGGTGGTGCAGGAGTGGACTGAGCCTACTGAGGCAGGGGCTTGGCTTTAGGAGCCGTGGGAGCTGGCGGGAACGGACTTTAGACTTTAGACGGATACAGAATTAATCCTTATATAGTTATCTTAACCTTTCGATGCAGATAAGTATATATTTTTTATTATCACGACAGGACAACGTTCGCCGAGCCTGCTAATATATAATATAAAATTGTTAAGCCATGTTACCGGTACGAATATATTTTTTTTTTACAGTTACTTCACCTTTACATATTATTAAACACTTTCTTTCTGTCTGTCCACTTTCAAATTCAAAACTTTTGTTGTGACATGACTTTCAACTCTTCTCATAATATGCCCGTACCATGCTAACCTATTATTACTCCTCAACTTCTCTGTTACTGGTGTTATTTTCAAACTTCCTCTGATATACTCATTCTTAATCCATTCTTGTTACTCCACACATCCATCTTAACATTCGCATTTCTGCCACATGTAATTTTTTCTCATCCGTCTTTTTCATACCCTAGCACTTGGATCCATATAACACGGGTGGTCTTATTATAGTAAAAGTAAGTACATCTTACCCTTGAGTTTCAAAGGCATTCGTGGGTCACAAGCCACCCCAAACACCTTTCGCCGATTCATCCACCCTGCATTTATCCTATTCCTCACGTCCTTGACTATTCCACCGTCGTTTTGGATCAATGAGCCGAAGTACAGAAAAGTGAAGTAGGCTGGTATAAATACACCGTTTAAGGTAATATGACAAAAACCGAATGGACCCCCGAAGTCACAGAACAAATGTACAGTTTTCATTCTACAAAATTTTAAAGCAACATTTTCCAGTTTCTCTCGCCATTTCTCCAGCCTACTCAGGACCTTGGCAGTATCTTTAACAACAAGAACAATATCCTCAGGAAATAGCATACACCAAGGTACCTCCTCCTGTATGTCTGATGTTAGTGCATCCGTGACAAGAAGGAATAAATAAGGACTTTAAGCTGATCCCTGATGCAAACCTACAGCCACATAGAAATTGTCGGTAATTCCAGCCTCGGACATAGCATGTGTATTAGCTTGACTTTACACACAACGGACAAGTTATAAGTACTTCCCAGGCACTCTTTTCTTTTTTAGCTCTCACCTTCCAATGACTCTTTGTATCCTCATCATTCCTCAAAATGTTTCATCCACCGTCTTTTGTATATTTAAGTTGTATAATATCCCCCTGTATTCTTTTCTCTTGCTTTTGCTAATCGATTCAGATATATTTGTGTTTGTGAGCTCTCCAGTGATTGGTACAAATCGTTTTGTACTTTAGTTCTAGCAATAAGAACCGCTTTTTTGCATTTCTCTTACATTCTGCATACATCTTTCTCTTAATCGTGCTATGCCTGTCATCAACACTCTTCCACTCCTTAAAAGCTGTTTTCTTTTCTTTCAATGCTTGTACCTCTTTGTTCCACCACCAAGTGTCCTTATCTATGTTTCCTCTTCATTTCGTTTCACCAAAGACATCCCTTGCTACGTTCCTTATACGTGTTGCTATTTCATTCCAATATTTATTCACTGTTTTCGATTCCGTATTTTTCATTTCTGTCATTTTATTAACAACTTTTGCTCTAAATTCATTCGCATATTCATCTTTTTCTAACAAATACCATTTAATTCTGGTTGGGTGTCTGGTCTTACTTCCGTCCAGTTGTAATTTTATTTTTAAATCTAACACTAACAAATGATGTTAAGTAGTTAATACCTCTCCAGGCAAAACCTTGCAATCTTTCACTGTTTTAATGTTATTTCTTCGTAGTAGAAAGTAATCAATTTGAGTGTTGTAACTAAACTTAACATCTGGTTTCAAAATTTGACCGATTTGTCGTCAGGGCTTGAGCCTATTGTGAGAGTTTCATTTGCTATCTGCACATAATTAAAGTTTGTTCCGTTAACTACTACTATTGGCCACTTGATACCTAATGAGTCATCAGGGGTAGATGTACTGTAAAAAAAAAACAGATTTATTTTCAAATTGTACGTTAAGTCCATTCGCTATGAATTTTCTTTTAAATTAAACGTTATTTAGATATTTACGACTTGCAGTGGTTCACAGCGCTTTTGATTAGTTCTGGTTGTCGTTTTATGCGTCTAAGTTCATTCACAGGTAAATGAATTTTACATAACAACTCTAATGTTTCAAGTCTTCTTAAAATCATTCCAACACTACCACCAAAGAGCGATGTATTTCTGGCAAGGGTTGTCGCATACAAGCCATTCCAACTTTGTCCTTAGGAGTAGGAACCCATTATAAATGGCATCGAAACTGGCGCTCTCTTGAAGTAAACAAATATAGCTATATGCTGGAGTGACCACTTAACATCAGTCGAACAGAATGCCTCTTTACTTCTCCAAAGTAACTACAACTAAAACTGAACATTACTGTGTGGGAAATGAAACGTTGACTCTGGCAAAACCTTATATGCCGTTATTTAAAAAAAAACATTATTTTTGTTTTTATATGGAAGAAATGGGTAAATGTGTAATTATTAATCATATATTCGGAATAATCGAAATCGGAATTATAAAACAAAGTGGTCCGCAGCGTCTGTCTGTCTGTCTGTATGTTCGTGATAAGCTTAAAAACTGCTGAACGGATTGTAATGCGGTCTTCACCAATAGATAGAAGGCTTAGGTATATAATTTGTCTAAATTTGTGTAAATCGGTTGAAATATAATGATGGTTGTTGAAAGAATCGGAAAAAGTCAAACCGCCTGGGAGTTTTCTGCGAAAACGCTGCCTAATAACTTTGAGATATAACAAAATAATGCATACTGAAGTATTTCTCTTTTATAGATGTACAAAAAAGTCTGCGATGACATATACCTATCTTTTAAGAATAGCTTATTTATAATATATACATATCTACTAAAAATGAGGTAATTGGAAGGCTATTTACACGGATACGGTATTAATCCTTATCAAATTAAATACATTAGTTACCTAATTTACCTTATTAGCATTTCATGCACATACGTATATATATTTTTTTATCAGGGCAGGACAAAGTCCGCGCAGCCTGCTAGTATATGTATATAATAATGATAAACTAAATTATCAAAGACAACTGCAAGAAACTGCAAACTAGTTAGCTTTTATTTCATATAGTATGCACTAAACAATATAAATGTATTTTTTTTAATATACTTTTGTAATATACTTTTTGTCTGTATTTTCAATCTAAGCAATATTAAAGTTATATTAAAATACTTTCAAGAGTATGTATATTTTCTGTTTATAAAATATTATGAACTATTTTGCTCTTGTTTCATAGTAAGTACTAAACAGTATAAATATTTTAAAAAATTGTAATTATTTACTAAGAAATTACCAAAATATCTTTATATCATCTAATATATTTTATAGATATACATGTAATTAATTTTGTAAATTTGAATACAGTACATACTGTTTATGTTTTACTTAAACATACTTAGATTCAATAAGATTTTCAATCAAATATATATAGCTTAGTATTACCTTTGTACTATTATGTGATGTTAGTATTACTGTGCATGTATACCGCAATAACTCGTGTATTAAATGCTTTATTTAGATAAGAAGATACATTTATTTAATAATCAATATTAAAATAGATAAATAGTAAGTAAATATAGATAGATTAATATTAAACTGTTGTTCCACTTTACGCAATTTGGGATATTATTTTAAACTTACATATTGCTTATTTTAATAATGTCATCATTTTCTTTAAATCAAATGTCACAATAATTAAAACCAATTTCACTTAATATAAATAAATATTCTTAATGAAGATTTAAATAAAAATATTATTCGGAAATAGAATCGTTTTTGAATGATGAGATTGAATTGAAGGAATGCTATTTAGAGTTGCTTGCATAACAAACAAAAACCAATTATTTTGCTAGAGACCGCTTAGACACTCTTTTGTAATAACATATTTTAAGCATGCGTTTAAAATTTTAGACACTGTTCCGTAACACTTGTGTTAAACGCGTGTTCATTTTTGTGCTGGTAATAAGCCCGATAATATTTTATCTATTTAAGTACATTTTATCATAATAATTACCAATTATCTGTTAACAATATCATTAAATCGATTGTCAATACAAATATAAGTCAATTATCCAATAATATTATCATGGGATCAATGTCTAAGTCCAAACATTTAAACATAACTTTTTTATGATGCTCGATCTGTTAGTACGAAACAAGACTACTTTCAGTTTACGGTAGAAGAGTCTATAATTAGACTTTAATCGATTTGGTATGTAGATATGCCCTCGTTGTTGAGTTGACCGTTGACTATAAACCTGTTCTTGGTGGTCATCGTTTTAATCATGTATATTTTAAAAATTTAAACCCCGTGTACGCTTGTTAATCTTTAGACCTCGGAAAAATATGGATCTAATAATTTTTGAGCAAAATGTAAATGAACTGGGGTAAGATATATGAGCTGTTTTCAAACGTAATATAGTTTCAGAACAGGACGTTTCCAAAATAATTCTAATTACTAAGTCTAACACCCATGCTGTAGACAAAATAACTATGTGCATGATACTCCGAACACTTCCAATGAAACTTTAAAGGTTATTACTCATATAATAAACAGATTTATACTGACACTAGCAAACCCGGCGAACTCCGTTTCGCCACCAGATGACTTCGTTTTATGTAACATTTCGTTTGGTGATTAAAAGATGAAGAAAAAATTTTTTTTTGTTTTATATTTGAAAATGAAAACTTTTATTTCATTTCACAATAGTAATGAATTCATTTCGATTACAAAAATAAAGTGTTATTTAGTTGAACTTCTCTAAGTAAATGAAAGTGAATCCAAAGTAAATACTGAATCGAAGCGTTATACGTGTCCGCAAATTATCCGTTTCATTGAAGTGCTCTTTGGTAAACCACATATTTTGTTTTTTGGTCTGACGTTAACACAAACAAAGCGGATGGTTTCCCAACTCGTGAACACGCAACGTATTAATACCAATGTGAAAAACAATGATTTTCTAAATTTATCCCGCAAACACTAAGCGATTGGACTTGCGACTTGTTAATTGTCATTGCGAACACAAGGCGAACTGGAAATTGCAATCGTTTGAAGTCAAACGGAAGATCAGTCGGAATCATTGGTATTCGAGGAATACATACATTTTCATCTGCGTACTTTCCGTTAATAATGGTTGCCTCAATCAAATTCGGCATAAGTCTTTTTACCGAAAGTCGAGTACCGTTGCAAAGTCGCGGTGGATTCAAATTACGCAATATCATAATAACTGTACCAACTTCGAGTTGCAAGTTATGTGGTGGAAATCCTGGTAACTCCAGAGAGTTCAAAAACTCCGTTGGATAATTTACTACATCATCGGGATTTGTTATGGAATCAACGGATTTGTATGTCACCAAATCGCCAGCAAGTTTTGATTGAATGGTGAAATTTAGTGCGTGTACATCATTATTCTTTGCGGCAAGAATTGCTCGTTGACTTAACCAAGTATAATTCTGATAATTCTCGCTAATTCTTGGGAAAACATTTTCAATAAGAGCTAATTGAGAGTCTACAAATCAGCAAAAGTCGTTGGTAAGAGTAATTAATCCAGATGTCGCATCAACTGGGACTTTTCCATTTCCAACAGCTAACAATTGTTTGGAAAATTGTGCAGCACTTTGATCATTTTGAAGTTGAACTCTCATATTAGTGGTTAGCGATAATGTTTTTACGTTATTCCATAAAGGTGATGCCTTCAGGCAAGCATTCAATTCATCTGCAGGCGTTCCACGGGGAATTACTGGCAACGTCTGCCTGAAATCGTTTGTCAACAATATCATCAAGCCACCAAATATGTTGTTATTTCGCCGAAGATCCTTCAGTGTGAAGTTAAGTGCTTCAAGTGATTTCTTATGTGCCATTATGCACTCATCCCAAACAATGAGCTTGCATTGCATCAACAATTTTCCCATTGCACTGGATCGGGAAATATTGCATGTTGGAGTATCAATTGTGCTTAAATTGAGTGGCAACTTAAGCGCAGAATGTTCAGTACGACCGCCATCTAGAAGAGTCACCGCAATTCCAGATGATGCTAACGCCAAAGCTATGTCACATCTTGATCGAATAGTGGCCAAAATCAATGAAATGACAAATGTTTTCCCGGTTCCTCCAGGTGCGTCCAGGAAGAATAGACCACCAGTATTATTGTCCACCGCTTGCATTAATGTTTCGTATACTTGTTTTTGCTGTTCATTCAGCAACGGCACATTATTTCGAACGAATTCCTGCAATGTTTGATACATTGTATTGCAGCTCTCGATTTAATTCTTGGTTGAATGCATCGTGCATCGATCGATTTGGCGCAATCATTCCTACTTCAATCAGTAGCTTGTTTGCAATAGTCAAGTATTGATCCTCAATCAGAATCAATCTTTCATTGTTGATTTTATCGGTTATTTGGATGTCAGGATTATTCGTTTGAATGCGCAAGCGATGCAAGATATCTTCACATATGTCGTCTTTGTATTTGTTCCATAACTGAATTGGTTGTGAAGGAAAACATGTGGTGATGATAATTGCGAACAGTGTTCGTATTTGGTACGCATTTGATGAAACAACTGAATCCGCAAGTGTTAAATCCCAATGAGAATCGTTCTCCAGCAAACCCAATAGTTGACATGCTTCTCGATATGTTTCGCATTGGTGGCCATTCACAGTTTTCAAATGCGCAAATGATTTTGGCCCACGTACATTTACCAACAGCAGTCGCAAATAAAAACATTCATCATTTCTAGGATGAACAGTATACATGCAACCTAGTGCATCAGTGGAAAACACTTGTGGCCAATCTGGAACTGGGGTTCCTTGTTTGCGACGTTGGAATTTCTTTGTTGATTGATTCCAAGTGTAATACTTGGGCATTTCAACGTACATCAGCGTCGCTGCGAATGGATCTGCTTCACACATTGCAAAGAAGCTAGTCAATGTTGTCGATGGTGGTCTCTCAGCTCGTTGTGCCGCATTAGCCTCAGTGAAGTAAACTCTTTTTCCATTTTCTAAATGCACTGCTAAACTGTGTACTAAATGTACAACTGTGGGATATCTTTCATGAATTTGAAATGACAATAATCGATGTTCGCACGTCGTCCTCTAGGCATTTTGGACTATGGACAGAGTGGTGAATTTAACCTCAAATGCACGATCCACATAATTTACACAGTTCACCTTACCATCTTAAAAACAAATGCCTACTGTTGAAAGTGAATAAAAATTTGCATAATACACGTGATTGATTTGATGGTTTCCAATTGAAATGTTAGGAAACGAATAACTTATTTTTTTTACTTTTTTTTTCACAATTTCACAGTGAACACAATACCGGTTTGTCACATGAAATTAACTGAACAGAGAACAATGAGTAGCTGTCAAACAATGTATCACGCACCGGCGCCATCTACTTAAAATATTGGTTTGTAGTACATGCTATGTATCAGAGATGGCGATGTATGTGAAAAATGATGTTCCCGCTTTTCTGTTACAATTTTCCTGATTTTCTTTGCTATAAACCTTACGGAGCCCGAGACCTTTCCAACGAATGCAAAACCGTGGAAATCGGTTAGTGCGTTCTGGAGTTATAGCGTCAGGAAGGAAAACCCGACTTATTTTTATATAGTAGATTGCCATTTCCTGAGCAATAAAAAACTGCCTTAGTAAGTCCTACCCCCAAAAAAAATAACCCAAGTAGCATTAAGGAATTGAGGCCAAGTAGTATCCTACCTTACTTGTCCGAAATTCTGAAAAAGGTGGTATATAAACAATAGTCAGTTTATTTAGACGGGAACGATATCCTTGCTAAGCTTCAATCATGTTTTAGAATAGTTTATAGTACCTACTACTGAATATTGGCTGTTCAAGATGCAGGCATGGGTTCTATTTTGATTCTTCGCGATTTTGTCTAGAGCATTTAATTCCATTAGCTCTATTGCTTTCCAAACTTTCTGATTATCGATTTGATAAACAAACTGTAGATAGATTGGTTTCACAATTATCTTGTTAATCGTTATCAACAAGCCGTATTCCGTAGGACTTTTGGTACTTGTCTTGCTTCTTTAGTCTATTCTGTTAAGAGAGAGAGATACCTCAAGGTTCTATTCTGCGTACACTTCTTTTTATTTCATATAGGTACTGCAGACATTACTCAGTGTATTCAAAATTGTAAACAAAACCTATAAATAATAATTTGCAAATATATTTACTAATACACCATTCTGATGTTAATAATTCCGTTCAAAAATTAAATGATGATATAAAATAGGATTTACCGGTGGTCAGCTGAAAATTCACTTGTACTTAATCCTTCAAAATCAAAATATGGTATATTTGGTCCTAGAAAACAGATCCAGCGAATATGTTTTGATAATACTACCATTATCACGAATGGTGAAATAGTCGAACATGTACGAGAAGCCAAAATTCTGGGTATTCTTCTGGATAAGCGATTTCATTTCGAGTCTCATATGCTTAAAGTTGATCGTTGTTGTTTTTGGAAACTCAAAGTTTAATACAAGATACGAGATTTCACATTAGTCTTTGTGTAATTTTAACACTCACCCACCTCTATTATTGCATCTACGTGTTTGGTCCTTGCATATTGAGTAAGTAAGAAAAACTCGTTCAGTGACTACAAAAAGCTTACGCTCGTTAGTATCTTATATACTACCACGAGTTCACATAACACCATATACTAATGACGTACTGATTCTAAAAATGGAGAAATACTGTAAGTTGTCTTTTGCCAAACTACTTTTCGCAATTGTAAAATTTGAACATACAACATACTTATAAAATAAACTCGAGTGGTCAGGCCAACAGCGGGAATTCGAGAATTGTGCTACTTTAAGTAATTTAAGAGTTTTAAAACATAAAACGAATACTGCCTTTTGAGGTAATTTCAGATATCAGGCCACAAAATACTGGAACTATATACTTCACCAATCTAAAATGCAATGTCGTTATTCACATTCAGCTCAAAGTTCAAAGCTTTTCTACTTTGAATATAATAACTTTAGCTTGCTATTTTTGTTATACTAAAACATTTTATTTTACTGTGTATTTACTTTACTGTTGCCTATTATTATTTTATATGTACTTACCAATGTACTTGTGTTATGTAACTTATTTTAGGAACGAATACACCATATTTTGATTTTGAAGGATTAAGTACAAGTGAGTTTTCAGCTGACCACCGGTAATTCCTATTCATATCATCATTTAATTTTTGAACGGAACTATTGAGATCAGAATGGTGCATTAGTAAATACATTTGAAATTTATTAGCGTACCTTACACTTAACATTCAACTTTTTATCCAACATAGTCATATAAATAAATCTGCGATATCAATAACTACATAGTACACCACACCGGTGATAGGTGGTAGAGCTACGCTGAAGCTATTACTGGTTTCAGCATGAATGGGTCGGCTCGCCCGGGGTAGTACCATCCTCTCACAGAAAACCGACGGGAAGTAACAGTGGTTGCACTGTTGCGTTTCGTTCGGTCAGTGAGAGCGCCGGAGGCCCACATATTTAAAAGGCAGGAAATGCACTTGCGACTCCCCTGATGTTGCTAGTATCTATGGACGGCGGTGGTTACTTACCATCAGGTGACCCACCTGTTCGTTTGCCCCCTATAATATAAAAAAAACACAGCATATATGCCCATTATCACTTAGCGCAGAAATAACTTTCTGGGTCTCGATTGGACTACTTCAGCACATATGCTGACTCAGAGCCCATTTGCCACACACACATACAAAAACCAAAAGTTGTATTTGTATCTCTTTGCGTTTATTTTATATATATGTTTGCATCTGTTATTAATAATATTTTTACATGTGTGATGCAAATAAATATGTTTTCTTTCTCCTTTTCTAATTGCATACGAGTATATATATCACATATAACTCTAAAAACACTTGGCAAAACAATCAAGATCTATTGCATTATGTTCGAGCAAAGTAATATATTGCGTAGAGGATTTTTTTATAGTTATTGAAGCTACTATAATATACATAACTTGATTATTAATAGTTAGTGCGGGTAAGAATAATCCAAGAACTGAAATATGTTGTATGTTAGAAGTGAAAATTTATGAAAAATTTTACAAGAAATTAATTTCGTAATTTTATTATAATTGTTCTTTTTTTCCTTATAGAAAGCTTAATCGCTTGCATGACTATATTACCTAAGTAATATAACACAAATTCAAAATCATCATTGGTTTGAATTAATGTTTTAAAATTCCCTAGCACATTTAGAAGTAGACAATATGTAGTAATAAAATTTAACATGGACAAAACCAGAAAAAGTGGGCCCAGATCTCATACTTTCACTTCGGACAAATTCTGACAAGATGTGGTGAACATCGTCGATGAGCCCACAACTTTGATAAAATAGTGACCACACTTTAGGCATCATAAAAGCGAACTTTTTGCATGAAACGTTTCCTCAGCATAATCTCATTCCTGTGATTGGTTCCCGAGAGCTAACAGTAATATTATCAATCCAGGGTGACTTTAGGGGATGTGGCTGAATCGTTTTGTACCATATTTCTTTTGTTTTGAACGTTCATTAAAATTCCAACGAGAACTACAAAATTGTTCTTTAGCTAAGAGGTCAGCCATTTCATTACTAGCTATAACTAGAAGAAACGAGATCCATTGCAAAACAATTACCTTATTATTTGATTTCAGAACAAGCAATTGTTTCCAAATAGTGTATGTAGGCTATCCTCGACTAGTCGAGATACATCTAGTATCATGTTGAAGATAACTTTTCGAGTAGGATCAAATAACAACGCAATTGTTTGAAGTTTATTATTATAAAGTAACAAATCAACTGTTGTTTGTGTTTAATAAAAATCAGTCTTGCTTAATCAACAACTATAATGCAATTTAAATCATAAAAGACATATCTTTAATGGACGATTATATCTTTTATTTAAGTATATCAGTGTAATACACCTACATTAAAAAAAACTTAAGGGAACTTACTGTATTGTATAATAAGCAATAAAGTTTGACTACTAGATTTTTTTTATTACAGAATAATACATAAAATGCTCTTTGTGATTAATAAACATCGGTGTTACTTAAGCAACAACTTTAATTAAATTGTAATTTTATTTCAGTATGTTAGTTTAAATTTAATTTATAAGTCAACTTTAGGATCAGCTTCTTGTATACACCACAGGTATTATACGGGGACATCATTTTCTGGTTCCAAAATTAACACCTGAACTAAAGAGGTTGCAGTACTCTTTCATACCTGAAAAAAATATATATTTAGCACTTACTTTTGCCTACGGCTTTGCACTCTCTTTTTTAAAATCTTATTTAAAACAAAAGTCCTGCACAAACACATAATAACTACAAATTGCTTAGAGCTTACGTGACATTGTTCATATATAATCATTCAATTATATCAAATGCGTGATATATACACATATGAATATAATATGGTAAATAAATCAATATATTATAAAGAGAATTGTTGTCCTATTTATTTTTTGTATTCATTTAGTACCAGCTGTAAACTGACGTTTGTAATCGCTTACCACATACTGAAATCAGTGTTTTGTCGATCGGCATTGTAAACTGAGCAATTAGCATGACCGTATCGTCTTGGCTACCAGATTATCTCTTTCTATTACCATTAAAGCTTAGGCAACAGCGATTGTTGGAACAAAGGGTTTGCAATTTGGCTAGGCCCCCTGACTAGTTAATGCGTTATCCAGTCGTTCGGTTCGAGACGGGTTAATGCATACGTTTCTTCGCCTATGACGTTTATTATCATAGGTAATAGGTAAAAAAATAGATAACTTTCAATACATCGCTGGTCTCATTTAGCACGACATACAGCTTTACATCACGACTATATGCCTGCCATGGTTAGAAACTCAAGCTAAAAGCTTCTATTTTCCCGGTAGGCATTTTAATAAAAATTGCACTAAAAGTAAGACTTCGAAAAATTATGAATCCCGCCACGTCGCCAATGAAATATCAATGAAACGCGGTATTGAGTAATAGACTAATTTATTATAACCACCCACCACCTACAATCATTACCACGATGAAAATAAGTCAATCTCTTGTTTTATTTTGTTGCTACTATTTGGCGTTTAAGTGAACCAGGGTCAGTGCCGCAACAAATATTTTACAGCATTAGAAAATTGAGTTCAAGTTGGCATGTACCAGATAAATCGTTGCTGACAATGAAATTCTGCTGATTTTTTGTTTTTATTTTGTTGCTCGCTCTTTGAGCGTATATATTTTTTTGCAAACGCACAAGCTACAAAATCCCACTTTGGTTACTAATTAGTAACAAATTTTGTATAATTTTTCATTTAATTTTACCAATTTTGCCCTACCATCATGATACAACTGTACATTAGTGTGCTGATAACTTGAGAAGCACTTATTTTGTTTACATAATTGTTTTATAATTTATTGATAGGGTGTCTGAATATTTTTTAGTACACATTTTGATAAAATAAGTGACATAAGCATTAAATAATGACTATAAACCAATTTATAAAACATAAAAGTGCAAACTGCGTATACAACATATAGCTCCAAAAACACTTGGAAATAAAATCAGGCTCTGTAATCTATTGAATTATGGTAGAGCAATGTAATATGTTCCTTGGAGTGTTTTCTGATACATATTAAAACTGTTATAACTTGAATACTTATTAGTTATCATGCGTGAGGACAATCTAATGAAACATGTTGTATATTTGAAGTGAAAAACAATTTAAATTTTTATACGATTTTTATTTTGTAATTTTATTACTACCAATTCTAACAACATTAAAATTGTAATGAGCTCTATGTTTGTCATTATTGTATAATTTTTAGCACAATTTAAAAACGGAGCATTCTATAAGAAATATCAAATAACTATTTTCAGCCCTTAGTCTTGAGCGTGTGTGTAAAATTTTGCAATCGATCACAGACATCAAGTAGATTATGACAAAGGGTTCTTATAAATTAGTTTAAAAAGTAATGCAAATATAGGAAGTTTATGCAATAGTTTAAAATTCTAGTCCAGCGTACTCGTAGATGCTCTTCCAGAAGTCGACGACGCCAGCGCCGAGGTTTTGTCCAATGGTCAGGGTGTCTCCTATCTCGGCATAGCTCTTCGTCTCGTTGTCGTATTCAGGCCACACCACTCCTAGTGATGCATCAGGAGTTGGAGTACTAATATGAAATAATAAAAATAAAAACGTTGAAAATTTATAGCCGACATATACAAAAATTATTTTATTGATATTAACGTTTTACCCTACATTTATCTGATATAAAACGAGATTATGGGCCAAGATGGTATATGTTAAGCCTAGAGAAATGACTTTTAAATATTTGATGACAAAGTTTCAGGGTTGTATCAGGAAGATTATCAGAATACCGTGGTTTCACTATGACGTTTTTCTTCATCGAAATTAAAAAAATAAATATTTAGAAACATATTTTTGTAATACGGAATCAATAAACCATATTATTTCCTTTTGAGCTTAATTCAACTGTCTATAGTATGTTTTACTATAACTCTGTCTTTTACCCGCGCTGTCATGGTGGTATTTAAAATATGTAATACATGACATAATATAAATATTATTACCTAGCTTAAATTACACTTTGAAATAGAAACGTATAAACGGATTTAGATCTGTATTAACGTATTCCGTATACCAAGGTCTATCTTACTTGGTTCTATATTGAATGAAAGAGGAGTGTCAAAAAATCCATGACTACGCATCAATAACTGTACCAAGAGAGTATGCTCTCTATCGGCATTTGTTAGGTGAAACGGGAGAAGTTTCTCATAGACAGGTGGGTAGAGAAAATGTCTTGAAATGAAATAAAGAAATTAAAAATGTCACTCTAGGTAAGACGTGGTTTAGGTTACTTTTCATAAGCATCAAACGATACTTGACGTCACCTCGTAAGAGATCACCTACAGGAGTACAGGTATATTGTCGAAGAAAGGTATGCCGATAATCACCATGCTAACCTACGACGTATTGATGATTTCAAACTTCTAGAAATTCACAGTTTTATATTTTCCCACACACAGTGGTACTACAAAAATTATGATAACATTTATCAGGTTCAGGTTTCCTCACGATCTTCTCCATCACTGTTATCTGATAATATTAACAATTTAAATTAGTCAATATATGCAAATTACGAATTTTCGTTCGTGGACGCCGTGGTTCGAATCTGCGGACATCAGATTACCATTCCACTGATCAAACCACTACCACCACAACTTCAAATATGACTTGCCATCACATAACGAACCATTATTATTCCTATAGACAAGGTTTTCGTTCTCAAATTGTGTTATACAGTCTTGATAGAAATAGGACATGATTTAAATAATTTTCCATGGATATAGTTGCTAATAAATGATTAAAATAAAACCTTTGGCATTTAGGAATATTAAAATCAAACGCCTATATTGAATGTTATAATTGAAAGCAGCTTTATGTTTTCGTGTATCAGTATCGACCGAATCGAGAATTTGATTTAAAATATTTTTTCTTAATAGCTATTCAAGGTTCATATAAAACCTTTTTTATATTTGGTATTTATTAAAAATATATCTAATTACAATTACTTACCCGTACTTTGCAAAATTCGTAAAGATTTTGCAGAC
Source organism: Antheraea assamensis (assembly GCA_035772565.1). Taxonomy (NCBI): domain Eukaryota; kingdom Metazoa; phylum Arthropoda; class Insecta; order Lepidoptera; family Saturniidae; genus Antheraea; species Antheraea assamensis. The sequence continues at coordinate 1,312,748 of JAQQSE010000012.1, forward strand.
AAACTGAACTAACTGATACTCTTTACTACATTTTTTAAGTTCTAGACCAAATTTGTTGGCATGAAATAGGTACATCAAATCATCTAAATGAGAAGCACCGTTTATTCCATATTTTAAACCCATTCTCCCATAAACATTTCTTTCGGATATACAAGAGAATTTGTAAAAATATCTCTTCACGTCACCAATCTTGGGCATAATGCTTAAAAATCTATAAATATCATAAATAAAATTGGCTTCGTTACTGTACGAGATAAATTCCTTCATAGCATCAACATCCACTTTTTTATCACCATAGAAATGATTAATAATTCTATCTGAGAGCTCTAAAATGATATCTGGTTGGGCATTCATTAAAATTTCTCCTGGTACGAACATTTCCGGGTATGGTTTATACCCATTTATAATACTACTTTCAAAAAGTTCGACACCAAACAAAGACTCTTCATTAGTGTGACCAATTAGAAGATCGACTTCATTAACTCTACCATTCTTGATTGCATCTGCAGGATTTTCGGTTAGAAAGTGATCTTTACCAAAACTCTTTTCAACGACTGGAGTGAAATGACACATTTTAAGAATACCATTGGATCGTTCTTCAGATGTTGTCAAACAAGGAGTAGCATTAATGAGTTTTTCCGCTGGCAGACTTTGAAGAAAGTCGAGAAGCTCATCAGGATTTGTTGTATCTAATCCTAAATGTTTTCCAAGAGTGAATGCCCGTCTACGTGGTTGATAAGGTAGTGCCCAATCACAAAATGGGACACCACTCATTGATATAGCTCTTCTGAAGAGCCCTTTCGCTAATGGTGATAAGATATGATAAATTACTGAAGCCCCACCTGCGCTTTCTCCTATTATAGTAACATTATTTGGATCACCACCAAAATTGGTAATATTTTCTTGAACCCATTTTAGTGCGGCTATTTGGTCTTTCAAACCAGCATTACCGGGTACATCTTCCGTATCTAAGCATAGGAATCCGAACGTTTCCAATCTGTAGTTAATAGTAACGAGGACAACATCGTGTGCTACGAGAAAATCGGGGCCGTATAAATTGTCGTTACCAGATCCACTCTTGTATCCACCACCATGGATGAAGAACATAACAGGTAAACGAGTTTTTGGATTTAAGTCTCGTGAGTACACATTGAGATATAGACAGTCTTCGCTTTCAAGAAGCAGTTCGTTTGTAAAGAAGTTGTATTGTGAGCATTCTGGACCATGTTTGGTTGCTTTTCTTACTCCATCCCAACTTAAAGGCGGACGAGGTGCCTGAAATTAGAAATTTGGGAATATAAGACGATTTATCATAAATTGTGTCAGTGTAATAGGCACATCGAAAATGTTATTAAAGGCATAATAACGAAACATATATAAGACCGATCTCTGAGAGGTATTGGAATTGCTTAAAACAATTTCTACAAGAACTGTATTGTTATCATCACCTTGTAATTTTTTTTATTTATGATTAATTATCATTAATTTATAACTTCAACTCTAATATAGCAGAGCAAAATAATATATAGTGAACAGTATAGTGACTATTTTAATTAAGTACTCTGTAAAATTATAAAAAAATCCCGTCTTAATAATCTCGGTCACGTTTCTTATTACTTATTACAGTCGTTTTTGTTTTTAGATCGCTCTCAGTTTATAGTGTAGTTCCTTCTTTTTTACTCTCTCTGGCTTTCTACATGCCTTAAATCATATTTCCGGTTTTAGTTGAAATCCGTTGGAATAACATTCGATTTGCAATATTTAAATATGATGAAACAAATTGTAAGTACTCCCATAAGTAAGGTAACTCACATAAAAAAGTGATTTCCCCATATATATAAAAAAGACTATAATCCCATCTGTTGTTAAGTAACGCAACATGATTTAGAACTAAGTTTTCAGTGTAGCCACCTTAACACACTTATTTATAGGTACGTGATGACAGGTTTTTTTTTCAATGTACCAAGGAACTGAGGAGCTTTGCAAAAAGGCGTATAACAATTATTAATGTAGATATTCGGTCTTTTAAACTAGAATTAATGCGTATCTTTAGTGTATGTTGACAGAAGAATTTGAGTGCTTCTGTTCTGCAGTTAACGTACGTACGTGCTAACAGGAGTACAGATAAGAGCACGGGTACCTTTCATCTAAAAAAAAATGTTCCGTTTCCGAGGGATAGGTTAAATCTACATTATATAGAGCGAATCCGTGCGCAAAAGCTAGTATTAGGTTGTGTCTACTTTCCTCTACTATAGATAAATAGAATATACGTGTATTTTACATGGAAACTATATGTAAGATATTCGTTCAACGGAAGTGTAGTAACGCAAAATCCTTTGCGTAACTTACAAAAAATGTGAACACCCATTAAAAACATGCACACACATGAACAGACAGACATGTAAAAAGACTTTGTGTTATATTCAAAGATGATATTCGGTTTTAAAGATCTTTTTATTAATCCAGAAGACGATGAAGTGAGTATTTTAAAGATAAAGGAAATCAATTAATTAGACGGGCGAAGAAGCTATTGGAGTAAGCTAATTGTTTCATACACTATGTTGACGATTATGATAAAGTTAAAAATATATACAAATAATTCATTGAAATCCCTTTATAATAAAAACAATGGAGACTTTAATTTAACATTCATACTAAACAAAAATATATCTATGTTAAAGCGTAGTGTCTGTTTTCATTCGAATATGTTGTAATTCTTCATTAGGTATATATCATTTTTGCTTCGACCCTATAAGAAAGCGTATTTATTTGAAACTGAAGTACTGCTACAGTTATACTTTGTAATATGAGTACTACGACCATATGGGTCGCGAAATAAAATGCTAAAATGATAAATGTTTATTCTTAAATGGGCAAAATCATGTCATCGGCATAATTTACAGTTTTGCACGATACGGTAATAGTAACTCAGTGTGTTATGGTAATTTGTTATTTGTTGCTAATATAAAATTTAATTTGATCAATCAAAATGTTGTACACATAACACCTAACTTACCAAAATCAATATTTTCAAATTTGAATATTGGAAATATCACAATTTTAATTAATGTATTACGAAAACTTTTATTGCTGTTTAAATATATAACAGATTGTTTAATGTACCTTGAACCGGAGTTTGCCGACGGGGGGTTCCGCGTAAGGTATCCCTTTGAAGCTGTAATACTTTGTGTCTCCTGTTACCGTATTCAGCTGTTCACCTTTCAGCCAACCCTGTGCCACTTTCACCTTAAGCATTTGTAACAAGTTTATGTGTATCGAAACTATAGATTATAAATATAATTCGTGGCGTATTTATATACAATTATTTTGCAAATTCATTAATTTGCTTTATATCTTGTGTATCATTCTGCTGAATCACTACTCATGTATCTGCGTTGATTGGATGACAATTTTTTTTCGCTTATCATATCTCAAGGTCTTGATTAAAAATATTGTCACATAATAGTAAGTCCTTCACAACATGAAGAAATATGTTGTGTTGACCGTACTCAGGATATATAAGAGCAAGAAGAACATGGTGACTGTTTAAAATAAAACGGATTTTTTTTTCTATGCTTACAGTTTTTTTATTGCCAATAACGTAAAATAACATGTATCAATCAGAGATGAATTTTTCAGGGATCTATATTTGACGACATAGTTTTAAATAAGCTAATTCAAATATAATATATGTAGACTGCAATTAGCGTTTAATGAACGGCAATATATATGTATTATAGTAATCGCATATACTTTGTGGAGTATAAACTTGTTAAGTCATATTATCGAAACGAACGTATTCTTTTCTTACAGTTACTACATATTGTTATACACATTTATATCAGGTTTATGGGTTACCGCAACATCTTACTATGTATTTTCTGAGGTGAATATAAATACAGACAGTATTTTATGTATTCCCTTGGATTGTAGTTTTGTTCTTATTATTGTCACTAGAAGAATTCAATGTTATTCTTACGATAACATTCATTATTGGTATATATTTTATACTACATACAGGATTGCTATGAGATAGTTTAAGGCGTTTAATTGTATCTTTGAATGTATTAAAAATATATTAGTACCACCCCATGTTGGTGTGTGGTATTCACAATACACTGATGTGATATTTGTAGCGACGATGTGTCAACGGTAATGTATAAGGTCTGTTTCAGAGTGCAGATGGGTAGCGGGTGCTTCCGCGTGTATGTGGTTCAAATGTACGTAGGCGCCGCTAATATTCACAGTGTTGCTAGCGGCGTCTATGTACATGTCACCTACACGCACCCACGCCAGCACCCGTACCCGCCTGCACTCTGAAATAGGTCTACAGTTTGCGGATCGACGTGATCCCCTCTTCAATGAAATTAATATTTTTATTTTTATTGATCGTATAAACAATACAAGACTGTTTTTTTTTCGAACTGACATACCCTGTTAGTTCTTTTGGCCTCTACAGATTTACCGGACTACATAAAGTCTGAAATAAATTCCGCTAATATATTATGACACAAGCGAGCTACGAGTGAATTGGTACTACGCTCAGGGCTTGACTACGGCAGCAATATTCATGCTTTATTTACGACAGTTTTGAAGACACCTGCGGAGAAAAGGATACACAAAATATGTTAAATTTAAACAATCTTACATTTCTTCTTTATTGAAGATAATTACTGCCATAACCAAGTAAGTAATTGTTACAACGTATGTTGTGACGATTTCAGCGTTCCAACAAGATGGCGGCCCACTTGTATAAATATTCCAGAGAGTTTTTTGTAGGCCGTGTTATTTTTCATTCAGGACGCCCTATCTCTGTTAACGTCGCTGTCGACGGAGACGACCTCCGGGGGAGAGAGGGTTTTTGGCGGTGTTCCTTGACATTGCCAACGCCTTCAACAGCCTGCCGCAGGGAGTCATACGGAGGCACTCCGGTATTTAGGAGTGCCCCCGTATCTGCGGCAGTTGTTGGAGGCGTACCTGGCGGATAGAGAGTTCGCCTACGTCGACGGCGACGGAAGGTTGGTCCGGCGGGAAATCAGGACGGGTCCAAACCTGTGGAACATGTGCACATGGCCATGACGGCCACATCCGTCGCGGTCGGGCGCATCTAGTGGTTGGACCTCAGGCCTCAGCGGGGGCCACCACCTGGGGTCTACTTAATTGTGAATGGTGTCCGTATTAGGGTGAAGACCCAGATGAAGTATCTGGGCCTCACTATGGACAGGCGCTTGCGGTTCGAGCCCAATTTCGCTTATTATAATTTTGTTTAAAATGAAATGTAAAAATTGGACAAAAATAGACAAGCAAATAAATTAATAGTCAGAAAATAGCATTGTTATTAATTTTTGAGCTATTTTTGTCAAACAAACAAAAAGTTTTAAATATCTATGTCATGGATTGTTAACTTAAAATAGTTTGCAGGCTATCTAATAAGCAGATTAAAGATAAAAAAGTGTGTGTGTACTTATGAACACGCGTTAGAAGTTATACTCCTTTGGTATAGCAAGATAAAAAAAAATTCAAAAATGTTATCTTGCGCCTTATTCTACGTTTGTAGAAAGAACGACACTTACAATAGAAAAAATAAATATCGTGAATATAGTTGACAGTTCTCACGCAGCCATACGTAGATGTCCTTACTTTTATTTTGTTGGTAACTTTTTTGAATAAATTTAGCGACATCTGTTGTGAAAAAACGACACTAACAATAGAAATAAATAAATATCGTGAATACAGTTGTCAGTTTTCACGCAATACGTAGATGTCATTATTTTTACTTTGTTGGTAACTTTTTTGAATAAAATTAGCGACATCTGTTGTGAAAAAACTAAAATGTTAACTATGGCTAACTACAGGGTGTCGGTTTTTCGTGACGGTGTGCGCGCGCGTCGTAAAAAAATACGCTGATCATTTTTCTCTAACGCGCCAAAAGAAGTATAACTTCAAAAAAATTTTTTTTTTTCCTTCGAACTGACCTACACTATTGGCCTGGCAGGGCCTCTACAGTTTCACCGGACTATACTTCAAAAAAGACAAAACAGAGAGTTAATAACTATTTAAAAGAATCCTTGACGGTATAATGTAATGGATTAAAAATTTAGTCCAGCGTACTCGTAGATGCTCTTCCAAAAATCGATGACGCCAGCGCCGAGGTTTTGTTCAATGGTCAGGGTGTCTCCTATGTCACCATATCTCTTCGTATTGTTGTCATATTCAGGCCACATTACTCCTAGTGATGTATCAGGAGTTGGAGTACTATCATCAAATAAAATATTTAAAATTAAAAACGTTGGACATTATCGTTTGACCTTATTCTCTTATCTGATGTAAAACCACATTGTGACCCAAGATGGTAAATGTGAAGACTAGTGAACTAACTTTTAAATGTAGTTTCTTTCTTTACGTGTTTGATGACAACGTTTGTATGTCGGGGTGATATCAGGAAGCCTACTACCATGCCATGGTTTCACCACGATGTTTTTCTTCATCAAAACTAACATCTAATGTAAGTATGTATTGAATAATTAAGAATGTAAATTTTGTTACAGAATCAGAGGGCTTCTTCACGGACAGTAGCATAATACGTGGTAAGTATATAGATTGACAATTTATCTAAAGTGAGAATTTAAATATCTTATATTGAAAATACTTTTATAATACTCAATAAATAAACCATGTTGCTTAATTTTAACCTTTACTCAATTCTCTTCAGCTTATTTTACCATCATTCTGACTTTTGCCCGCAATACCATGGTGGAATACAAAATATATGTTACATTACATAATAGAAAGATAATTACCTAGCTAAAATGTTACTTAGATAAAATGACGTATAAACTGACTTGGACATGTACTGATGACGTATTCTGCATACCAAGGTGTATCTTACATGGTATTATAGTGCATGGAAAAGGAGTATTATAAAGCTACGCTACAGTGATTGTACCAAGAGAGAATACTTCTTCTTGGCATTGATTAGGTGAAACAAGAAGAGTTTACCCACACAGAGGTGGGTATAGGAAATCTATTCATGAAGGCAGTGTCACTCTTGGTAAGACGTGGTTTAGCTTACTTTTCGAAAAATGAACCGTATATTACTTCATGTCACCCTGTCTGATACCCCCTGCACTGCTATAGGCCTGTTGCTGAGAGATAATATGGGAATAATAATCACGCCACCTCACGACGTATTGATGATATCAAATTCCGAGAAATCCATGGTTTTTTTATTTCCTACATACCATGGTACTACAAGAACATGTTTCTGGTTCAGGTTTCCTCATAAAGTTTTCCTTAACCGTCATTCTATAGATTAAATTAGTAAATGTACGCAAATACCATATTTGTATATCATAACTGAGAGCCATCTTACGTTTCCGTGTATTAGCAGGGATAGAATCCAGGATTTGATTTATATAATCAATGTTTTCTTTACATAGCCACACCAAAGTTTACACAGATCTGCTTTATGTTTGTTATATATTAAAAACGTATTAAATTACTTACCCGTACTTCGCAAAGTTCGTAAAAATTTTGCAGATAAACTGAACCAGTTCATAGTCCTTACTTCCTTTTTTAAATTCCAGACCAAATTTCTTGGCATGAAGTAGATACATCAAATCATCTAAATGAGCCGCACCACTTATTCCATATTTCAAACCGGATCTCCCATAGACATTTCTATCAGATACACAAGAGAATTTGTAAAAATATCTCTTAACATCACCAACCTTGGGCATAGTCCTTAAAAATCTATAAATATCATAAACAAAACTGGATTCATTACTGTAGGAAGTAAATTCTTTCATAGCGTCGACATCAACTTTTTTATCACCATAGAAATGCTTAATAATTCTATCTGACAGCTCTAAAATTATATCTGGTTTGGCTTTCATCAATATCTCTCTAGGTACAAACAATTCTGGGTATGTTTTATACTCATTTATAATTTTGCTTTCAAAAAGTGGTATACCAAGCAAACTTTCTTCATTAGTGTGACCAATTAGAAGATCGACTTCGTTAATTCTACCATTCTTGATTGCATCTGCAGGATTTTCGGTTAAAAAGTGATCTTTACCAAAATTCAATTCAACAACTGGAGTGAAGTGATACATTTTAAGAATATTGTTAGATCGTTCTTCGCATGCTGTTAAACAGGGATTAGTATCAACAAGTTTTTCCGCTGGAAGCTTTTGAAGAAAGTCGAGAAGCTCATCGGGATTTGTTGTGTCTAATCCTAGATGTTTTCCAAGAGTGAATGCACGTCTACGTGGTTGATAAGCTAGTGACCAATCACAAAATGGCACACCGCTCATTGATATTGCCCTTCGGAACAGTCCTTTAGCTAATGGGGATAAGATATGAAAAACTACCGAAGCCCCACCTGCACTTTCTCCTATTATAGTAACATTATTTGGATCACCACCGAAATTGGAAATATTTTCTTGAACCCATTTTAGAGCGGCTACTTGGTCTTTCAAACCAGCATTACCAGGTACGTCTTCCGTATCTAAGCACAGGAATCCGAATGTTTCCAATCTGTAGTTAATAGTTACGAGTATGACATTGTGAGCTACGAGGAAATCAGGACCGTAGTTATTGTCATTGCCAGATCCACTCTTGTATCCACCACCATGAATGAAGAATATAATAGGTAGGGATGTCTTTGGGCTCAAGTTTGGTGTGTAAACATTGAGATATAGACAGTCTTCACTTCCTTGAAGGAGTTCGTTTGTAATGATGTCGAGTTGTGGGCATATCGGCCCGTGTTCAGTTACTTGTCTTACACCGTCCCAAGGCAAAGGCGGACGAGGTGCCTGAAATTCGAAATTTGAGAATATAGCACGATTTATCTATATTAGTTTTCATTTAATAATATCCACGTGGAAAGTGATATTAATGAAATAGTAACGAAACATATACAAGACTGTTGTATATGTATGTGTAAGTAGGAGTGGCTGCGCCACCTTTAAAAGGTAACGCATGCCGTTATTAAAGTCAGTGCGTTTCTAACTTGCTTTGTCTATTCATTTCGCGACCCGAACTAACACTGGCGACGAAACTACCCACGGAAAAAAAAAAAATGTTCGGACTTACGTCGACTATTGGTAATTTATCCAATTTTGATTATCAATCGCAAGATTGGAAAATATATAAATGTAGGCTAGAACAGTGGTTTCTGGCTAACGATATCAATGAAGAAACGGATAAAGCTGGCATAAAAAGAAGGGCGATTCTTCTGAGCGCACTCACGGAAAAAAGTTATCAACTGGCAAGTAACCTATCATTACCAGAAGATGTAACCTCAAGGTCTTACAAGAGTATACTGCAAATTCTTAATGACCATTTCACACCAAAGCGTTGTGGATTTGTCGAGAGACATAATTTTTACGCTGCAATTCAACAAGTGGGCGAAACACCCTCACAGTGGGCGGCTCGACTGCGGGGATTAGCGGCGTTTTGTGGTTTCAAAAATCTTGAAGATTCATTACTGGATAAATTTGTGATGGGTATGTTACCAGGAATGGAGAGGGAGAAGCTGTTCTCTCTGGATATCAAGGACCTGACACTTAATAAGGCTGTAGATGTGGCTGAATGCGTGCGATGTGCACGGTCCGGCGCAGCAACTGTTCCAGTAGCGGTGGGTCAAGATGGCGTTTTTAAGTTCCGTCAACAAGGAGGCAAGAACGTGGGCCACACCAAAAATAAGGAATGTGAAGTGTGCGGGTATAATAACCACAAGTCAAGTGAATGTCGTTTTAAAAATTACAAGTGTAAAAGTTGCCATCAAAAAGGTCATTTAAAAAAAAAGTGTCCTATAAAAAAGGTGAAATTCCTTCAGGATGACAGTGGCGATGATGAGGGCGATGACGGTGAGATTTTATACAATATATTTTGTTGTAATGGAGAGCCATTATACGAAACCGTGTCAATACAGGGTCGGTTGTTACGCTGTGAAATAGATAGTGGCTCCCCCGTGTCGGTTATTTCAGAACAAACGTACAAAGATATGTTTCATACAGTTCCGCTGTTACCGTCACCAAAGAAATTGTTTTCATATGATGGTGGCAAAATGAAAGTACTCGGGGTGTTGAAGTCAACGGTCGAGTATTTAAATCATACTTCAATATTAACGGTTTATGTGATACGACACGGTGGGCCACCACTGCTGGGCCGCGATTTTATGCGCGAGTTTCAATTACGATTAGTATCCAACATTAGATATTGTACGTCCAGCTCTAATACGATAGACGATTTTAGTAAATTGTTTCCAAGACTTTTTTCAAATGAATTAGGATGTTTCAAAAAATTTGAAATTGATTTACCATTAAAAGATAAAATAAATAAAGAATTGGACCGATTAGTTTCATTAGGAGTATTAGAACCGGTTCAATATTCAGAGTATGCGTCACCTATAGTCCCCGTGCTAAAAAACGACGGAAGCGTACGTATTTGTGCAGATTACTCAACAACTATTAATAAACAACTGTTCGTAGAAAAATACCCCCTTCCGTCGGTTCAAGAATTATTTACTAAACTCCATAATGGAGAAGAATATAGCAAATTAGATCTTTCTATGGCTTATAACCAATTTATGATTAATAAGAAGTCACAAAAAATTACATGTATAAACACCCCGCGCGGACTTTTTAATTATACTCGTTTAGTGTTCGGGTTATCAAGTGCACCGGCTATTTTTCAACGAGCCATGGAGTCGGTTATAGGCGGTATAGACGGAGTATTTTGTTATTTAGACGATTTAGTAATTACGGACAAAAATAGAATTTTGCATGAAATTAAATTAAAAGAAGTGCTACGCCGCCTTCAGGATGCAGGGTTGGTGCTGCGGAAAGATAAGTGTGCATTTTTTAAAAAAGAAATATCATACTTAGGTTTTGTAATTGATAAAAACGGTATAAGAAAGAACCCCGAAAAAGTAGAAGCAATTTTACAAGCTTGTGTGCCGAAAAACATTAATGAACTTCAATCGTTTTTAGGGCTTATAAATTATTACCGAAATTTTGTTCCTAATGTGTCCACAATATTAAACCCGTTACATCAGTTACTACAAAAAGGTATTAAATGGCATTGGAATAGCGAGCACGACAAATCTTTTAAATTAATTAAACAATGCTTGGCCTCGGATGCAATTTTAGCACATTTCGACGGCAATGCAAAGACAATTTTAACGGTCGATGCATCTCCGGTTGGGTTAGGAGCAATACTGTCACAAATAGATTGCTACGGTGCAGAGAGACCTGTATCATATGCATCGCGTTCGCTAACGTCTGCAGAGAAAAAATACTCTCAAATACAAAAAGAAGCTACAGCTATAATTTTTGGGGTAAAGAAATTCCATCAATTTTTATATGGCAGATCCGACCCTTTCATATTACGCACAGATCACAAACCGTTAACGACAATTTTCGGTAGTAATCGCGGAATACCAGAAATTACTGCTAACAGATTACAACGCTACGCGATCTTTTTAAGCGCCTATAATTATTCAATAGAATATATAAGTAGTACAGCGAACACGGCAGATTTCTTATCGCGAGCTATATCATATTCTGGGCAGGGGGAAAGGGGTGCGCGGGCGCGTGCGGAGTCGGCCGCATACGTGAACTTTGCAGTGGAAGGGTGTCTGCCAGTAACGTTGCGAGAGCTGCAGCGAGAAACAACGAACGATCCTTCACTGAGTATTATAACTAATTACGTAAGAAACGGGTGGCCGCGGAAAGTGTCCGATTTAAAACTAAAACCGTACTATCTGTGTCGTAATCACATTGCTTTAGAAAATGGTATTCTAATGCGCGGACATAAGGTCGTAATTCCAACAAAATTACGTAGTAGAATATTAAACGAGCTACACAGTTCGCATTTCGGTATCGTCAAAATGAAGTCGGAAGCACGTGCTCGGGTTTGGTTCCCGGGTATAGACAGCGAAATAGAGAACTTAGTGGGTTCTTGTACGATATGTGTGCAGCTCAGACCAGCGCCGGCCCGTACGAACCTAGCACCTTGGCCACAACCGGAAGCGGCGTTTCACAGAATACATGTAGATTTTTTCGGCCCTATGCATAATAAGATATATCTGATTATAGTTGACGCATACTCGAAGTGGGTTGAATGTTACGCTATGAACACTGATAGTTCTACAAAGGCCGTTATAGTAAGGTTATGCGATTTTATGTCACGATTTGGTGTACCAAAGGTTATAGTTAGTGACAACGGAACATCATTTACGTCAAACGAGTTTAAAAAGTTTTGCTTGCTTAACGAAATCACACAGCTATTTACACCTATATATCATCCATCTAGCAATGGTCAAGCCGAATCATTTGTAAAAATCGTGAAACGAGGGTTAAAAAGTATTTTTCTTTCCGGTTGTAAGTTAGACGACATTCAAATACGACTATCCAAATTTCTATTTGATTACAGAAATTCAAAACACAGCACAACAGAAAAGTCACCCGCTCAACTAGTATTCGGGAAACCATTACGCTCCCGCTTAGATTTACTTGCAGCAAATACATCGCCCTCACCAACACAACTATCATCTCTTATAAAGGAAAAAAAGTTTGTGCAGACAAAAAACTATGGAGGTCGGCCTAAGAGCATATTCGTACCCGGTGAAAATGTGTGGGTTAAACAATATGTAAATAAAAAAAATACTACTGGGTAAAAGGTGTTATTATACGTAAAATTGGTAAAGTAATATATGAAATAAAGTTACCGCAGCAGAATAAGGAAATTCGGAGACATAGAAACCAGTTGTATCCAAGGATCGAGAGTTCACTTTTGGATATTGCTAGTCAAAAGGAGCAAACAGACTCAAACATTACTACAAATAGAGACATATTGTCCACATCCACCAATACAAGAGAATTGCCGGGGGTCGACGGTATATGCACTGAAGGGGAAGAGAATCCGGAACGAAGGTTGTCTGGCGTCGAATCGGGCCCAGAAGTTGGCACTCCACCACGGAGCGGAGATCCAGATATACTCGATACCCACAGTCCTCAGTTTTGTACACCACAGTCTCAATTAGCTCAGGAAAGTTCACCGGGGCGCTCTCGGCGAAATATACCAATTGTTGACTATAGGAAATATTTTTAAATAATTGTAGATTAGGAGGGAGAGATTGTTGTATATGTATGTGTAAGTAGGAGTGGCTGCGCCACCTTTAAAAGGTAACGCATGCCGTTATTAAAGTCAGTGCGTTTCTAACTTGCTTTGTCTATTCATTTCGCGACCCGAACTAACAAAGACCAATCTCTATGAGGTATTTATCCACATCATCTTATAGTTTTTTCTATAGTTCATAATTTCCAGCGAAAACTATAATTTAACACAATGAAATATTATAATAGTATATATTTTATAACGTTAATCTACACAGAATAATCGAAAGACTTTGATACTCTTAAAAATGGTAATAAATAAAATGATAATCTCGATGGAATCTGTCATCTAATATTTTAGTCGATTTTCTTGTTTGATCTCTTTCAATTTATAACCTACTTTTTTCCTTTTTACTTCTTGTAGGTCTTTGTGTATTTTATAAAATTTTCCCGTTTAGAGTTGAAAAATGTAACAATGAAATTTGATATTTGAAGCTATCTCTTATTGCTCCCATAGAAGGGTCACTTCAGAGATAAATGAATAGTGTTCTTTGAAAACTCATGCATTCATTACTGGAACCTGAAAAGATCATATTAAAATACTAGGTGTGCCCGCGACTTCGTCAGCGTGGAACGGAATACAAAACACAGTGATTAATGAAACAATTTGAATTTATATCTGTATATCTTGTATATTTGTAATGTAAATTGTCAGGCTAAAAACTAATAATGGTCACACCCCTTTGTTACTTCAATAATAACTCAAAATTAGGGCTTTCAAGTTACTTTGATGTGTGTAAAAACCGTGGGCTATGCTATCGTGCTGCATCTATCGTCATACAGTTATATAGTTCGTAACACACGGCGGTAATGTGTGCCCAAGCCTAAAGTTATTGCGAACATGGACAAAACTTCGTAACGATAGACGCAGGTATAGGAGTAACATAACACTAATATTCTACTTTAACAACTGTAAGAACAATATTAACCCCTGGACTGTCCAAAACCATAAATATTTAAGTTCTATACAAACGAATGTAGACTTGAGGCATAGGTCAATAGACTGTTGGCAGCATACTCGTACGCTTAAAAAATACCTGATTTATTACTAAGCTATGAAAAATAACAAATTATGAATTGTAAAATAATAATTTTCATGTAAAATGTATTTTTAAATATTTTTTTCATTTGTACCAACTTTTTTTACTTAACCATGAAATTTACAGTGTACGATGTAGTGAACTTAAAAAATAATTGAAAACATAATCTGCCATTTTGAAATCTGAGTCTTAAAAAACCAGCCGAGGGCTTATAATATTCATTCATATATACTTAACATAGCTCATTCTTATTCTTATTTTTATGTTATCCTTTCTTTTATTTGCACTGCCTGCAGTCTTTTTTCTCCACGGTAACGCTGGAAGAAAATGCGAGCTCCCTAATGTATAAAGCAAAAAGTATTCATTAATTCAAATCGTAATTAAGACATTAGAATCAAGGTAAATTTATGAAAATTATAATTCGAAGTAAACCTAAAAAACACAGATATTATCCTTGCAATAATTTTCTTACGACGGTAAATCAATAAAATTATAAGTTTAGCGCCATCTGTTGTCGTCAAAAATGTAGTCTGTTGTTGCTTCTAAAGATGATTTTTTCTTACATTTATGTTCAATGAACAATTTTAGTCTCTTTTTTTATTATAATAAAAAAATGACCTAAAATGTGATAGAGTTCAATAACTTGTAATATTTACAACACAAAACTAATTAGAAGTTTACAAATTTAATCATAAACCTTTTGCGATCGAAAAATAAAAATCATATTTTACTTATACAAAGTACAAAGTAAGTTATTCATTTTATAGAAATATGTAATATATCTAATTGGCCAATTTCTAGAATGTATATTATAGTAGTAATAGATTTAGAAAATGGCGGTTGAGCCCAATGTATTTGCAATAATGCATATTAATTAATTACTGAACTTCTTAGGTTATTAATATGTATTTATGTGAAAATAAAATATTAACCATTTTTCTTTAGTTCTATGTTTTAGTAATGTAATACTGTGGTAATATTTATTTATGTTATAAAGTACTCTGGTTTTTGGATGAGGATAAAGTCCATCTACTTATCTATTTTTCTCTCGTACTTAACTCCCGTCGTCATTAAAATTACAATAACTTTTGTTAGAGTGAACCGATTTTAATGAAACAAAAAAAAAATGTCGCTCCGGAATATGCTTGATTATTTTCTTGCCAGAGTTTTATCAGAAACCTAGTAGTTTACCAGTGATGCATTTTCAAACAAACAGACAGGCAGACAGACAGACATTTCTAAAAATGATCGAAATGGATTCTATTACTTATTCCTAGACACATGCAACAATTTTTTTCTCAAAAATTAAAAAAGTACAGATACGTTGGATTTACATTCTTCTTAAATGTATAGAAAAAGATGAAGGAATTAAGTTCTCTTTTAAAGACGTTTAAAAAATATAAAAAATAAATTGTTTATGTCTGTTACCGATAACTTTTTTCATTAACAAAAAATGCGAAATAGTGTTAAGAATATTGTATGAAATTAATAGTCATATAAATAAGTTCTTTTTATCGACATAATTATTTTGAGCTATAAAAATGTTTGTTTTAGATGTTTGTTATTACAAATCGTTCGGTCATATAGATTTGAAAATAATCGCTGAGGGCAGATTTTACATTATTTTCTAAACACAATTTAAATTTTGTTACAAAACTGACGATTACAATATTAGATACCGCATTCTCGATTTGAGAACTTGTTAATTAGCTTTGGAATGCGGCTTCGCTCACTTTGATATATATTCTGTCAATCAAGTCTTGCTGATTTTGTAGGTATTCCTCAGATACAGTAGTTCTTTTCTAATTGCATGTTGATCGATTGAATATTTATTGCGTAAAAGCGTAACAAGCAAATAAACTCACATGCGCATTTATAATATTCGTTTTTTTTTAATACTTTATAGGTTAGCGTTTGACCACAATCTCGTCTGATGTTAAATGATGATGTGGTCTAAGATAGTAGTCACCCAAACCTAGAAGGAGACTGGCTGAGAATGTGGAAGGTGGGGCGGGGCTTGAGATACCCTAACGCACTTTACGCAAGTATCACGCACGTTGAGGCGGCCTCCGGACCAAATGAATTGCATTTATCAGAACGAAAATATCTTATTTGCAGCTATTGAGAAAATGGAGTCGCCAGTCTTTTTTGTTTAAGAAGTGTCACTACATTTTAACTGCTGGGGTGTGTTATATATACCCTACCTCGTACACGGATGGTTAAAAATAGGACCAGTGACAGAGTAGTTAAGGAGTAATACAGTGGTATGGAGCATATTACGAGGATAAAATATATAGAACCACAAAAGTGTGAAGGTTTACTGATATTGAAATAGAGGTAGTCTGATAAAGTTATGAGTGAATTGTGTGAAGAGTAACACGTATAAAAAGTTCTGAATACTCAATTGATAGTTGATAGAGTTAATGTGGAATATGGGTAGGAAGATGATGCTGATGAAAATATATCCCATAATGTCTAAGCTAACGAAAACAAACAGTAAATTAATTTGATAATGACATACACAATTTTTATAAAAGTAATCATGTTGCGTACTTGAATTGGTATATTGTTATTGCTTTTGTCTATATCTATGTAAATTACTAAATTATATGTATTTTGAGTGTAATTACCGAAAAAGAAAAAAAAATGGTATTACTAAGCTAATTTTTGGGCTTACTACGAGAATTGTTCCATTGTTATTGGTCTTGTCTATATTAACACAAAATACTTAATAATTTGGATTTTGAGTGAAATTACGGAATAAGAAAAAAACTGTTACTACAAATTTTTTTTGGGTTTATTACATGAATTGTTATCGGTCTTGTCCATATCTAAATAAATTATTTAATCATCTGTAGTTCGAGATTTGTGATGTATTTATTAATATATCGATATGATAAATCATAAACTCTGTTTTCGTACGAATATATTCTAATTGTTCATATATATTTATAATTCTTGCTTAGACCCTATAAGATAGCATATTGATACTCAGCTTTAGTATTACCAGAATTAATCGTTATAATTGGAAAACTACGATCATATTGGTCCAGAAATACAATAGTGAAATGATATATGCTTATTAATAAATGGACAAATTCATATCATCGATAAAATTTAGAGTTTTGTAAATTACGATAATAGTAACCAAGTATCTTACGGATTTTTTTTTATTTATTGTAAATACAAAATTCGATTTTATTAATCAAAACATTTTACAGATCACTGCTAATTTAGAGTTTAAATATATTTAAATTTTAATTGTAAATATCACAATAGTAATTAACGTATTACGAAAAATGTTATTACTGTTTTAATATAGATCAGATTTATTGATGTACCTTGAACCGGAGTTTGCCGACGGGGGGTTCCGCGTAAGGTATCCCTTTAAAACTGTAATACTTTGTGTCTCCGGTCACCGTCTCCAACTGTTCGCCTTCCAGCCAACCCTGTGCCACTTTCACCTTAGCCATTTGTCTCCAGTTTATGTCTATCCAAACTATAAATTACATATATAATTCGCGGCGTATTTATATTGAATAATTTTGCAAATTCATTCATTTCTATCATATCTTATGCATGACACGTTCTGCCGAATCACTTATCATATATTAACGTTAACTGAATTACAATTCTTTTACGCCAATTATAATTCAAGGTCTTGAAAAATATCATCAGATAAGATTTGACGAGTGTCTGTCTAAAATAAAGTATTAATTTAAATATTAGTATAGTATATTTATTTACCTCTCTCCCTTTATTATGGTCACTAGGTTAGTGATTACCAAGTTGAGCTTCCAAATGTTACATTCATAATTTAGAATACATTGCTATATATTTGAGGCAATAGTAGAATACCTTAATTGCGGTAGCGGTGATAACTGGGCTATCGTTGACTAGAAATAAACAAGGAGTGATGTTATCAGATAAGCATCTTATCATACAATATTAAGTCGTTTAGAACATGAAATTCAAATTCTTCAATCCTCAATGAAATCTAGGATTTCTATGATATGACGTAATACCGTGATAAAATACTTTTATATTGACTGCATAAACAATACTAGACTGAAATTAATACCTGTTATATTAATTTCGAATGTACAATTTTCGACCAAAATATATTATCACACAAGAGAGATCTACGAGTGAATTCGTTCCATTACCATTACGCTCAGGGTTTGATAACAGCAGAAATGCTCACACATTTACATATGAGGATTTTCAATACAATTGTGAGGAAAAATAAAAATAAAATATTTTAAGTTTAAACGGTGTTTAAACTTATAATTTAAATTAAATAATATTTAAAGTATATTTAAACATACAGTTTTTTTTGTTGAGAAAAGAAATGTTTTGTAATAGTCGAATTATGGTACGTAAAGTAAGTTAAAAATAACATTAAAGTTCAGTTAATCTTAACATCTGGTTCCAGAATTTGACCGCTTTGCCGTTAGGGTTTGAGCCTATTGTGAGAGTTTCATTTGCTATCTCCACATAATTCAAACTTGTACTGTTAAAAACTGGCCATTTGATACCTAATGAGTCATCAGGGGTAGGTGTCCTGTAAAAAAAAAACACAATTTGGATCCGATTTCAATTTGTACGTCGACTTGACTCGTCATGAATTTTGATCTAAATTGAAATGTTATTTGTTTAGGTATTTGGTATTTCCAGTGGTACATACAGCCTTTGCTTAATTTTGATTGTCTTTTTATACAACCAAGTTCAGTTTCTGTTTACAGGTAACTGCATTTGACAAAATAACTCTGATGTTTCAAGTTGTCTTAAAATCATTTTAATGCTACCACTAAGCAGCAATATATTTTCAGTAAGGGTTGTGACATAGAAGCCGGTCCAAGTTAGTCGTTCGGAGTAAGAACCTATTATTAATGGGCTCAGGACAGTGGTTCTCTTGAAGTAAGTTGCTATATGCTAGAGTGACCACTTAACATCATGTGAGAAGCATGCCTCTTTACTTTTTCAAAGTAACTACAACTGAAACTGCAAATTACTGTGTGGGAAGTAAACCGTGACTCTAACAGTACTTTATATGCCATTATCAGGAAAATATTATATTTCTTTTCATTTGGAACAATAGGAAATTATATGGGTAAGCACAAATGTAATTGTTAATCAAGTCTCAACATTTAACAGCCATAGTCGCGGTGATATTTCTGCACTTACTGTGTTCTCTCGTACAAGATAATAACTTACCCATATTTTACGTAGTTTATAAAAAGCTTAGAAGTCAAATTAACCATTTTGTATTCGTCGCTATCCATGGTTATTGCCATGTTCAATGAATTGGGATTAAACAGGTACATTAACTCATCAAGATGTCCAGCGGCGTAAATATTGTAGCGTTTACCAGAACTACCGAAATAATTTCTATTTGAAAAACTTGAAAATATATAGAAAAATTTGTTTACGCCTTCCATTTCGTGAAATGATGCAAAAAACTTTTGTATAGCTGCTGTGAAGTAAGCTTCGTTTGCGTACGTAACGAACTCTCTCATTGTGGTTGTATTAATGGAATTATTCCCGAAGTAGTGTTGACGGATTAATTCTGAAATTTTTAAAAGCGTTTCAGGATCGCTTTCGTACAATATCTTTCTGGTTGAAATTGCTTCACCATATCTGTCGGTTACATTTAATATAGAATTCTCAAATCGAGTTATTCCTGTTATAGTTTCTTCGTTCGTGTGGCCAAATAGAATGTTTGCTTTGTTTACAGCACCATTTTTGATAGCTTTTTCGGGATCTTGTAGTAAGAAATGTTCAGTTCCGAAATTCTTTTCAACGACCGGCGTGAAGTAAAATGATTTAAGAATATTGTCAGTAATTAATTTCTCAGAAGACAATAAAGAAACATCAACATTTACTAGATAGGATGATGGGACACTTTGTAAGAATTCTAAAAGCTCATCTGGGTCACTGGTATCGTTACCTAATAATTTTGCAAGAAGGTAAGCTCGTTTTGTTGCTTTGTATGATAGAGAAAAGTCACATGTAGGAACGCCACTCATTGATATCGCTTGTTGGAATAGACCTTTAGACATTGGTGATATAAGATGAAGGGCGACCGATGCACCGCCAGCACTTTGTCCCATAATTGTAATATTATTCGGGTTACCTCCAAAGTTTTGAATATTTTTATTGATCCATTTTAAAGCGAGTACCTGATCTTTCAATCCCGCATTACCGGGTACTTTAGCGTTATCAAGACAAAGGAATCCTAAACTATCTATTCTATAATTGATAGTTACCACTATTACACCGTCACCGACAAGAAAATCCGGTGAATAAAAATCGACATTTCCAGATCCACTTTTGTAACCGCCCCCATGAATGAAGACCAATACAGGTTTTAATTCTGTCTCATTTAGTGATCCCGTATACACATTTAGGTACAAGCAATCTTCGTTACCTGGTTCAAACACTTCTGTGTAGATATCGTATTGGGGGCACACTGACCCGTGTTCGGTAGCATTCCTAACTCCATCCCAAGAATCAGGTTCTTCTGGGGCCTGAAAAGAATGGTCAGAATTTGTAATATTAATTTTATATGAATGTTGCTGTGTCTGTAACTTTACATGTGTTTATTATTTTATTCTGTGTTTTAATGTATTATTATTATTATTCATTGTGATAAAATAGTCTTCTTGTTCAAATATCAAACCCACACAGTAAGTTTATGAATCTCATATATCTACAATTATTTTTTGAGTAGAAGGGGATAGATTTCATTGTTAATTTTATATATGTGAGAATACTACTTTATACTACTAGGACGCATTCAAAACGACGATAAAAATTAGAAAACCCTTGGTATTTATCCATCCTCGGCTAGACACAAACTAAAATTGCCTAATGAGGGTTAACAAATTGAAGGGGGTTGTTTGTAGAACACTAAGCTGAATCTCGGTTTACGAAATATTAGAAGACATGTTAGGTTGATCCTTATCAGGTGGGAGAAGAGCAAGAGAAAGATGTGAGAAAAGTGATAATTAAGGTTGTGTATGCACGTAATAGGGAGTACATTTGGGTGATTTATTTTAATTTTGATCACCACTGTTCACTAGCTACAGGCTTTTTTTAGATAATCATCTTAATTTCTTTAAGTTATCATGAATATCCTGTACAAATATTAATAGTTTAATAGTTATAAGTAAAGCATTTATGAATTCAAGAATACTTTGACATTTTTAAAATACAATCCGTTATAGATCAGGTACAAATCAAAAGGTTTTGAGATATTACCATGAACCTCAATTTGCCGACAGGTGGCTTGGCATATGGAATTCCTTTGAAGCTGTGGTAAGTTGTCAGTCCGGTCACCGCTTCTAGAATTTCACCTTTCAACCAACCTTTTTCTACTTTTACTAGTACAGCATTTAGATCGTTTAAGCTGAAACAAAAGCATATTTCCATATGTACTGCTAGATTACGATATTATAATACCTGAGGCTGTTGATTTTAATGACTATAGTATTTAATAGTTGGTTCAATCTCATGAATTGCTGTTTTATATGAACTACGTGTATTATCTGGCAGAGATTAACCTGTACAAATAGAAAACATGTCTATTTCATATGTAAATTTATTGTTGGTAGCAACAGTTGTGGCCCCATAAAACTTCTTGTATATTCTTCCACCGTTTTTGTTTTAGTTAGCATATCTACAAGATAACTTATCAATAGTAATTTCTTTACAATCGTGGTTAGAAATTATACCCGTCAATATAAGAAAATATAGGTATAAAGTAAACGGTTCTTTAGTTATAAGTGGAGATTTTTGGCAAAATGTTAAACTGTCACGTACTGGCTTTAATGTATTGTTCATAGTCATCATCATATCATACTTCATTTGACCCTGTAATATGTAATATTAGTGGTATGTAATGTAATTGTTTACAATTGAAGTGATTTATAAATGATAACATGAAATTATTTTAAAAATTCTGACAAGGGATTTATTATGTTGTTAGATCAATGAAGATATCGAGAGGCTCTCTCTAATCATGAACCTATTAGTAACAGCAGCAGTAATCTTCAGTAGTTAGGATTGATTAGCATAGTAGGGAAATGAAGATGAGTATAAATATGTGACCAACAGACGGAGGCGTTATACTTTTAAGCGATTGTATTAAGTTTGATTCACCGAGCCTTGAAGCTGCTTCATGACTCCACGCAAGTGCAATAATAATCTGAGAATAACAAACCTCTTTGAATGTTTAAAATGTTAAATATATAGGTTAATGTAACCTAAGTTTCAGTTTATGATATGTAAAAAGCGTGTCTTTAATAGACTTACCAAAAAATTAAAACATATAAGACGTTTCGTTTCATTGCTGTGATGAAATTTAATAAAAATGTTGAATCGGAACTTTCCTACTATCGAGAGTGACTTTGCTACAGAAGTGACACGTTTCGCTATATTTTGCGAATAGTCGTTTTAATGTGTAATCAGTTGTGTGCTGTGATAATATTATTTAATGGTTCTGTAGTTTAATAAATTGTATATAACCGTGGAGGGTAGAGGTAAGAAGTATCTCTATTTATAAAATATCTCCCTCAAAATGTATCAAATTTACATGGCGATGCTGGAGCTAGAGCGTAATATTTGATGGAACGCGATAATAATTTTATAAAATATGGAAATAATGATAGTTTGAAAAAGACACTGAATTTGTTTCTTTCATTGTTTTGATTTTATGATCACTTGGACTTCTTTTAATTACACACAATATTAATTCCACATAATATCCTATAGATACGGTAGCACCATTTTGAAAAATTCTGTAATTACTACTTTATACATTTCGGTAGACACTTTCTTGGAGGAAGACGTTATGAATAGGAGGAGTATGAGATATTTCGTTTTACTTCTACCCTCCATATATTCTATCCTTTGGTTATCTATATGTTTATAGACAAACAATATATTCTATATTCACTAGATTGCAATACTGGCATTAGTATAACGTTATCTATTGCTCTCTGCCATTAATGTTGTTAATTTCATAAATATGAACTGGGTAAAAGCTGCATCTAAATATTTATTTAGATGATATTATTTTATATATAAAGATATTAATCACTCTTAATTAAATGAAAATATTATCTTAGAATTACTTATCTATTAATGTATAAAATGTATATTGATAAAATTCGACATTGTTCGACGGATCACGATGGAAATTGGCACACTTATGTTATATTAAACTATTGATCGAATTGATATTGGCTGGTGCTGTAACACAACTACTTCAGTACCTTTCAATAGATCATACTGAAAATCGAATATGGAAAATATTTACATAATAAAACGACTATACATATTTTAGTAACTATGAAAATACTGTAACAGTTGACGAAAAAAAAACAGCTTGATGTCTTAGTATTACTATTATCAACAGATGTCGTTTGTTATATTAAGGTTAGCTTAAATCGTTTTAAAAATGTCTTCTTAGCAAATAATTGATTCACACCTTTTTTACTAGTCGTTCAATTTCCTCCAAAAATAGGTATTACTTTTTATGGTACTCTTATTAATATTATTGAGTAATAAAAGTTGAATTAGAAGACAAATATTTTTCCTGTGTTCTCTAAATGAGAAATTGAAAATCGCGAATGTGCACCACTTGATATTAATATGAAGAGTTCAAACTTTTAGATAATTTTTTTCGTCATATGGAACAATATTTTCGGAATTATTACTGATGTCGTTTTAAATCTTCGTCGTTTTATTTGGGACACAACATGATCTTGCAATAAATAATAATATCATTAAATGATATTATATACACAATTCGTGCGAGAAACATAATGTGTATAAATACAACGATAGAGGTCAAAAGCTACAAAAGCTACCGGATATATTTCGTACTTTTTTTTAGGTTTACGTCTTTGGCACTTTGTTGTTATATAAAGTGTACAAAATTATCACATCTTCATTTAATACAAAGTTATTAAAGTTTTAAGAAACTACGATTTTATATAGGTTCAGCTATATACTCGTATGTTTTCTTGCCACGGAGAAGTGGAGCTAGCTGTGTCATTTGCACATGCAGGAGAAGGGACGTAAATGTTTTACAAATTTGAGAGTACAGTGTATATTTTTAATATTTTTTCTATATACCTAAAATGTATTTTCAAATTTCAAAAAAGGTATAAGATGCTATAATAATAGAATTTACGTGATTGTTTTAATTACACTGAGTTTTACCGACAATATGAATCAATATGAATATGAATGAAATAAATCCTAATAGGGTAAATATTTCCATAGCAAGTTGTTGTAATAACTGGGTCGGAATTATTATAACAAAAATAACTTAGCCAACTGTAGACAACTATTGTCACGGGGCCCTAAATTTATATTTTTATAATATACACAAGAGAAACTCGGTTCCTCAAAATGTTTATTGAAGTGTTTTCGCCAGCTTTTATACACGCAAACATGGCACTTTGTTTCACAACTTCATTGAGAGAATCGTGGTATCATTGTGTATGCTATTATGCTTTATTTGTTTCAGGTTATTGTTTGTACATTTTTCTCTGGGTCCAGTATGTTAGTAATTATTAACACTGTGACCTTGTTTCTGTACACCTGTACAATTAAAAAACGTAAATGCAAAAGTTTGTTCAGGCGACAATCACACACCTTGTGCGTTAACGGGTCTTGAGTTCCTCTTTTGTAATGTAGCACGTCAAAATAACGACATTATACCTATTAATGGTAAGTATGATGTAATCCAAAACGTACAGTGACCATTGTGAGAGCCACTATTCCTCGACAGTCGCTGCTATCATGCCGGTCTGCAAGCCTCTCGACAACTGGATATACACTAACTGATACTAAGAATCGACGAACTAAAACGAGTCAATTTGTTAGCCAGTCGTCTTCATTGACTTAGGTGACAGCCAACTTATTTTCTATTTTATTTGAAAAATTCAATTTTTTTTACCGATGAGTCCTCTATAGACAACTTTCATATGTCTCTCAATACTAACACTCGTAGATTATAATATATCACAAAAATCTTATCTGATTTTGCTTAACGTGGTAAACATGCTAAATCTACATCTAGTAGAGCTAGAATAAATGTGTAGGTGCTTGATGAAAGTAAATTCACTTTAGTTTAAAAAATTGAACATAATATGAGAGAGTTTTTTATGTTATGTATTTTATTCTGCTATTGAGTCTGCGTGTGTCTATTTTATTTCAATTTAATAATAAGTTACAATAGAAAACAATTACAGTTTTAATATTCAATACCAGATAAACAATACAGGCCGCTCCAGAAGTCGATCACTTTCCCGTCGAGGTTTCTGCCTAATTTTAATGTTTCGTTAGCAATGTCTACGTAATACTTGTTCTTCGATTCATATTGCGGCCATATGATCCCTAAAGAGTCATCCGGTGTTGGAGTTCTGGAAATATAAAAACAACAAGATTTCAGAGTCAGTTTTATTCGAATTTCTTAGCATACCTTTATATCCATCACTACATGTGAAAAGTGGTTATTTGATGGTTTTTGTTATATCAACCATATGGTAAGATTTATATGTAGAATATTATCATGTGCACTAACCCGACAAAAAAACTTAAGCCCTTTTGGGATGTATTCTCAGTTTATCAAATGTACTGTGTTATAGTTTAGCGTATATTTAAATAAAAACGATATTTAACAGCCACCACACGTACTCCAGAGAGGGGAAAGTAATCGTTATTAGTACAAAATGGTTGTTGAAAGTCGTTCTTTTTTAATATATGAGATCGGACATTCTAAATTACTGCCTTTTTATAATACATATAATGTACTCACCCATATTTGACAAAGTTCGTGAAGATAGCTGTAGTAAATTGCACAAGACGAAACTCTGTACTGTTCGGTAACAAAACGAGCTGAAGTGATTTTGGGTCGAATATATATAAAATATCATCCAAATGCCCAGACCCATAAATATTGTATTTTACACCCGATCTTCCAAAAACATTTCTCGATGAGAATGTTGAAAACCTGTAGAAGTATTTCGTGGCTTTTCCAATTCTTGGTAAATAGCTGTAATATCTTTGTATACCTTCAAGGAAGTATGCATCATTTGCAAATGTTACGAACTGACTCATATTGTTCAGAGTTATATAGTTGCCTTTAAAGTAATGATCACGAATTCGCTTCGCTACTTTTAAAGTTATATCTGGTCGGACGTTGTATAATATTTTTCTAGAAACTAGCGCTTCAGGGTACCTGTTGGTAAGATTTAGGACTGACTCTTCGAATAGAGGAATCGCTGTAACTGTCTCCTTGTTTGTATGGCCAAAGAATATATCCACCTCCGAAACGCAACCATTTTTAAGAGTTTTAACAGGATCTTGCGTCAAAAAATGTTGACCACCAACATTTTTTTCTATAACGGGCGTGAAGTAGGATTGTTTGTAATCGTTAACACTGTTAATCATTTCAAAACCAAACAATGCAACGTCTACATTAACTAAGTTGATTGAAGGAACACTTTGTAGAAACTCCAGAACTTGAACGGGGTCGGTAGTATCATTACCTAATTTCCTAGCTAAAATGTAAGGTAGTTTACTTGGGTAGTATGTTACTGCGAAATCGTTTGTGGCAACACCGCTCATTGATATAGCTCTCTTGAATAAGCCTTTTGACATTGGTGATATTAAATGCAAGCTAACTGCGGCACTGCCAGCACTCTGACCCATAATTGTCACTAAATTAGGATCCCCACCAAATTTAATAATGTTTTCCTTTACCCATTTCAATGCTGCGACTTGGTCTTTTAATCCAGCATTGCCAGGAACCTCTTTCGTGTTAAGACAAAGGAAACCCAAAGCACCCAGCCGGTAATTAATTGTAACAAGAACAGTTCTATAGTCAATAAAAAAATCTGGCCCAAAGAAGTCGACGTTCCCTGAACCAAATTTGAAACCACCACCATGAATAAAAAACACTACAGGGAGACGACTCGTAGTATTTAGTATCGGAGTATAGATGTTAAGATATAAACAGCTTTCATCACCCGGTATTAACATTCTACTAATGGCATCGAATTGTGGACATACTGGACCATGGATTGTAGCATTCCTTACACCTTTCCATTGTTTAGGTGATTTCGGTGCCTAGAGAAAAAGAAAAAATCTATCAACCACACTTTATCTACAGTGTCATAAGAGATATCTTACATTACTTTTTTTAAATTTGATTCGGTAGTAATAAATTTTAATCATATAATTTTCTATTTACTATTTTTAAGACCTTTTAAGTTTCATGTCACCTTGAATCTTAATTTTCCTACTGGAGGTGCGGCGTACGGGATACCTTTGAAGCTATGATAAGTACTTTGTCCGGTAATCGTAGTCAATGTTTCCCCTTCCAACCAACCCTCAGCAACCTTAACTTGAACTGCCTTCGAATAGACTATGCTGAGAAATTATGGCATAATATTACTTGTTGTATATTATACTTAGAAGAAATTTGAAAATTATTATAAACTAGCAGGACCGGCGGACGTTGTCCGGTCCTGATAATAAAAAATCATATACGAGTACTTATATGCATAAAACGCTTAAGGCGGCTTGACTTTTTCGGATTCTTTAAAAAAACTTGACAAATTATATATCTAAACCTTCCCTGTGAATTACTCTGTCTATTGGTGAAGTCCGAATTATAATCCGTTCAGTAGTTTTTGAACTTATCGCGAACATCCAGACAGACAGACAAACGCGGTGGACGACTTTGTTTTATAATATGTAATGATAATCGTCATTTAACTTAATATCCATAGCGTTCATATAATAATTTGCTTTCAAGTTAATTCAGTAACAATAGTCTGTATTCATGTAGTCGAAATATAATTGTTTATAATTAAGAAATATTATTGTAACATTCCTGTTATTGAGCTAAGATGATGGTTGTTTTGGTATCACAATTACAGTCTGAATGTATAGTGGATTCATCGATTATGGCTATCACTTAGAAATTAGAATATATATGTACTGCAGAGTCAACGTTTAATGAGATATGCTGAAGTAAATCACCGTCTAATAAGGACATATATTTGAAACAATATCTCACACTTTACTGCTGTATCCACTCTGGTAACATGTGTAGGATATATCTGAATACTGGCCATCTAATTATCAAAAAATAATCAAACTTTTATACAATAAGTGTGTTGCTATTCTCTTTACGTAATTATGATTATGACAAAAAGGAAGTTAATAATACTATTACAATAAAACGACAACAAATTATAATTTTGTGAATGATACTGCGAAAATTAAAGATCAATGCTGATTCCAATTGATTTATTTTGTCAATTAAACAGATTGTATATTGGAAGTAAATTCACTTGAAGAGCAGGTTTTGAACTTTTGGTATCTAGAGAGGTAGTCCTTTTCCCGAAGGGAGGTATAGGCATTATCATCACGTCAGTTCACGACGTATAAGCGATTTCGAACTCTAAGAAATACATAGTTCTATGTTTTTCCCACATGTACTACAGGAACTTTCCCAAGTTTTGGGTTTCCTCACGATATTTTCCTTAAGCATTAGTCGATACTGTTACCAAGATAAATTAGTAAATGTAAGTGAATTTAAAAGAAAATTGGTGGTATATGCCTAGGTTCGAACCTGAAGGCATCGGATTAATATTCCCCCGGTCAAATCACGAGATCACCACGACTTCTGAAGGAGTTATATGAATAAGAGAAATCTTACCACAAAATTAGACATAACTGTCTCAATAAAGTTGATTCTTTTCTTGCCATGATGTCCCTATAAAAGAAAACTTGCGGTCCTATTAAATTAAAATTGTATGCATATTATATAATAACGTTCTTGTTCTACTGCACTTTTAATAACGCGTCTTGTAATACATTGTGAGTTTATCTATTATATTCTGTGTTACTATATTTTTAACACAGAAGAATACGGTAAGATTGTGCTCAAGCTGTGTTATTATTTTCATACCTTAGAGAAATACTGACGAAACATTCATTTGGAATCGAATTAAAGACTAGCTGATTACAAAACCATACCCAACGAAGCGTGTCACAATGATAAATTATTTTATTGTGCTTTGTAGTTCTTATCAAGTCGAGCAAAGTTGTCTGTCTCATTATCATTATCAGCCCGTAATTGTTCATTGCTGAGCATAAACCTCTCTTGCATCACTCCTCCGTTCCTGAGTATATATCATCCTCTCTATCCTCGTTTAGTCAATTTGATGAAACTTTTCAGATATTCGATACATACAAATCATGATTTAGGTCAAACACTTCAAATATCAATATGACACTCCTTAAAAATATGAGTAGAAAGTTTAGAAAGGTTAACCGAAGGAGATATTTGGAAAAAATCTGTGTACTGTAACAGTACAGTTCACGTACATGATATGACTATTCTTCTGACCTTGTTTTGCACGGACAAACCTGATTGTTTAAGTTAGAGTAATAGAAAAAAAAAACAAATATACGTACTTTAGTTGAGACAAAATTAAGTTGTATATTCAAACAGTGAACAGTATATATTCGGAGAAACTTTTTTATTTGCTCAAGCATATATACATACGTTTTATCTGCCATTGATAATTAATTACACATATATAATCAATTGCAACGATTAAAACAGTTTTATTTAATTGTTACTTATAATTAATGAATTCATTAAAACGTTTAAAGGGGCTGATAATTATATCTGTGTGTGTATAATAATGATTAAGCAAGGAATTGTTTGAACACTGATAATTTTATATACGTTCAGTGATTTCATGCCACGGAGAAGTGTAACAAGCGGTGTGATTTGCACCTTCACGATAGGGGACAGAAATGGATAACATTGTTTACAAAATTTAAAAGTAAAGTTTATCTATCTATCTATACATATAATAAGAATGTAAATTTAACATTTCTGTACTTTTTTGACTTTAGTGAAAAAAATTGTTACAGGTGTCTAGGAATAAGTAATAAAATTACATTTCAATCATTTATACAAATATTTGTCTGTCTCTCTATTTGCTTAAACAGGAATCACTGATCAAGTACTAGCTTTATAATAGAACATCAGCATATTTTTGAGTATTTAGTCTTTGTTTCATTAAAGTCGGTTCACTCTATCAAAAGTTATTGTAGTTTTAATAACTACTGGTCATAGTACGAGAGAAAAGTAGATAAGTAAATGGACTTCAGTCTCATCCAAAAATCAGGGTATTTTATAACATAAATAAACATTACTGGAGTACTTCATTACTGTGACCATAATAAAGGCAAAAAATATGTTCAATATTTTATTTTCAGACAAAACAAATAGGTATTATATTATCTATAAATAGAAAGGTTACTTTGTATAAGTAAAAGATATATTTTATTTTTCGATCCCATAACGTTTATGTTTAAATTTCTCACATATGTATACATTATAGGTATATTGTGGACTAAATTGAAATGAAATATAACTAATCCGAATTATTTTATTTTCATGTGCTTTAAGTGAAAGTAATAACAAATATGATTTTTCACGACAAAAGATGGCGCTAAATTTATTGGTTTACTGTCCTAAGGATATTACAAGGACGAATATAGATAACAATGAGATTATTTCTGTGTTTGTTAGGTTTATTTTGAATTATAATGTTTATAAATTTATCTTGATATTAATCTAATCTAATTAAGACATCAGTCTTAATTACGCTTTAAATTAATGAATTCTTTTTAGTTAATGCATTGGGGAACTGGCATTTTTTGGAGAATTCGTTAAGAAAAAAAAAACTGTAGTTAGTGTAAATAAAAGAAAGACTAACATAAAAATAATAATAGTAATGAATGATAATAATAATAACAAATGAACTATCACTACATATTACAAAACAAAGTCGTCCGCCGCATCTGTCTGTCTGTTAAGTTATAAACTTATATATATTTTAATGTTTTTTACTTTTTACCTACCTACAATATATTTTCAAATTTCATAGAAATGTATAAAATGCTACAAAAATGGAAACTACGTGATTGTTTAAATTACACTAATTTTAACCGACATTATGAATCTCATTATTGACGAATCATACTAATACAAATTAATATTATTAGGGTCAGTTTTATGATAGGACCTTGTTGTGATAACTGGGCTGTAATTGCAATATCAAGGGTAATTTAGGCAACCATTGTTGAAATAAAATAATCACGGGTCCCTAAATTTAAATTTTTATTAACGAAGCTATAATTATACGAAAAGTAAATTATTAATGCGTTGCTGATAAGCTAATATAGATATGAGAAACTCGTTTTCACAAAATGTTTATGAAAGTGTTTTAGTCAGCTTTTTTACACGCACACATCGTGTCACTTTGTGTCACAACTTTATTGAGTGCATTGTGATATTGTTTATTGTTTCAGTATTGTAGTAGTTATTAACGGTGTGAACTTGTTTCTGTACACCCGTACTGTTCTGTATAACTAAAAAAGTCGGTACAATCGAGTACACACCTTATGCGTTGAGTTCACCTTTTCTACTGCTGTACGACAAAATGATGATATGATACCTATTTTTAGTAAACATAATATAATCTAAAATAAACAGTGACCATTGTGAGAGTCACTATTCCTCGACAGTCGTTGCTATCATGCCGGTCTGCAAGGTTCTCGACAACTAGATATATACTAACTAGTACCAAGAAGCAACGAACTAAAACGAGCCAATTTGATGGATTTAAAACTTAGTGGTAACAATCCAGTCGTCTTCATTGACTTAGGTGACTTTTGACTTGTTTTCAATTTTATTTACAGTCATACAAAATTTGTTATCGATGGGTGTTGTATAGGCAACTTTGATAAGTCTTTCTATATTAACAGTCATAAGTTATAACGTATCACAAACATCTTATCTTATTTTGTTTCAAATGGTAAACATGCTAAATCTACATCTAGTAGAGCTAGAATAAATTTGTAGGTGCCTGATGAAAGTAAATTCACTTTAGTTTAAGAAATTGAACATAATATGAGAGAGTTTCTTATGTTATGTATTTTATTTTGCTATTGAGACTGTGTGTTTATTTTATTTCGATTTATGTAAGTTACATTTGAGAACAATTACAGTTTTAATATTCAACACCAGCTAAACAATACAGGCCGCTCCAGAAGTCGATCACTTTCCCGTCAAGGTTTCTGCCTAATTTTAATGTTTCGTTAGCAATGTCTACGTAATACTTGTTCTTCGATTCATATTGTGGCCATATGATCCCTAAAGAGTCATCCGGTGTTGGAGTTCTGGAAATATATAAAAACAATAAGATTTCAGAGTAAGTTTTATTCCAGTTTCTTTGAATACCTTCATATCCATAATTACAAATGGATTGGGGCTATGTGATGGTTTTTGTTATATCAACCATATAGTAAGATCTATATGTAAAATATTACGATGTGCACTAACCCGACGACGAACTTAAACCATTTTATGATGTATTCTCAGTTTATCAAATGTACTGTTTCATAGTTTAGCGTATATTTAAATAAAAACGATGGTTAACAGCCATGAAAGATACTCCAGAGAGAGGAAAGTTCTCGTTATTAGTACAAAATTGTTATTGAAAGTTATTCTTTTTAAATATGAGCTTGGACATTCTAAGCTACTGCCTTCTTGTAACATATACATAATTTACTCACCCGTATTTGATAAAGTTCGTGAATATAGCTGTAGTAAATTGCACAAGACGAAACTCTGTACTGTTTGGTAATAAAACGAGGTGAAGTGATTTTGGGTCGAATATATATAATAGATCGTCCATATGCCCGGACCCATAAATATTATATTTTACACCCGATCTTCCAAAAACATTTCTTGATGAGAATGTTGAAAACCTGTAAAAGAATCTTGTCGCTTTTCCAATTCTTGGCAAATAGCTGTAATATCTTTGTATACCTTCAAAGAAGTATGCATCATTTGCAAATGTTACGAACTGACTCATATCGTTCAGAGTTATATAGTGGCCTCTAAAGTAATGATTACGAATTCGCTTGGCTACTTTTAAAGTTATATCTGGTCGGACGTTGTATAATATTTTCCTGGAAACTAGCGCTTCTGGGTACCTGTTGGTAAGATTAAGGACTGACTCCTCGAAGAGAGGAATTGCTGTAACTGTCTCCTCATTTGTATGACCAAACAAAACATCCACCTCTCCAAGGCAGCCATTTTTAAGAGCTATCATAGGACTTTGTGTTAAGAATTGTTGGTCACCAAAATTTTTTTCTATAACGGGCGTGAAGTAGAATTGTTTGTAATCGTCAACACTGTTAATAATTTCAAAACCAAACAATGAAACATCTACATTAATTAAATTGATTGAAGGAACACTTTGTAGAAACTCCAGGACTTGGAAAGGATCGGTAGTATCATTACCCAATTTACTAGCTAAAATGTAAGGTCGTTTACTTGGATATTTTGTTACTGCGAAATCGTTTGTCGCGACGCCACTCATTGATATAGCTCTTTTGAATAAGCCTTTTGACATTGGTGATACCAAATGTAAGCTAACAGAGGCACTGCCGGCACTTTGACCCATAATTGTTATTAATTCAGGATCCCCGCCGAATTTGATAATGTTTTTTTTAACCCATTTCAGTGCTGCGACTTGGTCTTTTAATCCGGCATTGCCAGGAACTTCTTTTGTATCGAGACAAAGGAAACCTAAGGCATCCAGGCGGTAATTAATTGTAACAAGAACAGTTCTATAGTCAATAAAAAAATCAGGTCCATAGAAGTCGACGTTCCCTGAGCCATAATAGAAGCCACCGCCATGAATAAAAAACACTACTGGGAGACGACTCGTAGTGTTTAGTACCGGAGTATAGATGTTAAGATATAAACAATTTTCATCACCCTGTATTAATAGTCTTCTAAGATGATCGAATTGTGGACATACAGGCCCGTGAGCTGTAGCATCTCTTATGCCTTTCCAAGGTATAGGTGATTTTGGAGCCTAGAAAAAAAAAAGAAAAAATTCGTAGACCTCATTTTGTCTACAATGTTATAAGAGCTATCATACATTTTTTTTTAAATTTAATTCAACAGTGGTAAGTTTTAATCTAATCATATTAGTTTGTATTTACTATTTTTAAGAACATCACATGGTGTACAAGGATGCTATATTTGGTAAGACTCTATGAGTATTAACCTTTTTTTCTTACGTTATTTTAATTTAAAAATATAAGTATAGTTATTAATTATTCACCAGATATTAAGTTTTATATCACCTTGAATCTTAAGTTTCCGACTGGTGGTGCGGCGTAAGGGATGCCTTTGAAGCTATAATAAACACTTAGTCCGGTTATCGTAGTTAGCGTTTCTCCTTCCAACCAACCCTGAGAAACTTTAATTTGAACCGCCTTCGAATAGACTATGCTGAGAAATTATAATATAATATTACTGTATCTAGATTTAAATTAAAACGTATTTGAAAATTATCGTAAATAATTATTATTTAACATAATCGTAATCGCGTTGGTATAAGAATTTGCTGCTAAGTTAATTCAGTAACTATATTCTGCATTTACATAGTCATTTGTATTGTCTATAATTATGAAATATTATTGTATCTTCCTTGTTAAGAGCTAAGACGATGTTTGTTTTTGGTATAACAATTACAGTATCAATGTATAGTGGCATCATCGATTGCAGCTATCACTTAAAATATAGGTGTTGCAGTTTCAAAATTTTATGAGATATGCAGAAGTAAGTCATTATCTAATAAAAACGAATACTTGAGACAATATCCTTACACTTTGCCGCTGTATCCGCTCTGGTAACATGTTTAGGATACATCTAAATATACAGGGCATTTAATTACAAAAACAGCAATTAAACCTATTTTTATACAATAAGTGGATTTTTATTTTTTTTACGTAAAATTATGATAAAAAAAAGTTAGTATTAAAATTGCAATAAAACGGCAACAAATTACAATTTTGTGAATAATATTTGTGATTACTGCCGATTCTAACTATCTATTTCGTCAACTAATCGCTTTGTATCTTGGAAATAAATTCATTTCATAGGCTTTGAAAACTTGGTACCTAAAGACATAATCATCAACAACCTCTAAGACATCCACTAATTGGCCATACACCCCTTTTTCCGTAGGGAGATATGGACATAATTATCATGCCAGTCCACGACATATTATTGTATAACTCCTAGAAATACCCAATTCTATATTTTTCTACATACAACGGTTCTACATAAATATTTCTCAAGTTTTGAGTTTCCTCACGATGTTTTCTTCTAATGTTAGTAGTTAGTTTTTCCTATTGAAATTAATAAATGTACGTGAATTCCGAAATTTCGAAATTCTGGGTATTTAATTGATATTCCACAGGTCAAGCCACGAGATCAACACGAATTCTGAAGAAGTAATACGAATAAGAGAAATCTTACCACAACATTATACATAGCTGTCTCAATAAAATTGATTCTTTTCTTGTCATGATATTCAGATTAAAGAAATCTTGCAGACCTGTTATTAAAATTATACAGATTATTTAATAATGTTCTTTCCCTCTACACATCATTTCAATAACGCATCTTGTAATAACATTAATAGTTTATGTATACTATTTTGTGTTACTATTGAAAATATTTTCCTTCCGAATTATGAATTCTTTAAGAAAGTTGCACAGACTCTGAGTATCTCTAATCATTATTACTCTCATAGCCACATCCCACTTCCACACATATTTGTACTGCAAATCGTATTTTTTCAGTCGTTATATTATGTGAACGATTTTTTCTTATACAGGGTTAGTGGTAATTCGATGTATGATGGTGATAGGGGTAACTATTTGTCATAATTCTAATTCCCATATGCATTATGCAAAAGTAAACTGTTTTTGAGTTACCATGTTTTTTTTTTTAATAAGTCAATAATGCAACATCAAAAATTAAAAAAAAAAGGTATTAAATTAAATCTCATTTACTAAGCCCAAATTTAAAAATGCGAGAAGAAAAACGATATTATTTCAATATTTTTTTGAGTCGAGTCACAATGGTAAATTATTTTATTGTGCGTTGTTGCTTTTTATCAAATCAAAGTCGTTATTGTCAATACCATTATCAGTCCGTAATTGTCCATCGCTAAGCATAAACCTCTCTTGCATCACTCACCCCGTTCCTGAGTATGTCTCATTGTCTCTATTCTCGTTTAGTTGATTTGATGAAACTTTTCAGATATTCGAAACATAGAAATCATGATTTAGATCAAACACTTTACATTTTCAATATGACACTCCTTAAAAATGTAATCAGAATAAATATTCTGATAGAACCTTTCTAAATGAAAGGTTAACAACCGAAGAAGAAATTTGGAAAAAAATATGTATCTGTTACAATTCACGTACATGCGATGACGGTTCTTTTGACTTTGTTTTGCACGGACAAATCCGATTGTTAAAGTCAGTGCAATAGAAAAGAAAAACACTTAATAGAAAAGAAAAACACTTTTTTTTTTTTTTTTTTTATTTTTTTTTATTAACGTGGGGAGATCCCTAACGGATACCCATCCTCCCGGGGGAGAGAATGGGTTATGTCCGATTCGCACGGACTAAAACCCCACGGTGCACCGGCCACCGCTTTAAGTTGGAGCGGCATGGGACCGTACTAGGCTAACACCATGCCGCTCCCAGCGGTCAGCCCGGCGGCAGATGGCTGCCAGACTCCATCCTTATAGGGAGGTAGTTGTGTACACGATCAGCTACCTCCCCTCGTCAGCCGAACCTACCTGAGCAAAGAGGAAATGGGCCCCCCGGCCCATCCCCTCAGGTTCGGCTACGGAGGTGGAAGGAGGCGGGCAAATCGCCGCCTCCTTCCACCGACCCTCCTTTGGCGGACACGGCCGCTGAGAGGATCCGCCTCTCGGGCCCTCTCCGCCGCCTCCTTCTGCGAGATGACCTCCTCGCAGAAGGAGGCCATCGCCGTCCATGCGTTTTCGCTGCCGAGCATGGCCGTAACCACGCTCGGCAGCGAAAGATCTCCTCCTACCGCCACAGCCAGAGTGCGGCGCTGCACCTCCCACGCAGCACACTCGGACAGAGTGTGCTGCGCGGTATCCTCCTCAGCGCCGCACTCGTGACATGTGGCGGTTGGCTCCCTGCGAGCGATCTGGTGCAAGTACCAGCCAAAACAGCCATGGCCGGTTAGTACCTGCACCAGTCGAAACGTCAGGGAGCCCCACTTCCTCTCCAACCACTGCGGCAGGACCGGGCGGACGGCGTCCACCGTATATCGTCCATACCGCGCGTCCGCCAAGTCCTGTCGCCACCGCTCTATAGCGGCCCCCCTCCCCTCTTTTCTCCTACTCTCTATCTCCTTGGGAGCTGGAGGCACCCCCAAACGTTTCCTTGCCGCCGTGAATTCGTACACGGCGGCAAGAACCCCCGCCTCCAGCTCCCAAGGCAGGGAGCCGGCGAGCGTGAAGGCCGCCGCCGAGGACACGGTGCGGTATCCCCGAATCGCCCTCAGCGCCACAACACGCTGCGCAGCCCGCAGTGAAAAGAAAAACACTTAACGTAAGATATGTTGAGCCAAATTAAGTTGTAAATTCGAACACTAATATACTCGGAGTACATTTTTTTTAATTCACCTAGGCATATATATATGTTTTATCTGCCATTGATAATTATTTATACAGAAAAAAATAAATTGAAACGATTAAAACCGTTTTATTACTTACTGGTTGATGAATTAATTATAATATTTTAAAAGGTTGGTAATGCTATTTGTGCGTGTATAATAAAGATTAAGCAACGAATTGTTTGAACACACTATGGTTAATTAATAAAACATGTATTAAATTACAATAAGTAGTTCAAAGTAATCTAATGAATATATTTTAATATTAACGTTGTGTTCCTGGAATCAGTTGACTTCATAACGTGTATCGTAAGAGCAAAGCGATATCAGTAATATTTTTAGAAATTTAAATTAATAGTATCAGCCATAATATAAACTAACTACTGATACCCGCGACTTCATCTGCGTTGTATATTATATTAACAATATATTTTATGCAAAGAGGAAACATCTTTGGTTTTTCAGTCACCTTGATTCTTAATTTTCCGATTGGTGGTGCAGCGTACGGAACGCTTTTGAAGCTATGATAAATGCTTTGTCCGGTAACCGTAGTCCCCTGT
This sequence comes from Antheraea assamensis, assembly GCA_035772565.1. Taxonomy (NCBI): domain Eukaryota; kingdom Metazoa; phylum Arthropoda; class Insecta; order Lepidoptera; family Saturniidae; genus Antheraea; species Antheraea assamensis. The sequence continues at coordinate 1,351,176 of JAQQSE010000012.1, forward strand.
TTCCTCTTCTAGCCAACCCTGAGCAATTTCAACTCGAACGGCATTACAGCAAACCATGCTAAGAATTTACGATGCAATATTACCAGTAATGAACTTAAAGCGAATTTGGGATTACTTAAAAAAATCTTATTATTGAGTTTTCCACTAACTTAGTAATCATCACTCTAGGTGAATATATACCATCAAATTTAATTCCAATGTTTTTTTTAATTAAAGAATTTGATTTTTCTGTAATTAATGAAAATTATGATATCCATATCGGTTTCTTATTACTAAAATCTGAAGACTTAATTAATGTTATATCCTAATTACAATTTGTGTTAAGGTTCTCTCGACACACATATGGCAACTGAGAAATACATTAGCATTAGCCGTTTTTTTTTTTTTTTTTTCGAACTGACTACACTGTCGAGTGGATATCGTGATCCAAGATGCCTTGTCTTTTATAGTAACGGGGGGCGGGGTACGGGGTTTCTTAGCCTCGGCTACAGAACCTGTAGCTCGTGCTTGGGATAAAAGAGCGGGACTATACCTACCTGAGCCGGTCGGTTTATGATTGGCTGAGATGGATGCACCCTCTACTTGCGGCTTCTTAGTAACCGGGTATTCCGTATCCGATTCGGAATCTGAGGCGTGCGAGATGACGGGAACGGGCCGTTGCCGCTTTCGGTTTACGGTTGTGAAACCGTCGTTCGTGATTGCGGGGGTCGCGCCAGTATCGAGCTCCATGTCGGAATCAAAGCTAGAGCTTGGGATGGGAGCTTCGAGTACTCCTCTATCTTCCGGGATTTCCTGAGACGGAGGTGACACCAATGACGCGAAAGAATTCGCGGTTGCCACACGGGGAACTAATATAACATTCTCTGAGGACGCGGTAGGGGCATCGTTAACGAATTCCGTGAATAACGATGCGGTGCGAGAAGCGACAAGATGTCGCAGCTTATCGAACTGTTCCTGTATTGACGCCATTCCGTGGCTTAACAGGCAAGGTGCGATACAAAATAACCTCCCTGCCTGAGGGGCAGAGGGGTGCGCGAAAACAAATTATCGGAACACTCCACTCGCTTGTTGTCACTGTTAACTTTAACACGTGGGCCGCACTAAAAAGTGCGGATTACGATCACAATAACAATCGCACAAAACAAAAACACTTTACACAGGTGCGTTTCTTGGAAGTAACCGAAGTTCAAAAACACAATCACTCGACAGTACTGCGCACCTGAACAACAATTAATTAGTTCGCGGAACAACATCTGGCGCTGGGGACACGTCCGTACGCGACGGTTGCTGGATCGAAACTCCATTAGCCATTGCAATCCCGAGTCTTAATAGAATATCGTATATAAACGCCTTATAATTGACATTGGATCTTACAAATTTCATTTCTGTATCCACTGTGATAGCATATCTATAAACATTTCAAAGAAGAAAATAAAACAAATATTGTAACTCCTCTTTTCAAAGAATAATTTGATTACACTTATCATGATAACTGGGAGAATGGATGTTAGACATTTTACCAAAAATAATGCTTATGAGAGTAATCCTACACAACAACTAAATACTGTTGCTCAAGCTGGTTCGTTTAATGTTTAATATATCCTATCTTGGTCCTCATGGAAATAAATTAGTACCAGTAATAGTACGCGTTCTTACAATCTTTCTTCTTTCTATTGCACTTTTAAGTAACGCTTCGAATGTAATTTATGTGTATATTTATATATTATTTAAAAATTGTTTCAAATATATACATAATTTATCCATTAATATCACGAAAGTAGCGTTTCTCAACTACTCTTCTATATCTGTGTAATGTTAAAAGCATTTCAAACTTTTAAGATATTAGGCACATTATAATAATAATAATATAATATTTTAGATGAAGATAACACCTAGAACCATGTCGCGTATTTTAAAAGATGACTTAGGACTTGCAGCCTATAAAAGATATACTGGTAATTTCTTAACTGATAATTTAAAAAAGAATAGGGTGGTAAATTCGAAATAACTACTGAAGCGGTACGCAAAGGGAGGTCACAGAAGAATTTTGTTTATGGATGAGGAATTTTTTACAATTGAACAACATTTTAACAAACAATATGACCGTACTTATGCTCAAAGCTCTAAGGAAGCTTCCCAATTACTCGACAGAGTGCAACGTGGGCACTATCCGATTTCAGTGATGTTTTGGTGGGGTATTAGCTATGAAGGAGTGACTGAGCCATACGTTTGAGAAAAAGGTATCAAAACATCGTCACAAGTGTATCAAGATACCATTCTTGAGAAGGTAGTAAAGCCCCTTAACAACACCATGTTCAATAACCAAGAATGGTCCTTCCAGCAAGTCTCTGCGCCGGGTCATAAAGCTCGGTCTACGAAGTCTTGGTTGGAAATGAACGTTTCGGACTTCATCAGACCTGAAGACTGGTTGTCGTTTAGTCACGATCTTAATCCACTGGATTATGATTTATGGTCAGTTTTAGAGAGTACGGCTTGCTCTAAACGCCATGATAATTTGGAGTCTCTAAAACAATCCGTACGATTGGCAGTATAGAGTTTTCCCATGGAACGAGTGCGTGCTTCTATTGATAACTGGCCTCAACGTTTAAAGGACTGTATTGCAGACAATGGAGACCACTTCGAATATGATTTTAATAGTTTATATTGTTTTACAACTAACACACTGTAAAAATAATAAATTTTATTTGCAATGGAATTTTTTTGTCTTTTATTTCAGTAGGTATGGCAAGGCTAGGTATATTTAATAAAGATAGTACGATGTATTTCTTTTGGAATTTCTCTCACCTTTATAAATATTTGTCGCTAATTAATACATACGACTAATAAATTAAAGTAATTCAAACGTTTTTATTTACTTATTTTTCAAGAGTTAATTACAATGCTTAAAACATTGATAGTAATATGACCATATAAGAAAAACGATTGCACATCCATCAATTTCAAAAGATAATAATTCTTTATTACCGTATGTATTCTTTTTTACTTGACTCTCTAAAGTAAACAGTTAAAAGTATTTTTTTATAAATATATACTATATAAAGGAAGGATAAACTTTAGAGTTTATTTTTGACGTCGCTTTGCTGTACCATGACAAAGTGACTGCACTATACTAGATGGTAAGCGCAGAGTAATTCAAAGCTAAGGGCGACCGTCAAAAGATGTGTAATGCATTGGCAGTAGTCGTTGTCATGCCGGCTTGTAAGCCTCTCGGGATTGGATATACAATCACTGATTCTGTAAATATAAGAGAGAGCCATGACATGCTTATTCCTACTTACATAGTGGTACGATCCAGCTGGTTTTGTGGATACCACACCACTCTTACGGTCTTTTCCGTATTACTGTCGCAATTACAAAATTTTCAGAATTCGGAAATTGAAATTGTTTGGGTTGAGTTGTTTGAGCAAATATTGTGAAGGCTTTTGTATAATCCAGTTAATAACTTTTTATAGAGAAAACTAGAAGATTGAAGAATGTCTTTGGATTTTTAAAGATACCAATTAATTTAAGAGGCGCAAAGCGTATTACAGAACAATGGAGTATGCAATTACCAATTTTGTGAACATATACTAAATGTGAATCAGAATAATATGACAAATTGTAGTGAGAGTCTTTAATTTTGTATTTTGCCGTTGAGGCTATAGGAACTATTTTTTATTTTATTTATAAAGGTTACAATAGCAAGCAATTACAGTTTTAATATTCAATTTCAGCTAAACAATACAGGCCACTCCAAAAATCGATCACATTTCCATCAAGGTTCTTGCCCAATTTTAAAGTTTCATTAGCTATATCCACGTAATATTTGTTTTTCAATTCATATTGTGGCCACACGATCCCTAAAGAATTATCCGGTGTTGGAGTTCTAGAAAAATAGCAAACACAATTAAAGCAGGAATATATTTTAGTCATTTTTTTCCCACATATCACTTTTTCCATCGTTGCTTTTTAATTTTTATTGGATTATTAAGAAACACTGAAGATTTTTCTTTTATCGGTCATATAATAAGATATCCATGCAGAATTATTAACATATGCACATACCCCCGATTATGAACTGTGAAACTTTAGTCCCTTTAGGCAACGTTTTATGTCATTTTTTATTACATCGTTTAGCGTATGTTTCAATAAAAGCAACAGATAACTGCAATGAACAGCAAATATTTATCGACTGGCATTCGATGTCTTTTAAAACATGAGCTGGGACGTTCTTTGCTTGCAATTTATCTTCGTTATTCGCTTCCCATAAAAACTTGTTTTATTATTTTTTGAACCAGTAAACTTATTGTAAGTAATAATGTCTTAACCCTATGAGGGAAAAATTACTAGCTACTTATAAAGTAAACTATAGCTTATAATTTACTTACCCGTGCTTGACAAAGTTCGAGAATATATTGGTAGTAAAATTCACAAGACGAGACTCTGTACTGTTCGGAACCAAAACGAGGTGTAGTGATTTTGGATCGAACAAGTAGAGTAGATCGTCCATATGACCTGCTCCATAAATATCATATTTTACACCTAATCTTCCGAAAATATTCCTCGAGGTGAATGTTGAAAATCTGTAGAAATATCTTGTCGCTTTTCCTACTCTTGGTAAATAGCTGTAATATCTTTGTATACCTTCAAGGAAGTATGCATCGTTTCCAAAATGTACTAACTGTTTCATGTTATTTAGATTTATATAGTTGCCTCCAAAGTAATGATTACGAGTTCGACTAGCTACTTTCAAAGTAATTGCAGGTCGGGCGTTGTATAATATTTTCCTGGAAACTAGCGCTTCAGGGTACCTGTTGGTAAGATTTAGAACTGACTCTTCGAAGAGAGGAATTATTGTAACTGTCTCCTGATTTGTATGCCCAAAGAAAATATCCACCTCTGAAACGCAACCATTCTTAAGAGCTTTAACAGGATGTTGCGTTAAAAAATGTTCGCCACCAACATTTTTTTCTATAATAGGCGTGAAGTAGAGTTGTTGATAAATGTTGACATTGTTAATAACTTCAAAACCTAACAGCTCAACATTAACATTTACTAAGCTGATGGAAGGAACACTTTGTAGAAACTCCAAAACTTGGACAGATTCAGTACTATCATTACCCAGTTTCCTAGCTAAAATGTAAGGTAGTTTACTTGGGTAGTATGTTACTGCGAAGTCGTTTGTTGCGACGCCGCTCATTGATATAGCTCTCTTGAATAAGCCTTTTGACATTGGTGATACTAAATGCAGGCTAACTGAGACACTGCCGGCACTCTGACCCATAATTGTCACTAATTTAGGATCTCCACCAAATTTGATGATGTTTTTTTTAACCCATTTTAATGCTGCGACTTGGTCTTTTAATGCAGCATTGCCAGGAACTTCTTTTGTGTCGAGGCAAAGGAAACCAAAAGCACCCAGGCGGTAATTAATTGTAACAAGCACAATTCTATAGTCAATAAAAAAATCTGGTCCATAGAAGTCGACGTTCCCTGAACCAGAGTTAAAGCCACCACCATGAATAAAAACCACTACTGGGAGACGACTCGTATTATTTAGTATCGGAGTATAGACGTTAAGATATAAACAGTTTTCGTCACCGGGTATTAATATTCTTGTAATTTCATCGATCTGTGGACATACAGGACCGTGAGACATAGCGTTCCTTACACCTTTCCATGGTATAGGTGATTTTGGAGCCTAGGAAAATAGATAAAAAACATTTTAAACCTTATTTTACCAACAATTTCATAAGAGTTATCTTTTATGTTAATTTTTTTTTAATTTGATTTAGCAGTGGTAAATTTTAATCATATTATTTTGTATCAACTATCTTTAAGACCTTCACATCAAGCACAAGGGGAATGATATATTTTCTACAATTATAGCTTTCTATTCTTAGTTTATTTTTATGAAATATATAAATACAGATCATAATTATCTTATATGTATCAAACATTTCAGATATTAAGTTTTATGTCACCTTGAATCTTAATTTTCCTATTGGAGGCGCGGCGTACGGGATGCCTTTAAAGCTATTATAAGTACTTCGACCAGTAATCGTAGTCAATGTTTCTCCTTCCAACCAACCCTGAGCAACTTTAACTCGAACTGCCTTCGAATAGACTATGCTGAGAAATTAATCGTACATAAATTTATTTGTAAGTTAATCGAAAACTATGTTCTCCATCCATATAGACATTCTTATTATCTACAATGACTAAATATTGTTATATCTTGTTCGTTTTTATTAAGAACTACGACGGTGTTTATGTTTGTATGAATACCATATACAATAGTCTGAGCAGAGAACATAATAAGTGCGTTTATCGCGGTTACCACTTAGTATATACAACGATGGATAGTTAGATGTAGCAATTTCAAAACTTTATGAGGGAGGCAGATATCAAGTCTAAGAAGGACTTAATTTTGACACATAATCTTACGATAGCTTTTGCCCTTGGCTTCACTTTTGTGATCTATCTCTCGAGAACAGTACTCTATGTCTATGAATATCCATGTTCTTTTATATACGCCTGATAACGTTCCCTAATTTCGTAATGACCGGTCGAGTTTTTAAGATGTAAAAGTGTAATAAACAAACAAACTCACTTTCATATTTATAGTATAAGTTAGTCTTTTACACCTGTAGTCACTTTGACAACATACCACAAAGTATATGATGGATATATGAAGGTCAAATTACAAAAACCTATGGTTTATATTTTTGTACATTAAGTGGGATTACCTTTAAAATATTATAATTATCATAAGAAAGAAACTTAATATTGAGATAAGATTAAAATGAGAACAAATTGCTATTTTTAGCGAAATGAATTTACATTTCAAAATGCACTAACACAATTTTTTAAGACTACTATTAAATCGATTTATCTGCTTAGTCAAGCAACTACATTGTATCCTAGAAATAAATCCATTTGAATAGTAGGTTTTGGACCTGCAGTACCTAAAGAGATATTACGGAAGAAAATATTCTTACCACAAAATTATACACAATTGTCTCAAAAAAGCGGATTCTTTTCTTGCCATTGTGATCACGTTAAAGGAATCTTTCCTGTAAAATCAAAATTGTATACACATTATATAACAATATTTTTTCCTCTACTGCATGCATGAGTCCGGTGAAATTGTGAAGACCCAACAAGTCAACAGCGTATATCCATTTCGAAAAAAAATAAAACCTCTATTGAACTTTTCAATGACTATTGTCACGTATTGTCACACACATTTATTTGTACTGCAAATCGTACTTTTTCATTTGTTACATTCTGTGAGTGACTTTTACTTATATATTTTTAACACGGTAAGATTGTGCTCAACATGTGTTATTATTTTTACATTCATCCCTGAGAGACGTTCATTTAGTATCTAGTTAAAGACAAGATTATTACAAAACCCAACGCATCGAAGCGAGTCACAATGACAAATTCTTTTATTGTGCCTTGTGGTCTCTACCAAATCGAGCACGACTGTTATCATTTTCAGCCAGTAGGCAATTCACCCTGTTCGTGAATTTATCGCACTCCTTCTATCTTCGTTTATTCCATTGCATTAAACTTTTCATATATTCGACGCGTAAAAATTATTATTTAGTTCAAACGCTTAAAATAGCAATATGAAACTCTTTAAAAATGTTACCAGAATGCTAAGAAAGGTTATCCGAAGGAGAAATTTGGAAAAAATATGTGTCTGTTACGTTTCACGTACATGCGATGACAGTTCTTCTGATCTTGTTTTAGAAGTTAATGCAAAAGAAAAAATAAACACTTATACGTATTTTGACAGGGCGAGACAAAATTAAGTGGAATATTTAAACAGTTAATACTAAACTATTCAGAGTGTATTGTTTCTTACATTTGCTTAAGTATATATATGTATATTTTTTATCTGTCCTTGCTAATTATTTACATGCAAGAAATAAATCGAAATGATTAAAACTGTTTTACTTGTTTGTTACTTACAATAGAGGAATTAATTAAAATGGTCGATACTGTTATTTGAGTGTTTATAATAAAAATTAAGCAACGAATTGTTCCAACACATTGCAATAAGTTAGTAAAACATGCATTAAATTAAAATAAATAGTCCAAATTTATCTCATGAATATTTATTGATGTAAATGTTGTGTCGCTGGAAACTTGCAGCTAAGATATATTCTAAAAGCAAGGCGATATTAGAAATGTGTTTAGAATTTGAAATTCATAGTATCAGCCACAATATAAATCAATAGCTGATGCCCGCGACTTCCTCTGCGTTGTAAATTATTTTAATAATATATTCTATGCACAGAGAAAAAAGATAAGCACCACATCGCTTGTCCCACTACACGCGTCGCTGAAAACGTAGTGTTTATAAAAATTGTAATTTATGATAACTTTATACGAAATGAAGCAATTGTTATGATTTATTTTGGTTAAAGACAAAGACTACGGATTTAAAAAGTACAACCAAAAAAAAGTCGAGGCAATCATACGAACTGCCGACGGAAATGAAAACTCACAACAATGAAATAACAGTATTCGTTTTTGAATTTTGAAATCAATTATAGTGTGAATTATTTAAATTTCATAATTTGTACATTGAAATTATTAACACTAGTCCGGTTTTCACATCTATTAGCTATCTGAGCAATAATTATACATATTTTATAATTTGTTAATTAACCAAACATATGATGGGATGCTCAAGCTCAATACAAAATATCAATATTATATGTATACGGGGCGTTATAACAGGTGAAGCTAGATTGGCCCAAGTGCAATACGTCACGAGGATGTCGAGGTCATCGGTAACGCGTCACGTGCATGTCGAGGTCATCGGTGAGGCGTCACGAATATGTTGAGGTCATCAGTGACACGAGAACGCATAAGTTTTTTTTTTAATATTATACGGGGCAAACGAACAGGTGGGTCATCTGATGGTAAGTGATCACCGCCGTCCATAGACACTAGCGACACCAGGGGAGTCGCAAGTGCGTTGCCGGCCTTTTAAATATGTGGGCCTCCGGCGCTCTCACTGACCGAACGAAACGCAACAGTGCAAACACTGTTACTTCACGTCGGTTTTCTGTGAGAGGGTGGTACTACCCCGGACGAGCCGACCCATTCATGCTGAAACCAGTAATAGCTTCAGCGTAGCTCTACCACCTACGAAAACGAAGTTTCTCACCTAACAAAAATCGCTCAACGCCGTTAAAGACATTTTCACTTCAAAACTTGATCGAAATCTATCCCGTAGTTTTTGAGTGAGGCTCACACGATAACCGTCCTGTATTGCTTTATTTATATAGATTGGGATCGATAAATAATTTTAAATATGATTATTTTCGTTTAGTAGGTATGTACAATCCTATTTTGTAACTCATGAAGACTGAGCACAGTTGTAATAAGTCATTGTATGGTGGTGCTTATCAGGATATTACACTTTCATTCCTGTTAATCGTCTTGTGCTTACTTGTCCCTACGTCACATTGTCGAATTACGTAACCGTCGCGTCGTACCGCTCCGGATTATATTAAAATGCCTGTTCAAGACTATTAAATATTGTTAATGCCATTTGAACTAATAGCTTCAAATAATTCACGATAAGAACAAAAACAAATGTTACAAATAAATCAGTATATATAAGAATAATTTGCAGAATGTATGTAAACGCATTGATTCAGAACGGCTGTACTTATTTAGTTGTTTCGTTTTCTGTTCTGCTTTTGTCAGGACAAGGTTTGTTTAAAAAATAGAAAACAGAAACAGAAGAAAGCAGAAAGATCTTAAAAACATTGCCAGAACTGACACCCATTTATTAACTAAATACCAGGCGTAATAAAAATAAATAGATTATGTCTGTATATAGTTGTAGGGTATGAAGGCGCTTCTCATGATATTAAAAAAAAAATCAATAAAACTGCAAGTCAATTGTCACAGGCCACTCTGGAGGCAATTTTTTCACCAACAAAATCGTTCGCCATATATCTATAGTAATAGGATAGAATGTTTGTTCGTGACTATTTAGTAAGGTCAGAGATTTTCGAAATAACAGTTATTCATTATAAGAGCTGGCAATTAACAAATAAATTTTCCGTTACATAAATATTGGCTTAACAGATATACTTTATTATTTTCCCTTCCTTGGCATGGAAGAAAAACTTTATACATATATTTTGACCGTTTTTAATCGAGTTAAATATTCAATTCAATTCAAAGGTGACAAAGTAAAATACTATGAATAATAAGGTTGAATAAATAACAGACAGATTATATATAATACTATATGTATTTAAAAGAAATTGAAGCTGTTGAATAACGCTCTTCAAGGTTGCCAACAGAACAATAATGCCCCCAATATTGCAGTTATCCATAGACGACAATTACGTAAACTGCAACCGGACAACTAAAAACAAACAAATTAATTATAAAGTGTAATTTATTAATACAGAAATTAGAAATTAAAAATAATGTAGTGATCCAGTGTATGTGTATGTACCGAAGTGCGGGATATGGTCGCGTAATCAGGTTTCTACGGCCTCGTGACTGGAGTCGGCATTTTTCTCAACCTTACTGTTTCTATGTGGTGTCCTGCACGTGCCGTCCACATGTTCTGCGTCAAGACTTTACTTAATAGCGCTCGGTATAACACCTCTCATCTCAGATCAGCGACTATTTCAGAATTTAAGATGAAATATCGCTGTCGGCTTCTTCTGATCTTGAGATGATGATGGGGTTATTTGATTCTGTGCTGTTTCGGGATGTGTGTTCTGTGTTGTTCGTCGTTATTGTCTGGTTCCGTTGGCGAATGTGTACTCGGTAAAGTATTATGATACTGAACTGGTCTCTATCTGTGTAATCTATCTTGAATATCATGTAGTTTGCTCAGTATGATCGAGCTGATTTCGAGTGATGGTGGCACTAGTTCTTCTATAGTTTTATCGGATATGCTGGTTATCTTTATCAGTTGTTCTCGGCTTTGAAATGTTGATAATAGTGAATTCATCTGTTCGTCGCCTCCAGTCATATGGGATACTTTTTAGGAAGCTTCCGAATACAGTGATGGGTTCTTCTCGTTTACATGTGAGTTGGGGTTGTGTCGGATTCGAAAATACGATGACGTAGCGACGGTCACCCAGTTTCTCCATGGCTGAGTTCATTAGATTAATGGTCATTCTGTTTTAAGAGTTTTTCGTTGTTAGGCCTCCAATGATGTCGCAGATGTAGTCCGGGTGAGATCTCGTCTTGTGGTTAAATTGTTCTTCACAGATACATCGCTTACTGACCTTCGAGCTTTTTGTCTCTATGTGCACATGAATATTTCCAGTGATTATAATGAGAAGGAATGGGGCAATTATGTCTTGCCTATTCATATTAGGAACAATAATTAGTGGGTATAGTAAAAGTTCAAAGGGTATACTATTGGAAATCTAAAAGCGAAAACTTTCTGATTGCCACTATAATAGGATGCAGGTTTGATTACGTCGTAGTATTCCCTCAGCTCTATTTGTAGTAATTGATTATTACTATAAAAGGTTTTAAGTTTGACTAACATACTGCGTAATATGTTTGGGTATATCTTATTACAAAAACAAAGATGAACACGCGTGTTACATAAAGTTTCAGTTCAATCTTTAAAGTTCAACACATGTTCAAAATAATTTATAATAAAAGCGTGTCGAAACGGTCTCTAACTAAAAAACTGGTTTAAGTTTTTTTTTTTTATGCTAGCTAACTCTGTATAGCATTCATTCAAATCAGTCGCATCCCTCATAAACGTTCCATTACATACAGATATTATGCAAGCAATTTGCGTTTTTGAATAATATTTTTGTTCACATCTTCTTTAAGAATACTTATTTTATTTCAAGTAAAGTTGTTTATTATTATTGTGGCATTTTAGTTTAAAGAAAATTATGACACTGTTATTTTTTTTGCAAAGAAAACGGCCCACCTTCATAAAACACGAACCAAAAAGAGTAAATTAATATTTTACTCACTTCCTTTTACATAATACTTTATCTTAGTTTAAAAAAAGAATTTAAGATCCAATTATAAAATTCAAATAATACCTCATAAATATTTTTTTGAGGTCGGTACCAAGTCCCTATTTCGTTATGTAAAATATACATTTGAAGAGTATTTCCAATTTTCACTTTTTAGGCTGGAATAAAATTCAAATTGGCGCCGACTTCAAAATAAGTATAGAATAGGTATTATTTGAATTAGGTAATGGGATCTTAATACTTTTTCTATGTGAAATGAGGTGAATGAGATGTTATTTTACTCATTTGAGTCCGGGTTTTTTGAAGGCAGTTCGTTTGTCTTTGTATTTTTTTTTACACTTTTGATTTTGTGGTTTTCTAACAGAGGTTTTATTGTCTTTAATAATATATATTCTGAATTTATTTAAGTAAATCGTTATTTTTCATATATATTCTTTACGTTTTATTGTTTTAATTATTTTTTTGTCCGTTTCCTTCTTAACTGATTTCAGTTTCATATATTTTTTGTGATTAATTTGTTGCAGCGATGTTTTATAAAATTAAATTATCACAGTTTCCAGTGGTATACACAATATGATACTACGATTAAATATAACAATTTCATACGGCCAAATATTATGGAAGTCCAATATAAATGCTAAAAAAAAGTATGTACTATACATTTTTCTTTGCCTACTAAAACCATACACATGATCTTATGTTATGGAATGATAAAAACAAACATACATATACGATTCTAGAAATCGCAAGTAGTTTGCTGTTAGTTATTGAAGAGTTTTGTTACATACCTCCAAAGATCTTCATCAGATTCTAATGTACTAAAACATTTTCTGAGAAAATAAGTAGCCACCAACAAATATCCCATCCAAATTGGACTTGTAATTTTTGTGGAAATAGCAGACGTACAAACATATATACATGCGGTTGGAATACAGAACCACCTTTTTTGAAGTCGGTTAATAAGTAATATATAAGTTCAATATATATTATGTTAAAGTGCGTAAAGTAGAGAACAGTACAGTCGCAGATTAAATACATTGTCAAATGTCATATATGAGTATAGTCCGCGTCAAACTTTTTGACCGATCTTAAGTATCTGCGCAGAACACAAATTTAGGTATCAGAGGTAGACGGAACAGGCTCGCCCGCGCGCGTCCCTTGTACCTTATTGCACCCAGTCTGACACGTGTGCCAGTGTGCGTACTAATTGCAGTACAGACGCATTCAGAACAGTTTCATTGTTGTCAGTTACATGTTTATTATTATTATTATTATCAGTAGTGGTTTTCATTAGAGCGCCCGTCCACTTCTAAAAATTATGGTTCTATGGAAACCGTAACCCCATTACAAATAAATATTAATTGGTTTTTTTATTTGCTACAAATGTAAGTAATCTACAATAACACTATTATAGCGACATATATAATACTTACACAGTATACGCTACAAGATAACCAAACAGAAACAATTAATGTATAAGACGGATCGTTCAATTAAATTATGGGGACACCCAAAACTCATCGACCAGGTGGTGATCAATTACTATCTGGGGCTTATTATAACTAAGAAATACAGAATGTGAGGAACTGTTATTATTCTAGACTTATCTATTATTTTATTATTCCACTACTATTTTTCATCTTATTCATTCATTCATTTCAGCAAAAATTTAACTATTTTTGTTTATTCATTTTTTGTCTAATCTTTTGTAAATGACAGTACAGTAATGTAGCCAGTGTATATGACAGCTCAGTTGAAATATTAAAAAAAATCGTAAATTAGCTATCAAAGCGTTTAGAAGACAACCCAGTCGAAGTCATATCTTCACTGCACATACAAAATCTTCTGAAAATAGCAACGTGTGGTTATACTGCCACATCTCTTTTATTTAATGTGATAGAAAATATCAAATTGAATCGTAATTAATTAAAATTATATTATGTTATAAATAAAATGGAAATGGATTGTTATGGATTTATATTACGCCTCTCAAATTTACGAGACGCAAAGCGCATAACAGAACAAAGAAGAATTCAATTGTCATCAATATAATTTTGTGGCGATATAGGTACTGTTGTTCAGGATAACGTCCGTCGCCCTGAGCAGTGCTTTCTGCACAGGCCCGCGTGGTGGAGGCGCTTGTGCCGAGGTACTCCCACAGTTCGTCAGGGGGGGTTTAACACCCGCCCCTTCCTGAGGAGTCTACCATCTTGGCCCCTCAGACCGCAGACGGGGCCCCTGATCAGGGGCCGGCACCTGCCGGGGTGCAGAAGTAATGCCTTGGCAGTTCCTGCTCCCTGGCCAAATAGGTGTGTGAGGCACCATGGGGTTTTTAGTCCGTGGAAATCGGACATAACCTACCCCCCGCTGCCCGACGGGGTTGGTATCCGTTTCCCCATGTAAAAAAAAAAAGAAGAGAGCTTTTAATTTTGTATTTTGCCATTGAGGCTACATGCGCTTATTTTATTTTCATTTGTGAAAGCTACAACACAAAGCAATGGCAGTGTTAATATTCAGTTCCAGCTAAACAATACAGACTGCTCCAGAAGTCAGTCGATCACATTTCCGTCGAGCCCAATTTTAAAGTTTCATTAGCTATATCCACGTAATATTTGTTTTTTAATTTATATTGCGGCCACACGATCCCTAAAGAATCATGGGGGTTTGGGGTTTTGGAAAATTAGGAATGGGATTTGGTTTAGTCAATATTGTTTTTCGCATATTACTATTTCCATCGTTACTCTGTCGCAAGTCTTAAAGCAACTGAAACGTTTTCATTTATGTGTTATTTATTATTTTAGCATAAATTAGAATATTTTAAATGTTGATAATTGTATCATTAATAACGATTGAGCATTTGAAACCGGACCAAGGAGGGAAGGGGCTGGGGACCTGACTTTCCATTGCACATTGGTTCGGTAGACGGGTAGGCAGCTTGACCGGGCTGTCGTCGCGGTCAGGGCGTTCGCGCTGGGCCTTGTCGCCGGGGTGGCATGGTGCTTGCTTGTTCGATCCCGTGCCACTCCATAGCGCGGCAGACGGTATCTTGTGGGTTTTTTTAGTCAGTAAGAGTCTGACACCCCACAGTTCCCCAGGGCTGTGGGTGTCCAATGAAGGATTTCTTCCCACATTAAAAAAAAAAAAAAAAAAAAAAAAAAGGATCTGTTTGAAAAAAATGTGACTAATTACTTCTTTATACAAGTAATTGAAATAAGTAGTTCAATAGTGTCTATCACATCTATAAATATATATTTATGTATATTATAAAAACAATGTCGTATTTCGTGTCGATCTGTATGTTGTTTTAGTTCTTTAAACTTATTGAACGGTTTTCATTATGGCTTTCACTATAATTTAGAGAATTTCTTCCAGAATCATTAGGTGTATTATATATCTATAACACGTGTTATAGAGTAGAGGAAAGTCAATGTATCCTAATGAATTCGTATGTAAGAATTTTCAGCCCCTGACATTGTTAAACCTGTTTAAATGTCATGAGATACGAGTATATCAAAACAATATACCACAGCATTGTAAATTAAAAAAAAACATACCTATAAAAATTTTCTTCATGTCATAAAGTGATGTATATACCTGTCTACTAACAATAACCGAAAGTAATTATTTTTAATTTGTACATATTTTTAAAACATAATTTGGTTATGGAATGTAGATAAGAACTGACCTTTACAGCAAGTGACTTCAGTGAATTTGTTAGGAAATATCAAAGTTTTAAAATTATGCACAACAAGAAAAAAACAGGATGTGTCGTAAAGACACACGATAGAAGTGAAACTTTCGAATTACAGGGAAACATTTTACTTAAAAAATTACATCAAAAAACTAACGTCACACGTTGTTCCTAGGTGATCATGGCTGCTTTGCGGATGACACCTAAGTCGTAGCCCAAAGTGGGGAATGGGGAAAATTGATGCACCTGGCCACAGTGGCTACAACCTTCTTGGTCGGACGCATCCGACGGCTAGGCCTCAGAGCGTCCCTCGAAAAGGCCGAGGCCTTACTTTTTCATGGGCCTCGGCGGGCGCCACTTCCTAGGGCACACATTTTAATGGAGGGCATCCGGATCAGGGTCGAGGCCTAAACGAAATATCTGGGCCTCACCATGGACGGACGCTGGCTGTTCGAGCCCCATTTTAAGGTGAGAGGTGGCGGCAGGACCTGGCGGATGCGCGTTACAGTACATATAATATCGACACCGTCCGCCCAGTCCTGTCAGAATGGTGCAACAGGGAGTTGGGTTCCCTGACGTTCAGACTGGTACAGATGCTGATCGGGCACGGGTGCTTCGGTTGGTACCTGTACCGGATCACATCATCATCACCGGCACGGAGGTCGCGGCCATGCTCGGCAGCGAAACAAGATGGAATACAGTGGCCTCCTTTTGTGAGAATCCTCTAAGGGTCTTCTCCGTCAAAGCAGAGTCGGTGGGAGGAGGCGGCCCTTTGTCCATCTCCTTCCATGTCCGTAGCTGAACCTAGGGGGATGGGCCGGGAGGTCCATCTCCACATTGCACAGGTTCGGTTGACGAGGAGGGGGTGGCTGGTGTGAACCCAGTTTGCCCTCCTTATTAGGACGACGCCCAGCGGACACCTTCCGCCGGGCTGGTAGTTGGGGAAGCATGGTGATAGCACTGCACAATCCCATGTCGCCCCAACCAAGCGGCGGCCAGTACACCGTGGAGCTTTAGCGAGTAAGGTCTTAAGATTATTTTGCACTAGTAACAACTAAAATGAAATTTAAACTTATTGTTCTATACCAAGTTTTTAATCATACCTATCATTAAAAAAAGCTATTCTCTCCGGTTTTCATAACTGGATATGAAAGATAAGAATACCCTAAAATTATTAAACGATCAAATACAAAGGTTAGTAGATACATCTACAAATTATAAGACACATGAGAACTGGTGCGGAGAAACACACGAAAACTCATGAAGACTGAGCAGAGTTGTAATAAGTCATTCTGTGGTAATACTTATCAAGATATTAAGCTTCGGTATGTGACGAGTGTTCCGTCTCCGCGTTTAATTCCCGTAAATCTTCTTGTAGCAGGTGCCGCGACGTAATCATCGCATTGTCGTTTTAAGTTGCGTAACCGTCGCGACGTACCGCTTCGAATTATATTAAAATGTATGTTCGAGGCTGTTAAATATTGTTAGAGAGATTTGAAATAATAACTTCAAATAATTCTTCATAAGAACAAAAATAAGAATATGAGTAAATTTATGATACGTCATATAATAATCAGAGTCGTTTCAGCCGTCTTTGACCTAAATTCAGACGTATATAGTTAGTTTAGTACGCAACATTTGATTTAATATGTCGAGCAAGCAAATTTTAACCGGACATTTCACTTTTCTTCCCGACGCAACCCGACGTACCAAATCAAATACTAGGTACTCTATATTTAATGGTTCAAGGTACCTATAATATAATTTAAAGAAAAGATACAAGAATGTACAGATTACATTTTTTAATAAAGCTTATTAAAATTGCAATCCGGCACGTTTAATAATTCGTCTCCAGAATCCCAGTGAGCCATTGTAAAAAACTCTGCCTTGTTTTAAAGTCTCTCCGATATCTAAATAACTTCTCCCATCATCGTATTCACGCCACACCGTACCCAACGATGTATCCGGAGTGGGGTTGCTGTAACCACATAAATAATTTAATTAACTACCGATTCGATGGTTAACTGTTTCGACATGAACATTTTTTAATTCCATGTAGTCAAATAACAATGGCAGTCATGGCCAAACTTTTTGGCCGCTCTGAATATAGAACTAAAATGCATAGGTATAAACACGTATTATGCTGTATGTATAATATTGAGATAACTTAAAGATAAACAAATGATAATTTTAGATTCCTATCATCATATTATTACTGTATTTTGTATTAAATTCTTGACTACATTATGCGCTAGCTCGAACTTACCTCTATATTCAGAGTAGTCAAAAAGAACAATGAGGTCTTTACCAATAGAAACTTGATGACAATATTGGCACATTAATTTTCTAGTATAACGATACCATTTGAATTATATTGCTATTATTTGAACCGAGGCATACAAGTATTTCATTCGTTTTTTTTGGTATATACTTTGTACCTTCATCTTGTGAAAGTTTGATATGGTTTACAGTTACAATTACAGTACAATTAGTTTCAATTGGTGGGCATTGTTGTTTTTAATATCTAAATAACTAGCAACACATTATATGTCATTTTATTATCTAATACAAAAACGAATTGTAAGTAAACAATATACTGAAATTATTTGAAGTAAAAGAATTGATTTAATAATTCTCTATAAATAATAATCAATTGCCCAATGCATGTCAGCCTAACACTTCAGAATGGCTGAATCTACTTGGCTGATTCTTGTTTTGTTGTGGTTGTAATTATGAGAAAAAGGTTTGTATGAAAGTAAATGTTTCATAGGTCGTAAGGAAAAGCTTAAAATTTGAGGTAAAAATCTCCTTATAAAAATTTCATGACAACTATTCGGATTATCAAATAATGTAAGAAACAAAGGTAGTTAATCAGAAAAGAATTAAGTTTGATGACAGACGAATTTATGGGTAGAACAAGATCGACAAAGGTATGGAAGGATTGTGAGAATGAATCATATATATATATATATAAAGTGTGTGAATACTGAGATGACATCTGACAGGGGAGAGTGCAAGAGAAAGGTATATCGTGCCGACTTAGGTGGAATAGTTGTAAGAATATCATGATTATTCATGGCTCTAGTCATGAGTAAGTTGAATGGAGTTCTGTATTTTGTAAATTGCTTCACGGCTTTATCCTTTACTTGAAGTTATGGGCATTTTTATCAATTTTATTCGCATAACCACCTAAACAGTACCTTGATTTAGTAATGAGCAACAGCAAAATTTTGTCAATAATTTGAAAATGCAAAGAAAATGGTTTTTTCTTTTCTCATCTGTAACACAGAACATATGGAAAGATTAGTGATATGCATCACTTAGCGTTACTTTGTACCAAGTATAGGGCGAATAGTATGAATTAAAGTTATTAAATTGTAGGTGTTTGTCGCAGTATTTTGATAAAACTTTGTGCGGATGTCGCTGATATGTTCTATAACCTAGTAGTGCAATATGTTCAGTAGAATTGATGAAATCCCGAAAAGGATATATTACAATGCAGCTGATATTTTTTTAATAAAAATACCTAAACATGCATATTTTGAAATTTCAAATTATTTATCTGATGTTATTAACAATATTATGGTAGTATTATGGTTAAAATTTGTAACGTTATATAGACAACTTACCCATATTTGGCAAAATTGGTGAACAAAATGCACATTTTTTCTATTAATGTATAAGATATGCTACCTTTCACTACAGGCAAATTGTATTTTTTTGCATCAAATAGATACATTTGATCATCAATGTGACTCGCTCCAATTATACCATATTTCAAACCAGCCCGGGCATAAACATTTCTTTCGGAAACGCCAGAAAACTGGTAAAAGTAACGGGTAAAGTTATCCGTTTTTGGCATCATATTAATATATCTATGGACGTCATAGACTACATAGTAATAGGAGAAGAAATTTACAAAAATGTCCATATTTTCAAAACTGATGAACTTTTTCCCATAATAGTAATCACGTATGCATTTGCCCAATTGAAAATATTCATACGGAGACAATTTTATGATTATTTTCCTTGGAACAAAAAGCTCATTATATGTTGGGTAATACGTCAAGATATCCGCTTCAAGCTTAGTGGCAAAATACAATGCTTCCTTATTCACATGTCCAATCATTAAGTCTGCATTATTAATCATACCATTTTGCAAAAGTTTATTAGGATCTTCGATCAAGAAATGATCCATGCAAAAATTTTTCTCAACTACTGGTGTAAAATCTGAAGATATAATTAAGGTTCTAGTAATGTTATCTGATATGAAAACATTAGGTTTTAGACTAACAAGTTTCTCAGCTGGCACACTTTGGAGAAATTCGAAAAGTTCGGTAATATTTTGAGTTTCTAAACCAAGTTGTTTACCAACACTAAATGCTCTTGCTTTAGGTTTTATTGACATTGTCCAATCTATTAAAAATACTCCGCTCATTGATATTGCTCTTATAAAAAGACCTTTTGAACTTGGAGAAACTAAGTGAAGAGACACAGACACACCACCAGCGCTTTGACCAAAAATGGTGACTTTGTTAGGATTACCACCAAAATTGTGGATATTTCTTTGGACCCATTTCAATGCTGCTATTTGATCTTTTAATCCAGCGTTGCCAGGTACTTCAGGTGTCTCTAAACACAAAAATCCTAGGGCTCCTAGGCGATAGTTTATGGTAACTACAACAACATCATAATTAATAAGAAAATCTGGCCCAAATTCATCGACATCACCAGAACCAGACTGAAAATGTCCTCCGTGTATGTAAAACATAACTTCACGAGGAGTCTCAGGAGTTAATGACGAAGTATAAACATTGATAAAAAGGCAATCTTCATTGCCAGGTACAAACTCATTTGTAAGGAACGTGATTTGAGTACACTTAGACCCATGTTTTGTTGCATTTCTGATTCCGTTCCAAGGGCGAGGTGGTCGAGGAGCCTAAAATTAAATATATATATATTTTAATCTTATTTAAACTTAGCCCGAACAAGTAAATAATACTTGTACACGCATCTGAAATATCACATGGGTATATCTTAGAGATTGTTACTATGCGTCTTACTTCTTTGCGGTAATGATATTAAAATTAAATTGCATTTTTCATCTTAAAAATTTCACTGATTGGTAACTTACCATAAACCTTAATTTTCCGATAGGCGGCTCTGCGTATGGAATTCCCTTAAAACTGTAATAGGATTTTTTATTTAGTGAGGCGATCAGACGTTCTCCTCTCAACCAGCCCTGTTCTACTTTAACCTCAGTCATATTTACATATTGTATCTGGAAATTGATATAGTTTATCCATGAAGTGATTTTAGAATACTCAAAGAATAAAGAAATAATGAGTTTGACGGATCACCACAATAATGGGCAAACTTTAGTCTGCTATATCTCACTACTAGTTTGCACTGTAGTATATCAACATCTTCACCATGCAATAGATAGTCATGGAAATTGGTACGTGTAATCTATTTGAACAAAGAAAATATTACATAAATTCATTTATAACTATTTCTAAAACGATGAATGAGTTCAACAAGTAACAGAAAACGCTTACGAAGCCACGAGCACAACTACTTATAGCAAAAAGTACATCATGTAAATATTTTCCGAATCCAAATATCTATTTTCTACACATACAAACTTTCATAGAGACCGGTTGCGTTGTATAAAAGTAAATCCTCCCCTGCGCAATCATGTCGCGAGATTTTTAAAATTGATAATATAAAATACTAAATGAGGAAAAAAAATTAAGTGTAACAAACTTTATAGTGATCGGTCAAGCGGTGTTCGAGTTTATTAATTTTCAATATAACATACATATATTGATATCCATTGCCTTACACTTGCGTATTAAGTTAAATAAAGGCATTTGTAATCGAATAAATATTCATAATGAAATCCTCATACAATCAATACCAATATCAACAAGACAATAAATCATCAATCATATCATCATTCAATTAAATAAATAGACAACATTTGAACAATGTGAACATAAGAAAAGGCTTTTAAACTTTATAAATACATAAAATGAAATTAAGATTTTAATTAACTAATTGAATCTCTTACCAATATTGTGATACTAAGGAGCGAAGATAAAAACATGTCACCGTGCGAAGACACTACTTAGTAAATTGCACTTAACAAGTTAATCAAGGAAACGTTAAGAACAAAAGAACCTGGAATGATATTACGACAATATGGTTATAAACAAAGCATGTTTATGTTCTTGGCACAAAATAAATAAGTACAGTAAGAAGACTAGGGCTTCTGAAGACATATATTCTAGTCATCTACCTTCGGCTGTAGAAAAGAGGCCGGTAGTCACAATCATCATCATCAGCCTGTAAGAGACCCACTGGACTCTTCCCGAAGAAAGCTATGGGCATCATGATTAGCACGCCAGTCAACGACTTATTGGCAATTTCTAACTCAAAAAAATCCACAATTCTGTATTATCCCACATACGGTGGTACTACAAGAACATTTCTCAGATTTCGTCACGATGTTTTAGTTCATCGTGAACTGATAGTGTTACCAATTTAAATTAGTAAGTATACATGAATTCCGAAAATTTTATTGGTGCATGTCGAGGTTCGAACCTGCCAACATCAGATTGATATTCCATCGATCAAATCGCTCGATCACCACCACTTTTCGGTTTATAGTCACAATCCTTTATGAAAGTTTCGTTTCCATAAAAGAAAATATTATGGTATTTAAATGAATCTAAATCCGTTGATAAAATACACAATGCTTGAAGAGTTGCATATTGTGCTGTGATATGGACGCTTATTCTTAAGGCTGTGCACAAAATACAAGTGGGATAGAGAACAGTGAACTGCAGCAAATTGTGTGCCATATTACAAGATCAGTTGAGAAATATCGAGATCCAACCTTATAATGAGGTTGTCTTTCGAAAGATAATCATGAAAGTGAAGTGGTGTTAAGTTAGGTAATATGATGGATGAGATTAGCACAAGACTGGCAGAAGTGGCAGGCAAGAAAGTAAGCTTATACTCAACAATGGGTAATTATGGGTTGAAAATGTTGATTTCCAATTTATAATAATGTATTTTGTTACTGAAAAGTACTTCTATCGGCTATAGTATATTCGATCGATATGACTGTTGCAGTTTTATGTGTTATAAAGCCTTGTTCTTACGTATTTTGCAATATGTTATATGAAAACACACAAGGCATAGAAAATTCTTAATCTGTAACTCTTTCTAAGAAACTCTTTAATATAGGACACTTTATATATTATATTTTTATTCAATAAATTCAAAATCTTCCTCCACTAATTCTACATATTTAGCTTCTACATCAGTTAGTATGTAAATGCTGTCACACAAAGTAATCATTACACGTATAATTAAGTGCAGATACTTGCAACTGGTTATCGATCGACTTGATCCGAAATCCTTGTATGTGTGGTTTTAATAGAAATCGTGCCAATTATCCGTCCTTTTATGAAGCTGGCCTTAT
This sequence comes from Antheraea assamensis, assembly GCA_035772565.1. Classification (NCBI taxonomy): domain Eukaryota; kingdom Metazoa; phylum Arthropoda; class Insecta; order Lepidoptera; family Saturniidae; genus Antheraea; species Antheraea assamensis. The sequence continues at coordinate 1,374,367 of JAQQSE010000012.1, forward strand.
TTACTTATTTATTTCATGTGTCCAAGTTGTATGGTAAACGAAAAATGTGAAGCATGTGCAGTAGATATGGTGACCAAATATATACTATTTAAACGTTCAGAATTTTCGTGAATTTTGTTTTACATTTTAATCGCAGTCTCAATGTATACTTTATTTAAATTGTCTCATTGAAATAAATGTTTTATTTATAAAAAAAAAGAAAAGTAATTATAATTACAGTCTGAAAACAGTAGTTACAGTTATATACATAAGAAATTTAATATAACAATTTGTTTTGAACTTCAAACAATATTAAAGGTTTACATGGTAAGATGGTGGTACAGCAAGTGGTTAACTCCTAGACTCAGGGCTCTGGGAAATACGTTGATTAATAAAAGATATTTTTAATTTTATGAAATTTGATGTTGAATAACAATTACATTTAATGACTGCATAAATATATAACTTAAGATTCTAAAATATAAGATTATAAGATTGGTCGGCAACACAACAGCGATGTCCCTGGTGTTGCAGTTGTTCATAGGCGACGGTAACCATTTCACATCAGATGGGCCGTCTGTCTGTTTGCTGCTCTTTGGCATAAAAGAAAAAAAAACCAAAACTAAAGTGGATCTGTCTCAAAAGTGCAGTTGCCGAAACCTACCTACGGGTGCTTGGCCAGATGGGTTTTACAAAAATTACTATGGTTATACTATGGTTTTAATGTTTTCCTTCATCGAAAGCTCCGGCTGATTGCAAGATTAATATCCGCCAATCTATCGATAGTTTTTTATTGTAACGGCATAACTATAGAGATTTAATAGCGAATATGAACCTTGGAAATTGTCGTTTGTCTTTTTTTCTATTTGAATTAATTTGGAAATGGATTGATCCGTTTTTTATGATTTTTTTTTATATGGAAAACTTATTATTGCGTCACTATTATGGAACCATAAATATTAATAATACATAAATATTATATTTATTACTAAATATTCCATCGTATTTACTTCCCATAATAGATTATTAGGATATGCAACATACGTTCAAATCTGTAATATTCCTTACAACACAGTAAAACTATATAAAAAAATACCTAAGCTAAAAAAATATATAAACACGACCTTACATAACTTTCTAATGACATGTTTTTATCAAATAGAAGACAATGACACTTCCATACAATTAATATAATCTCTTACCAACATTGTAATACCAGCGGATGTAATTAAAAAACTATTTCCATGTCATTAAAGTACATTAGCGACAGTTGATAATTAACACAAATTCACGCATTTAAATTGAATGTTTATAAAGTATTATCTCTTCGTATGACATGCGTGAATTTTTGCGTTCGTAATCAGGTTTTAATATAGTGTTATTTCTAAGAAATATACCGGTGCAACGATGAAAACGTAGTTATAAAAGTATGACGCCATCTATGATGACGTCATATTTTATCATTTAATTGAGATTCGAGCGAAAGTGCCCAATGCCCTTTTAAAAAAAATGATAAGCTGCTGTTGATTTGACCGTTTCAGCTTCACCTACGAGCGCTTAAGGTCTTCGCTAGCCCTAACTAGCTCAAGGAATTAAGAGAAGCCGGACCTCGGCTTGAATTGTTGCCTTGAACACAACGATCGCGAATCAAACTAATCTAACCGAGTTAACTAATCATACATGTATGCATTAGTCAAACACGTGCGTAATTTCAAGTGTGTTTTACCAACGCATACATGTATTTCAAATCTGGTATATTGATTAAAAACTAATGAAAATCGAAAAAATAAGTGAATAAATTAAAAATTCTTCCACAAAATGTGTACCTACGAGCCTTCTCTTTCCTCAAAGACCGGCAACGCATCTGTGATGCCTCTCGTGTCGCAGGTGTCCATGGGTGACGGTGATTACTTACCATCAGGTAACCCGTCTGTTTGCTTGCCTCCAATAGCATAAAAAAAACCTACCGAATTTGTGGGCACGTGTGTTGCAGTTGCGATATATTAGAAAACTAGAGAGTGAAGTGTCAGTGTATCGCACTAACAGTGTACTCAAGAGCTCTACTCCGGAAGATCGAACTTGCGTTTGAGACACTACCGTGAGGGTCGCGACGAATGTGTAGGAGCGAAATTCACCAAGAAACTAGACAGTGTAATATGTCGTTTATCACCGCTATTTTTGCGCTATGTCTTTTATACACTTGCACCCGATTCCTCTTAGAGGGTAGATTAATATTTTAAACGCTACATATAAATACTTTTTAAAAACTTCCGAATTTACGATCAGGCCCTGTCTTAGAAAAGGCTTTATTATTTTAACATAAAACTAAGAGGCACACAGATAATTGCCGCAGGATTAAAGGATTGCAAACCGAAATAGTCTGTGAATCTTATGTAATATGAAATTCATTGATTTATACAAATTTAAGTTCATATAACAAAGCAATTATTTCATGAATAGATCTACTCTGAATATGATATCAATTCCACATACAGAGATCCGGTCCCCGGAGCATACAAAGGGATCGAGATTCAACCTTCGCTGACAGATGGAAGATACCCGTTACCTGAAATTATAATCTGAAATATGTTTTTTTATGAATAGGTGGAAGGTCGCAGTATATGAGATTATCTTATGGTCCGTTAACCATTCCATTGTGGAAATTGTATTATATTTGACCAACTGCGACGTCAAATGTGATACTCTATTTATGTAAAAATAGCTTTTACTTACGGCTTCGCTCGCATTATTGTATAACAGTGTTTTTTTCTGAACGGTTGGTATACTAAATTTCATGGTGCTCAGTTTAGTAGTTAAAGTGTGAAAGCGTAACAAACAAACAAACACACTTTCGTATTTATTACTACATACGTATTAGTAGAGATTCAGTATTAACTTTAGTACATCTGAGAATAATTAAGCTCGAAGACAGTTTGACGAAGCACCATTAAAATTGAAATAATTGAATGTTTCAGAACCATCATTCTGTGGAAGCACCAAAAATATAACTTTGGTATTGAAATTATATTGACCGCTTTACTTGTCAAAGGAAACTACATAGTATTAAAGGCGGCATGCAAACCATAATTCATATGTATTAATTGCTTATAAAAGCTTTTTTTTTTTGTTTTGATTGCATATTTTATTATGTTATGGAAGTTCTATGTTTAATTTCGATAAAGAAAATAAATGCAGATTATAGAATTAGGTGAGTGGAAAATAATATATATTAAAATGGAGAGTAATGTAAAACATAGATACCTATATAAAGAAATCAGTTACCGAAAGTATGTACGCACGACATTACACAACGTGTAACCGTCCGCTTATTCTTTTTTTGTTATATGTGTAATTGTCAGAACGAACTTGAAAGAAAATTTTTAAAAGTTGTATGGAAAAGTGAAAAATTTAGATTAAAAAAATCCATATAAGAAAGTTAGTGAGTGAGTGAGATAGACGACAGTAGTTTAGTTATTTAGTTGCCATTTTATTTCGTTACATGGTTGTATTGTAAAAGGAACATGTGCTCTCATTTTTTCTGTTAGCAAACCCGGGCGCGCGGTTGTTAGAATCATATTTCATTGAAAAGAAAACCAAACAGAAGTTTTTTAAATACAGAAGGTATTTGTTGATTAGTTTTTTAATGTAGAAATGTTGTATTGTCTCATTTGGGATTGCCAAAATAACTAAAAATATAGTTGAAGGGTGTTTGTTTTATTTAATTAAAAGTTATGCCTAATGTGTACCGAGTTAGTTATTTATTTTAATTTTCAATCAGATTATAAAACTTAGTCGTATTAAAGAAAAACGTTATTATAATTAAATATATATTAGTTCTTTGTGGCACAAAAAGGTTCTGGTATCTCCAGATATTAAATAAACCACGTTTGAAAAGATAAATTTAAGTAAAAACACGCGAACGAAGTATATCTTATAAAGAATAGTAAATAAATGATTAAGAACATGCGAGTAATGAAGTAAAAATACTTTGTCTCAAAATACGTCAAGTCTACACGGAATTGAGCTCAGGTGTGTCCCCGTATGGGATGTTTTATCTCAAACACAGTTCTATTGAGAGTATTCGCGATGGAAGATTCCCTTTATTGTAGTCATTTTTCCCTTTGAGGTCTGTCGAGGGATGAGTGTTTGTCGTCAAATACGTTTTTCACGACGAGCACCTTGTTCGTGGGTGAACGCTCGCATTCCCTGTGTATGATTTAGGAAGTTTTGTAAACTCTGCTTATTTCATTAAATGCTATGTGGGTTGAGATGTTTGTTGATTGGCTGAAAGTACGGTATAATAATCATCGTATCCTTTTTCACGTTTGAATATTTTTTATTTTATATATTTTTATTTTATATTTTTTATTTTATAATTTTATTTACTAGTTGGTGTAATAAATAGTTGAATTACAAACTTTACTTAATTTAAAATTATTATTAAAAAAGTATTTGTAATAAATTCGTAATTAAAATATAAATATTCATAGTCCTTCTACGTTTTAGTAGGTGGTAGATTGTCGTGGAAAGAAATAATTCAGCAGTAAGAAATGATTCCCCTCCTTCCCAAAAACTTATCTCTAAAACATTTTACAATACAAAATACCACTTTTTGATAATGATAATGTAATAATATAGGTAAATATATTTTGCAATTGAAAACGCAAAGTAAGAAAACTAGATAAAAACAATCATAATAACAGTCGAAAGTCCTAGGTGTGCCATCAAATCGCTATGTAATTCCTACGAGCTGCCATCACGTTTCTTCCGACGGCGCAGCGTGTGGTCTAATTTATGAACTGATGGAGTATAATTTCGTTATTTGTTTGTGTCGCATAATAATATGTAATTTGTAATAGTTGAATTCATTTTATTATCAATATTTTCATATGGATTTCTTGGAGTTTAAAATCGCCAATACGTCGTGGGCTGGCGTAGTGATTATACCTATACCTCCCTTTGGGAAAAGCCTTATGGCCTTATAGTAAGTCTCGTTCTGAGTAATGTATGTGTCTGTACATGATTGTATCTCTATCAACTACAATGTACACGGTGATAAACCCGTTACAGTGATTCTAATATTTTGTTGCGATTCAAGACCAGTTAGTGTGTATTCAGCTACGGCAGCGTAGTGACAACGGTTACCAATTGATTGCTGATCAAAAGGTGATCACCATTGTTTAGGATTGTACTGCCGTACCACTAAAAAGTAGTACATAATCTATTATTTGACACTTTAGGTTCTTATTTTGTATAAGAAATATTCCTTAATTCGACCACATTGAACAAGTCACAATAAATGATAATAAAAATATATGTTACTACAAACTTATGCTTGAAATCCGCAACTAATTTGTAACTGTAACTTAGATACAATGTAAGCGTTTATATAAAGTTAGCGCTATTTCGATTTCAACGTAGAAGTTTTGAAATAGCAACATTTCTCAGGCGGTTTAATTTAGGAGATTTTAAAGATATTTGCCATTATATTATACCTTGTATCTAGTATTTTCTTGGTTCAAGAAAACCACAAAAAAATTAAATGTTTAAAAAAATCAATGTTTTTACAGAGACCGTGTCATTCTTTAGCATGAGACTAGAATCGAATTTTTAAAAACACTATTATATTATTTTATCAAAATGACTGAAACCACACTATAATTTACATTATTAATATAAATTTCAAAAGTTTGTTTTGTATTTTATAGTCAATTTTTTTTTTGTTGAAATATGATTATTTAACAGCAAAATGTAGATTAGAAAGTACGTTAAGCCAGAACAAAGGAGAGGGTGACGCTGCGGAGAGGGGCTACCATTGAGCAGCGTGGGTTATCGGGGGCCAAGTGCATGTTACCATAAAGCGCATCTTAATCGCGTCTATGTGTAGGCTATTAATGTAACATATGTGCTTTATACAGAATATATTTAAGCTTGCCTAATTGTGTTAACAATATTCAAAAATTAAAAAGATTATTGAGGACACAATTAGTTTGGTAAATATTATTTCATATAAAGAATCACGTTATCTATTAGAATTCAACAGCGTAACGGCGAATATATCATTGTTGAAGATATACAATCTTCTATTTTAAAATTTCATCCAACTTCTATTTCAGAGTTTTGATTTAATGGAGGAAAAAAACTGTGATAAAAAAGTATTAGTTAGTTTATTTAACTGTAAACTTTTAGCGAGAAAACTATTTAACTACAAGAATGTCCATTACAATAACAGAAAGGAATTGTAAAGCGAAAATCGGATAGAGTTGAGTATGGAGACTTGAAGCTTTAGGGTTTAATTAAGCGAGTATACATGAATATGCGTTAAATCCTACATATGTTTCAGCAAATGTCGGTAAGTTTGTTATAACTGATAAACTCTTTTACGATCCGTTAAACCCCACTGAAAATACTAATATGAAATTTGGCTTAGACTATGCTGCCTCTACTTATGAGTTCTTTTGAAATAGTTTTGAATGTTACTGAAATTGAAATTGGATGTAGGTCTAATTAATATTATGTGGTAATTGTAATCCAAATCGAGGCCAATTATTTTAAGCAATAAGTAAAGTAGAATTTTACTTCACAGAAATCATTAAAATTTCTGTATTTTTTCATGAAGAAGGGTTTTAAGCTAATCGTTTTGCTATAATGCGTCACTAGGTGGCATTACAGTACATAAATGTTTTTAATTGATTATCAAAAACGCAAATTAAATTATATGCAGATATTTTAACACGGAAAGTATTTACACAAATTTATTTCACTAGAACTTAAATATACAACAAACGCATGTGCAGGCATGGACACAGCTGGTTAGATAAGAAGTAAATGAATATTACATCCATCAAAAGGCAATTCACTATTAATAAATAATGACACAGGATGATTAAAAAAACATATGACATCGTTCTAACACTGTGTTTATGTACCACAAGTAAAGATATTATTTCAAGAAGCTCCTTCTGTTATGCGACAAAATACTCTATGTTTGAAGTAAAATAATAGGCCAATTATCCTTATTGCTTTGTCTGCGTTCGCCTGAGGGAAGACAATTATTTGCCCTCATTTTCGTATTTGTTTGACAAAGATGCCATTTACTGTTTTGTGATGATATAGTTATAGGTATATCTAGATGTGTGGGCATTTACGCGTTAATTCATGTGTAATATTTTATATTGAGAGTGTATAATAAGGGAAATAGAAGCATTACTTTTGAGTCCAATTATACACGTTGGTTTAGCATCTAAAACAGTTAACACCTCACACCAATCTTTCACAGAAAGACTTTTCAAGGTTTTAGAAATTGAAACTAAATGGATCTCGTAAAGATATCATTATTTCTACAGTTTCATCTCAAGCACTGAAATTTATTTTTGATCTTCAGAATCTTTGTTACGTTTTGATTCTGACTCAACTTATTTAGTTCTAATAATGTTTGATGCCTCTATGCATTATAAATCAACTATTAATTGTTTCACATAAATATTACTACCTTGATAATGCAGTAATGCCATTATTATATAGGTTTTTTATTTATTATGTAAAAGTGATAATTCTATAATCCATACAGGTTACTGCTATCTCAATATACTTTAATAATAAAATTATGATGAACAAATAATATATTCTGTTTTCCTTTTCGCTTTATATACTATACTTCTTTATTTCACAAATATTAAGGACAGTAAATTTGCGGAAAATTGTTATGTTCAAGTACCAATATCACTTGCTTAATAATTGAACCTACATTGACAAATTTGAAACAAAGAAGAAGCATCTATTTTGTTACAATCAAGTTATATTGAAAGATAACACTAATTTTATTGTTAATATATTCACTCTCTCTCACTCATATACACTATTGTAAAAGTAAAACTCTCTGGTAAAAGGAGAAAGGACATTCTTTTCTCATTTTTTTTTTGTTCCATGTGTAAAAATAAATAAATATTGTTAGGAAAGTGATTTTTATTAGAAACTCAAATAAAAGGATAAGTTTAAGTAATCAATAGTTAAATAAAAATATAACTCAACACTAATAAAATGTCTTCTAAAGGATTTTTTTATGAATACAGAAAACCGCTTCGCTTATGATCTTACGCCGAACGATGTCCGCCGTTGATTTTAGCATACTAATGGGAATATTTAGTGTTACCTCGTACCCGTGGTTAGTTATAACGGGGTTTGGATGACGGTTCGACGGAATTCAAATTAATAGATACCACCGGAATAAACGCTCTTATATTTACATGGATTATTTTGTTATATAATTCCGGTTCTCCTTTCTTTTTATCTTTATATTATATTTAATAACAACACATGAAATAGACAATAATGTCACATACGATCGTTTATTTGTAAATTTATTAACTACAAAAGAAACAAAAAATGGATAATGTATCCAATTCGTAATTGAGGTATCTCATATGACGCAGACAGTGTAATAAGCGAGGTTCTGAAATTCGTTCGTATACTGCGTATATTTAATAAGTATATATGGGAATACATTTTTTTTCCTCTGATGTTTATTTGTAGGGTTATGGACTTCTAAAGAATAGTCATCGTAATTAAAGTTCGGATATTTCGAACAACATCTATAATATAAAAATGAATCGCTAAATGTGTTGCTAAGCGCAAATCTCGAGAACAGCTGAACCGATTTCGCTAGTTCTTTTTTTAGGATATTCCTTCAAGTACAAGGATGGATCTTACGGAGAGAACAATAAAAAAAATTGCCTGAAAAAGTCTTCTTCTTCTTCTTCTTAATTTGTGGCGCCGTGTGTAGGTAATACACAATTCCGCCAATGTCATGTAGATTCAGAGTGAGCGTTGTCTGTGGCAGATAGTGTCATAAACGAAGGAGAGCAATTAAAAATATAATTTGTGAAAAGAAAATAATTATTTAGTGTAGCTTATATTCAGACCGAGTTATTGTAAAAAAATAGATACAGCCAAAATTAGATATATAACGATTGAGACATAGATATTCAGATTAAAGTTTGATTTTGTTAATTTTAATAAATAAGGAAAAGGCGTGTAAAATTAAAGGGTTATTATTCACTAAAGCTAAGAGACACATAAGGTTAGTAGGACGAGGAATATAAGCAGGAAGGATATCATACAGGGAGAATCTGTTTCGCGAACAATTGAAAAATATATGATCTGGAGAACCGTCCTCTAGGCCGCATTCGCAGAGAGAATGATTCCTAATCCTTAATTTAGATAGATGCACTGGTGTACAAGAATGACCTAGACGAAGGCGACAGATGATGGAAGTTACAGCCTTACTAAAATATGGAAATTTAAAAAACCATGGCTTTTGAGGAATATCGATTTGTAAAGTGCCATAATTTCTGCCTTTATATTTTCTGGAGAGATTCCAATCCTTTTGCCATGCTTCTAACAATCTAGTTTTGGCTAGAGAACGTAGATCTTCGGTATATAAACTATAATGGTCCATGGATCCGGACTGGACAGCATTTTTTGCACAGGAATCTGCTGATTCGTTCCCTGAGATTCCACTATGTCCTGGAATCCAAGCTAACACTGTTTTGATACCTAAAATATGACAATTGTATAATTCCTCTCTAATATTCAAAATCATCGGATGTCTGGATTTGGAGCGGAAGGGATTGGAAAGTATAGCCTGTAAACAACTTTTACTGTCAGTGAAGATAATTGCTTTTTCTAATTTGTGTGACTTAATGAATAAAACAGACTCGAAAATTGCAGTAGCTTCCCCAGTGAAAACCGATGTTAGAGGGGGACATTTAAAGTTAAGAATAATCCTATATCTAGGTATTCAAACTGCAGCGCCCACGTTACCAAGATTAGACAGCTTAGATGCATCAGTATAAAAAGGGATCCAGCTTTCCCAGTCCCTAGTCAATATGCTGTTGAAAATAATGTTAGTTTGATAAGTGTCTCTATCAACACCAAAGTCCAATATGATTGTCGGCCTGAAGGTGAGAGCTAAATAGTTAGTGCGATATAAAGGATTTATGGATGATTTGAAAATGGGATATACGATTCTGTTTATTTTAATGAAAGATTGAAGAACACAAGGAAGCGATTTCACAGATTGGTAACCTCTGGATTCAAATGTCTGTAGGAGATTTTGTAAACGACGAATTAAAGTATGGTTTGGATTTTGATAAACCTTAAAAAGAAACCGGTCAGAGATATATTGTCTGCGTAAGTATAAGGGAGGGTCAACACATTCGACTTGGAGAGCATTTGTCGGGGAAGATTTCATTGCCCCTATGATAATTCTAAGGCTTTTGTGTTGAATTTTATTTAATTTGTCTAAGGCTGATTTATTACACGGGTCTAAAAGGAATGTACCGTAATCCAAGTGACTACGAATAATAGAATTATACAGTATTTTTTGTGAGAAGGAGTGGGAACCCCACCAAACTCCAGATAAAGAACGGAGAATATTCAACGATTTTTCACATTTTTCAACAAGGAAATTGATGTGAGGGAGACCAGACAGTTTTCTATCTAAAATCATACCTAAAAATTTAACATGATCTTTTAGAGGAATAGTTTCACCATTGTAAGATATTTCAACGTTTACGGTTACCTTTCTTCTAGAGAATATTATACCTGAACATTTAGGTACAGATAGAGAGAGACCATGATTGTCCAACCATTGCCCCAAATAATATAACGCAGAATTTAATTGTTCCGTAGCGTTAATAATAGAAGTTGAAGATGCATATAAAGAAATATCATCAGCATATTGCAGGATCTGGCAAAACGATTCAACGGTTTGATTGAGGTCTGCTGTATAAATATTGTATAACAATGGACTTAGAACAGACCCTTGAGGAAGACCTTTCCATGTTAATCTTGGGCCTAGAATACTTTCGTTAAATTTAACATAAGTCTCTCTTTCCATTAGGAGGCTGCTTATATAATTGATCATCCTCGCTGGGATACTCAGCTGAACAAGTTTATTCCTGAGTACTGGAAGAAGAACGCTATCATAAGCAGATTCTACATCTAAAAATACTGCAACTAAAAATTCCTTCTTCTGGAAAGAGTGACGAATATCAGTCGTTATAATACTAAGGTTATCCAATGTACTCATATTTTTTCTAAAACCGGTCTGTGATTGGTCTAATAGACCTTTACTTTCAAGGAACCACTCTAACCGATTCTTAACCAAATGTTCCATTATTTTAGAAAGAGCTGATGATAAAGAGATAGGCCTATAGGATTGTGGATCTGTGGGATTTTTGCCAAATTTTAGGATGGGGATAATTAAATGCGCTTTCCAAGATGCAGGAACTAAATTATTAGAATATAGTAAGTTAATTACTTCAAGGAAGAACAATTTTACCTTATTATTACTTTTGATAAGAAAAGAGTAGGGAACGAAATCAATACCGGGGGAAGACTCGGCAAGGTTTTCAATAGCAATCTGCAGCTCATTTAACGAAAAGATAGAATCTAACATTTGTTTTGAAGAGGATGGGATAGGATTATCCTGTATGAAAGTAAAAGAGTTACCTGGAAGCGAATTTTGATGAGGAACAAATGGAGGGGATATTTTGTCAAAAAAGCCTTCAATCCAACTAGATGTGTCGTTAAAACTTTTATTGATATTACTGATGGCCCCGCGGTAGCGTTTTATTTGTTTCCAAATAACCGTGGATGGAGTAAGGGGAGATAAACTTTCGCAAAACCGAATCCACCCTTTTTTCTTTTTTACAGATAAGAGTTTTTTGGCGCGAGCTGCGGTTTGTTGGTAATTCAGAAAATTATGAACAGTCATGGATGAGTTATATATAGCTTCTGCTTCCTTCCGTTTGCGAACAATTTCTGTACATTCGGAGTCCCACCAAGGCGGAGAAATTTTGTAAAAAGAATTTTGTTTTGTGGGAATGTGACTATCGGCTGCAAAAATCAGAGATCTTACAAAAGAGGAATAAGATTGAAGGATATTTTTGTTATTAGGAAGGGGAATAAGGTCCAATTTAGAATCTAGAGTAGTAGCGTAGGATGACCAATCGGCTTTATTCACATTATATTTACGTGTGGAGGGGGGTTTTTGGACAGGGGAAGATCTACCGGGAATGGTGATAATAATCGGATAGTGATCGCTTCCATGAGAATCGGTTAGGATTTCCCACGAAAGCAGGGATGCAAGAGATGGGGAACATACGGTTAAATCAACTGCGGTTCTTGGGTCTTGGAAAGGAGAAACTCTACGAGTGGGAGATCCGTCATTAATAACGCATATATTGGCTTCGTCAAATATATCTAGTAATGAATGAGCAAAAAGGTCAGAATGATGGGATCCCCACATGCGGTGATGTGCATTAAAGTCTCCCATAACGATAACTGGAGAAGGAAGAGAAGTTATTATGGTTTGAATATCTGCAATAAGCGATGAATGGGGAGTGGAGATGTACAATGATAAGAAAGATATATCGAACGCTCTCAAAGCCACAGCACTAATATTCGGACTGTGGGCCGGTAAAGGAATCTGGAAAAATGAAAGGTTTTGTCTAACAAATAAAGCGGTACCTGCGTAACCATCAGATCTGTCCTCACGGACACAGTAGTACCTCGGGACTCGGAAACAGGAACCTGGTAGTAGCCAAGTCTCGGAGACTGCGATGATTGATGGTGAAAACTTAGAAATCAAAAGTATTAGGTAATGTTTTTTATTATTTATGCTTTGGCTATTCCATTGTATTATTCGAGTCAGGTCCATTTTTATTAGTTAAAGATACTATTTTGTTAAGTTTCAGGGCAACGTTGGACGGTATGCTATCATCATACTTAGAAATTATATTTAAAACTAAAGATAACATTAAGTCTAACAAGTTATCGTTAGACGACGTAAGCGAAGAAGAAGGAACAGTTTCGGGATTAAGTGCACAACCGTTAGAGAGCGAAGAAGGGACATCAGCAATAATTGCTTGATGTGCTGATTTGTCATAAGATTTCCCTCCAGTGATAACTCTTGGGCGTCGAGAAGTGTACGTCGTTTTTTTGTATGAAAGAGGGAATGACTGTTGTGATGTTGGATTAATAGGTGAGGGAGTAGTTGCAAAAAGTTGTTGAGCTACTTCTGCATAGGATTTCCGAACAGTCGGGAATTGGGTTGAAGCTTCTTCGTATGATATGTTCTCCTGAGACATAACTACTTTAATAGACTTTTGTCTTAAATGCTCAGGGCAAGAAATATTCGTCGCAAAATGATTACCAGAACAAAGAACGCAAGAACTAGAATGTAGAGAGATGCTACATTCATCTCCACAATGCGGTTCTCCGCAACGGAAACAACGCGGTTTCGAGCGACACTGACTTTTTACATGACCGAATCGGCAACATTTTTGGCACTGGATAGTTGGATATGAATACTTTTCAACAGGAAGAGAAGTATAATAAGGATAAACTCGTTCAGGTAAAGTCTGTCCTTTAAAAGTTAATACTACGGATTGGGTTGGGACCCAGTTGATGGCTCCATCTGCCACAGTTTTCCGATTTAACCTGCGAGCCTTCAGAACTAAGCCACATCCCGTAGGCATTACCAGTGATTCCACTAGTTCGTCCATGGACCACTCTACGGGCACCCCACGAATCAAACCCATTCTAGTTAGATTATATGTTGGAATACTAGCTGTATATTTATTCTGAGAGAGGATCGGATTTTCCAAAAAATTATTCGCGTCTATGATCGTTTTAAATTCGATAGAGATTTTGTTTCTCCCCACCCTCTTAACTCCATCACTGCAAATATTTTCGATTTTGTTCTGATTTAGGAGTTGACCGAATTTGATCGGCCTTATAGATAGTCCAGCTGCCATATCGGGCTCTAAACGGGAAACGTGGATTATATACGGACCATTATCGGCGCTGCCGTACTTTTTTACTTCCGAGTTTAGTGAGGGATGTAAATAAATGGTTTGATATGATGCTGAAGCAGAGGAGGGATCTTTGATGATCTTTTTTGAGATGTTACATGATTCAGTATCTCCGTGGGGTCTTTTACCCGCAGTAGATGATATACTTTGTGATCTTTCCAAATGATCGGGAGGGTCAGGAGGGTCAGGAGGTCGTAACTCCATTGTTAAGCAATGGAGATATATAGGAAGGTTAACAAAGAACTTACTGTTGTGTGTAATTCACAATCCACCACCAAAATAATCCGGTCTTATATTAAAAACAAAGCGGAAAAAAGAAAAATGGCGAAAAAGAAAAAAAAATCCCACTAACACGTGTATAACCTATCAACACGCCGCTCGATCAAATTAAAATCCCAGTTCTCAAAACAACACTTTTCTATACTCCCTTACAAACGATTCGTAATAATACTTAAAACTCAATTTGAACTTTAATACTATGGCATAAAGTTTAAGTGATAGTGGAGAGGTTCCAGGAAAGCAAAACAATGAGTGACGTTAGTATCGTAAAAATGTGAATGCAATATTTATACGATGGTCCCGAATAGAAGAATGAGTATTAAAAAATCGACTGTTAAGCGTTACGAAGTTCGCCGGGGTCAGCTAGTTTGAAATAAAAATTGTGTTAAGCAATAATTTATTTTATTTCAAAATATATAATTTATAGTATATTTTTGCATATACTTGCTTATACGCAATAGGAAACTTTCACTGTATCAGAATAAATATACTTATAATCGATCGATCTGAAAAATAAGAGAAATGTGCTTATAATTATTTCACTTAACTTACGACACTTAGTTTTCATGAAACATCTCAATTTAAAAAATTTTCATGACAACAATGTCGTGGGCAGCAACTAGTGTTTCGCTAAATTTATTTAACCGTTGAAAACCTTCCATCCCTGAGGGCTTTTTAGTTGGCTTGTTATAAACTAAAAGGGTGTAGGACTGGAGGTCGAAAGTTTTAGTCATTACGATGTCTCACAGTTAAATATTTTGCGTGTTTTCAGAGTAATGACACTGTAGGGACATATAAGGAAGCAATTTGTAATGCGAGGGGATAAATTAGTGTTTAAAATTTTAAGTGATGATTGCTGCTCAGTGACTAGCGTGTTCGAACACCACGTCCATCGAAGTAGGTTTGAATTCTTACAAATAAGCCGGAGCTCTCCGCAATGGAAAATATCGCGGTGAAATCATAGCATGCTAAACCTAGAGAGAATTTGACTCTCGAGTGCAGTTATCCAAACACACCTATATACGTGATTGGTGATAGATTTTTAACTTGGTGTTTGTAGCCAGCCAGGCGGACTTAGAAAAATCCCTACCATCACGCTTTGGTTTCATAACGGTGTCTTTTTCAGCGAAACCTCAGGTTTATTTTAAAAGATTTGAATCTATGTCGATCTATTGAACGATAACCGCTTTGTTTGCTCATAAGAAGAGTACATTGTATACAAATAACCAGGTTGAGTGTCCGAGATATTGTTTGATTAAATATGTAAGTAATTCGCTGATTCCGTAATGTATTGTCGAAAGTACTTCTTGTCTCGGGAAGTATGGATATATTGGGGCAAGCTTTTTCTACTTTGATATTAAAATGTATGGAAAATGCACCCACCATTCATACGCGATACGTTGCTGTAAAGGAAAAATTGGCATATTTTCGTTTTGTGGGACATGTATCGACTCGAGTGTGACGTTTAATAACCCTTAGACATAATAATAGCTTTATAAAACTCCTGCGTTCGGACATATCTTTAATAGTCAAATTACTCATGCATAAAATGATTCATCGTATATTAAGTTAAGTTAATAGTGAAATGTACAATTTTTTGTCTATAGATTTTTTAGTAAGACTCTGTTTCAATGCTATGATCAAATATTAATGATATATTTATTTAAAGCTTAAATTTAAATGAAAGATTGGTGTTGTTTCTGTATATATTCAATATTTATTATGTACTAGCTGACCCCGCCGAACTTCGTACCGCCTAACAGTCGATTCTTTAAATATTTTTTTTTAATACTTATTCTGCTATTCGCGACCATCGTATAAATATTGACATTAATATATATACGATACTAACGTCACTCAATTGTTTTGCCTTCCCGGAACCTCTCCACTAACGCTTAAATTTTATGCTATAGTATTAAAGTTCAAATTGAGTTTTAAGTATTATTACGAATCGTTTGTATGGGAGTATAGAAAAGTGTTGTTTTGAGACTTTTTTAGGCAATTTTTTTAATTTTTCTCTCCGTAAGATCCATCCTCGTACTTCAAGGAATATTCTAAAAAAGAATTAGCGAAATCGGTTCAGCTGCTCTCGAGATTTGCGCTTAGCAACACATTTAGCGATTCATTTTTATATTATAGTTTATTCTCATAATATAATATATTTTCAATTTAATAAACTATTGAGGTAATTTGATTTCCAAAAATGAATGTAGATAACGACATGTATTTGGTATTGGATTTTTAAAAATGTTACGAACTGCTACTGTGTTTTTAGTTATAAAACCAGATTATAAATAGATTAACACTTATATTCGTTATTATAAGAAATTCTGTAAATTTTTATCTGGATTTTCAATAATTATTATATGGTAAAAATTAATTTAATATCCAATGAAATTAAAAAGTTCTATTACCTAGTTAAATGTCGACACGTTTTATTAGTCGAAGACGACATTGGCTACTGTATTGGGCTTGTCCAATGCTGACGCAGGGTCAGTGCCTCGTCGCATACGTGCCTCGACTCTCAAACACCATCACCTTACTGATACCATTTATGATAAAACAAAGACCCATAAACCAATTATCATAGTATAAATTGGCCCTTTCAAATCTGATCTATATCATTCGTGCATCATCAAGCAAAGATGAAGTGTGTCTTGGTATTTCTGTTCGCTGCCGGTGTCATCGCTGAGCTTCCTCGCTTCAGACCGGCGAGGTTCAGATTCCAGAGAATAGAACTGGCACCGACAACAACGGATTCACCAACTGAACAGACTACAGAAGAGTCAGGCCCGTACCCTCCATCTGGATGGAAGCCCGATGGCGCACCTTTCACGTTACCGACTGAAGAACAGCCAGATGATACCTACGGGCCTCCGAAAGAAGCTGCTCAGAGTGGTCCGTATCCTCCCTCTGGCTGGAAACCCGACGGTCCGGCTTTCGACCTGCCACAGAAACAATCTCCCCCCTCAACTAATTACGGAGCTCCAGATACTTTGTATGGAGCCCCTACAACCGTTGCACCGACAACTGAGAATCCTCAGGCGGAAAAGTTAGACGGTCCCGTCGAAGTGCAAAAAAGTATTGGGACCTACTTTGTACTGCTCCCAAATGGGCAGTTGCAGAAGGTGAAGTTTGTAACGGAGAATGACATTCAGAACATGAGATACACGGCACGACTACAGTTGAGTGATCGAGCTCCACTCCTGGTGTTTGGACCCTGAAGTGCATTGTAAACAGTTAATACAAATTAAATAAATGGGTATAATAAAAGTAGTTTGTTTATTCTTATTATCAGTTTAAATGAACACTATGGCTGAGTCTGTATACATTTTAGAAACTCAAAATCTAAAATTCGGGTCTCTTAGTATTGGTGCGCACTAATATTGTAATATATTGCTCAAGATCTCTGCAAATTTTATACTATAATACATCATATTTGAACACAATACAACAAATAAATCTGAATAAAAGAAATATTATAACATAGTAAACCAAAGATGTGTTTGACTTATATTTCGCTTACTCTTTAATAGAATCACGTAGATACTAGTATCACCGATTAGTCTACCTATACATTGAACATCCGTTCACTTCGTAAAGCTTTTGGAAATAACTACAAACGTATTAGGATTTGTACAGAATTTTAATATAATACCAATTGATCATTTCATGTATCAGCGAAAATTATTTTACCACTTACGAAGTATTTAGTATATGTGTATAGCTTAGTGAATTCTCATAATAATCGATTATAATTAAGAACCATTATATTGACAATATTTTTAATTTCACACTCTTTTTTGCCTCATATTTCCAACAGATTAAGAACTTCTAGTAATAACTTTTCGTTTCATATTACCATTTTCTCCAAGTTTTCCTGTAATTGCAAATTGATTATTAACTTTTTCTTGCAATTATTGTATTATAAGACCACTCATGTTGTATGCATCTGAGTGCTGGGCTACGAAAAAGACGTATGAGAGAAAACTACAAGTGGCAGAGATGCGAATGTTTAAATGGATGTGCGGTATAACTAAGATCGATATAATTAAGAAGGAGTGTATAAGAGGAAGTTTGAAAATAACACCAGTGACAGAGAAGTTGAGGAGTAATAGGTTAGCATGGTCAGAGCATGTCATGAAAAGAGATGAAAGCCATTGAACTAGAAAAGTTTTAAGTATGGAAGTGGACGGATATTGAAATAGAGAAAGACTGAATAAGGTATGGATAGATTGTATGAAAAATGATCTCTATAAAAAAGTGTAAATACTGAGATGACGTCTGACAGGGAAAACATGTTATGCCGACCCTACTTAGGTGGGAATGGGTGTAAGACGATGAAGATAAATTCTTGTATTGTTTTAAATTCGTTACAATTTTGTCTATCACTGAAGTCTCAGACTCACCACAAGGTTTTTACTCTATTTAGTTTAACGCAGTGTTCGAACTTGTGGTCTTCATGAATTATCATTAATTTCTGTCTTTTGATAACCACACAAAAAGTACTTCTACGACCAAAGTCATTAAAATTAATTGACTGTATACTCACGATAAAACGCATGCCCCTCAAAGTAATTATCCTTTACGATCCAAAAGTTAAATATCCACAGCACTATACCTCGGAAACTGAAATACGCCATTAGTACTGAAATCCAAGAGGTATCTTCTTGCTGATCGAACCCTGGCTGGAATCGCTCATTGTTGATAGATTGAAGATTGTCACCGTTATGGTTGATGGAATTGAGGATGGCAGCTAAAGACGGAAGCGGAAGATAACTTTGCATATCCATAGAAGTATAACGTATCATTTTTTTATTTAACTTTAGCTTGAGGAAAAGTCTAATTTAGTCGTACCAGCCTACTATTTGCTTCTTCCATTTTGAGCAAAGGTTAAGTACGATTATTATAATTTGGTAATATTGCCTGGAAGAGATTGCTATTAGTAATAAGGCCGCCCTTTGTAACCATATAATTTGAAATGTCTCATGGTATATAATATGTACAATGGTGCAGAATTAAGGTTAACTAAAAAAAAATCATAAACCTTAGGAGATAGTGATATTAGACATTGTATCAAATGTTTGCAAATATCGCAAGCATACCATTAGGACATATAAATCTTGTAACTTTAATGGTGGTGACATTACTATTAGTTGGTCGCGTAATCGATTGTAAATAGATCGGAAGAATATTTCATAAGTGCATCGTCATAATTTCACTGCGTCTATATGAAACATTTTAGTAAATCAGATATTCTAGTCGATACACTGACTGGTTAAATAATTTCAGACCTTTCTTAAGAGTATCATGATCGTTTGAAAATGGAAACTCCTATTAAACTAATTGCTAGCGAAATTTCGCGTGCACCAGAATACACCTCTTGGGTAGCTTTCAAGTATTAGGTTTCAAGTTGTTAGAGTATTATAACTTGCTCGTGATTGCCTTTGTTAGTAGCGTTTTAGTTAATGCTTAGCGTTAAAGAAATCTTTGAGCATCATCTTAACTAAAACATGTAGGTTATATTTAGGTAGTGATTAGTGTTGTAATATACAATTATAACAGTTTTTATACTAGATAAAAACAAAATGATTTTCTTAATAATTGAGAGTATAGAAATGTATAGTTATTGGTAATTATTAAGTGAAATATATCATTTTACTAAAAAAAATATATATTTGCATTTTTATATTTGTTTATATTTTTAAAATTTGCACCCTCATTGAGTTATTGCAGTTGCATTGCCTAGTTTACCTAACAATAATAGTTGTTGATTGTCGTACCCTGAGTCTTTTACCAGATGCAATGAAAATATTGTGTGACCAGTATCGAAAAGCTACTCCTTCTATAAATAGTAAAGTACTTATGATAGCAATTTCTCACCTCTAAAACTCGTTATGTATATGCTTATGTAGATAATTTTAAAAAATAACTACATAATATTTAAGAAATGGAAATCAAATAGATACCCTCGTTGTTCATCAAGCAAATCTTTATAACTTTGTAAGTTTTTGCCGAATATCAGGAAATTTAAAAATAGAAATCTAATAAATTCTACTCACCTTCCGTGTTCATTAATTTAGCGTTTATCAAAAACATAATAGAGTACACCAAGTCCGTAACTAGCAGTGCTAAGCCTGTCACAGTAAATGGAATTAAGGCAGCATAGTACCCACAAGGACGTGAACCCTGGATCATGTACAGGAACCAGAGAATAGTCCAGATGAGGTGGAGAGATAACCACAACTTAATCTTACTAAAATATAAACGTGAGTTTAGCTATTTTAAGTTTCTCTTGTGACTAATAAGGCTAATAGGGGCGTAATTACCACTGAAATAGAGGA
This sequence comes from Antheraea assamensis, assembly GCA_035772565.1. NCBI lineage: Eukaryota > Metazoa > Arthropoda > Insecta > Lepidoptera > Saturniidae > Antheraea > Antheraea assamensis. The sequence continues at coordinate 1,394,849 of JAQQSE010000012.1, forward strand.
TATAATAAAAAGATACGGTTCTTAACGCTATAACCGGGTTCTTCGATATTATGGATAAGATTTTATTCCAAGTAAATATAACACAATACGATAGCATATTGAGTTATTTCGACATGCTTCTAATCGATAATAAAGATTTATCGTACGACACATTATTACGATAGTCTTCTTCTTTAAATATCTCTTCAAGCGAGACAAAATATGAAATACAATATTAACACAATAATAATTTCCAAGAAACCGACCTTCTGAAATCGGAAGCAATTTTGTTTTTTACGGGCCAAATGATTATAGAGTATTTTGAATTACTTTTGGGCACCGTATAATTGTAAAAGTAAATTCTTCCACATGTTCCTGGATCATACAAATAGAGAAGCTTCATCAGGGTCACTTCATTTAGTTCGTTAGAAACTGGTGCCAACTTGCACTCGAGAGTCAACCAGCTGATTACAATGCTGATGATTGCTGAATCAATGAAAAATATTTATGGTTTATGTATACTTGGATTTATGATACAAATGTTTTGCTATGAAACATTTGATGTGGATTGTATATTTATTTACATTTTCCGTGATATCGTATAAAATATGCAAAAATAAATTGTCCGTTCTATTTTTATAGATAAATTATTTTGTACTCACTCTGACACAAAATCGCAACCAAACTCCAATAACTCAGCGAATTCATGTTTTAATAAACTAGCCCGAACAAATTTACTTAAAACGTCTCCCTGATGATCAACTCAGGCCAAACAAATTTCAGGTGGGCCGTGAACCAATTTGTCGCCGAGATTGGACCCCCTGTTTTGATTACCGTTAAGTTCGAAATTAATAGCCTCCGTTTTTTTAGAAAGAGGTGATAATGAAAAAATAAATGGCGTTCGTTCGTTAGACGACTCAAATTGAATTTTCGTTTCTTTACGATGTCATTCACTGCTTTTATTTTAGTCCAAGTTTATTTAACTGTAGACTTAATGGAGGTATTTTATAAAGGGTATTTTGATACGTTTATATTAATTTTCGTACAAAATACTCGAAAAGATAAATTATTTTCTAAGCTTTATTTGACTATTAAACTATTAGCTGACATCAATTCTCTGGTGAACTAATAAACTTTAAATAACTTAGATTAAACGTCTGAGTAATCTAAGTAATTTCAAACAGATTTATCAAAAAAATAAACCAATATAATATAATATTAAAATTTTATTAATTATAATTGTTAATAGAATATTTTGTGAATCATACTCTTATTGACATATGGAGTGTGTTCTCCCGCCCTGTAATATAAAACATTGTTATCGACCTGATGATAGGTCTTCGCCTCGGGTATTGGTAAATAGCCTGATAATTTTATTTTCTTTAGTACTTCCTTTTTCTTAATCTTCAGCCTAATATAGTATATGATTTTGCACATATAAATATTCAAACCGAAAATGATAACACCTCTCAACCAGCAAATAGAAGCTGTGATGGGAAGCCAACCAGCAAAGTCATCATAACTTCTCAACTGTAGCTCGACGCTCCAACCGCTATATCTCAAAATCATACCTTTGGATAAGCTCTGTTGGATATGAGTAATATACACAATAGCCATTGATAAATCAAAGAACACGATGAAGACGGACGTGTAGAAAAAGATAGCCAAGCTTAATTTAATGAGACTAAATTTTGTAGCTCTGCGAATGAATATTCGGAGTATGATGGCTGAGATCATCCAGATAACATGAGCGCCCAAACTGAGTTCTATGTATCTAATAAAAAAAGAAATGAAAAGAAATGATAATAACGTAATTGGTCAGTTACAAAATGGTATTTAATCTATAGAACAGTTTATAGTAGGATTAAATAATTCAGTTAGGGTTCATATTATTAATGAAGAGAAAATAGTAATAAGACATGAATTGGGTAATCAAAGGTAATTTATATTTTTCACTAAAAAGTGGTTTTACAAGAAATTAATAAATGTAAAAGATAATAAAAACTCATCAATAAGATTAGTAACTATTTTCCTATATTTTGTCTATATTTAAATAGGCAGAGACAAAGTAGTTAAGTACATCTACCTCTTCTGTGTCTCAACCGACATTTGTTTCTGTATAGTGGCTGTTGATAAGCTTTAGTGTTAATATAAAACATAAAAAAAATAATTACGGCCAAAGTTCGACCACTGGACGATCACTAGTATTATATAAAATGTGACAACGAAAATATCCCATTCATTGACCTTTTTTTGTTATCCTGGAAGTAGTTCTTAACCAGAGGAGTACCTAATATAAATTAATATAGATTATTGCTTTATATTCAAGAAGTGTTTTTACCTTCTCGTTTTAGCAGAGAGACGTGTTGAAACCGTGACTATTGCGGGCTTCCATTTAATAGGCAATACATCGAAGCCTTTTGTATTATTGCTGAACTGTAGATTGGTAACTGTTTTAGCTGCCTGTAAATTATACCCACACGCTTCTGGATCATAAAGGTACATTATACGGGCTAGTTTGTCAAAATCCATCGAAGCCTTATCCAAGGTCCATTTACAGTTAAGGATAGTAAATGATCCCATATAAACTGTAAGGCCTGGAAAGAAAGTGATTTTGTCTGGAATCGTTTGTCGATTTGTTTTTAAAATGATCCTCGATTGTCGTCGCGAATGGAAGAAAATTATATAAGGAAAGAAGTTTATTTCAACTTATTTAAAATAATTTAGGAAATAGTATAAAGGTAAAAAACCAGTAATATAACTGCATCAGGTCGTGTCATCAGTACATCTAAAATCCTTGAAATTTAAAGAGTGGAATTTAGGAACAATTTAGGCTTTCAACTTACTTTGAATTATAACGGCTATTGATATCCAGCAGCATTTTTGTCTATCATTCGATAGAAAATGGATTGGAATTGTGCCGATTAATGTGTGATTTCTCATCGTAGTAACAATTTATTTGATTGTTTATTATAAGTTACAATAGGTTGACAGTGGCACTTTTGTTATAGATTAGAGAAGCTATCAAATGACGTGGTTGGACATATGATATGGCATTTTTATTGTCTTTAAAAAAGGTCTAATTACGCAATACATCATACATTTCCGAAATCATGCTTTACTTTTTCTATTATTCCTGTTTTAACCACATGAATGACGAAAAGTTGATGAAACTGCTTTGTTTTTTTTCTTTATATTCGCATAGAAATAAGGTTTATATATTGTTACATCTCAGAATGTGTATCTGCTATAAACTGTTTTTTTTTTTTTTTTTCGAACTGACCTACACTGCCGGCTTATTAGGCCTTCACAGTTCCACCGGACTACTAAGGGGAGCGCTTAGGGCACTCACCCGGTTGTTTTTTAGGCGAAACATCTCAAGGGCACTCGGTGCACCTCGGCTTGAGCTGTCGCCGGATTCCCGAACTAACTAAGCTAGCTAAGCTATCTATCCATGCAATACTCATATATGAATTCGTGAAAAATGCATGTGTGACCATGCATGTTTCACGAATGTATATGTGTATTTGGTATCTGACTACTGTGTTATGTGACCTATTTCAGTCCGAAAAGGGCAAAAAAAACAGCCCACCACTGAGTGCCTAGATGTGCAAGAGTGTGGGGTGATCGTGTAAGTGTAGAACCTGTGTAAATCACTGTATTCGCGCGAGTAACATACTCGAGGGCTCCACACCGAGGGACTACCTAGGCTCGAGCTGTTACAAGAAAAATCGCGACGAGTGTGCGGGATCGAATCTTCACCCCCCGCTCACGGAGGCGTGAGCAGAGAGAGTCGCGGGCGTGGGCGCAAACACGCATCTTTTGAGAGGGAATCGAGCTAAAAAATAAAGTACAATGGCACGGTGCCGATTTAACTAAATAATTACGTAACAACTCCTAATGTATCGGTCTATTATGTATGAACACGCGGGTTCGATCTGTTATTTTGATTTACGCGAATTTATTTATGCGCGGCGCGGGTTAATTGCTGTACCGTGGTCGCGACGGCCGGGAAAGCGGAGATAGCGTTTAAGAGCCCGAGCTCAGACGTACTATTAACTAACGCGTTAAATGCGATTATCTCTTGTACATCGTGTACCAAAAGTAAGCGAGCTATCCAGTCTATACCGGAGGTCGATGCTGAAACCGCGATAGGTGGCGCGGGAGTGGACAGAGCCTTTGGGGGCTGGGGCTTGGCTTTAGGAGCCGAGGGAGCTGGCGGGGAAGGCCTTACGCGCCAAGAGAGCGCGCTCGGCGCAGGAGCGGATGCTGCCGGCGCACTGGAGGTGCCCGGCAGATCGGGGAAAGCCTTCTGGCTTTGTATGGGCGGAGGCGGAGGCCGATTCGTCCGAGTCGGCGGGCCGTGCGCCCTGGAACGGGTCGCACGACCGCCGCGACGGTGATAGGTCGAGCGAGGCGCACGGGGACACCCGCGATAATTCGCGGTATGACCCGTTTGCCCGCAGAGGACGCAGCTCGGAGGCTCAACGGATTCGGGAGTGCGGGGGCACTCCTTAGTGGAATGATCCCCGAGACACTTGACACACCTGGGACGCAGGTGGCAGTGTCGGGCGGAATGACCGTACACCTGGCAGTTGTGACACTGCGAGGGTACCTGGGACTTGCGAGGAAGCTCGACGTAGACAGGGGACAGGCCACAAACTGAGTTGAGGCTGAAAATAGCCTTGCCTTCCAAGGTGCGGTCCAGAGTGACCAACACCAGGTTGAAGGGGGCCTTCGTACGGGGGTGGTGCATGCGCTGCACGCTCCGGACTGGGAAGTCCTGACCGTTCAGGCAATCGCAGATGTCGTATTCGGTGAGCTCAGAGGGAACTCCCCGAATGACGACACGGAGGCGGCGCTCTTCCTCGAGCGCGTGAGTGAAGAAAGGGAGCTGACGCTCCCTGAAATATTTGGTGAGCTTGCTATGCTCATCGGGGGTCGAGACACGAATAGAAATGCCGGCAACAGTGTTGACGGCGGACTTGTAGACGATTTCCTTCGACTTAAGGTCTTCAGAAATCTCTACCCAACGAGCTTTGTCACGGAAGGTGACGGGAGGCGGTAGGCGTGGCTTCTTAGCCGCGACCGCGGGTTCCGCAGCCGAGGCTTGAGCCGAATTCGCGGCAGAGGGCGTGGGAGAGGCTCGGGGCACCCGAGCGCCACCTATATTGGGCTGCTTTGGGATCGGACGTCCCGCAGCAGAGTCGCTATCTGTCTGAATCGCGGCGCGTGGGCGTTTACCGCGGCGCGTGACGGTTGTGAAACCGTCATTATCAGCGGACGATGACGCGGGCGCGGACGAAGTCGCGGGCGCGGGCGAAGTCGCGGGCGCGGGCGCGGCCGCGCGAGGCGCGTCGAGCTCCATGTCGGAGTCATCGTCGGAGTCGCAGTCGGACGGCGCGAACGGGTCGTCGCGGAAACAACGCGGGACTCCGAACTCACTTTTATACCCGTTACGCGCGTAAGTGCGTCGGAGCCTGTCGAATTCTGAAACTAACAGCGGATTATGCTGACGCGCGAACATATGGAACCTAATGAGGTCCTCGAGTTGGACGGTGTCATCTAGGGCCTTAGGGGCCTGAAGGGGCGGCGGGATCGCGGGGGTGGACATGACTAACCTCCCTGCCTGAGGGGCAGGGGGGTGCGCCTAATTCAAATCTAACGGACAATCCGTGTCCGGACCAAAGGGAAAAACGCGACGCGACGCGAACGCGGATCTTCTCTTCAAAACTGCACACGGCGCGGCGCGAAGAACGACGCTCTGCATGGCACACGACGCGCTGCACGACTCTCGAAGCGCAGCACGAGGCACGACGCGTAGCACGGCGACTCGACGCACTGCAAACAGTGTGCACGGCTTCGCACCGAAAAGTGCGGTTTAAATGGTGCGGTTTAAATGGTGCACTAATGGAGGTGCACCGTCGCTCTGAAAAGAGCGTACGATCGACAGTAGCCACTCGAACACACTAAACTTCCGGACACACACGAAAATATCCGACAACTGCGCGCGAGTTGTCGAACTAACGGACCGTCAGAGCTGCGAGCGGGCGCGTGCGCACTCGGCCGCTGCTCAAACGAGACTCCCGCTATAAACTGTCATTGTGTGATTTAATATCAGCCAGAGCATTTATGCCTATTTCGTAGCAGGCGACATACAATTACCTTAACCTTAAGCCAATGATAAATTTAGTTCGTCTACATTCAATACAATATAATAAATCATAATTTATAAAACGGGATAATAGACCAGCGGTCCTATTCCTGCAGTTGCTACCTCTACTTCAGGTCACTTATAATGTTATTATACTTATCTTCGCAGGAGCGACGAGTTGACGTTGAGATATGTAATTGAAAGCAACAGGAGACATTTACCGTACTCATTCATCAGTTCTAGCTAAATTATATTATGGAAGTGATACAATATTACGATTACACGTTTAACCACTACTGGCTAGAAAGTTTCTTTGGTGGCAGTAACTCTATGGTAAACAAAGTATAATTTAAGAAGATCAGTGCCCACCGTGCAATTAATTACCAGTCGTTACAGTTATTCCAACTTGGATACCTCTCAGTACTGGATAAATGTTGGTTGGTTCCAAACAGCGACAAACTAACAAAGAATCACTTTAATGAGTTTATCACGATATACATTGTGGTTGCTGCTCAATCGAGTAACATATTACTAAAATAAGAAATGACTATTAATCAATAAAATTCATCCTAAAAATGTCAAGTTTTACTATCGCTAAAATCAGTAACAGTAAGTAACATGTTGTCAAAGTAATTAAGTAATTTTTAGTCGAGTTATCTGGGAGACGGAGAGAATTTTAATGCTACTCATTTTACTACATTGGCACACACAAGATGGCGCTAGGCTACATTTCATTATTACAGACTTATATATTGTGATTGTACGTCGACAATGACGCGAAACACACAAAACGAAAGTAGATCTGGCTGGTGGAAACTAGTGTAAAAGCATTTTAATTACAAAGTAGATTTCACATGCCGCTTCCAGACGTTCGGTAGTTAATGTCCACAGTTTATTATCTTCCTCTCCGCTGAACCGTAGAAATAATGGCTTAAGATGTGTAAGATAAGTCCGTAGAATGTGAAAATATATTGGTTCCTCTATACTATAATCGTAAAGATAAGAAAATTTATAGAATGTGAGAAAAATAACATATATTATAAGTTAACGATTCCAATGTTTTCAGTACATGATTTAGCTTCCTATAGTCAACACATAAGTGGCGTCAACACATAATATATACTCTAATGACACCTCTAAATACAGGATCAAAAAAATAATGCTACCTTTTTTAGGTTTCAGATATTTGATTTAAAGTTTCCATTTTAATACCTAACATACTATTTATTGATCGTTGTAATTTCAAATATTGCCTTGAATTTCCTGTGTTTAAATGATAGCATGTTTAATGCAAATATCTAAGCATCTATAGGTGTGTTCTGTCAGCTGCATTTGAGAGCCAGTTCTTCTCAAAATTTTGTATGATACCATTTTAGACAATACCTTCATGTAATATCTGGGGAGATTATCATTAAATTATATTCTTATAAGGTTTAACAGTTCCATCATTATGAACTGCTCTTATCAACCTATTGCAAGACATAAACCTGATACGCATTTCTTTTTTACTCTGTGCTAGTTTTATCTGTCTTTTTCTAAAAAAAATTGTGATGCTGCATACCCATATTTTCATTCGCGTTCTCACATTTCACCTGTGCTCTCTCAGTCTCCTCACGGATAGGAATCTACAGTGTGTGAATCTACAGATGTGGTGACATCAGGTGAAGTGATCTGCCCAAAGCTATTTGAGTTGAACTATATGCACAACGATGTCCTGTAGTTTAGTACTGGCACACGAAACTTCTAAGTCAGTCCTTATGGGAATTAATTTATTACTACTGGCCTCAGGACTACGGTTCTATTAAGGTTGGCTATATATAGCTATAGATACAGTGACCTCTTTAGATGAGGTTGCTAAAGTATGTAATTTTTTAAAGATGGAAGTAAAGAGGTTTTTAAAAAGTCGACAAGTCGACAAGCAAAACAACAAGTTGTTGCACGCGTTGATAGGCTGCGAAGACCCGCTTAAGATGGGGCAGCTCGCTTGCTTGTTTGGTATCATTGTGATATTAAAAAGAGCGAATTGCGTACTTATTTAGTTCTTCTTAACATAATTAACTTTTATTTCTATTATAATTAAATCTCCTTCAACCATCAGCTTTAGAAAAGCTTTGAAAGTCTATGTGGAAACAATTAATGTTCACAGCTTTATGTCTTCTTCAAGAAAGGCACAGTAAACGGAGAAAACAGAATCGCAGATTATTTATTGCGACAGAGAATCTTATGCGAATAAAATAGTAAGTTGAAAGATAACTAACATTGTGTCTTTAACATTGAAGCCTAAAATATGATTGACATGAAATATTAATATTTTTGGTAATGCATATAGGCTTCAAAAGGGTAATATTTTTAATAATGATAAAATACAAATAAGTAACAAAAATTACAATAAACAAAATCGTTATTATAAATTAAAGGTATAAAAAGTGTATGTTTGTATGGGTATGCCGAGTGTGGATTTGAAAATGAGTAAGTGTATATGTATGAATTCGTGTGGCAGAGATGTACAATTCTTGGACTAGTTGCGAATAGAGTATCTGGAGTAATTACTTTTTTCATTCATAAGTAATGGTACGAAGCCATCGTTTGGTAGCAGTTTTAAGATGGGAGCATGAGCAACATATGAAGTTATTATCGTTCTCAACTTTTTTGTTAATATATAGGCCTAGAAATTTAGGTTTTCGTTATGCGAAAGACAATTTAGCAGCTGGAACACGCACGTTAAAATACGCTTATTTAGGAGAGAGTTTAGTTTATATATATATATATTTTATGGATATGTTCGCCCTAATTGTGGCTATTAACATGGAAGCTCATTTAAGGTTTTGGTGCAAGCCGTCCTGAAACTAAAAAGAATGGCTGGCCGTTTATTTCAACAGAACAAAGCGATGACAGAAAGCTACTAATTTGACTTCAATATAGCCAACTTAGATTAGGTATTAGTTATATCCAAGCCTTAGGATAGCAAAGACCCCTTCTGAACGTCATACTAGTAAATCTACAGAGACAGGTGTGTTTATTTGTTATTTTGATGTGGATATTTAATCATCTCTGCTATCGCTTTGTTTATATGCAATGTGTAATGAAATTAATGAAAACCTTCCACTAGAGGGTATTTACATACATATTTTTATTTTCATTATAATGTTATCCTTTTCCGAAATTATAGGAGTTAAGATCTGTTAATTGACTCGGTGACCTGGCATATTATTGAAGAGTAATTACTACGTTTGTATTAACTTTTTTATTAATTGTGTCATTATCATCAGTCGATTATCCCTGTGTCAAAACACATGTACGTTATAAACTAGTAGTGTAAACATTTATACCATTTTCAATGAAATGCGCTATCTGTATTACGTTGTTTCTGGCAACGATGAGTCTAAAGTTACGATCGGGTAGATTGCTAATAAAATAACTTAAATTTTATGGCATCACCCGGTTTAATGATTCAGATAGGTGAATTCTTAAAAATGGTTTCCGAGTTTGTTGCGTTTCAAACTACACATACATACTCGTACGTACATAGACTTCTGTAACAATGAAGCGCCATCATAAAGATTGGTATTGATATGGTATTTAAAAAAGAAGCTATAACTAAGGTATATACATATATATATCTTCACTCACAGTGGTAATTATCTTTTATATATTATTACGAATAATTCGTCACTTGTGAATATATTTTGGAAAAAAATATTCAGTTAAATATGTTAGTTATTTAATTTAGATGAAAATTGCGCTTTACAGGATAACATTTTAACAAATACTATATAATAAATATTACAGATTTAAATTTACGCGTAACAAAACAAGTTGTTTGCATGACGAATCTTACAAAAAATTCTTCACGAACTGTCAATATCGAAGCGCCAATAAGTTGATTTGGTGTAATACATTGCACCCGTGTGAAACCACGGCGCTTCGCTAGTGTTTTATAGAAAATCATATTATAAAGGTACAATACGGATTAACTGTTAACTGAATTGTATATACCGTTGAATTGTAAACACATCCGTATAACATCAAGTGGTATAGTATCTCGGGTCGGGCAGACGTGTAGTGTTTGCGTACCTTGTACACACCGAGCTCGGATACAGTAAGCCTGTTCAAACTTGATTGATTTTATTGATCCACCAGTCTTGTCTGAATATTTGAACTTAATTTGTTAGGGTATTATTTGACTTAGTAAATCAACATAATAAGTGAATTAAACAATTTGTCTATTGTATGCTTCTAGAGTTATGTGTAACAACGTTTGGATGCCATTTTCAAAGGAGGAAGAGGTTCAAATTCTATGACTTTCTTCTTATCGAATAAGCTGGACTATTCGGTGAAGGAAAATATTTTGATGAAAACATAGCGTCCTGGTTGGACTAAGTCCAGCCTGTCTGGCTAAAATCCTGAAGTTGAAAATCTGTCACCAAGTATTTATTAGTGTATTCCGTTAGTTACACTTGAGAGGCAGTTTCTCCGCTAGGTTTAGCTTGTTTACTATCTTAGTACAATTGTAATCTAGCAATTTATTAAATCGGTTGTCTAGCATATTTGTTTGCAGGAAGAACAACTGAATATCAGGCCAATGGGTAAATAACGATACATGTTCGTTTATTAGTTTAGGCGCAAGCTTTCGTTTTGGTGAAAGAACTGATATTTTTTATGTTCGTTTGGCTCGAAATTTGTTCTCAAGATGTATATCGTTACTTAAAGTTAGGAAGATTAGGAGAATGTGTGCAAGGTTTGGTTGCAGAAGTATTATCACCATCCGTATTTCTGCAGTAAAGTAACGTTGTTCCGATATAAAAGGTACTTGGTCAACAATTCTAACTTAGTCGTCAGGAGTAGCATCCTATACTAAATTGTTTTAGGACTGCAGCTTTACCTAATTATAAGATGTAGTGATCACAACGTAACATAAAAGCAAGCTATTATTAATTGGTCTTTGTTAGGATATCGGTATATTTTGAAGTTTCTTATAAATATAAATAGGCTGTATTGAAAAGCTAGGAACAGATGGTGAATTGCACGTCTTTTCTGACAGAATACCAACGATTATGTTCAAATGCTTACCTATGAACTAATAACATAAAATAAACATAGTTGTTTTATTGTTAAAAGTGTAATAAACAACATTTTCTTAGATTACATATTAAACAATATTGCAGCGAATTACTATACCCAACTTTGAAAACGAATATAAATCTAATTGTGGCCAGTCACAAGTTACTGTTACTAAAGATTTAGTAGTAAAAGCCCGTATGCTAAAATGTATTCGAAAATTACATCCTTTTTATCAAAATATAGTAGTACAGCTGCTTTTTTGCGGCAATCGAAACTTATAATGCTGCTATCAACCTTATAATTAAGTCTATCTCGAATGTCTTTCCTAAGAATGTACCCTTACATTACATGTTCTTTTTTATTTGTATATTAATAAATATTTTCGTTTACAAGCAATTAATAACCTAATATTATCTTCTTTCTCTTGTTCCATTTAAGTTGGATCGTTATATGTTTTCCTTTATTTATCAACTCAGTTCATAAACCATTTACCGATATATTTCGGTATTTTTCTACTTCTATTTCATTCCACTTTTGCCCTAAACCCTCTTCTAGTTCATATTCTAGTTATACCATCTTCTTATTGACAAGCTGCTATCACGTTAATCTATAAACTGCTTTCTTCTATTATGTTATTTTAATACTTCTTCTACTATAATATTTTAACATTAGTTACATCATATAGTAAACTAACATATAATATATAACATATTAAAATAGCGAAGGGTGAAGCATAAAGGGTGCGGAGTATGGAAGTTTTAATTAGTCACAGAATTACTAATCCATTACGAGATACTACTGTTTCTGCTTTTGATTTGTGGTTCGCGGAGCATAAAACGAACAACAAATGACGACAAAGGAGCGGTGTCGTCTCCACTACTTGCGTTCGTTAACTCAATACCTCCATGTGGTTTACTGTAATCTAGTTCGTTAACATATTTATATTTGCTTTCTCTAGATTGTATACATGGAACAATAATCCCGTGTTCTGTGTAGTTTACGTAAGTTTAAGCATTAGTTCATTGCGCTTGTTGATTTTTGGAATAGGTATATAGTATGTTCTACCTTTTATGTAACGAAAATTTAGCGCGTCATTGAAAACTTTCATCTACAAACAATTCGTATATAACATTAAGAATAAAAATTAACATAACAATACAACAGTTTATGGTAATATTCCTCACGTCTTCTTCATTACATTAGTTTTTACTTATTTGAAAGTATGTCGCGAATTATGTAATAGAAACATTGTTTGTTTGTACAAAAATTTCATAATACTACAGTACTGGAAGCTTAGCGTGAACATTAGCTATTGTTCCCTTTTTTATCATATATCTCGCCGCATATTTTATCAAAGAATCGGCAGTACACGTAAGATATTTATGCAAGTCTATTTCTTACTTATTGAGGCCCCTAGTAAGTATACAAGAAATTACTTGGTTTATTTTTTAATTTATCTCCAACAATTAATTTAGGATGTCCATATTTTCTTACTGTATTTTTATTTTTCTTAGTCTTTTATCCTTTTATTCATGCCCGTTAAAATGTATCGTTAATTTCCTTATAGAAAAGCTTAATGATATGTATGTAATCCAGATAAAAAAAGAAATATATCGGCTAAAATAGATTTAACCATTTCAGATAGTAATTTGGGTAAAGAGCCCGCAGTTTCAATATATAGATTAAGAATTTCAAGAGGGATTTTGATACAAGTTCAAATTTGTACTTAGTAATATCTTGAATTAACATTATTCGCTTCAAAATAACCAAAATGGCAAAACATGAGGCTAAAGTAATATAAATGTTCAGACTAAATAGGGAAGCACCAATATTTAAAATTGACAACTACTTAGGTACATCGTAGTAAAATTCTTTTGAATAATAAGTCATAAATATAACATAAAAGTTTATTGCTAGTGAAATCAATTATATTAAATAAATTAGTATAAAAGTATTTCACAATGACGGCGTGTTCGTGTGTATTCGCATAAAATCGTTTACGAGCTTTCCAATTGGATTTAAACCATTTAATCCGATGGAATCTAAATTGCATTTTGTGTAGGATTTTTATACAAGTTGAACGTAAGCTGCGGACGGTTGGTACTGGGGTACAGCGGTGTACACGTAGACAGATGCTCTGTCTTCATTTTTGTATTGGAGACGTGCTGTGTACGCCATGTTTCGGGCGTCGTTCTCTGTTTGGAATTGAACCCGTTGAAGTTGTGAGTTTGGAAGCAAGACGTAATACGATCCCTGGGCACTTACAATCTCTGCATCGCTTTTTGGTTCTTCTTGAAGATTTTCTTTCACGCCTTCGACTTTTAAATCTTCATCGTCATCACCTCGAGCTTCATCGCGTGGCACGCCGTATTCCGTATCAGGAGTTTTTTCTGGAACTCCGTATTCTGTTTGAGGCGTAAGGTAAGTATTTAATGGTGCAATGTAACTGTCATCGGGTACTCCATAGGATGTCGACGGTGGAGCGGCTTCTTGACGTGACGGCAGTTTAAATTCTTTGGCTGGACGAAAACCTGCCGGAGCGTAAGGTGCTTCTCCATTATTAAATGTGTCTACTTCTTGCCTCTGGAATCGAGGGTTTGGCTTGAACTGGCCAGGTTCAGCAGCCACCATAGCGATGAGGAGAACGCAAGCAAACGATTTCATGTTTCTAGTTGAACCGTTCGTAGACGAATGATGCTTTGAGAAAAAAATTATACGCTTTTATACCTATGTTCTTCCTTCGCAGTTTCCGTAACAGAGCTTATTCCTGTAAAATCTGGATTCTGACAGAGTGGACGCTGACACTGACCTCTTAACGAAGGTTCATCTATTGCGTAATAGCACCGATTAGTTTCTGAGGTACTGCCATTGTTCTATCCAATGTGTCACGCATACTAATAAGTCGTAAATGAGGAACTTAGAGAAATACCTTTAAGAAAGTGAATATACATACAAATAAACGTGTTATCATAGAGGAACTAGGTTACAATAAAAAAAAATCGCTAACGAGAAATCATTCTCATTTTCTCATATTTGTGGTGCTGTTTTAATAGAATAAATGCAGTTTATGAACAGTGTTCGTTATAATAATAATTAATTATATTTTTTCATTTAAAGTAGAATGCAAATGACAAAGGCTCTTAACCTATAATATTACAAGTAATGAGGCTTAGATGAGACAAATATAAAGTAACAAATGAATACAAAAAGAATAGAGAATTACATCACATCTATATATTATACAATCGTTTATATACTGGATGTTGAAGAGTAATGTTAAGTAGGTTAAAAATTATACATGGAAATAAGATTGAAAATGTAAACCTAATAATATCAGGAAAGGCATAACATATATTGAGTAACAGTAATAATTATCGTTGATATGTGTACTAGTACTAAACTGTATCACAAATATCAATGCCCTCCATAGGAATGAATGCACAATTTTTTTTCCGAACTGACATACCTTGTTGGCTCTTATGGCCTCTACAGATTCACTGGACTACTAAATGCACAAACTTAAATTTGTTCAAAAGTACTTGTACGTTATAATTAATGAGTGTGTGTGCTTGCATGTGGTTGCATGTGTGTCTTATTGAAACATTCTATTAACTAGACGTTACTTGTAGGTTTCTACTTTCTTTTTACAAGCATATTAACAAACATTTATTTATTTCAATCTTACGCTTCTATTATCTTAAAGTGCAGTACTGTCATTCGTCATCCCTTTGTTGATGGTGACCATTTTTCTTGAACTGTAACTATAAAAAATAAGCTCAATGATAATAATTAGTCTGCAATATTATAGATAAACTTTCTTTTTTTTTGTAGCGCACGAATTCTATAATAGCATTTATGCTATTTCGAATTCATCAAACGCAAAGGTCTCTAAGGTCTTAGGACAAATAAAGATGTATTTATTTCGGTGTTAATGTGACAGTTTAATGGATCACGTGGATGGGCAATGCAATGTGATGAAAACATGTCTACGCTGGTGTTATGTATAATGCATGATGCATCACCCTTGGTTTGTTATGGAGTTCATTGGGCCATGCGACCGTGTCTCAAGTGCAAATGTTAATTGTTATGCTTGACCGAATTTTAATTAATATGGGGTGAATCATTACCGAATATTATCTTGTTACACGTATATAAGTAAATTAAACAATTTTGTTTGCCTTTTTTAAATAGTATTGTTATCGCACTGTTTGTTTGGAAATAATTTACAAGTGTATAGAATGATATATTCGAATAACGCTTCGATTCAAAAACCATCATATAATGTTAAAATGAACCGCGAGCAACACTTAGAATATTTAAGCATATTCCTCTATTTTTATTAGTACCTAGATGAAGAGACCGGAGCAAATATTTTATACTATGACAATTTGGTGAATATAAACGTAAAATAAAAACATGTAGACAAAGCTAATATCCAGCGCTCAATATTATTGTTTTTTTTTTAATATTAAAGCATATTTAAAGGAGAATACAGCAGAATATTATATTATAATTTCATACACTTTGTGTAGATATAACCATTTCGAACCACAGTTGTTTTTCTCGTGCTCTATTCAGTACTTTGAGTAGAGTGCATCAGCAATAAACTCCATTTAAAATATATTCTTCAAACATATCGACCGAGTTTCTTCTTAATATAGAATGTTCCATTCGCAACTGTTTACTATTGTATGTGATTAACAATGAATTGCTTATGAAATACTTGAGACTTCGCTTTCAGACATTGTTTTTAAAAATTAAGATCAATATGTTGATATATATTTCGTGGTTATAATATTTCAGGTAACAAGTTATGAGTATATTTATTATTTTTCTCACGTCCGCCTGCCTTGATATACTAAATCGTTTCTATTCAAAAATGAGCATCCAACAACGAAAACTCTATCCAAATTGGATCCTTTGTTTTTGAGAAAATCACGAAATGATATGTACATACATACGGGTCGTAAATAATTTAATTTCTTGAAGTCGTTTAAAAATACTAGATATTTCAAAGTATTTCGTAATTAAAAAAATATTATTTATAGTACAAATTATAATTACGTACGTAGATATTTCTCTGTGTGTATATCGTGTTCTTATAATAACTGTTTTATTAATAATTCTATTCGCTTCAAAATATACATTTAAAATTTTCATATTTGTAGCGTCATTTACCGCGTGCCGGAGACAGCCTCGCTCATGCATGTTTATTTCACGCACAAAATGGCTGTTTGACGTTTAATTACGCGGCAAAATAGCGTCTGGCGGGAACGGCGCGCCGTCCGTCCGCGTGGTTCTTTACGACGGCTAGGATAGTACATATTTGATACGGATTATTGAGCTCATTCCGAGACTTTTAATGTAGGTCGACGTACAATGACCAGATATTTAATTTTATTTGTTCAATGATAGGCAAAAACGTTATTATCGTTAACATCGTCATTATCGAGTACCTCGGGATGTTCTGTGGTGGGCGCTGAAAAAGAAAAGAGTGCCTGGGAAGTACTTACAACTTATCCGTTGTATGTATAGTCAAGCTAAAACACATCCAATTTTCGGTACCTCGGCTCATTGATCCAAAATGACGGTGGAATAGACAAGGACGTGAGGAATAGGATAAATGCAGGGTGGATGAATTGGCGAAAGGTGTCTGGGGTGGTTTGTGACCCACGAATGCCGTTGAAACTCAAATGGAAGGTGTATAAAACTATAATAAGACAAGCCATGTTATATGGATCCGAGTGCTCGGCTACGAAAGAGACGGATGAGAAAAGATTACATCTGGCAGAAATGCGAATGTTACGATGGGTGTATGGTGTAACAAGGATGCATAAGATTAAGAATGAGTATATCAGAGGAAGTTTGAAAATAGCACCAGTGACAGAAAAGTTGAGGAGTAATACGTTAGCATGGTACGGGCATATTATGAGAAGAGATGAAAGTCATGTAACAAGAAAAGTTTTGAGTTTGAAAGTGGATGGATATAGGAGTAGAGGAAGACCGAAAAAGGTGTGGATGGATTGTGTGAAAAATGATATGTGTATAAAAAGTGTGAATACTGAGATGATATCTGACAGAGCAGAGTGGAAAAGGAAAACATGTTGTGCCGACCCTACTTAGGTGAGATAAGGGTAAGATGATGATGATGATGATGATCGTCGAGTGACAGTTGTTGTTCTTAGATGTTTTTTTTTTATTATTTTCAACGAATCTTCTAGATTATTACTACCATTGTCGAGTATGGAATAATATGACAAGTGTCTTGTGATAATTTCAATGTTCTAACAAGACGGTGGCTCCTTTCTTAGAACTTTCCATGGGAATTTTGTAGCATCTTAAAAATGATACTCCGTCCATGGTTTTTCCCATCCTCTTCACTCGTGCACAATAACCGAACTATATTACGTAGAACACCACCAATATTACAAAATATAGAGTCAAATAACTTAGGATTATGAAGAAAATATAAAATCCACGACATCCATGACTGACTAAAATCCCGTCAAAAACTCTCTTGGATTGTTATTTCACCAAATACTGTTAAACAAAAAAAAAACAGACGGCATAGATCAATTGCGTATTTTAAATAAATCTTTTTTTTATTGTGTATACGTACCTAATACATATTTTTTGCGCAATATCATCATTCACGACATCTTTGTTATAAAAGAAAAAAATCGATTAAATAATTTTAGTGTTTTTTTATTTGGTTTTATATTTTTTGCTCTTTATAATATGTAACAACAGAGTGTTATAGAATCTTGATGTAGGCATTTGTTAATAATATTATTAATATTATCACGTGAACAGAAACACCAATCACAGCGCGTGATGTCACACTTTGACATATTCATAGCGAAGTTCAATAGTGTTGTTTAGAATCGCATGACGTTAATCTAATGCCATAACAGGCATTAGTGTATTAATGGGAATATTTAAAAATGATAATGAAAAGATATTACTTTTTAAAATGAAAATTAAATTATAAATTGCCCAATGTCTGTTAGCCGCACATGTGTGGTAATTTATTCAGGCCTATCTTCTTACCGTCTTAGGTTGTATGATCACACATCATCAGGTGCAATTGAGGAGAAAAGCTGCCGGTTGGCAGGATATGTCAGTAACTCTTTTTTAGTTTATTGCCTTCCGATATCAGACAAGTGTATACTTAGCAGCTGAGAGGTTTGAAGGCCCGTATTATAAGATAACCTATAAAGTTTAAAAAAGCATCTAGAATAACTGAGGCATTAGTTTGCCCATAGTACACCTTGTATATAACAAACAAAGAAACGATGAAAGACCTTGGAGAATTTATTGAATAAAAACAACGCTTAACAAATTTGTAAATTATTATGTAAATTCGTATCGAAAATATTTAATTCCAAAAATTACAATTTTACGATCAAAGGAGCGGAAGTTTTTCCTGCCCGTCAAAAACATCGAAGAAAATTACTTACACAGGAGAAAGTCGATGTTACGAATCGTTTTATCGTAATTTTCCTCCATATTAATATTGTAGGAAGTATGAATATGGTAAAACCGGTGAAATCGGGCACGTTCACTATACTCTTGAAAAACTAGTTTTAGTTAGGAATCAAAACAGTTATGAAACTTGAAGTTCCAGATATATGTTATGGACTCATCGGCATCGTACTCGTTAACGTAGAATTGTTCTACCTTTCGCAATCAGTACATTTTTACTGGACGAGATGTCCGATGTCCTTTTCTGTATCCCTTATAACGTGTATGCAAAATTGCGTGATGATTAGTTGAGTCGTTTCAGCGAGAATTCTGAACAAGCAGACTCACGGTCGTATTTATAATATTAGGTCCTTACATATGAAATTAGCGTTTTGTCAAACTGACCACTTTAATCTCATATATCTGCAGGTTGGTTAGGAATTCGAAATACCAATTTATTTGAAATTTAGGCTTATGTATTTGCGTTTTGAATTCAATAATTAATTTGTTTTCGCACCATTTGATTATTCCTTTACATCACATTTTTCACAAAATGGAGAACTTAATATATCGCGTTATTTACGAGTACGAGTTCCACCGTGGCATCAGCGTTGCCAGAACAGCTCAAAAGATCAATGATGTGTATGAGGAAGCTAATTTAACAGAAAATAGATACATTTTTAAAGTTTTTTTTTATAGTTTATAGGTTAGCGCTTGACCACAATCTCTCTAATGTTAAATGATGATGTGGTCTAAGATGGTAGTCACGCTAAGCCTAGAGAGAGACTGGCTCTCAAGTGCAGCTGTCTGCAGCCGAAAGGTGCTTGGCGACAGATTTTCAACTTGAGGTTGGTAGCTAGATAGACAGATTTAGAAAAAGCCCTACCACCATGTTATGGTTTCATCACAATGTTTTCCTTCACCGAAAGCTCCAACTCGCTTGTTAGGATTCGAACCAACGTCCTTCGGCGCTGTATTCGAACATACTACCAACTGAGCCATCGTCGCTTCCTTTCATCATCGGTTCTTTAAATCAAGACCTACGGATCAAACCTCATGAACGGCCAGAGACCCTAGTTGCCAATAATCAATTAAAGGGGATCTTGAATATGGATACATTGCAAACCACGTTAGGGCTAGCGGCAGGCTTCGATGCGAGTGGTAAAAATCGTATGACTTGATTAAGGCACACAGACAAACATGCATTGATTGCTGGGTTACATTACTCAACCGCCACAATAACGAGGGTACTTTGCATTGTATCGGTACTTGTGACGGAAAATAGATCCCTTACGATAATTGGAAACGCTCATTATAGTGGGTGAACCTAGGAGAATCGGTCACATTATATCCCAGAATCCCAGAATCAGAAAAAAGTTGAGTTTTTGGTGGACCACTGCTCATGTCCATAGTTCCCTAAGATCTGGTCAGACGATTACGGCAGTTCTGCATTGTCAACAATTGCAAACCATGATGGAAAAGCTGGGTATTAAAAAAATCGAGACTGGTCAATCTCTCTAGGCCACTGCTACTTCAGGACAACGCTAGACCTCATACTTCACGACAGATGGTTGCTAAATTAGAGAATCTGCTATTGAAATGTCTCCGACAGCCCAACACACACCACGCTCTCTGGACGTTACTTCAATAGATTACCATTTTTTTCGGAATTTGGATATATTCTTGAAAGGAAAAAAATCAATTCTGATGAGGTAGTCCAAACCGCCTTCAAAGGGTTTATTTATTTTTCGCTTCCACTTTTTTTAATGAATTCAAAGAACCCGCTGTTATTACCTATAAAACGGTGAAAGTGTATAGATAATATTGACATATACTTCGATTGATTAAATATATAATTTCATTTTCTTTTTAGTTTTACTTTTTTCATATAAAGCGCTAATTTCATGTGTGAGGACCTGGTAATAGGTCTAAAATGTACTAGAACATAATAATAAAACCTAGCCCGAGAATATACCTATTATTTAGAATCATCTAATAAAGTTTAGTAGTTGTGGAATTTTAAGCCCACTAACGACATGACATACGAGCAGACTGAGCGATGTATTCTTTTATAATATTTATAGATTTTAGGAACGATAATAATTCGAACATTGAAACTTCGCTCGCCGGCTATTTAGGCCGACTTTCCTATTTCTCTGTAATAAATCCGGGATACGAGTTGGCATCTGCCACCGGGATTTACGTTTATTAGTTACACCATTAATATTGGTAGAGTTGGTCTGGTTTGTTCGATATAAATCCCATGACACCTATTAGCTTTATCGAGGTATGTATTCATTCGATAAGTGATATATCTAGACTTTTTTGTTAATAAGCGTTTAATATATTAAATTTATTATTTATCAACGTAGAGGTAGTCCTAGTTGGATTTTTTGACTACTCCGAATATAGTTGCGCTAAATACAAATAAAGGTATAAATACTTTTTATATTATAGCATCGAGACAACTTAAGGATAAATAAATGGCAATTTTAAATTTCTATCATATAATATTTGAACTTTGTTTCTTATTAAACTAATAACTATGTTACACGCAATCCTGAACTTAGGGCTATATGCAAAGCAGCCATAAAGATTGGCGAATACTGTAGGTATGCTTAAACAAATTATAAACCAGACCATTCGATCAAGTATCGTAGCATATTACTTCGCTGACATAGACATTCACAGTTCGACTCTCCTTGGTAATATCGGTTCTGGCTTAACTTACTATGTCATCCAAAATTTTTATGATAATTATCCCACTAAGAAGGGTCGTAGCATGGTGAATGATAGTGATAGTCTATAACCTTCGTCCATAAATATGATACAAATCCATTTTCTTTTCTGTTCATTTTTTGCAACTTACTTAATACTTACCGTTTTATTTTGACTAATTTAAATGAAATTATATTCTGTGTGATATATAAGCTAAAGTAAAGAATTATGAAAATTCTTTAAATTGTTCTTGCCTCAAAGAGAAACAAACATGTATTTATTCTCACAAACTCTCTCGTTTGTGATAGTTTTCAAAATTACTTTATTACATTTAGGCCCTGAGAAGCACTTATGAACATTGAAACTACTACCGGTTTGAAAACAACCCAATCATCGAGAAGAATAGGATAGAAGTAGAGTAGGAGAAATAATAGAAGGAAATATTAAAAATAATTGTGTGGCTTTATGAAACCACAATGCAAGTGAAACTTTTGGATTAAGCAATGGGCGCTGCCATATTGGCATTGGTTGCTCTGCCGAGCGCCTTTCACTTTACACCTGCTCCGCGGCCGGCTATAATGAGACATGCGATAGATAGACGAAAAAATTTGTGGTGATGTAAAGGATATTAATAATTTTTATCACAGTAATGAAAAATTCATGTTACGAGGTTACTGACAGACCATTGTGTTATAACTATTGTACACATGTTGAAAAATACCTCACAGTGACAAGGTTTTATGATTATACATTATTCAATCAGTTTTCAACTACTTAGCACTTTACGTTATACTCTTTGAAACGCTAGCTCTTAAACTACATTTTCCTTAAAGAATAAAATAATTAGCAACACTTTGATAAGGAAACT
Organism: Antheraea assamensis; assembly: GCA_035772565.1. Classification (NCBI taxonomy): domain Eukaryota; kingdom Metazoa; phylum Arthropoda; class Insecta; order Lepidoptera; family Saturniidae; genus Antheraea; species Antheraea assamensis. The sequence goes on from JAQQSE010000012.1 coordinate 1,417,093, forward strand.
TCCTTAGGCAAATTTCAAAGGATATAAATTGATATATTTACAAGTCCTTCAAATTGACCGAACGCGCGACCTCCACGTAAACCCATACGTGCGCCATAGAGCGTGATTTGATTCAGAATGGACGGTCGTTTGTAATCGAAAGCCGATCGCGTAGTTTATTATGGTTTTTGTGACTCATACTGATTAAATCATCGAGTCTACTTGGGTCTTTGATAGTAACATTTGTTAACGCTAAAATAAAATTTATATGATATATACTACATAGGAATATAAAGAAACGTATGCGAGATGGGGAACGAAGTTTCTTAATGTAAAATAAAAAATCAAATCAAAATGTTTCACTTAATATCGTGTGAGAAACATTCATTTTTTCAAAACTAATATAAAATAGTTCATTGTACATCATATCAAAAAATGCTAAATTATAATAAAATAATGCATTAAGGTAATACAGGTAACACACGATTCTCGCTTGCACGAATTCCGATATTCGCATGCACACACAGCCAGATATAATAGGAAGAGAGTGAAAGAAAGTCGTATACAAGGAGACAACAAAGAAGAACGCTTTTTTCGTACGTGACCATTTTTACTAGGTCACTCCTACTACAAGCCGTGTTAAGGAACTTCCTTCAAAAAAGAACAAAGGTACAATTGCGTACATTAATTATTTTTTTCATTACTGTTTAACCCTTGTATCCTTTGTACCTACTGTAACTTATCTGCTGTAATTTTATAAGAACTGCTTAGACTCTATGGAAAAGTGCAATGATATGAAGCTTAGATAACATTACAAAAATCTTCTATCTCGATATAAAAGAAATGTCAAAATCGATTAAACGTTTTCGAAAATTAGTGCAGAGTGCTAATAACGGACAGACACTTTAATTTTACTTAAATATATATGAAACATTATAAACTTTCCCATTATATAGACATAAAAAATGCGTAGGAGCTCTATTCGCTCTGTTTATGTATTTTATAAATCTTTTTTATTGCAGCACGCATCGCATGTTACGAAAAATATGAAAACAAAATGAACTCACTCTAGTTTACAATGTCGTGAGCTAGATATATTCATTCGTAATCTGTTTCATTTGGCCATGAAAGATCGAGGTTTTCCTAAAAATGTATGTTCAATCAGCTTTAAACTTCCCGACCACTATTTGTGAATGCGAACTAAGACATCATGCAATAATAATATGAAGCACATATGACAAAATTTAGTGCTCATGTCGTCTCAGTGTATATCTCTAACTATCCAATACTTTTGCTTTTATACATAGAGGCATGTAGATTGGGAAACGGTGACATTAAAAAACCGAACCTATACCCGTTTCGATGTTTAACACCCTCATCAAAGCATTCCGCAAATAAGCTATAATTTATACCGAATGGTGCGTACCATTTGAATTTATAGCCTCATTTCCGAATACGTAGTCAAAAGTTATTAGTGTATCGATACGCTGGTTGGACCTTTACTTCCGTCACGGGTTCTAAGTGTAGCCGTCAAAAATTATTTGCATTTTTTTTTACGTATAGTGTTTTGAAGAAGACACTTTTAGGCACATTAAAAGTGAAAGAAAGTGAATTGTTACGCTTGGGTCTGTGATGCTGATTCGGGCTTACTCGGTTCAACTCGACATCAAGCGCGCTCGGGTCGGAGACGCACTGAATCGTATGTACTTTACTGCAATTGTGAACGACGCTTACTGACTGATAAGGAAGTCATCGTTTCAATAATTGCATTTCTATCATTACATATTATAACAATAAAATTACATTATCATCTTATGTATTTTTTGTTTATAATTAGTGTAGTATTTAAAGTATATTTAGCAATTCATCAATCACAATTACGTGTGATATTAGGAGACAATGTGATCTACGACGGTGTCACATTGTCTGATGCTGAAGTGGTTCTTAAATACATATTATATGATTAAGAACCATATATAGTCTATATTAAACTATTAAATTTTACCCACGATTATGAAGTGTATAAAAAACAAATCGACATAAATACAAAAAGTACTTCTTCAAGGATGTATGAAAAATACGCAAACATCTGCTTTCAATTTTTTTTTATGCCTTTGCAGTCAAACGAACAGACGGGTTACCTGATGGTAAGTAATCCTCACCGCCCATAGACACTTGCGACACGAGAGGGATCACAAATGCGTTTGGTTAAACACTTAATCGTCGTAACCTAAAAGATGGAACCACATAAAGTTGTTAGTTGTTAATGAAAAAGTTTTTTTTTTTTTTTTTATATTATAGGGGGCAAACGAACAGCTGGGTCACCTGATGATAAGTGATCACCGCCGTCCATAGACACTAGCAACACCAGGGGAGTCGCAAGTGCGTTGCCGGCCTTTTAAATATGTGGGCCTCCGGCGCTCTCACTAGCCGAACGAAACGCAACAGTGCAAGCACTGTTACTTCACGTCGGTTTTCTGTGAGAGGGTGGTACTACCCCAGACGAGCCGACCCATTCATGCTGAAACCAGTAATAGCTTCAGCGTAGCTCTACCACCTACAATTATAAAGCAATAATAAATTTAATACATTTTATCCCCTTGAGTTTCCTCAACATAAAAATATCTTTTCAAAGCCTTTAACTCAGAATGGCTATTGCATAGAAGCGAAAGGTCGACCCGAAAGGGGCGAGCGGAATTCACTTAATCGTTGCTACGTACATAGTATAATTACATTTAGACAGTGATACCATTTTAGTGGGTACAAGTTTGCGTTTAACTACAGTTTTTGCTAAGGTTATAGGCAGATGTGGTTGTGTGCTTGCTAAACTTATAAAGAACATTGTCTCAACTGCTTCTGCTAGAAACACTAATGGGGGTCTTTTTGGTGCGATCTTAGTCTATCATTTAGTGGCGTTTATTTTTTATTCATAATCAAGTATTATTTAACTCTATATTTTATAATATTGATGGCATTTTACGTAGTATAATTTGGTTATTGCGCACAAGTGAAATGGATGGGGCATAATACCCCGGACTATAAATTCTGAAATGCCACAAAATCTCCTTAGAAAGTTCAAACGGGGGGCCACCGTCTTGTTAGAACATTGAAATAATCACAAGATACTTTTAATATTATTACCTACTCGACAATGACACTAATAATCTAGAATATAGCTTGCAAAAAAAATAATCATTTATCACATTTACACATTATCGACACAACTGTAACCTCATTATATTGGCTTGTAAAGGCCAAAGGAAATGAAAATAAATATTTATATATACAGTATTAGCCGCCACATGTGACTTTGTTTCCATCTGTCTCTTTATAAATAATGATACTGTAAGCTATTTTCATGGAACCCAATAGTTTATACAGCGTACCTAGATATAACTCTAAGATGGCAATATTTGAAGTAAAACTTCATTACCCACGCTTGACTTGGGGAGTATGCTGATGAATGCATGACCAGAGCGTTGTGAAAAATGTCATCAGGTGAGGCGAATGGAATTTGAGAGTAAGATATAAATTAGAGAAAATAGAAAGAGAGAGAGTTATGTTTTGTATATTACTGTAGGGGCAAGAGAGAGCAGTGCGAGTACACATTTTCTTTCCCTCATATCCAGTTACGTTTCGTATGCCTAAGACATAGTGCTGGCCTATAAACATATATAAATACATACATATAGATAGAGTTGAAGATGTTTTCCTACAGTCTTGTGGTCTAAAGCACACTCGTTTTTTTAACTGACTACGCTATTGGCTTGACGGGCCTTCACAGCTTCACCTGACTACCAAGATATCAGGATTTTTTCGAGCTTACTAGATATTTATCATCAACAGCTTGTAAGAAACCTACTGTAGGGCCATAAACCTCTTCCCGAATTAAGGTATAAGCATAATGATCATACAAACCCACGACGTATTGGCGATTTCAAACTCTGAGACACTCACAGTTCTATATTTTTCCCACATACGGTGATACTACGAGAACATTTCTCATTTTCCGATTTCCTCGCGATGTTTTCCTTCACCGTCAGCCAATAGTGTTACCAATTTAATTTAGTAAATTTACGCGAATTCCGAAAAACTCGTTGGTACATGCCGGAGTTCGAATGACTAGACTACCACGACTATTAATACTTGTCGTTGTACATGTTTTAGTCAATTTAAATAATTTGATTATACGTTGTACGTTAAAGACTGACAAACGTTCATCCATCTTTACATACTATCTGGTTAATAATACATTTAAAAAGGTAGTTAGTTACAGTGTAACTAAATGAAAATAAAGTTCTCATTTTATCGAATGGAACATTTGACTGACTGACACAGACTTGCACAGCGGGCCGAAAGGACGATATCATTTGAAATTCAAAAAGGCCGGAAATATTTTCATTGATTGTACGATATGTTTGCAAATGGTCGACGATACGATGTAAATGTTCCTCGTTGTTAGGACATTTGATAGTTTACTGATTTGTTATCTGTATCGTGTCCTTAGTGATTTCGGGGGGACACGCTTTATTACGTGCTTAGGAACTGGGTCGCGAGGGTTTACTATTTACTAGTAGTATTTGTTTTTAGTGGAAGCTTTGTATTTATTGTAGCTTTTATATTATGTACATTATGAGTAAGATATTTTTTAAATAATAAACTGGTTATGCGTGCAGCGTTGCATGTGTTTGGTAAGTATTTTAATTAATATCTGTTAAAAAATTAAGTTGGAGCAAAATGCATACTGCATTATTTTATGTCTTTAATAATAATTCTCATAGCTATTAGATAAGTATTATAAAAGTTGATGTGCTACAACGCCATCTACTGGGGAGTCAGGGAAGGTGCGTACTAAGAACTTTTCGTCGCGCAGCAAAAAACGTATCAATTTAACAAAGTATGTTGAATGTATTGCGTTAACTTAAGGACAAAATTGTTGCAGCAGCGAAAAGTCTGCAATTAGTAAAAAATCACAACCTTTGATCGTTTCTTTGTAATATATTAGAAAGATGATAATTATAAAAGTGGAAATACAAGTTTTTACTAAATTCATTTTGCTACTGTTCACTTTTATGCCGTAGTGCACGTCAAAATGTCGACGGTCTTTAGGCCGCGCGGTGTAAAGTTTATAGCGGGCGCTTTATCTTATAGAAAAAACTATTGCATGGAAATCTTTTCTATGAAAAAAAAATTAAATGTATCAACTTTCATGGTGATAGATCTGACGGTGTTTGGTGTATATTGATTTCAGTTATAACATATACATTTATAACATATACATATAGATAGATAGATAAACAAATAGAATTGCTTATTTTTAATTTGTCACCGCAAGGAGTACGCTTCTCGGGCAGTCGCCGACTAATGGAGTGTCTGACGCTCGAACGGATCCGATGTTTCCGTGCAAAAGAAACTTGTGTAAAATAAATTTGCAATGAATTGGGATTTCCAATTTGTTTTCTTCAAATTATTTCTAACTTGTTCTGCCGTGATAATAAAAAATATATACTTGTGTGCATCAAATGATTAAGGTAAATAATGTATTTAATTTGATAAGGGTTAATACTGTATTCGTTTAAATAGTATTCCAATGACCTCATTTTGTGTGAACATTTTTTAGAAGATGGATGGGTATAGTAAGCTATCCTTAAAATATAAGTATATGCCATCATAGATTTTTTTGTAGATCTATAAAAGAGAAATATCTTATTATGCATTGTTTTGCTATATTTCAAACGAATTAGGTAGCGTTGTCGTTGAAAGCTCCCAGGCGGCTCGATTTTTTCCAACACTTCCAACAATTATCGTTATATTTCAATCAATTGCCACAAAACTTTGACAAATTATATATCTAAACCTTCCTTATGTATTACTCTATCTATCGCATTACAATCCATTGAGTAGTTTTTTAGTTTACCGCAAACAGACAGACAGACCGACAGACAGACGCGGTGGACGACTCTGTTTTATAACAGGTATTGATGTAGTGATTGATAATGATATGTATTACGCATGTGGATCTTATAGAAGAAAATGTCTGAACTATATTAACACCCGTTCCAAAACCCTAGTTTAGAAGAACTATGGAAACACACACAGACACGAGAAGGGACTTTGCTTTATAATATCTATAGATATACATCTCCTGTGCCCGATATAACATTTTCTAAAATTACCTAACACTGTTACTTCCAGTTACCCGAGTCCGGATATTCTCTAATACCTTTAATGAAATAATATCCGTTGTGGATTATCCAATAATCGTCTTAGCAGTTTATGGCAACGTGATATTCCATATTGAATCGATTATTGTTATATACCTTAAGGGTCATTTTGCAGAATTCAATGATGAAGCGTAATTTTAGGGCGTCATACTTGATATGAATTAAGATGATCTAATAATATTGATTTACTGATTGGCATAGGTGATACGTTGGAGACGTTTACGTGTTATTTGATTTTTGATTGTATAGTATCCATTCCGGTTTCAGATAGGTATATTAACGAAGAAATTAAATCAAATCATCAATTTACAGTACGATCATCTAAAGCAACATAAAATGGCAACTGAACAACTGAACGTATGTCTGTCAATTCTGTAAATATTCCTGAAGACCTCCCAAATTTTTAATATTTACAGTATATTAAAATAACAGAAGCTACGTAAGAATCTTCATACCGACAACTTGTTTATTGTTGCGCGTAATTTTAATACTGTTATATCTTCTAAGATATTCAGTAAAATGATATACAATGAGGGGTAATTCTAATCTACATTCAATGTTCAATGTAACTAAAATATTTAATTGAATAAGAATTAACATTATATTGAATAGCTTCGCAAATAGCTAATTATTATTTTAATAGAATGTAATAAACAAAAATGATTACTATGGGTTATACTTAGAAGATAGGATATAGCATATAGCCTCTTAAACTTTTCTATAGATATTTTTGAGATTTATAATTCTGTAGTACATTATATGTTTGTATGTCATAAGATTTAGTTAGTATTATCAATGAAGCGCCCGAAAACTCCTTACGGTTTTATTACAATATATCGACTTGTTCCTACTTGATATAAACATAATATAAATTTATTATAAACATAATTTCAGAAGAATTTATTTAAGCTACAGAGAAAAGCGTATCAAAATTCGTTACATACTTTACAAGAAATAGCAAACATACAGACATGAAAAGCGACTTCGTTTTGTCTTATTCTATATACGTATATGTAAATCGGCGACAAAAAAAACTGTTCAGAACCTTTTGCTCGTCTGTTTATCAATCCGTTTTATTTATTTATATGTTGTTAAGTAGCTAGTCGAATTGCGGGCGAAAGGGAGGAGTAAAAAATAATTTATTAAAGCGTTTGTATGCTTACAAGTTCGATATAAGACTAGCTTATTTCTATGATGGAACCAAGAGAACGCCGCGCAGCGCACAGGATGCGCTTATCTTGACCAACGTAGCGTCTGGTTTCTCATAACAACGAGTACCGAGTTACACTTTCAGTGTGGTGTAGATCTATAACTATTTATGTATTGATGACCTTTAGTGTTATGAAATTGAAACATGAACAAAAAATACATGCAATAGTTATAGGGGTATATACTCTTTGGCAATAAAATTCCAATAATATTGAAAATTAATAATAATTAATTATGGGTGACTTTGACCCATTGAACGAACCACTAGTAAAATTTATACCATGTAGATATAGATATAGTTTATGTAAACACAAATTACGAACCTGATGTTAATTAAAAATTGATTATTAATTATACATAAATCGCGAAGTCTTATCCCATCTCACGCATCTACATGATCAGCGACCATACGGCCCGTATCCGTCGATCTTTCCGCTTATGTAGTAACTCTATCAAATACTATATACATCGTTTTATTTTACTAAAGGTAATTTTACTAAACTTACAGCAACATTCCTAGCTACATTTTTAAAATAAACATAGTAAGCATATTATAATTGATCAATTATAGCTTTAAATAGTTTACTTTGTTGCTTGCCTTCAGTGTACTTCAGTGTTTTGATTGTTTATATGTTAAATAATGAGGCCATAAACCAGAAATAAGGTTTCGTAAACAAGTGCTTTTTAATTTGAGACGTGAATAACATCACGTGATAGTTTTTTAGCTGGAAGAATATAGTATTAAATTACTGTTCAGTCTTTTCTCGTCGTATCTTCAAGGATTCAACTCTATAGTGAATGTTTTCTTTAGATAAACTTAGTGTGGATTGACTGTCAGCGATAAGCGTTTACATTGTGTTCATATAAAACGATCCTATCGTGATCGTGTCACTGCGATAACAACCGACAAGCGACCGGTTCCCGTGTCGTAATTGTAGGTTGCAGTAAGACTGTTAGCGTTGTCGAAAAATTTACTGACTTCGGAATTTTTCAATAACTTAACAGAACTTATCTAAATTTCTCGTTTTGATATATCCTTAAAGAACTGCTTCAGTGTTATAAGACGTGCATACGCTACGAGACCTATATGTATAAATTAATTAGCTGTCTCCCGCGACTTTATCTCCGTTTATATATTTATAAATTATGGGATATACATTAACTTCGTATAACTTCAAGGGATAATATAGCCCACGTCAAAATAACTCTCAGATGACAAGATTTTTTTTCTTCTTACTTCATACTCATCGGTATAGTTTGGCCAGTAATGTGTTATTTTTTTGAACAATCGTTTTTGCGTGAAAACATAAATTATCTGCCATCGGAGAGTTATCGTGACGTGCGTTGCATAAACGGTTTGCTCGCCCTGGTTTCACTCCTAACGAAGCAAATAATACTATATCTTTTTTAGAAAACACGACATTATATTGAAATAAAATGTCAACTAAATAAGTAAATGTGCATCTGACAATATTTTTAAGACCCCTTACTATTTTCTGTCTCACTCACTCACAAACTTATAATATTGGGATTTTTTAACCGGCATTTTTAATTTTTTTGTATGATTTTTTTTTTTCAAACATTTTCTTTAATACAAACTTTATGTTGAAAATTGTAATCGCAACAGAAAACGAATCAGCTAAATAAGGATAGATGTTTTGAAGTGATACGCATATACATTTATATTCCTTTCGCAACTAATTTGTATGTACGTACATAGAAGATAAATGTATACGAAGCCATTGGCGAGCACTATTGTGCAATAAAACGACAAGAGATAATAAAAACGCTGTCACTGGAGCAGCATCTCGAATGGAAACACAACTTGAAATATTTCAAGAGGCTTACGGGAGTGAGTAACGAGTTACTTCGAAGTTATCCAGTCATGAATTAGTTATTTGACAGAATGCCTCAGTAAACAATGTTGTTTTGGAACAATACGTACATAAGTATAGTGGTTTCTATTTTAGATTATATGTTTTACACAGTATTAACTTTGAATATATAACGACTATCTTGGTATATTATAAGATATAATCTATCAAAATCGAAATGAAAAATACTTTATTTAATTTAGATCCTAAGAAAGCGCTTAAGAACATTAAAACTACCACTGGTTCGGACATACAACCTAGTCATCGAGAAGAACCGGCAAGAAATTTGATCTCTAAAACGGCTGGACCGTTCTTAACGAAACTTATAGTATTTCATAGAAGACTTTTCAGTGTATTATTTGCCCTACATATTATTATGATTTTTATAGGGGATAAGCAGAAATTATAACATTTAAGCGGGGTAATCTAAAAGATGTGGAATAATGATAGAGGTTAACTAATAATGACCAAGTTACTGTTATATAAACAAAAGACAATCGTATTTAGATAAAACACAGAGTTCTAGTGAAATAATAAAACCATTTTCACAAGAATCGAATTTTAAGCGATGATAACTCATTTGGTAGCATGTTCATAGTATGTTAGTAGGGGTATTTCTAAGTCCGCCGGGCTACCTACCATCCTTAAGTTGAAAATCGATCGTCAAGCTTTAAAGCTGTAAAGACTCGTCAAGCCAACATCATACAGTCAGTTCGAAAAGTCTGTTGCCAAGCACCTGTTGGTGTATTCCGGCAGATGCACTTGAGAGTCAGCATCCTCAAGATTTATTGTGTTTATAGTGTTAGATCACAAAGCGATCATCAGATGAGATTGTGGTCGGATGCTAAAAAATGATATAGGTATAATGAATGAATGCCAACACAGTTATGTTATATTTACTATTAACAAAAGATTTCCTTCATAATTCATATGATGTCAAACGAAGAGTGTGTGAGTTCTCGTAATATGCATTATCGACGTTTAAGAAGCACCACAAAATGCATATTCGACTAAAATTTCGCTGTATAGCGATCTGGTTTTAACTATAACGCGATGTTTGGCTTAATTTATTAACGATAGCGAGTTTTGATTTATCCTGAAGCGGGCCATGAAAAAGCTTTTTTTTTCAATATCCTTCATAGGTTTTAGCGTTTGATCACAATCTGATCTGATGTTAAATGACGATGTGGTCTGTTATAGTAAACACAGTAAGCCTAGAGAGGTACTGGCTCTCAAGTGCAGCTGCCTGAACATACCAACAGGAGCTTGGTGATAGATTTTCTACTCGAGGTTTATGGCTAATCAGGCTGGCTTAGAGAAAGCCTTATTACTTTGTATATTCAAGTCTATTATAAGAACTTCTGCTCGCGGCTTTGTTCGTGTTAATCTAGATTTGAGCTATCCCTTGGGAACAGTATTACCTTTCTGTGCAAAATGTATCATATGTTCTCTTTTTTACTTCTGACAACATGTATGCAAAATGTCCTGATGAGTAATTAAATTATGAAAACATAACAACGAAACTGATATTCGTATTTGCAATATTTGTTAGGTTAATCCAATTGCAAAAGTGAATATACAATTTGTTAATAAATCTCTTAACTTGGACATGTCGAATACTTAAGTGAAACTTGAACGGTGTGAGCGTAAGATCCTTAAGTTACGACTCAAAAGCCACTTTAGTAAGTCACTTATCTGGCGGGGGATAGATGGCGTTTTGAAATTGGTAACTGGTTTTGAAGTTTTAATAAATTTTATATTACTTGCGTTAAGTTGACTCGTTGTGAAATTAATTCTAAACTCTTCGTAAAATGTCTTTTAACTTTGCTTCTCAATAATCGTATAAGTCACTAGTGATATAAAACTTAATAAAAATTAAACAATTTAGTGAAAGATAGTTATAAATAAAATACACGGTATAAAATCTCCTCCACGTAAAAAAAAATAAAGAGATTAATTGACGCGACAGATGACGCAAGTTCGATTTTTCAATTAGGTGTAACAAAATTAATTTAATGGTTTATTTTATTCCTTAATGGAGGAGAGGGATAACCGGGGAACTGTGTTGTTATTGAGGTCGATAATACAAAACTATCTACTTTAGGCTCTTAAAATCAAGTGGTCAGTGTGTAATGTGGTGGTAAAGCAGGCAGCAAAAAAGGTGACTATTAAAAGTGTCATACTAATATTACATCAATTTGTAGGAATCGAATACATTTATACTAAAGTGCCAAAGTCTATTCAAAGCTAAAAATGGAACGGAAACATATTTCTAAAAAAAAAAACAAATTGCCGGTCATCTTTTAGTACGTACCAGCTTGTAATAATACAGTGCTATACCCATAACTATACAAAGCCGGCATGAAGCTTTCCCTAAGTAATTTTAGCTTTTCCAACTTCAATGTACTGAACCCATTACTCATGTCAAGCTTTTGTGTTAGAGCTAAAAGTCTATATGTTTCAGAGCTAGAAATATTTTTGGTTACCTTTTCGCTTGAAAAACACATTGTTTGATGTAAATGTGATGAGATCGTATTATTATTATTATTTTAATACACGTATAATTTTTGTATTTCAAAGTTGATCCTTATTTATTTATTCGCCTCTTACTTTCTAAAATTTTAGAGTTTGACCACAATCGTACTTGATGTTATATGTCGATGTGGTCTAACATGGTAAAGACGCTAAAATTAGAGGGGAATGGCTAACAAGTGCAGGTGCTAAGATACAGTAACAGATGCTTGATGACAGATTTTTAACTTGAGTTTAGTAGTTAGCTAAGCGAGCTTAGATCAAGCTATCAATATGTATGGTTTTATCACAATGACTTTCCTTCACCGAAAGCACCGACTCATTTGTGAGGCCTCGAGCCTACGTTAATCGAAACGTTGTTCGAAAGCGAAGTTGTAACAGCCATGGAAATTATATTGTACTTACATAACTAAAACAACCATATAACCAACAACCAACAGCTTTTGTTATCCCAAACGTGTCTACCACTGGACTACTTTTGACGAGTTCTTAATAATATGCTTTCATTTCGTGCTCGGTCCTCTTCAGATTTCAATGGGAATGAGGGAAAACCTCCTTTTAATCTTGAGAATTGAGGTTGCGTTTTGTTTTTCATATGCTGTATTTTGAGAGGTACTGAAGAGTCTTGTTTTATGCTGACATATTTTCTATTACAAAATCGGATCTATTTTTTTTTCTACTAATGGTAAGGAAAGAAGTTCAAAAGATAACAAGTGTTTGGTTATGACGCATTGTTAGCAAAAATTGTTCATATGACTTGGTGCTGTAAAAGCGTGAATATGTACGAAGGATATACGAGCTCACGGTGCAGTACTAATAAGCCATATTAAGGAATCAATAATTGAGATGAGTCCCGCATATAACTGACTTTTGTTATATGTAATATCTATATGTAGAAATATACTTAACACAAATTAAAAGTTCAAAAAAAAGTGTGTGTGTACTTATGTATACGCGTTAAAAGTTATGCTTCTTTGGCATAACAAGATAAAAAACTTTTCAAAATTTTTATCTTTCTCCTTATTCTACGTTTGTAGAAAAAACGACACTAACAATAAAAAAAGGTATTTAATACATACTTTTTTGAATAAAATGTTGACTATAGCTAACTTCAGGGTGTCAGTTTTTCGTGACGGTGTACGCGCGCATCGTAAAAAATTACTCTCATTATTTTTCTCTAAAGCGTCAAAATAAGTATAACTTCAAAAATAATTGTTCCTACATTCATTATGAGAAGAGAACGGCTTAAAACATTGTACATAATACAAAGCTCCGATTTTCTTAACAGCAAAATAATTGACAACGCAACTACTATTAATAAAATAGTACATCGATTTATAGACGTTATTGGCATTTATACTGTACACGAGAGAATATCATAGCCTCCATCAATAAATCACATGTGTGTGGTGTTTAGAAATCAGTCAGCACTCCCGTAAAATCCTAATCAGGCTATCAAGCAAAGTTAGCTAATATAGTTGATAATAAATGAAGTTCCATTATAGAAGTTAATTAATGAATGTCGGGTCAAATGGAACGATAAATTCCTAGATCGAAGGGATGAGAGAGAATTCCGCTACCTACACATTTAGAACCGGTGACCTTATTAGACGTTCTTGGCTAATATTTATATAATACCTACCTAATATTTAATGGTAACAAATTTAATTACAGAAAAAAATAATTTGACTATAACAAGGAGCTTCTTATGTAACTAGCAGCTTTACTAAACGCGATTTATTCTTTGCTATTGTTGTTTATTAAAATAAACACTTCTAGTATATCAAAATATCGATTTCATGACGATCTATTGAATATTAATATAGAAACGTGGTGAAATGGATATGAGCACAACTGTATATAACCTTTATTAATATTATAAATGCGAATGTGATCTTGTTTGTTACACTTTCACATCTAAAGTATTCAAATAATCATAGCGAAATTATGCACACACGTGAAAACGAGTACAAAAAAAAGAGTGTACCTTTTACCCAGAAAAAAAAACTGTACTGTTCTCGAGGTATAGATCAAATCTACATTAATGCAAGCGAAGCTACTGTGAAGGCCAGTATGTGTATAAGATTGACAATCTTCAATGTCATTTGATTAATCTCCAGGAAAGTTGACACATCTAAGTACTCTCTCATGGAAAATGCCCAGATGTGTTTTATTTTTATTCAGTTTTAAATTCAATTTATCGCGAAGTATGTCGCGAGGCGTAGATAGTGATAATATGGTCTATGGATATGGGATGCGAAGAAGAGACCTCTCAATTAAGTTAACCTCTCGCCTGATTTTTAAGACCCAGATCTCAAAATGGAGCATTATGTTTTTAACTTATTTTTAATTCTACGACATCGTATATTGTAAATTTTATGGCGTAGTAAAAAACAAGGTCGTACAAATGAAAAAAATGTTTAAAAATACACTTTACATAAAAATTATAATTTGTTCTTTTTCAAAGTTTTGTAATAAATCAGGTATTTTTTAAGCTTATGCTGCCAACAGCATGTTGACCCACAGGTTATGAGGCACACATGAGGCACACCTCATGAGGTCTACATTCGTTTGTGTGAACTTAAACCTTGATGGTTTTGGATAGTCCAGGGGTTAATGGTCTGTGGCATTTTTCAGCTTTGTGCAGTCGACACTATTGAAAGCAGTCTTCTTTGGAACTGAGCACCTCTGAATAATTCAAAGGTGTCTTCACCTCTTTTTGATAGTAAATTGTAGATAGAAACGTGTTCGATTAATAATTTGTGTATAAATTATTTTTTACGAAGAGTTGGTCATCTTTAGAATTTCTGCAATAAATATAGCTTTCGGGTCACTTTTGAGCATAATTCTCTCCCAGTTGTATTAGCGTTTTGACTGAACGAATGGATAATGTTTTGCCACGAAACATATACTTATAAATAAAATTGATTAGTCTGATGTTTATCTGGAGTAATTTGTGTTGACAGATAGATTATTTTTCATTATATTACTTAGCCTATATATTATTGCGATTTTTGTAGGAGCAAATATACAATTTAAGATTAAAATAATATAATAAGTCAGTTCAAAATTAATCTAGATAACATTTTAATAATACATTCATTGTATGGTAAAGAAGTCGCGGGATTCAGATAGTTATTAAACAGATCGAAATATACAAAAGGAGTATTAATTACATTTATATGAGGAAACGAGTTCATTCAAATTTACAAAGCTTTTATTCTACATATTTCTGTTGAAATTAATGGTAATTCGTAAAATAAAGAGGCAAGACTACTTTTAGCCACTTTATATACCGAAGATTTATTGTCTTATTACTCAGGTTGGCGTAATCTTTGTGATTTTAATATTTTAATTAACAAAGTAAGGAAGGATTTCTTCATAATGGTACTAAATTTTCGTACAGTTTATACGCAATATGTCCGGAGGTGTTAATACTGAAGCAATATTCTTTTGTTTTTATTGTAGATGACAAAATGACGTCACTGTATCTGGTAATAACTGTAGCGAAATATAGAATTGAATAAATTTATGTATACTATAAAAATAGGGTTGTTTTATTTGTAATGGATAATCTTAGAATATACTTAACGGATTTAAAAAAATACTTGAACTATAGAAAGCTACATAATTAGCGAAATAAAATGGACTATATTTTATTTTCAAAAGTATATAATAACGCGAATTAAACTGCGAGAAAAGCAAGCATATAATAATATCTAAAACATATTAATTGGCTAAATGATCACCCACTTATAGTTGAAAAAACTATGCGACATACATTTTTTATTGTAGCACGATAAAATGAGGTCACTGTGCCTGATAGTAACTTTAGTGCAATCCAAAACAATGGTGAACACTGAGAAATCTACAATCCATCGACAGTCTTCACTGTCAACGCTGACTGATGAAACGTAATAACTTAAAAGGGAATCATTTTGACTCATTTTATTGTTGTATATATCGACTAATATCGGACCTCGAGACACTTAAAAGTGCCACTGCGGCGAGTGTCACATTAATAGTGGTGGTGATTTGGTGGTCGGAACCCAGTCAGACACAATTACCATATACCGTAACAATAATTTAATTGGGCTTCCGTTTCCAAGATTATTTTAATGATAAAAATCTCGATTTAATATAAAAATTATTTCGAGAACTTTCTCCGTATAAGAATTCTTATCCAGATACCACCGTACATATTATATTGAAATGCCTTTCCATGAGCTTAATGCGTAACAAACATCCGAAATATGCCGCACTATGGTTACAAAAAAATGGACCCAGCTTGATAATATCGAGTTGTGCGATTTTATATTGTAAAGTTAGCTATAACAAAAGAAGAGAGAAGAATCGAGTGTAGAATTTTTCCTAATACTCGCTACTACTCTTAAGTTGAAATATCTATCGCCAAGCATGTATAGCTGTTTTCCGACGGACGCACTTGAGAGCCAGCCTTTTTCGAAGTTTAGTGTTAATCTTTCAGATGAAAGAATAATTCAGATGACTATTTAATACCAGTTACGATTGTGGTCCATACGTTTTAAAAAAGTGAACCAGCTCTATTCATTTATACTTGTTGTTATGTAACTCTACCTGAATTAATACTCGCATCTATTTTTTGAAATTTTATAAAAACTGTGAACGACTGTCATTGAGGACCCCGATACCCTACGCCTTACTACACGTCCCACCACCACTTTTAAGACATAAACACAGCTTACATTGTTGTACATGCTAAAATTAAAAACAAGATAGAAAAACAAAAATAGCGCATATGTGGAATAAATATACTTACAATAAAAATAATTAAAACTAAAATTTTACTTAACAAATGAAATTCTCAGTTACAAAAAAAAGTATCGGACAGTTATATTATATATTTATATATTATATTACTTCATTCTAACTTCGCGATTTTTGCGACCTTTATATTGTATGACATATATAATGATTTATTGATAGTGAAATTATTGTTCTGAGCGAATCACAGGCTTGACAAACTTGCTGAAAATGTTTGAATACTGTATATTGACTAATAATGTATAGCGATGATCTATTTAGATATACAAGCAATGGTGATCAAAGGTGATTGCATAATGACCATCGTTCGGTCCAATGGTGTTCGAGACACTGGTATCGGTATCGGTACCGGTACGTCTTACTATAATTTACTAAAAATTGCTTGCAATATTATTATACTGCAGTAAAAGTTATTCACAAGTAAAGGTGATCAATAATACTATAAATAATAATGCAATGCAATATTCCTACGGACGGGCTTACAAATTATTGAAGACATCACTATCGTCATTTTCATTGTCCGTTAATGTTATTGATAACGTTATCGCAATGTACGAAAAAGTAAAAACTATTTGACAAATAACAGGGTGAAAATCACGGTATCAATCTTGTCACTTTAGAAATTGCAATACGAAACAAAAGAGATTATATATATTATTTTTTTTATATTATAGGGGGCAAACGAACAGGTGGGTCACCTGATGGTAAGTGATCACCGCCGTCCATAGACACTAGCAACACCGGGGGAGTCGCAAGTGCGTTGCCGGCCTTATAAATATGTGGGCCTCCGGCACTCTCACTGACCGAACGAAACGCAACAGGGCAACCACTGTTACTTCACGTCGGTTTTCTGTGAGAGGGTGGTACTACCCCGGGCGAGCCGACCCATTCATGCTGAAACCAGTAATAGCTTCAGCGTAGCTCTACCACCTACAACAGCCATAACCCAACAGCAGAACAATTGGTAACAGTTTATAAATAATAATTACTGTGTATTTAATAGCAGTGGAATTCGTTATATAAATATCACTACATATGCTATAACAGCCATCTACACAATTTTAAAATATTGACACAATTAATAACAACTTTGTACAAAATGTCTTCGTACTCTATGCAAGTTGGTAATAAAGTGTTGCTTGGCTCTTCGTCAAGTTTTACCTAGGATGTAAGATTGTTAAAGTGTTTTCAAGTTTCAAGTGAGGTTGTGAGTATGTCAGTATTTAATAAAGGACCCTCAAGAATGTGCTCCCGCTCTTGTTAAATTCATTACTGCCCTCTCACGGGCTCTTTGTGAGACCTTTTTAATGAAACACACGGCAGGTAAGCACGCAAGTTAACGTTTGGTAAAATATGTTATGGAATTACTCCATTAAGAATAACTTTTGTTTCTCAAGAATGTTTCTTTATTATTGATGGAGAAAGTGTATCGAATTCAGATGAGACTGGTGTTTTAATTAGTTTTACATAATAAATGACGATGATTATGAAAATCGTGATCATCAATGTCGATAACACCAGGAACGGCATTATTATGATAGCTCACGTGTTAGAAGTCCTCAAGAAGAGCGGTCACATATTAATTATTCTTGGGTTAGTAGACCATACGGCAATCCCGTATAAATGTGTACGGTTCGACGGCCACATTCAGAATACTTATGTTTTCCTATGTGCTATGCATTTTAGATTATTTTAGTACCAAGTTGTGATTTAAACAGATTTATTTATTCATTTTGAAGCGTACTATAACATTCATACCTAAAATTTATTTTATCTACTCAGATATTAATTTATATCACTTTAATACAGTTGACTAGTGGTCAATCGCAGTACCTTTCCATAGACATTCAATTGTGAAGATAACAAATAAATTGATATAGCGGTTATAGTCATCGTAGTATTCCCAGGATCTTCTAACGTCTTCGTAATAATTCGTAGCTTGCGGAAGAAACGAGTATCAACAAGATGGTAGTGATATGAAAAGAGGTACTCAAAGCGAGGTACCAAAAAGCTGTTTCACCTAAAAAAATGCAGTGTTGTAATGTCTAGGTATTTGGGCGTTATTTTTCTTCAAAGTATTTCTAATAAAATCTAAATGAGTAAATGACATCAGATATGTATTTGGTTATTCTTTTATACATGAATTTTAATCAAGGTTGAAGTGGTGTTGTGCCGTTTGATAATGATGATAGTGTAAACTATAGGCCAGTATCGTCTATTCCCGTGTGGTAAACTAAATCTACATTTTGAGAGTCTATCATAAAACTCCTATAAGGATGCCCCAGCCGCTACGCTCGAGCATAGTTCTTTACTAAGTTTATAGTGTATCCCGTCGTAAGCTACATCGTTATTTAGAATGAAGTGATATTATCATGCAACGTTAAAAAAAAAACAAAGTTATGTAAGAATGTAAATTGAAAAAGTAAAGCGCGCAACCGTAAACCGTATGTTTACCGACGCGAGGACTTTTCAGTAAATTATTTTTGCTTTTGTTATGCCTGAAATTACACAGCCTAGACATTTTTCACAAAACCTTAATCCCCGGCGGGCGTTTTGAATTTTGCTTCCATTGTTATTCTCGGTCTTCATAATTGCATTTTGGGTGTTAGAAGATTACTACATTAGAAGAAGATTAGGATACATTAGAAGAAGTTAGAACATCACAAAAGATAAACCAGATCGAGTTTCTTGCCGGCTCTTCTCTATGACTGGGTTGTTTTCCGAACCGGTGGTAACTTTGACGTTCATAAGCGCCTTCTCAGGGCCTAAACTGAATAAAGTATTTTTGATTTTGATTTACTACAATAAAACTTATTTGTTTTCAAATATAATATTAAAACATATGCATATGTGTGCCTATTTGGTTTGGCTTAATAATATATATAACTTAATACGAGTTTATGCACCTTGGCTGTAAAATCAACTCGTATGCTATCACGACAAACGGCATGACACTCTCCTATGCCGTCATATCTCCTCTACATCCCAGCTCTCGATTTATTTGTGTGTGTGCGTGTAAACAGTAAAGCCATTTTATTATAAAAATATAACGTTAGTTTCTTTTTGTTTCAGAAAATACATCATCGACGTTAACCTGAAACTGGGTAAGGACTATTCACATGGAAATTTTATGGGCATTTTACATATATCTTTATATCAATAACATTAAATATATGTAACAAAAAAATTACAACTTCGTCGCAAAAAATACAAGAAGCAAAATGTTCTAATGAAATTATATTATACTGATATTTTATAACAATCACGTGGTACGTTATTATAATAACGTTAAATAACGCTAGTAACAGTATTTCAGTTGTTTATATAGATGAAACGTGTCACATTAGTACGACTTTACTTTATAGCAAGTATGTTTGCTAATATAAATTTCAGCTTTTTAATTGAATTTGGAAAAGAGGAGGTTCTCAATTCGGTTGTACTTTTTTTCTATTTTATCTGAGAACCTCGTCATTTATAAACCGGTTTAATTTTTTTTATTGGGAAGGGGATTTTTTTAGGTTGTTCCATTTTAATTTCAGTAGCATTGAACTTTTATTAAATTTTAACTGGAATTAAATTTTGAGGTGTACACCGATCCCGAAAGCTATTTGTACATCAATATAAATTAACGATAATTTCGGAATGTGTGTACGTGCATCACTTCAAAGCGGCCGTAGCAAGAATTAATTTTGTTGTGTTTGTAATTGTCAGAACAAGGTTTATATAAAAGAAAATGTTTTACAAATCATAAGGACAATTAAGCAAAAGTTAATGGATAGTAGTAGTATGGTAAAGTAAAAATATTGGGTTAAAGGTTTCCATATACATAGGAGGAGTGACACAATCGGAAGATCTTCGAAAATATTGACACAATTGACGTTCACTGGTTCAGTTGCCATTTTATTTTATTAAATGGTCTTACTGTAAACGAATGATTTGGTAGCTAATTTATAAATGTTTTCAAACAATACACAAACGTAGTATAAAAAAAGGAATTCAATGTTGAAAGATGAACCTTTTCATTATCTAGACACTTCACCGTGTTAAAGACACTCGAGCTCGAGACGCATAAGCTCTTCGAGACGGCAGGACTCGTTAGTTATTAGAACGGCAAATTGGAAAATATGCGTGAACGATCAAAGTACATGACGTTCGGTGTTTTGTACGCGTCATTTTTATAGTTGGGCCCTTTGTTTTGTTCCATTGTCGTCACAGACTACTCATTACAAGACGAGAATTAATTTTAATGATTTAGAAATTTATACTCGCCCCTAGAATAAATTGGTTTTTGACCGAAAAAATTGTCGTCTCCAAACCGAGCAATTCGAGATATTTGCCTAAGGAATATGTATATAATAAAATGATAAAGCCCTTGGAGTTTAACGCAAACACAACTCGATAGAACCCTGATGTTTTTTTTTAAATTTATTTCCTAGACAATAGAAAAAGAAGAAAATATCGAAATATTGATGATAATATGAATTTAATAAAAAATTTATGAGACTAAGATTTTTGTAAACATTATTCGTTCACCGATGTATTAAGTGGAGGAAGCAGTGAGATGCGTGTGCGTGCAAAAGTCGAAATAAATGGATAACACTGTTTATAATAAATTTTGTAGGGATAGTATATTTTTGCTTTCATTTATTTACGGAATCGTGTGCAACTGCTAGTAATTAAGCTGATTCTACTAGCTATACTTATAGATCCAAGCGCAATGGTTATTATTTGTTGTAACTTAGGCTTTTTTACATTAAATCTGTGTAATTAAAAATAAATGATTGATTGTATGTAAACTCAAAATCTCAGAGCGGCTGCACGTACTTCGCTAATTATTTTTTTATTTTTAGTTATGCATGTAATTGTCAGGAAAATGTTTGTATGAATTGAATCAAGAAAATGTTTTAAAAATCCTAGGGGATAACGAAAAATTTGCGTTACAAATCTCCATGCAAAATTTGACAGATTGACGTTAAGTTGTTTAGTTGCCATTTCTTTCATTAAATGGTCATACTGTAAAGGAACTATTTGCGTTCGTCTTCTTCGCTGGTACATTCCTGTGAATCGGGATCGAGAAACTAGAATGATAACAAAATATAATATCTAAATATTGTAACAATTATGTAACAATTTTTGTGGAAGTCGCTTGAATGATGTAGAAATTTATACGATTCAGCGCCATCTAGCAGTGTGGTATAGCAAAATGGGTATCATAAAAATTTTCCGCATGAAAAACGATTATGTATGCACCCTTTTATGGTATTCGGTAGAACTATACTGAAATGTAGTATTTAATTTATTAATAATAATATCCTTGATATATTTTTTTATTAAAAAAAATTATTAAGGTTCTCCCATTTTTGAATGATGTATAAAATGTTACTCAGATTTTCACATAATAATGTAGTCCAGTGGCTTATGTGAATAGCGAATAATTAATTAAATGTGGTTAAGAACAATTTACTTCTGATAATCTTTATAAATCTTTTCTGTATAAATATGCGAAAATAAAACAGTTACATTTTCTTCCATGTCAATCGTTCTATTTATTAAACTATTGATGAGTTTTAGTGCTGTTAGTAAAATAATGTTGGAATTACTGAAAGTTCCTACTCGTCATATTTAAAGAATACTTAATACAATTTTTTTAGCATTTAGATACAAAAATCTTTAACAAATGTAGATAATAATACCTATATATTAGCAAGCTTTGTAATATTTATTATAGTAAAATTTCCACCATTTGACGGCCAATATTATTGATGATCATTATTTGATGGTCACTATTATTCCCCATCACAAAAAAAATCTGCAATCACTTACATAACTCGCAAATGATTATTTGTTAAAACGTTAACAGAGTTTAAAATATATACGAACATATCTTTTGATGGTCCGTTTAAATATTTAAATAGTTCAGTATATAAAGTAGCCCCTAGCAAAATGAGTCTATATGTCGGTATAGGGAAGAGTATGTAGTTTGGAAACACGCCAAACTGGGGTACGCGCATAATGCCCCTATTTTACAGCTTATGCATTTTCCCTTACAGTGTGCTCGGTAAAATATTTGACGTGGTACATGTCTAATCGGACCTTCGTAGGACCGTTGGAAGCTACTACGAATTTCCTGACTGAAATTTTTAAAAACTTTAACTATTGACAATCAATTGAAAGTTTGTAAGCGTTATTTTAAATTCGGTAAATGATGTATATAATTATACATCATCTATGGTAAGTAATATGTAAGTTGCAAGATTCAGGGGCATGTTGCACGCACGACAAAAACAAAGTGTTAAAGTAAAAATGAGCGAATCATATATGATTCCAGTCATACTAGTTTTTGTGTACATAGCTTAAATTATCTAATATATATTGGGAAGGCAGAGATTGAATTCATAATGGAAAGTTAAATGAACTATTACAAACTGTTGAATGTAACTTAACTTACTTGACTATTTACCATGGCTGCGCCAAACAATTCAAGTCTTACTATTTTTTACAAACTTCTAGGAACCGAAGACTACTTAATCTCAAATAAATCGTAGTCCCATTTACGAATTACATAACATAAATAATTCCGAGTTCAATTCAGTTTACGTAGTATTATATCTTTATGGGCATAAGTGTGAACAAGTATTTGGAGAGTTGCCAAACGTGCCAGAGCCACTCGCAGTGACTGATCGCCTTGCTACTAATATTCTAACCCCGTGCGGACTGGCCACTTTTGGGTATAGCAAAAAGCAATTTATGATACGTCACTCTGAGATATCTATATTTCCATTAGCAATTATTAAAAATATTTCTGTTTATCTACGTATTTACATACGTGGTATATTACATGTAGCGCCTACACAAAAAAATGTGCCTTGTGACCTCTTTACTAAACTGGAATTTACTTTTTCGTGATTATATATATACTAAACGACAAGCGGAGCTGACAGACTGACGTTGCCTTGATTCACACTTTAATAAGTCATGAACATGAAATTTTATTTAAAATTAAAAAAAAAGTGCTATATGTGTGATATATTATACTTATATAAAGAAAAGACAAGTAAATGTATTATATATAATTTACCGGAAATGCTAGCTAAAACTGTAATCTGCTATAGGCCTTTTAAACATGTAGAATTCTGTATTAGTTTTTTTTTTTGAACTGACCTACACTGTTGACCCTGGGACTTCTACCGTAGTCC
Source organism: Antheraea assamensis (assembly GCA_035772565.1). Taxonomy (NCBI): domain Eukaryota; kingdom Metazoa; phylum Arthropoda; class Insecta; order Lepidoptera; family Saturniidae; genus Antheraea; species Antheraea assamensis. The sequence continues at coordinate 1,440,910 of JAQQSE010000012.1, forward strand.
GGTGAATCTGTAGAAGCGCCAGGGTCAACAGAGTAGGTCAGTTCGAATAAAAACTAATACAGAATTCTACATGTTTAAAAGGCCTATAGAAAAAGGACAGCTCATAATAATAATTTTTATTTTATTATAAATGTAAAATTTGGTAATTTGCGAGGCTTAGTTTGAACATTGTAGTATTAATTTTAACTAATTAAATCATTTACTAACGTTGAGCTTTATAGTACATTAATATTATTACCCTTTCCAATTAATTATTACAAATTACAATGAAAATCTTACAATGTATTTACGTTTCAAATTACGCTCAATAAAAAAATGTTGTTTGTGTAAAGATTTTTACGGAGCTTGTATGTTTTTGGTGAACTCTAAATATCAAAGCTCCAAAAAATAGATCTAAATTGTTCAAATACTTATCACACTACATGAGTACATTGCACTCATGCGTAGCAGGGATATGTCACTAGTATATAATATACGGATTTTAATTATTACTGTATTAACAATGACAAAAACAATAACAAATGATGTCTGTTTAATGGGTAATTAATTAATGTCGTTATATTTGAAAACGATAGACTAATTTGTTTTTAATTGCTTTTTTTGTTGTCAGTTTGTGCAGGTGACGGTGTAAGATAAATTGATATTTAAGAAGTAGGAACTTTGAAATTGTAACGAAATTATTTTTATTGACTAAAGTTAACACTTGCCAGTATAAAGTTGGTTGAGTTTATGTGGAGGAAAGAGGCAAAATATAATCGTACAATACTTGTATTTCGAGGAATTGTTTTATATAAGTCATGTGGGTACATTACTCCATCGTATCGGCATCTTTACACCTTGAAACCAAAGTGATCGAGAGTCTGGTTTCAGAAAAGTTTTATTTTATTAACATTTCACCTGCAAAGTAAGCTCTCAGCTCATATTTTCCCAAAGAGCTAATATACGTTAGGTTTTCAAAGTAGGGAAAAAATAGTATTTTGTATTTTTTATAAGATTTATCATTTCAACACAATATCACCAGATGTTAGATAACGATGAGATCCAAGACGATAATTCACAAAAACCAGAGAGTAACGGCTTTATCGATAAAATGTTGCTATTTAAATAATTGTATTAGGAGTTCTATTATACTTGCTTCGGTTGTTGAAGGTGCTTTATTGTTTTAGTTGCCGTTGAAGTAGGGTTTGCCGTTTTTGTCATCAATTCTTTCTTATTTTACTTCTCACATACTTAGTGCGTATAAACATTTTAAGAAACTACAATTTTTATAAGCACTATGTATTCAGCAATGTGTTTTTTGTTGTCGCGTGGTAATGGACTTGTTTTAAACTAACAACGCAACGCAGACAAAGTCGCCGATATTAGTAAGTTAAAAAGAAAAAGATCAATGCATCAAGCTCCCACTATAAAACTCTAAAACCAAATTCAAAATGCGATATTGTTAGGGCCGTCTCACTTGGGAAATAATTTGAAAAATGAAAAAAACTTTTTGTGTTACCAATCGAACCCAAACGCAAATTTATTCCCAAAACAATGACGCTGTTGCGAAAGGGAGTAACGGTAACCTGTTTCACGGCTTAGTGAAAACAAACACATTTGCATATCAAAAATCACCATAAAACTTTTCAGAGAAGACCGCATGGAATTTGTTTTGCTAACTGTACCCTTAACTTTTACCCCATAGTGGCCGCTTGGAAAAATATTTTCTATATAAATGGCTACGGTTTTGTTTATTTTCCCCGTTCCAAAATACACGTATTTTCTTTTTTTATTTAACTAACTATGCTCGCGGTTCTGTACGCATTATTATTATTTATCGCAATTGCTATTGAATATAGTGTAAATACTCACTGTATTCAAATATCTATGCCTACGAATTTTCATGATTGGTTGAACGGTATAAAGGTCGATTTGCGACAGCGCCACCTAGCGGTGAGATAAAGTGAAATGGTTAACATAAGAACCTTATAGATGGAAGAGTTCTGTTTACCGACTTTCATGGTGAATAGGTCAAATGGTGATGGAGTTTATTGTACTCAACCTATTAATGTTATTTATAATCGAGGAAGTTTGTAAGGACGGATGGGTCTTCATTACTCCTTTATGCAAAAGTAACAGGATAGATTTTGATGAAACTTTACAATACTATAGTTTATACATGAGAAAACGCCATCACACGAAGGTGATTATAAAAATATAACACAAAATAAGTCGCGATCGGCTGCTTGTATTTAAATAAACCAACATTAACTGTATCAGACCAACATAATACAAACTATAATATATATATATATATATATATATATATATATATATATATATAGACCATTAACTGACGTGCGTCCTGTATGGCCAAAATTGCATTGAGTATTGCGTCCATCTGCATCGGACGTCCCATATATGGACGCAGGAGGGGAGACACATTTTATCGTGTTCGCCGCGCTCTGCTGATTCCAAATATGTTAAAATTAAAAAATAAAATTGGTCGTCGTTTTCACTCGCATGTGCCTGTAGAGTATATTTTCGTAGTTCCGTGCACTTTCGTGGGCAAAAACGCAGCGCGCACGTCGTAATTCGTAACTTTTGTAGTTGGCCGTTTCAAACGTCCTGAGAAATCGCGACGTTGCCAGATAGTGCAAAGTACACTATCGGCACACTTTAAATTTTTGTCAAGTCATTTAAGTCGATTACGTCTTATAATTGTAATGTAGGTCTATTCTTCTTTTTCATTATTCGAAATGAGAAACACTGTTCATTTCAAGGTACTTTATAAGTTCAACGGATTCAAAGGAAAAAAATACGATATACCAAAAATTATAAGAATGAATAAATTAAGTGGATCATAATAATTTTGTACCCATAAAGTATCGTTATCATTCCAAAATTATTAGGCTATTAATATTATTGGATGTTATAAATATAGAATTCTTAATTATTTCTCGAAGAAATAGATTTCTTCATGACATTTTGTACATGAAAATTATTTCATTACACATTCATAGTTTATAAAATTATTAATAATACTTCTACAGATTATTAAGTACACACATATCTTACAACACATAATAAAATTAGAAGTCTCTTAATATCAAGCATAATTCGCGATCACATATAACTCAAGGTCACGTCACTGTGCGCCCGCGCAATGTGCTCCCGCGCAGTGCCTCCCTCACCTCCCTCCCGTAGCCGCCTTCCGCAGCGCCGCTCGATATTTTTGGTTCGGGTCGGCATAACATTAAACGCGTTTATCGCGACGAGGGTTCGATGGCCTGATCACATTCCGTTGTACCTATGACATAATAATGTGACCGAACTATGAACTACGTTCTGGAACTATCACTTTATCATTTAATTAATAAATATAAGTTGTAATTTATTTGAATTGTTACAAAATTATACAGTTTCTTTACAATAATTTGAAATGTTTATATATAGGTGACAGAAAATTACTTATTCTATAAATAATGGATTCCGCTGTCAATGGTATGCAGGTGACAAAAAAAATATAGGATCCGCTACAATACATAAATATTATATACAAAGCAAATTAATTTTTGGTACGTTTTGTTGTAACTTTATTTGTAGATTTAAAGTTTAATTGTAAAATAATACAGTTTTCATTATCGACTATATCATTTCTCCTTCTGTTATTACGATACAGTTAATTACTGAGATTTTAGTATATTTGTTTGACTTTTTACGAGTTAAATAAACAATGTTATAATTACATGTTAAGTAAATGATTTGTACGAAATAGCTCATTTTAATTGGTATGAAACCAACAAATAGATTTATATACATACTAGCTAGTACCCGCGACTTGTATTTCGTGTAAATGTTTTTTCTCTTTGTTACCTTCGTCGTGTCTTCATCGATTGTGATCGATTTTATAATTGTATTTTTATCTTTACCATTTTGAACTCTTAACACTTTTATTAATTTTAAGCTAGCCGTGTACAATTTAATTATAGTTGCTTATCCCCTACGGAAAGACACGATGATAAAATATATAGACAATGCATGGAAAAGTCTTTTTATTTTAAGTCTCGAAATAAGTACAGTCGATTCGAATAGTAGAGTGAACGAACAATAGATACTTTAATTTTATTTATACTAGCAACCCGTTACAATATTGCTTTTCTTTAATTTATAAATGTGTGGATAATAAGAGTAAGTGATTGAGATCCATTTTACACATTGATAATTATATTTCGGCAAAATAAAAAAGCTTAGATATCTTTACAGATTTTTTTTTAGTATCGTGTAATATTAAAACTGTCACCTCTTATAAAACAGTCCCAGAAAGTTGTACGCTGCATTTGACAATTATTTTCATTTTTTTAATACCCAAAATAACTATAATATTGAATTATTATCGAATATTAATTATATTGGTAACTAGCTGCTACTTGCGGCACCGGGCGGTTTTTTTATGATATCAAAGAAATTTAAAATTATGAGAAGATGTACAGCTACATAAATGATCTTTCAAACACATTTGTAAGTATGACACACCACCTCCTGTAGCATTGTCATTACTATTTAACAATTTTACTCATTTCAAGTTACCTATGTTCAATTTTATTACTGTTACTTGGCTCATATGCTAAAACGTAATGATAAAGAGTATATACACAAATTTGAAAATAGTTTAAGAGATTCCAGTAGGCAAATAATGATGATTTTAATTTTATTCATATTAACTACTCGCGACGACGCGACTCAACGTGCATCACAACTATCTAAAGGATTTTGATTCATTTTGTACACTTCGATATTTATAGTTCAATAAAATCAAAATGTCTATATACAAACAATTTTTCTGTAGCGTGAAATATTAAATCTGGATATCTTACAAGATAATATTGATAATTATATGCTGCGATTGGCAATTATGTTATAATAAATTACATACCCCACATAACTATAATATTTAACGAGATAAGAATTATCTATATTATCCGCTGGAATCACATCGAAAATACTCCATTATTTGCTAATAATACATTTAAGACGAAATGGTTACGGTGGGTTATCTTTAGGTGATAGACATACCATCGTGAACTTTCTATAAGCGCTTCTAGGTAAATAATCTTGTACTGTGTTATTTAGATATAATTCAAGAAGCTTAATCATTTAAAGATAACATAAAAGGCATGTCTATTATTTTTTTATCTTTATTTTTAAATCTGAGAAAAACAATACACAAATATAAAATTAACATAAGCAACCATATTTATAAGGTATCAGTTACGATTAACTACAACAATTCGTTATGATCGGTTTAGCAACATTTGCATAGTGGTCGCGCCCCCAGTCATATATTTATATCTATTGCTCTTCTTGATTACTACAAACATTGCAGCTGATATCAAAATGCGATACTTCTAGCGTATCAATCCTCTTTCTATAAAAAAGTTGTATCACCTAATTATTTAAATTATAATAAAAAAACTGATTAAAATGATTTTTTACAAATTTTATAGTTTAAGTTTTACAAATATACTATTAGTATTGTAATTTATAGAAAAACCACGTGTAAGTTTTATGGCGAAACCATATTGTTTTTTTTTTCATTGTAGTTAAAAGACAATATTACACTTAAAATATTTTTTTACATCTAGTGTCAAGGTCACGTCGAAAGTATCTTCACAATCTCAAAAACGCATGCCGGAACGATATTTATTTATACTCACCATCACATGCAGGTTTTAATCAACACATGTGTAGAAACCGTTGATATTAGTCTCATGAAATTATTTTAAGGTAATTACGTAATACTAACAATACGACCAATAATGCCGCGAACGTAGGGACGAGATTATTTTGTACTTTAAACCAATTAAACTTGAAGTTCGTTATAAATGACTAATTTTGAAAATGTTTGCATCGTTTCTCAATACAATTTGAACAAAACCAATGTATGGGTAGTCTATTTATACTAACCACTGTGATATTTTTGATATTTCCTAAAGAGAAAGTTTGCAATGTATACCTGCATACGGTATATAAGTACCTCACAGAACCTCAAAACATGCTAATTAAAAAAATTTTACCCGCGTAAATATGACAAGGTGACGTAACGTTGCTCGATGACTCAATCGCGGAGTTATGGATAAAACACAGTTATATTAAGTTTTTACTCTTTTAAATATTGTATAGACGAAACACTAAAACGAAACTAGATATTAATATTTATAAATGCTTTGTGTTACATTTACATCACATTACATTGTTACAAAATTGAAATAAAATAATGTTGTCTTTCATCGTTGTATACCAATCCCAATGTCATATATATTAAAATTGACGTCGTTCTGATTGAGATAAACTCTTATCAAAATATGTAAATGCATCAATATGTCTAAGCTTAGTCGTGTGTTCGGACTTGATTACCAATACAATAGTCACTTCATAAAAAAAAGATGTCTGGTAATGTTAATCAACGAAATATTTCATAATAGTTTGTAACCGTCGTTCGCGCCTAAACAGAACAAGCGCATTTTTTGTCCTGCCCACCTCCGCCGCTTTCATACCCCTTTGTGCCTAGTAATTCAACGGTGAAACAGTTGCGTTTATGACGTCATAATATAACCGAACAAATTTTTAACATTTGAGTTTTAAATTACCTAGACGTACATTACGTTAAATAATAGAATACTATTTTTTTAGAACATTAACATAATCAGTAATGGTTTTAAAAACTTTTCAAAGTATTGAATTTAAATAACATGAGGTATAAATCAGCAAGCAACTCCCGCCAAAACATTATCGCCGTGAAGCGGCCCGGCCCCGCCCTTTTCCCTTGCCAATGAGCGCTCAGGACAAGCCAACGGTTTTGTAATGGTAAAAGTTTAATCACCTCACATTCAGCTGTGCCTATTATTACGTAATGATATGACCGATCTATGCAATAGATTCTTAGACTTAGACAATCATATGTTGAAATGATGTAACAACGTTTTTTTGTTTCATGAGAACTACTCCTCTTATATGGATAATTCATGCTGTGTCCACACAGATATCATGAATACTTATTCAAAGTTTTTATTTCACGTCTTATCGAAATCTTTTCAGCAGATTCGAAAATTAGGGTGGACACATAACAGACACTTTTATTTATACGAGTATCTACACCGACATCTTATAGGTGAAATATATTAATATGTGTATCACAAGTGTGAGACCGATTTAGATTTGTTTTTTACGCTTTGATAATTATAGCACAACGAGTTTAAAGAAGCTTCTTAACTATTTTTACACACATAACTTTTTTTGTGTTTTCGTAATTTTAAATCTCTGTAATGGTCGAAATTCAGAGTTTACAATTCATTTATTTCGAAACTTATTTCGTAGATACCTGTTATAAAGGCCACTGATAAAATATAACGTAAAAAATATAATTAACTATCTGTTAGTATTCCCGGAGTTAAAAATACGGCTAAATCAATTCCAATGAAATCACATGAGAATCTAATATCATTTTTTAATAATAACGAAGAAGAATTGTAAATGAATACAGAAATCGGTAAAGCAATATTCTAAATCTATTTAATAAACTTTTGTACAATGATATCACATCTGCATATAAGCAAACCGATGCAAGGTCATAAGCCTCTATCCAAAGGATAGTATACACGTGAGCACCCTACCAACCCACGACGTAGAGTTGTGTTAAGCATAGAGAAATTCACATTTCTTATTCATTCCATTATTCCTTTTCCTCAACATTCCTTACGTACTGATTTCCTCACAATGTTTTTTTTAACGGCAGCCAATAATGTTACGCCTGTTAAATTAAAAAGTAGTATAATCTGTACAAACATGAATAATAGTAGTTCTATTTTTTTAACTATTTTTATAATGATGATCATAAATAAAAATGCAATTTCATTCACTGTACAGAGTTTAAATTAAATTTGTACACTGGAATTATATGTCATTTCAAAAATGATAATCTATAAACTGAGTACTAATATCTCGGAAATAATTGAATGAACCCATATTTTAATGAGATAAAACAACGAGTCAAAAATATTTTTTGCATAAAAAAGCGCGCAAAGCCATGGGCTAATTCTAGTATATTCATATATCAAATCTAAAGAAACATTACTGAAAATATTATGAACACGCACTAAGCTCTTCGGTCAATTATTGTACTAGGAATGTTTCTTACGGCAAGACGTAATGAAAACAGTTGTGCTATTTTGTACGAATCAATTACTTAAAATTTAATTATAACATTGCCTATTTAGTACGTAAAACTATACAAATATACTGAAATCTCAATGCTTAGCTGTATCATACAAGATGCAGAAGTAATATTGTAATCGTCAGTTAAAAGTGTATTAAAATTTGGTACGTACTATACAAATAAAGGTACAACAAAGATACGAAAAATGACTTTGTTTTAAATGTTGTATTTATAGATTGAAGAAGGCCTCAAAATATTAATATATAATTATCACCTGTGGAATCCAGAATTTACTAAATTAAGTAATTCAATATCATGTATATGACATATTTCGAATAATTCTAAAGTAAGTAATAGATTTATATACATATTGGCTACTACCCGTGAGTTGCTATGCGTGAAAAAGTTTCTTTCTCTTTGTTACCTTCTTCGTTGCTGGATAGATTGTGAACGGTTTTTCTAATTTGTTTAATTGCATTTTTGTCTTGTACAGTTATATCTTTACGAAACATTTTTTTTGTATCCTGTAATACTAAACCTGTCATATCTTATAAGATAATCATAGAAAATTATGCGATGCAATTGACAATAATTGGATTATTCGATAAGAATTAATCACTATATTGGTCAAAATATTGTTGCACTAATAACCTTAATATTTTTTTATAAATATTAAGGCTATCTTTGGGTGATAGACATATACCTTCGCAAACTTTCTGTAAGCGTTTCAAGATAAACATTTTTGTTCTATGTTATTTAGATATAACTCAAGAAGCTTAATAATTAAAAGATAGCGTTAGAGATATGCCTATATTTTAATGCAAGAAAAATATAACACAGATATGAAATTTACATAAGTAAACATATTTATAAGGTAGCAGTTACGATTAACTACAACAATTCGCTATGATCGGTTTATCAACATTTGCATATTGGTCGCGACCCCAGTCAAATATTTATATCTATAGCTCTGCTTGATTACAACAAACACTGCAGCTGATACCAAAATGCGATAATCATGACGTAACAATATAATGAGTTTTTATATGTGAGAAATATTAAAATTATAATAAAAAACTGATTAAAATGCAGTTTTGTATATTTAATAGTATGAGCTTTACAAATATACTATTAGTATTGAAATTTATGAATAAAAAAACATATATAAGTTTTATGGTAAAACCATATTTTTTTTTCTTTCATTGTAATTAAAAGATAACATTAAGGTTAAAATAAATTTTTAAATCCAGTGTCAAGGTCACGTCAAAAGTTTCTGAACAAACTCAAAAACGTATGCCGGAACGATATTTATTTGTACTCACCATAACATGCAAGTTTTAATCAACACGTGTGTAGAAACCGTTGATATTAGTCTCGTGAAATTATTTCACGCGCACAATACGATCAATAATGGCGCTAACCTAGGGATGAGATTATTTTGTTCATAAAACTAATTAAGCTTGAAGTTCATTATAAATGACTAATTTTAAAAATATTTGCAATGTTTATCAATACAATTGAAATAAAACCTGCCTCTGTAGTATATTTATACTAACCGCTGAGATATTCTAGACATTTTCCAGAGAGAAGCTTCGCAATATATATGCGGGTTAATAAGTACCCCACAGAACCTCAAAACATGCTAATCAAAAAATTTTACCCGCGTAAATATGACAGGGTGATGTAACGTTGCTCGATGACGCAATCGTGGAGTTATGGATAAAACACTATAACTGGTAGATTATTACATCGTAATTTAACCCTAATGCTAATAAGAGCTATGTGCTAATTACACCGTAGTATCATTATTTTATAACAATTAATGTAAACACTTCTCAATTATTGCGTCATGGGATCACGTAGTTAATTTTATATTGTACGTTAAATTGTAACGATAGATAAATAGACATTGAGATTGATAAGATGTAATGTGTTGCTTAACATTACGTAATTCATTTGATAACATTCTCTTTAATTTTGTACAGGCTTAGGTTTGTTAGAATTAATGTTTAATTAGTAATTATAAAAGAAATAAAAATGAGCAATTATAACGTATTTCAAACTTCATTGGTCTATGAATAGTGTGATTATTAACGATAGTTATATTAAGTTTTTACTGTTTTAAACATTGTATAGACAAAAAAACTAAAACGAAACTAGATACTGATATTTAAAAAAGCTTTGTTTAAACGCATGACGCATTGAATAAACTGTTTTCATAAATAAAATTGTACTACAATAATGTTATATTTCTTCATTGCACCCAAGTAGCAAAGCAATGTAATAAATATTAAAACTGACATCATTCTGATTGAGATACTCTTATAAAAATATGTTACATGCATCAATATGTCTAAGCTTAGACGTCTATTCGGACACGATTACCAATAACAATAAACACTTTATAAAAGTTAAGATATTTGGTAGTGAGTAATCAACCGAATATTTCATAATATCTCTAAACAGTCTTTCGCGCCTAAACAGAACAAGCGCATCTTTTGTCCTTCCCGCCTCTGCCGCTTTCATGCCCCTTATGCCTAGTAATTCGACGGTTAATCAGTATGACGTCATAATGTAACTGAACAAATTCTTAACATTTTGAGTTTTAAATTACCTAGACGTACGTTACGTTTAATAACAGAATATTATTTTTTAGAACATGAACATAACCAGTAATGGTTTTAAAAACTTTTCAAAGTATTGAATTTTAATAACATGAGGTATAATTCAGCAAGCAATTCCCGCCAAAACATTATCGCTGTGGTGCGGCCAGGGGCGGGCCTTACCCTTGCCAGTGAGCGCCAAAGACAAGCCAACGGTTTTGTAATGGTCGAAGTTTATTCACCTCACTTTCAGCTGTGCCTATTATTACGTAACGATATGACCGATATATGCAAAACATTCTTAGACTTAGACTTTATTGTTTGAAGCAACAAAGATAATTTCTAATTATAGCGGATAGTAATTAAATATTTCTTTAGTAATATTTACTTATAGGTGATAGGAAATTACTTTTTTAGTAAATTTTGAATTCTACTATTTTTTCGTAATAAACAAGTCAATAAATGCGCTTCAAATGTAACAACACGTAATGGGCTACAGAAAAATATCAAATTGATATAGAGTCAGTGTGTCTAATTGATAAAATATTATTTTTGAACGCATTGCGATCTAAAATAAATATTACAGAATAAAGACGTTTCTCGAGTCGTCTCTGTGTCTGTGAGTGCTAATAAACTATGTATTGGATTTTAATACATTATTCCCGTAGTCCGATGAAACTGTAGCGGCCTTAACAAACGAACAGTGCAGCCAGTTCCAAAACAAAAAAAAAATTATATCTATAAATAATATTGAAATATTATAAAACAATGTCACTTTTCGATACGGTTTTCAGTATCTTTTTAATAATTCATTTCAAATAGTTTAATGTATTATATATGTATATTATATTTATATAAAATATATATTTATATTCATAGAAATAGATAGTAATTTATAATTACTATGTTGAAATGTTGCAACAATGTCTTTTGTTTCATGAGTGTTATATGGATTCATGAGCGGACTTCTTTTTGTGATTGAAATTTTACCTTACTATTTAAGTCTTCTGATTCTGATACAGATTATAAACTTTCTTTCCTTAATTTTATCGTTGTTGCTTTACCCACACATATATCACTACTTTAAAGTTTTCATTTTAGGTCTCATCGCAATCAGTTCAGCCGATTCGAAAATTAGTATGGACACATAATAGAAGACTTTCATTTATACGGGTATCTACACCGACATCTTTTCGATAAAATATACTAACATGTGCATCACAGGTGTATAACAGATTTTTTATGCTTTGATAATTACAGCTCATCGAGTTTAAAGAAGCTTCTTAATTATTTTTGCACATATAATTTTATTTGTGTTTTCGTAATTTTAAATCTCTGGAATCGTAGTATCACAATAAATTATGAAAAATTTCTAATCTTTACTTCCTTATTTTTACTAGCATTATAAATGTGACGGTGAGTTTGTTCGTTCGTTATGTTTTCACGCCTAAACGGCTCAATCGATTACCAGGGTATTTTGCATACACATTAACAGGAGTACAGAAAAGGACATATGGTAAATTTCGTCCCGAAAAAAGTATTGTTGCTGAAGGATAAATCAAATCTACTTTAAGATTGACGAAGCCGGAATCAAAACCTAGTTGTATATTATTTTGATAACAAAACGGTGTTGTTTTATTTTCATTACAATTAAAAAATATATTAAACATCAAATAACCTTTTGAATCTAATATTTCTAGACGTCAATGATTTCTGAAAAAACTATAGTGCGTATCCGTCACAATGTTTATTTTAACTGATACATCACGTATAGCTGCTTTAGTCAACACAACGTGTAGACTTCATTCATACTATCAAAGTAAAATTCTTTTAACGTAATTACGTCACCAACAAGATATAGCCGTGATAAACCATGCCTTCGCGACCGTTAGCTAACTAGACGGTTGGCGCGAAATTTAATTTAACAAGCCACGGGAAATTCTACCTTAATAATTCGATTATTTTCTTGCTTGTAACATATTTAAGACTTAATAAATACCCCAGTTTTGCACAGGCATAATGTACTAACGATGAATTATAAGTACGCAATATTTATAGATTACCAAAGACATACAAGTTTTGTAGTAACCTTCACCCAATACTAATTTAGTTATGCATAATTTTAAAATTATCATATCTTCTAAGTCATTCATGCAAACAATATGCCAAGATGGACAATTTAAACATTCTATACCAGTATATACCAGTTATATTTAGGTACCTAGATATACATAATTGGATAAGGATTCATTTATTTAATTATCAAATACAACATACACAAAAAAAAGTATAAAATGAGTCGTGGTGGTCGAGTGGTTTGACCAGTGGAATACCAATCCAATGTCCGGCAAATCCGGCATATACCAATGAATTTTTCTGAATTCACGAACAATTACTCATTCAAATTGGTGACACTATCGGTTAACTGTGATGGAAAACATCGTGAGGATATCTGAATCTGAGAAATGTTCTTTTAGTACCTCTGTATGTGGAAAACATAGAACTATGGATTTCTCAGAGTTTAATTAAAATCACCAATACATCGTGGGCTGGCGTAGTGATTGTGGCCATGCCTTCAATCAGAATGAAGCCATTCGCCTTGTAGTGGGTCTCTTACAGGGTGATGATAACAAATTACTTTATAATAATTTGTAAAAGATAAAAATGTTCACTTTTTGGTTACCTTTATGAAATAGATCATTGATTTATATGAATATAATATACATATAATATTTCAAATATTAGTGAAAACCGTATCACAATCTTTTGCTTTGATAATTCAGAGGAGCTAAAAAAACACAGATAAACGCTTTGTTCTTTAATAGTTGTTTATATGCTATATGTTTCATTAAAAACAAAATTTTAGACTTAAATTTATTGAAGTAATTTCTAAATAAACTTCATTTTTACTTTTACAACTTTTCTTATATGTTTGAGGACAAATTTGTAAGTAGCGTCAAATATCTAAAAAATATTGTAGACGTTATTTCAAACTGTGAACCCTAAACATTGAAAAATATACGATGTACGTAATTAATTATTTGCATAAAACTAAACTTAGAAAAAATCATTTCAGAAAGTCACTCAGACATTTCAGATTGTTATCTAATTACTATCCACTTACTTTGATTATATATGCCGAAAAAAAAATTAATACATTCTCTTGACTTTTAAAGGATTTACCTTGTAACCACAATATTGACTGATAATAAATATTAATGTGTTTAAAAGCATAAATACATAAATTTAAAGTTAAAGTTGTGCAGCAAAGCAAATAAAACTTATAAATTATGTATCATAAATTTCAATAATATATAAGTAGTCCGTTTTTTTTTTACTTACATCAATTTAACATTTGTTTGTTTCAGTATACTATAATCTCAGAGCGTAGCTGTATCATATAAGATGTAGGAAAAATATTATAATCGTCAATGAAAAGTGTTGTTTCTTTTCGAACTGACTACACTGTAGGTCTGGCAAGGCCTCTACAGTTTTATCGGACAACTAAAGGGAGCGCTAAAGGCACTCACCTGATTTTATATAGGCAACCATCACAGGGGCGCACGGTGCGCCTGGTCTTGAATTGTCACCGAATATCCCGAGTCGAACTAAGCTAACTGTTATTTCATATAAATATGAATTTGTGAAATATAGACGTGTACCATGCTCTATATCTGACTATTAAAACTACTACTAAAACTGATTAGTAAATTAATGTAAACTAACTCCGTTCGAAAAAGGGATAAAAACAAATCCAAGCAATATGTGTACCTACATGTGTGTATGTGCACGTGTGTGGGGTGATCTGTGTTGTGTTGTAATAACTAGTGTTTGAAAATTTATTCAGTGTCACTATATTTGCGCAAGCAACGTGCTCGAGGGCACCATTCCGGAGGATCAGACCTCGGCTTGAGGCAGCTGCTGAGGGAGGCCTAGGTATGTGTGCTGGGGCAAAATTCACTATATGTGATTACTTGGACATGAGCACGCACACGCTCTGTTTCGAGGGACGTAAGGGTACTGAAAATTAGCTAACGAAATTTCTTCAGGAGGATCGGTGAAAATAAATCGTGGACGTCTTTTGCACCGCGACGCGTCGGGTACGGTGTTATAAGTTGCGGCGGATACCACCTAACGAACTGGGATGATACATAGCGCTATCGAAAAAACTAGTTGTGAGTGTTTTGACGTACTCCCAAATAGACGGCATCTCCAGGTCCCTATGGAGGTTGACTCTCCGGATGTATTACGGGGTACCTACCGCTTCACGTAGAAAACAGTTCTATAGCTTTTGTAATATTTCAAAGTTATACCTTGACATATGCGCCAGAACAGGACAGCTATATGTCAGAATAGGATGAATACACATCTTATACAAGGTAGTCTTATGTCTGAGGGATATTTTACTTTTTAAGCATATTAACGGATGTAAACGACCCAAAACCATAGCGGTTTTGTTTCGCACTCTTTCTACATATGCTTTAAAAGATAGGTGCCTATCTAATGTAACTCCAAGATATATGACCTTAAGGGCCCAAGAAGTCTCGGTTTCGTACTGCCTGAGGAGCTTTAGATTCATAGGTCCCGGACGATTTACGGGGTCGAAAAATATCGCGATGCTTTTTTCAGGATTGAACTCTATTCTCCATTGACGATACCATTCACGGAGTGTGACGATGGCCCGATTGATTCAATTTCTAAGAAAGTCCGGCCACCAACTGGCAGCGTATATAACTGTATCATCAGAATAGCAACCTAATTCGATCCCCGGGGACCGGTGTGCCAGACCTTATCGAAGGCCTTGGCGACATCGAAAAAGACTGCTATATTGCGTTTCGGTATAGGTTTATGCGGGGTGACCTTTTTTCGTGGATTTTCGTTAAATTTAGAAAAAATGTAGTCCGTGAGGTGGTGTACTTGATTCGTATATGAGTGCTTAGCGAGAAATTGCCGTATTGAAGATGCAGACCAGGGGAACTATGATGTGGTCAAGAAGGACCCCATCAGGACCTGGGGATTATCTAAGCTTGAAACGCTTGATGGCGGCCGACACTTCATCGAAACTAACCGGGGTTACGGTATCCGCTCAAAGAGACGTGAGAGAACGTTCTAACGGGTGTTCGTTCGATCCGATACGGACAGGGTTGGTGTTAGCAGTGTTCGGAGAACATTACTCCTCTAAATTTGCGGTAAGATATTCCGCTTTGTCGATACTTTCGAACGTGGGAGGAAATCCAGGACTTATTTCTAACGGGAGCATGGGTGCATTAAGATCTGATTTGAATCTACGTACTAATGTCCAATACGTCACGTGGGACGGCTGGATCTCCTCCAGAAGTTTGTCCCACCTGGCGGCTCAGATTTCTGTAATACGAGATCTAACTAGTTTACGTAACGAACGTAACCGATCACGATAATTTACAGACGGGTAAGTGTCATAGGCTTGAGTCATGGCATTCTTTTCCATAATCAACGCTCTCACGTTGTCGAGGAGTATACAGCGACGATCGTTCACCGCTTGTACCTCTTTCGAGGTTTCCCTAACGGCGGTCTGAACAAAGTCAACCAGGGAATCGATAGTCTGTTCCGCGTCGGCTTTAGACACCAACGCGCCCAAGATTCTATGTAAGCTATCCGAGGAGGGATTATCTTTTAAATATCTACTGAGCTTCGCGTAATCAGCTACGCACGCGGGCTGACACTCGATATGGGAATTCGAACCTAGCTGTTATATCACGGGGTGGTGGTCTGAATTCAATCATGTACAATTGTAGGAGCAGTACCGGAAGCGTGACATTCTTTAAAAGTGCTACATCTATTAGTGTCGGACGACAGTGATTCGAATATTGAGTGGGTTCCAGCTGGGCTACGATGTCAAAAACGAGATCGCTACCTTGCTCGTCGAGAATTTGCCCGTTGCGAGAAGTACTCGGACTGTTCCAGAAAACGTTTCCACTGTTGAGGTCCCCGACTATGATGATCGAGTTTCCTCGCGCGAACATCGCCTCTAAGTGGGACTTGAGAAGCTCTCTATTCGGTGAAAGATATGCTATAGATACCCTTCACACTGACACTTCCATATTAGAAAGAACGGGGCGTCTCTATCGGCATACAGTACAACGAACATTTATAATAAAATAAAGTGCCGCCCCCGCGGGTGATACGATCGTTTCTGACTATATTATAATTCGCGATCCGGGGATTGCCCATTTTTGGTTTTGTAGGTAGTGTTTCCTAAACTATAAAGAAATATCTATTTGTCTATCGCGTAAGAAATCGGTTACTAAGTCGCGTTGTGTATGGAGACTTCTCGCGTTAAGAAACAAAATACAAAGACCGCGCGGTTTTATTCTATTTAACGCAGCGAGTTTTATTTATTACTATTTACGGAGGCGCGGGCGAGGCGTCGTGTCATCACGACAACGCCTGGGAATGAAGAGAGCACGTTAAGGAAGCCAATGTCCCTATTACTATTAATTATTTTATTGAACGCGACGATCTCCTCAATATCGTGTTCAAGCAGGACCTGTGTCAGCCAATCGATGCGTGACTGAGATTGAGGAAAACGTGGACAGCCAGGGTAGGCATCGCTCTCTGTGGCTGGGGCTGCGTCTGAGGCTTGAGAACCTGAGGTTATGCCTTAAAGCCCAGTGGGCTACGGAGGCCCGCCAGGACTGGAGGGCAAGCGGCACAGAGGGTGCCTCGCGTGGCGTGGGAACCGGCGCTACCGGGATACAGGAGGTACCCGGCAAGTCAGGGAAGACCTCCACGGATTTGAGAGCTTCGGCTTGTCTCGCTTGGTGGGGACGTTGTGTGCGCAGCGCGTGGGGGACTCGCCATAGGTCGCAAGGTGACCCACGTTACCTCAGAGGACGTGGCTCGTGGGCTCGAGAGTGTCGGGGAGTGCGTGCGCACTCCTTCGTAGGATGGTCTAAGCACTTAACTCTCAGCACTTAACGCACCTGGGACGAAGATGGTAGTTGCATGCTGAGTGACTATAACTGTGACAGTTAGGGCACTGCAACGGAGTAGGACGTGCCAAGGATGCTTGTATAGACACATCGGTTTACGAGTGCAGGCTCGACAGTGGTGCGCACTATGACCGTCAAAAGGAAAGGTGTTCGAAGAGTCCGGAAAAGAAATTAGGCAAGCCTTGACAACGATTGAAAAGTGATCCGGTCAAGGACGACCAGGATATAAGGTATCCTATGTACCTCTCGGAAGGAAAGTCTTTCTCCTTAAGGGAGCCTGTGAAGTCATCGGTCGATACTCGACCGGAACACGTCTAACTACGCGCGAAGGAGGCGCCCTTCCTCGAGCGCGAAAGTGAAATAAGTGAGCTTCCTCTCTGGGCGAGAGAGGTAGGCTTACACGGTGGTCAGTGGTGGACGAGACTTTTACTTGAATACCTGTGGAGTATTCAAGGGGATGTGTAACCGGATATTCTTTTCGTTTACCAAGTAGATATTGTGGATGACTTGTCTTGTATAGTAACGGGGGCGGGTGCGGGGTCTTAGCCTCAGCTACAAAACGCGTAGCATGGGCTTGGAAGCTACCTAAGCCAGACGCTGGTGAGATGAGACGGATGCAATTACGCCCTCTACTAGTAGTATCATAGTGATCGTGCCTTCCGTAAAGAATTAGGAACCTGAGGCGTGCTCCCGTGACCCAGTGCACACGGTACGGGCAGTTTCACGCTTCGGTTTAA